>CM077151.1:142740424-144102267 GCA_039583875.1 Platanthera guangdongensis
GGGGAAGTGTGCCGAAGTGAAAACAAAATAGAAAATTTTATTTGTTTTCAATGTTTTTTTTTTTTTGGAAAAACTTTTGGGGGGTTTTTAGATTTTTTCGCTTTTAGTTATTTGTTTTTTTTAAGTTTTATAGATTTTTTAGATTGTTTTTCGAGTTTTGAGTTTTAAAGTTTTTATTTTTTTTTGGTTTTATGAGTTTACTTTTTAGGATTTTTAGGATTTAAAGTTTTTTAGATTTTTTGAGTTTTTTAGTTTTTAAGTATTATAAATTTTTGGATTTTTTAGTTTTTAAGTTTTTTAGATTTTTTTGATTTTTTAGTTTTTAAGTTTTTTAGATTTTTGGATTTTTTAGTTTTTAAGTTTTTTATTTTTGTCCATATTTCATTTTGTATATTACCATTCCCCATAGTTAGATTGCAACATTGGGGACAATGTTGGATTTAAATATGGGGGTGTTTTCTTATTTTTTCTATTTATGCACTTTTACATTCTGCAATAATAACAAAAATCATCAAAAATAAAAAATTGCAAAAATTAAAGCCTCAAAATTTTTTTCTTTCTAGTTTTTATAATCAAAAAACATAAAAAAATCCATAAAATAAAACAAAAATTCAAAACAAAAAAAATTTATTTCTTTTACTTTGTAAATATTTTTTATACAAAAATAAATCTTTTTATTTCCTCCCCCACACATCTTATTTGTAAAAGCTCGCTTTTTAGAAAGCTCGCGGTGTTCGACTCATCGAACCAACCACCTAAATAAGAGTCTGTTCGCGGGCCATCGAGTTTTTACCTTGTCCTTTTTTTGTAAAAAATTTTCAAAATAACCAAAAATCCTAAAAATAATAAACTCTAAAAATAAAAATAAGAAGATAATAAATCAAAAAAATAAAATACAAAAAAATGATGAAAACTCTAAAAATCTAAAAATATTTTGTTAATTATGTAACGAATAAATCAATTATCTCATTCTTAACCCTTTTCCCTCTCTTAAAATTTAGTTGCGAGTTAATTTATAAGCGAATTTTAGTTATTCTTTGCCTACTATTCGTTTATTAATTGGAGATCGATAGATTTAGATATCTGGGGTTATGTTTTTTAAAAAATTTCGTATGTTTTTTTTTTTTATTTAGATAGAGACCTGTTTTCAGAATTACTTCAACTTATCTAAATAGTTGCACATTTTTTACGAGAAATAACGATCTTAGATTTCAATTATGTTAACTCCAAGCATTTTTTCGAATTTTAGGAACGTTTAATTTATAAAAGTTGCTCTCAAAAACTTTTTATTAACCTAGTTTTATTTTTGAACACAAACCTATCACCTTTTTTTCATGTCATACTTGACATGATTTCGATCCTTAAAAGATCTTATGTCAATGGGAATAAGATTTCGTTCCGTAAACATAGGCATCCAATATTTAAAAAGATTATATGTCATGGAGTAAGAGGATAAAATTCATTACTTCTATACATATACATTGGATTATTATGAAGATTGTAAAAAAATTATGTTATGGAAAATAAGATTTTGTTTTCCTAACATCCATATTCGAAAAACAAAATCATTAGAGGTTCGAGCGAAAAAATATACCCTCGCCTCTAATTCCCACTCCACCAATCTCAAATAATCCTAGATTTAATTTTAAAATCTTTTTGAGAGCATAATTTATAAATTAAATTATTTCCTGTAATTCTTACAAGTTCAAGTTTTCATAAATCCAATCTATTTTTGTTAGCCTAACAAATAAAAAATTTTGTTATCTATTCGATCATATCATAAGTTTTAAACTGAAACTCTTCCTTTATTTAAATTTTTGTCATAATTTAGGATTTAACTCTAATACCCCGGATATTTATTTAGATCTTTCTTTCAATTAATTCAAGCGGTAGCTAAACTTAGGATTTCTTTCATTTATTATAAGTTCATCTCCAACTTTTGCTCTTGAATAGCAAAAGCTTAAGTATTGTGCTAACTTAACCTATTTTCGTTTTCAGAAAAAATACAAAAAATCTGCCCAACACAGTAATGTCATGCCCGCGTACTTACTGGTCACGCCCGTGATTGATGAGTCCACTTTATATACCTATTTTCAGACTCATCTGGGCTAGTTTTCACGCATTTGCACTTCACTTTTTGTTCATTATCATATATATTTCATCCAATCTTTATTTCCATAGGAAGTGCACATTTATGCCCGTGGTTGTGTATTTTGTTATTTTTATAGTTTCTACTCCCTTTTGTGATTGTCCGAAATGTCTGCACAGATTAGTGATTGGTTTTTCCTTTCAGTACAGGGGTCGTGTGCGTGTTCCGGGATGGTTGTGAAATAGGAATACTGCGCACGATCATGGGATCTAATGCGCACGACCACTGTTCGTGCGCCCCTGATCGTGCGCACTACTCTACGTTTTCTAGAATCAGCCTGGGGGTAAGCGCACGACCACTGGACATATTGCGCACGACCACCGGTCGTGCGCCACTGATCGTGTGCATTGATTCCTGATTTTTGGAGTCCTGTCTGGGTAATCGTACGATCATTGGACTTAGTGCGCACGACCACTGGTCGTGCGCCACTTCTCGTGCGCATTATCCCAGTTCTTCTTCCTGTTATTCAATGCTAGTGCGCACGAGCACAGGACATAGTGCGCACGACCACTGGTCGTGTGCCTGTGATCGTGCGCATTGTTCATTTCTGCTTTTGTATAAATAGTGCAGGTCTCGCCCTAATCCAAAGAACCGCGAGATCGCTCATTTTCCTCCGCTGTTTTCCGCCTTCTCCGCCATTCCCCTTCATCTTCCACCCTAGGGAGGTGCTCCGGGCAAGCTTTCACCGCCAAATCCGAGCTGGAGCTTCCTCTCGGCCTCCTCCATCATCTCTTGGATTCATTTCAAGTTTCAACGCCATAGCCATCAAGAAAAGGGCAGCTTTCAACTTTCATCCCCTATCGTGAGACGAAGAAGACGGGCCATTGGAAGGTGGTGACAGCCCTTCTCTATCCCGAACGCAGTTGAGGACCGAACTTGGACGCGGAATGACAACCCGACGATTCCAACCGTGAATCCTCAGCAAGACTTCCGATTCGGTTGATCTCTTGACTTGTTCTTCCTTTATTGTTGTTTATGTGTTGTTGTAAACCTTATTTATAGATGATGTATGCTTATTTGTAATACGATTTTATACAATCATGTCTATGTGATTTTGTATGTTTTCGTTATTTACTTGAGTTGCGACATATTTCATCCACCACCATCCACCCTTGCCGCACTAGCAATTGCTAGTGGCGTGCGTTGCGAAGAGGAGCTTTCGACCCTCATTCCGCCATTCTAACCACCTCATCTACAAGCCTACTCGTCCATCCACCTAGCGATTCGGTGCATAGCGGCTCGACTAGTCTTCCATCCCGCCTGGCGAAGCATCGCATAGCGGCGTTGCATAGGAGTAGTTGTTAGCCTTTTATTTTCTGTTTCCGCAATATCAAAACCTCCCCTTAGTTAGCTCCGACCTGAGGACTTCAATCTCAAGTCCTCCTCAAAATTAACTCCACCTTACTGTGTTCCTTATGAGATCGATACTTGGGAAAACCCCCATTTTATATTACTTATGCGACCGGTTCACTGTCGTGATCTATAGCATCAGTGACTAGGGTGTGATACGTCAATTTCCAGTAAAGCAGCATTTTTTCGAAGAAACGTGTGACACGCCCGGTCACACGGTCCTATTAAATGTGACACGGCCGTGACCTGACCTGTGTCAGCCAGTTCGATAATTTCCGCTCGACGTTCATCGACGCGATAGGACACGCTCATGTCAGCCGACCCGACACGCCCGTGTTCTGCGCTTGACGTTCAGCTCTCGACATTCGTCGACACGACCTGACAAGCCCGTACGCCCGTGTTACTCGCTCTCAACATTTTCCGCTCGACAACTTCCAGACTCGACAAACTCTCTCGACATTTTGCAGTCGACATTTGTCGACTCAACCCGACACTCCCGTGCCAAGATGAGACATGGGAGTGTACTTCTCCACCTGGCCCGACAAACCACCGCTAGCGACTTTTTGACACAGACGGCGCCCAGTTCAACCTCCCCGTCACGACCGTATACTTTGGGTCACTCCCGTGACCAGGGGCGTGACTACCATGTGGACCTCCCAAAGTCAACAACGCCGTCAAATCGCCGAAATCTGATGATAAATAAAGTCGACACGCCCAATGTCACGCCCGTGACCTGGGTCGTGACCGCCGCGTTTTCAGCCGCCAAGTCAAATCTCAAATCAAATCGGACGGCTGCCATTTGAATAGTGTCAACACGCCCGTGTCAGAGGGCGTGTACTTTGAAAAAATTTTCAATAAATTCCCCACTTCTGTATGAGTTCAGGGTTCCACTTTTTTGAACCACTTTGCTTAGCATAGGGCTGTTCTTGGGGGCTGTTTATGCAATGTATGTGAACTTTCTCTCCACCTTTTTTATTTATTTGTGTTTTTTGCTTCATTGTAACCCTTTTTTACTTAATAGAAATTTTTGTTTTTCTCCACTATGTTGTATGAAAATCCGCCAAAGTGCCCTACCTTAAGTAATTTTTAGTTCCTCTTTTTGTGCTTTTTTATGTTTTTCTTTAGCTTTCGTAACTATTTTAACTTAAAAATTTATCATTTTTCTAGCCATTATAATCGCAAAATTATTTTCATGCACCGTACTTGTTTAGGTTTAGTTTATTATATTTACTTTGTTTTCATTCCTATAGATTTATAAAAAAATGTTTTAAAAGGTGGTTTTTACTTTTCTTTAACTTAGCCTGTTTAGGATCGTAAAACTTTTCATTTTCTTTTAGTTTTATTTACACTTTTTATGTGTTTCTATAAAGTTGTAAGAATAAAACATAGCTGTTTTGCTTTTTCAAGCACTTCATTTTACCTTTTATTTTCAAAACCTTTTTGCTCCTTTTATTTTTCTGACTTCATTTTATTCATTTCTACCACATTCTAGCGGTAGAAATGTAATCGTTTTAATTTTCCGAGCACTTGCACTTTGCGATTATTTGCAAACTTTTTTGCTCCTTCAATTTTTATTTTCACTTTTTATGCATTTCTACCGCATTCTAGCGGTAGAAATGTAGTTGTTTTAATTTTTCAGTCACCTAGTTTTTCCTATTTTTTATACGTATGCGTGCGTGTATGAGTTAGTTTAAATTACTTTATTTCAGTTCTATAGAGTGTGTTCGTGTGTTGCATTCATTTTCGCCTACTCGTTAAGAGTTAAATGGCGTGCTTTAATTTTCTCCTACTCGTTTAAGTAGGACTTGTGTGTGTGTGTGTTTTACTTTCAAGTAGAGTGCATGAGTGTTAGCATTTATTTCCGCCTACTCGCTAGGAGTTAAATGGCAGGATTTTATTTACCACCTACTCATTTGAGTTAAATGGCAGGTCTTTATATGTCTGTAATTATTTGAGTACTAGCATTTATTGACCGCTTACTCATTTGAGTTAAATGGCAGGTCTGTGTATGTGTTTACTTTTTAGTAGAGTGCGTGCGTGGATGCATTTATTTTCTCCTACTCTTTTGAGTAGGACTCGCTTTATTTCTCCCGCCCACTCATTTGAGCCGGAACTTGTAATTTTATTGCTTTCATTTCAGTCCTACTCGTTTGAGTAGGACTTGCAATTTACTGCGTTCCTTTTACTGCTTTCTTTTATCGCTTTCATTTACTGCTTTATTTATCGCTTTTGTTGCAAGTCATCCCCATTCCTATGAGTGGCTAACCGTTCTTAGCCATCAGTATCGAAGAGCATTGGGACAAATAAAATAGCTTTAAATAATAAAAGGTCCTGTTTTTCAAATTAATTAAAATTAATTTAAGTTTTGCCTAGGGTTTACGACGCGTAGGACCACATAATCGATGTGTGGGCCCTATTTCTGTAGTCCATATGCTAGCTAGCCGAGAGGCTATATGTTTGGACCGATCGCCCCTTGGTAAATGGAGTTCCGTACTAACCCTCGAGAGAGGAGGCGCGCAAACTCTTCCGGATTGGGTTCCCCACACAATAGTGGGGTTCTTAGTGTAATGCGGGCATTAAGAGGAATCCTTCGTCAGACGAGAGCCCGGTCGAATAGTCTTAATGTTCAAGTGAGTGATATTCCTAGAGATAGGTGAGCTCATTTTAGTGAAACCTCCACGGCCAAGTCTCCGCCTTAAGTAATATGAAACTTAGGATCTCTTTTTATTCAAAGTTTATTTTAGTTCAATTTTATTCGGTGCACTCGAGCTAAGCTCTTCATCGGCTCCACCTTTTTAATGCTGTTTATTTTCTGCCTTTTTTTCCTTTATATATATAAAATTACCCGACAAGTAATTATCGGTAAAATAATAGTCCCCTCTAGGGAAGAGTAGAAATAATCGAACCGACCCTGAGAAACATACGACCTCGATATTCCACTCTGGAATATCCTGTACTACACACGATAGGTGCACTTGCCTCCTTTCGTTAAAACTCGATTTCACCTATTTTATATCCAAATAATAAATCCGTGCACCCCGTTTTCTAAATAAAACCAATCCGCTTTTCTTAAATAAAACCGCCCGGGGCGCCGCGAGCTCGTAATAATTTTTGGAGTTTTAAACCGCATCAGTTAACTTTGAGCAATCTAGTATTTTCGGCTTGGGGCCTAAGACTCTCAATATGTCAATAACGAAAACCATTTACTTTAGGCAATACAGCCCGAATGACATAATGCAGGTATAGTTCAGCACTTTTCTCGTTGCTCAAATTGCCATGTCATTGACGAAAGCGGAAGCAATCAAGCCCCATGTCAAGACACGAGTCAGCTTCCCCTTTTCCATTCACATCATGGGCCATTTTGCTAGGCACAACAGGTTCTCAACATCACTTGTCACTCACATGTACCCAGGACCTGAACTGGTCAATGATCAATCATGGCACTAATGGCTAAGAGCTGGTCTCTCCAATATCACTGCTTCTCATGCTACACACCTTGTCTCACAGACACTGGCTTCACAACAACAAAATTCTATCTAGAAGCTATCACCAGCGATAATCATTATCACCTAACAATAGTGATAGAACTCACTTTTGTATCCAGACTGAGCCACAACGGGACCATCTATCCAACCAAAACCCTGCAGCATCCTGCAGTGCCAGAAAATTGGTCTTTCACAGCAATCATAGCTCACCAAGAGCTATCGCAGGCGATACTCATTGTCGCCCGGTGATATCCAATAGTTATGCAAACTGTGGTATTTTCTGGGTATTTTCCTGGAGCACACCGCCAGTACTTCTTTCTATTCTCATTTTAGAGGTACAACCCACAGAACCGGTAAACTACTCGTTTATACTCGGAGTCTTCTCTGTCATGCAAAATAAAACATCACCAATCCAGACCAACCTGTATGGATGGGCTTCACACAACATGCCTGTTTCGTACTGTGATTTCTGGATTCTATATCCAAAAGCACCCGGGAATATCACGTATCAACCGATCGAAATTCCCTCGATTCTCCACCTTTTGGTGGAGGTTTCCATGCACATGCAAAAGGAGGACTTAACTTGTCTAAGAAGGAAGATTGTTACCCTCATAATTCATTTCGGAGCCATGAACGAGCTTTCTATCTGGCTGGAAAGGAGCGCCTTGCTTTCCCTTTCACGAATCTTGCCTCAGTTCTTGATTCTGACTACTGGATCTCCATTACCAAGCCTTACGAAGCTCAACCCCAACCTTCTTCTTCCTTACCTCTTTTCTATCAAGAGTTTGGATTAAAAGGAGGAGAGAGTGTGAGAAGAAGAGAAAATACTTCTCTTTTCTCCACCCCTCTACTTAAGCGAACTCGACATTAATACCAGCCACTCGATCATTTCATCCAGAGAAAGCAATGACCATGATTTCTGCTGACAAGTAAAACTTAACGCTATCGCCTGGCGATATCCTCTATCACCATAACGATATCTACTATCACCCAGGCAATAACCGTTATCGCCCAGGCGATATTTGCTATCGCCCAGGCGATACCCGCTATCAGTGAGGTGATATCGTCGGTAGCCGCTTTGACCCCAATCAACCACCGCTATTCAGCCATCATCCGGACATCGGACACGTGTCCAGCCATACATGGCAGCATCACCCGATGATACCCATTATCGCCACTTTGATAGCTCACTTAACGCTTTTTCGAGTACATTGAGAGCGTCAAGTATGTCGAGAGCATCGAGTGCATTGAGTCAACTCAACACTTCATTGAAAGTGTCGAGTGCCATCACTATCGCCAGCGATACCCACTCTCACCTGATGATAGCCACTTTTAAGTTCTATTTTCTAGAAATTGGGGTGTTGCACAACCACTCCTAATCCCTGTCTCCCCATGGTCTGCGGCCAGATAGTTCGGGTGTGTCAAAGTTAATGATACAAGAGGCAGTTCCCTTCAAAGGGAACTTCTCGTCATACTACTAGTGTCGGATGTGGTGCTAGTCGCGGTGCCTGCTATGGTACTTACAGAGGTATTGGTGTTTGTATTGGCTGATGTCGGGGATAGGGTCCCTGTGGATATGGTTGGTGGCTGTTATGCTGTCTTTGATCTCATAACTGTCTTTGAGGGGCTGCCCCTTTATCGTCCTTGAGGGCCACTTCATGCCTCCTCCACTACCCTTCGACTATTATTTGATCCATCTCTTATGTAGTAATGTGGGTGGAGATGTTGTGAAAGGAGGTCTAGGTAATCGTGATCAAGGCCTAATGGAGGTCATGGCATAAACCTCAATAAAACCTAGTAGTCTTGTCTTTATCTATTAGTGAAAGTATCCTCGCAAAATGGGTTAAGTGGATGAATTATTTTTGGTACTGTGATGTTGTATTATCCTCCTGATGAATATGTAGAAAGCGCTCCTATTCGGAATATTTCCCTTCGATGTTCCCTGAATTTGAAGAGATATCACCATTAATGCTAAGTGTATAATTGTATTTGATATATGCCCAAGTTCAGTGTATGCAAGTTGTCTATTATACCATAATCAGACAAGATGTTTGAGTCACAATGATAGATGGACTCATGACAAGATGCTGACAAAGCAAAAAATCTGGCTAAATTCTGAAACATCGAGTGAAGGTAGTTAAATCGACGTTAGAAGATCAAAACTGTTGAGAGAACTACATATTGTCAAAGCCACAATTTTGCTGACAATAAATCTGGCTAAGTCCTGAAGCGTAGAGTGAAGGCAGTTCACTCAATGACAACTCAACAAGATATCTGGCTAAGTCTAGAAGCATTGAGTGAAGGCAGTTCACTCAACGCCAGCTCAATGGCATTTCACTCAATTCCAACTCAACAAGATATCTGGCTAAGGACAGGGGCATTAAGTGAAGACAGTTCACTCAATGCCTCAATCAAGAAGACTGGTTACTGGATAGGCAAAAAATCCACCAAATCCAGAAGTGTTGAGTGAACTCACTTCACTTAACTCTAGAAGAGCAGAAGCCTTGATAGATGCTCAAGCAGTCAAAGCCTCAGAAGGAGCAGACAGAAAATCTGTCTAAGTCTAGAAGAATTGAGCAAAGGCAGTTCACTAAATGCCTACTCAACAAATAATTCAATTAAGTCCAGAAGCATAGATTGATGAAGGCTCACTCGACTCATAATTAGTTAAGACTATAAAAGACAGAATGCATTGAGTGATGAAGGATCACTCAACACACTCAACGCCTGGAGATGTAGAATTCTACTAAGTACTTTTACATTGAGTGACAAGGCTTCACTCAACACCTAAGAAGTCTGTCTGGAATTTACTAAGTCCAGGAGAACTGAGTCATGCTGAAATCAACAGAAATTCAAATATCATCGGAATTACTTACTAGAATACAAAGGGCTCTGCTTGCCCTTAGTATAGGTGTAAATGCAAAAGTGATGGAGCAATTGCCATTTCCGGCCAGTCATACTATGTAACACCCCCTATCCGTCGCATAGCATATAGCAGTAGGTCCGGCCGAGGCCCGACGCCATATACCACAGACAGACCGGGTGGTTACGTATGGAAACCATCCAACCAATCTCAACGTCCTACACAGAGCATTCTAGCGGAAGCAGTTTATAAGAGTTGTAAACAAGAACCCAGCATCAAGCACGAATGTCCACTAGTACAATATAGGAATGTTATACAAAATACCCAAAACCGGCCTTAAGGCCTTACAAAGTGTTTCACTTGAAAATTACATGTTTTACAAACCACGGCACGCAGGCCGGTCATTCATGAATAAAGCAGTAAACACTTCTACTTGGGCCTTCGAGGGCCAGCTGCGCAAAAAGGGCTTTAGCCCGCTATTGACCGCTTGGGCCAGCTGCACCTGCAAGCAACAAACCACCGCACGGTGGTAAAACAAGGCAACGGTCAGCAATGCTGACCAAATTATAACGATCCCGCCCCCAACTCGGGGCGGCGATGCTCCTTCCCTGCATTTCATTAGCATAAGCGAGCAATGTATATAACCATAGTCATTTCATCACAGACGTTGGCTCATACGGCCGCACGCCCCGTGCACTCAGGGCACATTCTTGGTGAACCGGTCGATGTCACGTCAATTAAAGCCATTAACATTCCGGACTCACCACCGCCACTTAGACGGCCAAACCTATGAGCAATTTGTCTTCATGGCATGGGTCACGTCAATTTAAGCCATTGACCGCCGAAGACTCACATCTATGCCAACGGCGAGTGCCACGTAACCTTAGGTCTCTCTAACCGAACGACATAAAGCGGTTACGGCTCCATCTAACCCGTGCTCACTTCGCAACGACAATTTAAGCCATTTGCGCGGGTCAAACTTTCACCGAGTCCCATTCTACCGCAAGTCACATAACTCAGTTATGTTCGAGTTGGCTCTCAGGCCACCAAGCTGGCAAGATCTCGTATCCGCCCAGTTTTCCGGGTGCACCTTTGGGTTAGTCCCCAAGGCTCCCTGCTGCAATCTACCGCGTAGAAAACTCGAAAACAACCAATAGCACGGAGTCTTCTCCGGCCTTATGCAATGCAACATCACCGATCCAGACTAACATGTCCGGGTAGGCTTCACACATCATGCCTATGTCCGTTCTCGTATACGGACTCTAAACAACGGGGACTTTACATATCTACCCGAAGGAACGCCTCCAACTCTTCGCAAACTCGCGAGAGCGGGCTTCCTATGCTAAGAAAGAGAGCTATTCATGCTCAAGATGAGGATCGTTACCCTTGAGTTCCTCTTTGGCGCCTCAAAAAGTAATCGGATAGAAATCACCGCACTTGCGTTGCCTCCGTGGATCCGGAGTCGGCTCGCGATTCGGAGCTCCGAAGCTCCTCCAATGGCGGGATCTAGTTCTTCTTCCTCCAATGGCTCTCCTCTTTCTCCAAGGACTTGGAGAGATGATAAGGTAAGAAAATGATGGATTTCCAAGTCAACTCACGGGTATATCCTCTCAGGAACCATCCCCAGCCGTTAGATCTTCAATCAAGGAAACGAACGGTTTTGATTCGGGGCTGAAATGCCCAATCTGGACTGAACACGGCTTGGCACACGCTCGTGTCCAGGGCCGTTTGCCGCATTCGCCGTCAAAATCAAATCTCCTGGACCCTCACACGGGTATCGAACACGCCCGTGTTCGAGCTGACACGCCTGTGTTCCAGCTGACACGGCCGTGTAGCCGGCCGTGTACCCCATGATTTTTCCCCCGTTTTCAACCCAAGCACTGCACGGGTTCTAGGACACGCCCGTATCCTTGCCCGTGTCACCTTGACACACCTGGGACGCAGGCCGTGTACACGGGACATTTCGTCGAGGGAAGATCGACGACTCGATGACACGGCCTTGGACACGCCTGTGTCCTAGGCCGTGTGCCTTGTCTCGACGATCGTCGAGTGAATCTCGACGACTCCCCGGGACGATCGTCGACACGGGTCGACACGCCCTGCAACACGCCCGTGTCGCAGGCCGTGTGCCCATTCTCGACGAATCGTCGAGTATAACTCGACGACTTCACGGCTATGTGTCGACACGGGTCGACACGCCCTGCGACACGCCCGTGTCGCAGGCCGTGTGCCCATTCTCGACGAATCGTCGAGTATAACTCGACGACTTCGCGGCTAAGTGTCGACACACGCTTGACACGCCCTGGGACACGCCCGTGTCCCAGGCCGTGTGCCTTCTGCCAGAACCCAAACTGGCCCAAAACGTCCCCCCCCCCCTTCGCTATATTGAGTTTTGGGGTGTTACAACTCTCCCCCTCTTAAAAGAATTTCGCCCACGAAATTACATAAGGAAAGGCATACAAAACAAAACTTGTACCTGAGCGGAACAACTTCGGATACTCGTCAAGCATAGTCTGCTCTCGCTCCCAAGAGAGCTCCTCACGACCGCAATTGACCCACCGGACCTTGACCATCCTGATCTCTTTATTGCGTAGTCGCTTGACCTCCGAGTCCTCAATCCGCACGGGCTTGACCTTTGTCATTAACCCACTATCCACCGGCACTTGATCGACCGCGATCATCTGCGCAGGCTCTTGCACCGCCTTCCGAAGCTCCGAAATGTGGAATACATCGTGTAAACCACTTAGCTCCACTGAAAGCTTCAACCTATAGGCCGCTTCTCCAACTCGCTCCAGAACCTCGAACGGTCCAAGGTACCTCGGGCTTAGCTTTTTCAATCATCGCACCCGCGAGACACCTTTGAACGGCTTGATCTTTAAGTATACATAATCGCCCACAGCAAACTCCACGTTCCTGTGCTTGGCATTACAGTACTTTGCTTGTCGGTCCTGAGCGTTAAGCAACCTCTCCCGAATCGTTCTCACCAAAGAAGTAGCATCCTCCACTTCCGATCGCTTATACAACTTTGACTCACCCGTTTCTAACCAAGACAACGGCGTGCGACATTTGCTACCATATAGGGCCTCGAAGGGCGTCGTCTGAATACTCGCTTGGTAGCTGTTGTTGTATGCGAACTCCACCAAATAAAGGTGGTCTTCCCATTGCTTTCCAAAACCCAAGACACACATGCGGAGCATGTCTTCCATGGTTCTATTAACCCTCTCGGTCTGCCCATTCGTTTGCGGATGGGTGGCTGTGCTGAATTTCAACTTTGTTCCCAACATTTGTTGCACCAGCCTCCAATCATTGGACGTGAACCGCCCATCTCGGTCACTCACGATGCTGCGGGGCACACCATGACGTCGTACTATGTTATCCACATAAAAACGTTGCTAACTTCTCCACCGGATCATCCTTCCTATGCGGAATAAAATGCGACACCTTCGTTAATCGATCCACGACCACCCAAATGGCGTCGTTTCCCCTTTTGCGACCTTGGCAAACCGTGCACAAAGTCCATAGAGATGTCGTCGAATTTTCATTCCGGAATGGGCAAGGACTTAAGAACTCCTCCCGGCTTTTGGCACTCCGCCTTCACCAAGGCGCAAGTTTGGCACTTCACTACGTAGAGCGCCACATCCTACTTTAAACCCGGCCACCAAAATAGTTTCTTCACATCAATGTACAACTTTGTGCTCCCCGGGTGAATCGAGTACTTGGTATGGTATGCCTCATACAACAACTCCACCCGCAAATTGCCCACACTTGGGACGCACAAAAGGCCGTCTCTCCAAAGCAATTCGTCCTCCACGATGAATTGGGAATTTGGCCCATCCAGAGTCTCTACCATGAACTGCTTCAGCACTTGATTGCTTGTCCATACAAACAATCCCCAACGCCTCCAACTCTCGCACCAACCGCTCATCTTTCACCGATAGCCAATGGGCTCGAGCTGGGGCTTGGCGACTCACCGCGTCAGCAACCGCATTCCCTTTATCAGGCGCGTAGTGGATCTTGAATGTATAGTCTCCCAAGAACTCCATCCATCTACGCTGTCATATATTCGGATCCTTCTGATCAATCAGATGCTTCACGCTCTTGTGACCGGCGTAGAGATCCACTTTCACACCGTATACAGTTATGCCTCCATAGCTTCAAGGCAAAACTCACGGCCATACGCTATTACGCTTCCGTGTTGCAGTAGCGCGCAACCCAAACCGCTGCCCTACGCATCATTAAAAATCTCATTGCCTTCGGTTCCACTTGGCGAAGTCAGCACAGGCATCGTAGTCAACCGACATTATAACTCCTCAAAAGCTCGCGCGCACTCCGGCGTCCAAAAGAACTTATGCTCCATCCTCGTCATAGTACTGAGAGGTAACGCTATCCGCGAGAAGTTCTCCACGAAGCGCCTATCGTAGCCGGCAAGCTCCAGCAAACTCCGGACTTCCGCTACCGTAGCAAGCTCAGGCCACTCCCGTATCGCAACAATCTTCGCCGGATCCACAGCAATACCCTCTCCACTCACTATATGACCGAGGAACGCCACTGAGGATAGCCAAAACTCGCACTTCGAGAACTTGGCATACAACTGGTTTCTCCTTAGCGTCTCCAACACCAAATGAGATGCTTGAAGTGATCTTCCTCACTTTGCGAGTACACCAAAATATCGTCGATGAAGACGATCACGAAATGGTCCAAGTACTCCCTGAACGTCTTGTTCATCAAATCCATGAACACTGACGGCGTATTTGTCAGCCCAAACGGCCTGACCATAAACCTGTAGCGCCCGTGTCCTGTACTGGACGTTATCTTAGGGATATCACTCTCCCTTAGCTACTTTAGAGTACGGCGTTGGCCCGACCAACTGATCACAAAGGTCATCGATCCTTGGGATCGGGTTCTTGTTCTTTGCCGTTACCTTGTTGAGCTCCCGATAATTAATACATAGCCCCAAGCTTCTGTTCTTCTTCGTGCCGTTCTTCTTCTTACGAAAGAGGGTCGGTGCACTCCAAGGCGAAGGACTTGGACGCACATACCCTTGCTCCAACAACTTTTAGAAGTTGCACTTTCAGCTCCGCCATTTCCGTAGGCGCTAGCCGACAAGGAGAGCGTGACACAGGCCTTGCACCTGGTACAAGCTCAAACATGGAATCTATCTCCTATCGAGGCAGGGCTCCAGGAAGATCTCTAGGGAACACATCAGGGTACTTCGATACCACTGAAATACAATCCAAAGTGGGCTTCGGCTTTGCAACCTCCACTAGTTTAAAGAACAGTTCTACTCCGGCACGAACCGCCTTCACCACCTGAAGAGCAAACACCAACATCTTGCTCGACCTCTTCGAGCCCATAAAGGTCATCTCACGACTTGCTCCCGGCTTGACTTCATTGCTACCGCATCTATATTGGCTTGCTGCTCCGAGAGCCAGTCCATACCAAATATAACGTCGAACTCCTGATTCCCAATCTAAAACTAAGCGCAACAACGTCTACCCGCGCACAATGAGCACCATTGGACTATAACGCATCCAATTCGTCTTTTACCATCGAAGGAGGTACTCCGACGCACAATATAATTCCTAATAAAGGAATGCGAAGCTCCCTAAACGAACGGTGCTCTCGCAGATAAAGAAAGTCATAACAAGGCTTAACACTAGTAGTTCTAAGCTAACATGCACAAGAGTGACAAGTATTTAAAGCAAAACTATCTTTAAACCATACCTGTCGTCACGACGGCGTGCTTCCTCCAGGGCTTTAGGCACTCACGAGCATAATGCCCCGGGTCGCCACAGTTGAAACATGTGCCCGGGGTCTGACCCGTAGTCGTCCCAGAAGCACCAGAAAGAGCTTGACCCGAAGTTCTATGCTTCTTATACCATTTTTGATATGCCGACTTTGAGGTGTTCGGCACTTTGAATGTCGTTTCCTTTGTACTGACATCCTTGACTGCTCCTGACATAGGTTTCTTACCCTTCCGAGCACCATTCCAATAGTCTCGGGCAAAGTGCCCTTTCTTTACACAAGTATAACAAGTGTACGTAGCTTTACTAGTCGATTTCATAACCCCTTTCTCCAGCATTCTGACGGATACAGCTCTTATGGGGTTTGTATAGTTCGATACCATGGTCGTTGGCATCGGGGGGGTCTTCCTCAACTCTGCCTCCAATGATCTAACTGATTCCACCAAGGCTCGGAATCCCAATAACTTTGGTCCTAGCAATAGGACTCGTAACTCGGCGCGTAGGCCGTTATAGAATCTATCGACTGTAGCTTGCTCATTATCCGACTCAAAGCATGGGTAGCGACTTATCATAAGAAATGCTTGCAAATATTCCTCAACTGTGTGCGCTCCCTGCACTAAATGCATATTCAGCTGCTGCCCCAATGGTCTACCAAAGGTCATCTGCTGCATCGCGCCCACCGGCGTTGAAGCCACAACAGGGGCGCAGGGTTGTACATTTCCTCCTAGCTGTGCACCCGTCACAGTGAACTCCGCTTCTACGATCCTTCTAACGGTTTCATACGAAGGAGGAGGCTCAAACACCTCACCGGGTGCACTATGCTCCTCAGAAACCGGACATTCTGGCTGTCCAGCACCGCTTCCGGTCACCTATAGTGGTACAAAACACCGTCAAGCGACCAAATAAAATTGCGAACAGCAATTATAGGAACACGCAGGTCCCTCAAACACGAGTATTTTCATTCCTAAGTGGACATTCATGGGTTCTTTTACCGTTATAACGATGACGCACACAATGTGCTCACCACCCCTTAAAAAGAATTCGGCCACGAATTCAGCTTAAGGCCGACCAAAACCAGTAGTCTGATACCAAATTGTAACACCCCCTATCCGTCGCATAGCATATAGCAGTAGGTCCGGCCGGGGCCCGACGCCATATACCACAGACAGACCGGGTGGTTACGTATGGAAACCATCCAACCAATCTCAACGTCCTACACAGAGCATTCTAGCAGAAGCAGTTTATAGGAGTTGTAAACAAGAACCCAGCATCAAGCACGAATGTCCACTAGTACAATATAGGAATGTTATACAAAATACCCAAAACCGGCCTTAAGGCCTTACAAAGTGTTTCACTTGAAAATTACATGTTTTACAAACCACGGCACGCAGGCCGGTCATTCATGAATAAAGCAGTAAACACTTCTACTTGGGCCTTCGAGGGCCAGCTGCGCAAAAAGGGCTTTATCCCGCTATTGACCGCTTGGGCCAGCTGCACCTGCAAGCAACAAACCACCGCACGGTGGTAAAACAAGGCAACGGTCAGCAATGCTGACCAAATTATAACGATCCCGCCCCCAACTCGGGGAGGCGATGCTCCTTCCCTGCATTTCATTAGCATAAGCGAGCAATGTATATAACCATAGCCATTTCATCACAGACGTTGGCTCGTACGGCCGCATGCCTCGTGCACTCAGGGCACATTCTCGGTGAACCGGTCGATGTCACGTCAATTAAAGCCATTAACATTCCGGACTCACCACCGCCACTTAGACGGCCAAACTTATGAGCAATTTGTCTTCATGGCATGGGTCACGTCAATTTAAGCCATTGACCGCCGAAGACTCACATCTATGCCAACGGCAAGTGCCACGTAACCTTAGGTCTCTCTAACCGAACGACATAAAGCAGGTACGTCTCCATCTAACCCGTGCTCACTTCGCAACGACAATTTAAGCCATTTGCGCGGGTCAAACTTTCACCGAGTCCCATTCTACCGCAAGTCACATAACTCAGTTATGTTCGAGTTGGCTCTCAGGCCACCAAGCTGGCAAAATCTCGTATCCGCCCAGTTTTCCGGGTGCACCTTTGGGTTAGTCCCCAAGGCTCCCTGCTGCAATCTACCGCGTAGAAAACCCGAAAACAACCAATAGCACGGAGTCTTCTCCGGCCTTATGCAATGCAACATCACCGATCCAGACTAACATGTCCGGGTAGGCTTCACACATCATGCCTATGTCCGTTCTCGCATACGGACTCTAAACAACGGGGACTTTACATATCTACCCGAAGGAACGCCTCCAACTCTTCGCAAACTCGCGAGAGCGGGCTTCCTATGCTAAGAAAGAGAGCTATTCATGCTCAAGATGAGGATCGTTACCCTTGAGTTCCTCTTTGGCGCCATCGAAAAGTAATCGGATAGAAATCACCGCACTTGCGTTGCCTCCGTGGATCCGGAGTCGGCTCGCGATTCGGAGCTCCGAAGCTCCTCCAATGGCGGGATCTAGTTCTTCTTCCTCCAATGGCTCTCCTCTTTCTCCAAGGACTTGGAGAGATGATAAGGTAAGAAAATGATGGATTTCCAAGTCAACTCACGGGTATATCCTCTCAGGAACCATCCCCAGCCGTTAGATCTTCAATCAAGGAAACGAACGATTTTGATTCGTGGCTGAAATGCCCAATCTGGACCGAACACGGCCTGGCACACGCCCGTGTCCAGGGCCGTGTGCCGCATTCGCCGTCAAAATCGAATCTCCTGGACCCTCACACGGGTATCGAACACGCCCGTGTTCGAGCTGACACGCCCGTGTTCCAGCTGACACGGCCGTGTAGCCGGCCGTGTACCCCATGATTTTTCCCCCGTTTTCAACCCAGGCACTGCACGGGTTCTAGGACACGCCCGTGTCCTTGCCCGTGTCACCTTGACACGCCTGGGCCGCAGGCCGTGTACACGGGACATTTCGTCGAGGGAAGATCGACGACTCGATGACACGGCCTTGGACATGCTCGTGTCCTAGGCCGTGTGCCTTGTCTCGACGATCGTCGAGTGAATCTCGACGACTCCCCGGGACGATCGTTGACACGGGTCGACACGCCCTGCGACACGCCCGTGTCGCAGGCCGTGTGCCCATTCTCGACGAATCGTCGAGTATAACTCGACGACTTCACGGCTAAGTGTCGACACGGGTCGACACGCCCTGCGACACGCCCGTGTCACAGGCCGTGTGCCCATTCTCGACGAATCGTCGAGTATAACTCGACGACTTCGCGGCTAAGTGTCGACACACGCTTGACACGCCCTGGGACACGCCCGTGTCCCAGGCCGTGTGCCTTCTGCCAGAACCCAAACTGGCCCAAAACGTCCCCCCCCCCCTCCGCTATATTGAGTTTTGGGGTGTTACATACTATGCCAAGAGCCATTGGGTTTATGGTAAATAAAAAGTAGAGTTTCGAAAAATTATTCACGGGTTGAACTTTTGGAGAAAATCACTCTGCTTCATGTTCTTCCTAAAAAAAAGAAGAAGAGCTCTGCAACTCGAGTTCAACAGCAAGTCTGAGAACTTCAAACATGGTTAACTAGTTGAAGAAAAAAAGGACATCAACATCATTTAATGTTCCATAGCAAGTTCAGAAGCACCAGTTTTTGATATTCTTCCCAGCACAAGTGGAACCATCCTGAAGATCTAATTCCTTGGTGTTGAGAAGAAGTAGAGCTGAGTTCACTCAGTCCATAGAGAAGACTCAGAGGACACTTCCTCAGGAGCAAGTCATCAACAACAAACTCACACTTTGTAGGATCTTAAGTGATCTAAGCTGTAAGCTTGATAGTGCTTGCGTCCCTTAGATGTAGGAGATTTATTCTCTGGGGTAGGATCATGTGGTGGAACTGAGTGTATGGCTATCCGTCTAGCCTGTGTGTAGGACTTTGGATAAAGTCTGAGATAGGTGATATGATGCAGATTATTGAGTTGTAGGAGATTATTTCTCTGAGAGTAGGGCCTTGGGCTTGAGGTAGGACTTGGAGGAGTCTAAGAGATCCCGAGGGATTAGTGTTGTAAGCTCAGTGAGTTGAGATTAGAGTTGTCCTTGTCTAACACACTGTTAGAAAGGTGGGGACGACAGTGGATGTACCCATACCTTGGAGAATAACTATAAATACTTGTATGTTATTGTGTGTTCTTGAAAGCTATCATAAAACTAAATCACAACACAATAATGCAAAAAGATAGTCATAAAAGACACAAAAACCTAATCACCCCCTTTAGGTGTTTAGCTACTCTTGAAATAAATACTTTCAAGTGGTGTCAAAGGGAGGTTGTTCAAAAATGACTTAACAGTCTGAATAGATCTCCAAGGATAGCAAACGATTATCCTTATGGGTTTAGGAGAGAACCATAAGGTATTGAGCTCCATAAGCTTCCCATCTGCAGAAAGGAGAATTGTGGTATTTGGAAAGAGAGTGTCAGGTAGTTCATGGAGACCTCAGACCATAGGATCTTCATCACAGTTTAAGAAGTACCCTTCCTCCCATAAAGATTTTTGTCCTAGATGCCAGTGTCCAAACTGTTGAAACCGGAAACTGGCTTCTGTAGAGTCATAACCCATGGGGAAGGGGTGACCACACACTTACTTTGCTTAGCAAGCTTGGATGATCGAAGACATAGAATTTGAAACTAACCCAAGGCTCTAGTACAGAGGTCCCACCACACAACTGAAATATCTTAGAGCGCTTCCCCTCCTTAGCCTGTTCTAAGCTAAGCGCACCATAGAAAGTTCTAAAGGACAAGAAAGTAAGAGAACTTGAAAGCTTGCCTTTTGAGGTACCTCCTTGGGTATATTTATAATTTTTTTAAAACCTCGCCTGCAAATAGCGTAACTCCGCTGTTTTGAATGGCTATTCACAGCCCTACAAGGGCATTCGGGGAATTTTACCTCTGGACCCCACTGGACAAGGGCCCCATGAAAGCGCCACTCGCCTATAGGACGAGTGCTAGGGTAAGTCTGGCACTCTCATCCACGGTAACCCATTATGGGTAAATGCAAGATCTAAGGCCACTCGCCTCACTCGATGCTAAGGAAGTGAAAGTTTCGATAGAGCGCGCCTCACTCAACACTAAGGAACTGAAGGCATTGAGAGCACTCGCCTTACTCAATGCCAAGGAACTGAAGGCATCAACAGAGCGCACCTTACTCAACGCAAGGAACTGAAGGTGTTGAGAGAGGGTTCCTCACTCAATGACACAGAACTGAAAGCATTGACAGTACTCGCCTCACTCAATACCAAGGAACTGAATGCATTGAGAGCACTCGCCTCACACAACATCAAGTAACTGAAGTCATCGACATAGCACGCCTCACTCAATGTAAGGAATTGAAGCGTTGAGAGCGCTCCTCACTCAACGCCAAGGAACTAAAGGCATTGAGAGAACTTGCCTCACTCAACTCCAAGGAGCAGAAGGAGTCGACAGAGCGCGCCTTACTCAATGCAAGGAACAGAAGTTATTGAGGGAGCGCGCCTCAATCAATGCCAAGGAACTGAAGGCATTGAGAGCACTCGCCTCACTCAGCGGTAAGGAGCAAAAAGTGTTGAGAGTAGTCGCCTTACTCAATGCAAAGGAGCAGAAGGCATTGACATCACTCGTCTCACAAAACACCAAGGAACAAAAAGTGTTTATAGAACTCGCCCCACTCAATGTGAAGGAAATGAAGGCATCGATAGAGCATGCCTCACTCAATGTAAGGAACTGAAGGTATCGATAGTGCGCGCCTCACTCCAAGCAAGGAACTGTGCCACTGAGACAGCACGCCTCTCTAAATGCTAAGGAACTGAAGGCGTTGAGATCACTTGCCTCACTCAATGCCAAGGAGCAGAAGGTGTTGAGAGCACTTGCCTCACTCAACGCGAAGTAGCATAAGGTGTCTACAGGTCCTGCTTCACTCGATGCCAAAGGAAATGGCTCGTGCGGCCTTCTCGGCGAACACTGGAAGGTCTCGCTAAAGGTCTCGATCCCTCTCGCTCTTGGAGATCCCACAAAGCACTGATCCTGTAGGGGGACCCACTCATTGAATACATGGTTTTATAGAATCTCCGCTCTTTGCGAGCTTCCACAAAGTTTGAAAAAAATCATCCAACCTCAAGTATTTAATGAGTGGGTCCTGACCTGGAAGGGAATCTTTTGTGGGCCCCTCCATGGTTCTATAAATATCCAACTGTGGGAAAACAGACTTTGTCTGACCGTTTTTTTCTAGTGATCTCGCCCCCAACCTGATGTCACTTTCGAAACAAACCCAAGATTGCCCCAACACCACCCGAGCCGAGACTAAAACTTTGATGGGCTTATTTACCCCTTGGCTCGCCCGAAAAGCCCCAGGATCTTTCTGAAAGTGTCTAGTTGTCTACCTAAATCACCTACAGGGGGGTGAATAGGTGAGTTCTATATCTTTTTGTGGAATAAAAATTATACAAGAGATGCGCAGAAAATAAACAAGCAAACCACAGACGACACCGAAGATTATAGTGCTTCCCCAATCTTGGGTACATTCACTATCCCCCTCACCTATCTAGCACCACGCTAGACTCAGCTACTTCACTATTATCTCGGTTTGGAAAACAATCTAACAAGTCGGAACAACGTTCCTACTACTCGTAGTAAATCCACTCCTACAACAACTCAGAGAATAGCTCCTACAAACTCGGAGAATAACTCCTACAATCTCAGAGAATAACTGCTACAAGAATAAAATAGATTTACAATGAAATACACAAACTTGGCTTCACAAATTTGACTGATTCTTGGCCTCATCCTTCTTGAAAAATTGTAAAGCTCTGTTAGAAAAGTCGAGGAAGAAATCTGAGAACACTTCGATCTAAGATCGTAGGATCACCACGATCAAGGAGAAGATTTGCAGCTGTTGAAAAGCTTGATCGGTTGAATCATACTTGTCTGAATTTCTTAATCGAGAAGTTTGAGGATGAAGAACATGTCTATTTGGCGGCAGCGCATCCCGATTTAGAATCCTGAAAATGTTTCAGAATTTTGTAAAATTCTTCTTAGGGTAGGTCGATTCTGACATGAACTTTTATAGGTCTTACATAACGGTCTGATTTCATTAATTACAATCCATGTGGACCAATCAAGAGTTAGTCACATTTGAAATCAAACCCCATCAGACACTTAGCGAAATTCAGATTCAGAACTCCATTTTTCGAGAGAAATAAGAATTACTTGAGGACGAGTTCTGTTTCTCGAGAAAGGATATAATATTCTCGAGAAGAAACACTTAAGGAAAATATAGAAGATGAGTTTTGGTTTATCTAGAATGGATTGGCTTACTCGAGAAATTTTTTTCTATTACTTAAGAATATGAAAGCACCTCGAAAAAAGTTTTCTATTTCTCAAGTAAGAACATCAGGTTCTCGAGAACTAACCTTGGCCTTCTCGAGAAATGTCTTCGGCTTTCTCGATAAGAAGACTTAGAAAAATTCTATGCTTAATTTTAAGGTGACTCGAGAAGGTTAAGACCTACTCGAATACTTCATGGCTTTCTCGAGAACTACACTCGCATTCTCGAGGAAAAGACTTCTGCTACTCGAGTACCTGACTAAGCTAACTCGAGTAAAATACTTAGAAAGAATTTTGTTAACTGAAAAATGATTTTTTCTAAGAAACCAGCAACTAACCTTTCCCCATAACTTTAGTACTTGAAAATGAAGTGTGTCGGAATAGAGAAGTTACATATGAGTCAACATCATGGATCACACAATGAGGGATTACATTGTATGGTCCTGTGTTTGGTGACCCATTGTAAACTGATATTGGTCTACACTTTGTAATTCTAACCTGCAAGCACTCAACTTGAAATGGTCATCAAAAACAAACTTGATTCATCTTAGTTAATGGGTGACTTTATACAAATCTAGCTTATTGTGGATACAATACCCAACAATCTCCCCCTAATTGTAGAAGTCAGAACCCTCTACACTAAGGTGAATTACATCAAAATAAACAAATAAAATAACTAATAAACAGAATAATTGGAAGAAATACTATGAAATAGAAGATTTAGATCATCAAAATTTAAAGATTTATATATATAGACATTGTCCAAGAAAAGTCCTATTCCAAAAAATCTCATATAGGAAACTTTTGATCATCTCCAATTACTTTTTGCTCTGTTATTGATGCTGCCTCTGATATTTCTCTTCTTATCTCTGGAAATACATGAACGTCTTTGGAAAGTACTTAGGTGGTCTGGGAGGAGCGGTAGGGTCTTCACAATTATATTTTTTATCATGAAGCGTTCTTAGAGTCATAGATTTTTCATACTTTACCAATTTAGAGTGAGAGTAATAGGTACTCTTGTTCCCCTAAATTCCAACAGTAGTCTTAAAGTATCCAGAATAATTGATTTAGATGTAGGGCTCCAGACTTCAGCATGTTCCCTTTCTGCATGTTCGAGCATAGGAGTGGACCTGCTTGTAGAAGCACCTTCACCACACTTTATTCTCTTGGGTATCTGTACTTCAAGAGGTATTTGTTAAGGCACATCAGCTTGTCCAGAATTCCAGACTTGTGAATAAGTTTCAGGAGATGGAGCTTCACAAAAATCAGGCCTTGGAGAGAGTGTAGGTCTTTGAACATTGACATCCAGGCTACTAGGAGGGTCTGCAGTGGGATCAAATGAGAAGTCAGGGAAGATCTAATTATGCATCTACATTGCAGTGTCATAATAATAAAGTTTTGTACTCTTAATTTCCTATACCACTAATGTTTGAATCTCTTTAATTTGACTATCCCATAGATCTTTTCTCTTTTTGAGTTTATTATCTACCTGTTCCTTTACTTTCTCCTCCCCATTTCTAACTTCTACAGAGAGGGTGCTTATGGCTTCATCTTTGTACTTTCCAACTTCTTCACACGCCTTGAAGTTGTGCTCTTGAGCTTTCTTTTCCAACTGAATCTGGTTGTTTGCGAGAGTGACAGATTGATTCATTACCACACCAATACTAGGAATATTATGGTCTAGAGCTTTGTATAAAATTAGTAGCAGCCTTTTGAATTCATCAATATTGCTCTGGATTTCTTCAAATCCTCATCTCATTTACGTTTCTGAAGCAGAGACCGTATCTGTGACAACTTGAATGGAGGCATCAAAATACTCTCTTTGCATAGCCAACATGGCTTCTATTTTACTTAAGATATTGTCTTCAGTAATGACTTCAGTCTAAGGAGGTGGAGGAGGTAGAATTTAAGCTGTCGAGGGAATTACTTCTTCAATGAGCACAGTAGATGTGGAGGTCTATTTTTTTTAGCAGTTGTTTTTTCATCTTCTGCATCCTTACCTAAAGTGGGAATATTGAAGTGTAGGCTTGGGAGAGGTGGTTCAGGTACTTTAGGAGATAATTCTTCAGCATCAAAATTTGAAACTATCTCTTCATCTTCCACACCCTTAATAGGAGACAGGGGCAGAGAAGATTCTAGTTCAGATGGATTTTCTAATTTAGATGGTTCTGGTTGAGAATATTCTGGTTGAGATGGATTTTCTGGTTGAGATGGATTTTCTTGTTGAGATGGATTTTCCGGTTGAGATGGATTTTCTTGTTGAGATGGATTTTCTTCTGGCAGAGGGGAGAGAGATTCTTTAGAGTTGAATTCCTCTATCATCCTGACAATGTCAGCTGTTGTAGATCTTACATGATCATCTACCTGAGCATCAGTAAGAATTTCTTGATCAGACGGGTTAGTAGCAATAAGACCCGAGCCATCTTCTAGGACAGAAGTGCCCTTTGCAACAGTAGATGGATCTATAGCTTCTTCTATGACTATATGTTCAGCAACTTGTGGAGTTGTGACTTGGTCTTGAATATTAGTTTGGACTATGGCTGGAACTGGAACTTGAGCAGACTGTAATTTCACTTTTACAGATGGAGCAGGCTCTCACATAATAGCTAGTCCAGCTGTGCCATTTATTTGATGAGAGAGGGGAGATGGGGTCCTAACTTCATCTATAACTGTCCTTGGAGCTGGAGGGGCTTGGTCTGGAGTTAGAAGTTTGATTTCCCATCTCTGGGTGGAGGTTATTGAAACCTTCTTCATGTGATGAATGGCCATTCCCTTATCCAAAGTATAGAAATCTGGCCTCAACTGATTTAGATTGAGTGACAGAATTCTTCCAGAGTTGGGGCTTGTTATACTCTCTCTAATCTTGTCAAAAATCATCATCCCTTATTGAAATTTCTTTCTATAGATTACTGCAGTAATCATGTCAAAGAAATATGTGGTTTTATAGCTTATTGAACTGGTGCGGTAGAGAAGAACCTTTCCCAGAATATCGACAAGTAGTTTTATCTCTGCATTCATGTGATGTCGGTGAATTGTGAGGGTTGTGTCGGGAAGGCCACAAAAACTATAAGGCCTATCATACTCTGGACCTTCTAGGTCATCTTCCTCGTTAATCACCGGCAACCGCAGAAGTTGAGAAACAGTGGTTGATGTCATCTTGACTTTGATGTTGCGTACCTTGGTTTTAAGAACTCTGACATTACACTTGACCTTGGAATTTTGGAAGAACTCTTCCACATCAAAAATAAGAACATTGAATGGGTGTTGAAGGACATAGGTCAGTCCAGCTATGTCGAGCAATATAAGAACATTTCTGAAGTTGTCAGAAATATCAGCGATTCCAGTTGAAATGAGTTCACTGCTGATGTATATCTTTGATGTGGGAGCCAATGATTGAAGAACTGAAAGTCTGCTAGCCGGCGAGAAGAGGAATAAGGTTGTTCGCGGGAGGAGCGGCGGAGATGAAAAAGATGAAGAGTTTTCTCGAGAAGGAGATTTTAAAGTCCGGGATTTGGATTTTTTTGGACTTATTCTATTTATATAAACCCTAAATCTTGACGATTAAGGAAAGAAATAATAATAAAATAACTGAAGTATGGCAGTTGGAGTACCCGGGTGCCAATATCAAAATTTGAACTTCGAGAAAATTTTGCATCTGATTTCTCGAGTGAAAGACATTTCTCGAGAAGAAGCTCACATGTTCTCGAGTAGAGATATCATTTCCGAGAAGCAAACATGATGTTCTCGAAAATAAACTAAGGACTCCAGTAATGAAGTTGTTCTAGAGAAGTGAAGTCCTGACTTAGAATTTTCTTGATTTTAAGGAGTAATCCGATTCTTGAACTTTGCTGTGAGGTCCTTTTCTTCGGCATTCCTTATTGAATATGCCAAGTTCTGTTTTGAAGAACGAGAATGTGGCTTCTTCTAGTGGCTTTGTGAATATGTCTGCAACCTACATGTCAGTTGGAACATAATGGAGATTGATGTCTCCATGCTCCGCATGATCCCTGATGAAATGGTACCTCAGTTCTATATGCTTTGTCCGGCTATGAGAGACTGGGTTGTTGGCTATTGCAATTGCACTGGAGGAGTCATAGAATAGTGGAATGTCCTTGAGCTTCAAGTTATTGTCTTCAAGTTGATTCTTGATCTAGAGTAATTTTACACAACATCTGCCGATAGAAATGTATTCTGACTCGGTCGTTGAGATTACGACACAATTTTGCTTCTTGCATATCCATGAGATGAGTCTCCTTCCAAGGAATTGGCAAGTCCCAGAAGTTCTCTTTCTACCATCTTTACTACCTACAAAATCTTCATATGGAAATCCAATTAGATGGCTATCATTACTTCTTGGGTACCATAAGCTAAGATTTTGTGTGCCCTTAAGGTATCTCAAAATCCACTTTACAGCAGTGTTATGAGATTTCTTATAGTTCACCTGATATCTAGCACATATACACATGTTGAAAACATGATGTCTGACCTACTAGCAGTAAGGTAGAGCAAGGATCCAATTATGCTTCTATACATGGTTTCATCGAAAGGTTCCCATTTCTCATCCTTGTCCAGAGACATAGCTAAACCCATTGGAGTCCTCATAGAGGTTGTATTCTCCATTCCGAATTTCTTAATTAACTCTTTGGTGAACTTCATATGAGAGATGAAAATTCCATCCTAAGATTGTTTCACCTGAAGTCTTAAGAAATACTTCAGCTCTCCTATACTGCTCATTTCAAACTTCCCTTGCATAAATTTGGAAAACTTCTTGCAAAGGTTGACGTCAGTAGAACCAAAAGTGATGTCATTTACATAGATTTGCACTAGCAGAATTTTGTCTTTTACTTCCCTAAGAAATAATATCTTGTCTACCTTTATTCTTGTGAACTTGTTCTCAAGAAGAAAGTTAGACAACGTTTCATACCAAGCTCGTGGAGCTTATTTCAGACCATATACTGCTTTAAATAATAAATAAACAAATTCCATATGTTTAGGATCAACAAAACTTGGAGGTTTTTCCACATACACTTCTTATTTTATGTCACCATTAATAAGGAAGGCTAACTTCACATCCATTTGGCAGACAGTGAAGACTTTGAGTGCAACATATGCATGGAACAACCTGATTCCCTCCAGTCTTGCCACTAGAGCATATGTCTGATCGAAGTCGATCCTTTTTTCTCATATGTACCCTTTGGCGATGAGTCTAGCTTTGTTCTTGATTATGGTTCCATCTTTGTCCATCTTGTTCCGGTAGACCCACTTTGTTCCAATCACATTCTTTCCTTTGGGTCTTGGCATAATATTCCAGACATGGCAACGTTTGAACTAATTTAGTTCTTCTTACATTGCCATTTCCCATGATGCATCCTTGTTTGTATCATTAAACATCTTTTGTTCAACCTGCGAGATAAAACTCAAATACAAATTCTCATTAGATGTACCACTACAAGTTCTGACACCATCATGAGGGTCTCCTATGATTTTATCAATTGGGTGATCCTTCAAGTGTCTGAGCTATAAAGTCCTTGCATCTGGAGCTTCCTCTATCATTGTAGTGACTTCATCAGCTTGAATGACATCTTCATCATGGTGATCAATCTCTCCAATTGGGGTTGGAGTGGTGATCTTGATGAACTCTTGACCATTTTCTTTACCTGACTCATCGAAGCTTAATTCCATAAGTCTTGAACCTGCATCTTCAACAAACACACTAGAAGAGCTGCTTTGTTGCAAGCTCGTCTCATCAAATACAACATTAATAGATTCTTCTACGACCAAGTTTTTCTTGTTAAAAATCTTATATGCTTTACTAGGGCTACTATATCCTATGAAAATACCTTCAAAACTCTTTTCACTGAATTTAGTTTTGTGATACTTCCCATTGTTAAGTATAAATCATTTACTACCAAAGATTTTAAAATATGAAATAGTCGGTTTCCTGCCCTTTAGTAGTTCGTAAGGTGTTTTATCATGATTCTTATTTATGAGTGCTCTATTTTTTACGTGACAAGCAGTGTTGATGGATTCAGCCCAGAAGTATTATAGTAGTGAGACATCACTCAACATGGTTCTGCAAGCCTCTATGAGTGTTCTATTCCTTCTCTCAGCGACTCCATTCTATTGAGGAGTATGTGGAGAGAAAAACTCATGAAAGATACCTAGGCTTTCACAGAATTCTGTCAATGCCCCAGATTTGAACTCTGCTCCATTGTCACTTCAAATTTTGACAACTGAACAGTTGTATTCATTCTGGATCCGCCTCACAAAATTTGTGAAAATATCAAAAGTATCTGACTTGTGTTTTAGAAATAACACCCATGCAAAACGAGAGTAGTCATCTATAATAACCAATGTATAATCCTTACCTCCCAAACTTCTAATTTGTAGGGGACCGAACAAATCCATATGAAGTAGGTGCAAACACCTATTACAATCTTTGCCAATAATACTTTTAAAGGTTGACCTTGTTTTCTTTCCTTTTACACATGCGTGACAAGGTCTATCTTTAATGCACTTAACGTTGGGTGTATCACGTACTAAATTAAGAGAAAATAATTTATTAATAGTTTTGTAATTTATATGTGCTAATCTCTTGTGCCATTGGTCACTAAGAGACGCATTATCTTTTGCCAAAAAGCACACTGGTGTAGAAGAGTCTATGCAAATAAAATTTAAACAAAATATAATTCTACTACGAGTGCCTGATAGAATCGTTTCTAAGTTATCTACCTATTTTATCAAGCACTTGTCTGATGAAATTCTATTATGTATCCTTTATTACAGAGCTGGCTTATGCTTATAGGATTATGTTCTAATCCTTCAACATAAGCCACATATGAGAAGGATACAATACTGTTAGTGATCATACCGTAGCCTCTTGTGATTCCCCTGTCAGAACCTCCAGAGATAACCTTTGGCCCATTCACAACTAGAGAGTACTTCTGAAGAAGGCTTCTTATCCTGGTCATGTACTGAGAGCATCCACTGTCCAAATACCAGATAGGCGATTTGTTGGCATTTGGACATACCAGCAAAAATAGAATCAGTTTACCTTACGAACCCAAACGTGTTTGGGTCCTTGGTTATTTGTTAGCAAGCTCCCCCTAGGAGTGTTAACATTACCAATGGTCTGCCTCGTATGATTAACTAGAGGAGTTTTAAAGCTTCTAGGATTAAACCAGCAATCTACAGCAAAGTGACCAACTTTGCCGCAACACCAACAGTCAAACCTGTTGTACCTTTTCCAAGTATCCTGCTTGACCTTTTGATTGTGTGGTCTTGCACGGGCGACTGATCTGGAGGTAGAAGCCTCATGATGATGGCACTCACAGGCCTTTTTCACCTCCTTTTCCTTGGGTACAATTGGCTTGGCCTTAGGTTCCTTCTTAATATTATGTCCATGAACGTATGGACCAGAGTATTTAATTTGTATTTCCTCATAAGGTGTCTTGAGTACACTTTCACTAAAGTTTCGGGGATGGGTCCATCCTTGGTACCATGAATTATGCTCTACATAAGTAGGCCTGGCAAAATGATCGTAGGATGAATCAAAATCAAACTCGTTTGTTTGGAAGATGGCCTTCTTAAACGAAATTTGATCTAGAGGAACTTTCCCCTTCTCCTTGGCTAAAGCTTTCTTAGCAGCCTTATTTTTTCTTTGAGCTTTATTCCTCCTAGAAGATTTACTATGTGCAACCAGATGGCCTAAGCCAGCTCCTTTGGCCTGAGCAGAGAATTCAACAATAAATGGAAGGACAGTCTTGTGCTTGGAGAAACTTTCAACAAGTTTCTTTTCAGCGGAAAGTTATTCTTCCAATTTCTCGATGATTTTCTCTTTCAAGTTTAGGTGTTTTAGAGCTTTATTGTATTCTTCGATCGCGACATGGAATTCCTTTCTGAGTGAGTCCATCCTTGCGACTTCCTCTCTCAGAGTGCTCTCCTCAGCATTAAGATATTTGATCTCCTTGGTGTTTTAAGCTATCTTTCCTATTATAATAAATTTAGAGCCTTGCATAGCATGAGTTCTCCCTTTTGGGACGTTTTGCTCATGTAGGAGGTTTGAGTTAATCTAATCAAGTATTTTTTTCCGCAGCGTATAATATATTTTGATTCGTGGACTAGATGAGCCACTAAGCCGAGGGATACGGCTAACTTCTGCACTTAATTGATTTTCCTTAAAATAACTTAAAAAGAGAACTTTCTTCATGATTAGTTTGGTGTCTGCCTGGGCATCCACAGTTATCCCCTGCTGACGTGGCATCATGACGCGCATTTTCCATTACTCTGATAAGCCTTTTGCGGTGAAAATGCGGGTTGTGACAGTTGGTATCAGAGGGAGGTTGCTTGATAATTTGTCGGGCAACCTTTCCTTGTTGGTATTAGGTGTTTAGCATCATATCATACACACACTGATATGTCATCAGCACGTCTTTGCTGAAGCACGAACACTACACTCATAGTATAACATGAAGTATAGGGGGCATATTATGTAGTATGGGATGCATAATATGTGTCTGTATATGGATCCACCATAGGGGCAACATGTGAGGGTTATGTGGTATGGGATACATAACCTCACCACATGAATGCGACTAGCATGTTTTTTTTCGTTGCATGAGAATGTCATGTAGTATGGGATGCATAACATTTTCATGCGTATGCCGCTCATAACATGCATTAGGGCCTTTTAGAATGCATAACACAATCATGCATAGCATAACATTGCATAAGCACAACGTGCCAAGCTAAAGATTTGCGGGATGACATATGTACACACATGGTTTTAAATCAGAAAAAGAATAAAGAATACATGCATTCATGTCATAGGCACAAGAGTCAATAGGATAAGAGGATATCATCCTAAGTAGGACATAGCATCGTTATAAAATCCTAGAGCAAGTTGCAACATAAGCAAGTGTCTTTTAAGTATGGTATGAACTAGTCGTGTGGTTTTGTTGTAAGCTAGGATTTTGATGAGTTGTCTGTTTGCTTTTTAGAAATGCCGCCAAAGCGTCCTACGACGAGTTCGACTCCCCAGTCGGATGGTGTGTCATCAGGTGCGCATAGCAATACGATTATCGAGAGTCTGCATTAGAGCAATGAGGCTCTGTCGAGAAAAGTGGTAGCGATGCAATCGCAAATTGATTCCTTGTTGTCTGCCGCTCCCGCGCAGCAACCTTCAGTGCAAGAGCCCACCTCAGGCTAAGCCATGCCCGATACCCCTGCTCCTCTGGTGCCCCCGATGGAAATACCACCAGAAATGAATTTCATATCGCACTTCTAACGGTTGGGGCCTCCCACTTTCGACGGGAGTGCTGACTTTGTGATTATAGATGATTGGATCATCTCCATCGAGGAGATGTTTTCATATTCTGGAATTCTAGAAGCCCAGAAGGTGATGATTGCAGCCTATCAGTTAAAAGTTATGGCGAAGAGTTGGTGGATTCGGGAAAGAGAGGGTCTGAAGGAAGGTTGTACTTGGGAATCTTTTAAGAAGATGCTGCTGAAGAAATTTCTACCCTCGGTCGAGCAAGACCGCTTGATGAATAACTTCCTACATCTAAAGCAGAGACAGCTCACCGTGAACGAGTACGAGATTGAGTTTAGCAAACTGAGCAGGTTTGCTCCTGATTTGGTAGCTTCTGAGGAGGGTAGAGTGAAACGTTTCTTGGGAGGATTAAGAAGTGATGTCCAGCAGTTGGCATGAGCTTACCAAGCTGAAAGTTATGCTGAAGTAGTGAAAGCCGCTTTAAAAGTGGAGGCGATTGAAAACGCCAAGAACCGCGGTGCTGCGGCAAGGAAGGAGAAAAGAAAAGGTGTTGAGGATGGTAGCGCCAGGGCATCTGGCCCTTCTTCGAAGAAGAAAAGTAAGGAAGTGTGTAGCTTCTGTGGTCGTCCTGGCCACCCCTATGAAAGGTGCTTCAATAGGACTGCCACCCTGAAGCAGCAGCAGGTGTATGCCATCCAAGGTGCACCTAAGGGAGAGCTTGTATGCTCGTTCTGTGCAAGGAAGGGTCATGACATGACTCGCTACTGGATGAAAGAAAGGATCTGCTTCCAGTGTGGGCAGAAGGGACACCAGAAGTCTGTGTGCCCCCAGGCTCAGTCCCCGCTACAGCTTGCCCCACTTCGAGCTCTGCTGCCGCCACCAAACCTGCATAAAGGAAAGGGAAAGCTGAACGTGATGACCAGCGAGGAAGCACAAACCTCTACGCAAGTGATATCAGGTTAGCCTCAGTTTAATTTGTCCTTATTAATTATCATTGTTGCCCTAGTTGTCATTCGTTTAGTTATGTATGTTATGATTTTAGGGGAGTTTAAGGTGCGGAATAGGTGGGCCCGCGTTCTTTTCGATTCGGGTGCACCCATTCCTTTGTGGCTCGGAGGTTTGTTGATAAACATCGTCTGAGTGTGGACCATTTGGGAGGCTCCTTCAATGTCAAGCTCCCGTTTCGATGATTCTGTGATATCTAATGAAGGAGTTCTGAGATGGCCTATTTATCTTGGCAATTTTCTGGCCTTTACGGATCTAATGATTTTGGATCTGTCTCATTTTGACGTGATTCTGGGCATCGACTGGCTTTCCAAGTATGATGCGGTCATCCAGTGCAAGGCTAAGCGATTGGATTTCAGAATGGATGACGGACAACCTATGAGCGTCTATGGATTTCAGGACAGAGTTTCCCCTGTCATTTCCGCGGTACGTGCTTGTGGTGCTATAGAGTCTGGTTGCGAGGCATTTTTGGTTTCTATTTCTGCTCTGGAGACAGCTTTTGTTACGCCACGTCTTGAGGATGTCTCGGTGGTGCGAGAGTTTCCAAATGTTTTTCCTGATAGTCTTCCAGGACTTCCTCCTGAAAGGGAGATAGAGTTTGTGATAGACCTCGAACCAGGTACTCGTCCTATTACTAAAGCACCGTACCGTATGGCTCCGCGTGAGTTGGACGAGTTGCGTACTCAGCTTGATGAGTTGTTGAAGTGTGGTTTTATTAGACCAAGTACTTCTTCATGGGGTGCTCCTATTTTGTTCGTCAAGAAGAAAGATGGATCGATGAGGCTTTGCATCAATTATAGGGAATTGAACAAGGTAACCATTAAGAATAGATATCCCCTGCCAAGGATTGATGATTTGTTCGATCAATTGCGTGGTAGCTCGGTATTTTCAAAGATCGACCTTCGCTCAGGCTACCATCAGTTGAGGATTCGAGAGGCAGATATTTCCAGAACCGCTTTTTGTTCTCGGCATGGACATTATGAGGTTTTGGTGATGTCTTTTGGTTTAACCAATGCACCCTCTGCTTTCATGGATTTGATGAATCGGATGTTTAAAGATTTCTTGGATCGATTTGTTATTGTGTTCGTAGATGATGTCTTGGTGTATTCTCGCAATGTTGAGGAGCATACTCAGGATTTGCGTCTGGTTTTGTCGACCCTATGGGAGCATAAGTTATATGTGAAGTTGAGCAAGTGTGAGTTCTGGCTACCTCAGGTGTCCTTTCTGGGTCATGTTGTAAGCAAGGACGGTATTTCTGTAGACCCGACCAAGATTTTTGTTGTAATGGAATGGGAGAGACCTTCTACACCTAAGGAGATTAGGAGTTTCTTAGGCCTGACCGGCTATTATAGAAGATTCGTGGAAGGATTTTCGGTGTTGTCTGCTCCTCTAACTACACTTACTCAGAAGAATACTGCTTTCATTTGGAGTGATAAGTGTGAAGAGGATTTTCAAGAGCTGAAGAAAAGATTATGTATTGCTCTGATTTTAACCTTACCTACTGAAGGAGTTGAGTATGCGGTGTATGTTGATGCGTCACATATCGGACTTGGTTGTGTTTTAATGCAAGATGGCAAGGTGATCGCGTATGGATCGAGGCAACTAAAGATCCACGAGAGAAACTATCCTACGCATGAATTGGAGTTTGCTGTTGTAATTTATGTGCTGAAGCTTTGGAGACACTTATTGTACGGCGCGTTGTGCAAGATTTATACGGATCATAAGAGTTTGAAGTACGTATTTACTCAGAAGGAACTAAATCTGCGCCAACGTCGGTGGTTAGAATATGTGGCGGATTATGAAGTGGAAATTCTTTATCATCCAGGAAAGGCTAATATAGTAGCTGATGCCTTAAGTAGAAAGACCGCTAAGATTTTTAATCTATCGGTGCAGTCCTTGATAGAAGAATTTTTGTTGATGGATATTGAGGTTGAGAGTAGTACTGTGCCTGCTAGTCTAGAAGTAGAAGAACCCTCTTGGATTTCCCTTACTCGAGCACATCAGAATGATGATCCTAATTTATTGCACCTCCGGAATAGGACTTTGAAGGGAGAGCTACCCGATTTCTCTGTGGACGAGTTGGACATCCTGAAGTATCGGGGTAGATTTTGCGTCCCCGCCTTTGACGATATTCGAGCTAAGATCTGCGCTGAAGCTCATGGTTCCAGTGTAGCCTACCACCCTGGTTCCACTAAGATTTATAAAGATCTAAAGCAAATTGTTTGGTGATCAGGGATGGAGAATGACATCGTAAGGTTTGTATCGGAATGTTATACTTGTCAGCGTGTAAAAGCTGATTACAGAAGGCCTGGTGGTAAATTGACACCGCTTGATATTCCAAGTTGGAAATGGGAGAGTATTTCAATGGATTTTATCACCGGTCTGCCAAAATCTCCTTGTGGGCACGACTCTATTTTGGTGATAGTCGACAGACTGACAAAGTGTGCTCACTTTGTTCCATTTAAGATTGGGTACTCGATGAAGAAGATAGTTGAGTTATATCTTGAAGAGGTCATCAGGTTATATGGTGTGCCTATTAGCATCGTATCAGATCGGGACTCTAGATTTACGTCTCGTTTTTGGAAGAGTTTACAAGAGGGGTTGGGTACTGATTTAAGGTATTCCACCGCCTATCATTCGCAGATGAATGGTCAGACGGAAAGAGTAAATCAGATCGTAGAAGATATGATCAGGTGTTATGTTTTGGATCATGGTGGTGCTTGGGATGAGCGTCTTAGACTCATGAAGTTTGCATACAATAGTAGTTATCAAGAGAGTCTGCAGATGGCTCCGCTTGAGGCTTTGTATGGGAGGCATTGTAGAACTCCATTGTTTTGGGCTGAAGTTGGTGAGAGACCGTTGTTAGGTCCGGAAGCCCTTGAAGAGATGATTTGTGCTGTGACTGATATTCGGGAAAAGCTTCGTGTGGCTCAAGAGCGCTATGAGAAGTATGCTAATCTTCGAAGGGTCGATCTGGAGTTTGCTGTTGGAGACTTGGTTTTTCTGAAAGTTTCCCCGATGTCTGGCGTTAAAAGGTTTGGAAGGAACCACAAGTTAGACCCCCGGTATGTGGGACCTTTCCAGATTCTTGAGCGCATCGGAGTGTCAGCTTATAGGCTAGAATTTCCTGCGACCTTCCCTGCTGTCCATGATGTGTTCCATGTGAGCCAGTTGCAGAAGTGTGTTTGTAGTGATCGTCAAGTCCTCATCTCGATACCCCAGATTCAGCCCAACCTTACTTATGTGGAAGAACCTATTCGTGTTCTGGATTCTCAAGAACGTGTGTTGTGGAGAAAGACCAATCCTATGGTCAAGATCCTTTGGAGAAACCAATACGTCGAGAGCACGACGTGGGAATTGGAATCAGCCATGAGAGAATCTCATCCGCACCTCTTCTCTTAGTTTCGGGTATGTTACTATGTTTTCAGTTGTACATGGTTTTATCAATTTTGGTTTGGTTTTAGAGTTGTGATAAGTTTCGGGACGAAACTTCTTTTTAGGGGGAGTGACTGTAATGCCCCCGATTTTTTCGATGATTTTATTTGTTTGGGCAACGTCAGATTTATGATGTCGTGGCGTTACCTTTTACGCCGAGTGTTGGATTTGGGTAGTTTTGGACGTGCTCGTCCAATTTCGTCACAACCCGAGCGTTTTTGGAGTCTCGGCGCGTGATCGAAGTTTTATGTTTTGTTTTTTGTTCGCCACATGTTTTGGCGGTTAATATTTCAGGAATGGCTCGTAGGATTTTGGTTTTGACTTCGTCGTTGTGTCCGTAGCAGCAGTTTTCGCCTACGGCGTGAGTTTCGTTTGATTCGCCGTGTTTGAGCCTTCATTTTGATCTCATAGTTCCTTGTTCGACTATCTGAGCACGATTATTGCTATTTTAATGCCTTGGGCGTGTGTTGATTTTCTCGGGAAGCCCTCCTAGGTGTGGGATTTCGTCGAACCGAGTTTTTTTTTTGATTTTTTTGTTCTGAGCGCTGTGTCGGGTTTGACAATCGTCGAGCAGAGCTCGACGATTTGTGTTCCTTTTCCTGAGCGCTGTGTCGGATTCGATGATCGTCGAGCGGAGCTCGACGATTGTATTCCCTTTTCTAGGCGAGGTCACGTTCGATGATCGTAGAGCAGAGCTCGACGATTATTTTCTTTTTCCTGGGCGGTGTTGAGGTCGACGATCGACGATTGTCATTTTTCCTGGGCATTGTGTTGAGGTCGACGATCGTCGCGCGGAGCTCGACGATTGTTATGCTGAGCTCGACGAATCGTCGAGTGGAGCTTGCTGTAGGTCTGGCCCTGCGTGTTGAGTTCGACAATCTTCGAATCGAGTTCGACGATCAGGCCCTGTGTTATGCGTTCGACGATTTTCGAATTGAGTTCGACGATGTTCGAACTGAGTTCGACGATCGGGTCCTGCTTTCTGTGTTCGACGATTTACGAACAGAATTCGTGAGTAATCCCCTTGTGCTGTACTCGTGTAATTCCCTTATACCCGAGTACTCCTTCTCTGTTACTCGAGTAGATGTAATGAACTACTCTTGTAGGTTTCTGTTACTCGAGTAGTTGGGATGAACTACTCGGGTAGGTTTCTGTTACTCGAGTAGTGGTGATGAGCTACACGAGTAGGCCTTCTCTCACCCGAGTAGTAGTATTGAACTACTCGAGTTGGTCTTCTGTACTCGAGTGGTTATATTGAACTACCCGAGTAGGTTCTGTCTGATACTCGAGTATCCCTTCCCCTCTGCTTCGGGAAAACCGATTCAGCCGAACCCGGTTTATTTTGTTGTTCTTCCTGTTATCACCTTTGGTATAAATACCTTCTTCATCTTCTTATTCGATTCCTTTCCTCCCGAACCAGAGCGGCGTGAGCGAGATAGAGGTTGTTCCTCCTTAATCCTTCTGGTGGCCGTTTACGGTGCTCCGGTGCTTGGAATTCCAAACCGATCGTAGATCTGGAAAGCTCTCGTCGAGAGCTGCGCCCTCGTGGTAATTTCTTCCCCATTCCTTGAGATTTTCTCGTTAGTGTTTTTCGGCCCTAATCCCCTTTTCGACCTTTTTGTCTATATTTCAACTCCTCCCGCAGTCTTTTGCCCCGATCTTCGACGTGGAGCGATTCGGAGGACTTCTCCGGTAAAACCAAGGCAAGTGGTGGTTTCCCCTTGTTTCTCTTTGTCTGATCTGATGGTAACAACTATACTTTCATGTTCTTTAAATTTTCTGCTCTTATTCTTCCAAATAATTGTTGTGATTAATCGTTTCAGCGATCCTTGTTGTCATAAAGGTTTGTCTTGGAAAGCCCGATTGTGCCTAGTTTTGGTTAATTGTTCCTGGTGCGTCTTAGTGATTGGCTATGCAAGTTTTAGTTTTCGTTATTTAGCGCGTTAGAATTTATCTAGGACTGTAAATTGCTCCTAGAGGTTGATCAACCGCGTCTTGAGTTCGGTAATGTCAAGTAGAATCTGTCGAGCCAAATCTCGAGGTATTTGTGTTGTGGTTTCATTGGGTTTCTTGAATGCGGGAGTTAGTGGACGATTCCACCTCTGCAGTGTTTGTTACCTTCATTAGTGCCCTGTGGAAGTCTACCTGGTTTTTGGATGTCTGCAGTGTATGGTGGAGAGTATGAGACCCCCTCGTAGTTAGACGGATTATATATCTGTTTGCCTTTAGGTGGTGTGTCCAAGAGTGACCACTTCGCCTGTGTTTTTGGGTGGTGTGTCCAAGAGTGACCACTTCGCCGTGTTTTTGGGTAGTGTCGACCACAGGTGTCTAATGAAGGTTTTGTATTTTTTTGCTTTCTGGAGAAATATTTATGTAGTCACCTTATAGCCTTGTGCTATTGGTGTACCCTTGTGGAACGTGATAAGTCACGCAGGAGTCTTTTCCTGTTGATGCCCTATTTACCTTTGTACTTTACTTCAGTGATTTTGGTCTTGGGTTGGTACCCCTGTTGACCTTTGTTTATTTTGGCTTATTACTTTTCCTGCCACTATTTGTACCTTCTTACTGAGGTGTTCTGTTTTTTTTGGAATGCCTCAGGTTCAAAGCAGTAGCAGTTAGCAGTGCTGGTTTTGGAGTTTTCTGAGCGGCAGTGTTGGCCGTGGTTGTTGCCTCGTCATAGCGAGGTAGTTTTGTTGTTTGTTTGGTTTTACTAGTTCAGACATACTTTTGTTCGTGGGTTCGTGTCTGCTTGTTGGCGCCCACTGATTGTTAGTTGTTTGATACTTGCTAGCTGCTCATTTCTTTAAATGAGGATGTGGATTACTTGTTCTCTGGGAGGATTTATGTTAGGAATGCATGTTAGGTATTTTCAACTATAAAATCTACTACTATTACTTCAAGCAATGCATAATTTGAAACTCTAACTTGTTATTTTTAACGACCGTAAAAGCTATCTTTCCTATTATAATAAATTTAGAGTCTTGCATAGCATGAGTTCTCCCTTTTGGGACGTTTTGCTCATGTAGGAGGTTTGAGTTAATCTAATCAAGTATTTTTCCGCAGCGTATAATATATTTTGATTCGTGGACTAGATGTGCCACTAAGTCGAGGGATGCGGCTAACTTCTGCACTTAATTGATTTTCCTTAAAATAACTTTAAAATGGAACTTTCTTCATGATTAGTTTGGTGTCTGCCTGGGAGTCCGCAGTTATCCCCTGCTGACGTGGCATCATGACGCACATTTTCCCTTACTCTGATAAGCCTTTTGCGGTGAAAATGCGGGTTGTGACAGTATCCTCGAGAGTATAAGGAAGAAGAAGACTCTTGATATTGTTTTGGTGTTCTTCTTCTTCTTCAGAAAGCTGATGTTACTTCTCTGATCTAGGGCTTGTAGTTGCTTCAGTGATATTGCCCTGTGTGTTCTTCTTTTTCTCTATCTTGGTTAATCAGTGCTTGTCACTAGTTGTCTCTTTCCTGTGTTGTTTTCTTCACTTCCCTGTCTCTATATTTCAGACATTCAAATTTCTTGGCCTTGATGGCGGAAGAAATATTCCCGAGAGTAGAAGATGCATTGGGAATTGATCCATAATTAATCCAACTGTAACTGTCCGTTTGAACGACTATAATTATTTACTGTAATTAATCCCTAATTAATTCTGCCAACTGTAACAGATTGCGCATAGTTCGTCGACCTAAACTTGGAGTTCGTCGAGCTGTCTTGAGTGTGTCGACACAAGTCCTATGTGTCGACACAGTTGGCTTCAGGTGTCGACACAGTTGGTGTCGATAGACATTCTGTGTGTCGACACAATTATTCTGTGTGTCGACACAGTCTGGTTCCTTTGTTGATCTTGAGTGTGTCGACACAAGTCCTGTGTGTCGACACAGTTGGCTTCTGGTGTGGATCATGAGTGTGTCGACACAGCTGACTTCTGGTGTCGACACAATTGGTGTCGACGGTTATTCTATGTGTCGACACAATTCCTTTGTGTGTTGACACAGCCTTTCTGAAGTGTCGACACAGTTCCTTCTTGTGTCGACTAAGCCTTGCTTGAGTCTTTGGCAGTTTATTGAAGGCTGGTCTAAGTGATGTTGATTCTTGACCTAGACTCTAGAAATGAACCTATGACCCAAGACTATACATTTTGGGTCAGTCTAAGCAAACCTAATAGTGATCCTTGCACAAATCATACCTGGGGTTCCAACACGTCCGCTATCGTGACACGAAGAAGACGGGCCATTGGAAGGTGGCGACAACCCTTCTCTACCCCGGATGCAGTTGAGGACCGAGCTTGGAAGCGGATTGACAACCCGACGATTCCAATCGTGAATCCTCAGCAAGACTTCTGATTCAGTCGATCTCTTGCCTTGTTCTTCCTTTATTATTGTTTATGTGTTGTTGTAAACTTTATTTATAGATGATGTGCGCTTAGTTGTAAAACGCTTATATTAAATCATGTCTTTGTGATTTGTATTGTCGTTATATGTGCTTGAGGTGCGCCATATTCCATCCACCGCCATCGACCCTTGCCGCACTAGTAATTTCTAGTGGCGTGCGTAGCGAACAGGTGCTTTCGACCCTCATTCCGTCGTTCTAACCACCTCATCCACAAGCCTACTCATCCATCCGCCCAGTGATTCGGTGCATAGCGGCCCGAGTAGTCTTTCATCCCGCCTGGCGAAGCATCGCATAGCGGTGTTGCATAGGAGTAGTTGTTAGATTTTTACTTTTTTTTCCGCAAATATCAAAACCCCCCTTAGTTAACTTCAACCTAAGGACTTCAATCTCAAGTCCTCCTCGAAATTAACTCCACCTTACTGTGTTCCTTGAGAGATCGATACTTGGGAAAACTCGCTCATTTTATATTACTTGTGCGACCGGTTCACTGCTGGGGATCACTGTCGTGATCCCCGGCAACGGCGCCAAAAACTTGATGTTAAAGATCACGGCAGTGAACCGGTCACACAAGTAATATAAAATGGGCGAGTTTTCCCAAGTATCGATCTCTCAAGGAACACAGTAAGGTGGAGTTAATTTCAAGGAGGACTTGAGATTGAAGTCCTTAGGTCGGAGTTAACTAAGGGGGGTCTTGATATTTTCAGAAAAAGAAAGTAAAAATCTAACAACTACTCCTATGCATTGCCGCTATGCGATGCTTCGCCAGGCGAGATGGAAGACTATTCGGGCCGCTATGCACCGAATCGCTGGGCGGATGGATGAGTAGGCTTGCGGATGAGGTGGTTAGACCGGCGGAATGAGGGTCGGAAGCACCTCTTCGCTACGCACGCCACTAGCAATTGCTAGTGCGGCAAGGGTGGATGGTGGTGGATGGAATATGGCGTACCTCAAGCAAATATAACGACAATACAAATCACAAAGACATGATTTAATATAAGCATTTTACAACTAAGCGCACATCATCTATAAATAAAGTTTACAACAACACATAAACAACAATAAAGGAAGAACAAGGCAAGAGATCGACCGAATCTGAAGTCTTGCTGAGGATTCACAGTTGGAATCGTCGGGTTGTCAATCCACGTCCATGCTCGGTCCTCAACTGCGTTCAGGGTAGAGAAGGGCTGTCACCACCTTCCAATAGACCGTCTTCTTCGTGTCACGATAGCGGATGAAAGTTGCAAGCTTCCCTTTGCTTGATGGCTATGGCGTTGAAGCTTGAAATGAGCCCAAGAGATGATGGAGGAGGCCGAGAGGAAGCTCCGGCTTTGATTTGGCTGTGAAAGCTTGCCCGGAGCACCTCCCTAGGGTGGAGATTGAAGGAGGACTGCGGAATCTCTCCTCGGAGATGAAAACGGCAGAGGAAAAATGAGCTCTTCCAAAATTAGGGCGGCACCTGCATATTTATAGAAAGCAGAATTGAACAATGCGCACGATCACGGGCACATGACCAGTGATCGTGCGCACTATGTCCAGTGATCGTGCGCACTGTCATGGCAGATTAGGAAGAAGAACTGGGGTACTGCGCACGAGCAATGGCGCACGACCAGTGGTCGTGCGCACTCTGTCCAATGGTCGTGCGATTACCCCAGACGGAACTCCAGGAAAAGAGGAATCAAGGCACATGATCAGTGGCGCACGATCGGTGGTCGTGCGCACTGTGTCCAGTGGTCGTGCGATTACCCCAGGCAGATTTTGGAAATCAGGGTACATTGCACACGATCATCGGCGCACGACCAGTGGTCGTGCGCAGTAGATCCGATGATCGTGCACAGTATTCCTATTTCCAAACATCCCCGGAACACGCACACGACCCATAAACTCAGCACTGATATGTGCAGACATTCCAGACGAGCACAATAAGGAGTACAAATAATAAAAGTATAAAAATACACAACCACGGGACAAAGTGTGCACTTCCTATGAAAATATAGACAAGATGAAATATGAACGATATAGAACTAAAAGTGAAGTGCAAACACGTGAAAACTAGCCCAGATGAGTCCGAAAAACCCTATATAAATCGGACTCATCAAAGCCACAACCTCATCTCTAAGATCCTGGTGTAGCAAATTCTTCTTCACTCGGTTCCCTCCCTGAATTTTTTGGTCTGCCATAGAAATGAGAGACATCGATCGACTCAGGGTCATTGAATTGTCGTGACTCTTTCTATAGTTTCTTGTTATGTGAGTATGGACTTGTACGCATATAGCCTCGGCAGTATCAACACCATTTTATGTGTGGTTTGGCTCTGCATGGTAGGCGATGTATGCAGTAATTGGGCGACGATAACCATGCATTTTCTTTACGGGGGTCGGCCATTTCGCCTCGTCGATAATTCTTCTATTCGGTCTCCCATTACACAATCTAGCAGACGACAAATGTCGAACTTTCTGAGAGGCCACGGTATAACACCCCAATGCCAAAGGCATGGGTGACACGGCCTGGGACACGGGCGTGTCCCCCAGCATGTCATGCTCGGGTTGAGTAGTTGGGTGTGTGGTCGACGAATGTCGGTCGACGATCGTCGAGTACAGAGTACACGGCCTGTGATACGGGCGTGTCACTGGACGTGTCCTTTGTGTGTTGTAGTTAGGAATGCATGTGTCTGGGGACACGGGTGTGTCCTGCGAACACGGCATGGGACATGGGCGTGTCCCATGGCCGTGTCCCGCTCTGGTGAAGTGGAGATTGTGTTGTGTGAAGTACACGGCTACTGGACACGGGCGTGTCGGGCATGACACGGGCGTATAGGGTGTGATACAGGCATGTCACATGGCCGTGTACTATCTGGATTTGAGTCGGTTGTCTGCCGCTTAAGGGACACGGCCTGTGACACGGGCGTGTCACAGGGCTTGTCAGGCCATGTTCCGCGTATTTTGGGCAAATCCGAACCGTTCATTTCCCTATTCTGGATCCAAGGGTCCAGGCCCCTTCCATGTGGATAAAGGCCAAGAAATGAGGATAAAAGCCCTTCATTTTCATCTTCTTCTTCTTCTTCTCATGCTCAAAGAGAGAGAATGAGAGAGAGGGGTCATGGGAAGGAAAGGAGGAAGGAGAAACCAGCTGCTGGAGGAGCTGCGGAGTGCGGAGCGAAGAATCGAGATCGGATTCGTGAAGGCAAAGCCGAGGCGGTGATTTCCAACCGGCTAATTCATGGCTCCGAAACGATCTTCAAGGGTAACAATCTCCTTCTTGGACATCGAAGTCATTTCTTTATGCATATGCATGGAATCCTCCACCAAGAGGTGGATCTCGTAAGTGATTCCTTAGTTGAGTCTGCATCTAGAGCCGGAAGTGTGGAGTACGACATAGGCATGCTATGTGCAGCCCATCTGGACGGTTAGTCTGGATTAGTGATGACTATGAGTAAACTGGAGAAGACTCCATGTATTTGATAACTGTGTATGTTTTGTACGTATGGACATTGGGTATGGATGTATGGATGTGTGGATGGATGGATCTTGGATGCTTTGCGTAAGCTCCTTGTGGTGTGAGCGTTGTGAGCGCTAATTGCTCTGGGAGAGCGAAAAGCTGCGCCTAATCAGGAGGGAAGGCTGACCTGCGTCTAGTGGTGCGCTACTAACAGATTGAGCACGGGAAAGGCTAACCTGACCCTGGTCGTTTTGGGTGGTCGATTAGTGGCAGTGTTTGGGAGGATGTGTGGCAGACCCTACTTGCTGCACCACATTGGTGGGTTGATTGTAATGCTCAAGTTTGCTGTGAGGTTATCACCTCTTAGTGGTTTTGGTGGAATGCAACAAATCTGCGGGTTGGGGTGACTAGGACCGGCCAGCCAACAAGTGATTAACTCTCTAATCGGTGGTGTTGCCTCGGAGACCGGCACACCGTAAGGTGCCCTTAGTGCACGAAGCGCCTGGTGGAGAACAGCATTTGTGATTTTGTGGTGCGTGAGTGCACTTGTTGTGTTTGATATATAGTATATATTAGTGGACATTCGCTGTGCTGAGTTCATCTAACTAAAAATGCTGTGCTAGAATGTTTTGAGTTAGGATACGAGTAGATTTTTATTTCCACACATAATTCTGCCGCCTGTCTGTGAAATATGGAGTGGGGCCCCGTCCGGACCCACCGTTATATTCCATGTGATGAGTGGAGGCGTTACAAAGTGGTATCAGAGCTAGGTTGAGATTGTTTAGGAGGGAAGAATATAATTGAAATCATGAATGTCTGATGAATTGTAAATATACCTATTTTTCTGTACATTAATTTAGTCGTTTTCATTTCTTTTTGTCGTTTTTACATATTTTTATTCAATAAAATGCTCCTATTTTATAAATATATTACTAACTTATTTTATTTTATTTTTCAGGAAAAAAATCAAAATCTGCCAAAAATTGACATGTCACGCCCGTGACAAATTGGTCACGCCCGTGACCAGGGCGTGACACGTCAAAAGCCGTGAAATCAGCAATTTTTGAAGAGCAAAGCCTGACACGCCCGGGGTCACGCCCGTGTCACCCGACACGGGGCGTGACCCAAACCCGTGTCACTCCACTCGACGAATTCATCTCGACGATCGTCGAGTGTCGACACCAACAGTCACGCCCAGCGTCACGCCCGTGACCTGGGGCGTGACTCAATTTCCGCTCGACGATTTTCAACTCGACACTTTCAGCTCGACATTCGTCGAGTGTCGGCACCAGCCGACACGCCCAGAGTCACGCCCGTGACCTGGGGCGTGACCTTTCCAGCTAGCCCGACAAGACCTGCCCGAAGACTTTCGGCGCGCACTGCGCCCAGATCCACCTGCCTGTCACGCCCCCTGTCACGCCCGTGACCAAGGGCGTGACCACTGCGAGACCGACACGTGTCCAGCCAAAGTCAACTTTCCCGTCAAATCGCCGGCCGCCTTCTCAAATAGTACTGTCACGCCCCCTGTCACGCCCGTGACCAAGGGCGTGACACATGTAAATTTTTTCTATAAATTCAGAGGTTCTGCTCTGGATTTCTGTTCTCTTTTTGGACCATTTTGTATAAGGTGTTGTGCTGCTGGATTGCTTCCAAGGGTTATGTAAGGGATATTTTCTCCCCCTCTCCTTAGCTTTTAGTTTCTTGTCTTTGTAACTTGTCTTTTTATTTAATGAAATATGTGTTTTCTTCTCCTATATTGCCTTTGGAATGTAGCTATGCAACTCACACCTTATGCAATCTTATTTTCTTTTGTTTTAACTTAGTTTTTATTCTTCTTTATATGTGTGTGTGTGTGTGTATGAGTTTAAATTAGTTTTATTGCTTTCATAATCTTCATAGTTTAGCTTTTCGGTTCATATAATGTTCATCCTTATGAGTTTATAAAAACGTTTTAAAAGTGATTTTTTCTCCTTTTCGCTAGTTTTGTTCGTTTTTATCCGTAAAACTTTTTACTCCTTTTAACTTTATTATCACTTTTCTAGCATTTTTATAAAATTATAAGAATGAAAATATAGTCGTTTTAATTTTTCGCGCCCTTAGTTTTTCATTTTAAACTTTCGCTCTTTTAATTTTTTTTCGTTCTCTTTTTATGCATTTCTACCGCATTCTAGCGGTAGAAATGTATTCGTTTTAATTTTTCGAGCACTTTCATTTTGCGTTTATTTGCAAACTTTTTCGCTCCGTTTATTTTTTATTTTCCCTTTTTATGCATTTCTACCGCATTTTAGCGGTAGAAATGCAGTTGTTTTATTTTTTTTCGGTAACTTAGTTTTTTGCAATTTTTTATGTGTGCGCATTTATTTCCGCCTACTCGTTAAGAGTTAAATGGCGCCTGCTTATTTTACTTTCTGTAGAGTGCGTGAGTTTGTAATTTTCCTTTTTTCCGCCTACTCACTTGAGTTTAATGGCTGGATTTTATTTCGGTAGAGTGTGTGTGTTCACTTTATGTCGAGAGAGAGTGTGCGTGCGTTGCATTTATTTTGTCCTACTCGGTTGAGTAGGACCCGCATTTATTTTCTCTCACTCATTTGAGTAGGACTTGCGTGTGTGCGTTTTACTGCTTTCATTTCTCCCGCCCACGCATTTGCGCCGGGACTCGCAATTTACAGCTTTCTTCAGTCCTACTCGTTTGGGTAGGACTTGCAATTTTCTGCTTTCTTTACTGCTTTCATTTTATTGCTTTCATTTCCTGCTTTCCATTTTCTGCTTTCTTTTTTGCTTTTCCCGCAAGCCGTCCCCATTCCGATGAGTGGCTAACAGTTCTTAGCCCTCGGCATCGAAGAGCATTGGGACAGATAAAATAGCTTAAAATAATTAAAGGTCTAATTTTTCTAATTAATTAAAAGTACTTAAGGTTTGCCCGGGGTTAACGACGCGTAGGAACACATATCGATGTGTGGGCCCTATTTCCGTTTTCCATACGCTCGCCGAGAGGCCGTGCGTATGGACAGATCACCCCTTGGCAAAGAGAGTTCCGCACTAACCCTCGAGAGAGGAGGCGCGCCAACTCTACCGGATTGGGTTCCCCACCCAATAGCGGGGTTCTTAGCGTAATGCGGGCATTAAGAGGAATCCTTCGTCGGACGAGAGCCCGGTCGAATAGTCTTAGCGTTCAGGTGAGCGATAGCCCTATAGCTAGGTGAGCTAATTTTAGTGGAACCTCCACGGCCAAGTCTCCGCCTTAATTAATTAGAAATTTAGGAGCTCTTTTTATTTAAAGTCTATTTTAGTTCAATTGTTTTTTCGGTGCCATCGAGCTAAGCTCTTCATCGGCACCACCTTCAAGCTTTCTTTTTATGCTTTCATTTTCTTTCTGTCATTTTCTGCATTTTATTATATATAAAATATCCCGACAAGATAATTATCGGTAAAATAATAGTCCCCTCCAGGGAAGAGTAGAAATAATCGAACCGGACCTGAGAACAATACGACCTCGATATTCCACCCGGAATATCCGGTACTACTCACGATAGGTGCACTTGCCTCCTTTCGTTAAAACTCGATCTAAACCTTTTTATATCCAAAATAAATAAATACGCGCGCCCCGTTTTCTTAAACAAATTCACTTCCGCCTTTTTCTCAAATAAAACCGCCGGGTCGCCGCGTGACCGAAAATAATTTTGGAGTTTTAACCATCAATGTCCACTAGGAATGTATCCCATGAACGTAAGGTGCGTGAGCGGGTAGTCAATGTATAATTACCGTTATGAAATGGATGATTAATGGTGTCTTGTACATTGATAGGTGGTGAGGAGTGGTGCGGGGCAGTCTGAGCCCCAGCGGTCCGATGAGAGTGAGGCACCAGTTGAAGCGCCTACACCTCCTTCGGTGGAGACCATACGTGTGGTGACTAAGACAGTGCTCGCAGTGTTACAGGCACAGCCTACTGGGCAGGCAAGGCCTGCAAGGGTGCCAGTATGGCCTGGTGCAAGGCAAGAGTGCGTTGAAGTTATGATGGCAGAGCAAGGAGCGGATGAGCAGTTGAAGTGGTTTATGGAATTTCATCCACCTATGTTTGGTGTGGCGACTTCCCCAATGCAGGCAGAGGATTGGTTTGCAAGAGTAAAAAGAATCTTGGTAGCAATCCGAACTGCGGAGGCACAGAAGGTGACGTTAGCCATGTTTCTGTTGGAAGGCGATGCGGGGCTTTGGTGGGACGAAGTGGAAGTGCATCACTTGGCAGGGCGAGTATTGGAAGAAATATTAATTAAAGAATTCTCACGATTATTTCTGGCCAAGTATGTGCCAATATCGCAGCGGATTGACATGGAGAATGAGTTTTTACGTCTGGTACAGGCTGAGCGTGATATTGATACTTACCTGCGTGAGTTTACCAGGCTGGGGCGCTATGCGGGGTCTACCTTCGCTGAGGAAGCGCGAAAGATGAATCGCTTTTACGATGGATTGCATGACGAGTTGAGGTTGACACTCCCGAGTTCGGTGAACCAAGGCTTTCAAGCGTTGGTTGATACTGTCATAACCCGCATTTACTCAACGAGTACATCGTATCAGCGCAAGAGGAACTACGGGTTATGATGCCACGTCGTGCAGGGGATAACTGCACACGCTCAGGCAAACCCTTGACGCTCACTTTATGAGTTGAAATCCATCAGTTCAATGCAAGAAAACTGTTTAGTTTAATGGTCGTATCCCTCGGCCTTAGGCATCAAAATGCGTGATTGTACGCTGCGGAAATACTTTGTTTACTTATGATGATCTCTTATATGCAGTCTATCTTTATAATAAGATAAGAAATCATCTTTATTTACGTTCTTTAGAAAATACTTGTTCGGTGACCAAAACATGTTATGCATGTTAGCCTAGCATAGATTTTGTTTAGCTTAAAAATACCTAATGCAACCTACCATAAATCCTTCCCAAGAGCAAGTAGACATCATCTTAGCCAAATGAGTCACATTAGCAGTCTAGCATTCATATATATATCACAAGTAAAGAAAACCACCAATGGGCGCCAACAAGCTGACACGAACCCATTGGGGTGCAAGTATGTCTGTATAACAGAGGAAAGAACTACCTCGCTCGTAAGCTCGGCTAGCTCCAAAGAAACTCGACCCAAGCACTAGCCGCCCAACCGGCTACAACCTGCACCTGAGGCATTCAAGAAAGAACACCTCAGCAATCATCAAAGTTATACAACAGAGTATGAAGTTCAGAAAATATAACGAAGGGGCTTACCGACCCCGTAGTAATGTTTCATGTAAGTAAACTGAGTAAACAAAACAGGTGGAAAACAAGTGTAAAATGCACCAAGTGCGTGACATTCTCCTCAAGCCCTGCTCAACCCGCAGGAGCAAAAAGGCAAAACACATGCCCATTTCATCATCCTTAGTACAAGAAACAACTATACGAGTGAAACATAAGCAGCGGTTAAATGCGATTCCGCAAGGGTCTTTTGGTGGCAGCCCTAAAGTGGAACGCACCAATAAACGTCAGCTCAAATCGGGGCCAAAATGGTGCTCTACACAACAAATCCAAACCCGGTGGCCACAAAGTCTTAAACCACACCACCCCTTACCGAATCCTCACACAAACGCTCCTGCCATGGTTCACAATTCACCTCGCAAAACATACCATAAACGAACCCAAGCTCAACACCATAAGCAAATCTCACCATAACCCAAGTACACACGTTCCCTTCCATCATCCTCACACACGTTCCCTTCCTTCATCCTCACAATTCCCTTACTTCTCAAAGGATAATGCTAACTTAACTAATAAGTGATTTTAACATGATCATGACATGAACAAGAAAAGCTACATGAATCAATTTCGCATAAGAAATAATTGAGCATAGGGCAATTTGATAACAAGGCGGTAAGCATGTGAGACATGAGGATCAAGAGGATTCATGACTAAACAAAAACAAGAAGAACAAGGCTAAGAAAATTGAAAGAGGAAAAGTAGCTAAACTTGCACAATCAAAGAACAAGAAAACAAGATTGGCAAGGGTGAAGAACACCGCTTGCCTGAACCGAGATGACACCGCGACGGCTGCTCCTCTCTTTCCTTCCCTTGTCTTAGCTTTGCTCCCTTGATGTTCTTTTGGCATGAGGAAGAAGATGAAGAAGAAGGTGAAATGAGGAGGAGAAATCTCTATTTCGGCCTTATTTCCTCCAGAACAGAGCTGGACCGTTAGATTCAGAATCAGGGAAATGAACGGCACAAAAATACTGGAAAAAGTCGATTTTCGGCCCTGTCACGCCCTATGTCACGCCCGTGTCACCGGGCGTGTACCTTAAGCGGCGCAGAAAGTCGGCAAATCCAAGTTTATCCACACGGTACAAGGCCGGGTACACGACCGTGACGGGTCGGTCATGCCCGTGACCTAGGGCGTGTAGCCCGTGTCTCGACATCTCGTCGACCAAAAGTATCGACACTCGACAAAGCTTGACACGCCCTGTAACATGCCCGTGTCACAGGCCGTGTCCCCTCTCTCGACACCCGACACTCGACACTCGACACTCGACACTGCGGGACACGGCCCGTGACACGCCCGTGTCACGGGGCGTGTACCCCATTCGTCGAGCTCAACTCGACGCAAGAAAATTCGTCGAGTCAAGGAGGTCACGCCCAGGTCACGCCCTGGGTCACGCCCCGACACGCCCGTGTCGGGGGGCGTGTCACGCACAAAAACGACCATTTTTCCCTGTTTTGAAATGTGTTTCTGTGTCGTCCTAGACCATTTTTTCCTTAAGAACTTTTTACCCCCTTTTTTTCTGTACAAGCAACCCGTTTTGAGCAACATTACCCAGGCGCGAAAAAGTGCAAACATTCCCTAAGAGGCCTCACCGAGTCCCCAAATTGGACTCCGGCTTGCTGGGGAATCGTGCAACTCGGCTACCAAAATAGCCACTCGCAAGCCCGCGGGAAAACCATGCTCGAACAACAGTCAAAGCCAACGTAATGCCCATCATTCAACGAAACAAAATACGGGGCGTTACAGTCACTTCCCCTAACAAAAAGTTTCTCCTCGAAACTTTTCAATCATTTTGATATAAATCAAATGAGGAACCAAACAGAAGTACTTCCATACCAGCATGTTTACGGGAATAAATGAGGGTGAGCCGCCCTCATCGTTGACTCGAGCTCCCACGTTGCGCTTTCCACATTTTTATTTGTCCATAGCACCTTGACCATGGGAAACCTCTTTTTCCGCAACACGCGCTCTTGGGAGTCCAAAATACGGATGGGCATCTCCACATAAGAAAGGTTTGGCGCCAATTGCGGCACCACGTCCAACGCTTGCTTGTCATTTCGCACACACTTGCGAAGTTGGTTGACATGAAACATGCCGTGAACACCAGGAAAGTTCACGGGTAATTCTACTTTGTAAGCGGATGCACCAACTCGCGCAAGAATCTTGAAGGGACCCACAAATCTTGGGTCTAATTTGCGCTCCTTTCCAAACCTTTTAATTCCAACCATTGGGGAGACTTTCAAGAAGGCGTAATCCCCCACTGCAAACTCTAACTCTGACCTTCATCGGTTGGCGTACTTTTCATATCGCTCTTGGGCAATCCGGAGCTTCTCCAGAATAAGTCATACGGCAACTTCCATGTCCTCGAGCGCCTCTGGACCCAATAAAGGCCGCTCGCCAACCTCAGCCCAAAATAGGGGAGTCCGACATCGACGCCCATATAAAGCTTCGAACGGAGCCATTTGCAAGCTTTCTTGATAGCTGTTATTATATGCGAATTCCATAAGCCGCAAACATTCATCCCATGCTCCGCCATACTCAAGAATATAGCATCGAATCATATCTTCCATGATTTGATTTACTCGTTCCGTTTGGCCATTTGTCTGAGGGTGGTAAGTAGTGGAATACCGCAAATCCGTCCCCAAACCCTCTTGTAGACTCTTCCAAAAATGAGAAGTAAATCGGGAATCCCGGTCTGAAATGATATTGATTGGCACACCATGCAGTCGGATGATCTCGTTCAAATATAGCTCCGCTATAGTCTTCATCGGGTAGTTGACCTTAAATGGTATGAAATGAGCACACTTGGTCAACCTATCTACGATCACCCACACGGAGTCATGTCCTCGTGGAGATCTTGGTAGGCCTGTAATAAAATCCATTGAGATGCTTTCTCACTTCCATGTTGGAATCTCCAATGGTGTCAACTTGCCACCAGGCCTCCCATGATCAGCTTTCACCCGCTTGCAGGTATGACATTCAGATACAAATTGCGCGATATCTCTTTTCATTCCATACCACCAGACAATTTTTTTCAAATCACGGTACATTTTTGTTGAGCCTGTATGGTAGGTCATACTTGAGACATGTGCTTCCCGACACACCATCTCGCGAATGTCTCCAACTGCGAGAATACCAAATCGACCACGATACTTTAACGTGCCCCCATTATCAATAGAAAAATCCGATAATTCACCCTTTTCAGTTCGAAGAAATAAATGTAAAAGGTCAGGATCATCCTTTTGATGTTGTCTTGCAAGCACCAGCCATGAAGGTTCTTCTACTATCGAATGACTTTGCGGGTCATATCTTCCCACGGAAATATCCATCAATAGAAATTCCTCCACTAGACGGTCGGCTGAAAGATTAAATAATTTCCCTGTCTTCCGACTCAACGCATCGGCCACAACATTAGCTTTCCCCGGATGATACTGAATTTCCACATCATAATCAGCTACATATTCAAGCCATCGCCGTTGGCGCAGATTAAGTTCCTTTTGCGTGAAGACGTACTTTAAACTTTTATGATCCGTAAAGATTTTACACTGCGCACCATACAGTAAGTGTCTCCACAACTTCAATGCAAATATCACCGCTGCGAACTCCAAATCATGCGTTGGGTAGTTCTTTTCATGACTTTTCAACTGCCGAGACCCATTCGCAATCACCTTTTTGTCTTGCATTAAAACACATCCAAGTCCAACGTGCGACGCATCCACAAAAACATCATAATCTATCCCTTCTGTCGGCAAGATCAACACAGGAGCGGTACATAATCTGTTCTTGAGTTCCAGGAAGGACGCCTCACACTTGTCATTCCACTCAAACGCCACATTATTCTGGGTTAAACGAGTCAAAGGTGCAGCCAACGTAGCAAAACCTTCTACAAATCGGCGATAATAGTCGGCCAATCCCAAGAAGCTCCAAATCTCCTTGGGTGTCTCCGGTCTTCTCCACTCCATGACTGCAGCAATCTTTTCGGGATCCACTGAAATTCCATGGTGATTAATGACATAACCTAGAAAGGCAACTTGAGGCAACCAAAACTCGCATTTGCTTAGCTTGGCGAATAACCGTTGGTCTTGCAGAGTGGCCAATACCAATCGCAGATGTTGTTCATGCTCCTCAGCACTACGGGAGTAGACAAGAACGTCATCAATAAAAACCACCACAAACTTATCCAAGTAGTCCTTGAACACCCGGTTCATCATATCCATGAAGGCTGATGGTGCGTTGGTCAAACCAAACGACATCACCAGAAATTCAAAATGGCCATGTCTTGATAGAAATGCAGTCCGCGGAATATCAGACTCCCGGACCTTGAGCTGATGATAGCCCGAGCGGAGATCAATCTTCGAGAATACTGAACTGCCACGCAGTTGATCAAACAAATCATCAATTCTTGGCAGTGGGTACTTGTTTTTAATCGTCACCTTGTTCAACTCCCGGTAATCGATGCAAATCCGCATCGACCCATCTTTCTTCTTCACAAATAACACTGGTGCACCCCAAGGTGATGAACTCGGCCTGATAAACCCTTTTGCCTATAAGTCATCCAGCTGTGTACGCAATTCTGCTAGCTCAAGCGGGGGCCATTCTGTACGGCGCTTTCGCAATAGGCCGCGTACCCGGCTCCAAATCAATGACAAACTCGACATCACGATCAGGGGGAAGACCAGGAAGATCAGTAGGAAAAACATCTGGAAATTCACGCACAACAGGAATCTCCTCCAAACGCGGCAAAACAGCACTAGTCCCCACAACTGAGACTAGACAAGCAAAACAGTCGGAAACAAACAACGTCCGAACACATACCGCCGAAATCCCTGGAGAATCCTGGCATGAATCATCATAAACACTTCCCGGCTGACCATTGTCCTTGATAAAATCCAAGGGCTTTCCTTTGCACTGGATGACAGCGTCATAGCGGGATAACCAGTCCATGCCTAGAATGACGTCAAAATCTTCCAAATCGAGCACCTTGAAATCAGCCTTCGCTAGGAAATCCCCCAACAAAATGGGACAATCAAGAAGACCCCAGTCTACTACCACAGAAGCACCGGAAGGAAACTTCACCAAAAAGGCATTCCCCACTCGATCTGGTGTCAAATGATACCGATCCAGAAAGGTTTGAGCCACAAATGAATGGGTCGCGCCAGAATCAAAGAGAACACGCGCCCAACGGTTCTTTACCTTAAAGTTTCCTATAAGGGTACATATGTAGCTAAGCACTACACACAAGAGGCATAAACAAAACGTGAACCAGAGGAAGGAATCGAACCTGAGATAACCTGAGGTGACAACTGCGCTTCCTCTGACGAGATCACATTTAACTTCCCTTTTCCTTTGTCCAAATGCGGAGGCGGAGGCAAAGCCTGGAGAGGCATTGGCTGCAGCACGGGCTGGTTTTGTGGGCACCTTGCCTTAAGATGTCCCTGTTTGCCACACTGGAAGCACACCTTGTCTTTGACCCAGTAGCGGCTCACATCATGACCTTTTCCCCCACAACCTGTACACTCCAAGTCTCTAGTTGGCGCACCCTGAATGGCGTGAACCTGCTCCTTCTTCTGCATCCCCAACCGCTTGAAACATTTCTCAAATGGGTAGCCTGACCGGCCACGGAAGCTACACGTCTCCTTGTTCTTCTTCCTTATGTCTGATTCTTGGGAGCTTTTCCCTCCCACCAGCTTCCTCTTATCCTTCCTCATCAGCTGTCCTCTTTGTTTTGCATTTTCTATATCTTCAACCTTCAAAGCAGCCTCAACCACAGTAGTGTAACTCGTCGATCCATAAGCACTTGCGAACTGCTGCACGTCACTGCGGAGTCCGCCAAGAAATCTCTTTACTCGGTCAGCTTCCGTAGTCACCAAGCTCGGAGCGAACCGACTTAACTTGCAAAACTCAATTTCATACTCACTAACTGTGAGTTTCCTCTGCTTCAGGTACAAGAAGTCATTCATCAGGCGATCCCTTTCCACTGACGGCAGAAATTTGCGCCGTAACATTTCTTTGAAGGCTTCCCACGAACATCCTGCCCCTAGGCTCTCCTTTTCTCGCAACCACCAACCTTTAGCCAACCCTTTGAGTTGATAGGCGGCAAGCATCACCTTCTGTTCCTCGGTAACGCCAGAATAAACAAACATCTCTTCCAACGTGATTACCCAATCATCCAAGATCACAAAGTCCGCTTTTCCATCATAAGTCGGTTGTCCAAGTCGCTGAAACTGCGAGATGAAAGTCATCGCAGGAGGAACCACAACTGGGGGTATCACTGCCACGGAAGGCGTAGAAATGGTGGTGCCTCTGACAGTCTCTTGCCCTCTTGGTGCCAGCCCAGACATCGCTGATGACATAGCTTGGAGCTGGGACTGCACTTCCTGCATCTGCCTCGTCAAAGCCTCATTACTTTGGCGTAGACTATCCATCAGGGAATTATTCTGCACGCCCGAAGACTCGCCCTCGGATTGGGGAGTTTGCCTTGTCACTGGACGCTTCGACATCCTATAAACACGTTCACTCTTGTCAAGCTCAACCCAACAAAACACACAACGGCTATGTACAGACCATACATATATAAATATGAACATCAACTGCTAACTTGCTCTGGGAGTTTGAGAATGATGGTATGCCTAGCCTACAGATGACTCACCGTCATCCCACTAACTTGTGCCTAACCAATGAATCCATGACTTTATTTGACCCAAAACCATGAGTGTACAGGTGTCATCATGTACATCTTTCGCTTGGCACGTTGTGCTCATGTAATGTTATGTTATGCGTGTTGTGCTATGCAATCTAGAAAAGGCCTTAATGCATGCCATGAGCGGTCGTATGCATCACAATGCTATGCATCCCATACTACATAGCATTGCATGCAACGAAGAAAAGAAAACGTGCTAGTCGCATCCATGTGGTAAGGTTATGCATCCCATACTACATAACCCGCACATGTTGCCCCTATGGTGGATCCATATACAACCACATATTATGCATCCCATACTACATAATATGCCCCGTATACTTCTGGTCATGCCATGAGTGTAGTGTGCGTGCTTCGGCCAAGACATACTGATGGCACCTCGGTGTGTGTATGATATGATGCTTATGACAAGGACAAAAAGGAAAGTTTGCCCGACCACTTGTCACGCAAACCTGCCTCTGATACCAACTGTCACAACCCGCATTTCCTCAACGAGTACATCGTATCAGAGCAAGAGGAACTACGGGTTATGATGCCACGTCGTGCAGGGGATAACTGCACACGCTCAGGCAAAACCTTGACGCTCACTTTATGAGTTGAAATTCATCAGTTCAATGCAAGAAAACCGTTTAGTTTAATGGCCGTATCCCTCGGCCTTAGGCATCAAAATGCGTGATTGTACGCGGCGGAAATACTTTGTTTACTTATGACGATCTCTTATATGCAGTCTATCTTTATAATAAGATAAGAAATCATCTTTGTTTACGTTCTTTAGAAAATACTTGTGCATGTTAGCCTAGCATAGGTTTTGTTTAGCTTAAAAATACCTAATGCAACCTACCATAAATCCTTCCCAAGAGCAAGTAGACATCATCTTAGCCAAATGAGTCACATTAGCAGTCTAGCATTCATATATATATCACAAGTAAAGAAAACCACCAATGGGTGCCAACAAGCTGACACGAACCCATTGGGGTGCAAGTATGTCTGTACAACAGAGGAAAGAACTACCTCGCTCGTAAGCTCGGCTAGCTCCAAAGAAACTCGACCCAAGCACTAGCCGCTCAACCGGCTACAACCTGCACCTGAGGCATTCAAGAAAGAACACATCAGCAATCATCAAAGCTATACAACAGAGTATGAAGTTCAGAAAATATAACGAAGGGGCTTACCGACCCCGTAGCAATGTTTCATGTAAGTAAACTGAGTAAACAAAACATGTGGAAAACAAGTGTAAAACGCACCAAGTGCGTGCCATTCTCCTCAAGCCCTGCTTAACCCGCAGGAGCAAAAAGGCAAAACACATGCCCATTCCATCATCCTTAGTACAAGAAACAACTAGACGAGTGAAACATAAGCAGCAGTTAAATGCGATTCCGCAAGGGTCTTTTAGTGGCAGCCCTAAAGTGGAACGCACCAATAAAAGCCAGCTCAAATCGGGGCCAAAATGGTGCTCTACACCACAAATCCAAACCTGGTGGCCACAAAGGCTTAAACCACACCACCCCTTATCGAATCCTCACACAAACGCTCCTGCAATGGTTCACAATTCACCTCGCAAAACGTACCATAAACGAACCCAAGCTCAACACCATAAGCAAATCTCACCATAACCCAAGTACACACGTTCCCTTCCTTCATCCTCACAATTCCCTTACTCCTCAAAGGATAATGCTAACTTAACCAATAAGTGATTTTAACATGATCATGACATGAACAAGAAAAGCTACATGAATCAATTTCGCATAAGAAATAATTGAGCATATGGCAATTTGATAACAAGGCGGTAAGCATGTGAGACATGAGGATCAAGAGGATTCATGACTAAACAAAAACAAGAAGAACAAGGCTAAGAAAATTGAAAGAGGAAAAGTAGCTAAACTTGCACAATCAAAGAACAAGAAAACAAGATTGGCAAGGGTGAAGAACACCGCTTGCCTGAACCGAGATGACACCATGACGGCCGCTCCTCTCTTTCCTTCCCTTGTCTTAGCTTTGCTCCCTTGATGTTCTTTTGGCATGAGGAAGAAGATGAAGAAGAAGGTGAAATGAGGAGGAGAAATCTCTGTTTCGGCCTTATTTCCTCCAGAACAGAGCTGGACCGTTAGATTCAGAATCAGGGAAATGAACGGCACAAAAAAACTGGAAAAAGTCAATTTTCGGCACTGTCACGCCCTGTGTCACGCCCGTGTCACAGGGCATGTACCTTAAGCGGTGCAGAAAGTCGGCAAATCCAAGTTTATCCACACGGTACACGGCCGGGTACACGCCCGTGACGGGTCGGTCACGCCCGTGACCTAGGGCGTGTAGCCCGTGTCTCGACATCTCGTCAACCAAAAGTGTCGACACTCGATAAAGCTTGACACGCCCTGTGACATGCCCGTGTCACAGGCTGTGTCCCCTCTCTCGACACCCGACACTCGACACTCGACACTGCGGGACACAGCCCGTGAGACGCCCGTGTCACGGGGCATGTACCCCATTCGTCGAGCTCAACTCGACGCAAGAAAATTTGTCGAGTCAAGAAGGTCACGCCCAGGTCACGCCCTGGGTCACGCCCCGACACGCCCGGGTCGGGGGGCGTGTCACGCACAAAAATGACCATTTTTCCCTATTTTGAAACGTGTTTCTGTATCGTCCTAGACCATTTTTGCCTTAAGAACTTTTTACCCCTTTTTGTTTTCTGTACAAGCAACCCGTTTTGAGCAACATTACCAGGGCGCAAAAAAGTGCAAACATTCCCTAAGAGGCCTCACCGAGTCCCCAAATTGGACTCCGGCTTGCTGGGGAATCGTGCAACTCGGCTACCAAAACAGCCACTCACAAGCCCGCAGGAAAACCATGCTCGAACAATGGTCAAAGCCAACGTAACGCCCATCATTCAACGAAAAAATACGGGGCGTTACAGATACAGCCGGGGTGCTGGAGAAGGATTTAAGCGGGTACAAGAAAAGAAGAGCCTAGCAGTGGAGAAGCCGGAATTTAAAGTTCCGCAGTCGGAACAGTCGGAGTTTAGGAGACGAGATAAGAAAAAGTTCAGGGCTAAGAGAGAGAAAGAGAGAGGGGTCAAGGGAAGGAAAGGAGGAAGGAGAAACCAGCCACTAGAGGAGCTGCGGAGTGCGAAGCGAAGATCCCAGATCGGATTCATGAAGGCAAAGCTGAGGCGGTGATTTCCATCCAGCTAATTCATGGCTTAGAAATGATCTTCAAGGGTAACGATCTCCTTCGTGGACATCAAAGTCCTTTCTTTATGCATATGCATGGAATCCCCCACCAAGAGGTGGATATCGGAAGTGATTCCTTGGTTGAGTCTGCATCTAGAGCCGGAAGTGTGGAGTACGGCGTAGGCATGCTGTGTGAAGCCCATCTGGATGGTTAGTCTGGATTGGTGATGATTATGGGTAAACCAGAGAAGACTCTATAGATTTGATAACTGTTTATGCTTTGTATATATGGATGTTTTGTATGGATGTACAGATGGATGGATGGATCTTGGATGCTTTGCGAAAGCTCCTTGTGGTGTGATTGCTCTGGGAGACAAGCTGTGGCCTCTGCGCTCTTATCAGCTCGCGTTATTTGAGTGATCGGTTGCTGATGGTGCGATGTAGAGTGGTTATGTTGATGGTTGTGGTTGACGCAAATTTCGGGACAAAATTTTTTTTGAAGGAGGGGATGATTATAACACCCCAAAGCCCAAGACATGGGTGACACGGCCTGGGACATGGGCGTGTCCCAGGACGTGTCATGCTCGGGTTGAGTAGTTGGGTGTGTGGTCAACGAATGTCGGTCGACGATCGTCGAGTACAGAGTACACGACCTGTGATACGGGCATGTCAAATGGCGTGTTCTTTGTGGGTTGCAGTTAGGAATGCGTGTATCTCGGGACACGAGTGTGTCCTGAGGAACACGGCATGGGACACGGATGTTTCCCATGGACGTGTCCCACTCGGGTGCAGTGGAGATTGTGCTGTGTGAAGTACACAGCTACTGGACACGGGTGTGTCGGGCATGAAACGAGCGTGTAGGGTATCACACTGGCGTGTCACACGGCCGTGTACTGTCTGGATTTGAGTCGGTTGTCGGCCGCTTAAGGGACACGGCATGTGACACGGGCGTGTCACAGGGCGTGTCAGGCCGTGTTCAGCCTATTTTGGGGCAAATACGAGCCGTTCATTTCCCTATTCTGGATCTAAGGGTCCAGGCCACTTCCATATGGATAAAGGCTAAGAAATGAGGATAAAAGCCCTTCATTTTCATCATCTTCTTCTTCTAATGCTCAAAGAGAGAGAAAGAGATAAAGGGGTCAAGGTAAGGAAAGGAGGAAGGAGAAACCAGCTGTTGGAGGAGCTGCGGAGTGCGGAGCGAAGATCCGAGATCGTATTCGTGAAGGCAAAGCCGAGGCGGTGATTTCCATCCGGCAACTTCATGGCTCTGAAACGATCTTCAAGGGTAACGATCTCCTTCTTGGACATCGAAGTCCTTTTTTTATGCATATGCATGGAATCCTCCACCAAGAGGTGGATCTCGTAAGTGATTCCTTAGTTGAGTCTGCATCTAGAGCCGAAAGTGTGGAGTACGGCATAGGCACGCTTTGTGAAGCCCATCTGGATGGTTAGTCTGAATTGGTGATGACTATGAGTAAACCGGAGAAGTCTCCGTGGATTTGATAACTGTGTATGTTTTGTACGTATGGATGTTGGGTATGGATGTATGGATGTGTGGATGGATGGATCTTGGATGCTTTGCGTAAGCTCCTTATGGTGTGAGCACTGTGAGCGCTAATTGCTCTGGGAGAGCGAAAAGCTGCGGCTAATCAGGATGGAAGGCCGACCCGCGTCTAGTGGTTCGCTACTGACGGATTGAGCACGGGAAAGGCTAACCTGACCCTGGTCGTTTTGGGTGGTCGATTAGTGGCAGTGTTTGGGAGGATGTGTGGCAGACCCTACTTGCTGCACCACATTGGTGGGTTGATTGTAATGCTCAAGTTTGCTGTGAGGTTATCACCAATGAGTGCTTTGTGCGGAATGCAAGCAATCTGCGGGTTGGGGTGACTATGACCGGCCATCCAACAAGTGATTAATTCTCTAATCGTTGGTGTTGCCTCGGAGACCGGCACACCGTAAGGTGCCCTGAGTGCACGAAGCGTCTGGTGGAGACCAGCGTTTGTGATTTTATGGTGCCTGAGCGCACTTGTTGTGTTTGATAGATAGTATAATTGCAATGCATACAGGGAAGGAACCACTGCCCCGGCTAAGGGGTAGGGTCGTTATAATTTGTTAGCTAATGCTGACCGTTACTTTGTTTGCCGCTCTTGGGTGGATGACTAATTGCAGGTGCTGTTGAATTGAAATGAATTGAGCGGAATGGAGGCTTGCTGCTAAAGGCCCTTGAAGGCCGTGCGAAGCGTGTTTGGATTTCATGTGTGGCCGGCCTGCGTGCCGATGTATGAAATTGTACATGTGTGTAAAGAGAACTTGTAAGGCCTTAAAGCCATGGGTGTGTATGTTGTATACATTCCTGGTTATAAATATATAAATGTGGAGTTTATATATTAGTGGACATTCGCTGTGCTGAGTTCATCTAACTTAAAATGTTGCGCTAGAATGTTTTGAGTTAGGATACGAGTAGATTTTGATTTCCAGACGTAATTCCGCCGCCTGTCTGTGAAATATGGCGTGGGGCCCCGGCTAGACCCACAATTATATTCCATGTGACGAGTGGAGGCATTACACACGGCCCCTCTCGTGACTGTCTAATGTGCCTACCCTTTTTTTGTTGGAGTTACCATGATGATCTGGAAGTGATCAAACATGTAATCTCACTGCCAACGCGATATGAGCCCTTGAGATGTGGAGAAGTTGGATAATTGACTGTGTTGGTAAAGGTTGCCAATCACCGACCTGAATGGGGTTGTGGGCAAAGTGTTGCCTTGAAGGATCGTCGGGTTGGGTAAATGTTGCCTTGGAGGGCTGGTAAGATTGTCGTCCGAGGGTCGATAGCATTCGTCACGAATCGTCTTTCTGATTCCCGCCGATTGACGAGAATCATCTCTTTGATTCTCGCCGATCGACGAGAATCGTCGAGAATCAATATGTTGATTCTCGACGATCGACGACTTCGACATGTATCGTCGACCGCGGCTCGACGGTCGACAAGATTCGACGTGTATCGTCAAGTGAAGCTCGACGATCGGCGAGAATCGTCGAGTATTGTACTCTGATTCTCGCTGATCCATGATGATGCTCGCCGATCGATTCTCGTCGATTCTCGCCGACTCTCGCCGATTGATACTCGCCGATTCTGAACCTTATTCTTGGGTGGTCTGCGGATAGCGATAAGCCTAGGTTTATTTATACCTTTGGTATAAATACCACACTTAGGGTTTTCGGGTACTGGCTGGATTTTCTCCTGCAGCGAATCGAACCCGACGGAAGAGTTCCGCTCGTTCGCTCCGCCGATCCCGATTCCTGCCGCCGGAAGAGTTCCGCCGCCGTGTTCGCTCCGTCGACCCCCTCTTCTCCGGCGATCGTCGCTGGCGCTACAATCCCTGGCGCGGACCTAGCAGTCCGTGGGAAAGCAAGGTGCGGTCTCTCACCATCCTGATCTTCTGTGTGACGGAAAGCCCGGTGTTCTCCCGCTCGTGTGGACTTCTGCAGAAACGTGGACATTATTCTACGTAGAACTCGCCACTAGCAAGAAGACAAAGTTTGGAGCATCTCCATTGAGTTGTGACTCAACGCCACCGAGGTAATTTTTGCCTAGTTTTTGCTAACTTCTTGATTCAACGTTCATAGCCCGATCCACATCTCTTTGGGTTTTTCTTGATGTTTATTTTTCCGCTGCGTGCACAAGCGTTGTGCCATCCTCATAGAGAAACACAACAGTGGTATCAGAGGCAGGTTTCGGCCATGATCATTGTTTTGGAAGTTTGTTATTCCAGTGCGTGTAAACCTAGGGATTTAGAAGTGTTCTAAATGTCTAGATTTAGTCCTGGTTCCCTCCAAGAACTTCTGGAATTTCGTGGGAATTTCTAAGTGTTAGAAATTATTGTCTCCTTAGTAGTAACCATCCCTCGAGTATGTTTTGGATTGTGAATCCAACATAGAGAGATGAGCTTGTCTACTGCTTTAAGTTGAGTTGTCTTCGCCTTTGTCCAATGCATGTAAATCTGAGGATTTGGAAATTTCCGGATGTTCAGATTTAGCCCTTCCTTCTATCAAATGTTGATGGTGTTAGGATGTGCACATAAGGGATGCATGTGGTTTAGAATTGTTTTTCTTTGGATGTGCACATTGATCAAATGTTGATCATGGTTAATTGTTAACCTATAATTGAAAATCCCTTCACCTAATATTAAGTGTTCAGATGCCTTCCGATGGATGACACTCTTCCTACCTCGATCGATGAAGTGTGGGCTTGCCAAAGCAAGGTGCATTAATCTATCTTGGTAAGGGTGCGAGCGGATAATTGTGATATCCCATTGTCGACATCGGGTCATACTTAACTAGGTGACCTCAAAGGTTGAGTGCCTAGAGGCATAGGGTTGGCATGCACCATATGATGGATGCGAATAAGGAGTTATTCACCAACCATACAAGAATTGCATGATGATGCAATTGGCAAGCGTTGCCTACCTAAATAACCGCATCGTGAGAGGAACGCCAAAGCGGACTCATAGTGTTGGTGAAATACGGATCTTGTCCACTAAGAGAGTAGCTCGCATGAACTCTCCGAATTGTTAGTGAGGGCTATCATTTCGAATAAAATAGTGGGAGTTTTTTTTAATTGAAGTCCAAATTAAAATAAATTGTATTTGGAATTTTGGTACTGATTTTATTCTGCATAAATTCTTGTAGAATTCCATGACAAGTGTGTCACACTCCACGTTGTCTCTGAGAGCCATCCTTGAGAAGGATAAGCTCAGTGGGACTAATTACATGGACTGGTACAGGAACCTGAGAATTGTTCTCAGGCAAGAGCGGAAACTCTATGTCTTGGAAGAAGAAGCCCCCGAGGTGCCGACCGGGAACTCTTCCCGTGCTGAGAAAGATACTTATAAGAAGTATACTGATGATGCTTTAGATGTCGAATGCCTTATACTTGCCACTATGAACTCTGAGCTTCAGAAGCAACATGAGAACATGGGGTGCAAGGAGATTGACGAGCATCTCAAGAAAATGTTTCAAGGGCAGGCTCGTCAAGAGAGGTTTGACATAACAAAAGCGTTGTTTCAGTGCAAGATGGGAGTTCGAGACTCAGTAGGGACTCACGTACTCAAGATGATTGGGTATATAGAGAACCTTGAAAGGCTGGGTTTTCCTCTTGGTCAAGAATTAGCCACGGATCTGATCCTGCAATCGTTGCCGGACAGTTATGAGCAGTTTGTCTTGAACTATAACATGAATGAGATAGACAAGACACTGCCCGAACTCCTAGGCATGTTGAGAACTGCCGAAATCAACATGAAGAAGACCAAGCCTGCCAGCCCCATACTGATGGTGCATAAGGGCAAGGGCAAGGCCAAGGGTTCTAAGAAGACGAAGGTAGGACCTAAGTCATTTCTTGAGCCCAAGTCTTCTGCACTGATGAAGAGGAAAAGCACGGTGAAGGAAGGGAAATGCCACCACTGTGGCAAGGCTGGTCATTGGAGGAGGAACTGTCCTTCGTACATTGAGGGTCTGCAGAAATTGAGGGGAGGTATGACTTCCGCTTCAAATGTTTACGTTATAGAGATAAACCTTTCTGCTCCTTCATCTTGGGTATTAGATACCGGATGTGGTTCTCACATTTGTACAAATGTGCAGGAACTGGGAAGGAGAAGATTGCTGAGTAAATGGGAGGTGGACCTCCGAGTCGGCAATGGAGCAAGAGTTGCTGCTGTAGCTGTAGGGATTTATCGTCTTTATTTGCCCAGTGGGCTTGTAATAGAACTTGATAATTGTTATTTCGTTCCGGCCATAACTAGAAACATTATATCTATTTCATGTTTGGACATGATTGGATTTTCTTTTATAATTAAGAACAATTGTTGTTCTATATTTAAGAATGATGTTTGTTATGCTGTAGCCCAATTGTTTAATGGTCTTTATGTTTTGAACTTGGACCATCTGATCTGTAATATAGAAAACAATAAAAGACTAAGAACAAATGACTCAAACCCTACGTATCTCTGGCATTGTCGTTTGGGCCATATCAACGAGAAGCGCATATCCAAGCTCCATAGAGATGGACTTTTGGACTCATTTGATTATGAATCATTTGAGTGATGCGGGTCTTGTTTGTTAGGCAAGATGACTAAAGCTCCTTTCACTGGTTATACTGAGAGGGCTGAGGATCTCTTGGGTGTTGTACATAGTGATGTATGCGGACCCATGAGTTCCATGGCTAGAGGTGGGTATTTCTACTTTGTTACATTTACTGATGATTTCAGTAGATACGGATATGTGTATCTTATGAAGTGCAAATCCGAGACCTTTGAAAAGTTCAAAGAGTTCAAGAATGAAGTAGAAAACCAGTTGGGTAAAAGGGTTAAAGCACTTCGATCTGATCGAGGTGGCGAATACCTGAGTCATGAGTTCCGTGATCATCTGAAACAGTGTGGTATTGTATCACAGCTCACTCCACCTAGAACACCACAACATAATGGTGTGTCTGAGAGGAGAAATCGTACTCTGTTAGACATGGTACGTTCGATGATGAGTCATGCAGACTTGCCTGTTTCTTTTTGGGGTTTTGCTTTAGAGACTGCTGCAATGACATTGAATCGCGCTCCAACTAAAACGGTTCTGAAGACACCATATGAGATATGGACTGGGAAGCGTCCTAGTATGTCGTTCATTAAAATTTGGGGCTGTGAGGCATACGTGAGACGTCAAATGCCTGACAAGCTGGAACCCAAATCGGATAAATGTTATCTGGTGGGATATCCTAAGGAAACGAAAGGGTATTACTTTTACCTACCGTCTGAGGACAAAATGTTTGTCGCAAGGACTAGTGTCTTCTTGGAGAAAGAGTTCTTATCAAGAAAGACTGAAAAGGTAGAGCTTGAAGAAGTTCAAGAACCACATGTAGTGAATGAACCGGAATTGGATTCTGAGACAGGATTACAAGATGTTGTAGCTAGAGAACCTGCTCAGGGAACACAAGTCCTACGTAGATCTGGTAGACCGAGGTTTGATCCTGAGAGATATGGATTTCTCGTGTCTCAAATAGGTAATGTGTTGCTTATGGATCATGATGATGAGCCAACAACCTACCAAGAGGCTATGAATGGACCGGACTCCGACAAATGGCTTGAGGCTATGAAATCCGAAATGGACTCCATGTATGCAAACCAAGTTTGGAACTTGGTGGAACCACCTGAAGGGGTACGACCCATAGGGTGCAAGTGGGTCTTCAAGAAGAAGACCGACATGGATGGGAATGTACAGACATTCAAAGGGCGACTGGTGGCTAAGGGTTTCAAGCAAATTCATGGTATTGACTATGATGAGACTTTTTCCCCTGTTGCCATGGTAAAGTCCATTAGGATATTGCTTGTTATTGCTGCGTATTATGACTACGAGATCTGGCAGATGGATGTCAAAACAGCTTTCCTTAATGGAAACCTCCTTGAGGAAGTGTACATGACACAACCCGAGGGTTTTGTATCCCCAGATGAAGCCACTAAAATATGCAAGCTGAATAAGTCCATTTATGGACTGAAACGGGCCTCTCGAAGTTGAAATCTTCGTTTTGATGAGAAAATCAAAGAGTTTGGTTTCATCAAGAATGAAGATGAGCCTTGTGTTTACAAGCGAATCAGTGGGAGCATTGTTGTCTTCCTGATATTGTATGTAGATGACATACTGTTGATTGGGAATGACATTCCTACCCTGAAAGTTGTTAAGAACAACCTAGGGAACTGCTTTTCAATGAAGGATTTGGGTGAAGCGACTTATATACTCGGTATTAAGATCTATAGAGATAGATCGAAGAAGTTGTTGGGTTTGACCCAGAGTACGTACATCGAAAAGGTGTTGAAGCGGTTCAACATGCTTGAGTCCAAGAAAGGATTTTTGCCCATGTCTCATGGTGTGAATCTCTCTAAGGACCAGTGTCCAAAATCTTGTGAAGATAAGGACCGCATGAAGTTGATTCCATATGCTTCGGCAATTGGATCAATCATGTACGCGATGTTATGTACTCGACCCGATGTCTCCTTTGCTTTGAGCATGACTAGCAGGTATCAGTCAGACCCCGGTGAGTGTCACTGCATTGCAGTCAAGAATATCCTGAAGTACTTGAGAAGAACAAAGGATGTGTTCTTGGTGTATGGTGGAGAGGAAGAGCTCGTTGTAAGTGGTTACACGGATGCTAGCTTCCAAACTGATCGAGACGACTCCAAGTCTCAGTCAGGTTTTGTGTTTTGCCTGAATGGAGGAGCTGTGAGCTGGAAGAGTTCCAAGCAAGAGACAGTTGCTGATTCTACAACAGAGGCTGAGTATATCGCAGCAGCTAATGCGGCGAAGGAGGCTGTATGGATTAGGAAATTCATCGGCGAGCTTGATGTAGTTCCTAGCATTGTTGGTCCCGTAGTTCTCTACTATGATAACAATGGTGCAATTGCACAATCTAAGGAACCTAGATCTCATCAGCGCTCCAAGCACATACTCCGGCGGTTTCATCTTATTCGTGAGATTGTCGAACGAGGAGATGTAAACATTTGCAGAGTGCCGACTGAGGAGAATATTGCGGATCCGCTGACAAAGCCTCTTGCGCAGAGAAAGCATGATGGTCATACTAGATCGATGGGTATACGATACCTAAATGATCAACTCTAGTGAGAATCTTGTGGATTGCATGTATATCTTGTATTTTGTTGGCTGTTCGTTCATATGATGAACTGTGTACCTAATTTTTCTCTTATAATTAATGGCAAGTTCTTTTATTCTGTCTTTTTCTATATGATAGTTAAATGTTAACATAATATATACCCTTAGAATGTTCGCTTCCATGGGACATCAAGTACGTGACTTGAATGTGAGAGCCCATGATTTATTTGAAACTTCATTCTTAAAGGTCCCTGGTCGAGTATCATCATAGAAGCTAAGGGTGATGATGGTACATGAAGACTAGCACGTGTGTTGATTGATGACCGGTTCTCACAGGTCATGATATTGTGATATCAAGTCATCACGTGGGTACTTGTTAGTGAACAAGTTGTACTGGACAGACCCAACCTGAGACTACTCTGTGGATTGTCATCCAATCGTGTCACGAGTAGGTCTCAATTGACAATGGTGTTGTGATCCTTTGACCTGAAGTCACAGCATTCATCAAGTGAGGAAGAGCGTGCTTTGATGCCATCTAAAGTCTTCCTTGAGAAAGGTTGATGATAAGGGTGGTTGTTGGGCATGTTACGAATCATTTGGGTGTTTGTGTGTGAGCAGATATGGGATTTGTCCTCTTGTATGACAGGAGTTGCATCCATGGGCCCCTTGATGGAACTGGACTGAGAAATGCATGGCCATGCTTGGTTGAGTCAATATGTGATATTGGACTCACCATTCTCTGGAAGTCCGTCCTGGATCAAGAAACTTGGATTGAGCTATTACGAGGGTGACACGGTCCATGCCTCTAGTTCTTTCCGGATGTAAGGGACAAAGGGACAAAGACAACGCTGATACATTGGTCATAAAGGCTTATGAGTTATAAACTCTTATTGCTTGGGGAGCAATGATGCATTGCTAGATGCCGCTCATTGTTTGTGAGGTTTTTGCTTTGATACTTTCGAGATCAAGTGGGAGTCGGTTGGAGTTACCATGATGATCTGGAAGTGATCAAACATGTAATCTCACTGCCAACGCGATATGAGCCTGCATGGTCGCACATAAGAGATGTGGAGAAGTTGGATAATTGACTGTGTTGGTAAAGGTTGCCAATCACCGACCTGAATGGGGTTGTGGGCAAAGTGTTGCCTTGAAGGATCGTCGGGTTGGGTAAATGTTGCCTTGGAGGGCTGGTAAGATTGTCGTCCGAGGGTCGATAGCATTCGTCGCGAATCGTCTTTCTGATTCCCGCCGATCGACGAGAATCATCTCTTTGATTCTCGCCGATCTACGAGAATCATCGAGAATCAATATGTTGATTCTCGACGATCGACGACTTCGACATGTATCGTCGACCGCGGCTCGACGGTCGACAAGATTCGACGTGTATCGTCAAGTGAAGCTCGACGATCGGCGAGAATCGTCGAGTATTGTACTATGATTCTCGCCGATCCATGATGATGCTCGCCGATCGATTCTCGTCGATTCTCGCCGACTCTCGCCGATTGATACTCGCCGATTCTGAACCTTATTCTTGGGTGGTCTGCGGATAGCGATAAGCCTAGGTTTATTTATACCTTTGGTATAAATACCACACTTAGGGTTTTCGGGTACTGGCTGGATTTTCTCCTGCAGCGAATCGAACCCGACGGAAGAGTTCCGCTCGTTCGCTCCGCCGATCCCGATTCCTGCCGCCGGAAGAGTTCCGCCGCCGTGTTCGCTCCGTCGACCCCCTCTTCTCCGGCGATCGTCGCTGGCGCTGCAATCCCTGGTGCGGACCTAGCAGTCCGTGGGAAAGCAAGGTGCGGTCTCTCACCATCTCGATCTTCCGTGTGACGGAAAGCCTAGTGTTCTCCCGCTCGTGTGGACTTCTGCAGAAACGTGGACATTATTCCACGTAGAACTCGCCACTAGCAAGAAGACAAAGTTTGGAGCATCTCCGTTGAGTTGTGACTCAACTCCACCGATGTAATTTTTGCCTAGTTTTTGCTAACTTCTTGATTCAACGTTCATAGCCCGATCCACATCTCTTTGGGTTTTTCTTGATGTTTATTTTTCCGCTGCGTGCACAAGCGTTGTGCCATCCTCATAGAGAAACACAACATTTTTGACGAATCTCCCGGAGCCTTCTACTGCGCTCGCAGACGTGGTCCAGCCTCCGACAGGACTTCCACCCACCCAGCCTTATCATTTTGACCATACTGTTCTGACCATATGCAAAAAGATAAACTCGAGCATCTGGTGTAGGAGCTACTGATAGGGCGCCTTATCCGTCCAGATATGAGCTCGTGTTTAGCCTGGTCCTTCTGGCCTGGAAGAAGGACAACAATTGGCGTCGTACTACCCAACCAGGATAATTGATCGTCGCTACAACCTTCAAGGGGACTCTACTTTGAAGGAGATCCTTATTGCTTGCCTTAACTGCCCGGAGTCCGAAGCCACATGGCTGCCCCGGGATGACATTTGTCGTTAGTCTGTCAATTACTGCCTTGAGGTCAAGGCGCATTTTCCAAAAAGCGGCATAGTTATGGTCGTGCATGCTGACGAGATGTGTGCATGCCGACAAGACGCCATGGCGAATCTACACTTGTAGGATGGCAACGAATGCTAGTCAACCAATCGTGGAAGAGACTACCGCTGCTTAATCTATTGATTATTTCTCTTTCAATGTTGTTTTGGTTTTTCCTATTTTCAAAGCGTATTTTATTATTTGAACACCGCTCCTATAAAGGGTGTTGTATGCTTATATTTCGGTTTTAGCTTTTGATGAATGGATTTTTCGGGATTATCCCCAGTTCTTCTCATTTACCCTTTCCCCTCATCTCTCTCCTAACCGCCAGCCCTCCCCATGTCTGATTCCTCTCCAGAATCGTATCATGTATCCAACTCTTGAAGTGATTTTGGGGAATTGATGGTTCTGCTGGTGTGATTTTGCAGAGTTCATGGGACAAGAGGTTGCTGATGAAAAGCTGCTAATGAAAAGCAGAAAAAGTGCTGATTCTGGAAAACAGAGTTTTGTTAAAAAAATATTTGGGTGAAATTGAGTTTGCAAAATGGAGTTTTGAAATAGTTATTTGGAAACAAACGAGAATTTTGAGTGAATTTTTTCTCATAACCTTTAATTACCAAGCATTAAATATATAAATAAAACATATTTTTCACAATATAACACCCAACATAACAAATAATGTTTCATACTTTCATCAGACATTTATTCAAACTAAGTAACCCTCATCATTTTGATCTATTCTCTAGCTTCATACAACTGATCAGTTATAATATTACGTAGCATGATCATCGCCTCTACACCACCTGTAGTGTCAGAGCATGTTTCTTGCCGCCCTTTTGAGAACATCTCATGATCTCGACCCCTTTGCTCACACTCACTAAAATCAATATCCACACGCGAAGGGTGCCATCGAATGAAATTATGTGAAGTCGTTGTGGAGATCACAATAGCTACTTGTTTGTCAAAGTGATAACTTGACATATTACGAAATATGACCCACTTCTTCCAAACCCGAATGATCGTTCTACCACACTTCTAAGCGATGAGTGTGCATGATTGAACATCTCTCGACGTCCTTCTGCTAGACGACCGCCACGAGCAAAGTCATTTGGGTTTTATCATATTTTTCCAACCAGTTCTTCAAATTTCTCCATAACGTTTCTTCAACCATCTTTATTAAAATGTGTGGTTGGTTGATTCTTAACTTTTATCTCTTTAATGCATATGTCACAAAAAAGCATGACATCTGTAGTGTCCTAAAAAGCAGCCATGCAATCATCTTTTGATTTGCCCATCCTTGAAAATAAAATAAGTTATTTTTTTATGAACACACACAAACGTATTAATAAACACACAGATATCAATGAACAATAATCCATAATAATCATATAGGACTAATCACTAGGCTAGATAACTGCATTATAAGATATTCAATGTAATAATAAGAACAAACTACAATGTGATATGCTACTGCACATATGAAAAAAACCATGATGAGTATTGATTTTAAAAACTCCTTACACCATTCTCAACAGTCAACACATCCTATAGTTGTGGCAATAAAGCATCAACTAATCTGACCACACACACCACTCAACCACACACACCACTTCAACCACATACACACACGAGCAACATATATACATCACACAAAACACTAACATATACATACAACACACAACACACACATACATACACACATACAATACACATATCCAACACATACACCACTCCGACCACACAAACAACACACACACATACAACCCACACATACAATACACGCACACATACATACAACGCACAACACACAACACAACACAACACACATACAATACAGCAGGCACACACCCACATACAACACACATATATACAGCAAAGACACAACGCACACATATACAGCACACACACACAACGCACACATATACAGCACACACACACGCAACACACACACATATATACTGTGCACACACACATACAACACAACAGAATTGCAATATGGTACTGTTTTGCTATTCACAATCGAACTGTGGAACATCATACACTTAAAACATTTGGCAAAAAAAACATACTATGAATTTCATCTTTAGGTGTAGAAATTTGCACAGATACCAAGTCAATGCATCAAATTCATGTTAAATCAATTTGTAAGCATTGAAAGTCATATGAGCATCAACATTTCTACAAATCAATGGCGGGATCGGGAGAAACGGCGGAAAAACATATTAGAGGTGTGCGCGAGTCGTCGTCGTCAGGGAAGAAGAGCCAAACGCGGGTCGCTGGTCGTCGTCGGGAAGAAATCGCCGCTCGCGGGTCGTCGTCGTCGTCGGGGAAGAAATTGCCGCTCGCGGGTCGTGCACCGCACACGCTAGGTTTTCGGGAGAAAGCATCAGCAGGTTCTATCGGGAAAAAAGTAGCGGCTGAACGGGGAAAAAAGTAGTGGCTGAGTTTATATACAAAACCGCGGAAATAATTAAACGTGGTTTTCAAAATCAGCCGCGTCCAACGCTGCTTATTCGCAAAACGCCGATACCTTTCCACCGCACCGCAGGTAAAAAGCCCAATCAAACGGCACCTTAGAAATGATAGTTCCTATGAAAGTGCGTGGAACTCTAATCCCACTTGTAAAAGTAAATCACAAAACTCTATATTACAACAATAACAACAACAATAAAAATGCCTTTTTCCTCATCCGAAGTTCATAAACTAATAAAGAGGCATTTCTAGGAACTTCTCCTGCGTCTCATCACCCTGCAGCATAGGTGCAAAAAGGCTCATTTTCTTCTCCAAATTTATGATGGACTCATGCCTCTTAGCCAGCTCCATAAGAACTTTGATCCTTCTAAATGACACACTACTGGGCTTCTGTCCCATGTCAATCATCTCCACAAAACACTTCTCAGCCTCATCCAACTTCCCCAAATCACACAACAAATCAAACAAAACATCGGAAAACAGCACCAATGATCCAAACCCATTCTTCACCATATCATTCCAGAGCTCGAGCGCTAGCCCGACCTTCTCTTGCTTTCTGCACAGCCTCACAATAAACATGCACGATTGCGTGTTTGGCAAGCACTCTTCTCTCCTCATAATCTTGTACAGTCGCCAAGAATTCTCCAACTCGTTCGCCCAGTAGAAGCATCGAAAGAAGAGGTTGTAGCTCGTCGGATTTGGCTTCAGTCCCTTCACCTCCATCTCCTTCATTAGTGCAAAGGCATTCCGGATCCTCTTCGCAATGCAGAAGTTTCGAATCGCTGCATTGTAGGCGGCTACATCAGGCTGACACCCCATCTCTGTCATGTCTTTCAATATTTCTTTTGCCTTGTCAGGCTGGCCAATTAGACCTAGGCCACCAATAATGCTAGTGTAAGTGAACACGTCGGGTGAGAATTCCTTCTTGCGCATTTCATCGAGCACCCTGTATGCCTTATCTATCTCTAGATTCTTGCAGTAAACGTCCACCAAGCAGTTGTAGGAAACTAAATCAGGTTCTACTCCGAGCTCTTCCATTTCATTAAAGAATCCTTCGGCATCATTTGACGACTTCCATCCTGCCAATAATATGTTGAAGGTCTGGAGATTGGGCCTGAACTCATGCTTCAAACTGTGGTAAACGCGTCTGGCTTCGCCCATGCTCTTCTCCTGGCACAGAGTTCTCAGCAACGCGTTGAAGCAATTGGTGTTGTATTCGAGGGCCAGGCGCCGGAATTTGTGGAAGCTTTCGACTGTCTGCCGGACAGAGCAAACCTTTGCGATTCGCGCTAGGACAATCTGAATCGTTCTCATAGTGATCAGAGTTCGGTCGGTTCGTTTCATCTCGCGAAGGAGCTCCCACATCTCTGGAAACCGTCGGTCTCGGCCTAGGATGTAAAGCATGGTATCGTATGAGAGAGGGGTGTGGGTGAAGGAATCCTGCTTACCGATGAAGGAGAAGAATGCTAGGGCTTTGAGGGGGTTTCCGTGGCTGAAGCGGAATCGCTTGAGGACACAATCAACGACAGAGTTTGAGAGCTGGATGCCCGAGGATTCGAGTGAACTGATCATGGAGGCGGGCGCTGACGAGGAGTTGATGATGTGAAAGATGTCGGCTTCTTCATGTTTTTGTTGCATTTGAATTTGTTCGTCTTCTCGGGTTTTGAAACTGGAGGTGAAACGAATGAAGGGCAGAGGGAGGTGTGACCACCGTGATTCAAGATGTAAAATTCGGAGTTTGAAAAGCATTTTTTTAGCACGGGTCTAGAGTTGAAGCTCGGGGGTGTTTGGGAAATCAGGGAACCATCTAGGGGCAGATGTCCTCTACCTTTGTATAATGCACCCATCTTTAGCTTTTTGCACCTTCAAATTTCAATAACACCTATTTTTTGTGGTTCGTTGAGTGCATTCAACACACTCAACGTTCTTATACTTATGCTAAAAACTGAACTTCTACCCTAAGATTTCACTCAACGCTTAAGGATATATACACTTAGTTCCACTCAAAACTTCTAGGCAGAAACCTGCCCGAGGGTTATCATCCCCAACAGTCCTATACTAACTATTACTGACTAAATCTAATCGGCCAAATCAGAAAATTTTGCTTGTTTACTTGGACTAATCGATGGTTGAATCTAGTTTAAACTGAGGTCCATGAAGATAAATTCAGACAGACCAACAGACTTATTCCCAACGTGTTTGTCTAAGCTAAAAGTCATAAGAGAAATTTACTAAGGCTAACTGCCCAATTTAACAAAGCGTACTTGACATAACAGGAATTTCTACACAAGCAGCAGGTCCTCCTTGGCCAAAACCCACAACACTTCTAAGATATAAGAAGAAAAGGCAGTAAAACCGAAAGAAACCCAAAGAGACAAACTTGGCAAGGATGAGAAAAAACACTACTTGCCCCAAGATCTATAGGAAATCATTTTGACATGGAGGAAAATCCTACTCCAGTCCAAACATTCTGTACCGTGAGGAAATCAGGAAAAAACGAAAGAGAAAAGAAGAACAAGAAAGGGAAAAAATCACCACTTGCCTCATATCACCTGAAATCCGGCCAAACAACGTCTCACCTCACAGATCTGGCCGCAAGAACACTTAAGCAACAAAACCTAAAACTTTTGAGAGGAAAATAGGGTAAAAACCGCATACATAGACCTCTAAAAATCAAAGAAACTTAAAAAGCTTACCGGAGAAATGTAGATCTAGGCGAGATCTACCTGGATCCACTCTCCAAAGACGAAACCGAGCACCAATGCTCCAGAAAATCGGTGGCTGAAGGCTTAGGAATGTCCGCCGCTCTCGTTCTTTTGCAACAGGTAGACGGTTTCACGAGGGAGACAATGAATAGGGTTTGACGCCTGGGTTTCTATTTATACTTGTTTATCCGATTATTATAATAGAATATTTTAATTAATTAAATAAAATGTCAAAACGACCCGAAAACCAATCGTACTCGAAATTTAACGAAAATTGCACCGTAGCTAAATACTTATGCTACGAACCCAACGACGCAGTCAAATTTAAGATTCGATGAACCAAACTCGGGTAAACACCTTTAGAAGCCAAAACACAAGCATTCCCCAAAGACGCTCTACCGAGTCACCAAAACAGACCCGGCTCGCTAGGAAATCTTGCAAACAGGCTAAACCCAGCCACACATACAGAAAACCTAAGAGCTAAAACCACGCTCTAACAACGACAAATGCCGAAAATGCGTCAACGTAACGTCCTGACGTCATAAACACGCCAGATAATGAATTAAACCAAATATCAAAAAATCAGGGGCGTTACAACTAAAGTCTCCGGCTGTAGGCTGTGCAGCGCAATTCTTAAGTTTGCCATTAGGAACGGTGGTGGGGCCTGACACTTCGGCACACCGAATATGTGCCCTGAGTGCACGGAACGTTTGGCCGCTGAGGCATTCATTTGTGATATGTTGAACTGTGCGTGAGTGCACGTTCTTGTGATATATCTGCTCGTGAAATGTTATGCCTGCAGGGAAGGAATACCGCTGCCCCGGGTAAGGGGTAGGGTCGTTATAAATTGGTCAGTCGAATGCTGATCATTGCTTTGTTTGTCACCGTTGCGGTGGATTGTTCTCGTACAAGTGCAGGAGAGCTGAGCGGGAAATAGTGGGCTGAAGCCCTTGTAGTTGTTGCTGCTGCTGGTGCTATGCTGGCCCTCGAAGGTCAAATAATGAAATGTTTTGTGATTTTCATGTGTGGCCAGCATCCGTGCCGATGTATGTAATTCACACGTATGAAGAAAACTTGTAAGACCATAAGACCAAACATTTTGTGTATTTTGTAAACATTTTTTGTAGATATATAAATGTGGTCATTTATATATAGTGGAAATTCATGATAACTGAGTTCAAACTTAACCCCTAATGCTTTCGCTAGAATGCTTCGAGTTAGGATGCATGGTTTGCTTCGAGTTACATCTTGCATTTGAATTTGTTCGTCTTCTCGGGTTTTGAAACTGGAGGTGAAACGAATGAAGGGCAGAATGAGGTGTGACCACCGTGATTCAAGATGTAAAATTCGGAGTTTGAAAAGCATTTTTTTAGCACGGGTCTAGAGTTGAAGCTCGGGGGTGTTTGGGAAATCAGGGAACCATCTAGTGGCAGATGTCCTCTACCTTTGTATAATGAAGCCATCTTTAGCTTTTTGCACCTTCAAATTTCAATAACACCTATTTTTTGTGGTTCGTTGAGTGCATTCAACACACTCAACGTTCTTATACTTATGCTAAAACTGAACTTCTACCCTAAGATTTCACTCAACGCTTAAGGATATATACACTTAGTTCCACTTAAAACTTCTAGGCAGAAACCTGCCCGAGGGTTATCATCCCCAACAGTCCTATACTAACTATTACTGACTAAATCTAATCGGCCAAATCAGAAAATTTTGCTTGTTTACTTGGACTAATCGATGGTTGAATCTAGTTTAAACTGAGGTCCATGAAGATAATTTCAGACAGACCAACAGACTTATTCCCAACGTGTTTGTCTAAGCTAAAAGTCATAAGAGAAATTTACTAAGGCTAACTGCCCAATTTAACAAAGCGTACTTGACATAACAGGAATTTCTACACAAGCAGCAGGTCCTCCTTGGCCAAAACCCACAACACTTCTAAGATATAAGAAGAAAAGGCAGTAAAACCGAAAGAAACCCAAAGAGACAAACTTGGCAAGGATGAGAAAAAACACTACTTGCCCCAAAATCTATAGGAAATCATTTTGACATGGAGGAAAATCCTACTCTAGTCCAAACATTCTGTACCGTGAGGAAATCAGGAAAAAACGAAAGAGAAAAGAAGAACAAGAAAGGGAAAAAATCACCACTTGCCTCATATCACCTGAAATCCGGCCAAACAACGTCCCACCTCACAGATCTGGCCGCAAGAACACTTAAGCAACAAAACATAAAACTTTTGAGAGGAAAATAGGGTAAAAACCGCATACATAGACCTCTAAAAATCAAAGAAACTTAAAAAGCTTACCGGAGAAACGTAGATCTAGGCGAGATCTACCTGGATCCACTCTCCAAAGACGAAACCGAGCACCAATGCTCCAGAAAATCGGTGGCTGAAGGCTTAGGAATGTCCGCCGCTCTCGTTCTTTTGCAACAGGCAGACGGTTTCACGAGGGAGACAATGAATAGGGTTTGACGCGATGGGTTTCTATTTATACTTGTTTATCCGATTATTATAATAGAATATCTTAATTAATTAAATAAAATGTCAAAACGACCCGAAAACCAATCGTACCCGAAATTTAACGAAAATTGCACCGTAGCTAAATACTTATGCTACGAACCCAACGACGCAGTCGAATTTAAGATTCGATGAACCAAACTCGGGTAAACACCTTTAGAAGCCAAAACGCAAGCATTCCCAAAGACGCTCTACCGAGTCACCAAAACAGACCCGGCTCGCTAGGAAATCTTGCAAACAGGCTAAACCCAGCCACACATACAGAAAACCTAAGAGCTAAAACCACGCTCTAACAACGACAAATGCCGAAAATGCGTCAACGTAACGTCTTGACGTCATAAACACGCCAGATAATGAATTAAACCAAATATCAAAAAATCAGGGGCGTTACAACTAAAGTCTACGGCTGTAGGCTGTGCAGCACAATTCTTAAGTTTGCCATTAGGAACGGTGGTGGGGCCTGACACTTCGGCACACCGAATATGTGCCCTGAGTGTACGGAACGTTTGGCCGCTGAGGCATTCATTTGTGATATGTTGAACTGTGCGTGAGTGCACGTTCTTGTGATATATCTGCTCGTGAAATGTTATGCCTGCAGGGAAGGAATACCGCTGCCCCGGGTAAGGGGTAGGGTCGTTATAAATTGGTCAGTCGAATGCTGATCATTGCTTTGTTTGCCACCGTTGCGGTGGATTGTTCTCGTACAAGTGCAGGAGAGCCGAGCGGGAAATAGTGGGCTGAAGTCCTTGTAGTTGTTGCTGCTGCTGGTGCTATGCTGGCCCTTGAAGGCCAAATAATGAAATGTTTTGTGATTTTCATGTGTGGCCAGCATCCGTGCCGATGTATGTAATTCACACGTATGAAGAAAACTTGTAAGACCATAAGACCAAACATTTTGTGTATTTTGTAAACATTTTTTGTAGATATATAAATGTGGTTATTTATATATAGTGGACATTCATGATAACTGAGTTCAAACTTAACCCCTAATGCTTTCGCTAGAATGCTTCGAGTTAGGATGCATGGTTTGGTCTTTGATATTAACCTGTAACCTCACCGTTTGTTTGTAGCATATAGTGTGGGGCCCCGGCTGGACCTTCTATTATATTTCATGTAAAAGATGAAGGTGTTACATATGTGGGACCGTGTTTGGCTTCCCCACCACATTCCAGGTCTGGGTGTTGGCCCCGGTGGGCCCCTCTAGTGGAATATCCCTGCGGGCCTGTGGTCGGAGTTAATCCCACACCGCCTCCAGCTTTCTCCCCTCCGTGTTCATGTACCCCGCCACCCTTCATCTCAATACCTGGGTTTTGAGATGAACTGTTTGGTTGGCGCGTTCTTTCCTGGTATCAGAGGGAGGTTCTCCACCCAATTTTTGTCTGGTTCCATCAGGTCCGCCCATGGGCTCTATATCCTGGTTCCGTCCGGTTAATCCATACTATGGGCGAGGGGGATGTTAATAATAATCCCACATTATCAATCCACTATATTCTGATCTGTTTATATGGCAAGGCAACCCTCACCTGTTGAGCCGGTTTTTAGGTTGAGTTAGGCCAAACCTAACAATATGGCATAAAAGTGGACATCTTAACGGACCAAAAGAGCCTGAAGTATCTTCTAGATCAGAAGGATCTTAATATGCGACAGCGGAGGTGGATGAAGTTCCTCGGGTACTATACCTTCCAAATCCATTATACTCCCGAAAAGGGAAATGTGGTCGCAGATGCCCTGAGTCGTAGGACTCCGGCAAGGGCAAGATGGTTGCAGATGCACAATGAGCATCTAATCTAGGAGTTGGAGGCCTTATACATATCATGTGTGGACAAGAATGCTACGGCAAATGTGTGTCTCAACTGGACGGAGGTACAATATGACCGTGCGGACAGAGTTCGGCAAGCAACGGAGCTCGATCAGAGTCTACAATGCTATGCAGTGGATGGGTCATATGTCCAATTCTCCTGGGATGATGGACTTTTGCGGAAAAATGGTCATTTGTGCGTCCCAAATTTGGGTAAACTTCATGTGGAATTGATGTATGAAGCACATTTTACAAGGTACTCAATTCATCCCGAGAGCACAAAGATGTACAAGGACATGAAGAAGGAGTTCTGGTAGCCAGGTTTTGTAACGGTCCAAGCCCATCCCATGGGAACCCGTTGGACCGCCGGCCTACCAGAGTCCAGACCTGGGCCCACTCATGGTAGTCAGCCTATCACATTCAAGCCTGCAGGCCATGCACCCCAACCCCTCTCCAGCCCACCGGCGGGTTGTTGGTGGCCGCAGCCTCCCTTTGATGAGGTAAACTCGATAGTCAAGCCCGCACTACGGGGACTTCCCAGGAGGTCACCCATCCCAGTACTACTCCAGCCCGAGCACGCTTAACTATGGAGTTCTTTCAACTCTCATCACTAATTGAGCTGCAGCTCAATTGGTGATGTGAGTTGAAAGAACTCCATAGTTAGGCGTGCTCGGGCTGGAGTAGTACTGGGATGGGTGACCTCCTGGGAAGTCCCCGTAGCGCGGGCTTGACTATCGAGTTTACCTCATCAAAGGGAGGCTGTGACCACCAACAACCCGCCTGTGGAGGGAGAGGGGTTGGGGTGCTTGGGCTGGAGCCCGGTAGGGTCGCCTAGAGCGGAGCCGTGACGCTGTCACGTTGGATCGGCTAGGGGCCTTACAATAAAAGTGCACTTTTTGTAGCTCAGTTGGTGATGAGGGAGTGGTGGAAAGCTCTCTTATCAAGGTCCTGGGTTCGAGACCCAGTGGCAACAACCTACCGTGCTGATAAACAGGCCGGAGAGGGGTTGGGGTGCATGGCCTGCAGGCTTGAATGTGAAAGGCTGACTACCAGTGGTGGGCCCGGGTCTGGACCCTGGTAGGCCGGCGGTGCCAGTGGGTTCCCATGGGATGGGCCTGGACCGTTACAGGTTTGAAGAAGGATATAGCCTATTACGTGGCAAAATGTCAGATTTGTGCCTTAATAAAGGCTGAATGACAAAAACCTGGAGGTTTCCTAAAAGCATTACAAATCTCGGTATGGAAGTTCGATGACATTTCTATGGATTTCATGCATGGACAGTCGAGATCTCAAAGTGGAAATGATGTCGTGTGGGTGATCATTGACTGACTAACAAAGGTGTCACACTTAATACCAAACAGGAATAACGATTCAGAAGAAAAGTTGGCAAAACTATACGTGGATAACATTGTACGATTGCACGGTGTGCCCTGTAGCATCGTAAGTGATCGAGATGGACGCTTTACTTCAAATGATTGGAGGTTAATCCATCAGTCGTTGGGGACTAAACTAAACTTCAGTACGACCTTTCATCCTCAAATGGATGATCAGACTAAGAGGACCAATAAAATAATTGAGGATATGCTCTATATGTGTGCCCTGGATTTCTGGAAGAGATGGTAAGATCACCTCTATAATATTGAATTCGCCTACAACAATAGCTATCAAGCTAGCATACCGATGGCTCCCATTGAAGCTTTATACGGTAGGAAGTGTCGTACACTGTTAGCATGAGCGGAAATAGGTGAATCTAAGCTCTACAAATGTAAAGAGGTCAAAGATGGAAATTCAACCATACGTCCTATTCGAGAGCGACTATTGATAGCCCAAGATAGGCAGACGAAATACTACAATGCCAATTGAAAGTCTTTGATTTTGAGGATAGCTAAATTGTAACGCCACTAGCCGATACAACGTGATAATGTCACGTCTCCGCTCTAGGCGACGCTGCCGGGCTGCAGCCCAAGCACCGCAACCCCTCTCCCTCCACAGGCGGGTTGTTGGTGGCCACAGCCTCACTTTGATGTGCGAACTCGACAGTTATGCTTGGTCGTAGGGGGACTTCCCAGGAGGTCACCCATCCCAGTACCACTCTCTCCCAAGCACACTTAACTATGGAGTTAAGCGTGCTTGGGCGAGAGTAGTACTGGGATGGGTGACCTCCTGGGAAGTCCCCCTACGACCCAGCATAACTGTCGAGTTCGCTCATCAAAGGGAGGCTGTGGCCACCAACAACCCGCCTGTGGAGGGAGAGGGGTTGGGGTGCTTGGGTTGCAGCCCGGCAGCGTCGCCTAGAGCAGAGCCGTGACGCTGTCATGTTGGATCGGCTAGGGTCATTACAATAAAAAGTGCACTTTTTATTGTAACAACCCTAGACAATTCAACGTGACAGCGTCACGGCTCCGCTCTAGGCGACGCTGCCGGGCTGCAGCCCAAGCACCCCAACCCCTCTCCCTCCACAGGCGGGTTGTTGGTGGCCACAGCCTCCCTTTGATGAGGCAAACTCGATAGTCAAGCGCGCACCACGAGTAATTCCCAGGAGGTCACCCATTCCAGTACTACTCCATCCAGATCACGCTTAACTATGGAGTTTTTCCACTTCTCATCACCAATTGATCTGCAGATCAATTGTTGATGAGAAGTGAAAAAACTCCATAGTTAAGCGTGCTCGGGATGGAGTAGTACTGGAATGGGTGACCTCCTGGGAAGTCCTCGTGGTGCGCGCTTGACTATCGAGTTTGCCTCATCAAAGGGAGGCTGTGGCCACCAACAACCCGCCTGTGGAGGGAGAGGGGTTGGGGTGCTTGGGCTGCAGCCCGCTAGCGTCACCTAGAGCGGAGCTGTGACGCTGTCACGTTGGATCGGCTAGGGGCATTACATAAATCACCTAGAGGGGGGGGGGTGAATATGATTCTTAGTCCTTAGTGAGTATCTTTGATTTTCCTTTAGTTGGATGCTTTATTAGTTGATTATATTTTGATTTCAAGACATGCAACCTGCAATAAAGCCAACACAGAAAAGCACACACAAGATTTATAGCGGGTCTCCTAATAAGGGTACATCCACTTTCCCTCCCACCTATCCAACTATCTTGTTGGACTAGGTACTTCTCCAAAACTCTGCTCCAAGGAGCTTATGTAACGCCCCGAAACTCAAAAGAGCGACAAGAGGCGTTTTGGGCCAAATCTGGAATTTGGCAGGCGGCACACGGCCTGGGACACGGGCATGTCCCAGGGCGTGTCAGGCTTGAGTCGATGATTTGGTCGTGAGGTCGACGAATTTTTGGAGTCGACGATCGTCGAGCAGCGAACACGGACTGAGACACGGGCGTATCTCAGGGCGTGTCGAGCTCGTGTCGACGATCTGCCAGGGAAGTCGATGATTTCCGCTCGACGTAATGTCGAGACACAAAACACGGCCTAGGACACCGGCGTGTCCAAGGCTGTGTCGGGTGGTCGACGAACTGCGCTCGACGAAGTGTCGAGACAGTGAACACGGCCTGGTGCCCAGGCGTGTTCGGGTTTGACACGGGCGTGTAAAATAGGACACGGGCGTGTCCAAGACCCGTGTGAGTCTCGGGTTGTTTTCGGGGTTGTGTCGATGGGGGCACACGGCCAACCACACGGCCGTGTCAGTTTGAACACGGGCGTGTCAGGTTAAACACGGGCGTGCCGGGACCCGTTTAATTTTCGTAACGTGTTGATTTTGACGGCGAATGAGGGAGACGGCCCTAGACATAGGCGTGTCGCAGGCCGTGTTCGGCCCATGATTTACTTTTCATCTACGAATCGTAGCCATTCGTTTCCTTATTTTGGGATAAAAGGTTGGGGGTTGTTCCTACTGGGATATACCCCGGATTGGGCCTTTGAAACCCTCATTTCACTTGAGTGGTTCTCTTTCTAAGTCTCGAGAGAGGGGAGAGCAAAGGAGGAAGAAGAAGCCTAGATCCGGTCAGCGGCAGAGCTTCGGAGCTCCAAATCGCGAACCGACTTCGGATCTACGAAGGTAAGGAGAGTGCGGTGCTTTTCATCCGCTTACATTTCCATGACGCCAAGGAAGAATGCTAGGGTAACGATTCTCTTCTTGAGTATGTGAAGCTCTACTTCTTTTGCATAGGGAAGCCCGCACTCGCGAGTTTGTGGTGAGTTTGAGGCGTTCCTTCGGGTAGACATGAATAGTCCTCGTTGTTTACATGTAGAGTCCGTAACCGAGAACGGATATATGCATGATGTGTGAAGCCTACCCGGATAAGTTGGTCTGGATTGGTGATGTTGCATTGCATAAATGGACGGAGAAGACTGCGTGAGATTGGTTGTTTTTCGGGTTTTCTATGTGGTAGATTGCAGCAGGAAGCCTTCGGGATTAACTCTAAGGTGCACTCGGAAAACTGGGCAGATACGTGATTCTGCCAACATGGTGGCCTGGGAGCCAACTTGAACATAACCGGATTATGTGAAGTGTGTGACGGAAACGGGACTCGGGAGAAGTTTGACCCGCGCATATAACTTAAATTGTCGTTGCGATGTGAGCACGGGTTAGGCGGAACCGTACCCGTTCTATGTCGTTCGGTGTGAGCTATTGGCATAGATGAGGGTCTTCAGCGGTCTATGGCTTAAATTGACGTGACCCATGCCGGGAAGACAAAATGCTCATAGTTTGTCCATCAAAGTGGCGGTGGTGAGACCGGGGTGTCTATGGCTTAAATTGACGTGACATTGACCGGTTCACCGAGAATGTGCCCTGAGTGCACAGGGCGTGTGGCCGTGCGTGCCAACGCCTATGATGCAATGTATATATATATACTACTTGGTTATGCTAATAAAATGCAGGGAAGGAGCATCGCCCCCCCCCCCCCCCCCGAATTGGGGTCGGGATCGTTATAATTTGGTCAGCATTGCTGACCTTTGCTTTGGTTTGCCACTGTTGCGGTGGATTGTGCTTGTAGGTGCTGCGGAGCCGAGCGGTAAATAGCAGGCTAAAGCCCAAGTTTCTGAGCCGGCCCTCGAAGGCCTAATTTTGAGTGTTTTCTTTTATTCAAATATGGCCGGCCTGCGTGCCGAAGTTTGAAAACATGTAATTTGAGGAAAACAATTGTAAGGCCATAAGGCCTGTACTTGTATATTTGTACTTCATTCCTTTTGGCATATTAGTGGACATTCATCCTAGTGTTGGGTTATTTATTAATGCAACAATTTTAATTGCTTCCGCTAGAATGCTCTATGTAGGACGTTGGATTGGTTGGATGGTTTCCATTGAGTAACCACACGGTCTGTCTGTGGTATATGGTGTCGGGCCCCGGCCGGTCCTACTGCTATATGCTATGCGACGGATAGGGGATGTTACAATTTGATATCAGACTACTAGTTTCGGTCAGGCTTAAAATGAATTCGTGGGCGAATTATTTTAAGGGGTGGTGAGCAGATGTGTGTGCGTCATCGTTATAACAGCAAAAGAACTCATGAATGTCAACTTAGGAATGAAAAATACACGTGTTTGAGGAACCTGCGTGTTCTTATAATTGCGTTTTGTAATTTTGTTTGGTCGCTTAACGGTATTTTGTACCACTATAGGTGACCAGAAGCGGTGCTGGGCCGTTAGAATGCCGAGTTTCTGAGGCTAGTAGTGCACCAAATGATGCTCCTGCAACACCTCCATCGGCTGAGACCATATGATTGGTGGCCGAAGCAGTGTTTGCCATGATCAATGCGCAGCCTGCAAGGCAAATGCAGCAGCCCGCTCCTGCGATGAAGCAGGTACCTCTTCCGGAGGTTGAGCCGAGAAGAGTTGAGCAGGTAGTAGTGGAGCCGTTGGTGCCAAGGAGGGCAACCGAGAGACAACTCAAACATGTCATGATCTTTAATCCTCCGGTATTCTAGGGGTTGGGAACCCCATCTCAAGCTGAAGACTGGCCCTCCCGTGTGAAGAGAGTCTTCACAGCGACGGAGACGGAGGAGTGGCGGATGACCACTATAGCTACGTTCCTGTTGGATGGAGACGCTAGGCTGTGGTGGGAGGGTTTGGAGCTGCATCTATTGAGAGGAAGGCAACTTATAGACGTCTCGATGGAGGAGTTCTCGAGACTGTTCTTGGCTAGGTACCTCCCTTCAACTCAGAGGATAGCTTTGGAGAATGAGTTCCAGATGTTGGTATAAGGAGAGAGTAGTGTGGATGAGTATCTCCATGAGTTTACTATGTTGGGTCGGTATGCTATCTTTACCATCGCGGATGAGGAGCGTAAGACCAACTGTTTATACGAAGGTCTAAGAGATGACTTGAGCCTACTACTCTTGGGGCCTATGACGCAGGGTTTTTTGACCTTGGTCAACGCAGTCCGGTCCTTGGAGAAGGACATGAAGAATGTTCAAGCGAAGAAAAGCTTGGGTGATAAGAAATCTGAGTTCAAGGGGCCGACTACCTCAAAGTCCGGGTACCGTAATTTCTTTAAGAAGACTAGGACTTCGGGTCCAGCTCCTTCTTCAGGTGCTTCTGGGGCGACCATGGGCCGGACCCCTGGTGCATGTTTTACTTGTGGGAAGCCGGGGCACTTTGCCCGTGACTGTTGGAGCGGATGTCCCAAGTCAGAGAGGAGGCCAGGAGCAACTTCTGAAGAGAAGGGCAAGGCGGTGGAGTCAACCGCGTCCCATTATGCTCCGGCTCAACCAAAGGGTTTATAATCTTGGCCAACAGGAGGCCATCAAACAAGCGGATGTGGTGATAGGTACGGTTTAATTTGTAGCAAGTTAAGTTTCTTTAAATACTTATTATGCGTATGTTACCTTACCACTGCTTGTTTAGGATTTGTTTTGATTTGTGAGTTTCCGGTGAGAGCACTCTTTGATACTGGAGCTTCACACTCCTTCTTGTCTGAAGGATTCTTATCGCGCATCGGAGTACCTTCTTCGACGACGAAGGACAAGTTGTATGTTTTGTTACCGAATGGGTGTTCGATGAGCGCGGATAAAATCTGCGGTGTTAAGATTCGCATTGGGAATCAAGAGTTCGATCTGCAAGCGTCATTACTACCGTTGGTGGAGTTCGACGTTATATTTGGAATGGAATGACTCTCGGAGCAGCAAGCCTATATTGATTGCGGTCACAAGGAAGTCAAGTTGGGAGCAAGTCGTGAGATGACTTTTACGGGCTTGAAAGGGTCGAGCAAGACGTTGATGTCTGCTCTTCAGGTGGTGAAGACGGTTCGTGCTGGTGCAGAGCTGTTCTTTACACTAGTGGAGGTTGCAAAGCCAAAGCCTACGTTGGATAGTATTTCAGTTGTACTTGAGTACCCTGATGTGTTCCTTACAGATCTTCCTGGAGCCCCGCCTCAACGGGAGATAGATTTCACTATTGAGCTAGTGCCAGGTGCGAAGCCTGTGTCACGATCTCCGTATCGGCTAGCGCCTAAGGAAAAGGCGGAGCTGAAAGTACAACTTCAAGAGTTGTTGGAGCAAGGGTTTGTGCATCCAAGTTCGTCGCCTTGGAGCGTACCGGTCCTCTTTATATAGAAGAAGGATGAGAGCTTGAGACTTTTATTGATTATCGGGAGTTAAACAAGCTAACGAAAAAGAACAAGTACCCAATCCCAAGGATCGATGCTCTTTTTGATCAGTTGGTCGGGTCGACGGTGTACTCTAAGTTGGATCTCAAGTCTGGTTACTATCAGCTGAGGATAAGGGAGAGTGATATCCCTAATACAACGTTCAGTACAAGATACGTTCATGCCGTTTGGACTGACGAATGTGCCGTGAGTGTTCATGCATTTGATGAACAGGACCTTCAGGGAGTACTTGGACCATTTTGTGATCGTCTTCATCGATGATATTTTGGTGTACTCACAGAGTGAGGAATATCACTTCAGGCATCTTCATTTGGTTTTGGAGACACTAAGGAGGAATCAATTATACGCCAAGTTCTCAAAGTGCGAGTTTTGGTTGTCCTCAGTGTCGTTCCTTGGTCATATAGTGAGTGGGGAAGGTATTGCAGTGGATCCGACGAAGATTGTTGCGATACGAGAGTAGCCTGAGCTTTCTACGGTAGCGGAAGTCCGGAGCTTTCTGGGCTTGCCGACTATTATAGGTGCTTCATAGAGAACCTCTCGCGGATAGTGTTACCTCTCACTACTTTGACGAGGAAGGAGCAGAAGTTCGTTTGGACGCCGGAGTGCGCGCGAGCTTTTGAGGAGTTGAAATGTCGGTTAACCACGGCGCCTGTGGTGAGTTCGCTGAGTGGGACCGAAGGTTATGAGATTTATAGCGATGCTTCGGACAGTGGTTTGGGTTGTGTGTTGTTACTGCATGAAAGCGTTATAACATATCGCTCGAGACAGCTAAAGGTGCACGAGAGGAACTATCTGGTCCATGACTTAGAGTTAGCGGCCGTGATTTTTGCCTTGAAGCTGTGGAGACATTATTTGTCCGGCGTGAAGATTGATATCTACACCGATCACAAAAGCCTGAAGTATTTGATTGATCAGAAAGATCTGAATATGCGGCAGCGTAGATGGATGGAGTTCCTGGGGGACTATACATTCAAGATCCACTACGTGCCTGGTAAAGGCAATGCGGTTGCGGACGCATTGAGTCGCCGGGCCCCAGCTCAAGCCAATTGGCTGTCAGTCCATGACGAGCGGTTGGTTCGGGAGTTAGAGGCGTTGGAGATATTTTGCGTTGATAAGCAATCAAGTGCTGAAGCAGTATTGAATTGGACTGAAGTCCAATATGACCTAGCTGATCGGATTCGGCAGACGTTGTATATGGATGTCCACATGAAGCAACTCATGATAGAGGCTCTGGATGGGTCAAATTCCCAATTCGTTGTGGAGGACGGATTACATTGGAAAGACGGTCGTCTGTGCGTCCCAAGCGTGGGCAATTTGCGGGTGGAATTATTATACGAGGCACATCATACCAAGTACTCAAATCACCCGGGGAGCACGAAGATGTATCGCGATGTTAAGAAATTGTTCTGGTGTCCAGGAATGAAAAAGGATGTGGCGCTCTACGTCGCAAAGTGTCAAACTTGCGCCTTGGTGAAGGCGGAATGCCAAAAGCCGAGAGGATTCTTGAAATCCTTGCGTATTCCCGAGTGGAAGTTCGACGACATTACTATGGACTTTGTGTACGGGTTGCCAAGGTCGCAAAAGGGGAACGACGCCATTTGGGTGGTCGTAGATCGTCTAACGAAGGTGTCGCATTTCATTCCGCATAGGAAGGATGATCCGGTTGAGAAATTGGCAAAGCTATATGTGGATAGTATTGTATGGACTTCATGGTGTGCCCCGCAGCATCGTGAGTGACCGAGATGGGCGGTTCACGTCCAATGATTGGAGGCTGGTGCAGCAGATGTTGGGAACAAAGCTGAGTTTTAGCACAACCTTTCATCCGCAAACGGATGGGCAGACCGAGAGGGTCAATAGGACAATGGAAGACATGCTTCGCATGTGTGTCCTGTACTTTGGAAAGCAATGGGAAGATCACCTATACTTGGTGGAATTCGCTTACAACAATAGCTACCAGGCGAGCATTCAAATGGCGCCCTTCGAGGCCCTTTATGGTAGAAAATGTCGCACGCCGTTGTCCTGGTTGGAAACGGGTGAATCAAAGTTGTATAAGCGATTAGAGGTAGAGGATGCTACTTCTTTGGTGAGAACCATTCGGGAGAGGTTGCTAATCGCTCAGGACCGCCAGGCTAAGTACTATAATGCCAAGCACAGAAACGTGGAGTTCGCTGTTGGCGATTGGGTGCACTTGAAGATCAAGTCGTTCAAGGGTGTCTCGCGGGTGCGGTGCTTGAAGAAGCTAAGCCCGAGGTACCTTGGACCGTTTGAGGTTCTGGAGCAGATTGGTGAAGCAGCGTACCGGTTGAAGCTGTCTGTTGAACTTAGTAGTCTACATGATGTATTCCATATATCGGTGCTACGGAAGGCGATGCAAGAGCCTACGCAAGTGATCACGGTCGATCAAGTGCCGGTTGATAGTGGGTTGACAACGAAGGTCAAGCCCATACGTATTGAAGACTCGGAAGTCAAGCGGCTATGAAATAAGGAGATCAGGATGGTCAAGGTCCGTTGGGACAATTGCGGTCGAGAGTAGCTTTCTTGGGAGCGAGAGCAGACTATGCTTGAGGAGTACCCGAAGTTGTTTCACTCAGGTACCATTTAAGTTTTATGTTTCTTTCCTTTATGTAATTTCGAGGACGAAATTCTTTTAAGAGGGGGAGAGTTGTAATGCCCCGAAACTCAAAAGAGCGACGAGAGGCATTTTGGGCCAAATCTGGAATTTCGTAGGGGGCACACGGTGTAACGCCCCCACCTGTCACATGACATATAACGGTGGGTTCGGCCGGGGCCACACGCCATATAGCACAGACAAGCGAAGGAATCACGTGTGGAAATCAAATCTATGCGTGTCCTTAACTCATTCCATTCTAGCGCAGCATTTTTCTTGTTAACATGAACTCAAACCAGAATGTCCACCCATATATAAATACCACATTTATATAAAAACACCAGGAATGTATACAACTCTATATTTCCGGCTCTAAATGCAGACACAACAAAGGAATCACTTCCGCGATTATCCACCTCTTGGTGGAGGATTCCAAGCACATGAATAAAGGAAGGACTTCGATGTCCAAGAAGGAGATCGTTACCCTTGAAGATCGCTTCGGCGCCATGAAGTAGCCGGATGGAAATCACCGCCTCGGCCTTGCCTTCACGAATCCGCTCTCGGATCTTCGCTCCGCACTCTGCAGCTGGAAGACTCCTCCCTTCTCTCTCCCTTAGGCCTTTCTTCTTTCTCTCTCTTGGAATGAAGATGTAGAAGAAGAAGATAATAAAAGAGGGTTTTAAATCCCTTTTTTCGGCCTTCCCAACACCTGGACAAAGCCCAGCCACTGGATCCAGGAAGAGGGAATCAAACGGCTCAGATCTGGCCAGAAAAACTAAAACACGGCCTGACACGCCCTGTGACACGCCCGTGTCACAGGCCGTGTCCCCCTAAGCGGCAGACAACCGACTCAATCCAGCCAGTACACGGCCGTGTGACACGCCCGTGTCACGGCCGTGTCCTCGACACGCCCTCAGACACGCCCGTGTCTGAGGCCGTGTTCCTCAATAGAAATAATCCCAAATCAACCCGAGACTTCACACGGCCTGGCACACGGCTTGGCACACGCCCGTGTTCCTGGCCGTGTGCAACAGGACACACCCGTGTCCCGCAAACACGCCCTAACCCGAGACATCGAGTTGAGTTCGACGCCCACTGACACGCCCTGTGACACGCCCGTGTCACAGGCCGTGTCCTCACTGGAAACTCGATACTCGACGATCGTCGTGTAACACTCGTCGAGCATACGACACGACATCCGACACGGCCGTGTCCTGGGCCGTGTGCCCCTCTCGACGATGTCGAGCGAAAATCGTCGACACCAAGTCCGATCGTCGACACAACCTCGACACACCCTGCGACACGCCCGTGTCGCAGGCCATGTCAACTGACACGCCCTGGGACACGCCCGTGTCCCAGGCCGTGTCACCCATGCCTGAACCCGATTTTGCTCAAAATGATCCTCTTGACTTCGGGGTGTTACACACGGCCTGGGACACGGGCGTGACCCAGGGCGTGTCAGGCTCGAGTCGACGATTTGGACGTGAGGTCGACGAGTTTTTGGAGTCGACGATCGTCGAGCAGCGAACACTGCCTGAGACACGGGCGTGTCTCAGGGCGTGTTGAGCTCGTGTCGACGATCTGCCAGGGAAGTCGACGATTTCTGCTCGATGAAATGTCGAGACACGGAACACGGCTTAGGACACGGGCGTGTCCAAGGCCGCGTCGGGTGGTCGACGAACTGCGCTCGACGAAGTGTCGAGACAGTGAACACGGCCTGGAGCCCAGGCGTGTTCGGGTTTGACACGGGTTTGTCAAAGAGAACATGGGCGTGTCCAAGACCCGTGTGAGTCTCGGGTTGTTTTCAGGGCTGTGTCGATGGGGGCACACAGCCAACCACAGGGCCGTGTCAGTTTGAACACGGGCGTGTCAGGTTAAACACGGGCATGTCGGGACCCGTATAATTTTCATAATGCGTTGATTTTGACGGTGAATGAGGGACACGGACCTGGACACGGGCGAGTCGCAGGCCGTGTTCGACCCAGGTTTTACTTTTCAGCTACGAATCGTAGCCATTCGTTTCCTTATTTTGGGATCCGACGGTTGGGGGTTGTTCCTACTGGGATATACCCGGGATTGGGCCTTTGAAACCCTCATTTCACTTGAGTGGTTCTCTTTCTAAGTCTAGATAGAGGGGAGAGCAAAGGAGGAAGAAGAATCCTAGATCCGTCACCGGTGGAGCTCCAGAGCTCCAAATCGCGATCCGACTTCGGATCTACGGAGGCAAGGAGAGTGCGGTGCTTTTCATCTGCTTACATTTCCATGGCGCCAAGGAAGAACGCTAGGATAAGGATTCTCTTCTTGAGCATGTGAAGCTCTAGTTCTTTTGCATAGGGAAGCCCGCTCTCGCGAGTTTGCGGTGAGTTTGAGGCGTTCCTTCGGGTAGACATGAATAGTCCCCGTTGTGTACATGTAGAGTCCGTAACCAAGAACGGATATAGACATGATGTGTGAAGCCTACCCGGACAAGTTGGTCTGGATCGGTGATGTTGCATTGCATAAATGGCCGGAGAAGACTCCGTGAGATTGGTTGTTTTTTGGGTTTTCTACGTGGTAGATTGTAGTAGAGAGCCTTGGGGATTAACTCCAAGGTGCACCCGGAAAACTGGGTAGATACGTGATTCTGCCAACATGGTGGCCTGGGAGCCAACTTGAACATAACCGGGTTATGTGAAGTGTGTGACGGAAACGGGACTCGGGAGAAGTTTGACCCCCGAATATGGCTTAAATTGTCGTTGCGATGCGAGCACGGGTTATGCGGAACCGTACCCGTTCTATGTCGTTCGGTGAGAGCCGTTGGCATAGATGAGGGTCTTCGGCGGTCTAAGGTTTAAATTGATGTGACCCATGCCGGGAAGACAAAATGCTCATAGTTTGGCCGTCAAAGTGGCGGTGGTGAGACCGGGGTGTCTATGGCTTAAATTGATGTGACATTGACCGGTTCACCGAGAATGTGCTCTGAGTGCACGGGTCGTGTGGCCGTGCATGCCAACTCCTGTGATGCAATGTATATATATATATATACTGCTTGGTTATGCTAATAAAATGCAGGGAAGGAGCATCGTCGCCCCGAATTGGGGGCGGGATCGTTATAATTTGGTCAGCATTGCTGACCGTTGATTTGGTTTGCCACCGTTGCGGTGGATTGTGCTTGCAGGTGCTGCGGAGCCGAGCGTTAAATAGAGGGCTAAAGCCCAAGTTGCTGAGCCGGCCCTCGAAGGCCTAATTTTGAGTGTTTTCTTTTATTCATGTATGGCCGGCCGGTGTGCCGAGGTTTGAAAACATGTAATTTGAGGAAAACAATTGTAAGGCCATAAGGCCTGTACTTGTGTATTTGTACTTCATTCCTTTTGGCGTATTAGTGGACATTCATGCTAGTGTAGGGTTCTTTATTAATGCAACAATTTTAATTGCTTCTGCTAGAATGCTCTGTATAGGACGTTAGATTGGTTGGATGGTTTCCATTGAGTAACCACCCAGTCTGTCTGTGGTATATGGCATCGGGCCCCGGTCGGACCTACTGCTATATGTTATGCGACAGATAGGGGATGTTGCAGTTTACACCTCAAATCCCTTTGGATCTCTCAATCATCTCCAAGGCTTACAGCTCAGTCACAAGGGCCTACAACACAGTGATCAACTGATCACCTACATCAGGCCAAAGGCCCTATACTCAGGGTGGGAGGACACCCCTACCTCAGAACCACTAGAGACACTATAGCTCAGATAGAATGTCTCTCCTATAATCTCTGGCACAAAGGCCCTACACTCAGATTTGCACCCAGATCCTACCTCAGGCACAACTGCCCTACAGCTCAGTAAGAATGACACACCTACCTCAAACTTGAACCCAAGTCCTACAGCTCAGGTAAATTTGCCCTACCACTCAGATCCAAAAGGATCCTACAGGATGGAAGTGATTTGATGAGGTTCTTGATTGGACACGAGAAATTTCTTTGTGCGAATCTACCATGACAGAGATAGACTTAGACCAACTTTGACTCCTGAAATATATTTCCCGAGTCTACCTTTACATGAACTGAGATACACTCAGTCCTAACTTCTTCTTCATAGTACCAGGAATTTTTCCTGCTGTATCTATGAAGTGACTGCAGTAAAACTTATAAGACCCCCTTTTTTTTGAAACACTGGCGTCTTAGGCCCAGAACCGCCACATTGCGGTGACACCTTCACACCCGGGAAGGTCATCCCTACAAAACACCGATCCTGCTGGCCAAATCGATCACAACTGTAACAAAATAATAAGAGGCAAGTCCACAGAAATCACATATATAGTAAATAAGCTCCATGAAGGGAGTGTCCATAGATATAACAAAATTCTAAAATCTTGGGCTTATGCCTAGTACATTAATGTCCTCACTACATATCTCTCATCGCGGAAGCAAAACTAAAACAACTAGTAGCGATCAGGACTCACAGTCCCTACCGTCTGAACTCCAATACTAGACTGCCCCATATCCAAGCGTGCCGACCTCCGGGGCTGATCCTCATGCTGGGCTCCACGGTACCCTAAAATGATGTGTTTCGAAAACTGTTAGTCTAAAAGACTAAGCCCTATCATCCCCAGTACCTTCCCCCATGGATCCTAGGCACCGAGCGTGGAGAAGGAAAGGAGAGGACATGAAAGTGGAGAATAACAAAAATGTGCAGATGGCGGCGGAACTAATCTAGCAGTTCTATAGTATATAAGACAGAGTGAAGGTAAGAAAGACTGAACAAGAAAAGTAACCTTAACTTATATGAAAACACATAAGCCAAGGGATCTTTTGCAGGGCTCCAATCGTATAAAAAGTCTCATACCAATTTATACGATAGGGGTGTCAGTTTTCTAACAAGCATATATATATATATTTACTGAATAAAAACCTTAACTTATAAGTCACGAGTCCATGTTTTATACTTATTTTTGGACTCATCCGGGCTAGTTTTCTCGTTGATGCACTACACTTTAGAGCTTTATTTGTTCATATTTGTTATTATGTCCGTTTCATGAGTAAGTGCACTTTCGGCCCATTTTCGGTGTGCTTTAGTTGTTTCTGTATTTCCGTTTGTTTTACTTGTTCTTTAACCATGTCTTGAGAATGTGGTGTGCACTTTTGGTGGCCTATCAGCCTCTTCTGCTGGTGCATGGGTCGTGTGCGTGCTCTGGAATCACTCGGGAGACCCCGACGATACAGGAACACTGCGCACGATCACTGGATTCACTACGCACGACCATTGGTCGTGCACTACGGATCGTGCGCATTACATTCTCCTTTGCCTAATTCTGCCCGGGTAATCACACGAGCACTGGCCATAGTGCGCACGACCACTGGTCGTGCGCCACCGCTCGTGCGCATTTACCTCTTGCTTTCTGCAGTTCTGTCTTAACCAAACGCACGATCAGTGCATTCAGTGCGCACGACCACCGATCGTGCGCCACTGATCGTGTGCATTTCTGCTGATGTTTCTTTCCAAGTTGCAGGTTTAATTGGAAATTGCGCACGATCATCGACCGGCAGTGCACACGACCACTGGTCGTGTGCCATTGATCGTGCGCTCTGCTTTTGCTGCCTCCATATTTAAGGGTCTGCTCTGCAATTTAGGTTAACACTCGTCATTTCTGCAATCGGGGAGTAGCGGGAAGTGACATTCTACTTCTCCAGCTGCTCCATCACCTCCATCTTCACCGGGAGTCCGTAGCCGGCGATTCCAAAGCTTTCCAAACCCTCCGGCGAAGCTCCCGACCATTGACGACCTCAACTCCAAGCTTTCCACCGGAGTTAGAGAAGAAGACAACCTAGAGAACGGACTCAAAGGCCTTCGAGGTGACAGCTCGTTGGTACCGGAAGCCTCCTCGGACTGAGCCCGGAAGTAGATTGAGAACTCGTTATTTCGGCCACGACCTGCGGTGGTTCTTCACCCTCTATTGGTTTACTCCTCTTCCCCTTCCTCTGTTGTATGGAATGATATAACATTGTAATGAACTACATGTTCTATTCTATATCTAATGGGATGTTTGTACTTTTCTTTTGCTTGCGAGTTGTGTGTGTGAATGCGCCTCGCCCACTCCACATCCACTCCATACCCTTGTTTCACCCGATTGCACTCCGCACAAGAACACTTCCACCCATTAGCTTTTCGGCCACTCGCCCAACCGAAGTTCGGCATCGCGACCGATACACTCACCTCACCTTGTGAAGCGGTGCCTTCGACCCGCATAGCTCTAATTAGTTTAGTAGATCAAGAAATCATAATCTCTCAAGCCCCCTTTTTACTCTTTTCTAAGTATAACCCTCATAATAATATTTTCTGAACTATTGCCACTCTATGCTAATTGCATTCCTCAAGAGTCTGACACTCGGAGAATTATTCCCAAACTTTATTACTTGTGCGACCGGTGCACTTGCCGATTTACACGCATCAAGTTTTTGGCGTCGTTGCCGGGGAATGCAACTATAGAGCGACTCAGGATGACTGAAAATATTGTTATAAGAGTTAGTGTTTTGACTGCTGTTTCCTTGTGTAGTGTTTGCCGCAGTGAATGCAGGGTCGAGCCACAAGAGATCTTGTAGCCTACGACCCAGAGATCGAACGTACTATCTTAGCACGAAGACGCACCGCAGCCATCACTTTAGCCCCAATGGGAGACCAACTGAATATCGATGCCGGCATCCGAGTTGGAGGAATACCTCCTGGCGACCGAAATGGTGACGAAAATGAAGTGAGCCCTCCCCAGATCCGCACCATGAGGGATTACACTACACCTACCGTCGGGAGCATATACCCCGGTTTCAGACCTGCTATCACCAACCAACAGTTCGAGATTAAACCAGCTATCCTGAATATCATTCGGAACAACGCTCAGTTCTCCGGAATGGCTACTGAAGACGCCCATCTACACCTGGCGGAATTCTCCGAAATTTGCGCAACGTTCCGCTACGCTGGAATCCCGGACGATACAGTCAAGCTCCACCTCTTCCCTTTTTCACTAAGGGACAAAGCAAAGACATGGCTTCATTTCCTCTCACCTAGAATAGCCACCACCTGGGAGGCTTTGACCACAAAATTCCTAGCTAAGTTCCATCCGGTAGATCGGATCGTGAGCATGAGGCGAACAATAGCCAACTTTGGGCAAGCCGATCAAGAAAGTTTAGCTGAAGTTTGGGAGCGTTTCAACGAGCTGCTGAGGAAGTGCCCTAACCATGTGTTGGGTACATTGGTTTAAATGTACCTGATTTGAAGAAGCCTCACCCAACTCAATGATATACACCAAAATGTATTTGATGTGTTTTGAGTTTACTTGTGCAGGTTAAGTATTTGCAGGAAAGATGGAAAAGTTTCTAAGTGCATGTGTCGACACCCAGAGGGAAAGTGTCGACACTTAAGAAGACTTGTGTCGACACCCAGGCAAGCAGTGTCGACACTTGGAGTCATTGTGTCGACACCAGGGAAGCAGAGTCGACACCAGACAGAAAGTGTCGACACAAGGAGCTGTGTCGACACTCAATGAAGAAAAGTGCAGTGAAGCACTGTCGACACTTAGCAGTTGTGTCGACACCCAGTGGGACTGTGTCTACATCAGAAAGTGTCGACACTTGGAGGCTGTGTCGACACTCAGCAAAAGTCAGCAGAGACTAAGTATAAGTGTCGACACAAGAAAGAATGTGTCGACACTCAGCTGAAGACTCAACACTTGAAGAAAGTGTCGACACCCAGAACAATGTGTCGACACTCAGCTGAAGACTCAACACTTGAAGAAAGTGTCGACACCCAGAGCAATGTGTCGACACTCAGCAGAAGAGTCAACACTTGAAGAAAGTGTCGACACCCATAGCAATATGTCGACACTCAGCAGAAGAGTCAACACTTGAAGAAAGTGTCGACACAAGAAAGAATGTGTCGACACTTAGCTGAAGACTCAACACTTGAAGAAAGTGTCGACACAAGGAGCTGTGTCGACACTTAGCAAAGTTCAAGAATATTCTAAGTATAAGTGTCAACACTAAGGAGATGTGTCGACACTCAGCCAGAGTCTCAACAGAAGAAAGCTGTGTTGACACATGGAGCAGTGTCGACACTCAGCAAGTATCAACACAGAAGGCATGTGTCGACACCAAGAAGATGTGTCGACACTGAACAAGTTCAACACATGAAGATGTGTCGACACAAATGTGTTGTGTCGACACTTACAAGAATTCAGCAATATACTGAAGTACAAGTACTTGTGTCGACACACATTATCAGTGTCGACACATGAAGAAGAAGCTGTGTCGAAAAGTGCATTCTACAACACAAGGAGTTGTGTCGACACCTTGTAGGCTAGTGTCGACACTTAGCCAACTTGTGTCGTCACTTAGTCTATAAGTGTCGACACTTAAAGACAGACAGTCTCGACACTTACAGACAGTTACAGAATTTTCAAGAACTGAGTGGATGACTTGACAGCTACCATTCCAGCCGGTCTACTGCACCTGTCAGAGTTGTCAGAAATCAGTTATGAACCGGACCAGCCGGTTACCATGAAGAAGGCCTATAAATAGGGTTACACTGTCTACAGAAAAAGGGTTAGAAGATTGAACACAAGTTTAAGTGATCAATATAAAAAGAAGATCTAGCCATTCCTTGAAAAATCTAGTGAAGATCTAAGAAGTTGGAGAGCGAGAGCTCCATCCAAGAAGTCAGCCGTTGGAACCAGGCTGAGAAGAAGGGTTCAGATTTGTTCTGAATCTTAAGTAGCAGAGATCAAGGATCAACTGCAGAGGAGATCAAGCTTATTGTGTTCTACATTCAAGAAGCTTTGAAGAAATCCAAGTCAGTTTGATCTCAGCTGAGTTCTTCCAAGAACTCAACAAGAAACTCACAACTCTTCTCTCTTTTCTCTGAGTTGTAGAGTATACATTTTTGTATTCATATTTTCTTGTAGGATCCTTAGTGATCTGAGTTTGTAAGCCTGCAATTATAAAGGCTGAGTGTAGGGCCTGTGTCCCTGAGTGTAGGAGATTTGAATCTCTGAGTGTAGGCCTATTGTGGCTGAGTGTAGGCCATGGTGGCTGAGTGTAGGCCTTGGTGGCTGAGTGTAGGCTTTGTGAAGAAGCTGAGTTGTAGGGCCTTGGGCCTGAGCTGTAGGAACCTTGTTTTGGGGTTCTGAGTGTAAGATCTGAGGATCTGAGATAGTGGAGAAGTTTGGCCGAATCTAGTACACTACTAGATAGGCGAAGGGGGAAAGTGGATGTACCCAAACCTTGGGGAACCACTATAAATCTGAGTGTCTACTGTGTGCTTATGGAATTCTGTGATTGCTGATTGTGTGCTGTGATAAAGTAGATATAATTCTGTGTTATAATTTGAATTCTGCCTACAAAAGTTAAAAAGATTTAAGTCACCTATTCACCCCCCCTCTAGGTGATTAGGTACAATATCTTTCAAGTGGTATCAGAGGGAGGTTACTCAAAAAAAGGACATAACTGTCTGAGTAGATTCTGTTGGCAGATTCAGTCTAAGTCAAATTACAAAATCAAGAAAATCAAGAACCATGGGTTCCACTGAAAATCATAAGGAATTGGGATCCATGAAGTTACCCATTTGCAGAAAGGAAATCTTTGGCATCTGGAAGGAAAGGGTGAGACTGTTTATGGAAGCCTCAGACCCTAGGATTTATATAACTGTGAAAGAAGGGCCATATGTGCCCATGAAGGTGTCAGTCTTAGATGCTAATCAGAGAACACCTAAGGATTTCTCTGAAATGATAAAGGATGAGAATGTTCTAGCCATAATGGACAAAAGGGCTCAGAACATCATAGTGAGTGCTATAGATGATGCTACCTTTCAGAATTTGATACACTGCAAGACATCCAAGGAGATGTGGGATACCTTGATAGTGTATATGGAGGGTTCTGAAGAAGTGAGGCAAGACAGAAAATCTTTGCTCAACCAAGAATATGAAAGTTTTAGACAAGGTAAAGCTGATAGCATAACTGAATGCTATAAGAAGTTCTATAGGATTGTGAATGAGCTAATGTCCTATGGCAGAGAGTTCAGTAATTATGAGCTCAATGATAAGTTTCTAAGGTCCCTTACAAAAGATTGGGACACCAAGATCTGTGCCATTAGGGAAATGGCAAAGTTGGCAGAAATTCCTCCACCAACACTATTTGGAAAACTGCTATCCTATGAAATGCAGTTTGAAAGGGGAAACTAGATCTGATATACTCTAAAGGGGGGTGAATAGAGTATATGGTGCTTTTTAAAACACAAAGAAAAACTTTTGCAAAGCTTTACAACACTTGTTGTAATGGGTGTAAGCAGGGAAGCAGAAGTAAAACTAAACACAAAACTAAGCTATGCAGAAATAAAACACAAGAAAATCTAGGCCAGAAACAAAAAGAAAACATGCAGAACCAGATGACACAAGGAAATATAGTGGTTCCCCAACTTGGGTACATCCACTCTTCTACCACCCTAGGTAGGAATCCACTGCAGGATGAGTTGATCAGGTGTCCTGGGCACCAATGAGCTTTTGATAAGGTGCTCAAAAACCAAATCAGATTTTTTGATCAGGTGTCTTGCCACCAATGAGCTTTTGACAAGGTGCTCAAAAACCAGATTCAAACTTTTGAAGGGAGTTTGAATAACCCTTTACAGAGAGGGGGTTGAGAGAGTTATGGTAGTCTTCTCTTTCTCAATCAACTGAGAAGACTAAGTGGATTGATTTCAAAGCTCCCCCTGAGTCCTTGATCTTCAGGAAGATGAGCTTTGCTGAGGGTGATAGGCCTTCAAAAATAGATCTCCAGCAGAAGATGATTTCAGCAAGCTGAAATGTTGATTGTCTGGAGTCTTGAAATGATGTTGGCCTTGAACACTTGAGAGCTGAAGAGATCTGAAGAATGTTTGAAAGTTTTGATCTCTTGATGATGAGTGTTCTTCTGAATTCTTGTTGACAGAATATTTTTCAGAGTCTCTGTATATTGAGAGGTGTCCTGTTCTTGTCTAATCTCTTTCTGTTCTTGTCTATTCTCTCACTTTATTCAAAAAAACATTCTATATCTTTTATTCTCTGAGTCTGAATAGAATATTACTCTGTCAAAGATAGCCGTTGGTCTGCATTAATTACAGCCTTAATTGCATAATATGTTCTGAAGGAAAGTCCACTGAATTGTTCCTTGAAAGATCCCTTGAAACTTGCTCCAGAAGTAAATGAAAATGGCTGGCAGATCTTCTGAATTAAATGCAGAATAACTTCTATCTGATTTGAATTTGAATTCTGAAAGATAACTGAAAACGTCGAACTGAGCTCTGCTATCGTCGAGCTGAGCTCAGCGAACTGGAAGATGCAAGCAGCAAAGAAATCGTCGATCTGAGCTCAAAGATCGTCGAACTGAGCTCAGAGATAAGGATCCAGTGCAAAGTCAAAATCGTCAACCTGAGCTCAGCGATCGTCGACCAGAGCTCGACGATATTGAGAAGTTGAGCTCAGCGATCGTCGACCGGAGCTCGACGATATTGAGAAGTTGAGCTCAGCGATCGTCGAATGGAGCTCGACGATCTGTCAAGGTTAAGTTAGACGATCGTCGACCGGAGTTCGACGAAACGTCGTGCTGAGCTCGACGATTTGGACTTAGTCTCCAGAAAAACTTGGGTCTTCAGGGCAGCTTCCAATCCTAGACTCCTGACCCTTAGACTCAATTCTAATTGACCTATTAAGCTATACAGAAGGTCAAAACACAGATTCCTAGAGACATAGTGATCCTGACCCAAATTAGTAATAGGGTGTTCCAACAATCTCCCCCTATTTGGGTTAGGAAAACTATTTACAGACTTTTGAAAATCAAACAACATCATACAATCAGAAAAACATAAAAACAACAGCAGCTAGACATCACAGAACCATCACAGAGATATATATATAAACAAGATATCCAGAAGGCAGTCAGAAAAACCAAGAGTTATCACCTTACAGAGTTATTCCTTTTCTTTGCCTTTTACCATTTTGATTTCTCTGTTAGGATCTAAGGCTTGTTGTTTGGATCTGGTATCATCAGCTGCACCCAAATAAATTTGCTTTGATGTCCTGGGAACCACTGCAGCTAGATGCAACTCCATGTACCTGTCTGCATCAAAAAAATTGCTGGAAGCATATCTTTCTAGTTCCTTCTGTCTTTGTTCTGACATTGTGGAGATGTTGGAAGTGTCTAGGCCTTTTTCTTTGTCTTTCTTGATTTGATCTAAAGCAGCCAGCTCTTTCATTCTAGCAGTCCAAGCCATAGGATTCTTCTCAGGGTCCTCAAATGGAACAGGTGGCTCATACCTGTTGGAAGAAGTATCTTGAGGAGTCCTGGCAGTCACAGTATCTTTGAGCTTATAGGGGAAAGGACCAGAAGATGTGTCAGAAGGAACATGTCCTCCCCTAGAGTAAGGATGCTGCCTGGAATGCCCTTTGGAGTAAACCTGAGTCTCTCTTTGGTTTCCCCTATATCCTCCCCTTCTAGAGTAAGAGCCCCTAGACTGGCTTTCCCTTTGATATGTTCTAGCATGAGGTTGGTAGGGAGCCTGGCTTCTAGCAGGGCCTGATCTTGCTGAGCTGCCACCTGCACCTGCATCAGGTGGAGGTGGTGGAGGAGGATGAGGGTGCTTGAACTGAGTGGAATCTTTCTCATACTTCCTCTTCTTCTTCATAGCCTTTAGCTGGTTCTTAGAGAACTGCATCCAATGCTCAGTGATTGGGCAGTTGTGCAGAATATAGTAAGGAACATCATTATCATCTCTAACTTTGGCAGGAGGAACTCTCTTCAAAGCCTTACTTCTTGCTTTCCTTTTCTTAGCAATGGTGGCAGATGAATCATCAGAAGCAGTGTTATAATCCTCAGATTCAGAACTCTGTGCATCATATAAAGCATCAATCTTTTTCATCAGATCTTCTTTTAGCTGAATAGCAGCTGATGGGGCAGAAGCAGAAGCAGAAGGGGCAGCAGATATAACAATAGGTGCAACAGCATATGGAGCAACAGAAACAACTTCAGAAACAGCACTAGTAACTTCAGGAGAGATAGCAGCAGCAGATAAAACAACAGGTACAGGAGCACTAGCAGAAACAGTGATTACTTCAGGAATGAGTGCAGCAGCAGCTTCAGAAACAACAACTTCAGCAGGCTCAAAGTCAACAGCCTCTGTCATCAGAAAATCCTGGGGAATGGGCTCATCAGCAGCAGTTGGAATAGTGTCTTCTTCAGCAGCAAGAATAATTTCAGAGGCAGATACAGCCTTGTCTTCAGCAGCAGCAGCAGCAGTAACATCATCAGAAGCAGTAGTTACTGAATGAATAAAAGCAGAAATTATACTGGGGTCACAGCATGAGAAGGGCACCAGAGCCCTAGACAGATCTTCAGAGGGCTGGACAGCATTGGGCTCTGGGAGGCAGCAGTGGTATGCAGTATCAAATGTAGATAGCAAAGACCTTAGGTCTATTGCTAGGACTGGAGTAGCAGAGGCAACAGTTGCAGGAGCAGCAGCAGTAGCAGAAGCAGACACAGAAACAGCATCAGTAGCAGCAGAAGCAGCAGCAACAGCAGCATGAAGGCTGGCTTCATAGGGCATCTCCCCCTGCCTGGATGCAGATACCTCTGGATCAAGGCAACCTGCTGGGGGTGCTACTTGAGGAGTAAGGAAGGAGGAAAGCCTGGCAGAGAGAGCTGCCACTGACTGTTGGAGAGGAGCTAAAGAGGCCTCCATGAGAAGAGAGAGCCTGGGTGCAAGGAGCTCATACAACTGGTCAGCCAAGGCTGGCAGATCTACATGCTCAAGGGCAGGAGCAGAGGTAGAGGGAATTGGGATGGCTAAGGATGCTGGAGGAGGAGGGCTGAAGGGTGGAATGAATGGCTCAGGAGAGGGGATGGTGGAGATGGAGGATAATGGGATGGATATGGATGGAGTGAATGTGGGTTGGGCAATAATGTGGTGGAGAAGGTCTTGGAAAGAGGTGGAAGAGGATGGTAAGTCTGGAGGAGAGGAGGGGGAATCATCCATGTAGGATTCATCCAGAAGTGTGAAGGATGGAAGGGATGGGGATGAGGTGACATCTGGTGGGGATAAGAGAATAGGGGATGGAAGTGGTCTGCTGGTGGAGATGAGATGGTTGCTGGAGATGGTATTGATGTTGGAGATGGGCTGGAAATTGTAATGGTGGAGGTAGCTGGAGTGGTGGATGGAATGGGCAGGGTTGGGCTTGGAGGAGGAGGAGAAGCAGCACTAGCAGCAGGCAGGTCCTCTGCAGGGGCAGAGACCTGGGGTGGAGTGACTCTTAGAGTCCTGGTGCCTGAAGGGGCAGATGGAGAGGGCCTGCTGGGCTTGATGATTTGCCTGTCCCATTTCCCAAATAGGGCACAGGTGAGTCTCTTGGAGGCATTGATGTGCACTCCAGAGGAGACTAGCAGAGCAGGGCACTTGGCCTGAAGGAAGACTCCCAGAATTCTTCCATAATTCACAAAAGTTTTGTTTATCTTTTTCTTCAACAGATCAAAAAAGACTTCTCCCCAGTTCAAGCTTTTCCTATCTACCAGAGCTCCCATGAGGCAGAGCTGATATCTGGAGATGGTGTCATGGGCAGAATGTTTGGCCAGCAGAACCTTGCCTACAACATCTGCCAGAAACCTGTATTCCACTGACAGGTTCCTCTTAAACAACTTGCTAGGGTTTCCCTCAGGATGACCCATCCTGGCAAGTATAGCAGAGAATTCTTCTCCAGAAAGTTCAGCAGAGTCTTCACCATTCCTTAAACCAAAAACCTCTGTGAGGACTGTTGGGGTCAGAGGTACCTGGGTGCCACCAATGGATCCAATAATGGTGTTGTTGTCAAGGTTGTGTGCAGTATATACCCATTCTTTGATTTCATCAGAGGCAAGTTTGATTCTTGTTGTCATAAGGGCAGATAGATGCTGATCTTTGAATAAACTGAGGATGTCCTGGAAGACTTGATCAGTTGTGTTGAAGGAGTCTAGATCAATGTCAAAACCCGCATCAAATTTCATTCCGGCGAGTACAGCAACTGAAACGGCCATTGTACCTGCAAAAATCAACAGACAAAACGACCAAGTGTAGAGCTGTTTGGAGGGAAGAAAATTCTTGCAGAGAAATTGAAAGCGCAAGAGAGAACGACGGCGAAAAATGAGTTTTATATTAGGGTTCGACGCAGAATTGGAAAGATCGTTGAACTCAGTTCGACGATCGAGGCTTCTAAAGGAATCTGAAGAGACTCCAAGATCGTCGATCTTCGTTCGACGATTTGGAAAGGCGTCGAGCTCCGTTCGACGATCGTTCAGTGAACAGAATCGTCGAGCGCCGTTCGACGATCGTTGACCAGAAGAGATAGTCCATACTATCAAAGGAGCGCTGAACTCAGTTCGACGATTCAGGAAATCGTCGAACTCCGTTCGACGATCTTTGGGAAAATCGTCGAGCGCAGTTCAGAGATCAGAGAAATTTTAGACACTAAGGAAAATCAGAATTTTGCCTAGTCTTGGTCATTTTTAGCTTTCAAAATCTTGGATATTATTTAAGACTTCCTCCATCTAACATTCCTAACTGATTTAGGAAGAAATTATGTTTCTTTTCATCCAAAGGCTTGGTGAAAATATCTCCCCTTTGTAAATCAGTTGGGATATATTGCAGTTCAATTTTATTCTTTTCAACATTGTCCCTTAAGAAGTGATGCCTAATCTCTATGTGTTTTGTCCTACTATGGAGGACTGGATTTTGAGCTATGGAAATAGCACTTGTATTGTCACAAAAGATTTTTGACTTCTCTAAGTTGTAACCATAGTCTAGGAGTTGATTTTGAATCCACAATATTTGTGAACAACAACTGCCTGCAGCCATATATTCAGCTTCAGCAGTTGAAGTTGACACAGATGTTTGTTTCTTGCAAAACCAAGAGACAAGTCTATCACCAAGGAACTGACAAGTTCCACTGGTGCTTTTCCTGTCAATTCTGCATCCAGCATAATCAGCATCAGAGAATCCAGTTAACTCAAATGCTGAATCTTTTGGATACCAGAGACCTAGATTTGGACAACTTTTAACATACCTAAGAATCCTCTTTACTAATGTGAGGTGTGACTCTCTAGGGCTAACTTGGAATCTAGCACATATACATGTAGCAAACATTATATCTGGTCTACTAGCTGTAAGATACAGTAAAGAGCCAATCATTGCTCTATATGTTGTCTGATCAACAGGTTTCCCATGTTCATCAGCATCCAATACAGCATTGGTAGGCATGGGTGTTTTCATACAAGATGCCTCAGACATGCCAAATTTCTTAACCAGCTCATTAGCATATTTGGTTTGAGAAAGAAAGATGCCCTCAGCATGTTGTTTGACTTGCAATCCTAGGAAGAAGGATAGCTCACCCATGCTACTCATCTCAAATTTAGAGTGCATTAGGTTAGAAAACCTTCTACACAATTTTGAGTCAGTAGAACCAAAAATGATATCGTCTACATAGATTTGTACTAGTAGGGTATGGGACTTATGGGTTCTAATGAAAAGAGTTTGGTCTACTCTACCCCTTATAAAACCATTTTTCAAGAGAAAGCATGCTAGGGTCTCATACCATGCTCTAGGAGCTTGCTTGAGACCATATAATGCTTTATGTAGTCTAAAAACAAAATCAGGATGAGTTGCAGAGATAAAACCTGGAGGTTGTCTGACGTAGACTTCCTCTTTGATGTCTCCATTTAAGAAGGCACTCTTGACATCCATCTGATAAACCTTGAAGCCTTTGTGAGCTGCATAAGCTAAAAATATCCTGATGGCTTCTAATCTTGCAACAGGTGCAAAGGTCTGGTCGTAGTCAATTCCTTCTTCTTGAGAATATCCTTGGGCAACTAGCCTTGCCTTGTTCCTTATTATTACTCCTTGATCATCCAGTTTATTTCTGAATACCCATTTTGTTCCAACAATGGAATGATCCTTTGGCCTTGGCACTAGTTCCCATACTTTGTTCCTCTCAAATTGATGCAACTCCTCTTGCATGGCAATGATCCAGTGTGGATCTTGCTCTGCATCTTGAATGGACTGAGGTCCAATTTGAGAAAGGAAGCAGGTGTGTAACAGGTTTTGGTTGACCTGATTTCTGGTTTGCACACCAGCTGAGAGTTCTCCAATTATTTGGGTAATTGGATGGTCTCTTGATGTTACTAAATCAACAGGGGGTGTTGATTGTTCACCAACCTGTGTTGTTGTTTCCTCTTGTGGTACAACAACTGGCTCTTCAAGTTGAGCTTCAATGTGTTGAGCATTGCTTTCATCTTCACTGCTTTCTTCTTCTTGAGCAACCTGTAGCTTGTTCATATCTTCAACTAGAGAGTGTTCCTGCAAAGGTTCTATGGTAGACAAAATCTTCTCCTTGAAAGACATGTTAGTTTCATCAAAAGAAACATGAACAGATTCCTCAATTTTCAATGATGATTTATTATAGACCCTATAGGCCTTGCTGATCATGGAGTATCCCAGAAACACTCCTTCATCAGCTTTGGCTTGAAATTTTGCTAGATATTTCTTATCATTATTGTGAATATAGCAAGTGCAACCAAAAATTTTGAAATAGTCAACTTTAGGTTTCTTCCCTTTGAGTAATTCATAGGGAGTCTTTCCCTTCAGTTTATGTATTAGACTTCTGTTCAGCACATAGTTGGAGGTGTTCACTGCCTCTGCCCAGAAGGATAGAGGTAGATGAGCATCTGACAACAATGTAGTGGCAGATTCAATAAGGGTTCTATTTTTCCTTTCAGCTACCCCATTTTGTTGAGGAGTTCTAGGAGCTGAGAAAGTATGCCTGATCCCTTCACTCTGACAGAACTCTTGCATAAGAAGAGAATCAAACTCCGTCCCATGATCACTTCTGATCAGGGCAATGTGAGTATTGAACTCAATCTTTATACATTTGAGAAACTCTGTCAGACACTTAAAGTTATCAGACTTCTTCCTTAGAAAGAACACCCAAGTGAATCTAGAGAAGTCATCTACAATCACTAAAGTGTAGGATTTCCCTCCTAGGCTTTGTACTGTGATGGGTCCAAATAGATCCATGTGTAACAGATATAATATCCTAGGTGAATCACTCTTATTAAGTGACTTAAAACTGTTCTTAGTTTGCTTGCCTAATTGACAGGCCTTGCAGAGTCCTTCCTTCTTGTAGGGGCCAGAAGGTAGTCCTCTAACAAGGTTGTCTTTGGAGAGCCTAGCAATAGTTCTAAGGTTTAGGTGTCCTAATCTCTTGTGCCATAAAACATTTGGTCTACAAACTGAATTGAATAAACAGATATCTATAGAAGTTGAAAGAAAATCTACTAGGTAGATGTTACCTTTCCTTTTACCTGTCAACACAGTTGTGTTGTCCTCTGACTTGATTTTGCATAAGGTTTTGCTGAAGGTCACCTGGTAGCCTTCATCACATAGCTGACTGATGCTGATTAGGTTGTGCTTCAGTCCTTCCACATATGCTACCTTCTTGAAGGTTACAGAACCAATCTGGACTTCTCCATATCCTTTAGTTTGTCCAAAGTTGGAATCACCAAAGATAACTTTGGGTCCAAGCTTGGCTCTAAAGGAATTGAGGTTGTCCTTGTTCCCTGTCATGTGCTTAGAGCATCCACTATCCAAATACCATTGCTGGTTAGATGTTGGATAGGTCTTCACCTGTACATAAAACAGTTTACTTATTTTTGACCCAGTTTACCTTGGGCCTAGGTTGATAACCTCTAAATTCAGAAATGAAAGACATCCCTGGCTGACTCTTATATCCTTCAGGATGATATCTCCTTGGAGGTATAATCCATTCAGTATAAGGGTTAAAGGTTTGGGATGAAGAACCCTTAGGATTCAATTTTGACTTGCCCTTGAGAAAATTTCCAGAGCTCTGACCTCTGTTCGACGATCTTGGAGCTGCGTTCGACGATCGTGGGTCAGATCGTCGAGCTCCGTTCGACGGTCGACTATGGCTGAGGTCAGGTATATGGGATCGTCGACCAGCGTTCGACGAACTTGGCTGAGATCGTCGATCTGCGTTCGACGATTTTTCCTGAGATCGTCGAGCTGCGTTCGGCGATCGTCGATCTCCGTTCGACGATTTGTGCTGGACTTTAGTTTTCTGAGGCAGATCAGAATTTTTCCTGGCAACCTCTACAACTCCCTTTCCCTTGTCAGAAATGAACTTGATAGGGGTTGTTAGAACAATATGTTGGCTGGATGAGGCACCCAAGCCCAGTGTACTGTTGAATCTTGAGTTCACTGTGCTTGTGATGTCCATCAGCTTGATGCTTCTCCCATTGAGAGATTCTTCAAGCTTCTTGGCCTCAGAGAGTTCACTCTTCAGTGAAGCTATCTGTTCCCTATGGTTCTCCAACTCCTGAGAGAGTTTGAGGTTTTCTGATTTTAAACCACTTTGTTCAGATAATTGATTTCTGAGAGAGATGATCTCTTTCTCAGACTTTAGCAGGTCTAAACATAGTGCTTTAAATTCAAGTTTGAAATCTTCTGAAGTAAAATCAAAAGAGCTGATTACCTGATCTTCTTCAGGTTGAGTCTCTGAGTCTGACTCTAACTCCTCTTCCTCTGAGTTGTGTTGTGAGGAATTGATTGCCATCATGCAGAACTCCTTTTCCTCTGCATCATCCTCATCATCACTTGAGCTGGAAGAGGCTTCTGACTCCTCTTCAGTCTCACTCCAGGATTCAGCAACAAATCCTTTCCTTGTGTGCTTATTTCTGCTGGAGGAAGGTTTGCTACTTCCATTCCTTTTGGAGTCCTTCTCCTTTCTTCTTTCTTTTCTGTCCCTTCTGTACTTGTTCTTGTTCTCTGGACAGTCAGGAACCATATGCCCTGGTTTCCTGCAACCAAAGCAAATGATGTCTTTACTATTGCCAATGGACTTGTCATACCTTGGCTTATCCTGCTCCTTGTATGATCTTCTTCTGAAGTCCTTTCTGGCCATCTTATAGAATCTTTTGGCCAATAAGCTGAGAAGTTCATCATTTGTTGTTCCTTTTTCTTCAGGCAGATCCTCAGTTGCCTTGAATGCTATAGTCTTCTCCTTTCTTGTGGCTGGTGAAGCAGCCTTCTGTTCTTCTTCTCTGTTCTTGATGAGTAGCTCATAAGATTTGAGCTTACCCAACAAGGCTTCAGTGGTGATCTCATTCAGGCTTCTGGCATCTTTAATTGGCCAGATTCTTGAATCCCAAGTGCTGCGGAAGCACATTAGGATCTTGTCATTAAGTTCTGTTAGTGAGATCTCTTTGTCTAATGTCCTCAGTTCACTGACAATTAGACTCAGTCTGTTGTACATGTCTCCCACTGTCTCAGTTTCTCCCTTCTTGAAGTTCTCATATTGGGAGATGAGATGGGATCTCCTGTCCTTTCTCTCATCAGCTGAGCCTGAAACTATTTCTGAGAGCTTGTCCCAGATTTCCTTGGCTGAATTGCATTCAGCTACCTTCTGAAAAATGTCATCTGACATTGTCTGAGCTAGAATGTTCATTGCCTTGGCATCAGCTACTTTCCACTTTTTGATGTCAGCATCTGTTCCTGATGGAGATGGAACAGCATTTGTGCTTGTGCTCTCTGGAGGTCTTGGACACACTGTCAAGACAGAATTAAAAATTTCTTCATCAATAGAATTCATGTAGAGTTTAATCCTTGCTTTCCAAAGTGCAAACTTCGATAGATTGCACACTGGAGGTCTGGTGCTAGCATAATCTTTGTTTTGGGCCATGATTTGTGAAGGCTAAATCTAATAATAAAATACAAAAGAAGGATCTAGTTTGGGATCTTGGGGTTCAGGTGTTAGCCTGTACAACCAAACAGATATGGTATGTTTAACCAACCTCGCTCTGATACCAATTGAAAGGGGAAACTAGATCTGATATACTCTAAAGGGGGGGTGAATAGAGTATATGGTGCTTTTTAAAACACAAAGAAAAACTTTTGCAAAGCTTTACAACACTTGTTGTAATGGGTGTAAGCAGGGAAGCAGAAGTAAAACTAAACAAAAAACTAAGCTATGCAGAAATAAAACACAAGAAAATCTAGGCCAGAAACAAAAAGAAAACATGCAGAACCAGATGACACAAGGAAATATAGTGGTTCCCCAACTTGGGTACATCCACTCTTCTACCACCCTAGGTAGGAATCCACTGCAGGATGAGTTGATCAGGTGTCCTGGGCACCAATGAGCTTTTGATAAGGTGCTCAAAAACCAAATCAGATTTTTTGATCAGGTGTCTTGCCACCAATGAGCTTTTGACAAGGTGCTCAAAAACCAGATTCAAACTTTTGAAGGGAGTTTGAATAACCCTTTACAGAGAGGGGGTTGAGAGAGTTATGGCAGTCTTCTCTTTCTCAATCAACTGAGAAGACTAAGTGGATTGATTTCAAAGCTCCCCCTGAGTCCTTGATCTTCAGGAAGATGAGCTTTGCTGAGGGTGATAGGCCTTCAAAAATAGATCTCCAGCAGAAGATGATTTCAGCAAGCTGAAATGTTGATTGTCTGGAGTCTTGAAATGATGTTGGCCTTGAACACTTGAGAGCTGAAGAGATCTGAAGAATGTTTGAAAGTTTTGATCTCTTGATGATGAGTGTTCTTCTGAATTCTTGTTGACAGAATATTTTTCAGAGTCTCTGTATATTGAGAGGTGTCCTGTTCTTGTCTGATCTCTTTCTTTTCTTGTCTATTCTCTCACTTTATTCAAAAAAACATTCTATATCTTTTATTCTCTGAGTCTGAATAGAATATTACTCTGTCAAAGATAGCCGTTGGTCTACATTAATTACAGCCTTAATTGCATAATATGTTCTGAAGGAAAGTCCACTGAATTGTTCCTTGAAAGATCCCTTGAAACTTGCTCCAGAAGTAAATGAAAATGGCTGGCAGATCTTCTGAATTAAATGCAGAATAACTTCTATCTGATTTGAATTTGAATTCTGAAAGATAACTGAAAACGTCGAACTGAGCTCTGCTATCGTCGAGCTGAGCTCAGCGAACTGGAAGATGCAAGCAGCAAAGAAATCGTCGATCTGAGCTCAAAGATCGTCGAACTGAGCTCAGAGATAAGGATCCAGTGCAAAGTCAAAATCGTCAACCTGAGCTCAGCGATCGTCGACCAGAGCTCGACGATATTGAGAAGTTGAGCTCAGCGATCGTCGACTGGAGCTCGACGATATTGAGAAGTTGAGCTCAGCGATCGTCGAATGGAGCTCGACGATCTGTCAAGGTTAAGTTAGACGATCGTCGACCGGAGTTCGACGAAACGTCGTGCTGAGCTCGACGATTTGGACTTAGTCTCCAGAAAAACTTGGGTCTTCAGGGCAGCTTCCAATCCTAGACTCCTGACCCTTAGACTCAATTCTAATTGACCTATTAAGCTATACAGAAGGTCAAAACACAGATTCCTAGAGACATAGTGATCCTGACCCAAATTAGTAATAGGGTGTTCCAACACAGTTGATGGTGAGGAAAGAAGAGGAGAAATCAACAAGAAGTGAACATAAAGAAAGGACAGTGGCCTTCAAAACAGAAGCCCCCAGAAAGTACAGAAGTAAGTCTCCAACTCCACCACCAAAAGTATCTGAAACTGAGTCAGATGAGTCAGCAAGTAGAAAGCCTGAAAGTAGTGAAAGTGATGAGAACTTTGCTGCCTTTACAAGACATTTTCAGAAGTTCTTAAAGAAGAAACAGTGGAGGACAAGGCCATCTACTTCACAGGGTAAAGAAGACTATTATCAGAATAAAAAGTCTTCAAAGAAAGACAGGAAAAAGACCAAGTCTAGCAAAGCAACTCTTTCAAAAATTGTATGCTATTGCTGTAATAGACAAGGACATGTTATTGCAGACTGTCCAAAGAAAAGGAAGGAGTCTAGTGACAAGAAAAATACTTAATACAATGGGCAAGAAGGAAAAGTCTTTTGTTGCCAAAAAGGATAAGAGCCTGTCAGACATTTCTTCATCAGAAACTGAGTCAGATGCTAAAGCATATATAGGACTGTTTACTGAGGAAGAAGAAGAAGAGTTCATTCAGATCATGAAATCTATATTTGAACAAGAGGACAGTCAGTGCCAAGGGATAATGACATTGACAGAAAGTGACAAAATCCTGGAGCAGCCAGGAACTAGTAAGGTACAACATTGTTCTTTAAGTTCAATTTCCTGTGCTAGTTCAGAATCAGATTCATCATCATCAAGTGATGAGAGTGCATCTGAGTCTGAAGAGGATATTCATCAGTTGATAGATGAATATAAAGTTCTGTTGCAAGCATTTAAGAAATGCAAATACTTGGCCAAGAGTCAAGCTAAGGAGATTGCAAGTCTCAAAATGGCTGCAACTGATTATGAGAAGATGTTTGATCAAAAGCTAAATGAGATAGCCAGACTGAAGCACATAACTGTGATTCAGATGGGGACTATAACATATAAGAATGATCAAATCAAGAGTCTGGAGATTAGTCTTCAGAAGGAGAAAGACTTAGTTGCTAGGTTTTCTAAACCAAGGTCAGTTCTACCCTTAATTGATGAATTTGTTCATCAAAAAGGTAAAGCTGGACTGGGGTTTTCTAAACCAGCTAGGACTGTTCAGTCCAAGTCCAAGTCCAAGGGCAAAGCCCCAACTCTCAACAAGTCAGCTGTAGATAAAACAGCTAAGACTGTACCTAAGCAAAGGTACAATAAGTTTGAGTGTTGGTGCCGTGGCAAGGTAGGCCACTTTGCAATGGACTGTTGGCACAATGCTAGTGCCAAAGTGAGTAGCAAACTGCCTGTTGGAAAACCTGCAGGGAGCTTTATTAGGAAGCAAAATAACCAGTACCAAGGACCCAAGAATTCTTTGGGTTCTAAGGTTCACTAATCTGTTTTGCAGGTGAGTCCAAGTGGCCAGACCCCTATATGGTACTTGGACAGTGGATGTTCCAGACATATGACTGGAACAAGGGGTTTACTAAAGGACTACACACCTATAAAGGATGGTCCAAAAGTCACCTTTGGTGGTTCTGAAAAAGGGATCATCAAGGGTTTTGGTAACATATCTAACTCCTATATTACAATTACTCAAGTGGCTTATGTTAAAGGTTTGAAACATAATCTTATTAGTATAAGTCAATTGAGTGATGTAGGATATGACATCTCATTTGTCAAAAATGGTTGTCATATCAGGAGGTCAAATGATCAAGAGATCATTTTGACTGGTTATAGAAAAAGGAATGTCTATTGCTTAGACATTATGGTTGAGAACAATGGTTCTCCAGTGTGTCTTGTAGCTGATGAGACAGTCTCTCATTGTGTCAAATGGCACAAGAGGCTAGCCCATCTAAACTACAAGACAATTGGCAAACTCTTTAGCAAAGAGTTAGTGAGGAATGTTCCTCAAGTTAAGTGTATTAAAGATGGTATTTGCTCAGCTTGTCAAAAGGGCAAGCAGACTAGATCCACCTTTAGAAGCATTAAAAACAAAGATGTTGTGAGGTGTTTATACCTCTTGCATATGGATCTCTTTGGTCCTATGCCAGTTCACAGCCTAGGTAGGAAGGTCTATACTTTTGTAGTTGTAGATGACTACTCAAGGTTTTCCTGGGTGTTCTTCCTTAGACAGAAATCTGAAACACCTAGTGTCTTCTATAGCTTTGTCAAACAAATTCAGAATGAACTAGCTAGTACAGTGGTCAAAATAAGAAGTGACCATGGTACTGAATTTCAGTCTGATAGTATGACAAAACTATGTGAAGAATTTGGGATATTTCAAGAGTTTTCTTCACCAAGAACACCTCAGCAAAATGGCATTGCTGAGAGGAAGAATAGAACCTTGATTGAGGCTGGTAGGACCCTATTAAGTGATACATCACTACCAGAATATTTCTGGGCTGAAGCAGTCAATACTGCATGCCATGTTATTAATAGGGCCACCATTACTAAAAGCCACAACAAGACCCCCTATGAGGTTGTGAAAGGCAGAAAACCAAACCTATCCTACTTCAGGATCTTTAGTTGTAAGTGCTTTATACTTAACAATGATAAGTCTTACTTGACTAAGTTTGCTGCCAAGTCCCAAGAAGGGATCTTTGTTGGGTACAGCAACAATAGTAAGGCTTATAGAGTCTACAACTTGTCTACTCAAGTTGTAGAGGAGTCTGTACATGTAGTATTTGATGAAACTAGACTTATTAACAATGAGTTGTCTAGTAGTATTTGCAGCCCCACAGGTATAACTAAGAAGATGGACAAGCTCACTATTGATGAAGAACCTGCTGCAAGACAGCAAGAAGTAGATAGTAGCTGCTGTCCAGGGGGAGTACTACATGTACCTAATGTAGAAGAAGTCCAAGGAGTACAACAAGATGAAGAAGTTGAAGAAGTTCAACCTGAAGCCAGGATGCCTCCAGCCAATAGGCATCTAAGAGATCATCCAGCAGAACAAATCATTGGTGATCCAAGTCAAGGGGTACAAACAAGGAGCAGAAACCTGAATGCAGCACTCTACTCCAGTTTTCTATCCCAAGTTGAACCAAAGAAGTTTGAAGAAGCCATCCTAGATCCTCATTGGATTGAGGCAATGCAAGAAGAGCTGAATCAGTTCAAGAGGTGCAAAGTCTGGGAACTTGTTCCTAAACCAAAAGACCACAACATAATTGGCACCAAGTGGATCTTTAGGAACAAAATGGATGAACATGGAGTCATCATTAAGAACAAAGCAAGATTGGTTGCTAAAGGATATAGGCAGGAAGAAGGTATTGACTTTGATCAAACCTTTGCTCCAGTAGCCAGACTGGAAGCCATAAGAATGTTCCTGGCCTATGCAAACTTTCAAGGATTTAAAGTTTACCAAATGGATGTAAAGTCAGCCTTTTTGAATGGTAATCTTAAAGAGGAAGTCTATGTGGAACAGCCATCAGGTTTTGTTGATTCAACTCAGCCTAATCATGTCTATAGACTTAGGAAAGCTTTATATGGGTTAAAGCAAGCCCCTAGGGCTTGGTATGAAACCCTGTCTAGTTTCCTCATTGAGAATAAGTTCACAAGGGGGAAAATAGACAAAACTCTATTCCTTAGGGAATCCAGAGGCAAAGTAATACTTGTCCAAATATATGTAGATGACATAATATTTGGGTCTATTGAAAGTAGTCTTTGCAAAAAGTTTGCAAAACTAATGCAAGGACAATTTGAGATGAGTAGTATGGGAGAGCTTAAGTTCTTCTTGGGACTCCAAGTTAGATAGACTGAGAATGGTTTATCCATATGTCAGTCTAAGTTCACCCTAGAACTCATAAGGAAGTATGGTATGAATTCATCCAGTACCATGAGGACTCCTATGGGGTCAAGTATGTCTCTTAGCAAGGATGATGCAGGGAAACCTGTAGATGAGTCTTTGTATAGAGGGATAGTTGGCTCCCTATTATATTTGACTGCAAGTAGACCAGATATCATGTATGCTACATGTGTCTGTGCAAGGTATCAAGCATGCCCTAAGGAGTCTCATTTGACAGCAGTCAAAAGGATATTGAGATATCTAAAGGGCACTCCTTATCTAGGCCTCTGGTACCCTAGGAATGGGGATTTTGAACTAACAGGTTATTCAGATGCAGACTTTGCAGGATGCAAAGAAGAAAGAAAAAGCACAACTGGAACCTGTCAATTCCTAGGTGGAAGACTGATTTCATGGAGTAGCAAAAAGCAAACAAGTGTGGCTATCTCCACTGCAGAGTCAGAATATGTGGCTGCAGGAAGTTGCTGTGCTCAACTTCTATGGATACAACATCAGCTTGAGGATTATGGAATTCAGGTAAGTAGAACTCCACTCTTTTGTGATTCTACAAGTGCTATATCAATTGCACATAATCCTGTTTCTCATAGTAGAACTAAACATATTGAAATAAAATATCATTTTCTTAGGGAGCATGTAGAGAAAGAAGATATTTTACTAGAATATGTTAAAACAGATAATCAACTAGCTGATATGTATACTAAGCCTCTAGAAGAAACTAAGTTCAATAGGTTTAAAATTGAACTAGGTATGATAAACTTAGAATAAGTTTATAGAAATGGCTAAGTAAAAAGGTGTCGACACACAGAGATATCTGTGTCGACACAGAAAATTGGTGTCGACACTTCAGTGAAAAGGTGTCGACACATCTAGGAAGTTGGTGTCGACACTTCAGAAAATTAGTGTCGACACATGACAAGTAGGTGTCGACACATCCAAGATGGTGTCGACACTTAGTATTTACTCAGAATTATCTAAGTAAAGTCTCGACTAAATGTCGAGTTATGTGGTGTCGACACATAAACAAGTGTCGACACATATATATGTTGACTAAACTTGTGTCGACACATAGGTGTCGAGACATTATAAGTCAGTGTCGACACTTATTGACAGTGTCGACCCAATTTAAGTTAGTTACCCCGCCTTTTCATCTTCAAACCTAGAAAGGTATAAATAGGATTTTGCCTTTGTCGGTCGACACGCTTTCAAAAGTTTCGATACCAAACTTGTGTGTCGACACCTCTCTTCTCTCCAGTCAAATTCTTCAAACCCTAATGGCGCCAAAGCTCGAGGAGAACGTCAATGAAGGCTACGAACTGGTGCGACAAGCGTTTGAGGATGCAGATCCAGAGATCAAGAACGTGATAACCCTAGTTGCAGACTCGGGGTTGGAATTTCTTGTTTCAGAGCCAACAAAGATTTGGAAGAAGGAAGTTCTAGAGTTTTTGAATGGAGCTAAAGTAGATGAATCTGGATTCAAGATCAAGTCTAGGGTCCATGGAGAAAAAGTCAAGGTCTCTCCAAAAAGTTTGAGAAAGATTCTAAACCTGCCAAGGACAAAAGAAGAGGATGAAGTTACTGCTTCTAAGACCAGGGAAGCATTGACATGGTGTGGTTTAGATTCAAAGATGAAAATTGGATCTGTTTTCAATAGGAAGGGGATGAACAACCAGGGTAAATTTCTATCAGAAATTGTTGGCAAAGTGATCTTAAGTAAACCTGGAGGGCATGATAGGGTATCTGCCAACATGTTCAACCTTATAACAAGGATAATCTTCACAGTAAACATAGATTGGTCTGTTGTTGTCTTTGAGAAGATTAAGGAAAGTCTGAAGAAACCCAATTTGGGTAGGATAATAAGTTTATACCTAGCTGGTATTATACCAGAGGTTATGGGTCAAGCTGCTGGCAGTAAAATCAACCATATGAGAAAGATGGACATGAGGATCTTCTCCAGATGGGACAGAGTTTTGACTAAGGAGATGCCTTCTCCTGAGAAAATAACTTCTGAGAAGGAAACTCCACTAAAGAAGAAGAAGAAAACTGCTCCTGTGGCTCAGGTTTCCTCTAGCAGCTCTGGTAGTGAAGAGCATGTTGTCTTTACTCCAGAAGAGGATGTAGAAGGAAATTCTGTGAACTCTCCAGCTCAACAAGATACTGTAGTGAGACAGGGGGAGCTACCACCAGCTAGCCCCTTACACCAGGATTCAGTCCAGGGGGAGCCACTAATAGTGGAAGAGCCAACTACACTGGAAAGTGAACAAGCTACAAACATCATCCTTGAGGTAATCTCTGAGCTTAATGCTTTAGATTTCCCTATAGAGGATAATGTCTTGTCTGATTCCTTAAATTATGTTAATCAGCAAACTCATATTGATAGTCAAGTCCCAGATGTTGTCATGGAGGACACATCAGTTACAGTTCAAGTAGTTTCTGATCCAGTGGTAGATGAGCCAAGAATTTCTCCAGCTCATTCTCCATAAGAATTTATAATGGAAGATTTATTCCTTAATCTGGATCAAGCAGACCTTGAGAAGGACAGTGCTGCTGCTGAGGGGGAGAAGTCTCAAGTTGAGGGGGAGCAGGTGATACTTGATGAAGAGCCTACAAGGTAAGAGCCTGAGAAGCCCCAAGCTGTTGAGGAGCTGCCTAAGGAGAGGGTAGAGATAGCAAGTACATCTGCATCTGAAGATGAAGAAGCTGCAATGGCTAAGAAAAGGAAGTTTTAAGTTTTCAAAAGAAGAAGTCAGAATTATAAGAAGGCATTACAAACTATTGCTCCACAGCCTGTATCTCAGCCAGCACTACAGCCAACTCCATCAGTAGATTATAGTGCTCTATTGGTTGCTATACAGATAAAGCTTGATAAGCACAGGCAAGCCATTGAGAAGTATGTGGATGAAGGGCAAAAATCATTACAGTTTGATTTGGCCCAGGATATTAAGTCTATAAGATTTGAAATGAATCTTAATAAGAAGGAGATGACTGACTGCTTCCACAAGGGAGGGAATGCAGTAGTGTACTTGGCTACACATTAAGAAAAGATAAAAGCTCAAGTAGATGAACTTGAAGTAAAGTAAGGCTATGTACTGGAAAATCAAATCAGGATGAATGATAATTTGACAGAATCTCACAATGCCATTATCACTGAGATGCAGAACATAGCTGCTGGACTGACTACTTCTACTGCTACTGCTAAAGCAGAGTTTGACAAAGCATTCCAAGAAGAACTAACTGCTGTTAAGACTGCCATACAAGACTCTCAGAAGATCATAACTGACAAAATCCAAAGGTTGAAACCTTATTTTAAAGATGGAGTCAACTATTTGGATGCCCAAATAAGATTTCAAAAGGATGATCTGAGGGATCACATGGTTAGAGAAGTTATAAAGGGGGAGAGGGTGTTAGTCAAAGCCAGCTCTGATCATGCTAAGTGGATATCTAATTCTATCAGAGCAACTCTTGGTTATCCTCCTTTATGTGATGATGACAATGTTGCAGAATCTGGAATACATCCTGCATATCTAGGAGGGGAGCAACCTGAAGTGGCTCAAGTCATCTACCCTCCTCCAGATTTTGATATGGTTCAAGCTGATATACAATCAATGTATAGCCCACCTGGGGGTCAGCCAAATGTCATCATAGAGAAGGTTGTTCAGCCAGTATAAGAGGCTATGCAAGCAGCTCTGCATAAAGAAGAAGAAGCCAGACTATCTAAAAAGAGGTTCAGGGAGCAAGCTGAACAAAGACCAGACTTTGAGCAGTGGAGCCCCACTTCAAGAAACATTATCTTAACTGCATAGAAAGCTGCAAAAGATAACATTCAAGATAGAAATAAATGATTTTCTGAATTGGAATGGAGGAAACATGAGACAAGGAAAGAAGCCATAGTCCAATATAGAAGAAAGGCCAAGATGGGAAAGCTACCTCCTACTGCTCAGTAGCCTAGCAAGTACTTTCCCAAGCCTTATCACTACTTTGAGAGGCAAAATATTAAAGCTGAAGAGCTAAAGAAGAAGGAGCTGAAAGGGAAAAAGCCTGCTGAAACTGAAGTGGCTGAAGCTCCTGTTCAAGCCCAAGTACAATCTGGAAAAGGAATAGTGATCAAGGAGGCTGAACAAAAATAGAATAGAATTTTATTTAGTTTACAATTGTAATCTTGTGTTTTTTAAACACTATGTAAAACTTTTGTATAATGAATATTACAAAGTTGTGAGAACAATATGATGTGTTTCAAATCAATTTCATAATTGTTCTGAGATGCTATCTGTGTATACATGTCTTGTTTAATACATGTTTATGGTTGCCCTTTATATAATCCTGCTTTACATCATTTTGTAATTTTATTATGAATGGTGTATATCATTGACTAAGGGTTATGACTTCTCCAAATAGGGGGAGATTGTTGGGTACATTGGTTTAAATGTACCTGATTTGAAGAAGCCTCACCCAACTCAATGATATACATCAAAATGTATTTGATGTGTTTTGAGTTTACTTGTGCAGGTTAAGTATTTGCAGCAACGATGGAAAAGTTTCTAAGTCCATGTGTCGACACCCAGAGGGAAAGTGTCGACACTTAAGAAGACTTGTGTCGACACCCAGGAAAGCAGTGTCGACACTTGGAGTCATTGTGTCGACACCAGGGAAGCAGAGTCGACACCAGACAGAAAGTGTCGACACAAGGAGCTGTGTCGACACTCAATGAAGAAAAGTGCAGTGAAGTAGTGTCGACACTTAGCAGTTGTGTCGACACCCAGTGAGACTGTGTCTACATCAGAAAGTGTCGACACTTGGAGGCTGTGTCGACACTCAGCAAAAGTCAGCAGAGACTAAGTATAAGTGTCGACACAAGAAAGAATGTGTCGACACTCAGCTGAAGACTCAACACTTGAAGAAAGTGTCGACACCCAGAACAATGTGTCGACACTCAGCTGAAGACTCAACACTTGAAGAAAGTGTCGAAACCCAGAGCAATATGTCGACACTAAGCAGAAGAGTCAACACTTGAAGAAAGTGTCGACACCCATAGCAATGTGTCGACACTCAGCAGAAAAGTCAACACTTGAAGAAAGTGTCGACACAAGAAAGAATGTGTCGACACTTAGCTGAAGACTCAACACTTGAAGAAAGTGTCGACACAAGGAGCTGTGTCGACACTTAGCAAAGTTCAAGAATATTCTAAGTACAAGTGTCAACACTAAGGAGATGTGTCGACACTCAACCAGAGTCTCAACAGAAGAAAGCTGTGTCGACACATGGAGCAGTGTCGACACTCAGTAAGTATCAACATAGAAGGCATGTGTCGACACCAAGAAGATGTGTCGACACTGAACAAGTTCAACACATGAAGATGTGTCGACACAAAGGTGTTGTGTCGACACTTACAAGAATTCAGAAATATACTGAAGTACAAGTACTTGTGTCGACACACATTATCAGCGTCGACACATGAAGAAGAAGCTGTTTCGAGAAATGCATTCTACAACACAAGGAGTTGTGTCGACACCTTGTAGGCTAGTGTCGACACTTAGTCAACTTGTGTCGTCACTTAGTCTATAAGTGTCGACACTTAAAGACAGACAGTCTCGACACTTACAGACAGTTACAGAATTTTCAAGAACTGACTGGATGACTTGACAACTGTCATTCCAGCCGGTCTACTGCACCTGTCAGAGTTGTCAGAAATCAGTTATGAACCGGACAAGCCGGTTACCATGAAGACGGCCTATAAATAGTCTTACACTGTCTACAGAAAAAGGGTTAGAAGATTGAACACAAGTTCAACTAATCAATATAAAAAGAAGATCTAGCTATTCCTTGAAGAATCTAGTGAAGATCTAAGAAGTTGGAGAGGGAGAGCTCCATCCAAGAAGTCAACCGTTGGAACCAGGCTGAGAAGAAGGGTTCAGATTTGTTCTGAATCTTAAGTAGCAGAGATCAATGATCAACTGCACAGGAGATCAAGCTTATTGTGTTCTACATTCAAGAAGCTTTGAAGAAAGCCAAGTCAGTTTGATCTCAGCTGAGTTCTTCCAAGAACTCATCAAGAAACTCACAACTCTTCTCTCTTTTCTATGAGTTGTAGAGTATACATTTTTGTATTCATATTTTCTTGTAGGATCCTTAGTGATCTGAGTTTGTAATCCTGCAATTATAATGGCTGAGTGTAGGGCCTGTGTGCCTGAGTGTAGGAGATTTGAATCTCTGAGTGTAGGCCTATTGTGGCTGAGTGTAGGCCTTGGTGGCTGAGTGTAGGCCTTGGTGGCTGAGTGTAGGCTTTGTGAAGAAGCTGAGTTGTAGGGCCTTGGGCCTGAGCTGTAGGAACCTTGTTTTGGGGTTCTGAGTGTAAGATCTGAGGATCTGAGATAGTAGAGAAGTTTGGCCGAATCTAGTACACTACTAGATAGGCGAAGGGGGAAAGTGGATGTACCCAAACCTTGGGGAACCACTATAAATCTGAGTGTCTACCGTGTGCTTGTGGAATTCTGTGATTGCTGATTGTGTGTTGTGATAAAGTAGATATAATTCTGTGTTATAATCTGAATTCTGCCTACAAAAGTTAAAAAGATTTAAGTCACCTATTCACCCCCCCTCTAGGTGATTAGGTACAATATCTTTCACCATGGATTCCAAACGTGGAACCTCGTCGAAAGTTTCTACTTCGCTTTTGATCCTCACCACCGAGCCATGATCGATGCCGCCTCCGGAGGAACAATCATGAACCTTGATGCAGATGATGCTCTGAGAATCTTACAAGACACCGCCACCCACAGCGCTTACTGGACCACTGGAAGAAACATCCCACGAAGCACAAGCGGAGCATTGCCGTGGAGATACCTAAGCCCACCACACCAGTGATGACAATCTCATGCCAAGGTTGCGGAAGTACCAACCACCACAACTTTGAATTCCTAGGAGTCGAGGTACCAGATGAATCTTCTTTTCTAAATGTGTCAGTTAATTTTGTAACAAATCAAAACAGGGGAGTGCCTTATAGAAACACATACAACTCGGGGATGAGAAAGCATCCCAACTTTTCTTGGAATCCTAACGCATCTGGCCAAAGATGGCAACCGAGGCAGCATCAAAATGATGCGTATGCCTCCGGAAGCCAGCCGCGGCCGCCTCAACCAAATTATTCTCAAGGGCCCCCTACCGTTAAAAAAAGTTCTTTGGAAGAGATGTTCGAGAAATTCGTTGAAATTTCCCAAACAAACATGACAAATCAAGCCGCCTCGATGTGCAAACTAGAGACACAATTGGGCCAATTGGCCCAAGTGGTCTCCGAGCGCACCCAAGGCTCCTTACCTAGTAACACTGAAAAGAACCCTCATGAACAAGGTAAAAGCCGTGGGGAGGAAAATTTAGGAAAAAGCAATGAACTCATCATCAATTGTAAAATAAACAACTTCGAAACCCGAGCATTATGCGACTCTAGGGCATCCAGCAACATCCTCACCCTGCAAGATGTTGCGAAGATGCACCTACAAGTTGACACTGAAAACCAGAAGTCGCTTATCTTAGAAAATGGCAATTTGGTTGACACCGAGGGAGGTGTTCGGGAAGTCGAAATCGATGTCAATGGAAAAATTATAACCACTGACTTCCAGGTTTTGGTACCAAGGGAAAATAACTCTATTCCTATATTAGGAGTCCCATTCTTGACGGCCAGCGGCTCATCCCTCGACTGTTCCAAAGGAGGCGTCACTTGGCCGACCGAAGATTCAGCCCTCGATAACACATCCATACATTCCTCTCCCATCCAAAATAACAATTTTCTGAGTGTCACAGATACCAAGATAGATTCAGGACTCCCAACATTGGAAGAAGCACATCTGGAAGAGAAGACAAAGAAAGGACTCTCCAGGAGATAGATGAGAATCAAGAGCTATTGGTCAAAGAAGAGATCGAGTGCGCCAAAGCCACGACTGCCTTTCTACTTCCAGCCAACTCTGTTTTTAAGCATGGCGAACCGAGTTTTATTCCGGAGAAATCCCAAGACACTTATTTATATAACACTGCTGATAACTCTGTTAAGCGATCTGTAGCTTGGGCAGATCCGGTCTCCGTCACGGTGCCGGACAGGACGCCACATACCACAAAAATAGGAAAACCCACAGACTACATTCATTGGAAGTCTCCCATAGTGGAGAAACTGAAAGAGGCAAAGCATTTACGCGACGGGCGCTACGCTGCCTTCCGGCACGAGAAAGAGTGCAATCAAAGTAAAGGGAAAACCCATACCCCCAATGCAAAAAGACAATCTATTGTCCCCTCGCACCCCACCGGAGAGACTTACCACAAATCTGCTTATAGCTGATTGCCACACCTTCATTCCACTTACCCCCCTCTTTCTATTTTCTCGCTGCGTATGGAACGCTGGTTCACTCTGTTTTTATTTCTTCCTTTTTCAACTGCAACGAACTCTCTATTATAACTGCTAATATAGGTATTTGGTCCACCTTAAGAACGGTAAACAAAAGGGCTTTCGGGAGACAACCCATGTTGGACCATTTGGTCTTGTGCTGTGTTTTGAGCTCTTTTTCTATTTATATATATGTGTGTTCCATGCTTTGTTTTGCGTATGTATTTAAATCGCAGGTGCATGAATTTTTGAGGCGCGGCAACTTGGCCGCACTAGACATCTCGTCGCACGACCGGTATGCTCAATTTTGAGCATAGGTACTTCTTACCCGAGCTCTTTTTCACATTTGGAGTGCTTATTTTTACTAGTTGTCGAATTTAAGTCTGGGGGGAGAACATGTCTGTGGTCACTGCACAACACATTTTGTTCCATACCAGTCTGTTGTTTAGTTATTTCATAATCTCTGTAGCACACACTGAATCACCCACACGAGTGCGCTCTTATCCACACGCGCAGCTCGAGTCAAATGTATTGTTTTTGTGTAAACTTTAAATTAGTGGTGCTGGCTTTGGATTTCAGGATAGAGTAGTTCGAAACTCATGCAGTGATCCTAATCGAGTACTCATGATTTGTGTAGAAATAGTATAGATTTAATTTTTCTTTATGCTCGTAGATTTATATTTTTCTGCAGATGTAAATATTGTTTGTACTACTCAAAAATATGAATATGGAGTAATCGAACGATAATGTACGAATGTGTGTAGCTGCCACTAGACTCGTATTGCTCAAGTTGGGAGGAAGGATCATCTTTCTCGGTGGCTAAAAACTTGCCCTAAGCTACTCTTGAAGCATTGGTGCCCGGTTACTCAAGCGTGAGCATGACGTAGGCCATCATTTTGGCAAGTTTGAGCCTTGCTTAACATTTCCTACCCGTTAACCGTTGCATGCCAAATTTGTGCCAACCCCTTCTTTAATTCAGCTCCACTCACATTCATCAAAGCCTGAAGCTAAACCCACCATCGCAATCAAATGCTTGAGCGTGTTTGAATTTAATCTTTTGATGATGTTGTGATATGTGGAAATCGTGTAATGTGGTGATGAATTCATAAAATTTTTGCTTGCTAAGTTTGGGGATTGCAAACAAAGAAAAGAAAAAGAAGAAAATCAAAAAAGAAAAATCTGAAAGAATTGCTATGAGAATTATATCCCCATCCTATTTATTGATTTTGGTCGGGTTAGGCCGTGTACACGCCCGGTTTTCAAGCTAAGTCTGGGGGTGTGTCACACGTACATTTCTAAGTGGCTGTATTGGTTTAGGTTTTTGTCCGCTCGCTTTGGTTGCGCGTAGCCTTCATGTTTATCATTGACTACCAAACCTTAGCCTAAGCCCCATTCTCTCCTATAAGTCCTACTGATTCACGCTTCAGTCTAACACGCGCCATGGAGAGAGTGTGAACGTGCAAGCGTATGGTCCCCGACATTGATGGATATCTTTGGAGGTGATCACGAGCTCCGATCTTTGGCAATGCTCACCTTAGTGGCCTGCCTACATTTTTCCTACACATGACCTCAAGATTCTCCAGAATTCTAATTTTGAGCAAATACAATATTTATTTACGCATGTCGAAAAGTTTAAACTACATAGTATAATTAAAAAGTTTTTCTATTATATCTTCTATGCCCATGATGTATTTGATTTCTCGTCTTTTTTTTTTTGAAATTTCTGAGGTAGCTAGCTATTTTCTAGTCCACGGAGTGATGATTTGCTCGGGACGTGCAAATGGGCAAGTTTGGGGGTGTGATGAGTCCATGTTTTATACTTATTTTTGGACTCATCCGGGCTAGTTTTCTCATTGATGCACTACACTTTAGAGATTTATTTGTTCATATTTGTTATTATGTATGTTTCATGAGTAAGTGCACTTTCGGCCCGTTTTCGGTGTGCTTTAGTTGTTTCTGTATTTCCGTTTATTTTACTTGTTCTTTAACCATATCTTGAGAATGTGGTGTGCACTTTTGGTGGCCTATCTGTCTCTTCTGCTGGTGCATGGGTCGTGTGCGTGCTCCAGAACCGCTCGGGAGACCCCGACGATACAGGAACACTGCGGACGATCACTGGATTCACTGTGCACGACCACTGGTCATGCGCCATGGATCGTGCGCATTACATTCTCCTTTCTCTAATTCTGGCCGGGTAATCGCACGGGCACTGGCCATAGTGCGCACGACCACTGGTCGTGTGCCACCACTCGTGCGCATTTACCTCTTGCTTTCTGCAGTTCTATCTTAACCAATCGCACGATTAGTGGATTCAGTGCGCACGACCACTGGTCATGCGCCACTTATGGTGCGCATTTCTGCTGATGTTTCTTTCCAAGTTGTAGGTTTAATTGGATATTGCGCACGATCATCGACCGACAGTGCGAACGACCAGGCGCCACTGATCTTGTGCTCTGCTTTTGCTGCCTCCGTATTTAAGGGCCTGCTCGGTGATTTAGGTTAACACTCGTCATTTCTGCGATCGGGGAGTACGCAGAAAGTTCCATTCTACTTCTCCAGCTGCTCCATCACCTCCACCTTCACCGGGAGTCCGTAGCCGGCGATTCTAAAGCTTTCCAAACCCTCCGACGAAGCTCCCGGCCATTGACGACCTCAACTCCAAGCTTTCCACCGGAGTTGGAGAAGAAGAAACCCTAGAGAACGGACTCAAAGGCCTTCGAGGTGATAGCTCGTTGGTACCGGAAGCCTCCTCGGACTTAGCCCGGAAGCGGATTGAAAACTCGCTATTCCGGCCACGACCTGCGGTGGATCTTCACCCTCTATTGGTTTACTCCTCTTCCCCTTCCTCTATTGTATGGAATGATATAACATTGTAATGAACTACATGTTCTATTCTATATCTAATCGGATGTTTGTAGTTTTCTTATGCTTGTGAGTTGTGTGTGTGAATACACCTCGCCCACTCCACATCCACTCCATACCCTTGTTTCACCCGATTGCACTCCGCACAAGAACACTTCCACCCATTAGCTTTCCGGCCACTCGCCGAACCGAAGTTCGGCATCGCGGCCGATACACTCTCCTCACCTTGCGAAGCGGTGCATTCGACCCGCATAGCTTTAATTAGTTTAGTAGATCAAGAAACCACAATCTCTCAAGCCCCCTTTTTACTCTTTTCTAAGTATAACCCTCATAACAATATTTTCTGAACTGTTGCCGCTCTATGCTAATTGCATTCCTCAAGATACCGACACTCGGGGATTTATTCCCAAACTTTATTACTTGTGCGACTGGTACGCTTGCTGATTTACACGCATCAATAAGCACGCTTGCACGAACTTATAACCAATGGGTCGTTTTGCAGGGCCTATTGTATAAAGCATCCCATACCACTTATACAATAGGTGTCGAGATTCTATGCAATGGTTATGCTATGAAATATAATTATGCCATGATGTGAACATGCAAGTGCAACTCAACCACTCGACTCTGTGTACACAGACCTTTAGTTCCCCCTTTCTGGAGCCGAACCTCCCAGGATACCTCCGTAGTGGCAAACGGAAGCGGTGGGTTGGGCCTCACCCACCTCTAAACTGGTAATTGCTCAACCAGTCAGACCTATCATACACCTCAACGATGGTGCACTAAACGGAGCTCCTGCGTACTCTTGCCGGCTGGTGCACCGGACTTTATTTGTCCAAGTGCTAAACCCACTTGCCGAGTCAATGTATTGGCGTCGGTGCATCGACCCTCCAATATCGAAGACCCACCACCTTATACTTTATGCACATGAAATCTTGATGTATCACCACCAGCAAAAGCTGCCCGGACCATCCCGTCCATTACAAATAATAACCGAGCCAAAGCTTGGCGGGCCAACCTACCCATCACAAACAATTACCGAGGCAAAGCTCGGCGGGACAACCTTCCCATCACCAAATCCACAGAGCCTATTTCCCGAATGACCCAACCTAACATCCCGAGACATCGAGGTGAGTGAAAGTGAATCCCTAGTTATACTAGTTACTCTTGCACTTCAGTTTTACCTACAGTTTTGGTTAGCCCAGGACTGCCCAAGGTATTCCCCGTGAAGGGCTATCGAGGGCACTAGGAACTACGATGGGCTGAAGCCCAAAGCTCCCTTTCGCAAGGCACTTATTTTTATTGGTTAATACCCAACTCCTAGTGTAACGCCCCGAAACTCAAAAGAGCGACGGGAGGCGTTTTGGGCCAAATATGGAATTTGGCAGGGGGCACACAGCCTGGGACATGGGCGTTTCCCAGGGTGTGTCAGGCTCGAGTCGACGATTTGGCCATGAGGTTGACGAGTGTTGGAGTCGACGATCATCGAGCAGTGAACACGGCCTGAGACACGGGCATGTCTCAGGGCGTGTCGAGCTCGTGTCGACGATCGGCCCGTGAAGTCGTTGAATTTTGGGTCGACGATCGTCGAGCAGGGAACACGGCCTAGGACACGGGCGTGTCCAAGGCCGTGTCGGGTAGTCGACGAACTTCGCTCGACGAAGTGTAGAGACAGTGAATACGGCCTGGAGCCCAGGCGTGTTCGAGTTAGACACGGGCGTGTCATTTGGAACACGGGCATGTCCAAGACACGTGTCCTTCTTGGGTTGTTTTCGGGGCTGTGTCGATGGGGGAACACGGCCAACCACACGGCCGTGTCAGTTTGAACACGGGCATGTTAGGTTAAACATGGGTGTGTCGGGACCGTGTAATTTTTCGTAACGCATTGATTTCGACGGCGAATGGGGGACACAGCCCTGGACACGGGCGTGTCGCAGGCCGTGTTCGGCCCAGGTTTTACTTTTCAGCTACGGATCGTAGTCGTTCGTTTCCTTATTTTGGGATCCGACGGTTGGGGGTTGTTCCTACTGGGATATACCCAGGATTGGGCCTTTGAAACCCTCATTTCACTTGAGTGGTTCTCTTTCTAAGTCTAGAGAGAGGGGAGAGAAAAGGAGGAAGAAGAAGCCTAGATCCGGTCACTGGCGGAGCTTCGGAGCTCCAAATTGCGAACCGACTTCGGACCTACGGAGGCAAGGAGAGTGTGGTGCTTTTCATCCGCTTACATTTCCATGGCACCAAGGAAGAACGCTAGGGTAACGATTCTCTTCTTGAGCATGTGAACCTCTACTTCTTTTGCATAGGGAAGCCCGCTCTCGTGAGTTTGCAGTGAGTTTGAGGCGTTCCTTTGGGTAGACATGAATATTCCCCATTGTGTACATGTGGAGTCCGTAATCGAGAACGGATATATGCATGATGTGTGAAGCCTACACGGACAAGTTGGTCTGGATCGGTGATGTTGCATTGAAAAAATGGTCGGAGAAGACTCCGTGAGATTGGTTGTTTTTCGGGTTTTCTACGTGGTAGATTGCAGCAGGGAGCCTTGGGGATTAACTCCAAGGTGCACCCGAAAAACTGGGCAGATACGTGATTCTGCCAACATGGTGGCCTGGGAGCCAACTTGAACATAACCGGGTTATGTGATATGTATGGGAGATACGGGACTTGGGGAAGCTTGACCCACGCAGACGACTTAAGTTGACGTTGCGGTGTGAGCAACGGGTCAGGTGGAACCATACCCGATCTATGTTGTTCGGTTAAAGAGACCTAAAGTTACTTGACACTTACCGTTGGCATAGATGGAGGGTCTTAGGCAGTGGCCAGAAAGACAAGATTGCTCACGAGATATTGCCGTCCTGGGGATGGTGGTGAGTCGGCGAACTTTGACCGTGATCACCGAGAATGTGCCCTGAGAGAACGGGGTGCGTGGCCGTGCGTGCCAATGCCTGTGATGCAATGTATTTATATACTGCTTGGTTATGCTAATAAAGTACAGGGAAGGAGCATCGCCGCCCCGAATTGGTGGCGGGATCGTTATAATTTGGTCAGCATGGCTGACCGTTGCTTTGGTTTGCCAACATTGCGGTGGATTGTGCTTGTAGGTGCTGTGGAGCCAAGCGGTAAATAGCAAGTTAAAGCCCAAGTTGCTGAGCCGGCCCTCGATGGCCTAATTTTTGAGTGTTTTCTTTTATTCATGTATGTCCGGCCTGCGTGACGAGGTTTGAAGACATGTAATTTGAGAAAAATAATTGTAAGGCCATAAGGCCAGTACTGGTGTATTTATACTTCATTCCTTTTGGCGTATTAGTGGACATTCATGCTAGTGTTGGGTTCTTTATTAATGCAACAATTTTAATTGCTTCCACTAGAATGCTCTGTGTATGACGTTGTGATTGGTTGGATGGTTTCCATTGAGTAACCACCCGGTCTGTCTGTGGTATATGTCGTCGGGCCCCGGCCGGACCTACTGCTATATGATATGTGACGGATAGGGGGTGTTACACCTACTCCCTTAAATGTTGTATTGGATCTAACCCTAGTGTATTTGACACTTCCTCTCCTACGGGGAAGACGATATTTCGTCGACCCCGAGCACCTCTTAACTCTAGCCAAACTTCTAACTCCCCATCACGTCTCCCGATGATAACCACACTTCACTTACCAGATCATCACACTACTACCCCAAATCTATGGGTTTAATTGACACCATATCATGATTTCTGCAGTTTTAATAAACGCAGCCCATCCCAAGCTATATGATGTGTACAAGGGGAGGTACTCAAAATAATCATCCAACATCCCTACAATAATTATTGGGAGTCTATCATGACATGTTTAGCCTAAATCGAGAAATCTATAATTTTCCTAGATTATCTGATAATTTATTTAATTTTTCTCTAGTAATCCAAAAACCCAAGTTTGAACATGAAGTACCCATTTCGGACATGCAAATGCTCCACAAAATTTATGACAAGTACAAGATGATTATTTAACATAGAATCCAAATTCTCCCAATTTTCTAGCAATGTTAAAGCCTCTAATCCTAATTTAAAATATAACCTACCATAAATCACTTTAAGAGACAAGTACAGCAAATATACTTCCAAAAATTCTGAGAAAATACAAGGATGATTGTAAGGACATATAAATACTCAAGTTCAAGTTTCATAATTTATCAATTAATAAATAACTCTAAACCTAATTTTGATCAAATATTCAAATTGGTAATTTAATGCACTAAGTACAGAAATTATTCATTTAAAAATGGTAACAAAAATCTCCACCAGAGCATGTTGACCTAAAATCACTACTGATCATGTTTCACAATTTCTCAACAAATAATGAGCTCTGAATAAAATATTGAACAAGTTTCCAAATTAATGAGCTTGTGAAGTAGGTATTGCAATTATGTATTCAAAAATTATAATAAAATTCATACATGAGCATAATGGTCTAAAACTCCCTCTGCCCAATTTTCATGGCTTTCCAATGGACAGCGAGTTCATAATATCCAAATAATTAGGTAAGGCTAACTTATGCATTACAAAGGAAGTAGTAAGATTATTGATCCAAAATTCCCAATTAAATTTCCAGAGTTTCATACTATCCCTATGACCACAATACCCAAGTTTCATTACTGTTCAATGAGTTTTAATACCCTATTCTATCACTACTAAGCTTATGCCCTAAACTAGGGTTAGGGTTTTGAGGGGCCTATCTATCTCCACATCCTCTAAGATTTTTACCATAGGGTTTTAGCTACCCTAGTACCCTCCCTACCAAATTTCAAGTCCATACAAGGTCTTTTGACCCCATACCCTTCACAAGACATCAAAGTCCATCCTTAGGGTTTGGTCTTTGTGGGTAAACCGGAGAAGACTCTGTATATTTGATACCTGTGTATGCTTTGTAACTATGGATGTTTTGTATGGATGTATGGGTGTGTGGATCTTGGATGCTTTGCGTAAGCTCCTTGTGGTGTGAGTGCTAATTACTCTGGTAGAGCGAAAAGCTACGGCTAATCAGGACGGAAGGCCGACCCGCGTCTAGTGGGGTGCTACTGACGGTTTGAGCTTGGGAAAGGCTAACCTGCCCCTGGTTAGTTTGGGAGGTCGATGGGTGGCAATGTTTGGGAGGACGCGAGGCAGTCGTGTACCACACATTGCACAAGGTCAACTTAACCCGAGCGAGGCATGGCTAGTGACACGCCCGTGTCACAGGCCGTGTACCCCAGGACACACCTATGTCCACCAGCACACGTGAAACCCCGAGAACGACACGGCCAGTGACACGCCCGTGTCACCGGCAGGCTCGGATTTGCCCAGAAAAGGCTGAACATGGCATGACACGCCCTGTGACACGCCCGTGTCACAGGCCGTGTCCCTTAAGCGGCACACAACGGACTCAAGCCAGAGCAGTACACGGCCGTGTGACATGCCCGTGTCACACCCTACATGCCTGTGTTATGGCCGACATGCCCGTGTCAGGCAGCCGTGTACCACACAGAGCACAACGTCAAATTAACCCGAGCGGGACACGACCAGTGACACGCCCATGTCACAGGCCATGTACCGTAGGACACACCCGTGTCCACCAGAACACGCGAAACCCCGAGAACGATACGGCCTGTGATACGCCCGTGTCACCGGCTGTGTGCCCCTACACGACTGCCGACACGCCCTGCCGTGAATTCGTCGAGTGGAGTTCGACGACCCCGAGCATGACACGACCTGGGACACGCCCGTGTCCCAGGCCGTGTCACCCAATCTTAACCCAAATTGGGATTTGCGGGTGTTACATTAGGTCCTAGGGCAAATCTATTCATGTCCACCCCATCTTCCATGGGAGGGTGTTGAAAACCATGCCAAGTCTGTGGCCCCAATTTCAACCTCTGTTGAGGTGATTTGGCCACTCAAAACTCAAAGTGCACTTTTGACCTAAAAACCCTTATTATGGTAAGGCTAGGGTTTGCATGAATCCCATCCAAATCATCTCCAAATGCGATGAAATTTTAACCAGAGTCTTGTGATGACCCCAAGGACCACTCACCAATATTTGGGTGAGTTTGGAGGTCATTGGTTCCTTAATTAATTTACCTTAGAGTAATTAAATGATTTCGAAAACTATAGAAAATCATCCCCAAAAATTCCCATTTTTGGGCTGGACCTAGGTATAGACAAGAGTGACTCCCTGTCCAATTTTCAAGTTATTTGGACAAGAGATGAAGTGTGGGCACTCATTTTAATCTATGCCTAGCTCTAGGAATAGATCCAACCAAAATGAGTGCCCTGGTCAAACCAAGCACCTAAATTGGTTCAAACCAATTTTAAATTAAAGTAGACCCATAGGGGTACAAATTATTTGTTGACCAATTTCTTTGAATTAGCATCTAGGTATTTTTAATAATTAATGACATTAAATACTAAAGGTGTGACAGAATTAAATAAACAAAAAATACATAACCTATAGTTTAAATCATTGCCAGCGCGAATCCTGGAGCATATCGGGCGGCTGCCAGTTGTCTTCAACCTCCATCCAACGGCCCCGATTGCTCCTTCCTGGAGCATCTTCCACACGCTGCTGCCGGCCATCCGACCACCTCCCTGGCCGGCCACCGCCACCACCACCTCCGTTGAGGTGGTGGCTATCGCCAGGCGGCGGCACAACCACCGTAGTGGCGGATTCCGGCGACCTCGACGGGATGAAATAATGCGGAAAACCAGGAAATTTCAACCTTGATCGAGCTCAAATGAGCCCGATTCCCATTCTAAATGAACACTATGATCAACCCATTGTTGAAGGAGAAGGGGAGGACCTGAATCGCGGCCTGAGAGCGGGTGTTGTGCCTCCTTGCCATTTCCGACCACCAAACTTTGGCTCCTCTGCAACCTCCACACCAACTCCTCTGAAACTGAAATGTGATCGGGGGAAAATCTTCCCCTTGCCCTGGTGAAGGTTTCTAATGTAGGAATTGGGGAGAGGATGTTTGTAACTCCCCAATTCATCAAAACACAATTAAAGCATTAATGATGAGTTTTCAGTTTCACCCAATTTGATGGGCTGAGCCTCCCCACTGGCCTACCACCTCCTGAAAACTCCTCCCCAACCTCAAAGGAGTTAAAGCCCCATCAAAAGTGGGAGTTATGGGGCCTTCATGGCCATGATGGCCATTAAGCTCTTCTTTCTCTCACCTCAAAATTTGGGTAAATCCCTCTTTCTCTCTCCTAGTCACCAAATTTTGAATTTAGTGGGCCCAAAATGTGTCTCACCACCTCCTAGACCAATGGGCCACACTTGTCTGGGCCTAGCCCAGTTTTATTGGGCTTGAGTTACACATTTAGGCTAGTTTGACCACTTTGACCTAAGAGTTGACTTTGGTCAAATTAGCCACTAGGGCTGACCCCAATGGGTCCTTGGTGACCCATGGGCCTCCCCTAGAGTATAGAAGTACTTGGGTAGGGTTAACATTGCACTCTGAAGGTCACTTGCCCCTTAGTTAGGGCACTTTGACCTTGTTAGGACTAAGGTGGACTTGGGTCAACTTAGGCTCTAGAGTTGACCCCAATGGGTCCTAAGTGACCCATTGACCTCACCCTAGGGTTAGGAGGACATGAGTGGGATCCACTTGGCTAAGGTAAGGTCAGTTGACCCTATGTAGGTCAGTTTGACCCATTTAGGGTTAGAGTTGAGTTAGGTCAACTTAACCAATTTGACTGCCCTCCATGGGTCCTTAGTGACTAATTGACCCCACTTTAGGTCTAGGAAGACCCTTGTAGGGTTTGTTTGGGCTTATTAGGGGCACACTACCCTTAGTTAGGGCTCCTTGCCCCTTTTTAGGTTTAGAGTGGTTCTAGGTCAACTTGGCCACCCTGGGTCGATTCCAATAGACCCTTAGGGCTCTAATGGACCTCCCAATGGATTGGTGAGACCATGGTGGGCTCTTGGAGTCTTGGTGAAGCCCCATGATCATCTTAAACTAGGGTTTAGAAATCTATTAATTGCAGACCATAATGATCTCACCTACATTCCTAGGCTCATTTGGCCTTCTTGGGTTTCCTAAGGTTTTATCATGACCTAGTCATAACAAAACCACTCCTAGGGGTCTAGTTTTTTGAGGGATGTTACAAAACTTGTTGCTATTGTTGGATCTTACGACGCCCTTAGAGGGGGGTGAATTAGGGTTGACAAAATTTATTTCTTAATCTTAATTTACTTGACGAAATAATTAAAGAAATCAAAACTAATTTTTCATAATAAAATTAAACACTTAGAAATAAATAAGAACAAAAATGATAATCTTTTATTTCATAAGTGATAAACCAATATACATGATATCTCTATGATGGTAGAGATTAAGGCTTATGAAAAATATAGTTAACTTTTGATTTCGCCGGTCCTTCTACCAAGATCCGGCAGGCTAAAGCGTATCTCTCCCTAGATCTTCCTACTAGCCTCCCCTAGATCTAACCACGATCTAGACACTGCACATAAGGTAGTGATTACTCCCTAAGTCGCACAAGGACTTGGACGTCACACAAAAGGTGGCGATTTTCCCCTAAGCCACCCAAGGACCTAGACGCCACGCATAAGGTGGCGATTTCCTCCTAAGCCACGCAAGGACTTAGACGCCATACACAAGGCAGCGATTTCTCTCCTGATTACAAAGATGATAAGATAAGTTTCAAAATATAAATTCAGAATAAAAACTCCCTCAAAATAAAGCTCTGAAGACGACGTCGAATCCTTGCAAAGATTGCCTAAGATGCTGCACACGAACCATCTCTTCTTCGCTCTTGAATGTTCTTGGGAAAATGAGAGTTTTCTGAATGTTGGAGCTCTCTGGATCAGTTGCACAGGAAAGAACACTCCAAATTCTGTAATCCTTAATCTCCATGCAAAAATGAATCACTTTTATATATTAGCGATATCACCCAGCAACACTGGCTATCGCCAATCAGCGATATCTTATCTGGCTACTACATGTCCCACGATTCTGAGGCTTCGGCGGGAAAATTCGATCGTGGAGCTATCGTCGGGCGACATTGGCTATCGCCTAGCGATATCGTCATTTTACTTTTGTCGTCCGAACCATTTCCAGAGTGTAGATGACTTCGATCTCATTCCGGAATGGGGTGGCACGTTACGTAACTCCTCCCGGATTGAAAGTTATGGTTGTTTGAAGTTTAGCACACAAAACTCATCATTTTGATTTTTCCTAAAGTGTAAATACCCTTGGATCATGCCCATTACTGAGGACTTGTCTTCTCATTCAACGTGTACAACCTGCACATTATAAACACACAAAAGAGTAGATCAAATACATCACGATATTTGTTATTCTCAAACCAAGAGATGCGGAATGCATACTCCAACAATCTCCCTTTTTTGATAATAACAAATATCTATATGAGAAATTAGTGAGTTTAAGACCATTTATGTTTTTAGGTTAGTGTGGTAAAATAAATACAGGAATAATAAGTTTATGACATGGTAGATTTAAAACAAAGCATACTCTTCTTATATGAAGGCTCCCCCTATATAAGTGTTCCTTATATATTTTGCTCCCCCTAAATATCAAATCCACTAGATTTCTCAGTTTATTCTCCCCCTTTTGTTATTAACAAAAGTGGGTATAGATGAATATATACATTTTAAGATTTATTAGGGATAACTTATTGGAAGAAGAACCATGATCAAGCAATAGGATAATATATGCACTTCTTTTATAATTACTCCTGCTACATAGATATTTCTTATGAAATTTACAATGTGCTCCCTCTAAAATTTTTAAGTTCATGCAAGATATTCTCCCCCTTTTGATCGTATCAAAGGAGGATAGAGGTGAGTGTATGAAAAAAAATAGCGTTTCTTTGGAGAGAAGGAAAATATGATGCTATAAAAATCTTGTTAAATACCACTTGTTAGAAATAAACATGATGGACCATAAAGTAGTAAGAACATAAATGAAATAATAGTGTAAACATTTTTATTTCAAGATACCACATGTTAAAAAAGAAATCATGAGTAAGCGCAAGTAGTAATCACATCGGAAAGTATAATAAGCATTCTTAAAAATAAACATTTTTTTTGAAATAGAGAATATATAAAAACTAATGAGTTTTAAATCTGAAAATCAGATGTTTGAGTTAAAGCTCTAAGAAATTCTATTCCATTAAGATATAATTGAAAGCATGATTTGAAAATATCAAGAAAAGATATAAAACTACAATGTTATCAAATTTGCATTTCAATTAAACAAAAACATTGAAGTGGTCATGCTTTGCTATCTAGTGCATTTACATAGGTTTGTAAAGAATTGTGTAGATATGTATTAGAATCCAATTCTCATGAGTAGAAGTTTTATATGTGATAATAATGTGTACAAAAGTGATTTGATAAAGTTTACAAATGTATTAATCAAAACGAATGATATATATAATGAAATAAAAAAACATTAAAATACACAAATAAAATTACTTCCACAATATTTCAATACACATACATAAAAAGTACAAATACCATGGTGCTTCGCACACACAATGCTCATGAAGACTTATCAGGGAGCGAAGTAGTGCTTGGGGGATCACATTTATTCTTTTTAACTATGTTTTTATTTTTGTGATCCAGTGTACTAAGAGATGTGGTGAATACTATTGTTTGTTACAAGACACTTTACAATCCATTCCAAGGTGCTTAACCTCACAATGCTCGTTAAAACTTATCAGGAGGGTGAGTAGTGCTTGGTGGAGTTTTCCTTGTCATTTATTCTATGTTTTTTATGCTTGTGACCAAGGACTCCGAATTAACTTGTTTTGCAAACAATATCATTAAATTTTTTTAAACCACTTTTCTCTAATGAATAAGTGCATGAAAAACAAAGAATTGAAATAAACAATTCAATATAGTATAGGTAATCTATTTATGCATTTTAATTATTATGTTATTACACTAAGCAACCATGCAAGTATATGATTAATAACACTTGTAGGTTTTCAAAATAAGTGAGTGAATGAATCATTATCAAACATAAAACATTACTCATACTTAGAGGCTTACTAAGCAATCATACACATGCTTTTCTACAATCGATTTCATTACACATAATAAGATAATAATCAAGACATGACATAAACAACAATGTTGTATGAAACTTGAAAATTAAATTAAACATTTGTATTTAATCTTTAATGGTTATAATTAGTCACCCTTGAGAATGACAATGAATAACAATCATTTTTTATATATATAGTTTCTGATTTTTTTTTATAATAATAGAAGACAATAAACACACATAAATAAACATTAAGTAAACAAAACATATTTTGTTTTTAATGGATTTATAATTTTTTAATTGGTTTTTTTGGAATATCTTTAAAAATAACTAGTAGAAAATAATATACACATGTTTAAAACAATATGCATGATATAAATAATCATAAAGTGTAAAATAATGTTCATGCAATAAATATGATATTAATATTTTCTAGATGAAACTACCCAAGCTATATGTCTACACCCTAGCCCTGTACTACGTGACGGTTGGGCATGAGGAGCTGCACGTGTGCCGTAGGTTGGTGTGTTAATTCCATATGAATACAAAAGATGACTCTCAACCTATCACTCTTTCCCCCCAGTGCCTCGCAAGGCCCCAATGGAACCCTCCCCGGTTAAGGACAAGACATGACTTAGAGGTTAGGACTCTAATGCACATAATCCTACGCCCTCGCTAATGTGAGACACAAACTATGGGTAAATAATCTTGGATATACTAAGCGTTTAACCCTAATAATGATTTCTTAAACTATGGGTTTATTTGATATTTAAAGTTATAGTAGATTTTAAACTACATAGTTATTATGAATTTAACTTTTAATTTATTTAATCATGACAATAGGAAATAACTAGCATGAATAATAATATTCAATATATGTGGATAATAATACTCATTATGTGATAATGTTCATTATGTAATAATATGTGCATTTAATGTTTTAGCTTAAGACCTCATAATAGGGCATTTAAATCCATTTTTAGAATAATTTTATTAAACTTGATAGCATCACATAAGAAATTCAGTACACAATTTATAATGAAAAAATAAGATAATAATAGACAATGAATTTGATAAGTATGGATGATAGATAATAAAATAGATAAGTCACTTGAAATTTGAAAATAATATGACTTGTTATTCAATTTCATTCAATTTGATTTATTAGAGAATTTAGGCTTAGTATGTGAAAGTCATATATCAAAATATATAAAGTGGCCAAAATACGTGTTAGTTCAAAAACAAATTTCACAAAGGAAAAAATATTCATTTTAGCATATTGTGAAGTAGGTTTTTATATATTTCATATTAGATTGATTTCTACTTCACACAAGTGATTGTACACTAATGAATAAGAGATTTAGGTATCCAAAGTGAACCGAGTGTGATGGTTCTTTTGGGTACCCAAATATAGCGTGTTGGATTATGGGGAGAAAGTGATGAATGGACCATTTCAAATGGAGTTAATGTTTCATTTTTAATTTTGGGTCTCCATTCATAGTTTGATTGAATATGTTTCAAATTTCCATAGTCATGAAAATGATGCTTGCAATTATAGTGATTTTTTAAAGAATTATTAATAGAAAATTTGTGAACATTTGATTTAGAGTTTGGAGAAAATTGATTTTGTGAAAAATAATGATAGTTGTTTGAAAAATAATGAATTGAAGATTTATGAGTTTTGAAATTATTTTTCAAATTATAATTGAGTTGCTTTTCATTTTCACTCTTCCATTTATACATACTTTTATTTAAAATACTAGTAGAAGTCTTACATAATTTTGAAGATAAACTAGAAATAAATGATTTTTTATTACTTGAAAATTGTTTCACAAACAAATTTAATAATTCTAATTTATTCATTATAGCATTACTTTTATTTATCTATTTTTCATTATGCTCTTTTGAAATTAAAAGCACTTTTTCTAATTCCTTGAATCTTTCTTTAAGATCATTGCAATCATAATAAGGTGTAGAACTTTCAACTATAGAGCGTGAAAGAGAATTTGATACATCAATATGTGATTCTACTTCAGCGTTTTCTTTTAAACTTATTTTTTCTAAACGTAATTTTGAATTAACAATTTTCAATTTCTTAATTCTACATTTAGCAGTTTCAAGTATGTGATATGTAGAAATAGAATTTGAAACAAAAAGAGATGAATTAGATTTTCTTACAACACTTTTGGATGAGGAATGATTTGAACATCTAGGTCCTTTGACATCTTCACCATCCTCTTCTATTGATGAGATTTCATCTTCCCTTCTGTTTGATGTGTTGTCATCATTTGAGTATAATGTTGTGTTGTTGCATTCTTCTTTCTTAGATGAATTTGATAGATCTTCCTCCAAACATGATTCCTCATCGATTTCTTCGCTTGAATCCTTAGGAAATTGCTCTTGTTCATTATCTGTGGAAAGAAGACTATAAGAATTGTCAAGATATTTCCAAACTTCATAAGCTGTAGGAAATGTATAAATAAGTTTGTAAATATTTTGAGCTAGTGCATAAAATAAAATATTTAATGATTTAGCATTTAAAATCATTTCATTTCTATTTAAAATAATTGGGGGCTTTTTAATTGTAACATTCCAAACTTCAATATTTAAGGATTTAAGAAATTTTCCATTAAAATTTCCCATTCTTTATAGTTTTCACCCATAAACAATGGTGGTGCTAAATATTTTTCATTTAATAAAATTTCATCCCCTCTAGTGGTTGCGAGATCATGAAGCGCCATTATTCCTGGTTGTGAAGCCGTTTTGGAATAACCTTGCTCTGATACCAAGTGTTGGATCTTACGACGCCCTTAGAGGGGGTGAATAAGGGTTGACAAAATTTATTTCTTAATCTTAATTTACTTGACGAAATAATTAAGGAAATCAAAACTAATTTTTCATAACAAAATTAAACACTTAGAAATAAATAAGAACAAAAATGATAATATTTTATTTCATAAGTGATAAACCAATATACATGATATCTCTATGAAGCTAGAGATTAAGGCTTATGAAAAATATAGTTAACTTTTTATTTCACCGGTCCTTCTACCAAGATCTGGCAGTCTAAAGTGAATCTCTCCCTAGATCTTGCTACTAGCCTCCCCTAGATCTAACCACGATCTAGACACTGCACACAAGGCAGTGATTAATCCCTAAGTTGCACAAGGACTTGGACGCTACACACAAGGCGGCGATTTTCCCCTAAGCCACCCAAGGACCTAGACGCCACGCATAAGGCGGCGATTTCCTCCTAAGCCACGCAAGGACTTAGACGCCACAAACAAGGCGGCGATTTCTCTCCCGATTACAAAGATGATAAGATAAGTTGTAAAATAGAAATTCAGAATAAAAATTTCCTCAAAATGAAGCTCTGAAGATGACGTCGAATCCTTGCAAAGATTGCTTAAGATGCTACACACGAACCGTCTCTTCTTCGCTCTTGAACGTTCTTGGGAAAATGAGAGTTTTCTGAAGGTTGGAGCTCTCTGGATCAGTTGCACGGGAAGGAACACTCCAAATTCTGTAATCCTTAATCTCCACGCAAAAATGAATCACTTTTATATATTAGCGATATCTCCCGGCGACACTGGTTATCGCCAATCAGCAATATCTTATCTGGCTGCCACGTGTCCCACGATTCTGAGGCTTCTGCGGGAAAATTCGATCGTCGAGCTATCGCCGGGTGACAGTGGCTATCTCCTGGCGATATCTGCTCATTCCAGAATGGGGTGGCACGTTCCGTAACTCCTCCCGGAATGAAAGTTATGGTTGTTGGAAGTTTAACACACAAAACTCATCCTTTTGATTTTTTCTAAAGTATTAATACCCTTGGATCATGCCCATGACTGAGGACTTGTCTTCTCATTCAACGTGTACAACCTGCACATTATAAACACACAAAAGAGTATATCAAATACATCACGATATTTGGTATTCTCAAACTAAGAGATGCGGAATGCATGCTCCAATAGCTACTTGTGCTGAAAAGATTCTCAGCTCAACTTGAAAGTGCAGCTAGATCTAATATACTCTAGAGGGGGGTGAATAGAGTATATGGTGCTTGAAAACTTTTTACAACAATTATTGTAATCTGAGTGAACAGGGAAGCAACAATTTAATCTAATCACAAAACAATCTACAATAGAAATTAATCACAGATCTAAAGTAATCACAAAACAATCACAGCCAGAAACAAATGATAAAGACAAGCAAGCTAGAAGACACAAGGAGCTATAGTGGTTCCCCTAAACTTGGGTACATCCACTCTTCTACCACCCTAGGTAGGAGTCCACTGCAGGATGAGTTGATCAGGTGTCCTGGGCACCAATGAGCTTTTGATAAGGTGCTCAAAAACCAAATCAGATTTTTTGATCAGGTGTCTTGCCACCAATGAGCTTTTGACAAGGTGCTCAAAAACCAAGCTCAAACTTTTGAAGGGAGTTTGAAAAACCCTTTACAGAGATGGGGATGAGAGAATGATGGAAGTCTTCTCTTTCTCAAAACAGCTGATAAGACTATGTGGATTTGATGTTGTCAAAGCTCCCCCTGAGTTCTTGAGATGTTCAGGAAATGAAGCTTTGCTGTAGGGTGATAGGCCTTCAGAAGTTGATCTCCAGCAAATGATGATTTCAGCAACAGCTGAAATGTTAGGTGTTTGGAGTCTTGAAAGATGTTGGCCTTGAACACTTGATTCACAAGAGATCAGAAGATTTCAGAAAGTTTGATCTCCTTGGATGTGTGTTATTGTATGAATTCTTTGAGACAGAGAATGTTTTTGTTCTTGTTCTTCTTGTTCTATGTTGTCTCTCTTCTGATCTGTGTTCTGAGTGTTGGAGAGATTCAAAAATCTTGTATTTTATTCTCTGGTACTGAATAGAAAATCATCCTCTGTCAAGAATAGTCGTTGGCCTGTCATTAATTGCATCCTTAATTGCAAATATCTTCTGGGGGAAAGTCCAAAGAAACATTCCTTGATAATCCCTTGAAACTTGGTCCAGAATAAATGAAAACAGCTAGAAAATCTTCTGAATTAATTACTGAATAAATCCTGAATTTGAATCTTGAAAAATCCTTGAAGTCTTCAGAAAAACGTCGAACTGAGCTCTGCTATCGTCGAACTGAGCTCAGCGATTTGGACTTTAGACAGCAAAAATCGTCGATCTGAGCTCAAAGATCGTCGAACTGAGCTCAGAGATAGAGAACCAATACTGAGTCAAGATCGTCGAACTGAGCTCGCAGATCGTCGAATGGAGTTCGACGATTTGTTGAAGTTGAGCTTAGCGATCGTCGAATGTAGTTCGACGATCTGTCGAAGATGAGCTAGACGATCGTCGATTGGAGTTCGATGATTCGTCGTACTGAGCTCGACGATATGACTTAGTCTTCAAAAAGAAAATCCTTGGTCTTGAGGGCAGCTTCCAAACCTAAGTACTATCCCTTAGACTCAATTCTAATTGACCTTTAGAGCTATACAGGAGGTCAACAACAGGTTTCCTAAAGACATAGTGATCCTGACCCAAATTAGTAATAGGGTGTTGCAACAATCTCCCACTATTTGGGTTAGGATTACTATTTACAGAACTTGGAAAAATTAAATAACAATATACAAAGCAACAAAACAGAAAAGCAATAAGCTAGACATAGCAGAACCACAGATACATTATCCCAGACAATAATCAGAAATCAAGATGACTATCACCTTACATAGTTATTTCTTCTCCTTGCTCTTTATAAGTTTGATTTCTCTATTGGGGTTAAGAGCTTCTTTTTTGGATCTTGTGTCATCTGCTGCACCTAAAGAGGTTTGCTGTTTGGGCCTTGGAACTACAGCTTCAGGATGCAGCTCCATATATCTGTCAGAGTCAAAGAATTTGCTTGAGCCATATCTTTCCAATTCTTTCTTTCTTTGTTCAGACAATGTAGTGATGTTGGAAGAGTCTCTGCCTTGCTCTTTAGCTTTCTTAATCTGGTCCAGTACAGCAAGCTCTTTCATCCTGGCAATCCAAGCAGTTGGATTATTTTCAGGATCTTCAAAGGGCACTGGTGGGTCATATCTATTGGATGGATTATCCTGAGGAGGCCTGGATGAAACTACTTCCTTCAGCTTATAGGGAAAAGGACCTGATGTTGTGTCTGATGAGGTTTGTCCTTCCCTGGAGTAAGGATGTTGCCTTGAATAACCTTTTGAATAAACCTGGAATTCCCTTTGATTTCCTCTATAGTTTCCTCTTCTGGATTGAGAACCCCTGGACTGGCTTCCCCTATGATAAGATCTGACATGAGGCTGATAGGGGGTTTGGCTTTTAGCATGAGGTTGAGCAGCTGAGCTTCCACCTGCACCTGCATCAGGAGGAGGTGGTGGAGGAGGATGAGAATGATGAAACTGGGAAGATCCTTTTTCATACTTCCTCTTTTTCTTCATGACTTTAAGTTGGTTCTTTGAATACTGCATCCAGTGCTCAGTTATGGGGCAGTCATGAAGAATGTAATATGGAATGTCATTATTGTCCTTGACTTTGGCTGGAGGTACTCTCTTCATGGCTTTGCTCCTTGCCTTTCTCTTTCTGGCAATAGTGGCAGAGGAGTCATCAGAATCTGTCCTGAATTCATCACTTTCAGAACTTTGCTCATCATACAAAGCATCAATCTTTTTCATGTAATCCTTCTGAAGTTTAGTTGAAGCAGATGTAGCAGCAGTGGTTGGAGCAGCAGTAGATACAACAGTAGTAACAGAAGTTGAAGCATTAGTAGTAGCAACAGACACAGAAGATGAGGCAGTGATAACAACAGACACAGAAATTTCTGGAGCAGCACTCTTAGAAGGTATAACAGCAGTAATATCAGCAGCAGTTGGGGCAGCAACAGTTTCAGATGAAACACTTTCAGATACAACAATATCAGCACCATTAGGAATATCATCAGCAAACACAGAAGGCTCAAAATCATGTGCCTCTGTCATATGGATATCATCAGAAACTGGAACAATAGTAGCATCATTATTGACAGCATTATTAACAGCAGCAGCAGGAACAACAACCATATTCTCATCAGGAGTAGTAGCAGCATATACTGAATTGACAAAAGAAGTTATAATGCTGGTGTCACAACATGAGAAGGGCACAATGGACTTGGAGAGATCCTCTGGGGGCTGGACAGCAACTCTCTCTGGAAGACAACTGAAGTATGCTGAATCAAATGCTGAAAGTAAGGACCTGATGTCCACTGGGAAGACAACTGGAGGTGGAACTGGAGCTTGAAGTGCAACAGTAGCAGCAGCAACACTGACTGAAGAAACAGCAGGCAAGCTTACTTCATAAGGCATCTCCCCATGCCTAGATTCAGATAAGGCTGGATCAAGGCACACTGATGAAGGGATTGCCTGAGGGAAAAGGGAGGATAGCCTGGCAGAAAGGGCTGCCACTGACTCAAGTAATGGAGCCAAGGACGTCTCCAATAGAAGAGATAGCCTGGGGGCTATCATTTCATATATCTTGTCAGCCAGGGCTAGAATATCTACTTGCTCAGTAGTGACTGGAGCAGAGGTAGAGGATGGAGTAGGAGCTACTGGTGATTTTAGTGGAGAGCTGGTGGATGGTAGGAGTTATGGTTGAGGTGTGGGGATAGTGGATATGGAGGACAGTGAGATGGAGAGAGAGGGTGTGAAGGTGGGTTGATCAAGAATTTTCTGCAGAAGTTGCTGGTAAGATGTTGATGAGGAGGGTAGCTCAGGAGGAGATGAGGGTGAGTCATCCATGAAGGAATCATCAATAAGAGTGAAGGAGGGAATGGAGGGTGAAGTGGCAATGTCTGGTTGAGGGTAGGAATATAATGGATGGAAGGTTTCTTCTGTTGTTGGTAGAGTTGGCTTTGGAGATGGTATTGATGTTGGAGAAGGGCTGGAGATGATGATAGTGGATGGAGGTTGAATGGTGGATGGAACTGGAGAAGATGGAATTGGAGGAGGAGGAGAGGCAGCAGCAGGCAAGTCTTCTGCAGGGGCAGAGACTTGTGGGGGAGTGACTATTACAGTCCTGGTGCCTGAAGGTGTGCTTGCAGAAGGCCTGCTGGGCTTGATGATCTGCCTGTCCCATTTACCAAATAGTGCACAGGACAATCTCTTACATGCATTAATGTGTATCCCAGATGATACAAGCAGAGTAGGGCATCTGTTCTGCAGAAAGAGGCCTAGAATCCTCCCAAAATTCAGAAAATTCTTGTTAATTTTCTTTTTAATCAGGTCAAAGAAGACCTCTCCCCAGTCCAATTGTTTCTTGTCCACTATGGCTCCCATTAAGCATAGCTGATACCTAGAAATGGTATCATGTGCTGAGTGCTTAGCCAACAAAACCTTCCCAACTACATCAGCCAAGAATCTATATTCCACAGACAGGTTCTTCTTCAGCAACTTGCTAGGGTTAGCCTCAGAGTGACCCATTCTTGCAAGTAGATCAGCAAATTCCTTTCCAAACAGATTAGCAGAATCTCTACTAGAACTTAGCTCAAAAACTTCTGTCAGAATGGTTGTGGTCAAGGGTACCTGGGTGCCAAAAATTGATCCAACTATGGTGTTTTGATCCTGGTTGTGGGCAGTGTAAACCCACTCTTTAATCTCATCAGCAGCAAGTTTGATTCTGGTGGTCATAATGGTAGCAAGTTTCTGCTCCTTGAAGAGTTCCAAAATATCCTGGAAAACTTAATCAGTTGTGCTGAAGGACTCCATGTCAAAATCAAAGCCGGCATCAAATTTCATTTCGGCGAGAACAGCAACAGAGACTGCCATTGGTACCTGCAAAAATCAACAAACAAAACGACCAAGTGTAGAGATGTTTGGAGGGAAAGAGAGTTTTTGCAGAGAAATCGAAAGCGCAAAAGGGGAACGACGGTGAAAAATGAATTTTATATTAGGGTTCGACGCAGAAAAGGAAAGATCGTTGAACTCAGTTCGACGATCGGGGCTTCTAAAGGAATCTGAAGATACTTCAATATCGTCGATCTCCGTTCGACGATATTGGAGAGTGTCGAGCTCTGTTCGACGATCGTTCAGAGAACAAAATCGTCGAGCGCCGTTCGACGATCGCTGACTGGAAGAGATAGTTCATACTATCTGAGAGGCACTGAACTCAGGTCGATGATTTCAGAAATCGTCGATCTCCGTTCGACGATCTGGGGGAAAATCGTCGAGCGCAGTTCAGAGACCACGAAGACACTCTAGACACTAAGAAAATTCAAGATGTTTGCCTAGTCTTGGTCAGTTTTTGAACTTTTAAAATCTTGGATATTATTTTAGACTTCCTCCATCTAACATTCCTAACTGATTTAGGAAGAAGGTGTGTTTCTTTTCATCCAAGGGCTTGGTGAAAATATCTCCCCTTTGTAAATCAGTTGGGATATATTGCAGTTCAATTTTATTCTTTTCAACATTATCCCTTAAGAAGTGATGCCTAATTTCTATGTGTTTTGTCCTACTATGGAGGACTGGATTTTGAGCTATAGAAATAGCACTGGTGTTATCACAAAAGATTTTAGACTTCTCTAAGTTATAGCCATAGTCTAGGAGTTGGTTTTGAATCCACAAGATTTGTGAACAACAACTGCCTGCAGCCATATATTCAGCTTCAGCAGTTGAAGTTGACACAGAAGTTTGTTTCTTGCAAAACCAAGAGACAAGTCTGTCACCAAGGAACTGACAAGTTCCACTGGTGCTTTTCCTGTCAATTCTGCATCCATCTTAATCAGCATAAAAAATCCAGTTAAATCAAATGCTGAATCTTTTGGATACCAGAGACCTAGATTTGGACAACTTTTAACATACCTGAGAATCCTCTTTACTAGTGTTAGGTGTGACTCTCTAGGGCTTACTTGGAACCTAGCACATATACATGTAGCAAACATTATATCTGGTCTACTAGCTGTAAGGTATAGTAAAGAGCCAATCATTGCTCTATATGTTGTCTGATCAACAGGTTTCCCATGTTCATCAGCATCCAATACAGCATTGGTAGGCATGGGTGTTTTCATACAGGATGCTTCAGACATGCAAAATTTCTTAACCAATTCATTTGCATACTTGGTTGTAGAAATAAAGATGCCTTCAGCATGTTGTTTGACTTGCAATCCTAGGAAGAAGGATAGCTCGCCCATGCTACTCATTTCAAATTTAGAATGCATTAGGTTGGAAAACCTTCTGCATAATTTTGAATCAGTAGAACCAAAAATAATATCATCTACATAAATCTGTACTAGTAGGGTATGAGACTTATGAGTTCTAATGAAAAGAGTTTGGTCTACTCTACCCCTTATAAATCCATTTTCCAAAAGGAAGCATGCTAGGGTCTCATACCATGCTCTAGGAGCTTGCTTGAGACCATATAATGCTTTGTTCAACTTAGAAACATAATCAGGATAAGTTGGAGAGATAAAACCTGGAGGTTGTCTGACATATACTTCTTCTTTGATGTCTCCATTGAGGAATGCACTTTTGACATCCATCTGATATACCTTGAAGCCTTTATGTGCTGCATAAGCTAAAAAGATTCTGATGGCTTCCAATCTTGCAACTGCTGCAAAAGTCTGATCATAGTCTATTCCTTCTTCTTGAGAATATCCTTGAGTAACTAGCCTTGCCTTGTTCCTTACAATTACTCCTTGATCATCCAGTTTGTTTCTGAACACCCACTTTGTTCCAACAATGGAGTGTTCCTTAGGCTTTGACACTAGTTCCCAAACTTTGTTCCTTTCAAATTGATGCAACTCTTCTTGCATTGCAATGATCCAGTGTGGATCTTGCTCTGCATCTTGAATGGACTGAGGTTCAATTTGAGATAGGAAGTAAGTGTGCAACAATTTTTGGTTGACCTGATTTCTAGTTTGCACACCAGCTGAGATGTCTCCAATTATTTGGGAAATTGGATGGTCTCTTGATGTTACTAAATCAACAGGGGGTGTTGATTGTTCACCAACATGTGTTGTTGTTTCCTCTTGTGGTACAACAACTGGCTCTTTAGGTTGTTTCTCTTTAATGTGTTGAATACTTTCTTCATCTTCACTGCTTTCCTCTTTTTGAGTAACCTGTAACTTGTTCAAGTCTTCAACAAGAGAATGTTCCTGCAAAGGTTCTATGGTAGAAGAGATCTTCTCCTTGAAATACATGTTAGATTCATCAAATGATATATGAACAGATTCCTCAATTTTAAGAGATGATTTATTATAAACCCTATAAGCATTACTGATCATGGAGTATCCCAGAAACAATCCTTCATCAGCTTTAGCTTGAAATTTTGCTAAATATTTCTTGTCATTATTATGTATATAGCAAATACAACCAAAAACTCTAAAATAATCAACTTTAGTTTCTTCCCTTTGAGTAATTCATAGGGAGTCTTACCCTTTAGTTTATGTATCAAACTTCTATTCAGCACATAGTTGGAGGTGTTCACTGCCTCTGCCCAAAAGGATAGAGGAAGGTTAGCATCTGACAACAATGTAGTGGCAGATTCAATAAGGGTTCTATTTTTCCTTTCAGCTACCCCATTTTGTTGAGGAGTTCTAGGAGCTGCAAAAGTATGCCTGATCCCTTCACTCTAACAGAACTCTTGCATAAGAAGAGAATCAAACTCTGTCACATGATCACTTCTGATCAGGGCAATGTGAGTATTGAACTCAATCTGTATGCATTTGAGAAACTCTGTCAAACACTTAAAGTTATCAGACTTCTTCCTCAGAAAGAACACCCATGTGAATCTAGAGAAGTCATCTACAACTACTAAGGTGTAAGATTTCCCACCTAGGCTTTGTACTGTGATGGGTCCAAAAAGATCCATGTGTAACAGATACAATATCCTAGGTGAATCACTCTTATTAAGTGACTTAAAACTATTTTTAGTTTGCTTGCCTAATTGACAAGCCCTGCAGAGTCCTTCCTTCTTGTAGGGGCCAGAAGGTAGTCCTCTAACAAGGTTGTCCTTAGATAGCCTAGCAATAGTTCTAAGGTTTAAGTGTCCTAGTCTCTTATGCCATAAGATATTAGGTCTACAGACAGAATTGAACAGGCAAATATCTACATCTATTGAAAGAAAATCTACTAGATAGATATTACCTTTCCTTTTACCTGTCAACACAGTTGTGTTGTCCTCTGACTTGATCTTGCATAAAGCTTTGCTGAAAGTCACCTGGTAGCCTTCATCACATAGCTGACTGATGCTTATCAAATTATGCTTCAGTCCTTCCACATAAGCTACCTTCTTGAATGTTACTGATCCAATCTGGACTGCACCATATCCTTTAGTTTGTCCAAAGTTTGAATCACCAAAGATAACTTTGGGTCCAAGCTTGGCTCTAAAGGATGTGAGGTTGTCCTTATTTCCTGTCATGTGCTTAGAGCACCCACTATCCAAGTACCATTGCTGGTTTGATGTTGGACAGGTCTTCACCTGCACATAAAATAATTCATTTGTTTTTGACCCAGTTTACCTTGGGCCTAGGTTGATAACCTTTAAACTCTGAAATAAAAGACATCCCAGGTTGACTCTTATAACCTTCAGGATGATATCTCCTTGGAGGTATTATCCATTCAGTATAAGGGTTAAAGATTTGGGATGAAGGACCCCTATGATTGGATTTTGATTTGCCCTTGAAGGAATTTCCAGAGCTCTGATCTCTGTTCGACGATCGTGGAGCTGCGTTCGACGATCTTGGGTCAGATCGTCGAGCTCCGTTCGACGATCGACTATGACAGAGTTCAGGAATTAGAGATCGTCGGCCTGAGTTCGACGATTTTGCCTGAGATCGTCGATCTGCGTTCGGCGATCGTCGAGCTCTGTTCGACGATTTCTGCTGGGACTTAGTTTTCTTAGGCAGATCAGAATTGTTCCTAGCTACCTCTATAACTCCCTTTCCTTTATCAGAAATGAACTTGATTGTAGTTGTTAGAACTATGGGTTGGCTGGATGAAGCACCCAAGCCCAGTGTACTATTAAATCTGGAGTTCACTGTGCTTGTGATGTCCATCAGCTTGATGCTTCTCCCATTGAGGGATTCTTCAAGCTTCTTGGCCTCAGACAGCTCACCTTTTAGTGAAGCTATCTGCTCCCTACAACACTCCAACTCCTGAGAGAGTTTGAGGTTTTCTGACTTTAAGGTATTATGTTCAGATAAATGATTTCTGAGAGAGATAATTTCTTTCTCAGATTTTAGCAGGTCTAAACATAATGCTTTAAACTCAGATTTAAAGTCCTCTGAATTGAAATCAAATGAACTAATTACCTGGTCTTCTTCAAGTTGAGTCTCTGAATCTTACTCTGAGTCTTCTTCATCTGAATTATGTTGTGAGGCATTGATTGTCATCATGCAGAACTCCTTCTCTTCTGCATCATCTTCATCATCACTGGAGCTGGATGAGGCTTCTGACTCCTCTTCAGTTTCACTCCAGGATTCAGCAACAAATCCCTTTCTTGTGTGTTTGTTTTTGCTTGAGGTGGGTTTGCCATTGCCATTCCTCTTGAAGTCTTTCTCCTTTCTTCTTTCTTTCTTGTCCCTTCTGTCCTTGTTCTTGTTCTATGGACAGCCAGGTACAATGTGCCCTGGTTTCCTGCAACCAAAGCAGACAATTTCCTTATTATTTGACTTTTCATACCTTGGCTTATCATGCTCCTTGTATGATCTCTTTCTGAAGTCCTTTCTGGCCATCTTGTAGAATCTTTTGGCCAACAGACTGAGCAGTTCATCATTGCCTGTGACTTTGTCTTCAGGCTGATCTTCAGTTGCTTTGAAGGCTATTGTCTTCTCTTTTCTTGTAGCTGGTGAAGCAGCCTTCTGCTCTTCTTCTCTGTTTTTGATTAATAGCTCATAAGATTTGAGCTTGCCCAAAAGGGCTTCTGTGGTGATCTCATTCAAACTTCTGGTATCCTTGATTGGCCAGATTCTTGAATCCCAAGTGCTAGGGAAGCACATTAGGATTTTTTCATTAAGTTCAGTTAGTGATATCTCCTTATCCAAAGTCCTGAGTTCACTGACTATTAGACTGAGCCTGTTGTACATATCTCCAACTGACTCAGCTTCTCCCTTCTTGAAATTCTCATATTGTGATATGGTGGGATCTCCTGTCCTTTCTCTCATCAGCTTAGCCTGAGACTATTTCAGAGAGTTTATCACAGATTTCCTTTGCTGAATTGCATTCAGCCACCTTTTGAAAGATGTCATCAGACATGGTCTGGGCTAAGATGTTCATAGCCTTGGAATCAGCTACCTCCACTTCTTGATATCAGCATCTGTTCCTGATGGAGGTGGAACAGCATTTGTACTTGAATTCTCTGGAGGTCTTGGACAAACTGTCAAAACAGAATTAAAAATATCCTCGTCAATAGAATTCATGTATAATCTGATTCTTGCTTTCCAAAGTGCAAACTTGGATAGATTGCACACTGGAGGTCTGGTGCTAGCATAATCTTTGTTTTGGGCCATGATTTGTGAAAACAAAATCTAATAATAAACTTAAAAGAAAACAGATCTAACTAGGAATCTTTGGGTTCAGGTGTTAGCCTGTGCAACCACCAAGGTGTGTTATGTTTAACCAACCTGCCTCTGATACAAATTGAAAGTGCAGCTAGATCTGATATACTCTAGAGGGGGGTGAATAGAGTATATGGTTCTTGAAAACTTTTTACAACAATTGTTGTAATCTGAGTGAACAGGGAAACAACTATTGAATCTAATCACAAAACAATCTACAACAAAAATTAATCACAGATCTAAAGTAATCACAAAACAATCACAGCCAGAAACAAATGATAAAGACAAGCAAGCCAGAAGATACAAGGAGCTATAGTGGTTCCCCTAAACTTGGGTACATCCACTCTTCTACCACCCTAGGTAGGAATCCACTGCAGGATGAGTTGATCAGGTATCCTGGGCACCAATGAGCTTTTGATAAGGTGCTCAAAAACCAAATCAGATTTTTTGATCAGGTGTCTTGCCACCAATGAGCTTTTGACAAGGTGCTCAAAAACCAAGCTCAAACTTTTGAAGGGAGTTTGAAAAACCCTTTACAGAGATGGGGATGAGAGAATGATGGAAGTCTTCTCTTTCTCAAAATAGCTGAGAAGACTATGTGGATTTGATGTTGTCAAAGCTCCCCCTGAGTTCTTGAGATGTTCAGGAAATGAAGATTTGCTGTAGGGTGATAGGCCTTCAGAAGTTGATCTCCAGCAAATGATGATTTCAGCAATAGCTGAAATGTTAGGTGTCGGGAGTTTTGAAAGATGTTGGCCTTGAAAACTTGAGTCACAAGAGATCAGAAGATTTCAGAAAGTTTGATCTCCTTGGATGTGTGTTCTTGTATGAATTCTTTGAGATAGAGAATGTTTTTGTTCTTGTTCTTCTTATTATATGTTGTCTCTCTTCTGATCTGTGTTCTGAGTGTTGGAGAGATTCAAAAATCTTGTATTTTATTCTCTGGTACTGAATAGAAAATCATCCTCTGTCAATAATAGTCGTTGGCCTGTCATTAATTGCATCCTTAATTGCAAATGTCTTCTGGGGGAAAGTCCAAAGAAACATTCCTTGATAATCCCTTGAAACTTGGTCCAGAATAAATGAAAACGGCTAGAAAATCTTCTGAATTAATTGCTGAATAACTCCTGAATTTGAATCTTGAAAAATCCTTTAAGTCTTCAGAAAAACGTCGAACTGTGCTCTGCTATCGTCGAACTGAGCTCAGCGATTTGGACTTTAGACAACAACAAAAATCGTCGATCTGAGCTCAAAGATCGTCGAACTGAGCTCAGAGATAGAGAACCAATACTGAGTCAAGATCGTCAAACTGAGCTCGCAGATCGTCGAATGGAGTTCGACGATTTGTTGAGGTTGAGCTTAACAATCGTTGAATGCAGTTCGACGATCTGTTGAAGATGAGCTAGACGATCGTCGATTGGAGTTCGACAATTCGTCGTACTGAGCTCGACGATATGACTTAGTCTTCAAACAGAAAATCCTTGGTCTTGAGGGCAGCTTCCAAACCTAAGTACTATCCCTTAGACTCAATTCTAATTGACCTTTAGAGCTATACAGGAGGTCAACAACAGGTTTCCTAAAGACATAGTGATCCTGACCCAAATTAGTAATAGGGTGTTCCAACACAACTTCTTCACATCAACAAGGATACAGAACTTGTTTTAGCTCATGCTAGAAGTAACTAGCAAAAATCAGTTCCGCTTCTTCCTAATTTCCTGTGCTGAGGATGTTCAGCCCTAACTTCTTCTTCACAGCCTATAGTAGATGATCTTCAGTGTTATTCCACTCGATCTGTGAAGAACCTTCTGGTGCAGGTGGAGAAATGGGACCAACTCAGTTTCTTTCCCCTCTTCAGAGATTTGCTCTGATATTGCTATAGTCGAAGATGAAGAAAAATAGCTAACTTTTTGAGCCTTTTGACCTCCAGTCTTTTTGCCCTCTGTTCTTTTCTTCACAACAACAATGACGATGAAGAAGAGCTATCTAAACAGCTCCTTTTCCCATAAAAAGGCTTCTACTTTTATTGAATGCAACTCAACAGTTCTTTTACTATTGGGACCCACACCATTGATGGCCAACTGCTATCTTGCTTTAACGTTAACCATCGTACAGTAGCTCTACGACACATTTTATCTTGTACTGTAGCTTTACCGCTAACAATTTGAATAAAGTTGACTTGTTGACTTACTGACATTAACACCTGTGGACTTAGTCAAAAATCAAGCATCATTAGAATAGGCGTTGAGTGAATGAGCTTCACTCAACACCAAAGTAGTTAGACAAAATTCTGTCTATCTAGGCATTGACAGTGTTGAGTGAGCAAGCCTCACCCAATGCTTTTTGCCTTCACCATTTCTGCAGTATTTTCTTTATTCCTAGTGTTGAGAGTGTTGAGTGAGCTTGCCTCACTCAAAGCTTTTTTCCTTAACCAATATTCTGCTTTTTTCAGCATCTTAAGCATTGAGAGCGTTAAGTGACCATGCCTCACTCAATACTTTTTTGCTTTAGCTATATTGTTGGGTACATTGGTTAAATGTACCTGATTTGAAGAAGCCTCACCCAACTCAATGATATACATCAAAATGTATTTGATGTGTTTTTGAGTTACTTGTGCAGGTTAAGTATTTGCAGGACTGAAGCAAAAATTTCTAAGTTCATGTGTCGACACCCAGAGGGAAAGTGTCGACACTTAAGAAGACTTGTGTCGACACCCAGATAAGCAGTGTCGACACTTGGAGTCATTGTGTCGACACCTGGGATGCAGAGTCGACACCAGACAGAAAGTGTCGACACTTAGAGCTGTGTCGACACTCAGTGAAGAAAAGTGCAGACAGAAAGTGTCGACACAAGGAGCTGTGTCGACACCCAGTGAAGCTGTGTCTACACCAGAAAGTGTCGACACTTGGAGCTATGTCGACACTCAGTAAAAGTCAGCAGAAACTAAGTTAAAGTGTCGACACCAAGAACAATGTGTCGACACACAACAAGAAGAGTCAGCACTTGAAGAAAGTGTCGACACCAAGAACAAAGTGTCGACACTCAACAGAAGAGTCAACACATGAAGTAAGTGTCGACACCTAGAACAATGTGTCGACACTCAGCTAAAGACTCTACACTTGAAGAAAGTGTCGACACATGGAGCAGTGTCGACACTTAGCAAAGAACAGCAAGATCGTCAAATTATTCTAAGTACAAGTGTCGACACTAAGGGAATGTGTCGACACTCAGCTGAAGTCTCAACAGAAGAATCAAGTGTCGACACAAGGAGCTGTGTCGACACTCAGCAAGTATCAACATAGAAGACTATGTGTCGATACCAAGAAGCAGTGTCGACACTTAACAGATTCAACACAAGAAGTTGTGTCGACACAAAGGAGATGTGTCGACACTTAGAAGAATTCAGCAAGTTACAGAAGATCAAGTACTTGTGTCGACACTCAATTTCAGTGTCGACACATGAAGAAGAATCTGTGTCGAGACATACAAGAAGTTGTGTCGACACCTTGTAAACTTGTGTCGACACTTACACAACTTGTGTCGACACTTGGCCTATAAGTGTCGACACTTAAAGACAGAAAGTCTCGACACTATCAGACAGTTACAGATTTTCAAGAATTGACTGGATGACTTGACAGCTGTCGTTCCAGCCGGTCTACAGCACCTGTCAGAGATGTCAGAATTCAGTTATTGACCGGACCAGCCGGTTACCATGAAGAAGGCCTATAAATAGGCTCATACAGTTTATAGAAACAGTTGTTGAGAAGGTTGTTCAGATTATTGTTCAAGTAGTTATTGAAGTGGTACACAGAGTATCAACACAAGAAGATCTAGCCGTCCAAGTGCAGATCTAAGAAGTTGGAGAGAGAGGGCTCCATCCAAGAAATCAGCCTTTGGAACTAGGCTGAGAAGAAGGGTTCAAATATTTTCTGAATCTTAAGAAGCAGAGATCAAGGATCAACTGCAGGAGGATTCATTCTTATTCAGTTCTACTTTCAAGAAGCTTTGAAGAAAGCTAAGTCAGATTGAATCCAGCTGAGTTCTTCCAAGAACTCATCAAGAAAATCTCAACTCCCCTCTCTTGTTTCTGAGTTGTTGAGTTAACATTTGTAATTCATTTTTAACTTGTATGATCCTTTGGATCTGAGTGAATTGTAAGCCTGTAATTATAAAGGCTGAGGGTAGGGCTTGAGAGCCTGAGTGTAGGAGATTGAAATCTCTAAGTGTAGGCCTTGTTGGCTGAGTGTAGGCCTTGATTGGCTGAGTGTAGGCCTTTGTGGCTGAGTGTAGGCTTTGGGAAAAGCTGAGTTGTAGGGCCTTGGGCCTGAGGTGTAGGAACCAATTTGGGTTCTGAGCTAGTGGAGAAGTTTGGCCGAATCAAGTACACTGTTAGATAGGCGAAGGGGGAAAGTGGATGTACCCAATGCTTGGGGAACCACTATAAAACACTCTGTCTGCTGTGATTGTGCTGTGATTGTGAATGCTTGTGTAATTGCTGTGCAAAAGTAGTTAGAATTCTGTGATATAACTGATTGCTGCCATTAAAATCTTAAAAAGGATTAGGTTACCTATTCACCCCCTCTCTAGGTGTTTAGGTACTATATCTTTCAAGTGGTATCAGAGGGAGGTTCCTCAAAAAGGACTAACAGTCTAAGGAGATCCTGAGTGGCAGATTCAGTCTAAGTCAAAATACAGATTCAAGAAAATCAAGAACCATGGGTTCCTCTGAAAATCACAAGGAATTGGGTTCCATGAAATTGCTCATATGCAGGAAAGAGATCTTTGGGATCTGGAAGGAAAGGGTAAGGCTATTTATGGAGGCCTCAGACCCTAGGATCTACATCACAGTAAAGGAAGGGCCTTATGTGCCCATGAAGATATCTGTTCTAGATGCAAATTAGAGAACTCCAAAGGATTTCTCTGAAATGACTAAGGATGAGATTGTCCTAGCCACCATGGACAAGAGGGCACAAAACATTATAGTGAGTGCCATAGATGATGCAACATTTCAGAATCTTATACACTGTAAGACAGCCAAAGAGATGTGGGACACTCTTATTTTATATATGGAAGGATCTGAAGAAGTTAGACAAGATAGAAAATCCTTGCTAAATCAGGAGTATGAAAGTTTTAAACAAGGAAAGGGTGATAGCATAACTGAATGCTATAAGAAGTTCTACAGAATAGTGAATGAACTCATGTCTTATGGAAGAGAGTTCAGTAACTATGAACTAAATGACAAGTTTCTAAGGTCCCTAACCAAAGATTGGGACACCAAGATCTATGCCATAAGAGAAATGGCTAAGTTGGGAGAAATTCCTCCTCCTACACTGAGTGGCAAGTTATTGTCATATGAAATGCAATTGACAATGAGGAAAGAGGAGGAGAAATCAACAAGAACTGAGCACAAGGAAAGAACAGTAGCCTTCAAGACAGAAGCCTCCAGAAAGTGCAGGAATAAGTCACCAACTCCACCTTCAAAGGTAGTTGAATCAGAGACAGATGAGTCAGTTAGCACAAATTCTGAAAGCAGTGAAAGTGATGAAGACTTTGTTGCCTTCACTAGACACTTTCAGAAATTCTTGAAGAAGAAACAGTGGAGGGCAAGGCCCTCTACTTCAAAAGGAAAAGAAGATTTTTATCAAGATAATAAGGCTTCAAAGAAGGACAGAAAGAGGACAAAATCTAGCAAGGTAACTGGTTCTAAGATAGTGTGCTATTGCTGCAATAGACAGGGCCATGTTATTGCAGACTGTCCTGAAAAGAGGAAAGAATCTAGTGACAGGAAAAAGACTTATTTCAAAGGCAAGAAAGAAAAGTCTTTTGTTGCCAAGAAGGAGAAGAATCTATCAGATATCTCTTCTTCAGAAACTGAGTCTGATGCTGAGGCATACATAGGGCTGTTTGCTGAAGAAGAAGAAGAAGAAGAATTCATGCAGATAATGGAGTCTATTTATGAACAAGAAGACTGCCAGTGCCAAGGACTGATGGCATTGACTGAGAGTGACAAAATCCTGGAGCAGCCAGGACCCAGTAAGGTACAAAGTTCAACTTTAAATTCAGTTTCTTGTACCAGTACAGAATCAGATTCATCTTCATCAAGGGATGAAAGTGTATCTGAGTCTGAGGATGATATTTATCAGCTTATAGATGAATATAAAGTACTGTTGCAAGCTTACAAGAAAAGCAAGTCCCTAGCCAAAAGTCAGGCAAAGGAAATTGCTGATCTTAAAGCTGATGCAACAGATTCTGAGAAGCAATTTGATCAAAAGCTTAATGAGATAGCCAGGCTGAAACACATAACAGTGATTCAGATGGGGACTATCACCTTTAAGAATGATCAAATCAAGAGTATGGAGATCAATCTTTAGAAAGAGAGAGAGCTTGTTGCTAGGTTTTCTAAACCTAAGTCAGTGTTACCTTTAATTGATGAATTTGTTCATCATAAAGGCAAGGCTGGACTGGGTTTTATTAAACCTACAAGGACTGAGCAGTCCAAGCCCAAGTCCAAGGAGAAAGCCCCAACATTCAACAAGTCAGCTGTAGATAAGACAGCAAAGACTATACCTAAGCAAAGGTACAATAAGTTTGAATGTTGGTGCTGTGGCAAAGTTGGTCATTTTGCAGTGGACTGTTGGAACAATGCTAGTGCCAAAGTGAGTACCAAACTACCTGTTGGAAAGCCAGTAGGTAGCTTTGTCAGATTGCAAACTAACAAGTACCAAGGACCCAAGAATTCTTTGGGTTCTAAGGTTCATTAATCTGTTTTGCAGGTGAGTCCAAGTGGCCATACCCCAACATGGTACTTGGACAGTGGATGTTCCAGACATATGACTGGAACTAGAGGATTACTAAATGACTACATACCAATAAAAGATGGTCCAAAAGTCACCTTTGGTGATTCTGAAAAAGGAATCATCAAAGGATTTGGTAACATTTCTAGCAACTTGGTTACCATTACTCAAGTGGCATATGTTAAAGGGTTGAAACACAACCTAATAAGTATAAGTCAATTAAGTGATGTAGGGTATGACATCTCATTTGTTAAAAATGGTTGTCATATCAAGAGGTCAAGTGATCATTTTGACAGGTTATAGGAAGAGGAATGTCTACTGCCTAGACATTATGGTTGAGAACAATGGTTCTCCAGTTTGTCTTGTAGCTGATGAGACAGTCACTCATTGTGTCAAATGGCACAAGAGGCTAGCCCATCTTAACTACAAGACTATTAGCAAACTCTTTAGCAAAGAGTTAGTGAGGAATGGTCCTCAAGTTAAGTGTGTTAAAGATGGTATTTGCTCAGCTTGTCAAAAGGGCAAGCAGACTAAATCCACCTTTAGAAGCATAGAAAACAAAGATGCTGTGAGGTGTTTATACCTCTTGCACTTGGATCTCTTTGGTCCAATGCCAGTTCACAGCTTAGGTAGGAAGGTCTATACCCTTGTAGTTGTAGATGACTACTCAAGGTTTTCCTGGGTGTTCTTCTTAAGACAGAAATCTGAAACACCTAGTGTCTTCCATAGCTTTGTCAAGCAAATTCAGAATGAACTAGACAGTACAATGGTCAAGATTAGAAGTGACCATGGTACTGAGTTTCAGTCTGATAGCATGACAAAACTTTGTGAAGACTTTGGGATATTTGAAGAATTCTCTTCACCTAGAACACCTCAGCAAAATGGCATTGCTGAGAGGAAGAATAGGACCTTGATAGAGGCTGGTAGGACCCTACTAAGTGATACATCACTGCCAGAGTATTTCTGGGCTGAAGCAGTTAACACTGCATGCCATGTTATAAATAGGTCTACCATCACTAAAGGCCTCAACAAGACCCCCTATGAAGTTGTGAAAGGCAGGAAACCAAACCTATCCTACTTCAGGATCTTTGTTTGCAAATGCTTCATACTTAACAATGGGAAGTCTTACTTGACTAAGTTTGCTGCCAAGTCCCAAGAGGGAATTTTTGTTGGGTACAGCAATAATAGTAAGGCTTATAGAGTCTACAACTTGTCTACACAAGTTGTAGAAGAATCTGTGCATGTAGTTTTTGATGAGAGTAAACTTATTAACAATGAGTTGTCTAGTACTGTATGCAGCCCCACAGGTTTAACAAAGAAAATGGACAAGCTACTATAGAAGAAGTACCTGCTGCAAGACAGCAAGTAGAGGAGAGTAGCTGTTGTCCAGGGGGAGAACTACATGTACCAATTGCTGATGAAGTACAAGGAATACAGCATGATGGAGATGCTGAAGAGGTTCAACCAGAAATTAGGATGCCTCCAGCCAACAGGCATCTAAGAGATCATCCAATGGAGCAGATTATTGGAGATCCAAGACAAGGAGTACAAACCAGGAGCAGGAACCTAAATGCAGCAATCTACTCCAGCTTTCTGTCTCAAGTTGAACCTAAGAAGTTTGAAGAAGCAATATTGGATCCACAATGGACTGAAGCAATGCAAGAAGAGCTTAATCAGTTCAAAAGGTGCAAGGTCTGGGAACTTGTTCCTAGACCCAGAGACCACAATATAATAGGAACCAAGTGGATCTACAGGAATAAGATGGATGAACAAGGGGTCATCATTAAGAATAAAGCAAGACTGGTTGCTAAAGGATATAGGCAAGAAGAAGGTATTGATTTTGATCAAACTTTTGCTCCAGTAGCCAGACTGGAAGCCATAAGGATGTTCTTGGCCTATGCAACCTATCAAGGATTCAAGGTTTACCAAATGGATGTCAAGTCAGCATTCCTAAATGGTAATCTTAAGGAAGAAGTCTATGTGGAACAACCTTCAGGTTTTGTTGATCCAACTCTATCTCATCATGTCTATAGACTTAGGAAAGCTTTATATGGGCTAAAGCAAGCCCCTAGGGCTTGGTATGAAACCCTATCTAGTTTCCTCATTGAGAACAAGTTCTCAAGGGGGAAAATAGATAAGACTCTATTCCTTAGGGAATCTAGAGGCAAAGTTATACTAGTCCAAATATATGTAGATGACATTATATTTGGGTCTACTGAAAGCAGCCTTTGCAAAAAGTTTGCAAAACTTATGTAAGGTCAGTTTGAGATGAGTAGCATGGGAGAGCTAAGGTTTTTCTTGGGTCTCCAAGTTAAACAGACTGAGAGTGGTTTATCCATTTGTCAGTCCAAGTTCACCCTAGAACTCATAAGGAAGTATGGTATGGATTTATCCAGCACCATGAAGACTCCTATGGGGTCAAGTATGTCTCTCAGCAAGGATGATGCAGGGAAACCTGTAGATGAAACCTTGTATAGAGGGATAGTTGGCTCCCTATTATACTTGACTATTAGTAGACCAAACATCATGTATGCTACATGTGTTTGTGCAAGGTATCAAGCCTGCCCTAAAGAGTCTCATTTGATTGCAGTCAAAAGAATATTGAGATATCTTAAGGGCACTCCCTATCTAGGCCTCTGGTACCCTAGGAATGGAGATTTTGATCTAACAGGTTATTCAGATGCAGACTTTGCAGGATGCAAAGAAGATAGAAAGAGCACTACTGGAACCTGTCAATTTCTAGGTGGGAGACTAATTTCATGGAGTAGCAAGAAGCAAACCAGTGTGGCTATCTCCACAGTAGAGTCAGAGTATATGGTTGCAGGAAGTTGCTGTGCTCAACTTCTGTGGATTCAACATCAGCTAGAGGACTATGGATTTCAGGTAAGTAGAACTCCACTTTTCTGTGATTCTACAAGTGCTATTTTAATAGCTAATAACCATGTATCTCATAGTAAAACTAAACATATTGAAATTAAATATCATTTTCTTAGGGAGCATGTAGAAAGAGAAGATATTTTACTTGAATATGTTAAAACTGATAATCAAATAGCTGATATGTTTACTAAGCCCCTAGAAGAAGCTAAGTTCAATAGATTCAAAATTGAACTAGGAATGATAAACTTAGAGTAAGTTTACAGAATTGAAAATGACTAAGTAAAAAGGTGTCGACACATAGACAAGTCTATGTTGACACAGAATAGTTGGTGTCGACACTTCAGGAAAAAGGTGTCGACACATCTAGGAAGTTGGTGTCGACACTTCAGAATGTTAGTATCGACACATGTCAAGTAGGTGTCGACACATCCAAAGTGGTGTCGACACTTAAGTTTTACTCAGAATTTTCTAAGTAAAGTCTCGACAATGTGTCGAGTTATGTTGTGTCGACACATAACCACGTGTCGACACATAAAATCTGTTGACTAAACTTGTGTCGACTCATGTGTGTCGAGACATTATAAGTCAGTGTCGACACTTATTGCCAGTGTCGACACATTTTAAGTTATCTGTCCCGCCTGTTCATCTTCAAAATCAGAAAGGTATAAATAGGGTTCTGTCTTTGTTTGTCGACACACTTTCAAAGTTTCGAGACTAAAACTTCTGTGTCGACACCTCTCTTCTCTCAAGATAAATTCTACAAACCCTAATGGCGCCTAAGCTAGAGGTGAATGTCAATGAAGGGTACGAGCTGGTGCGCGGCGCTTTCACTGATGCTGATCAAGAAATCCAGGCGGTCGTAACCCTAGTTGCCGATTCTGGATTAGAATATCTAGTGTCTGAACCAACTAAGATATGGAAGAAAGAAGTGCTTGAATTTCTCAATGGAGCACAGATAGATGAAACTGGATTCAAAATCAAATCCAAAGTTCATGGAGCAAGGGTTAAGGTATCCCCTAAAAGTCTGAGGAAGATTCTCCAGCTACCAAGAACTCAAGAAGAAGATGAAGTTACTGTTACAAAGACCAGGGAAGCTCTAACCTGGTGTGGACTTGATTCCAAGATGAAGATAGGTTCTGTTTTCACCAGGAAGGGAATGAACAATCAAGGAAAGTTTATTTCTGAGATAGTTGGAAAAGTGTTACTCAGCAAGCCAGGAGGGCATGACAGAGTGTCTGCCTATATGTTTGGAATAATGACAAGGATAATCTTCACTCTGAAAACAGACTGGTCAATAGTAGTCTATGAGAAAATCAAGGAAAGTTTGAAGAAGCCCAATCTGGGCAGAATCTTAAGTCTCTACCTAGCTGGTACCATACCAGAGGTAATGAATACTGCTGCTGGAAGCAAGATAAATCACATGAGGAAGATGGATCTGAGGATCTTTTCTAGATGGGACAGGGTGTTGTCAAAGGACATGGCAACACCTGAAAAGACAGTTTCTGAGAAAGATATTCCTCCCAAGAAGAAAAGGAAGACTGCTCCAATGGCACAAGAGTCCACCAGCAGATCTGATAGTGAAGAATAGGTTGTCTTCACACCTGATGAGCAAGAGGAAGAGCCTGCTGTGAAGTCTCCTGCTCCTCCAGCTGATGCTGAGATCCAGGGGGAGCTACCACAAGCTAGCCCCATCCACAGGGATCAAAGCAAGGGGGAGCTTCCAGTTGTAGAAGAACCCTCTACACTGGAAAGTGAACAAGCCACCACCATCATACTAGAGGTACTCACTGACCTAAATACTTTAGAATTTCTTATAGAAGATGCTGATTTGTCTGATGTTCATCAGCAAACTCAGCTGAATACTCAAGAACCAGATGCTGTTGGAGATGACACATCTGCTGTCCAAGAAGTAATTCCTGATCCAGAGGTTGAAGAACCAAGAACTTCTCCTGCACAGTCTCCACAAGAATACACAATGGAAGACTTGTTCCTAAATCTGGATCAAGCAGATTTTGACAAGGAAACTGATGCTGCTGCTGAGGGGGAGCAAGTGCATATTATGGAAGAGCCTGTCAGGCAGGAAACTGAGAAGGCACCTGAAGTGCAGAAAGAGAGGCCCCCTAGCCCTAAGGAGAGGGTTGACATAGCCAGCTCCTCAGAATCTGAAGATGAGGAGGCTACTAGGGCAAAGAAAAAGAAACTTTATGTCTTCAGGAGAAGAAGCCAGAGTTACAAGAAGGCTCTCCAAACAGTTGCCCCACAGCCTATAATTCAACCAGTCCCAGCCATTGATTATAGTGCACTGATGGTGGCAATGCAAATCAAGTTGGATGAGCAAAGGCAGGCCATAGAGAAATATGTAGATGAAGGGCAAAAGTCACTCCAGTTTGATCTTGCCCAGGATATCAAGTCTATAAGGTTTGAAATGAACCTTAACAAGAAGGAGATGACTGAATGTTTTCACAAAGGTGGCAATGCAGTGGTGTTCTTGGCAACCCACCAGGAAAAGATAAAGGCCCAAGTGGATGACATAGCATTGAAGCAAGGATATGTTCTTGAAAATCAGTTAAGAATGAATGACAACTTGACTGCTTCTCATAATGCTATAGTCACTGAATTGAAGAACAAGGCTGCTGAACCCTCTACTTCTACTGCTGCTAAAGCTGAATTTGATAAAGTCTTTCAAGAAGAAATCTCTGCTGTTCAGACTACTATCCAAGCATCCCAGAAAGCCATATCTGACCAACTTCAAAAGCTCAAACCTTACTTTAAAGATGGAATCAGATACTTGGATAGTCAAATCCGATTTCAGAAGGATGATGTCAGAGATCATATGGCTAGAGAAGTCATAAAGGGGGAGAGAGTTTTAGTCAAAGCTAGCTCTGATCATGCCAAATGGATATCTAATTCCATCAGAGCTACACTGGGCTATCCTCCACTTTGTGATGATGACAATGTTGCTGAATCTGGAATTCAACCTGCATATCTTGGAGGTGAGCAACCAGAGGTAGCTCAAGTAATCTATCCTCCACCAGATTTTGACATGGTGCAAGCTGATATTCATCACATGTATAGCCCAACTGAAGGGAAGTCTAATGTTATTCTGGAGAAAGTGGTTCAGCCTATATCTGAAGCCATGCAAGAGGCATTGCAGAAAGAGGAAGAGACAAGACTATCTAAAAAGAGGTTTAGGGAACAAGCAGAACAAAGGCCAGACTTTGAACAGTGGAGCCCTACCTCTAGGAATATAATATTAACTGCCTGGAAAGCTGCCAAGGATAACACTCATGACAGGAACAAGTGATTCTCTGAAGCTGAATGGAGAAAGCATGAATCTAGACAAGAGGCCATTGTTCAATACAAAAGGAAGGCAAAGATGGGAAAGCTACCTCCTACAGCTCAGGAGCCTAGCAAGTACTTTACAAAGCCATATCACTATTTTGAGAGGCAGAAGATCAACGCTGAAGAGCTCAAAAAAGAAAGATCTGAAAGGCAAGAAGCCTGCTGATGCTGAAACTGTTGATGCCCCTATCAAAGCTAAAGTCCAAGATGGCAAAGGAATAGTTATCAAGGAACCAGAACAGAAATAGATTAAGAATTTACTTGAAGATTATTTTGTAATCTTTTGAATGTAAAACATTTTTGTGAACTACTGAAAATGTATAAGACAAATGTTAGAACAATATATGATCAATATATTTCATGTGTGTTCTGTGAATATGTCTATTTCTTATTTGTTCTGTAATGATGAATTTGTATACATGTGAAATTGATACATGTTTATGTTTACCCTGCTGTACATTGTCCTGCTTTACATCATTTTGTAATTTTAATTATGAATGGTGTATATCATTGACTAAGGGTTATGACTTCTCCAAATAGGGGGAGATTGTTGGGTACATTGGTTAAATGTACCTGATTTGAAGAAGCCTCACCCAACTCAATGATATACATCAAAATGTATTTGATGTGTTTTTGAGTTACTTGTGCAGGTTAAGTATTTGCAGGACTGAAGCAAAAATTTCTAAGTCCATGTGTCGACACCCAGAGGGAAAGTGTCGACACTTAAGAAGACTTGTGTCGACACCCAGATAAGCAGTGTCGACACTTGGAGTCATTGTGTCGACACCAGACAGAAAGTGTCGACACTTGGAGCTGTGTCGACACTCAGTGAAGAAAAGTGCAGACAGAAAGTGTCGACACAAGGAGCTGTGTCGACACCCAGTGAAGCTGTGTCTACACCAGAAAGTGTCGACACTTGGAGCTGTGTCGACACTCAGCAAAAGTCAGCAGAAACTAAGTTAAAGTGTCGACACCAAGAACAATGTGTCGACACACAACAAGAAGAGTCAGCACTTGAAGAAAGTGTCGACACCAAGAACAAAGTGTCGACACTCAACAGAAGAGTCAACACATGAAGTAAGTGTCGACACCTAGAACAATGTGTCGACACTCAGCTGAAGACTCTACACTTGAAGAAAGTGTCGACACATGGAGCAGTGTCGACACTTAGCAAAGAACGGCAAGATCGTCAAATTATTCTAAGTACAAGTGTCGACACTAAGGGAATGTGTCGACACTCAGCTGAAGTCTCAACAAAAGAATCAGGTGTCGACACAAGGAGCTGTGTCGACACTTAGCAAGTATCAACATAGAAGACTATGTGTCGACACCAAGAAGCAGTGTCGACACTTAACAGATTCAACACAAGAAGTTGTGTCGACACAAAGGAGATGTGTCGACACTTAGAAGAATTCAGCAAGTTACAGAAGATCAAGTACTTGTGTCGACACTCAATTTCAGTGTCGACACATGAAGAAGAATCTGTGTCGAGACATACAAGAAGTTGTGTCGACACCTTGTAGACTTGTGTCGACACTTACACAACTTGTGTCGACACTTGGCCTATAAGTGTCGACACTTAAAGACAGAAAGTCTCGACACTATCAGACAGTTAGAGATTTTCAAGAATTGACTGGATGACTTGATAGCTGCCGTTCCAGCCGGTCTACAGCACCTGTCAGAGATGTCAGAATTCAGTTATGGACCGGACCAGCCGGTTACCATGAAGAAGGCCTATAAATAGGCTCATACAGTTTACAGAAACAGTTGTTGAGAAGGTTGTTCAGATTATTGTTCAAGTAGTTATTGAAGTGGTACACAGAGTATCAACACAAGAAGATCTAGCCGTCCAAGTGCAGATCTAAGAAGTTGGAGAGAGAGGGCTCCATCCAAGAAATCAGCCTTTGGAACTAGGCTGAGAAGAAGTGTTCAGATATTTTCTGAATCTTAAGAAGCAGAGATCAAGGATCAACTGCAGGAGGATTCATTCTTATTCAGTTCTACTTTCAAGAAGCTTTGAAGAAAGCTAAGTCAGATTGAATCCAGCTGAGTTCTTCCAAGAACTCATCAAGAAACTCTCAACTCCCCTCTCTTGTTTCTGAGTTGTTGAGTTAACATTTGTAATTCATTTTTAACTTGTAGGATCCTTTGGATCTGAGTGAATTGTAAGCCTGTAATTATAAAGGCTGAGGGTAGGGCTTGAGAGCCTGAGTGTAGGAGATTGAAATCTCTGAGTGTAGCCTTGTTGGCTGAGTGTAGGCCTTGATTGGCTGAGTGTAGGCCTTTGTGGCTGAGTGTAGGCTTTTGGAAAAGCTGAGTTGTAGGGCCTTGGGCCTGAGGTGTAGGAACCAATTTGGGTTCTGAGCTAGTGGAGAAGTTTGGCCGAATCTAGTACACTGCTAGATAGGCGAAGGGGGAAAGTGGATGTACCCAATGCTTGGGGAACCACTATAAAACACTGTGTCTGCTGTGATTGTGCTGTGATTGTGAATGCTTGTGTAATTGCTGTGCAAAAGTAGTTAGAATTCTGTGATATAACTGATTGCTGCCATTAAAGTCTTAAAAAGGATTAGGTTACCTGTTCACCCCCCCTCTAGGTGTTTAGGTACTATATCTTTCACATATTTTATGAGTCTTGGAATTGAGAGCATTGAGTGAGCATGCCTCACTCAACTCTTTATTACTTAGCCAGATTTATCTGCTCCTTGCCGTTGAGTGGGTAAGTTTCACTCAACACATTTGGACTTAGCCAAATTTTCGTGTCTTAAAAACACAGATACTGACTGGATAAGATACAGTCAATGCTTTATCATATGGCGTTGTGTGAGGTTACTTCACTCAATGCTTATGGACTTAGTTAAATATCAGCACAACTTTTCTATGGCTTTGACTTACAGGACAATATTCAAAGAATATAGAGTATGGCGTTGATTGAGTGATACTCACACAACGCCTATGGACATAACCATTTTTCTACCCATTTCCTCTTAGGCTTTTACTGCATAAGCCTATCTCTCAGTCTTTTGTTGTATGACATTGAGTGAGTTGACTTCACTCAATGCCTGTGGACTTAGCTAGTTTCTCAGCTTGCCACTCCTTTAACTTTTACTGAATAGGATTCACTCGGCGCTATAAGTCATCTGGCATTGAGTGAGTAACCTTCACTCAGTGCCTATGGACATAGACAGATTTTTGTCTATCCACATCTTAGGTAACTGTTTACCTGACTTAGCCACTTAGGCAATCTATCCCATCAATATTGCTAGGACATTCTACAATCATTAAACATGAGCACAAGTTAGATCACCACAAGTGTATATATTATTTTCTGGGCCTTCTTCAAATTCAGGACATTGGGATCAATGAACTCAACAATCTCCCCCTATTTGAAGAAGTCAAAATCTATGCCAATGTGTACACTAACATACTTATGCTACATATAAAAAAATACTATTACAACATAAATCAGAAAAATCATAATCATAGCAAGTGATATTTCGTTTATATGAGGAATTATAATGTTTGTGCATGAAAACAAAATGTCATATCCCTTAGCCCTATAAGCAGAACCTAAAACTTTTCAAGTTTCAGGTTCCCTTATCATAATCCTACTGCCCCTGGATTTCTTTGCAGGTTTGTCTTCTTGTCCAGCAATCTTCTTTCTCTTCTTGTCTGCTTTAACAACTGCCTTTGCTTTAGTTGTTTTTTCTTTTTCAGCTTCAGCTTCAGCTTTGTCTTTCTTTCTTTAAAAATAGCTGAAGGGCTTGGGGAAGTAGGGGGGGGGGGGGGGGTTAACAGCATCATGAGCTAGAAGTTTCGCATTTCTGTTCATCCACTAAATTCTTCTTTTTTGTGTCCCTCTTCTCCATCTTGTCCCATTCCATTTTGTTGTACCATTTTCCTCTATCTGACTTCTTGTTTTTGACCTTATCCCAAGCAAGCAGAATGATAGTCTGGACTCTGGGCTCCGTTGTTTGAAATTAGGCCTATTCTCCATTTCTTCTCTGTATTTCCTCTTCCTCATTCTGATTTCATCTTCAGTTTCAGCAGTTGTAGTCATTTCGTTTTGTCTGCAGTGTCAGGTCTATAGTGGGGCTGTAAGATGGATCTCATCAGTAATAGATTATTGTCCCCACTGATCACCAGCACTATCACCTTCTTCTATATACTGATAACTTTGATGATCTTGCTGAGCAGGCACTTTATTCAAGACCTCTAACACATGAGCAGTCATCATTGGGATGTTATCATATTGCACTAGATCTATGCCCAATGAGCCTCTCACCACATTAGTCGCCCAGTCCATGTTTTCAGTATTGGTACTCATAGCCTCACTCTCCACCTTTTTGACTTCTTCACTTAATTTCATGGTCTGGGAGGTGCAGGCCTTGCATCTTTCTATTTCCATGTAATTAACTCCAACAGTAACATGATTCTTTACTTCTGGCATATGGTCATACAGTAGCTTAGTACATGCTTCCATTTTGGCAAAGATAGCTGTGTTCTGTTCATCCCTCAGAACTTTATCATTTTCATGAATGGTCACTGAGTTCTTGGCCTGAATATGTTGATTTTCTATGATAATGGCTATATTTTGTCTTCACACATCCAACTTCTCCATGGTATAGTCTACTGTGGGAGTAGCTCTTGTAAAGAACTTGACAGTTTCTCCTTTTAGTAGGTTTACTTCAAATCTTATAGATTTGATCTCTGTTGCCAGATCCTTCCTGACATCTTTCAGGGCTTCATCCACATAATTTTATAAAGCTCTCCTTTGTTCATCCAGTAACCCCTTTAGCTGGGCTATTTATGATGGTGGTAGCTGATCTATTTTGGCAGATGTGCCTTCATCTAGAGCTTCCAATACTGGCTTATTCCCTATTGCTTGAGCAGAGTCACTCTTGAACTGGCCATTCTCTGTATGTGTTGAGGAGTGTGTTTTCTCATGATTAGATTCCTCTTTCTCAGATTTATAGGAGACTAGATCATGCACTTCATGAGCAGGGATTTTAGATGGTATCTCCCCCTCAAACTCTGCCATGCCTTCATTTGTATGCAGGTCAGCAGCAACAACAACATCTTTATCACTTACAACAGTCTGAACTGCTTTTGGAGGGACCTGTAGTTGCTCCCCCACAACTAATGCTTCTTGCATTATTTCTTTTGTCAGTTGCTCCGCCTCAACTGGTGCATTCTTTTCCTCAGCAAATGTAGCATCCAAAACTTGAGCCAGGAGTAGCTTACCTTCAGACATTGTGGTTTCTCTATCAGATGCTAGATTAATATCCCCCTCACTCCGAGGCCTGGGAACATCAGTATCATCAAGTATAGGCAAATGCCCATCTGTATCATGTTTGGAATCATCTTCCTCCATTCTTGCAGGGATCTTGTCAACAACTTCCTTTGCCACTGTTTCAGCCATCTCAGTAGTAGGCACATCATCCCCAGGGACATTATCTTACTCAGGTCTGCTTACAAGACTTAATGGGGCATGTTCTGAAGAGGCTGATACCTGAGTGTTTATGTCCTTCCTTGACTCTTCAGCAAAGGATGATAATTCTAAATTATGAGGTTCTTCCTCCTCAGGTGAGCTTCTAGAGGAGCTGGGCTCAGAAGCAACTATCTTTTTTCCTTTCTTTTCTACAGCTGACGGTCTATGGGGTTGAAGTACGCTGTCCCACCTTTCCAGCATCTTGTAGTCCATTCTTCTCATGTGGTGTATTTTTTCATCAAGCTTCAAGTTTAGGATATCTGGGACAGTCTATCACAAAAATAGGGAAATAATACTTCCTAAGTTTGGTTCAGCAAGGCATTCCACTATTCTGTCAAATACTACTTTGCCCCAATCAGTTCTTTTGGAAAGAATTATTCTAGCCATAACTTCAAACATCTTCTTCGAAATTTTGTCATGGGACCCTGTTTTGCATAACAGAGCCTTTCCGATGACATCGGCCAGGAACTCTCCCCTTAGATTTAGTTCCTTTGTCGAAATGGAACCAAAGGTGTGCTTTGACAATCCGCACCATTTACTACAGACTTTATGTCTTCCTGCGACAGTTCGTCTTCGTCATCAGGTGTCGAGAACTTTGTCAGCTTTAGGGCTTTGGTCAGCCTTGTTGGTGTTATCTTGACTCTTGTTCCACTTACAACAGTCCTGATTTTCTCAGCTGTAGTATCTCCCCTGACATTAGAGAATTATTCCAGAATCTCCCGCTTCCATAGTAAACAGGGTTCCGATAGGATGAATTCTAGATCAGAATTTCGAAGAAGATGAAGAACATACTGTACCTCTTCAGGAGCATCCTTGAATCCATTTCTCACCAATTCCAAACCCTAGAATAGGAAATCTTGTCGTTTGGGCGCCATTTCACTGGAGAATTTGTGAGGGCTAGCAAGAAATATTTTCCGACTATTCGACAAATGCGGGCAGGAGAGGGCAAGGAACAGTGCTTTTGCTTTATGCACAAGCTATTTATAGTTATTTTCCAGGAGAAGGAAGAGAGGCACTTACTTATTTGATGATCAAATTTTTATCAATGGCTTGGGAAAATTCCGCTACTTAGATGCAGACCGACTTATTGATAGATTGTGTTGATTAAGCTTATTTTCCTTTATCCTTGACTTCTTGGTCTTAATTGATTTCCCATGTAACAACCTAAATTTCAGAATGGAAAACTTTTGGGTGATACGGCCTGGGACACGGGCGTGTCCCAGGGCGTGTCCTGCTCGGGTGTGTAGACGTCGCGAGTTCGACGAAAATGCGTTTGACGAAGTGTTCGGGAGGTACACGCCCTGTGACACGGGCGTGACCTAGGGCATGTCCCTCCTGGTCGAGTGTCAAGTGCTTTGGTCAACAGACATGGTCGACAGAGGAAACACGCCAGAGTATACGGGCGTGTACCATCTGACATGGGCGTGTCTGAGGGCGTGTTCTCCCCTTTTGGTTGACGAAATGAGATCGACGATCGTCGAGTGTAATAACACGCCCTGTGACACAGCCGTGTCTGAGCCGACACGGGCGTGTAACCTACCTGTGACCTGTTTCGGTATAAGGCAGTTTGTGCACCGCTTAGAGTACACGGCCTGTGACACGGGCGTGTCATAGGGCGTGTCAGACCCGAGAAGTGATTTTTAGGCTTTTTCATGGCCATCCATTTTCTTCAACTGGGATCTAACAGCTGAGAGTCCTCCCTGCTTCCTTAAGGCCAAAAACTGAGAAAGAATTCTCATTATGTTTATTGCCTTCATCTTTCCAAAACTTAGAAAGAGAAAGGGAGAGGAAGAAGGAGGAGCAGGAAGTGGAGCTGATTGCTGGTGGAGCTTGAGAGTGTCAAGCTGAGATCCGAGACCATCTTTGTGGAGGAAAAGCTGTTGCGTTTCTTTCTAGCCACCTAGGAGCTCATGGTACCAAAGAGGTCTTCAAGGGTAACGACCTTTCTTCCTAGCCATATGAAGGCTTCCTTTATGGCATGTGCATCTGATTCCCCCACCAGAGGGTGGCTTCTTGTGGGAGTCTTTTGGGTTGATTCATGGAATCCCCAATTTGGCATATAGATCCAGAAATGGAGTACGGAATATGCATGCTGTATAAAGCCCATCTGGACAGGTTGGTCTGGATTGGTGATGTTGCATATACAAACCGAAGAAGACTCCGTGATAAATGTGTAGTTTAGGAGTCGATGGGTTAACCCTGTGAAAGGCAATAGCAGGAAGTACTGGAGTGGTACTCCAGGAAAATACATTTGTGATGCTTGTGATGTTTGTGCTATTGTGTTGTACCTGCAAAAGGAAGTAACAGGAAGTACTGGATTGGAGGTCCAGGAAATACCCTTTGTGCTGCTTGATGTTCATGGGTGGACCTGTGAAGGGAAGTAGCAGGAAGTACTGGCATGGTAAGCCATGGAAAATACCCTTGACATTTGTGATAATTGCGTGGTCATACCTGCGAAGAGAGTTGCAGGAAGTACTGGTGTGCCCAGGAAAGACCCACTTATGTGGGAGATGAAATGGGTGTAAGAGTAAGTACTAGTGCGCCGAGGAAAGCACCGAGGCTTTAATGCCAGAACAGGAGCAGTGAAACCGACCCGCTCTTTTGATATAGCCGCGAGTACGCTGTGCTCGGTGATGGCAAGGTGATTTGAGCAACGGTGGGTGGACGATCCGACCTACGCTATGTCCGTCCGATGTGAGACCTAAAAGTGCGATCTGTTGGAGCACATAGCAAGAGTCGTAGGACTGCATGCCATGACACAATGGGGGGCTACGGGCCAATCCCGATGCATTACGACTAGAACTCCGGCTGCACGCCATGGAGTGAAATGCTCAAAGTTTTACCGTTGGGTTGTGACCCTGATACGGTGGTGGGACCCTGGTTTGCCGGTACACCAAGAATGTGCCCTAAGTGCACGGATCGTCTAGCCAAGTGGCTGACGGTTGTGATGGAATGTGTGCGTGAAGGCACATTAGATGAGATATATATATGCTTGTGAAATGCTATGCCTGCAAGGAAGAATACCACTGCTCCGGGAAAAGGGATAGGGTCATTATAATTTGGTCAGCTGAATGCTGACTGTTGCTTCTGTATTCCACCGTTGGGTGGGTTGTCCCTGTGCAGGTGTTGGAGAGTCGAGCGGGACGCATAAGGGATGAAGTCCCTGCTGCCTTTATTATTTCTGCTGCTAGCCCTTGAAGGATAAACTTTTAAATGCTATGTTTTATTTAGAGGTGGCCGGCCTGCGCGCCAATGTTGAGGCCACGGTGTGAAAGCCCTGTAAGGCCATAAGGCCAACTGTTTGTACATATAAAACATTCCTATGTTATATCTAAATGAGGAGTTTCTATATGTTGGACATTTAGGTGTGACGTTCAAGTTTAGTGTTTAGGCTTCTGCTAGAATTTAATGTGTTAGGGTGCGCTGCGCTACTCTGGTATCATACCATTACTTCACCGCCTGTTTTATTGTATATGCGGTGGGGCCCCGACCGGACCTTCTAGTATATATTATGTAAACGGATGGGGTTGTTACATTTTTGGTATCAGTTGTCTTGGTATTTCCCTTTCGAAGTCGTGGTCGACTTCTTTTGTGGAGTGGCGCGCACGTGTCTGTGCGAACCAAGTTAACATGATTGAACTCCTGAATGTCCACTATAGGAATGCAAGTACATGTGTTTAAGGAACCTGCGCATTCCTAACTTGTTAATATTGCTTGTGTATGGTCGCTAATGTGTGTGTCTTGTTCATCTATAGGTGACACGAAGTGGAGCTGGGTAGTCGGAGCCCCAATATTCTGATGAAAGTACTGCACCAGCCGAGGTGCCTACACCTCTACCTTCTGCGGAAACTGTACGATTAGTTGCTGAGGCTTTGTTTGCCATGATCCAAACCCCACCGATTGGGTAGGCACAGTCGGCATTGAGTCCAGAACAGGTGGCGTCGAGGCCAGAACCTGTTGCGTCTGTGGACCATCGGGCAGCTGAACAGCAGTTGAAGCGGTTCATGAGCTTCAATCCGCCTACGTTTTCGGGAGTGGGATCTCCTACATAGGCTGAGGATTGGCTATCACGCGTCCAGCGGATAATGATGGAGATTGGGTCGGAGGAGAATTAGAAGGTCACCTTAGCTATATTCTAATTGGAAGGTGAAACTCGTTTGTGGTGGGACGAGATGGAGTTACACCATTTGGTGGGTAGACCGTTGACACAAGTGTCCATGGTGGAATTTTCTCGACTCTTCCTGGCAAAGCACCTTCCGACGACACAGCGTATTGCCATGAAGAACAAATTCCAAAGGCTAATGCAAGGAGAAGGCAGTGCGGAAACGTACCTGCATGAGTTTACACGCTTGGGGCGGTATGCGGGTTCTATTTTTGCTGATGAGCAGAGGAAGACAAATGGGTTCTATGAAGGACTGCGGGATGAGTTGAGGTTCCTGATTTCTAGTTCTGTGAACCAAGGCTTCCAGACGTTGGTCGACATTGTGTGCGCGCTGAAAAAGATATGAAGAGGGTGCAAGGGAAGAAGGCCTTGGCTGTGACATAGCCAGAGTTCATGGTGCCCCGAATGGCGAAGTCATTTTATAAGAAGAGATGGGGTAAGAAGTCCAAGATGGTGGGACAAGCTCCTTCTTCCGTTGCATCGGGAGCAACGTCGGGGGGCACTTCAAGGTCGGATACTCGTATATGCTTTACTTGTGGAAGGGCAGGGGCATATATCCCGTGAGTGTCATTTGCCACCAAATTATGAAAAGAAGGCGGGAGTGTCATATGCAGAAAAAGGAAAGGCAGTGGTGGAGTCTTCTGCCTCGCAGGCGCAGCCCCGGGTCTACAATCATGGCCTGTAGGAGGCCATTAAGCAGAGTGACGTCGTCACAGGTACGAGTTAAGTAATTGGTATTGTATTTCTTGCATGCTTTTTTTATTGCCTATGCATATGCGGCTTGTGTGTGTGACATGATTGGCACAGGATTTGTAATGATTCGGAACACGCTGGCGTGAGCACTGTTTGATACGGGTGCATCACATTCTTTTCTGTCTAAAGAGTTCATAGCGCAGCTTGGGATACTTAGTCGTGTAAAAACAGATAGTGTCAGAGTGGGGTTGCCGAATGGTTGTATGATGCTTGCAGATCAAGCTTACGATGTGGCGGTTCAGATAAGAAGTCGGGACTTCTTCTTAACTGCATCTGTATTACCGATATCGGAATTTGACGTGATATTTGGTATGGATTGGCTCGCGGAGCAGCATGCCTTGATTGATTGTAATGCAAAAGTGATCACGATGGGCCAGAATACCGAGCAGGAAACACGGTTCGCGGGTATGCGAGGAGTTGGCGGGACGTTGATGTCTGCACTCCAAGTTGTTAAAGCTGTTCGGAAGGGCGTGGAGTTATACTTCACGCTAATTCAAGGCTGTGGAGCCTAAGGCCAGTGTGTGCGATGTTCTGATCGTATCGGAGTTTGCAGATGTGTTTCCCAAGGATCTCCCTGGGCTACCACCCCAGCGTGAGATTGACTTCATGATCGAGTTGGTGCCAGGTGCAAAACCTGTGGCCCGCTCGCCATATCATGTCGCACCAAATGAGATGGCCCAGTTGAAAGTCCAACTGCAAGAGTTGCTGGAACAGGGTTATATTCGCCCCTGTGCTTTTTGTGAAAAAGAAAGACAGCGGTTTACGGTTATGTATTGATTACCGCGAACTGAACAAGCTGACAGAGAAGAACAATTATCCAATTCCGCGGATTGATGAGTTGTTCGATCAGCTTGTGGGATCGACCGTCTACTCGAAATTGGACTTGAAGTCTGGTTATTACCAGTTGAGAATCCGGGATGGTGACATTCCCAATACCACATTTGGAACACGTTACGGGCATTATGAGTTCATGGTAATGCCGTTTGGGCTGTGCAATGCGCCCTCGGTGTTTATGGACTTGATGCACCGAATATTCCGAGAGTACCTAGATTTGTTCGTGATTGTGTTCATTGATGATATTTTGGTCTACTCTCGATCGAAAGCCGAGAATGAGAACCACTTGCGGTTGGTGTTGAATACCTTGAGGCAGAATAAGCTCTATGCCAAGTTCTCGAAGTGCGAGTTTTTGTTATCGTCAGTGGCTTTTCTAGGCCATGTGGTGAGTGGAGCGGGCATATCAGTGGATGCAGCAAAGATAAGGGCCATACAGGAGTGGCCAGTATTGTCTTCAGTGGCCGAGGTCAGGAGGTTCCTTGGACTAGCGGGCTACTATCAAAGATTTGTTGAAAACTTCTCGCGGATTGCTTTTCCGCTAACCACACTGACGAGAAAAGATCAAAAGTTTATTTGGAATCCAGAGTGCGCGCGAGATTTTGAAGAGCAGAAGGTTCGGTTGAACATATCGCCTGTGTTGTCATCGTCATGTGGTACCGATGGATTTGTAATCTATAGTGATGCCTCGGGGAGCGGCTTAGGCTGCGTCCTTCTGCAAAATGGGAAGGTGATTGCTTATGGCTCTCGCCAGCTAAAGGTGCACGAGCAAAACTATCTCGTCCACGACTTAGAGTTGGCGGCGGTGATCTTTGCACTAAAGTTATGGAGACACTATCTTTATGACGTGAAGGTAGAGATCTATACATATCATAAGAGCCTAACGTACCTATTGGAGTAGAAGGACTTGAATATGCGACAACGAAGGTGGTTGGAGTTCCTTGGGGACTACACCATTGAGATTCACTATACACCCGGAAAGGGAAATGTAGTTGCGGATGCCTTGAGTCGGAGAGCTCCGGCAAGGGCGAGTTGGTTGCAGAGGCATGATGAACGTCTCATCCTGGAGCTAAAAGTGTTGGAGATTTCTTGTGTTAACAAGAATTCCGCTGCCAATGCCTGTTTGAACAGGACGGAGGTGAAGTGTGACCTTGCAGACCGAATTCCACGAGCAATGGGGCTAGATGAAGATCTCCTACGCTATGCTAAAGATGGGCCAGATGGCAAGTTCTCCTGGGATGACGGTCTTTTGTGGAAAGAGGGCCGTTTGTGCGTCCCGAATTTGGGTAAATTGAGGGAAGAACTGATGTATGAAGCGCATTATACGAAGTAATCAATCCACCCAGGGAGCACAAAGATGTTCAGGGATATGAAAAAGCTGTTCTGGTGGCCAGGGTTAAAGAAAGATGTTGCTCATTATGTGGCCAAATGCCAAACATGTGCTATGGTGAAGGCGGAATGCCAGAAGCCTGGCGGTTACTTGAAGTCGTTGTCGATTCCAGAATGGAAGTTCGACGATATTTCCATGGATTTCGTGCACGGGTTGCCGAGATCTCAGCGCGGAAATGACTCAATTTGGGTAATTGTCGACCGGCTAATGAAAGTGGCACACTTCCTACCGAATAGACAGGATGATTCGGTGGAAAGTTTGGCAAAACAATATGTTGAGCAGATTGTGCGACTACATGGTGTTCCTCGTAGCATCGTAAGTGATAGAGATGGGCAATTCACATCGAATTACTGGAGGCTAGTTCATCAAATGTTGGGCAGAAAGTTGACATTCAGTACGGCCTTTCATCCCCAAACTGATGGCCAAACTGAACGGACCAACAGGATGATGGAGGATATGCTCCGGATGTGCGCCCTAGACTTTGGAAAGAGATGGGAAGATCATGTCTATATGGTGGAGTTTGTCTATAATAACAGATACCAAGCGAACATCGGTATGACACCGTATGAAGCTCTGTATGGATGAAAGTTTCGTAATCCTTTGCCTTGGGTAGAAGCGGGTGAAGCTAGAGTCTATAATCATAAGGAAGTCGATGAAGCAAACTCGACCATACGTACTATTCGAGAGAGGCTACTCATAGCCCAGGATTGACAAGCGAAATACTGCAACGACAAGCATCGGAATGTGGAGTTCGCGGTAGACGATTGGGTATACTTGAAGATCAAGCCCTTCAAAGGCGTATCCAGGATTCGACGTCTGAAAAATTTGAGTCCAAGATACCTTGGTCCATTTGAAGTGGTAGAGCGAGTCGAGGAGGCTGCATATCGCTAGCTCTGTCGGCAGACTTGAGTGGATTACATGATGTGTTTCACATCTCGGTGTTGCGGAAAGCCGTGAAAGATCTAGCTCAGGTGATCAAGGATGATCGTGTACCGGTAGAGTGTGGGCTAACGACAAAGGTTAGGCCCATTCAAATCGATGATCGAGCCGAGAAACAGTTGCAGAACAAGACATTCAGGATGGTCAAAGTCCGGTGGGATAATTGCGGACGTGAGGAGCTAACATGGGAGCGAGAGCAAATCATGCGAGCTGAATTTCCCGAGCTGTTTCTGTAAAATGGTTGTATAGTGCAAAGTTTGTTGTAACATAAACTTTTGATGTTATAACATTTTTCTTGCTGGTTTCCTTCCTGTGTGCGAATTTCGAGGACAAAATTTCTTGTAGGAGGGGAGGGTTGTAACAGCCCAAATTTCAGAATGGGAAACTTTTGGGTGACACGGCCTGGGACACGGTCGTGTCCCGGAGCGTGTCCTGCTCGAGTGCATAGACATCGTGAGTTCGACGAAAATGCGTTCGACGAAGTGTTCGGGAGGTACACGCCCTGTGACACGGGCGGGACCTAGGGCGTGTCCCCACTGGTCGAGTGTCGAGTGCTTTGTTCGACAAACATGGTTGATAGAGGAAACACCCCATACTACACGGGCGTGTACCATCCGACACGGGCGTGTCGGAGGGCGTGTTCCCCCCTTTTGGTCGACGAAATGAGCTCGACGATCATCGAGTGTAATAACACGCGTTGTGACATTGGCATGTCTGGGCCGACACGGGTGTGTACCCTGGCCGTGACCTGTTTCTGGATAAGGCGGTTTGTGCACCGCTTAGAGTACATGGCCTGTGACACGGGCATGTCACAGGGCGTGTCAAACCCGAGAAGTGATTTTTAGGCTTTTTCGTGGCCGTTCATTTTCTTCAGCTGGGATCTAACAACTGAGAGTCCTCCCTGCTTCCTTAAGGCCGAAAACTGAGAAAGAATTCTCATTATGTTTATTGCCTTCATCTTTCTACAAAACTTTTAAAGAGAAAGGGAGAGGAAGAAGGAGGAGGAGGAAGTGGAGCTGATTGCTGGTGGAGCTTGAGAGTGTCAAGCTGAGATCCGAGGTAATCTTTGTATAGGAAAAGCTGTTGCGGTTCTTTCTAGCCAGCTAGGAGCTCATGGCACCGAAGCGGTCTTCAAGGGTAATAACCTTTCTTCCTAGACATGTGAAGGCTACCTTTTGGCATGCGCATCTGATTCCCCCACCAGAGGGTGGCTTATTGTAGGATTCTTTTGGGTTGATTCATGGAATCCCCAATTTGGCATATAGATTCGGAAATGGAGTACGGAATAAGCATGCTGTGTAAAGCCCATTTGGACAGGTTGGTCTGGATTGATGATGTTACATATACGAACTGAAGAGGACTCCATGATAAACGTGTAGTTTAGGAGTCGATGTGTTAACCCTGTGAAAGGCAGTAGCAGGAAGTACTGGAGTGGTAGTCCAGGAAAATACACTTGTGATGCTTGTGATGCCTGTGCTATTGTGTTGTACCTGCAAAAGGAAGTCGCATGAAGTACTGGATTGGAGGTCCAGGAAATACCCTTTGTACTGCTTGATGTTCTTGGGTGGACATGTGAGGGGAAGTAGCAAGAAATACTGGCGTGGTAAGCCATGGAAAATACCCTTGACATTTGTGATAATTGCGGGGTCATACCTGTGAAGAGAGTAGGATGTACTGGTGTGCCCAATAAAGACCCGCTGATGTGTGAGATGAAATGGGTGTAAGAGTAAGTACTAGTGCGCCCAGGAAAGCACACAGGCTTGAATGTTAGAACATGATCAGTGAAACCGACCCGCGCCTTTGATATAGCTGCGAGTACGCTGTGCTCGGTGATGGCAAGGCAATTTGAGCCAACGGGGGGGGGGGGGGGGGGGGGGCGGGGGTGGATGATCCGATCTGCGCTATGTTCGTCCGACGTGAGACCTGAAAGTGCGATCTGTTAGAGCGCATAGCAAGAGTCGTAGGCCTGCGCGCCATGACACAATGGGGGGCTACGGGCCAATCCCGGTGCATTACGACTAGAACTCCGGCTGCTCGCCATGGAGTGAAATACTCAATGTTTTACCATTGGGTTGTGACCCTGATACGGTGGTGGGACCTTGGTTCGCCGGTACACCAAGAATGTGCCCTGAGTGCACAGATCATCGGGTCGAGTGGCTGACGGTTGTGATGGAATGTGTGCGTGAAAGCACATTAGATGAGATATATATATGGTTGTGAAATGCTATGCCTGCAGGGAAGAATACCACTGCCCCGGGAAAAAGGGTAGGGTCGTTATAATTTGGTCAGCTGAATGCTGACCGTTGTGTCTGTTTTCCACCGTTGGGTGGGTTGTCCCTGTGCAGGTGTTGGAGAGCCGAGCGGGACGCATAAGGGCTGAAGTACCTACTGCCTTTGCTGTTGCTGCTGCTATCCCTCGAAGGATAATCTTTTAAATGTTGTGTTTTATTTAGACGTGGCCGGCCTGCGTGCCAATGTTGAGGCCACGGTGTGAAAGCCCTATAAGGCCATAAGGCCAACTGTTTGTACTTATAAAACATTCCTATGTTATATCTAAATAAGGAGTTTCTATATGTTGGACATTCAGGTGTGACGTTCAAGTTTACTGTTTAGGCTTCCGCTAGAATGCAATGTGTTAGGGTGCGCTGCGCTACTCTTATATCATACCGTAACTTCACCGCCTGTTTTGTGGTATATGCTGTGGGGCCCCGGCCGGACCATCTTGTATATACTATGTAAACGGATGGGGTTGTTACATTTTTGGTATCACTTGTCTTGGTCTTTCCCTTTAGAAGTCGTGGTCGACTTCTTTTGTGGGGGTGGCGAGCACATTTCTATGCGAACCAAGTTAACCTGATTGAACTCCTGAATGTCCAATGTAGGAATGCAAGTACATGTGTTTGTGGAACCTGCGCGTTCCTAACTTGTTGATATTGCTTGTGTACGGTCGCTAATGTGTGTGTCTTGTTCACCTATAGGTGACACGAAGTGGAGCTGGGCAGTCAGAGTCCCAACATTCTGATGAAAGTACGGCACCGGCCGAGGTGCCTATACCTCCGCCTTCTGCGGAAACTGTACGATTAGTTGCTGAGGCTATGTTTGCCTTGATCCAAACCCAGCCGATTGGGCAGGCACAACCGGCATTGATGCCAGAACATGTGGCGGCGAGGCCAGAACCTGTTGCGACTGTGGATCCTCGGGCAGCTGAACGACAGTTGAAGCGATTCATGAGCTTCAATCCGCCTACATTTTTGGGAGTGGGATCTCCTGCGCAGGCTGAGGATTGGCTATCACACGTTAAGCGGATAATGACGGCGATTGGGTCGGAGGAGAATCAGAAGGTCACCTTAGCTACCTTCTTATTGGAAGGCGAAGCATGTTTGTGGTGGGACGAGATGGAGTTACACCATTTGGCGGGTAGACCGTTGACACAAGTGTCTATGGAGGAATTTTCTCGACTCTTCCTGGCAAAGAACCTTCCGGGGGAACATCGTATTGCCATGGAGAATGAATTCCAAAGGCTAATGCAAGGAGAAGGCAGTATGGAAACGTACTTGTATGAGTTTACACGCTTGGGGCGGTATGTGGGTATGTGGGTTCTATTTTTGCTGATGAGCAGATGAAGACAAATAGGTTATATAAAGGACTGCGGGACGAGTTGAGGTTCCTTCTTTCTAGTTCTGTGAACCAAGGCTTCCAGGAATTGGTTGACACTGCGTGCGCGCTGGAAAAAGATATGAAGAGGGTGCAAGGGAAGAAGGCCTTGGCTGTGACACAACCGGAGTTAAAGGTGCCCCGGCCGGCAAAGTAATTTTATAAGAATAGATGGGGTAAGAAGTCCAAGATGGAGGGATAAGCTCCTTCTTTAGTTACATCAGGAGCAACGTCGGGGGCACTTCAAGGCCGGATACTCGTACATGCTTTACTTGTGGATGGGTGTGGCATATAGCCCGTGAGTGTCGGGTGCCGCCAAATAATGAAAAGAAGGCGGGAGCATCATATGCGGAAAAAGGAAAGGCAGTGGTGTAGTCTTCTGCCTCGCAGGTGCAGCCCCGGGTCTACAATCTTGGCCTGCAGGAGGCCATTAAGCCGAGTGACGTCGTCAGAGGTACGAGTTAAGTTATTGAGTATTGTATTGCTTGCATGCTTTGTTTATTGCCTATGCATATGCGGCTTGTGTGTGTGACATGATCGGCACAGGATTTGTAATGATTCGGAACACGCTGGCGCGAGCACTGTTTGATACGGGTGCGTCGCATTCTTTTCTGTCTAAAGAGTTCATAGCGCGGCTTGGGATACCTAGTCGTGTAAAAACAGATAGCGTCAGAGTGGGGTTACCGAATGGTTGTATGATGCTTGTAGATCAAGCTTGCGATGTGGCGGCTCAGATAGGAAGTCGAGACTTCTGCTTAACTGCATCTTTATTACCGATATCAGAATTTGATGTGATATTTGGTATGGATTGTCTCGCGGAGCAGCATGCTTTTATTGATTGTAATGCCAAAGAGATCACGTTGGGCCAGAATACCGAGCAGGAAACACGGTTTGCGGGTATGCGAGGAGTTGGCGGGACGTTGTTGTCTGCACTCTAAGTTGTTAAAGCTGTTCGGAAGGGCGTGGAGTTATACTTCACGCTAATTCAGGTTGTGGAGCCTAAGGACAGTGTGTGCGATGTTCCGATCATATCAGAGTTTGTAGATGTGTTTCCCAAGGATCTCACTGGGCTACCACCCCAGCCTGAGATTGAATTCACGATCGAGTTGGTGCCAGGTACAAAACCTGTGGCCCGCTCGCCATATCGCGTTGCGCCAAAGGAGATGGCTGAGTTGAAAGTCCAACTGCAAGAGTTGCTGGAGTAGGGTTATATTCTCCCAAGAATGTCACCTTGGAGCGCCCCTGTGCTTTTTGTGAAAAAGAAAGATGGCGTTTTACGGTTATGTATTGATTACCACGAACTGAACAAGCTGACAGAGAAGAACAAATATCCAATTCCGCGGATTGATGAGTTGTTCAATCAGCTAGTGGGATCGACCGTCTACTCGAAATTAGACTTGAAGTCTGGTTATTAACAGTTGAGAATCCGGGAAGGTGACATTCCCAAAACAGCATTTGGAACACGTTACGAGCATTATGAGTTCACAGTAATGCCGTTTGGGCTGTGCAATGCACCCTCGATGTTTATGGACTTGATGCACCGAATATTCCGAGAGTACCTAGATTTGTTCGTGATTGTGTTCATTGATGATATTTTGGTCTACTCTCGATCGAAAGCCGAGCATGAGAACCACTTGTGGTTGGTGTTGAATACCTTGAGGCAGAATAAGCTCTATGCCAAGTTCTCGAAGTGCAAGTTTTGGTTATCGTCAGTGGCTTTTCTAGGCCATGTGGTGAGTGGAGCGGGCATAACAGTGGATCCAGCAAAGATAAGGGCCATACAGGAGTGGCCGATATTTTTTCTCAGTGGCTGAGGTCAGGAGCTTCCTTGGACTGGCGGGCTACAAACGAAGATTTGTTGAAAACGTCTCATGGATTGCTTTGCCGCTAACCACACTGACGAGAAAAGTTCAGAAGTTCGTTTGGACGCCAGAGTGCGTGCGAGCTTTTGAAGAGCTGAAGGTTCGGTTGACCAAGGCGCCTATGTTTTCATCGCCACGTGGTACCGATGGATTTGTAATCTATAGTGATGCCTCGGGGAGCGGCTTAGGCTACATCCTTCCGCAAAATGGGAAGGTGATTGCTTATGGCTCTCGCCAGCTAAAGATGCACGAGCGAAACTATCCTGTCCATGACTCAGAGTTGGCGGCGGTGATCTTTGCACTAAAGCTATGGCAACACTATCTTTATGGCGTGAAGGTAGTGATCTATACAGATCATAAGAGTCTAAAGTACTTATTGGAGCAGAAGGACTTGAATATGAGACAACGAAGGTGGTTAGAGTTCCTTGGGGACTACACCTTTGAGATTCACTATACGCCCGAAAAGGGAAATGTAGTCGCGGATGCCTTGAGTGGGAGAGCTCCGACAAGGGCGAGTTGGTTGCAGAGGCATAATGAACGTCTCATCTAGGAGCTAGAAGTGTTGGAGATTTCTTGTGTTGATAAGAATTCTGCTGCCAATGCCTATTTGAACAGGACGGAGGTGCAGTGTGACCTTGCAAATCGGATTCGACGAGCAACGGGGCTAGATGAAGATCTCCTACGCTATACTAAAGATGGGCCAGATGGCAAGTTCTCCTGGGATGACGGTCTTTTGCGGCAAGAGGGCCATTTGTGCGTCCCGAATTTGGGTAAATTGAGGGAAGAACCGATGTATGAAGCGCATTATACGAAGTACTCAATCCACCCAGGGAGCACAAAGATGTTCAGGGATATGAAAACGCTGTTCTATTGGCCAGGGCTAAAGAAAGATGTTGCTCATTATGTGGTCAAATGCCAAACATGTGCTATGGTGAAGGCGGAATGCTAGAAGCCTGGCGGTTACTTGAAGTCGTTGTCGATTCCAGAATGGAAGTTCGACGATATTTCCATGGATTTCGTGCACGGGTTGCCGAGATCTTAGCGCGGAAATGACTCAATTTGGGTAATTGTCGACCGGCTAATGAAAGTGGCAAACTTCCTCCCGAATAGACAGGATGATTCGGTGGAAAGTTTGGCAAAATTATATGTTGAGCAGATTGTGCGACTACACGGTGTTCCTTGGAGCATCGTAAGTGATAGAGATGGGCGATTCACATCGAATGACTGGAGGCTAGTTCATCAACTGTTGGGCAGAAAGTTGACATTCAATACGACCTTTCATCCCCAAACTGATGGCCAAACTGAACGGACCAACAAGACGATGGAAGATATGCTCCGGATGTGCGCCCTAGACTTTGGAAAGAGATGGGAAGATCATGTCTATATGGTGGAGTTTACCTATAATAACAGCTACTAAGCGAGCATCGGTATGACACCGTATGAAGCTTTGTATGGACGGAAGTATCGTACTCCTTTGGCTTGGTTAGAAGCGGGCGAAGCTAGAGTCTATAATCGTAAGGAAGTCGATGAAGCAAACTCGACCATACGTACTACTCGAGAGAGGCTACTCATAGCCCAGGATAGACAAGCGAAATATTGCAACGCCAAGCATCGGAACGTGGAGTTCGCAGTAGGCGACTGGGTATACTTGAAGATCAAGCCCTTCAAAGGCGTATCCAGGATTCGACGTCTGAAAAAGTTGAGTCCAAGATACCTTGGTCCATTTGAAGTGGTAGAGCGAGTCGAGGAGGCTACATATTGGCTAGCTCTGTCGGCAGACTTGAGTGGATTACATGATGTGTTTCATATCTCAGTGTTGCGGAAAGCCATGAAAGATCCAGCTCAGGTGATCAAGGATGATCGTGTACCGGTAAAGTGTGGGCTAATGACAAAGGTTAGGCCCATTCAAATCGAGGATCGAGCCGAGAAATAGTTGCGGAACAAGACGTTCGGGATGGTCAAAGTCCGGTGGGATAATTGCGGCTGTGAGGAGCTAACATGGGAGCGAGAGCAAATCATGCGAGCTAAATTTCCCGAGCTGTTTTTGTAAAATGGTCGTATAGTGCAAATTTTGTTGTAACATAAACTTTTGATGTTATAACATTTTGTTTGCTGGTCTCCTTCCTGTGTGCGAATTTCGAGGACAAAATTTCTTGTAGGAGGGGAGGGTTGTAACATCCCAAATTTCAGAATGGGAAACTTTTGTGTGACACGGCCTGGGACACGGGCGTGTCCTGCTCGAGTGCGTAGATGTCGTGAGTTCGACGAAAATGCGTTCGACGAAGTGTTCGGGAGGTACACGCCCTGTGACACGGGCGTGACCTAGGGCGTGTCCCCACTGGTCGAGTGTCGAGTACTTTGTTCAACAAATATGGTCGACAGAGGAAACACGCCATACTACACGGGCGTGTACCATCCAACACGGGCGTGTCGGAGGGCATGTTCCCCCCTTTTGGTCGACAAAATGAGCTCAACGATCATCGATTGTAATAACACGCCTTGTGATATGGGCGTGTCTGGGCCGACACGGGCGTGTACCCTGGCCGTGACCTGTTTCAGGATAAGGCGGTTTGTGCACCGCTTAGAGTACACGGCCTGTGACACTGGCGTGTCACAGGGCGTGTCAGACCGAGAAGTGATTTTTAGGATTTTTCGTGGCCGTCCATTTTCTTCAGCTGGGATCTAACAGCTGAGAGTCCTCCCTGCTTCCTTAAGGCCGAAAACTGAGATAGAATTCTCATTATGTTTAATGCCTTCATCTTTCTACAAAACTTAGAAAGATAAAGGGAGAGGAAGAAGGAGGAGGAGGAAGTGGAGCTGATTGCTGGTGGAGCTTGAGAGTGTCAAGCTGATATCCGAGGCAATATTTGCAGAGGAAAAGCTGTGGCAGTTCTTTCTAGCCAGCTAGGAGCTCATGGCACCAAAGCGGTCTTCAAGAGTAACGACCTTTCTTCCTAGACTTGTGAAGGCTTCCTTTTTGGCATGTTCATCTGATTCCCCCACCAGAGGGTGGCTTATTGTGGGAGTCTTTTTGGTTGATTCATGGAATTCCCAATTTGGCATATAGATCCGGAAATGGAGTACGGAATAGGCATGCTGTGTGAAGCCCATTTGGACAGGTTGGTCTGGATTGATGATGTTACATATACAAACCGGAGAAAACTCCGTGATAAACGTGTAGTTTAGGAGTCGATGGGTTAACCCTGTGAAAGGCAGTAGCAGGAAGTACTGGAGTGGTAGTCTAGGAAAATACCCTTGTGATGCTTGTGATGCCTGTGCTATTGTGTTGTACCTGCAATAGGAAGTTGCAGGAAGTACTGGATTGGAGGTCCAGGAAATACCCTTTGTACTGCTTGATGTTCATGGGTGGACCTGTGAAGGGAAGTAGCAGGAAGTACTGGCGTGGTAAGCTATGGAAAATACCCTTGACATTTGTGATAATTGCGGGGTCATACCTGTGAAGAGAGTAGCAGGAAGTACTGGTGTGCCCAGTAAAGACCCGCTGATGTGTGAGATGAAATGGGTGTAAGAGTAAGTACTAGTGCGCCCAGGAAAGCACACCGGCTTGAATGTTAGAACAGGATCAGTGAAACCAACCCGCGCCTTTGATATAGCTGCGAGTACGCTGTGCTCAGTGATGGCAAGGCAATTTGAGCAACGGGGGGGGGGGGGGGGGGGGGGGGTGGATGATCCGACCTGCACTATGTCCGTCCGACGTTAGACCTGAAAGTGCGATCTGTTAGAGCGCATAGCAAGAGTCGTAGGCCTACACGCCATGACACAATGGGGGGCTACGGGCCAATCCCGGTGCATTACGACTAGAACTCCGGCTGCACACCATGGAGTGAAATGCTCAATGTTTTACCGTTGGGTTGTGACCCTGATACGGTGGTGGGTACCTTGGTTCGCCGGTACACCAAGAATGTGCCCTGAGTGCACGGATCATCGGGCCGAGTGGCTGACGGTTGTGATGGAATGTGTGTGTGAAAGTACATTAGATGAGATATATATATGGTTGTGAAATGCTATGCCTGCAGGGAAGAATACCACTACCCCGGGAAAAAAGGGTAGGGTCGTTATAATTTGGTCAGTTGAATGATGACCGTTGTATCTGTTTTCCACCGTTGGGTGGGCTGTCCCTGTGCAGGTGTTGGAGAGCCGAGCGGGACGCATAAGGGCTGAAGTCCCTGCTGCCTTTGCTGCTGCTGCTGCTATCCCTCGAAGGCTAATCTTTTAAATGTTGTGTTTTATTTAGACGTGGCCGGCCTGCGTGCTAATGTTGAGGCCACAGTGTGAAAGCCCTATAAGGACACAAGGCCAACTGTTTGTACTTATAAAACATTCCTATGTTATATCTAAATGAGGAGTTTTATATGTTGGACATTCAGGTGTGACGTTCAAGTTTAGTGTTTAGGCTTCCGCTAGAATGCAATATGTTAGGGTGCACTGCGCTACTCTGGTATCATACCGTAACTTCACCGCCTGTTTTGTGATATATGCTGTGGGGCCCCGGCCGGACCATCTAGTATATACTATGTAAACGGATGGGGTTGTTACATTTTTGGTATCACTTGTCTCGGTCTTTCCGTTTCAAAGTCGTGGTAGACTTCTTTTGTGGGGGTGGCGAGCACATTTCTGTGCGAACCAAGTTAACATGATTGAACTCCTGAATGTCCAATGTAGGAATGCAAGTACATGTGTTTGCGGAACCTGCACGTTCCTAACTTGTTGATATTGCATGTGTACGGTCGCTAATGTGTGTGTCTTGTTCACCTATAGGTGACACGAAGTGGAGCTGGGCAGTCGGAGCCCCAACATTCTGATGAAAGTACGACACCAGCCGAGGTGCCTACACCTCCGCCTTCTACGGAAACTGTATGATTAGTTGATGAGGCTTTGTTTGCCTTGATGCAAACCCAGCCGATTGGGCAGGTACAACCGGCATTGAGGCCAGAACAGGTGTCGGTGAGGACAAAACCTGTTGCGGCTGTGGACCCTCGGGCAGCTGAACGGCAGTTGAAGCAATTCATGAGCTTCAATCCGCCTACGTTTTCGGGAGTGGGATCTCCTGCGCAGGCTTATGATTGGCTATCGCGCGTCAAACGGATAATGATGGCGATTGGGTCGGAGGAGAATCAGAAGGTCACCTTAGCTACCTTCTTATTGGAAGGCGTAGCATGTTTGTGGTTGGACGAGATGGAGTTACACCATTTGGCGGGTAGACCGTTGACACAAGTGTCTATGGAGGAATTTTCTCGACTCTTCCTGGCAAAGAACCTTCTAGGGGAACATCGTATTGCCATGGAGAATGAATTCCAAAGGCTAACGCAAGGAGAAGGCAGTGTGGAAACGTACCTGCATGAGTTTACACGCTTGGGGCGGTATGTGGGTATGTGGGTTCTATTTTTGCTGATGAGCAGAGGAAGACAAATAGGTTCTATGAAGGACTGCGGGACGAGTTGAGGTTCCTGCTTTCTAGTTCTGTGAACCAAGGCTTCCAGGAATTGGTTGACATTGCGTGCGCGCTAGAAAAAGATATGAAGAGGGTGCAAGGGAAGAAGGCCTTGGCTGTGACACAACCGGAGCTCAAGGTGGCCCGGCCGGCGAAGTCATTTTATAAGAAGAGATGGGGTAAGAAGTCCGAGATGGCGGGATAAGCTCCTTCTTCAGTTGCATCGGGAGCAACGTCGGGGGCCACTTCAAGGTCGGATACTCCTACATGCTTTACTTGTGGACGGGTGGGGCATATAGCCCGTGAGTGTCAGGTGCCGCCAAAAAATGAAAAGAAGGCGGGAGCATCATATGCGGAAAAAGGAAAGGCAGTGGTGTAGTCTTCTGCCTCGCAGGCGCAGCCCCGGGTCTACAATCTTGGCCTGCAAGAGGCCATTAAGCCGAGTGACGTCATCAGAGGTACGAGTTAAGTTATTGAGTATTGTATTGCTTGCATGCTTTGTTTATTGCCTATGCATATGCGGCTTGTGTGTGTGACATGATTGGCACAGGATTTGTAATGATTCGGAACACGCTGGCGCGAGCACTGTTTTATACGGGTGCGTCGCATTCTTTTCTGTCTAAAGAGTTCATAGCGCGGCTTGGGATACCTAGTCGTGTAAAAACAGATAGCGTCAGAGTGGGGTTGCCGAATGGTTGTATGATGCTTGCGGATCAAGCTTGCGATGTGGCGGTTCAGATAGGAAGTCAGGACTTCTGCTTAACTGCATCTTTATTATCGATATCGGAATTTGACGTGATATTTGGTATGGATTGGCTCACGGAGCAGTATTCCTTGATTGATTGTAATGCCAAAAAGATCACGTTGGGCCAGAATAATGAGCAGGAAACACGGTTTGCGGGTATGCGAGGAGTTGGCGGGACGTTGATGTCTGCACTCCAAGTTGTTAAAGCTGTTCGGAAGGGTGCGGAGTTATACTTCATGCTAATTCAGGTTGTGGAGCCTAAGGACAGTATGTGCGATGTTCCGATCATATCGGAGTTTGCAGATGTGTTTCCCAAGGATCTCACTGGGCTACCACCCCAGCGTGAGATTGAATTCACGATCGAGTTGGTGCTAGGTGCAAAACCTGTGGCCCGCTCGCCATATCGCGTTGCGCCAAAGGAGATGGACGAGTTGAAAGTCCAACTGCAAGAGTTGCTGGAGCAGGGTTATATTCGCCCAAGAATGTCACCTTGGAGCGCCCCTGTGCTTTTTGTCAAAAAGATAGATGGCGGTTTACGGTTATGTATTGATTACCACGAACTGAACAAGCTGACAGAGAAGAACAAATATCCAATTCCGCGGATTGATGAGTTGTTTAATCAGCTAGTGGGATCGACCGTCTACTCGAAATTAGACTTGAAGTCTGGTTATTACCAGTTGAGAATCCGGGAAGGTGATATTCCCAAAACCGCATTTGGAACACGTTACGAGCATTATGAGTTCACGGTAATGCCGTTTGAGCTGTGCAATGCACCCTCGGTGTTTATGGACTTGATGCACCGAATATTCCGAGAGTACCTAGATTTGTTCGTGATTGTGTTCATTGATTATATTTTGGTCTACTCTCGATCGAAAGCCGAGCATGAGAACCAATTGCGGTTGGTGTTGAATACCTTGAGGCAGAATAAGCTCTATGCCAAGTTCTCAAAGTGCGAGTTTTGTTTATCGTCAGTGGCTTTGCTAGGCCATGTGGTGAGTGGAGCGGGCATAGCAGTGGATCCAGCAAAGATAAGGGCCATACAGGAGTGGCCGATATTGTCTTCAGTGGCCGAGGTCAGGAGCTTCCTTGGACTGGCGGGCTACTATCGAAGATTTGTTGAAAACTTCTCACGGATTGCTTTGTCGCTAACCACACTGACGAGAAAAGATCAGAAGTTCGTTTGGATGCCAGAGTGCGTGCGAGCTTTTGAAGAGCTGAAGGTTCGGTCGACCAAGGCGCCTGTGTTTTCATCGCCATGTGGTACCGATGGATTTGTAATCTATAGTGATGCCTCAGGGAGCGGCTTAGGTTGCGTCCTTCCTCAAAATGGGAAGGTGATTGCTTATGGCTCTCGCTCCAGCTAAAGGTGTACGAGCGAAACTATCCCGTCCATGACTTAGAGTTGGCGGCGGTGATCTTTGCACTAAAGCTATGGCGACACTATCTTTATGGCGTGAAGGTAGAGATCTATACAGATCATAAGAGCCTAAAGTACTTATTGGAGCAGAAGGACTTGAATATGAGACAACGAAGGTGGTTGGAGTTCCTTGGGGACTACACCTTTGAGATTCACTATACGCCCGGAAAGGGAAATGTAGTCGCGGATGCCTTGAGTCGGAGAGCTCCGACAGGGGTGAGTTGGTTGCAGAGGCATGATGAACGTCTCATCTAGTAGCTAGAAGTGTTGGAGATTTCTTATGTTGACAAGAATTCCGCTGCCAATGCCTGTTTGAACTGGACGGAGGTGTAGTGTGACCTTGTAGACCGGATTCGACGAGCAACGGGGCTAGATGAAGATCTCCTATGCTATGCTAAAGATGGGCCAGAGGGCAAGTTCTCCTGGGATGACAGTCTTTTGCGGAAAGAGTGTTGTTTGTGCATCCCGAATTTGGGTAAATTGAGGGAAGAACTGATGTATGAAGCGCATTATACGAAGTACTCAATCCACCCAGGGAGCACAAAGATGTTCAGGGATATGAAAAAGCTATTTTGGTGGCCAGGGCTAAAGAAAGATGTTGCAAATTATGTGGCCAAATGCCAAACCTGTGCCATGGTGAAGGCGGAATGCCAGAAGCTTGGAGGTTACTTGAAGTCGTTGCCGATTCAAGAATGGAAGTTCTTCGATATTTCCATGGATTTCGTGCACGGGTTGCCGAGATCTCAGCGCGGAAATGACTCAATTTGGGTAATTGTCGACCGGCTAATGAAAGTGGCACACTTCCTACCGAATAGACAGGATGATTCGGTGGAAAGTTTGGCAAAATTATATGTTGAGCAGATTGTGCGACTACATGGTGTTCCTCGTAGAATCTTAAGTGATAGAGATGGGCGATTCACATCAAATTACTGGAGGCTATTTCATCAACTGTTGGGCATGAAGTTGATATTCAGTACGACCTTTCATCCCCAAAATGATGGCCAAACTGAACGGAACAACAGGACGATGGAGGATATGCTCCGAATGTGTGCCCTAGACTTTGGAAAGAGATGGAAAGATCATCTCTATATGGTTGAGTTTGCCTATAATAACAGCTACCAAGCGAGCATCAGTATGGCACCGTATGAAGCTCTGTATGGACGGAAGTGTTGTACTCCTTTGGCTTGGGTAGAAGCGGGCTATGCTAGAGTCTATAATCGTAATGAAGTCGATGAAGCAAACTCGACCATACGTACTATTCGAGAGAGGCTACTCATAGCCCAGGATCGACAAGCGAAATAATACAATGCCAAGCACCGGAACATGGAGTTCGCGGTATGCGACTGTGTATACTTGAAGATCAGGCCCATCAAAGGCGTATCCAGGATTCGACGTCTGAAAAAGTTGAGTCCAAGATACCTTGGTCCATTTGAAGTGGTAGAGCGATTCGTGGAGGCTGCATATCGGCAAGCTCTGTCGGCAGACTTGAGTGGATTACATGATGTGTTTCACATCTTGGTGTTGCGGAAAGCTGTGAAAGATCCAGCTCAGGTGATCAAGGATGATCGTGTGCCGGTAGAGTATGGGCTAACGACAAAGGTTAGGCCCATTCAAATCGAGGATCGAGCCGAGAAACAGTTGCGGAACAAGACGGTCGGGATGGTCAAAGTCCGGGGGGATAATTGCGGCCGTGAGGAGCTAACATGGGAGAGAGAGCAAACCATACGAGCTGAATTTCCCGAGCTGTTTCCATAAAATGGTTGTATAGTCCAAATTTTGTTGTAACATAAACTTTTGATGTTATAACATTTCGCTTGCTGGTTTCCTTCCTGTGTGCGAATTTCGAGGACGAAATTTCTTGTAGGAGGGGAGGGTTGTAACAACCCAAATTTCAGAATGGGAAACTTTTGGGTGACACGGCCTGGGATACGGGCGTGTCCCAAGGCGTATCCTGCTCGGGTGTGTAGACGTCGCGAGTTCGACAAAAATGCGTTCGAGGAAGTGTTCGGGAGGTACACGCCCTGTGACACGGGCGTGGCCTAGGGCGTGTCCCCCCTAGTCAAGTGTCGAGTGCTTTGGTCAACAAACGTGGTCGACAGAGGAAACACGCCATACTACATGGGCGTGTACCATCTGACACGGGCGTGTTGGGGGGCGTGTTCCCACCTTTTGGTTGATGAAATGAGCTTGACGATCGTCGTGTGTAATAATACGCCCTGTGACACGGGCGTGTATGGGCCGACATGGGCGTGTACCCTAGCCGTGACCTATTTCGGGATAAGGCAGTTTGTGCACCGCTTAGAGTACACAGCCTGTGACACGGGAGCGTCATAGGGCGTGTCAGACCCGAGAAGTGATTTTTAGGCTTTTTCGTGGCCCTCCATTTTCTGCAGCTGGGATGTAAAAACTGAGAGTCCTCCCTGCTTCTTTAAGGCCGAAAACTGAGAAAGAATTATCATTACGTTTATTACCTTCATCTTTCTACAAAACTTAGAAAGAGAAAGGATGAGGAAGAAGGAGGAGGAGGAAGTGGAGTTGATTGCTGGTGGAGCTTGAAAGTGTCAAGCTGAGATCCGAGGCCACCTTTGCGGAGGAAAAGCTGTTGTGATTCTTTCTAGCCAGCTAGGAGCTAATGGCACCAAAGCGGTCTTCAAGGGTAACGACATTTCTTTCTAGCCATGTGAAGACTCCTTTTTGGCATGTGCATCTAATTCCCCCACCAGAGGGTGGCTTGTTGTGGCAGTCTTTTGCCTTGATTCATGTAATTCCCAATTTGGCATATAGATCTGGAAATGGAGTACAGAATAGGCATGCTGTGTGAAGCCCATCTGGATAGGTTGGTCTGGATTTGTGATGTTGCATATACGAACCGGAGAAGACTCTGTGATGAATATGTAGTTTAGGAGTCAATGGGTTAACCCTGTGAAAGGCAGTAGCAGGAAGTACTGGAGTGATAGTCCAGGAAAATACCCTTGTGATGCTTGTGATGCTTATGCTATTGGGTTGTACCTGTGAAAGGAAGTAGCAGGAAGTACTGGATTGGAGGTCCAGGAAATACCCTTTGTACTGCTTAATGTTCATGGGTAGACCTGTGAAGGGAAGTAGCAGGAAGTACTGGCGTGGTAAGCCATGTAAAATACCCTTGACATTTGTGATAATTACGGGGTCATACTTGTGAAGAGAGTAGCAGGAAGTACTGGTGTGCCCAGGAAATACCCGTTGATGTGTGAGATGAAATGGGTGTAAGAGTAAGTACTGGTGCACCCAGGAAAGCACCCATGTTTGAATGCCAGAACAGGGTCGGTGAAACCGACCCGTGCCTTTGATATAGCCGCGGGTACGCTGTGCTCGGTGATGGCAAGGAGATTTGAGCAACGGGGGGGGGGGGGGGGGGGGGGGTGGATGATCCGACCTGCGCTATGTCCGTCCGACGTGAGACCTGAAAGTGCAGTCTGTTGGAGCGCATATCATGAGTCGTAGGCCTGCGCGCCATGACACAATGGGGGTTACGGGCAAATCCCGGTGCATTACGACTAGAACTCTGGCTGCATGCCATGGACTGAAATGCTCAATGTTTTACCGTTGGGTTGTCACCCTGATACGATGGTGGGACCCTGGTTCGCCGGTACACCAAGAATGTGCCCTGAGTGCACGGATCGTCGGGCCGAGTGGCTGACGGTTGTGATGGAATGTGTGCATGAAAGCACATTAGATGAGATATATATATGCTTGTGAAATGCTATGCCTGTAGGGAAGAATACCACTGCCCCGAGAAAAGGGGTAGGGTTGTTATAATTTGGTCAGCTGAATGCTGACCGTTGCCTCTGTTTTCCACCGTTGGGTGGGCTGTCCCTGTGCAGGTGTTGGAGAGCTGAGCGGGACGCATAAGGTCTGAAGTCCCTGCTGCCTTTGCTGTTGCTGCTGCTAGCCCTTGAAGGCTAAAATTTTAAATGCTGTGTTTTATTTAGACGTGGCCGGCCTGCGCGCCAATGTTTAGGCCACGTTGTGAAAGCCCTATAAGGCCATAAGGAGAACTATTTGTATTTATAAAACATTCTTATGCTATATCTAAATGAGGAGTTTCTATATGTTGGACATTCAGGTGTGACGTTCAAGTTTAGTGTTTAGGCTTCCGCTAGAATGCAATGTGTTAGGGTGTGCTGCGCTACTCTGGTATCATACCGTAACTTCACCGCCTGTTTTGTGGTATATGCTGTGGGGCCCCGGCCGGACCTTCTAGTAAATACTATGTAAATGGATGGGGTTGTTATATCCCACTTCTGTAGCAATTGCATTATCTTTAACTCCTTTAATAATCATAAATTTTCAAATCCACAGGGATTAAGCCGATCTGCAATGCACATTATACTATGTGTCTTAGTGGAGTGCAATTTGACCTCTGATGACAGTGCAAACTGTGACCTCTAATACCAGTGCAATTTGAACTAGCTTTAACATGAGGATGTTGAATCTAGTTACATCTTGTGGCACATTGAACATGTATGCCACCAACATATTTATTTATAAGAGTTTTTAAACTAATGTCTCACATCTTCTCAGACTTTAATTTCAACTATCTTATCTCTAAGATGCATAGATTTAGAAATTTAAGAGAACATTTAGAAGATTCATAAGATGAATTCTACTTATCTTTGCCCTGTAGACTAGAAGCAGATGCTGGACTCATAGTCTCTGAGCACACTAAAATCCTTGCTTTTGAACTTTAGATTTTGACAAGCATCTGGCTTTCCTTTGCTAACTCCCCCTCAGCAATTGCATTTGTCTTTGACATCTTGAGCTTGATGGTCAGTGCATCCACTGCCAATTTCTTGTGGATTATTTAGAGGATAGCTTCCTTGTTCCAGTTCTAGGTCCGGTACACCTCTGTCTAAGGACCATAATTGGGCATGGACACTTGGACTATCCTGCAAGACAAGATTTACCTTAGCTTAGGAACCCAAGCTAACTTGGGTCCTAGGTTTCTGTTAGCATAAGAATGCATAAGTCTACCTACAGGAGTCCTGTCAGAAAGACATTGCCTTGCCTTTGGCACACTGGGGTTGTGCCAACAGTCTATGGCAAAGTGGCCCACTTTGCCATAGCACGAACATTCCTGGATGTTTTATCTCTTTTTCTGAACACACCTTGAAGAGTGCAAGCCCTTTCTAGCTGCCTGTTCAGTGGGGAGAGCAGAGGTCCTCTTCTTGTTTCTTTTAGCAAGAGATTGACCAGAAGTGGGGTTGTGTTCTTGATTGAAGAACCTTAGAGAAGGCAACTGCCTTATCATTGAATGAGGTGGTTGAGGCACTAAATATAAAAGGTCCAGGATGGGACTTTTGGAATTTTACATGGGAAGCCTTTTGAGCACTTAATCCCATGACCGCTCTTCTTCCATTGTAAGGTACTTTTGTAATCTTACAAGGAAGATTCTCACACCTCAAGTGACCACACTTACAGTCTTGGTCATACCTATTGGATGGGAGAATTATCTTGTGAATGGTTGACTGAGGCCTGACAGGATCTTGGCCTTCCTCTGAGATTGGTGTAACGACTTCATTCGTTCATATAGTATATACTAGAAGGTCCGTCCAGGGCCCCACAACATATACCACAAAACAGGCGGCAAAGTCATGGAGTGATACCAGAGTTGCGCATCCTAACTCATTTCATTCTAGCGGAAGCCTATAACACACAACGTAACTATAAAGATCCACATTTATATATAACAGGAATGTTCACCAAATACAAAGTCAGTTGGCCTTATGGCCTTACAAGTCCTTTTTATAACTGTTGCTTCCACATATTGGGATGCAGGTCAACCACATATAAACAAAAAATATCATGTTAAGCTTAGCCTTCAAGGGCTAGAAGCAGCAGCAGCAGGGACTTCAGCCTTTATGTGTCCCGCTTGGTTCTCCAGCATCTGCACAGGGACACCCCACCCAACAGTGGCAAACAAGGCAACAGTCATCGTTCAGCTGACCAAATTATAACGACCCTACCCCATTCCCGGGGTAGTGGCATTTATTCCCTACAAGCATAGCAATTCTCACGCATATATATTCATCACATATTGTACACTCATGCACAAACATTGCATCACAATCGCGAGCCACGCAGCCCGACGATCCGTGCACTCAGGGCACATTCTTGGTGTACCAGCGAACCAGGGTCCCACCACCATATCAGGGTCGCAACCCAATGGTAAAACAATTGAGCATTTACTCCATGGCGTGTAGCCGAAGATTTTAGTCTTAATGACCCGGGATTGGCCCGTAGCCCCCCATGGTGTCGTGGCGCAGGCCTAAGACTCTCACTATGCATTTCTGCCAAATGCCAATTCATCCAAACACCCATGGCAGACAACCATAATGCGGATACAGTTCATTCTTTGCCCGTTGCTCAAATCGTTAGTTCTATAACAAGACTAACGCGGGTCGGCATCCCCTTATCCATTCAGCAAATAGCCATAGTGTCCTCACAGGACAAGCTTCACAATCACAGGTTAGCTAGGTGCCACACTCAACAATAGCGACAAAACTCATTTCCATCCCTAGCTTTAACCATTTGCGGGTATTTTCCTGGGCTTTCCTACCAGTACTTCCTGCTACTACCCTTCACATGCATAACCCAGCAAGCAGCACAAGCATCAATGGTATTTTCCTGACTTACCACTCTAGTACTTCCTGCTACTACCCTTCACAGGTACCACCCATGAACATCAAGCATTACACGGGTATTTCCTGGACTTCCAATCCAGTACTTCCTGTTACTACCCTTCACAGGTACAACCCAATCAGCACAAGCATTATACGGGTATTTCCTAGACTACCACTCCAGTACTTCATGCTACTAGCCTTCACATGTTTAACCCATCGACTCCTAAGCTACACGTTTCATCACAAAGTCTTCTCCGGTGCGTATATGCAACATCACCAATCCAGACCAACCTGTCCAGATGGGCTTCAAACATCATGCCTATTCTGTACTCCATTTCCGGATATATATGCCAAATTAGTGGGGATTCCAAGAATCAACCCAAGGGAACCCCTCACAAGCCACTCTTTGGTGGGGAAATCCCATGCATATGCCAAAACAGAAGCCTTCACATGGCTAGGAAGAAAGATCGTTACCCTTGAGGATCGTTTTGGTGCCATGAGATCCGAGTCGGCTAGACGGCACCGCAGCGGCCTTGCCTCCACAACGCTAGTCTCAGATAATGAACAGGAACTCCGCAGCTCCACCGGTGGCCGGTCTCCTTCCCTCCTTCTCCTTCTTCCTCTCTCTCTCTCTCTTTAGCTTTTAGAAAAACTATGACCTAACTCAAATGAGAATTTCCTTCTCATTTTTCGGCCTTAAGGAAATAGGGAGGGCTCTCAGCCATCAGATCTCAGCTGAGGAAATGGACGGCCATGACTTTGCCACAAAAGGATAAATCTTGCCTGACACGGCCTGTGACACGCCTGTGTTACAGGCCGTGTACCTTAAGCGCTACACAAATGACTCACCCAGACCAGTACACGCCCATATGACACGCCCGTGTCACGGGCCGTGTCATATGACACGCCTTCAGACACGCTCGTGTTTGTGGCCATGTACATCAGGCTTCACAAAACTAACTTCAACCCGATCGGGAGACGGCCTGTGACACGCCCGTGTCACAGGCTGTGTACCCTAAGACACACATGTATCCTGCCCGTGTTCACTAGGCCTCAAATGCCCTGGGCACATCCATTAAAGGACATGGCCTATGACACGCACGTGTCACAGGCCGTGTGCCCATACACGTTAGCAGACATGCCTGCAGCTCGATTTCGTCGAGCTGAAATCATCGACCAGACGAGGACACTTCCTCTGACACGCCCGTGTAAGATGGCATGTTACCTCATTTTTCGTAGAAACAGATTTCGTCGAACACTCGCCGACTGCTCACCCGAGGAGGACACGTCCTGGGACACGCCCGTGTCCTAGGCCTTGTCACCCAACGTTTTCCCAATCCTGGGATTTGGGGTGTTACAACCCTCCCCTCCTTATAATAAATTTCATTCCCGAAATTTGCACACAGGAAGGAAGTCAAAAACAAGATATTCTATTCCATAAGCGTTCAATAGAACTCAACACACACTGCATAACAGTTACACAAAGAGTTCGGGAAATTCAGCTTGCATGGTCTGCTCTCGCTCCCATGTTATCTCCTCATGGCCACAGTCTTGTTCCGCAACTGTTTATCGGCACGATCCTCGATCAGAATAGGCATAACCTTTGTCGTTAGCCCATACTCCAACGGCACACGATCATTCTCGATCACTTGAGCTGGATCCTTGACGGCTTTCCGAAGCACCGAGATGTGAAACACATCATGTATTCCACCCAAGTCTGCCGAAAGATCTAGCTGATATACAGCTTCCCCAACTCGCTCTATCACTTCAAACGGACAAGGTATCGTGGACTCAACTTTTTCAGACGTCGAATCCTGGATACGCCTTTGAAGGGTTTGATCTTCAAGTATACCCAATCGCCCACCGCGAACTCCACATTTCGGTGCTTGGCGTTGTAGTATTTCGCTTGACGTTCCTGGACTATCAGTAGCCTTTCTCGAATAGTGCGTATCATCGAGTTCGCTTCCTTGACTTCGTTACGTCTATACACTTTGGATTTGCCTGCTTCTACCCAAGCTAACGGCGTACGACACTTCCGACCATACAGAGCTTCAAACGATGCCATACTGATACTTGCTTTGTAGCTGTTTTTATAGGAAAATTCCACCAGATAGAGATGATCTTCCCATCTTGTACCAAAGTCTAGGGCACACATTCAGAGCATATCCTCCATAGTCATGTTGGTTCTCTCAGTTTGGCCATCTATTTGGGGATGAAAGGCCATATAGAACATCAATTTTGTGCCCAATAGCTAATGGACTAGCCTCCAATCATTTGAAGTAAAGCGCCCATCCCAATCGCTCACAATGCTACGAGGAACACCATGTAGCCGTACAATCTGCTTAACATAAATCTTTGGCAAACTTTCCACGGAATCATCCCATTTATTCGGAAGGAAGTGTGCCACTTTCGTCAACCGGTCTACAATCACTCAGATTGAATCATTCCCGCGTTGAGATCTCGGCAACCCGTGCATGAAATCCATGGAAATATCATCGAACTTCCATTCTGGAATCGATAACGACTTCAAGAAATCGCCAGGCGTTGGAGACTTTCACCAAAGTTCAAGTTTGGCATTTGGCCACATAATGAGCAACATTTTTCTTCAGTCCTGGCCACCAGAACAGCTTCTTCATGTCTTTGAACATCTTTGTTCTCACAGGGTGAATTGAGTACTTCGTATAATGAGCTTCATACATCAATTCTTCCCTCAACTTACCAAAACTTGGGACGCACAAACGACCCTCTATCCGCAAAAGGCCGTCATCCCAGGAGAATTTGCCCTCTGGCCCGTCCTTTGCATAGCGTGGGAGACTTTCATCGAGCTCCGTTGCTCGTCGAACCATGTCCGCAAGGTCATATTGCACCTCCATCCAGTTCAGACATGCATTGGTTGTGGAATTCTTGACAACACAAGAAATCTCTAACGCTTCCAACTCCTGGATTAGACGTTCATCGTGCTTTTGGAACCAATTTGCCCTTGTCGGAGCTCTCCGATTCAAGGCATCAGCGACCACATTTCCTTCCCCGGGAGTATAATGAATCTCAAAGGTGTAGTCCCCAAGGAACTCTAGCCACCTTCGTTGTTGTCGCATATTCAGGTCCTTCTGCTCCAACAAATACTTTAGGCTCTTGTGGTACGTATAGATCTCCACTTTCATGCCATATAGATAGTGCCGCCATAACTTTAGTGCAAAGATCACCGCCGCCAACTCTAAGTCATGGATGGGATAATTCTGCACATGCACCTTCAATTGGCGAGAGCCATAAGCAATCACTTTCCTATTTTGCAGAAGAACGCAGCCTAAGCCGCTCCCTGAAGCATCACTGTAGATCTCGAACCCGTCGGTACCACATGGCGATGTCAACACAGGCACCGTGGTCAACCGACACTTTAGCTCTTCAAAAGCTCGAGTGCACTCCGGCATCTAAACGAACTTCTGATCCTTTCTCATCAGCATGGTCAGAGGCAAAGCAATTCGCGAGAAGTTTTCAACAAACCATCTGTAGTAGCCTGCCAGTCCAAGGAAGCTCCTGACCTCGGCCAACGAAGATAACACCGGCCATTCCTGTATGGCTTTTATCTCTGCCGGATCCACTGCTATGCCTTCTCCGCTTACCACATGGCCAAAAAAACCACCGACGATAGCCAAACCTCGCACTTCGAGAACTTGTCATAGAGCGTATTCTTTCTCAAATTATGCAACACCAACCGCAAGTGGTTTTCGTGATCGGCTTCCGATTGCGAGTACACCAGGATATCATCAATGAACACAATCACGAACAAGTCTAGGTACTCTCGGAACATTCTATGCATCAGGTTCATGAATACCGATGGCGCATTGCGCAGCCCAAACGACATTACCGTGAACTCATAATGCCCGTAATGTGTTCCAAATGCTGTCTTGGGAATGTCACCTTCCCGAACCCTCAACTGGTAATAACGAGACTTCAAATCCAATTTTGAGTAGATGGTTGATCCCACCAGCTGGTCGAACAACTCATCAATCCGTGGAATTGGATACTTGTTCTTCTCTGTCAGCTTGTTCAGTTCACGGTAGTCAATACATAACCGCAAACCACCATCTTTCTTTTTTACAAACAGAACAGGTGCGCTCCAAGGTGACATACTTAGGTGTATATAACCCTGCTCCAACAACACTTGCAGTTGGATCTTCAACTCAGCCATTTCCTTTGGCGCGATGCGATATGGCGAGCAGGCCATAGGTTTCGCACATGGCACCAACTCGATCGTGAAGTCAATCTCTCGCTGGGGTGGTAGCCCAGGGAGATCCTTGGGAAACACATCTACAAATTTCGATACAACCAAAACATCGCTCACACTAGCCTTGGGCTCGACAGCTTGAATCAGCGTAAAGTATAACTCTGCGCCTTTCCGAACAGCCTCGATGAATTGGAGTGCAGACATCAACGTCCCGCCCACTCCTCGCATCCCTGCGAACTTAGTCTCCTGCTCGGTGTTTTGGCCCAATGTGATCTCTTTGGCATTACAATCGATAAAGGAATGCTGCTCCGCGAGCCAGTCCATTCCAAAGATCACATCGAATTACGATATCGGCAATACATATGCAGTTAAGCAAAACTCCCGACTTCCAATGAGAACCGCCACATCGCAAGCCCGATCCGCGAGTATCAAACAACCATTTGGTAATACTACCCTGACGCTATCTGTCTTCACACAACTAGGTATCCTAAGTCGAGCTATGAAGTCTTTAGACAGAAAATAATGTGAAGCACCCGTATCAAACAGTGCTCGCACTAGCATGTTCCGAATCATCACAAAGCCTGTGACAACCATGTCACACACACAAACCGCATACAACTATGCAATAAACAAAGCAATGCAATATCAAAACAATTCAATAATTTAACTGGTACCTGTGACGACATCACTCTGCTTAATGGCCTCTTGTAGGCCAAGGTTGTAGACTCGGGCCTGCACCTGGAAGGCAGAGGAATCCACCACCGCATTTCCTTTCTCAGCATAGGACGTCGCCGCCTTCTTCTCACCCTTTGGTGGACCACTCCGACAATGATGGGCTATATGCCCCACTCATCCACAAGTAAAGCAGGTACGAGTATCCGGCCTTGAAGAGGCCCCCTACGTTGCACCCGATGCAACTGTAGAAGGAGCTTCTCCAACCGACTTGGACCTCTTGCCCCATTTCTTTTTGTAATATGACTTCCCAGTTTGGGGCACTTTGAACTCCGGCTGTGTCACAGCCAAGGCCCTCTTCCCTTGCACCCTGTTCATGTCTTTTTCCAGCGCGCACGCAGTGTCAACCAACGCCTTGAATCCTTTGTTAACTGAACTTGAAAGCAAGAATCGCAACTCGTCCCACAATCCTTCATAGAACCTGTTGGAACACCCTATTACTAATTTGGGTCAGGATCACTATGTCTCTAGGAACCTTTATTTGACCTCCTGTATAGCTTAATAGGTCAACTAGAATTGAGTCTAAGGGTTAGAAGTCTAGGTTTGGAAGCTGCCCTGAAGACCAAGTTTCTCTGTCTGGAGACTAAGTCTGATCGTCGAGCTCAGCACGACGATTCGTCGAACTCCAGTCGACGATCGTCTAGCTCAACTTCGACAGATCGTCGAACTCCATTCGACGATCGCTGAGCTCAACTTCATAATATCGTCGAACTCCATTCAACGATCGGTGACCTCAGTTCGACGATTTTGACTCTGCCTTGGATCTTTATCTCTGAGCTCAGTTCGACGATCTTTGAGCTCAGATCGACGATATTTTGCTGCTTAAGATTTCCAGATCGCTGAGCTCAGCTCGACGATAGCAGAGCTCGGTTCGACGATTTCAGATAACTTCCAGAATTCAAATTCAAATCAGTTAGGAGTTATTCTGCAATTAATTCAGAGATTTGCTAGCCGTTTTCATTTAATTCTGGACCAAGTTTCAAGGGATTTTTCAAGGAATAATTCTGTGGACATTCCTCTAGAAGAGATTATGCAATTAAGGATGCAATCAATGCAGACCAACGGCTATCCTTGAAAGAGAATGATATTCTATTCTGTATTAGAGAATAAAAGACATGATTTTTGAATCTCTCTTAGACAGAGCACACACAATACAGATTACAAAAAAATACTCAAAAATCTTCTGTCAAAAAGAATTCAGAAGAACACTCATCAAAGGAGATCTAGTTTTCAAATCTTCAGATCTCTTCAGCTTTCAAAGTGTTCAAGGCCAACATCATTTCAAGACTCCAGACACTCAACATTTCAGCTATTGCTGAAATCATCCATTGCTGGAGTTCAATATTTGAAGGCCTATCACCCTCAAGCAAAGCTCTTCTTCTTGAAGATTTCAAGGATTCAGGGGGAGCTTTGACATTAATCCACATAGTCTTCTCAGTTGTTTGAGAAAGAGAAGACTTCCATCACTCTCTCACCCTCACTCTGTAAAGGGTTTCTCAAACTCCCTTCAAAAGTTTGAACCTGGTTTTTGAGCACCTTGTCAAAAGCTCATTGGTGGCAAGACACCTGATCAAAAAATCTGCTTTGGTTTTTGAGCACCTTATCAAAAGCTCATTGGTGCCCAGGACACCTGATCAACTCATCCTGCAGTGGATTCCTACCTAGGGTGGTAGAAGAGTGGATGTACCCAAGTTTGGGGAACCACTATATTTCCTTGTGTCTTCTGGTTCTGCTTGCTTTCATTTTTGTTTCTGGCCTTGATTTGTATGTGCTTAGTGTTTTATTTAACTTAGTATTGTGATTAGATTTATTTTTGCTTCCCTGCTCACACATATTACAACAACTGTTGCAAAAGCTTGTAAAAGTTTTAAAGCACCATATACTCTATTCACCCCCCTCTAGAGTATATCAGATCTAGTTGCACTTTCAATTGGTATCAAAGCGAGGTTGGTTAAACATACCATATCTGATTGGTTGTACAGGCTAACACCTGAACCCCAATATCCCAAACTAGATCTGCTTTTCTTCTGTATTTTATTATTAGATTTTGTTTGCACAAATCATGGCCCAAAACAAAGATTATGCTAGCACCAGACCTCCAGTGTGCAATCTGTCAAAGTTTGTACTTTGGAAAGCAAGGATTAGACTTTACATGAATTCCATTGACGAAGATATTTTTAATTCTGTTTTAACAGTGTGTCCAAGACCCCCAGAGAGTACAAGTACAAATGCTGTTCCACCTCCATCAGGAACAGATGCTGACATAAAAAAATGGAAAGTAGCTGATGCCAAGGCTATGAACATCCTAGCCCAGACAATGTCAGATGACATATTTCAAAAGGTAGCTGAATGCAATTCAGCCAAGGAGATTTGGGACAAGCTCTCAGAAATAGTCTCAGGCTCAGCTGATGAGAGAAAGGACAGAAGATCCCATCTGATCTCCCAATATGAGAACTTCAAGAAGGGAGAGACTGAGTCAGTGGGAGACATGTACAACAGACTGAGTCTAATTGTCAGTGAACTAAGGACATTGGACAAAGAGATTTCTCTGACAGAACTCAATGACAAGATCCTAATGTGCTTCCCCAGCACTTGAGATTCAAGAATCTGGCCAATTAAGGATGCCAGAAGTCTGAATGAAATCACCACTGAAGCCTTGTTGGGTAAGCTCAAATCTTATGAGCTACTCATCAAGAATAGAGAGGAAGAACAGAAGGCTGCTTCACCAGCCACAAGGAAAGAGAAGACCATAGCCTTTAAGGCAACTGAGGATCTGCCTGAAGATAAGAGCACAAGCAATGATGAACTACTCAGCTTGTTGGCCAAAAGATTCTACAAGATGGCCAAAAAGGACTTCAGAAGAAGATCATACAAGGAGCAGGACAAGCCAAGGTATGATAAGTCCATTAGCAACAATAAAGACATTATCTGCTTTGGTTGTAGGAAATCAGGGCACATAGTTCCTGACTGTCCAGAGAACAAGACCAAGGACAGAAGGGACAAAAAAGAAAGAAGAAAGGAGAAAGACTCCAAAAGAAATGGCAAACCTTCTTCAAGCAAAAATAAGCATACAAGAAAAGGGTTTGTTGCTGAATCCTGGAGTGAGACAGAAGAGGAGTCAGAAGCCTCATCCAGCTCCAGTGATGATGAGGATGATGCAGAAGAAAAGGAGTTCTGCATGATGACAATTAATGCCTCACAGCACAATTCAGAGGAAGAAGAGTCAGAGTCAGACTCAGAGACTCAACCTGAAGAAGATCAGGTAATTAGTTCTTTTGATTTTAGTTCAGAAGATTTTAAATCTGAATTTAAAGCACTGTGTTTAGACTGCTAAAGTCTGAGAAAGAGATTATCTCTCTCAGAAATCAATTATCTGAACACAATTTTTAAAGTCAGAAAACCTCAAACTCTCTCAAGAGTTGGAGAACTGTAGGGAACAGATAGCTACACTGAAAAGTGAGCTCTCTGAGGCCAAGAAGCTTGAAGAATCCCTTAATGGGAGAAGCATCAAGCTGATGGACATCACAAGCACAGTGAACTCTAGATTTAACAGTACACTGGGCTTGGGTGCTTCATCCAGCCAACCTATAGTCCTAACAACTCCCATCAAGTTTATTTCTGACAAGGGAAAGGGAGTTGTAGAGGTTGCTAGGAAAAATTCTGATCTGCCTCAGAAAACTAGATCTCAGCCAAAATCGTCGAACGTAGATCGACGATCGCCGAATGAAGATCGACGATCGCCGAACGCAGCTCGACGATCTCAGGAAAAATCGTCGAACGCAGATCGACGATCTCAGCCAAAGTCGTCGAACGCAGGTCGACGATCTCATATACCTGACCTCAGCCATAGTCGACCGTCGAACGGAGCTCGATGATCTGACCCAAGATCGTCGAACGCAGCTCCAAGATCGTCGAACAGAGGTCAGAGCTCTGGAAACTTTTTCAAAGGCAAATCAAAATTGAATCCTAAGGGTTCTTCATCCCAAACCTTTAACCCTTATACTGAATGGATTCTACCTCCAAGGAGATATCATCCTGAAGGATATAAGAGTCAGCCAGGGATGTCTTTCATTTCTGAATTTAGAGGTTATCAACCTAGGCCCAAGGTAAACTGGGTCAAAAACAAGTAAATTGTTTTATGTGCAGGTGAAGACCTATCCAACATCTAACCAGCAATGGTACTTGGATAGTGGGTGCTCTAAGCACATGACAGGGAATAAGGTCAACCCCACTTCCTTCAGAGCCAAGCTTGGACCCAAAGTTATCTTTGGTGACTCCAACTTTGGACAGACTAAAGGATATGGTGCAGTCCAGATTGGATCAGTAACCTTTAAGAAGGTAGCTTATGTGGAAGGACTGAAGCACAACCTAATCAGCATCAGTCAGCCGTGTGATGAAGGCTACCAGGTGACCTTCAGCAGAACCTTATGCAAAATCAAGTCAGAGGACAACACAACAGTGTTGACAGGTAAAAGGAAAGGTAACATCTACCTAGTAGACTTTCTTTCAACCAATGTAGATATCTGCTTGTTTAATTCAGTCTGTAGACCAAATGTTTTATGGCATAAGAGATTAGGACACCTAAACCTTAGAACTATTGCTAGGCTATCCAAGGACAACCTTGTTAGAGGACTACCTTCTGGCCCCTATAAGAAGGAAGGACTCTGCAAGGCTTGTCAATTAGGCAAGCAAACTAAAAACAGTTTTAAGTCACTTAATTAGAGTGATTCACCTAGGATATTGTATCTGTTACACATGGATCTTTTTGGACCCATCACAGTACAAAGCCTAGGAGGGAAATCCTACACTTTAGTAATCGTAGATGACTTCTCTAGATTCACTTGGGTGTTCTTTCTAAGGAAGAAGTCTGATAACTTTAAGTGTCTGACAAAGTTTCTCAAATGTATACAGATTGAGTTCAATACTCACATTGCCCTGATCAGAAGTGATCATGGGACAGAGTTTGATTCTCTTCTTATGCAAGAGTTCTGTCAGAGTGAAGGGATCAGGCATACTTTCTCAGCTCCTAGAACTCCTCAACAAAATGAGGTAGCTGAAAGGAAAAATAGAACCCTTATTGAATCTGCCACTACATTGTTGTCAGATGCTCATCTACCTCTATCCTTTTGGGCAGAGGCAGTGAACACCTCCAACTATGTGCTGAATAGAAGTCTGATACATAAACTAAAGGGAAAGACTCCCTATGAATTACTCAAAGGGAAGAAACCTAAAGTTGACTATTTTAGAATTTTTGGTTGTATTTGCTATATTCACAATAATGACAAGAAATATTTAGCAAAATTTCAAGCCAAAGCTGATGAAGGAGTGTTTCTGGGATACTCCATGATCAGCAAGGCCTATAGGGTCTATAATAAATCATCTTTGAAAATTGAGGAATCTGTTCATGTTTCTTTTGATGAATCTAACATGTCTTTCAAGGAGAAGATTTCTTCTACCATAGAACCTTTGCAGGAACACTCTCTAGTTGAAGATATGAACAAGTTGCAGGTTGCTCAAGATAATGAAAGTAGTGAAGATGAAGGGAATGCTCAACATATTGAAGCACAACTTGAAGAGCCAGTTGTTGTACTACAAGAGGAAACAACAACACAAGTTGGTGAACAATCAACACCCCCTATTGATTTAGTAACATCTAGAGACCATCCAATTTCCCAAATAATTGGAGAAATCTCAGCTGTTGTGCAAACTAGAAATCAGGTCAACCAAAACCTGTTGCACACCTGCTTCCTATCTCAAATTGAACCTCAGTCCATTCAAGATGCAGAGCAAGATCCACACTGGATCATTGCAATACAAGAGGAGTTGCATCAATTTGAGAGGAACAAAGTATGGGAACTAGTGCCAAAGCCTAAGGATCATTCCATTGTTGGAACAAAATGGGTATTCAGAAACAAACTGGATGATCAAGGAGTAATAATAAGGAACAAGGCAAGGCTAGTTGCTCAGGGATATTCTCAAGAAGAAGGAATTGACTACGACCAGACCTTTGCACCTGTTGCAAGATTGGAAGCCATCAGAATTTTTCTAGCTTATGCAGCTCACAAAGGCTTCAAAGTATATCAGATGGATGTCAAAAGTGCTTTCTTAAATGGAGACATCAAAGAGGAAGTTTATGTCAGACAACCTCCAGGTTTTATCTCTCCAACTTATCCTGATTATGTTTTTAGATTAAATAAAGCATTATATGGTCTCAAGCAAGCTCCTAGAGCATGGTATGAGACCCTAGCATGCTTTCTCTTAGAAAATGGTTTATAAGGGGTAGAGTAGACCAGACTCTTTTTATTAGAACCCATAAGTCCCATACCCTACTAGTACAAATTTATGTAGACGATATCATTTTTGGTTCTACTGACTCAAAATTGTGCAGAAGGTTTTCTAACCTAATGCATTCTAAATTTGAGATGAGTAGCATGGGTGAGCTATCCTTCTTCCTAGGATTGCAAGTCAAACAACATGCTGAAGGCATCTTTATTTCTCAAACCAAATATGCTAATGAACTGGTTAAGAAATTTGGTATGTCTGAGGCATCTTGTATGAAAACACCCATGCCTACCAATGCTGTATTAGATGCTGATGAACATGGAAAACCTGTTGATCAGACAACATATAGAGCAATGATTGTCTCTTTACTGTATCTTACAGCTAGTAGACCAGACATAATGTTTGCTACATGTATATGTGCTAGGTTCCAAGTAAGCCCTAGAGAGTCACACCTAACATTAGTAAAGAGGATTCTCAGGTATGTTAAAAGTTGTCCAAATCTAGGTCTCTGGTATCCAAAAGATTCAGCATTTGATTTAACTGGATTCTCTGATGCTGATTATGCTGGATGCAGAATTGACAGGAAAAGCACCAGTGGAACTTGTCAGTTCCTTGGTGACAGACTTGTCTCTTGGTTTTGTAAGAAACAAACATCTGTGTCAACTTCAACTGCTGAAGCTGAATATATGGCTGCAGGCAGTTGTTGTTCACAAATATTGTGGATTCAAAACCAACTCCTAGACTATGGTTACAACTTAGAGAAGTCTAAAATCTTTTGTGACAATACAAGTGCTATCTCCATAGCTCAAAATCCAGTCCTCCATAGTAGGACAAAACACATAGAGATTAGGCATCACTTTTTAAGGGATAATGTTGAAAAGAACAAAATTGAATTACAATATATCCCAACTGATTTACAAAGGGGAGATATTTTCACCAAGCCTTTGGATGAAAAGAAACACACTTTCTTCCTAAATCAGTTAGGAATGTTAGATGGAGGAAGCCTTAAATAATTTCCAAGATTTTGAAAGCTAAAAATTGACCAAGACTAGGCAAAAATTCTGATTTTTCTTAGTGTCTAGAATTTTTCTGATCTCTGAACTGCGCTCGACGATTTCCCCAAAGATCGTCGAACGGAGATCGACGATTTCCAGAATCGTCGAACTGAGTTCAGCGCCTCTCAGATAGTATGAACTATCTCTTCCGGTCAACGATCGTCGAACGGCGCTCGACGATTATGTTCACTGAACGATCGTCGAACGGAGCTCGACGCTCTTCAAGATCGTCGAACGGAGATCGACGATTTTGAAGTCTCTTCAGATTCCTTTAGAAGCCTCGATCGTCGAACTGAGTTCAACGATCTTTCCAATTCTGCGTCGAACCCTAATATAAAACTCATTTTTCACCGTCGTTCTCTTTTGCGCTTTCGATTTCTCTGCAAGAATTTTCTTCCCTCCAAACAGTTCTATGCTTGGTCGTTTTGTTTGTTGAGTTTTTGCAGGTACAATGGCTGTGTCAGTTGCTGTCCTAGCTGCAATGAAGTTTGATGCAGGCTTTGACATTGATATAGAATCATTCAACACTACTGACCAGATCTTCCAAGACATTCTGGGTTTATTCAAGGATCAGAATCTGTCTGCCCTCATGACCACCAGGATAAAGCTGGCTTCAGATGAGATAAAGGAATGGGTCTATACTGCTCATAATCTAGACAACAACACAATAGTTGGGTCTATTGCTGGAGCTCAGGTACCCTTGACCCCCACAGTTTTAAAAGAAGTTTTTGGACTGAGAAATGGAGAAGAATCTGCTGAGTTATCTGGAGAGGAGTTTTCTGACCTGCTTGCCAGGATGGGTCATCCAGAGGGAAACCCTAGCAAGCTATTTAAGAGGAATCTGTCTGTTGAATACAGGTTCCTAGCAGATGTGGTAGGGAAAGTGCTGCTTGCAAAGCACTCTGCTAATGACACTATATCCAGACATCAGCTCTGTATCATGGGAGCTCTGGTGGATAAGAAATGTTTGAACTGGGGAGAGGTGTTCTTTGACCTCATCAAGAAGAAAATAAACAAGGGTTTTGTTAATTTTGGAAGAATTCTTGGAATTTTCCTGCAGACCAGGTGCCCTGCCTTACTGGTCTCCTCTGGAGTTCACATAAATGCCTCCAAGAGACTTACCTGTGCCCTCTTTGGCAAGTGGGACAGGCAAATAAGCAAGCCTGGCAGGCCCTCCTCAAGTAATCCTTCAGGCACAAGGACTCCAAGAGTCACTCTCCCACAGGTCTCTGCTCCTGCAGAAGACCTGGCTGCTGCTGTTGCTGCCTCTCCTCCTCCTCCAATTCCAACCCTACCTCTTCCATCCACCATTCCAGCTCCATCCACCATTACCATATCCAGCCCATCTCCAACATCAACTCCCTCTCCAGACCCCATTCTACCTCCTCCAGCTGACCACTTCCAACCACTATTCTCCTCCCCTCCACCAGATATTACATCTTCACCATCCATACCATCCTTCACTCTTCTGGATGATTCCTTCATGGATGATTCCCCCTCATCTCCTCCTGATTTACCTTCCACCTCCACTTCATTCCAAGATCTCCTCCACCATATTATTGATCAACCAACTTTCACCCCATCCATATCCATCCCCTTGTCCTCCATATCCACCATCCCAACACCTCAGCCATCCATACCACCACTCTCCAGCCCTCCACTTCCAGCATCTTCAGCTACACCTCTTCCATCTACCTCTGCTCCAGCAGTTGAGCAAGTAGACCTCTCAGCCTTAGCTGACAGGTTGTATGAGCTAATTGCCCCCAGGCTCTCTCTACTCTTGGAGACCTCATTGGCTCCTCTACACTTGTCAGTGGAAGCCCTCTCTGCCAGGATTTCCTCCCTCCTTCCTCAGGCAACACCTCCAGCAGTGTGCCTTGATACAGATGTATCTGCATCTAGGCAGGGGGAGATGCCCTATGAAGCAAGCCTTCATGCTGTTGCTGCAGCTGTTTCTGCTGCTACTGCTGATGTTTCTGTGTCTGCTGCTCCTTCTGCTCCTGTTGCTGTGTCTCCAGAATGTCAGACTCCTACTGCAGTTCTTGCAATTGACCTAAGGTCTTTGCTATCTACCATTGACACTGCCTTCTTCAGCTATTTGCCAGAGAGTAATGCTGTCCAGCCCACAGAAGACTTATCCAAGGCACTGGTGCCTTTCTCTTGCTGTGACCCCAGCATTATCTCCTCTTTTGTACTTTCAGTGATTGCTGCTACTGAAGATGTTGCTGCTGATGCTGAAGAAAGGATTGTTGATGCTGCTGCTATTTTTGATAAGCAAATATCCAAGGATCTTCTGATGTCAGAGGCCACTGATTTTGAGCCTGCTGCAAAGTTTGATGATGTTACTGCTGTTATCAATGAAGTTATTGCTTCTATCACCTCTCCAGCTTCTGTGGCTGTTAGTGAATCTGCTGTTGAGAGTGAATCTGTTATTTCTGTTGATGATAGTGAGACAGTTGCTGCTGTTGTCACCAGTCCAGTATCTGCTGCTGCTATCTCATCTTCTGCTGTTCAACTAAAGAAAGAATTGATGAAGAAAATAGATGCTATATATGATGACCAGAGTTCTGAGACTGATGAATTTAAAATAGACTCTGATGATTCATCTGCTACCATTGCCAGAAAAAGGAAGGTAAGGAGCAAGGCTATGAAAAGGGTTCCTCCTGCAAAAGTTAAGGATAATAATGACATTCCATACTATATCCTTCAAAACTGCCAAATTACTGAGCACTGGATGCAGTATTCCAAAAACCAGCTGAAAGCCATGAAGAAAAAGAGAAAATATGAGAAGGGCTCATCTCAATTTCAGCACCCTCATCCTCCTCCACCACCTCCTCCTGATGCAGGTGCAGGTGGAAGCTCTGCAAGTCAAGCCCCAGCAAGAAGCCAGGCTCCCTATCAACCCCATGCCAGATCCTACCAAAGGGAAAGCCAATCTAGGGGTTCATATTCTAGGAGAGGAGGATACAGGGGTAATCAGAGAGATTTTCAAGTTTATTCTAAAGGGTACTCCAGGCAGCACCCATATTCTAGGGGAGGACATAGTCCTGCTGATACTACTTCTGGTCCTTTCCCCTACAAGCTAAAAGAGACAGTGTCTGCCAGGCCTCCTCAAGACAATTCTTCCAACAGGTATGAGCCACCTGTACCATTTGAGGACCCTGAAAAGAATCCAGCTGCTTGGACTACCAGGATGAAGGAGTTGGCTGCACTAGATCAGATTAAGAAGGCCAAAGAACAAGGATTAGATTCTTCCAACCTTTCTACAATGTCAAAACAAACACAGAAAGAATTAGACAGATATGCCTCCAGTAAATTCTTTGATGCTGACAGATACATGGAGTTGCATCCTGCTGCTGTGGTTCCCAGGCCTACAAAGCAAACATACTTGGGTGCAGCAGATGACACCAGGTCCAACAAAGAAGCCGTGAACCCTAACAGAGAAATCAAAATGGTTAAAGGCAAAGAGAAGAAGTGACATTGTAAGGTGACAGTTTCTGTGAATTCTTATTATCTGGATGATATATATATCTCTGTGTTTCTGCTTGTCTAGCTGTTGTTTTTATGCTTAATACTTGTATGTTGTTATTTAAATTTTTCCAAAGTCTGTAAATAGTAATCCTAACCCAAATAGGGGGAGATTGTTGGAACACCCTATTACTAATTTGGGTCAGGATCACTATGTCTCTAGGAACCTTTATTTGACCTCCTGTATAGCTTAATAGGTCAACTAGAATTGAGTCTAAGGGTTAGAAGTCTAGGTTTGGAAGCTGCCCTGAAGACCAAGTTTTTATGTCTGGAGACTAAGTCTGATCGTCGAGCTCAGCACGACGATTCGTCGAACTCCGGTCGACGATCGTCTAGCTCAACTTCGACAGATCGTCGAACTCCATTCGACGATCGCTGAGCTCAACTTCATAATATCATCGAACTCCATTCGACGATCGGTGAGCTCAGTTCGACGATTTTGACTCTGCCTTGGATCTTTATCTCTGAGCTCAGTTCGACGATCTTTGAGCTCAGATCGACGATATTTTGCTGCTTAAGATTTCCAGATTGCTGAGCTCAGCTCGACGATAGCAGAGCTCAGTTCGACGATTTCAGATAACTTCCAGAACTCAAATTCAAATCAGTTAGGAGTTATTCTGCAATTAATTCAGAGATTTGCTAGCCGTTTTCATTTAATTCTGGACCAAGTTTCAAGGGATTTTTCAAGGAATAATTCTGTGGACTTTCCTCCAGAAGAGATTATGCAATTAAGGATGCAATCAATGCAGACCAACAGCTATCCTTGACAGAGAATGATATTCTATTCTGTACCAGAGAATAAAAGACAGGATTTTTAAATCTCTCTTAGACAGAGCACACACAATACAGATTACAGAAAAATACTCAAAAATCTTCTGTCAAAAAGAATTCAGAAGAACACTCATCAAAGGAGATCTAGTTTTCAAATCTTCAGATCTCTTCAGCTTTCAAAGTGTTCAAGGCCAACATCATTTCAAGACTCCAGACACTCAACATTTCAGCTATTGCTGAAATCATCCATTGCTGGAGTTCAATATTTGAAGGCCTATCACCCTCAAGCAAAGCTCTTCTTCCTGAAGATTTCAAGGATTCAGGGGGAGCTTTGACATTAATCCACATAGTCTTCTCAGTTGTTTGAGAAAGAGAAGACTTCCATCACTCTCTCACCCTCACTCTGTAAAGGGTTTCTCAAACTCCCTTCAAAAGTTTGAACATGGTTTTTGAGCACCTTGTCAAAAGCTCATTGGTGGCAAGACACCTGATCAAAAAATCTGCTTTGGTTTTTGAGCACCTTATCAAAAGCTCATTGGTGCCCAGGACACCTGATCAACTCATCCTACAGTGGATTCCTACCTAGGGTGGTAGAAGAGTGGATGTACCCAAGTTTGGGGAACCACTATATTTCCTTGTGTCTTCTGGTTCTGCTTGCTTTCATTTTTGTTTCTGGCCTTGATTTGTCTGTGCTTAGTGTTTTATTTAACTTAGTATTGTGATTAGATTTATTTTTGCTTCCCTGCTCATACATATTACAACAACTGTTGCAAAAGCTTGTAAAAGTTTTAAAGCACCATATACTCTATTCACCCCCCTCTAGAGTATATCAGATCTAGTTGCACTTTCAGAACCTGTTCATTTTTCGTTGCTCATCGGCGAAGATTGAACCCACATACCGTCCCAACCTCGTGAACTCATGCAGGTAAGTGTCAACACTGCCTTCTCCTTGCGTCAGCCTTTGGAACTCATTTTCCATGGCAATGCGCTGTGCCGTCGGGAGGTGCATTGCAAGGAAGAGTCGGGAGAATTCCTCAATCGACACTTGTGTTAACGTCCTCCCAGCTAAGTGGTGTAGTTCCATCTCGTCCCACCATAAACGCGCCTCTCGTTCCAGTAAGGAGGTGGCGAAAGTGACCTTCTGATCTTCCTCCATCCCGATCGCCGTCATAATCCGCTTGACGTGGGACAACCAATCCTCAGCCTGCGTAGGAGATCCCACTCTCGAAAACGTAGGAGGGTTAAAGCTCATGAACTGCTTCAACTGCCTCTCAGCTGCTCGAGGTACCACAGCTGTAGCAGGTTCTGGCCTCGCAGCAACCTATTCTGGCCTCAATGCCGGCTGTGCCTGCCCTTGAGCCTTCTGATGAGTCCGATTTATATAGGGTTTTTCGGACTCAGCTAGGCTAGTTTTCACGCACTTGCACTTCACTTTTAGTATGTTATTGTTGATATTTCATTTAGATAGTTTTTCAAGCTAAGTGCTCTGTTTTGGCCCATGGGTGTGCAATTGTGCTATCTCTTGTTTGGGGTAAGCACATGGTGCTCCCCATGGTTTTTTTGTTTATTTTTATGCTGTCTATTGTTGCTGGATGCTGGTGCTCCAAGTTTTGGTTTTTGTATGCAGGTCGTGCATTTTCTCCAAGTCTATAATGCAGGTTTGAGGAAAACGCACGGTCGTGTGTTTTCTTAGCACACAGTCCTTTGTTATCCTGCATTTTGTTTGTGCAGGAGAAACATCGAGCTGAGCACGACGATCTTAATGTACGGTTAATGCACGATTTCTGCGGAAATGTGTGCAAAGGAAAAACACACAGTTTCCTTGTAGCTTCTTGTTTTTGCATTCTGGGGTTAATCATGTGATTTGTTCACGCACTGCCGGAAGTGCCCATGTGCGAGTAAAACACACGGTTTCACCGTTTCCCCCTGCTTTCCTGTGCTCTGTGTTTACCCGTGCGATTTCCTTCACGAAAGGGCGGAATCGCCTGTGCGCGAGTAAAACACACGTGTTAACGCTTCTTCTTCCTCGATCATTATGTGTGCGCGAATATCGCACGGTTCACGCACGGTCGTGCTTGACCAATTTTTGATCTTTTTCTATTTAAGCGCAGGTTTTCAGCCATTTTAGAGAAGACCGGATTTCAGTCATTTCCTCCACATTTTTAGGGCGAAACTCTGCCGTTTCACCTCCTCCCTTCATCTTTCACCAAGGGGAGAAGCTTCGGCCATGCTCGCGAAGCCTATACCTTGTTGGTGCTTGCTCTCGGCCTTCTCCTTCATCTTCTAATCTCCATTTCATTATTTTATGCCATAACCAACAAGCAAAGGAAAGCTTGCAACTTTCTTCTGGATCGTGACACGAAGAAGACGGGTTCATTGGGAGTTAGTGACAGCCTCCTCTACCCCAGACGTACTTGAGGACCGAGCTTGTACACAGATTGACAACCCGGCGATTCCTTCCGCGACCCCTCGACGAGCCTTCAGATTCGGTTGATCTCTTGCCTTATTCTTGTTTTCTTGTTGAATATTGGTGTTTAAACTATTTATATTGATGATGTGCACTTTAGATGTAAACTTTATGTGATTCATATCTATGTGAACTTATATTGTTTATGCTTAAGTTGCTTGAGTTGCACCATCCTTCGATCCGTCATCCATCCGTTCTTACCGTTCTAGCAATTGCTAGCAGCGTGCGTAGCGATGAGGTGCTTATGACCCTCAAATCATGGTTCTTACGCTTGCCTACTCGTCCATTCGCCTAGCGATTCGGTGCATAGCGGCCCGTGTAGTCTTCCATCCCGCCTGACGAAGCATCGAATAGCGGCGTTGAATCAGAGTAGTCGATGGTGTTTTATTTTCCTTTTCCGCAACATACAAAAACCCCACTTAGTTAACTCCGACCAAAGGACTTCAATCTCAAGTACTCCCCGATATTAACTCCCACCTTACTGTGTTCCTTGAAGAGATCGATACTTGGAGATAACCCATTTTATATTACTTGTGCGACTGGTACACTTGCCGTTCCAACGCATCAAGATTTTGGCGCCATTGCCGGGGAACACAGTCGTGTGAGTTTTTTGAGAGGGAGATAGGAGATAGAAGCCCTTTTCCATTTGTATATTTCATGTTTCTTCTTTTCTTTAGTTTTTAGAATCTGTTTCTTGTTTTTATTTGTTCCTCTTCTAGTTATTAATTTTTCTGTAGTAGGTTTTCCTTTTCTTTTATCTGTGGTGTGTTGTTAATTGTTGTTTAGAAATTTTCTGTTGATGAATTCTTCTTATTGCACCATGTATTCTTTTATGAATATTGGTTGCCGATGGTGCGGGGATTATAGGCATGGTAGTGATGAGTGCCCCACTGAAGATTGGGAGCATAATTCTCGTGGTTCTGTGTATGGAGCACCGTCTTCCTATTGTACTTCATACACCCAACCCAGGTCTTATAGTCACTCCTCTTCTACGCATTCATCTTTTTCTTATTCCTCTTCGGTCCCACCTGGACCGAGGAGTAATGGAAAACGATGTTTGTGTTATCGTAGCACCAACCACGTGTTGAAAGATTGCGCAGAATTTCAGCGCCAGTTGGAGGAGGATGAAGAACCGGTATCTGATTCACTATATCACCCTCTCAAATGGCTTCCCCTTCTGATTCTGATGATATATTCACAACACCACCTTGTCTATGGGGATTGCTGCAGATATGCCCATCAGACTTTCTGCTGATCGGTGTGACGACATTGTGGCGCCGTCTCTCCCCATGCACTCTTCCCCTCTTGTTGATTCACCCCCGGAGGAACCAGCACATATTTTCTCTGATGTTGTTGTTCCTCCGCCTTTTTTGCAAGAATTATCTATCCCTATTTTTAGTGAGTCTGTTGATGATGTTAGGCCGGATTGTGATTCTGAGCCTGAGGATGTGCCCATGTGTGACGAGGATATTATTTTCATTAATGAAAAGTATTACGTATTGGAACATGTGGATGCACCAAGGTGTGTTGATGAGGAAATCCTTTCTGATGAGGAAGTTTTCACTTCCTTGTTGGATGAGGAGGTCCAAACCACCACCGAGGACCTTGAGCTCTCGGATTCCCCTCGCTATGACTCATATGACACTGGCGGTGATCTATGTTTGGATCCTACTAGGAGTGAGACCGGGACCACTCCCCTTATTTCTGATTATTTTGGTTCTTCTTCTCTTTTATTTCTTGATCCCCCTTCTCTATCTGAGCATGTGCAGGTTGAATCTCCACGGGTACTTGAGGAGGACTTGGAGCACTCTGCTCAAGTCAATGATCACATCATCCTTATATGCGAGGAGGTTGATCCCTCCTCCATTGAGGAAGCCTCATTCGTTGTCTTCTCCTACTGCAGACCTGCTGTGGATGATACCTTGCAGGGCAAAGATTTTTTATGTGAGATGAGTGAGGACCAGGCCTCCTCCTCATCTTACATTTTGTTTCCTCTACTTGTAGTTTGCAGGTATTATTATTTAGGTAGAGGGGTAACTACTCTATCTCCGTATCGGTACCCGTTACTGCAACGGATATTGGAACAGTTACCTGTGCACTTTTTATTTCATAGACCCATTAGCTAGAACCTTTTCCTTTGATGAATAAGTCGTGCTGGGATGACAGTAACCCCAGTACTTATCTTTCATTTTCTGTGCTTTTATTTTCATGTCTATTTTAGTTTTATCATTTCTTTTTGTATATTTTTCTTTTGTTTTTGCGGAGCTCACCCCTGCAGGTATTCTTGACAAATTCGTATTGGCGGGGTTGTGATTCTTTGTATGGCAGGCTTGCTTCAGGTTTTTCACGTGTCTTCTGGTATGCTCACTAGCTGAGCATTGGGTAATCTCTTCCCTTGTCTTTTTCTGATATACATTTTTGTATCATATGCTGAGTAGTTTAGTTTAAGTCTGGGGGAGATCCATTATTAGTTACCTTTTGCACGCGCACATTTCATGTGCATACTAGAAGGTTCTATATTTTTATTTTAATTACTTCATTGCATTGCACACCACTATACCCACATGAGCGCATGCTTAGCTTTTTGCGTCCTGCGAGTTAAACTCGTTTCTTTTTTAGATTCGGGAAAATTATGGTGCTGGCTTATGATTGTGAGATGGAGTAAAATGTTGACCTTGTTGTGCTCCTAGTCAATTGGCCTCGTCTCGTGTAGAAATTTGAATATAATTAATTTTTCCATATGCTTATAATTTTATATTTTTCTATGTGCGTAAAATACTTTTTATTCTACTCAAAAGTTGGTGAATCCGGTGTGAATCAAATGGTAGTGTAGGGATGTGTGTAGCCATTACTAGACTCATTTTGCTCGAGTCGGGAGGAAGGATTATCTTCCTCGGTGGCTAAGAACTTGCCCCAAGCTACTCTCGAAGCATTGGTGCATGGTTAGTCTAGAGTGAGTGTGATGTAGGCCATCATTTTGGCCCGGTTGAGCTTTGTACCGTTCCTAACGTCGTATCCTCGCTAAGCCCCGTTGTGCCTACCCATTCTTTTGATTCAGCTCCACATTATTTCACCAAAGCCGCATAGCCGATCCTAGTCGCACACCCAAGTCGAGCTTTAGCGTTTTATATAATCATTTTTGGTTGTTGATGTGGTGATATTACATGTGAATATGTGGATGTGCTCCATGGTTTATACTTCCTGAAATTGTAGAAATAAAAAGATTAAAAAATATATGTGAAAAAGAAAAGTGAAAAAAAAAGTTTGACTGAAAATCCTTTTGGAGGTGTGATTATATTTGAAGTAGGCGGTGCACATTCCCATATGTTAAAAGTTAAGTCTGGGGTTGTGGTGTACCAACATGTATTTTGGATTAGCGGATGGATTCTCTATTTATGATTGCTCATTTGGGTTAGGTGCATATCCTTCCTATTTATCTTTGTTTATCTCACTGTAACCCAAGCCCCATGATTATCCTAAAGTACTACGGATTCACGCTTGGGTCGAACTAGTGCTGCGGAGTGAGTGTGAACGGGCAAGCGTATGGTCCCTGACATTGGTGGATTCCTTTGAAGGTGATCCCGAGCCCTGGTCTTTGGCAAATCTCACCTTAGTGGCCTACCTACTTTCTTCCTATGCGTGACCGGATGACTCACCGTGATTCCATTTTTGAGTAATAATAAAATTTTGATACGTATTGTGAAAAGTATAAACTATTTTGTATACTTAAAAATTTCTTCTATTATATTTGTACGCATATGGGCATGCGACTTCACATGGTACTCCGTATCGCAATTTCCTTGTTACCTAAATCATTTTCCTTATCTGCATAGATTTTGTTTGCCGTACTTTCATCAGAATGTTGGGGCTCCGATTGCCCAACACCACTCCGCGTCACCTATAGGTGAACAAGACACGCATATTAGCGACCGCACACAAGAAATCACAATAAAATAAGAACGCACAGGTTCCTCAAACACATGTATTTGCATTCCAAAAGTGGACATTCAAGAGTTCCTTAGTGTTCACGCGGTTCGCACGTACACGTGCTCGCCACCCCACAAAAGAATTCGACCATGAATTCGAAAGGAAAAGAACGAGACAACTAATACCAAAAATATAACGACTCAATCCGTTCATATAGTATATACTAGAAGGTCCGACCGGGGCCCCACAACATATACCACAAAACGGGCGGCGAAGTCATGGAGTGATACCTGATTTGCGCATCCTAACTCATTTCATTCTAGCGGAAGCCTATAACACACAACGGAACTCTAAACATGAATGTCCACCATATAAAGATCCACATTTATATATGACAAGAATGTTCACCAAATAAAAAGTTAGTTGGCCTTATGGCCTTACAAGTCCTTTTTACAACAATGGCTTCCACATATTGGCGCGCAGGCCAACCATATATAAACAAAACATAGCATGTTAAGCTTAGCCTTCAAGGGCTAGTAGCAGCAACAACAACAGTAGCAGCAGGGACTTCATCCTTTATGTGTCCCGCTTGGTTCTCCAACACCTACACATCGACAGCCCACCCAACGGTGGCAAACAAGGTAACGGTCAGCGTTCAGCTGACCAATTTATAACGACCCTACCCCTATCCCAGGGCAGTGACATTTCTTCCCTGCAGGCATAGCAATTCTCAAGCATATATATTCATCACATATTTTGCACTCAAGCACAAACAATCCATAATAATCGTCAGCCACGCGGCCCGATGATCCGTGCACTCAGGGTAAATTTTTGGTGTACCGGCAAACTAGGGTCCCACCATCGTATCAGGGTCGCAACCCAATGGTAAAACAATTGAGCATTTACTCCATGGCGTGCAGCCAGAGATTTTAGTCTTAATGACCCGGGATTGGCCCGTAGCCCCACATGGTGTCGTGGCGCGCAAGCCTAAGACTTTTGCTATGCGTTTCTGCCAAATGCCACTTCATCCAGACAACCATAATGCAGATACAGTTCAACATTTGCCCGTTGCTCAAATCATTAGTTCTATAACCAGACTAACGCGGGTCGGCATCCCCTTGTCCGTTCAGCAAATAGCCATAGTGTCCTCACATGACAAGCTTCACAATCACATGTTAGCTAGGTTCCACACTCAACGGTAGCGACAGAACTCATTTTCCATCCCTAGCTTTAACCATTTGCGGGTATTTTCCTGGGCTTTCCTACCAGTACTTCCTGCTACTACCCTTCACAGGCACAACCCAGCAAGCAGCACAAGCATCACAGGTATTTTCCTGACTTACCACACCAGTACTTCCTGCTACTACCCTTCTCGGGTACCACCCATGAACATCAAGCATTACAAGGGTATTTCCTGGACTTCCAATACAGTACTTCCTGTTGCTACCCTTCACAGGTACAACCCATTCAACACAAGCATTATACGGGTATTTCCTGGACTACCACTCAAGTACTTCCTGCTAATACCCTTCACAGGTTTAACCCATCAACTCCTAAGATACACGTTTCATCACGGAGTCTTCTCAGATGCGTATTTGTAACATCACCAATCCAGACCAACCTGTCCAGATGGGCTTCACACAACATGCCTATTCCATACTCCATTTCCGAATCTATATGCCAAATTAGTGGGGATTCAAAGAATCAACCCAAGGGAAGCCTTCACAAGCCACCCTCTGGTAGGGGAATCCCATGCATATGCTAAAACAGAAGCCTTCACATGGCTAGGAATAAAAATCGTTACCCTTGAGGATCGTTTTGGTGCCATGAGCTCCGAGTTGGCTGTATAGCACCGCAGCGGCCTTGCCTCCACAACGCTAGCCTCAGATTGTGAATAGTAACTCCGCAGCTCCACCGGTGGCCGGCTCCTTCCATCCTTCTCCATCTTCTGCTCTCTCTAGCTTTTAGAAAGAGTATGGCCTAACTCAAATGAGAACTTCCTTCTCATTTTTTGGCCTTAAGGAAACAGGGAGGGCTCTCAGCCATCAGATCTCAGTTGAGGAAATGGACGGCCACGATTTTGCCCCAAAAGGATAAATCTTGCCTGACACGGCCTGTGACACGCCCGTGTCACAGGCCGTGTACCTTAAGAGGTACACACACGACTCACCTAGACTAGTACACGCCCATGTGACACGCCTTCAGACACGCTCGTGTCTGTGGCCATGTACATTAGGCTCCAAAAAACCAACTTCAACCTGATCGGGACACGACCAGTGACATGCTCGTGTCACAGGCTGTGTACACTAAGACACACCCGTGTCCTGCCCATGTTCACTATGCCTCAAATTCCCTGTGCACATCCAGCAAAGGACATGGCCTGTGACACACCCGTGTCACAGGCCGTGTGCCGATACACGGCAGCAGACACGCCTGCAGCTCAATTTCGCCGAGCTGAAATGGTCGACCAGAGGAGTACATAGCCTCTGACACGCCCATGTCAGATGGCTTGTTCCCACATTTTTCATAGAAATGGATTTCGTCAAACACTCGCCGACTGCTCACCCGAGGAGGACACGCCCTGGGACACGCCTGTGTCCCAGGCTGTGTCACCCAACTTTTTCCCAATCCTGGGATTTGGGGTGTTACAATTGGATAACTTTAGAAATCCACTAAGAATCAGATTTTCTCTTGATAGCATCTATCTTAGAGAAATTGGCCACAATCCTCTTCTCTCTTTCAAGTTTCTCTTCAAGATCCTTGATAATAGAGTCCTTATATTTGATGGACTCAACATGGATATCTACCATGGTCTTTAGATGAGCTACTTCCCTCTCTTTTAGATATAGCAAAGATGAAGTTTCATCTTGCCTGGAAGCAGCCAGCTGTAGGGAGGAAATTTTCTATGCTTGTTTCTTAACAAGCATTTTGCTTTTCTTGAAAGCCTTCAAGAGCACACCATGATTTTCAATCAATTGATTGATATCATCTTCTAAGGGAGGACTTTCATCATCACATGATGAGGATGCATTAGAATCTGAGCAGGATTCGTATCCTGACTCTGAGGATGAGCTAGATGGGGAATATACATGATTTTGTCCAGGCTAATCGTTGCAAGGTTCTTCTTTTGGTGAAGCTATCAGCTCATAACATCTATATTCACCTTCATCAGCTTGATCCTCCTCTGTGTCACTATCTGAATATGACAGAGGGGCCCTGATCTTTGCTCTTGTATCTGAATAAACTTTGTCTTCTGTAAGAGCTGCCAACAGTCCAATGTTATTCTTATCCATTCAGCATATTTGAAGTTCCATTGATCTCCACATCTTATGGTTTAATTTTGAACACATAAGCTTAAAACTTTTTAGCTATCCTTTGAAGTCTACTCAGACTATTAGATCCTATTTGAGCAACCTCCCTCTGATACCACTTGAAAGTCTTTGATTTCGAGGATAGCTAAATCACCTAGAGGGGGGGGGGGTGAATAGGTTTCTTAGTCCTTAATGAGTATATTTGATTTTCCTTTAGTTGGATGCTTTATTACTTGATTATATTCTGCTTTCAAGACATACAACCTACAATAAAACCAACACAGAAAAGCACACACAAGATTTATAGTGGTTCCTCTAACAAGGATACATCCACTTTCCCACCCACCTATCCAATTATCTTGTTAGACTATGTACTTATCCAAAACTCTACTCCAAGGAGCTAACACCTCAGATCCCTCAGGATCTCTCAATCTCTTTGATGAGTCCGATTTATATAGGGTTTTTCGGACTCATCTGTGCTAGATTTCACGCACTTGCGCTTCAATTTTAGTATATTATCGTTGATATTTCATTTATATAGTTTTTCACGCTTAGTGCACTATTTTGGCCCAAGGGTGTGCAATTGTGCGTTCTATTTTCGGGGGTAAGCGCTTGGTGCTCCCCGTTGCTCTTTCTATTGTTGTTGTTTCTGTTCTAATGCTGGGAGCTTGTGCTCCAGCTGGTTGCCTTGTTGGGCAGGTAGTCGGGATGTCCTGATTTTCATTTTCAATACTGTGTCAAATGCACGATCGTGCGCTTTTTCCGTGCACGGTTCAAGTTCAATCGTGCGTTTCACACAGCAATTCTGTGGACATCTATTTCTACCCGTGCGATTTGTTCCCGCACGATTTCGTCCAAACCGTGTGAGAAGGAATCGCACAGCCTGCACCTTTTTCTTAGCTTTCCAGTGATATGTGGTTAATCGTGTGTTTGCTTCATGCACGGGCAACAGCGCCCATGCGTGAGTAAAACGCACGGTTCCACTTCTTTTGTAACATCCCATGTTACTTCTAGACCCCTTAACTTAGATTGGATTGGGCATGGGGTGGGTGTTAGGAAAAATTAGCTAGGTTTGACCCTAGGTAGTGGGTTGTAGCCATGTGGGGCCCACTAAGGGGCCAAAGTCAAACTAGGTCAAACTAGCCTAAATAGGAAACCTAGCCACACCATGACCCCACCACATTGCCCTAACCCTAAAATAATCTAAGTGGACCCTAGGGCATGTCATTAGGTCAATCCTTTGACCCTAGTTGACTAAAGTCAACCATGGCCCTAATTTGGTCAAACCTATACCTATAGGCCCAATTAGCCCAAGTAGGACACCACATTGACCCAACCCAAGTTGGGTGGTGCCATTAGACCCATGACCACCAAGTGGGGCCAGCCCACTTATCATGGTTGACCAAGTCAACTCAAAGTCAACCTAGTCAACATAATTGACCTAAAGAAGAAAATGAGGGCTAAGCCCACTCTCCTTGGGTCAAGCCCACCAAACTTGGCCCATGTCCAGCCCAAGTGGACAAAGACCAGCCCTACCCCTCTGGTTTTGGAGAGAGGACACATGCATGAGGGTAAAGTGGGAATTTTAGGAGAGAGAAGAGAAGTGAGAAGAGGAGTGAGAAGAGGAAAAGAGGTGGAGGCCACTTGGCCTTGGCTCCTTCTGCCCAAAAAGGGTGCTGGCCGACCTTCTCAGTAAACTCCAGCAGGAATTGGCAGCATGGGGGCCACTTGGCACCATTGGTGATACAACCAAAGCCCAAACCGAGCTCACCTTGAAATTATATCCACATACAGTCCTCCCCGCTCAAACCGACCACACCATCAGCTTCAGTGAGTGGAATTGAGTGGAGAACGAGTCCTGGAGAAAAGCTTTTGGTGAAGAATCAAGGTTTTGAGCAGGAGATTGCCGGAGCAGTTCAACTATGGCCAACCGCCGCCACACTCGCCGCGAAGGCCTGATTCAAGTCCGTTTCGCCGCCTCTCTACCCGTACTAGCTTTCTAGATCCTTTAGGAGAGACATCAGGCTCAATTGAGCCCGATACCATGTGAGGAAATGGAGATTTTTCCGAGTTTTGCTTCTTGCTCGGGTTCGCTGGAGGAGCCAATTCCGGCGGCCTCATCGCCGGGAATCGCTAGCCACCACCTCAGTGAAGGAGGTGGCGACATCCGCCGGCAGTGGTGGTGGCTCAGCTGGCCGGAAATAGCCGGGCATGTCGGCCCAGCAGAAACCAATCTGGGACGTTGGCTGATTGGGGACGATGACCACATCCCGTCCAATCTACTTTAAGATTCTTGCTCAACCGATTAAATTAAATTAAAACAAAAACTATAGTATTATGTATATTTTGTCACACATATTCAGTGATATTACAAGCTATTGTTAGACCTCTTATATGCATTTACAGGACATGAACTTTAAACAAAATTTGTAGCTTAATGTCTTAACGTTATTTTGGCACCTTAAACATCAAATTTGGTAGAGTATATTGGGCTGTAGGTCAGTTTTCCTAGGACTGGTCTTAGGCAAGGGCAAAATTTCAATTTGATTCCCAAGCCAAACCAATAATCAACATGACCCCAAATTTTGGGTGCATGCATGATTATGGCATATTTGGCCCCTGCCAAAAATTGAGAATTTTTGGGAATAAATGTTCTATAGTTTTTGATTAAATATCAAAAAGTAAATAAATGAAATATTTGGAGGATTATGGCTCCAAATGGCCCCAAATTTTGGTGGCATGTTCTTAGGGACAATTCATGTGCATGGTAAAAATTTCAGCACAATTGGACCATTGCATGTTAGGTAAACTCACTTGCATGTGTTGGTTATGTTTAGACTTGGGGTGCAAATAGCGAAATTTGAAATGTTGTGTATTAGACCTATTTGGAACATCCAAAAATCATGATATTGATTTCAGAGGCTCATTATGGTGAATTATACTCCACATTGTAATAATGGGATTTCTGGAAGCAAAAATCCCATTATTTGGAATTTTTGGAATAATAGAACTTTTGAAAAATAAATGTAAGAATAGGTTCATCATTGAGATAAAATCCCCAATTTTTGTCAAGGTCAATATTGTTGAAACTGTTATCCGATCTCCTATGGAGTTCGTCCCTTGGGGAAGTGGTGGTCTCGCGCCTACTTCACTCCTGCAAGAAAAACAACAAAAAAGACAAGGAGAAACAGACCCAAGGGCCCGGCAGGGAGGTCCCACCACAAACCCGGAAGATCTCGGAGCGCTTCCCCTCCTTAGCCAGAAGTCGAGCTAAGGTACCCTCAAAAATCTCTTGAAAACCCGAGCAGGGAGGCACTGAAAGCGTGCCTTATGGGGTACCCCTAGGGTCTTATTTATAGTTTTTTGGAATCTGAACTGCCAATAACCAAAAGACCTGACCTGAAAATACCAAAGAGCCCTTGCTCGGGTCTGCCAACAGCCAAACACTGCTGTTCCGAACAGCTATGTCAAGTCCATCCTGGTCTGCCAACAGCGTGGCTCCGCTGTTCTGAGAAGCTATTCACACACATGGGGAGTCAGCTCGCCACCAATCCCTCTTCGCGGGAGGCGGACGCGACTTAGCTCTAGCGGCCCGCCAGTCCTCTGCCGAGGCGGATAGGCGGCCAGGTCGCGTGTAAGGGGCGGACTAGTGGCCACTGTGACCCTCAGAACGGCTTGCAGATCGTGGTTCGTCGAGCCCATCAACGAGTACCGGTTCGACGAATGGCGCCCGCCGCTCCGGTTGACGATTCTCTGAGCGAGCGGGAGGGGAAGGGGAGTTGTTTCTCCTGGCTCGCTCGCATGACTGAGCGGGAGCGGTCCTGGCTTGCTCGCTTGAGCTGAGCGGGAGCGGACCAGCCTCTTGCCGCATTTTTGCTTGTTGTTTGGGTGCGGGTCGCGGGACTGGATCCACCCTATCTTCCTGGTGGGGCCCATTCGACGAACACGGGGTTGTACAAATATAATGTTAGATTTAACTCCTAAAAATTTTTATGTCTCTATTTTAAGAATTTTGATAGGAGTTATGTTGAAATTACTTTTTTACCCTCATTTTACTTAATTAGCAAATTGGTGAAAATACTTAGTAGAAAATTTTGGAAAATTTCTTAGTGATATATCTGAGTATGAATAACCTTGTATAAGTTTCTCAGCATTTTTGGATTAATCAGTAATTTTTAAAACCTTATAATGACATTTTGGTAAATTATTATGAATTGAAATTGGTAGGCCATTACATCATAGAGGTTGATGAAACTCTGCCATTAGCCTTAAATTAATGATGTTTATGCTCTGTAATTTTCCTAGAATTTTTAGTAATGTATTCCCTGTACTTCATTTGGAAAATGATAATTATTTGAGTTTTGTATTAATTAAGGAATAAATAGAAATAATCAAAGGAAAATTATAAATTCTGGTATACAGCTATATTTTACCAAGATTCAACTCAGGAAAAATTCCTTACGTCAGTGGATTATAATTTGTAATATTTCATGTATTAAATGACCTAGGGGATTAATTAAACGATTTAATTAGAGACTTTAATGACTTAAGAAAATTATGAAAATAACCATGCTCACTTCATTAGTCCATACCATCCTAGGATAAATAATTAGGGGCAGGTGGCACAAGGAATTGGAAGATCCATTTCGGGGTGGTATTAGGTCATGGGTTGCGCATAGTGTAAGTAGGTCATGCTATAAGGACCACCGGGGGATAGATCAACGGATGAGCTAGAGATTACAATTGGAATATGACATGGTGGGTATTGTTGTCTTAGTGATGAGAGTAAAAGTGCAAGCCCTTGGATAGCAACTGGAGTGGAGGCCGGTGGAAGACCGTCGCCTTTCTGAGAACATCTTAAGTCATTATGATCATTCAAGAGTAATAACGAGAGCTGGGGGTGAATTACGGGTAGTCATCAACTAAAGTAAATATCCTTGAGAAAGGGAGCTTTGGGCGTAATCCCATCGTAGTTCCTAGTGCCCCCGAGAGCCCTTCACCGGGTATACCCTGGACAGTCCTGAGATTAACCTTAAATCACTAAGTATAATAACCCGTAGACAAGAGTAGTCTAATAGGTTAAGACATTGTGGTTCATTATCGCCCGTGGTGGGTTCGAGAGATTTTGAATAAAGGCACTATTGTGCATTCTCACCCGCTATGGGTTAGAGGGATATATGTTGCAGAATCACCCGTGAAGGGTTTGAGGGATTCAGGACAGGTTGGTCCTGCGAGCTGAATGCTCGGGATGAAATACTTGCATGCGCATAAATTTAGTGGCGGGTCATGCGGTACTGGCCGATCGTCACACCGATGGCAGTACGGTGAACCAGACGGGTGTGAGGGTTTGAGGGGCCAGTGGGTTATTTTACACTGCAGTATATAGGACGACCCCCGATAACGCACACCCAACCCAACAAGACTGGCGGGTTGTAAGCAAAGTACGTACACATGGACTCTAGAGTGCACCTAGGACGTGTACAGAGGCGTATGAGAGGTGTCTAAGGTTTGGTAGTGTGCATACCGACCTAGAAGTGGAGATACCTGCTCCGCTGCTGCCGTAGCCACAGCGGTGGTACCCGAGAGTGAAGCTAGCTCTCAAAAAGTGGGAACTAAAGGTCTGTGATCACAGAGTCGTTGTGTGTGAGTTGCACTTGCCTGTTGCATAAATTGCATCATAAACATTCATTCATATTAGGTCATACGCTTCATAGATCCTTATAATATAAATTAGTATGAGCTCTTTTATATGATAAGTTAAATTTCTTGGAAACCTTAACTTATAAATTTGTATGAGAATTTTTATAAGTTAAGGTACGATTTGTGATGGTAGAGTAGTGGTAGCATAGTTGTACTTTCCTGCTCTTACTTTCAGTTTTTTACTTACTTTACCGTACTGCGTTTTACTTCACTTGTCTTACTTACTTCAGTTTTATACTTTACTTACCGCACTTGTACTTCTTACATAGAACTTCTAGAGTAGAACTACTAATACTCCTAATATACTTGTTAGTATAGTTCCACTGCCACCTGTTTACACTTGTTACCCCTTGTTGTCCTCTGCTTCATCCTCCCGCACGGTGCCTAGGAGTTGCGGGGCGAGGTGTGGAGAAAATGACTTAGTCTTTTTGACTAATGGTCGGTGATCAAACTATTTTTAGGAGGTCGAGGAGATGGAGCACTAGCATGACCGGCAGGATGAGATGACAGGACGTGAGGAGCTGATACCACCACCTACTACTACTACTACTGCAGAGTTGCCTCAGATGGGATGACTTGGTGATGATAGTTATCTTCCGTTGTTTAGAGTTGAGGGAGAGAGCTTTTGATATGATGTACTGGGCATAAGCCCTTTTTACTTCTGTACTCATATGGACTGATGTATTTCCTTTTCATATATTTATATATATGTACTGTGACTGTGGAGTAGTTGTGGTTTACTTTTACCGCTATACTTCTACTTCTCATATTGGCCTACAGGTTTTATGATCATACTAGCCGACAGAATCGGTGTGTTGCGGTGTCGACTAACCCGTGCATTAGTGCCACCGTAAGACGGCGGTTTTGGGCAAAAGACCGGGATCCTCCTTGGTAAGGGGGAGGGGTCTTAGAAACTGGTATCACTTGACCAAATGATCATATGAGAAAGAAGTCCACAACACTGGACCGCCCCGCGCGAGCATTAGTTTGCAGACAAACTATGCAGCGGAAGTAGTGGTGTGCTCATGTGTAAAAAGTCACATAAATCAGTCCATTAAATACAATGAGTTAGGCCAGTTCTATTTTAACCTTACCTTTATGCAACCTCCATAGGTCGCTGCGCCACAAAATGTGGTTCCTCCCCCTCCATCTGCCACTCCATTTCTACAGACGAAGATGGGGCAGACTTTGACGGCGATCCTGAAAGCCTTCAAAGCCCAGCAAGTTCCGGCTCCGCACCCAATTCCGGGGTCAAGCTGGCTAAGTGCCTTCAAGAGCCTGTCCCCACCGATGTACCATGGGATAGAGGATGATGTGAAGACGGAGGAATGGCTGGAGGCCATACATGAGATATTGGCAGGCATCAGCTGCCCGGTCGGCTAGGCAGTTCCTCTAGCCACCTCTGCATTAGAAGCTCATGCAAAGATATGGTGGAAGTCCGTGTGAGAGTCCACTATGCTGACTGGGAGCTATCAGACAATTCTTGGGAGGAGTTCGACAAAGTATTTTTGGATCACTTCGTATCCAGCACAAACAGAGATGCACTGGAGGAGAGGTTTCTGAACCTCAGGCAGGGGAGCAGATCCGTGATTGAATACTAGAGGGACTTTTCCCACCTTGCCAGGTTCGCAGGGATATAGGATACAGATGACAAGAGGTATGCCAAGAGATTCTACCGGGTCCTCAGAGATGACTTGAGGTAGGCCCTATTGTTCATTTCTCACGGCACATCATCCCAGATCATCGAGATGGCAAAGAAGCTGGAGGCCGACCAGCTGATGGTGCAAGGCAGAGGGAAGAGACCATATGATGGGTCGACACCAGGAGAGAGCAACAAGGGCTCTCAGAGAGGCAGGACCATTGGATATAAGAGGGGTGGGGGATGTCATCGTCCCAACTTCAGGCTGGAGCAGGGGCCTCCTCCAGCATTAGCTCCCCCACCTCAACAGGTGCATGTTCCGAGGATGCAGGATGACCATACCCACCGGCCGGTAGTTTGTTACGGATGCCGCTAGCCCGGGCACATTAGATCGGAGTGTCTGCATCGGTTCCATCCACCTCCTCCTCCTCCACCTCAAGTGGCCCCTCTAGTATAGCAGGGTCGAGGCCGAGGCCGAGGCCGAGGACGAGGCCGAGGCCGGGGATATCACGACCGAGGACGTAACCAGGAACAGATGTATGCTTTGGACCTCACGGAGCAAAGGAACCCCGAAGAAGTGATTACAGGTACTTAAATTGTTTTAATTTAGAAATTTCAACCTTAGTAGTGCCTTGAAAACCATAGAAATAACATCTGTTTTAACTCAAATAAATCTCAGGCATAGTTATGATCAGCGGCAAGCCCGCTCATACCCTCTTCGACACGGGTGCTTCACACTCATTCGTGTCAGACACTTTTATTGAAGGACTAGAGGGTGTGGAGAGATTCCCTGGCATAGAGATGAGGGTGCGTCTTCCTAATGGCTCGGAGCTACGGACCACGGATAGCTGCAACATGGAGGCCGAGATAGGAGGCAAGACATTCGAAGCTCCTGCGGCGGTCTTGAGATTGCCGGACTTTGATTTGATTTTGGGCAGGACCTGGCTTCATTGGAACTATGCCCGGATCGACTGCCCCTCTAAGAGGAGCACACTCAGGCATGAAGACTCCTACATTACTATTGAAGGTATCCGACCTATCCCCCATCTTTCATTATCTTCTGTACAGGCTGTCAAGGCCTATGAGCAGGGGGAAGATGTGTACCTTATCTGCTTCGAGATGGTGACAGCAGAGAGTTCTATAGCTGATATCCCGGTGTTTCGGGATTTCTCTGATGTATTTCCGGAGAAATTGCCCGGACTACCACCAGCTTGGGACTTGGATTTCAGGATTCAGTTGGTGCCGGGGGCGAGGCCAGTGTCCCGGGCACCTTACAGGATGGCTCCCAGAGAGTTGGCAGAATTCAGGACTCAGCTTCAGGAGCTTGTGGAATCGGGATTTGTGCGGCCGAGCTCATCACCGTGGGGAGCACCAGTTCTTTTTGTGGAGAAGAAAGACGGATCATTGCGGCTGTGCATAGATTACAAGGAGCTGAACTGGTTGACGGTCCGGAATACCTATCCACTACCTCGGATAGACGAGTTATTTGATTAGCTTCAGGGGGACTTCTGGTTCTCTAAGCTAAATTTGAGATCTAGTTACTATCAGCTACGTATCCGAGAGGAAGACATCCTGAAGATGGCTTTCAGCTCATGATACGGGTTATACGAGTTGATGGTGATGCCTTTTGGGCTCACGAATGCCCCTGCCGCATTCATGAGTCTAATGAACCATGTATTCGAGCCCTTCTTCGATCGCTTCGTCATTGTTTTCAGCGACAATATTCTGATCAATTCTCAGACTCAGGAGGAGCACACACAGCATTTGACACAGGTTTTGCAGAGGCTGAGGGAGTCCTAGATGTATGTGAAGTTTTCTAAGTGCCAGTTCTGGCTACAGGAGGTGGCCTTCTTGGGGCATACGATTAGTGGAGTTGGATTGGCGGTGGATCCAGCCAAGATAGAGACAGTGAGAGATTGGCCACGGTCGAAGACAGCATCACACATTCGCAGCTTCTTGGGATTAACAGGTTATTATCGTAAGTTCGTGGAGGGGTTCTCGAGGATAGCACTCCCCCTCACGTCCTTGACGAGGAATTATATAGAGTCTGTTTGGACAGAGCAGTGCGAGGCAACATTCCAGGAGTTGAAGGACCGACTCACCTCATCCCCTATCCTTGCACTCCCATCTGGGAGTGAGGGATTTGAGATTTACACGGATGCCTCATACGAAGGGATGGGTGTTGTACTGATGCAGCACGGACATGTTATAGCTTATGCTTTGAGACAGTTGAAGAAGCACGAGCATAACTATCCGGTACACGATTTGGAGCTCGGGGCTATTGTATTTGCACTAAAGATATGACGGCACTATCTGTATGGGGTTCATTGTGACATTTTCTCAGATCACAAGAATCTCAAGTATATCGATACGCAGAAGGACCTAAACCTGCGATAGAGGAGATGGATAGAATGTAAGACCCCTCTTTTTTTTTCCTTTAAAACCTCGGGGTCTTAGGCCCAGAACCGCCGCCTTGCGGTGACACCTTTGCACCCGGGAAGGTCGACACTACAAGACGCCGATCCTGCCGGCCAAATCGATCGCAGCTGACGCTAAAGTAGCAGTACAAGAGAAGACAAGTCCACAGCATATCACATATATATATAAAAATCTCCACGAAGGGAGTGTCCATAGAATAGTAAAGTGTACAGAAATAAAAAGGGCTGAAGCCCGGTACATCAATATCCTCACTACAGATCTCTCATGCGGAAGCAAAACAAAACAACTACTAGAAGTCGGAACTCACGGTCCCAGCTGGCTGTACTCCTGAGCTAGACTGCCCTATCTCCAACTGCACCGGTCTCCTGGGCTGCTCCTCCATACTCGGCTCCACGATCCCCTAATATGATGTGGTTCGAAAACTATTAGTCTAAAAGACTAAGCCCTATCGTCCCCCACCCCTTCCCCCATGCTCCTAGGCACCGAGCGGGGAGGAAGAAAGGAAAGGACGTGAAAGAGGAGAGAAATCAAAAACAGGTGACAGGGGGACCTAGCTAGCAATTTATAATCAGGTTATAATGAGTAAAGTAAGAAAGGAATATAACCTTCACTTATGTGGATACACATAAGCCAAGGGATCTTCTACAAGGCTCCCATCGTATAAAATGTCCCATACCACTTTATACGTTGGGGTGTCGGTTATCACAAGCAACATATAAATATTGAAATAACCTTAATTTATAAACTTGCCCACACAAGCTTATAGATCAAGGGGTCGTTTTGCAGGGCCTAATGTATAAGCGTCCCATACCACTTATACTTTAGGTGTCAGGGTTAAATGAATCGATTATGCTATGACATGCAGGTGGGTATGATGGACATGCAAGTGCAACACACACGCAACGACTCTATGATCACAGACCTTTAGTTCCCACTTTTTGAGAGCTAGCATCACTCTCGGGTACCACCGCTGTGGCTACGGCAGCAGCGGAGCGGGCGTCTCCACTTCTAGGACGGTATGCACACTACCAAGCCTTAGACCCCTCTCATACGCCTCTGTACACGTCCAAGGTGCACTCTAGAGTCTCGCGTACGTACTTTGCTGACAACCCGTCAGTCTTGTTGGGTCGGATGTGCGTTATCGGGGGTCGTCCTCCAGACCGCAGTGTAAAACAACCCACTAGCCCCTCTAACTCTCACAACCGCCTGGTGCACCGTACTGCCATCGGTGTGACGAACGGCCAGTACCGCATGCCCCGCCACTAGATTTATGCACATGCAAGTTTATCGTATCAGAACCGAGCCAAAGCTCCCCGGACCATCCCGTCTGTCACAAGTATCAACCGAGCCAAAGCTCCCCGGACCATCCCGTCCGTCACAAGTATCAACCGAGCCCAAGCTCGCCGGACCGAAACGTCCGTCTCTTATTCCAAATCTCATCCCTTTGAACACCGCGGGATGGCGCCACTTTGAACACCTCGGGATGACTTAACCATTTCCAATACTTGCCCAACTAGTGAGTGCAGTGTGAAACCCTATTTACTAAATTACTCTTTTGATTTGTTCTTTAAGGTTTACGTTAACCCAGGACTGCCCCCGGTATTCCCTGTGAAGGGCTCTCAAGGGGCACTAGGAACTGTGTTGGGATTACGCCCAGCGTTCCCTTTCGCAAGGTACTTATTAATATTATTGGTTGATTTCCTTTACCCATTACCTTCTCATATTCCGATTGGCTAATCCTAAGTTAGTTTAGACCTTTCACTCTCGCGGGCACGACGATCTTTCGTCGAACTCGCTTATCTTCTAACACACATCAACTCGATTCCCGCACTCCTTAGATCTTTCTCTGGTGACTCATCTACTTTCATTCCAATCCATCCAGCTCGACTAACTCTACACTAATCCAACTCTGATCCTAATACGACTTTTCCCCAAATTACTATTTGCAGACCAACCTATACTAAGTGATGTTCGTGATAGGATGTCCTTCAAATTTTCATCCGAATGACCTAGAATTATTACCGTAGTCCTATCATGACCTAAATAATTTATTTCCAGAATATTATATTTTTCTCAATTAACCTCCTATTTAAATAAATTCTTACAAATGCCAATTATTGCCAAGTTGATCATGAAGTATCTTAAATTATGATCCCACTGACCCAAGGAATTTTTCATAAGTTGTAGAATTGTAAAATAATACTGTCAGCCAAGTTTTATAATTTTCTCTTCAATTTTTCTATTTATCTCCTAAATAATTCAAAATTCACCTATTAGATATTTTTCAAAGGAGGTATGAGGAATTCATTTCCAAAAATTCTAAGAAATTTCCAGCAAGCTCATAATATTAAAAGAGTGCCACAAACAGAATTTCACTAGTTTTCAAGTAACAATGGCTATTAACTTTTATTTCTAAATAATTTACCAAAATGCCATTATGAAGGTCTAAAAATTTGTGGTTCATCCAAAAATGCTGAGAAACTTAATCAAGGCTATTTATACTCAGATATGTCATCAATAATTTTTTTCATAATTTTCTACTGAGTATTTGCAATAATTCTAAATTAAATGAAATAAGGGCAAAAATGTAATTTCCACATTCCTCTTATCAATATTCCTCAAACAGAGACATAAAATTTTTAGGAGTTAAACATGTCATGATATTATTCTTGACAAAATTTGGGGAAATAACTAAGTGACAAACCTAATTTCAACATTTATTCTTCAAAAGTCCTATTAATTCAATAATTCCAAATAATGGGATTTTTGATTCCAAAAATCCCATTATTTCAATGAGGGGTAAAACTCATCCTAATAGGCCACTGAAATTAATTACATGAATTTTGCATGATCCAAATGGGCCTAATACTCAAAATTTCAAAAATTACTATTGACACACCAAGCCTAAGCATGTTCATCATTTGCATGTGGGATTACCCACCGTACATTGGTCCAAACTTGATGAAATTTAAAACATATATTTATAATGTCCTGAAGGACAAGCCACCAAAATTTGGGGCATTTTAGAGTTGAATTAACCCAAGAATCACCTAAACAAACCTAGGGGTAATTTGGTAATTTCACCATAATTTTAATTACAATAAATCCAAATTTTTGGGCAGGGCCTAAATATGCCCTAAGCCAATTACTCCCCAAAATCTCAGGTCATTTGGGCCTCTGGATGGGCTTGGGCATCACTTTCAAATTTCTGCATTTTGCTATTTGCAGCCCAAGGCCATTTAATTTTTAGATCTTGCATGTGAGATATCTCAACATGCAGAGGGTTAAATTGTCTAATATTTCTACCATAGGTCTAATATACTACTAAGGGCAGGCCACCAAAATTTGGGGCATTGTGGAGTTGATATGCTCTAAATATCAACAAAATTTAATTTATCCTATTTGGGCTAAAACTATATACTTATGTTCCCCAAAAATTCCCATTTTTGGGTAGGGATAGATATACCTAATTTGGCCACATGCCCAAAAGTTCAGCCCATTTGGACTTGGGGTTTGGGCAGGGCACCCATTTTAGTTTCTGCCCTACTCTAGGACCAGCCCTAGGAAAATGGATCTATAGGGCAGTACACTTAACCAAAAATTATGTGTAATATGTCAAATTAAAGGTAACTCAAAGACCTACAATTTTCATGTTGAGAATATTTTATGGAAAAGGCTGTAAGTGCCCTAAAATTTGACATGTAAAAGACAGATATAAAAGAACATAAAATACACTATTCATGTATTTAAATAAAACCAGGATTTATATATATGCATGGCACTAATCTTAAAGCACATGGACGGCAGCTGTATTTTCTTCTCCAAACGCCTGGTTCTCTGCCCGAACTTCACGGGCACTTTCCCGGCCGCCTCCGGCGGCGCCTCCACCGGCCAACTTCTCCTCTCCCCTCACGGTGGTGGGGGCGAGCTTTTCCGGCGGCTAGGGCGGCCGGAGGTGGCGGCGCCACCTCAGCCGAGAGCTTGCAAAACGCCATTAATGGCTGAAAATGAAGATCTGGGTTCGGGCTCATTCGAGCCCGAACCCTAACCTAAACATCCCTAAGATCTATACATGAAGAGAGAGGTGAGGGAGGACCTTCTCGGCGGCCTTGCGACGTGAGGAGCGGCGGGGAACCATGGCGGCGGTGGCGGCGCTTCTCCCTTGGTTTTCACGGCCAAGCTCGGGTTCAGCTCCAGGCTCGGCCTCTCTATCTCTCTCTGCTACTCTCCTGGTCCTGAGGGTGATGAAGTGAGGGGGAAGAAGTGGTGAGATGAAGTAACAAAAGGGGGTGATAATATCCTATGTGAGAGGTGGTGGGTTTGCCTTGTTTTTGTCACCAAGCATGCATGGGTGGGTCCCACTCCATTCCAGCTCCTCCTCATGACTTCCAAGGGTCGGCCATCCCATGTGGGGGCTGATGGCATGGGTCCAAGTGGCTTATTCCACTAAATACCCTTAAATATACCCCTTTCTCTCTCCTAAATTATTCTTTAATTTTGAGATTCTCTCTCTCTCTCTCTCTCCTAGTCACTAAGTTGGCTGGTAAATCTCATATTGGCAGCCCACATGTTTATTTCATCCACCAAAATATTGTTAGCCCAAGTGAGTTGGGCTTGAGCTTGAGTTAGCCCATTTGGGCTAGCTTGACCCAAACCTAGGCTAGGGTTGACTTAGGTCAATTTGGTCTTTGAGGTTGGCCCAAATGGGTCCTTGGTGACCCATTGGCCTCCCCTGAGGCCTAGGTAGGGTTGTATTGGCCCTTTAGAGGTCACTTGACCCTTAAGTAGGGTACCTTGACTACTTTAGGGCTAGAGTTGACTTTGGTCAACTTAGCCTTTTTGGTTGGCCCCAATGGGTCCTTGGTGACCCGTTGGCCTCTCACTATGGTTAAGAAGGTATGTGTGGGGTCCACTTGGCTAAGGGATGGTCAATTGACCCTAAGTAGATTGGTTTGACCCATTTAGGGTTAGGGTTGACTTGGGTCAACTTAACCCTTTTGACTGCCCTCCATGGGTCCTTATTGATCTAATGGATCTTACCATGGTTTGTTGAGAACATGGTGGGGTCTTGAAGTCTTGGTGATGCCCCATGGTTATCTTAAACAAAGGTTCAGGAATTTACTATTTGCACACCATAGTGGTCTCAGCCACATTCTTAGGTTTCCTTGGGCTTCTTGGGCTTCCTAGGGTTTGGTCATGACCTAGTCATGGCCAATAACCACACTTAGGGGTCTAGTTGGAAATGGGATGTTACATAGAATTTCTCCGTGACTATGATTACCAGATTCACTACAACCCGGGGAAGGAAAACCTAGTAGCAGATGCATTCAGCAGGAGGGCCGACACCTCTGGGCCGGAACCTCGGGTGATGGCTATGGAGCTGATACAGATGATGGATGACATGCATATTACTATGGTTTCTGAGGCCGAACCAGTAGGATAACGAGACTACCTGAGCTCATTGATCAGAGATGATGACATTCGGGAGCGCATTATGGCGCATCAGAGGCTGGATGCTACATTGGAGCCGATTTTCAGTGCCCTGGAAAGGGCAAGATTGAGGATTATACGCTGCAGGATGATCTCCTTTGATTCCGTGGATGCATCTATATACCAGCAGGTGGCGGTATCCGGGATGATATACTTAGAGAGGCACATTGCTCCAGATATTCAGTGCATCCTGACATCACCAAGATGTGGGCAGATTTATGGAAGACTATGTATTGGTCTGGGATGAAGAGGGAGATCACCCACTTTGTGACGCATTATGAGACGTGCCAGCGCATTAAGGCGGAATGCAAGAGCCCGGGAGGTTTATTACAGCCATTTCCAGTCCTAGAGTGGAAGTTCGAGGACATTGCTATGGACTTTGTGCACGGACTACCTTGCTCCCACTCTGGGCACGATTCTATATGGGTCATAGTAGACAGACTAACCAAGTTGGCGTGCTTTATTCTAGTCAGGAAGGATGCTCCAGTTGCAGTTTTGGTGAGATTATTCGTGGAGCAGTTTGTCAGATACCATGGCATCCCCAGGACGATTGTTTCGGACCGTGATGGTTGGTTCACTTCGAGGGAGTGGAGGGATGTGCATGCTTACTTGGGCTCTCAGCTTACTTTTATTACCGCCTTCCACCCGCAGACCGACGGACAGACCGAGTGGACCATCCAGACTATGGAGGATCTCCTCCGCCTATGTATACTGGATACAGGGAAGCCTTGGGAGAGGCTGCTACCATTGATCGAGTTCTACTACAATAACAACCACCAGGCTAGCATCAGGATGGTTCCATATGAGGCACTTTATGGGAGTAAGTGCCGGACACCACTGCCATGGGTTCAGGATGTGGATACCAAGGCTCTTGGTTCTGATTATGTGAAGGATACGGAGGCTCAGGTTCATTTGATCAGGGATCGGCTGCTAGAGGCCCAGAGTAGGCTGGCCAAATATTATGATGCTCGGCACTGGAAGGTGGAGTTCCAGGTTGGAGACAGAGTTTTCTTGAAGATACATCAGGTACACAGTGTCTCTCGGGTGCGGAGGCACAAGAATCTCAATCCTCAATACATGGGGCCATACTTGATCCTGGAGCGGATCGACCCCTTAGCTTACCGACTGCAGCTGCCACAGGAGTTGGGTACCCTACACGACGTCTTCCATGTCTCTTCCTTGCGAAGAGCCCTCCTACGGCCGGAGTAACACGTTAATACTACAGCCGATCTGATAGCACCAGACAGATCCGTCAGATTGGAGCCGATCCGGATTGATGATACAGATGTCCGTGTGTTGCGAAAGAAGAAGGTCCCTATCGTGAAGGTGTTGTGGTCCAATCATGGACGGGAGGAGCACACCTGAGAATCGAGGGATCTGATGATGGAGCAATACCCGGAGCTATTCATTTCTGGTATACTTTAGTTTATGCGTTTAAATTTCTTATAACTCTTGTAAGCAGAACCCCGTAGACACGAACTTAAATTTCGGGGACGAAATTATTTTTTTTATTTATAGGATTTGTAACATCCCATGTTACTTCTAGACCCCTTAACTTAGATTGGGTTGGGCATGGGGTGGGTGTTAGGAAAAATTAGCTAGGTTTGACCCTAGGTAGTGGGTTGTAGCCATGTGGGGCCCACTACGGGGCCAAAGTCAAAGTAGGTCAAACTAGCCTAAATAGGAACCCTAGCGACACCATGACCCCACCACATTGCCCTAACCCTAAAATAATCTAAGTGGACCCTAGGGCATGTCATTAGGTCAATCCTTTGACCCTAGTTGACAAAAGTCAACCATGACCCTAATTTGGTCAAACCTATACCTATAGGCCCAATTAGCCCAAGTAGGACACCATATTGACCCAACCCAAGTTGGGTGGTGCCATTAGACCCATGACCACCAAGTGTGGTCATCCTACTCATCATGGTTGACCAAGTGAACTCAAAGTCAACCTAGTCAACATAATTGACCTAAAGAAGAAAAAGAGGGCTAAACCCACTCTCCTTGGGCCAAGCCCACCAAACTTGGCCCATGGCCAGCCGAAGTGGACAAAGCCAGACCTACCCCTCTAGTTTTGGGGAGAGGACACATGCATGAGGGTAAAGTGTGAATTTTAGGAGAGAGAAGAGGAGTGAAAACTGGAAAAGAGGTGGAGGCCACTTGGCCTTGGCTCCTTCTGCCCAAAAAGGGTGCTGGCCTACCTCCTCAGTAAACTCCACCAGGAATTGGCAGCATGGTGGCCACTTAACACCATTGGTGATACAACCAAAGCCCAAACCGAGCTCATCTTGGAGTTACCTCAACATACAGTCCTCCCCAGCTCAAACCGACCACACGATCAGCTTCAGTGAGTGGAATCGAGTGGAGAACAAGTCCTGGAGCAAAACTTTTGATGAAGAATCATGGTTTTGATCAGGAGATCGCCGGAGCAGCTCAACCATGGCCAACCGCCGCCGCACTCGCCGCCAAGGCCCGATTCAGGTCCGTTTCGCCGCCTCTCTACCCGTGCTAGCTTTCTAGATCCTTTAGGAGAGACATCGGGCTCAATTGAGCCCGATACCATGTGAGGAAATGGAGATTTTTTTGAGTTTTGCTTCTTGCTCGGGTTCGCCAGAGGTGCCAATTCCGGCGGCCTCATCGCCGGGAATCGCTAGCCACCCCCTCAGTGAAGGTGGTGGCGACATCCGCCGGCGGTGGTGGCGGCTCAGCTGGCCGGAAATAGCCGGTTAAGTCGGCCCAGTAGAAACTAATCTTAGTCGTTGGCTGATTGGGGACGATGTCCAGATCCCGTCCAATATACTTTAAGATTCGTGCTCAACCGATTAAATTAATTTAAAATAAAAACTATAGTATTATGTATATTTTGCCATACATATTCAGTGATATTAGAAGCTATTTGTAGACCTCTTAGAAGCATTTCCAGTACATGAACCTTAAACAAAATTTGTAGCTTAATGTCTTATCGTTATTTTGGAATCTTAAACATCAAAGTTGGTACAGTATATTGGGCTGTAGGTCAGTTTTCCTAGGACTGGTCCTAGGCTAGGGCAGAATTTCAATTTGATGCCCAAGCCAAACCATTAATCAACATGACCCCAAATTTTGGGTGCATGAATGATTAGGGCATATTTGGCCCCTGCCAAAAATTGAGAATTTTTGGGAATAAATTTTCTATAGTTTTTGTTTAAATATCAAAAAGTAATAAAAGAAATATTTGGAGGGTTATGGCTCCAAATGGCCCCAAATTTTTGTGGCATGTCCTTGGGGACTATTCATGTGCATGGTAACAATTTCAGCACATTTGGACTAATGCATGTTGGGTAAACTCACTTGCATGTGTTTTTTATGTTTAGGCTTGGGGTGCAAATAGCCAAATTTGAAATGTTGTGTATTAGACCTATTTGGAACATCCAAAAATCATGGTATTGATTTCATAGGCTCCTTATGGTGAATTATACCCCACATTGTGATAATGGGATTTTTGGAAGCAAAAATCCCATTATTTGGAATTTTTGGAATAATAGAACTTTTGAAAAATAAATGTAAAAATAGGTTCATCATTGAGATAAAATCCCCAATTTTTGTCAAGGTCAATATAATGTTAGATTTAACTCCTGAAAATTTTTATGTCTCTGTTTGAAGAATTTGGTAGGAGTTATGTGAAAATTACCTTTTTACCCTCATTTTACTTAATTAGCAAATTTGTGAAAATACTTAGTAGAAAATTTGGGAAACTTTCTTGGAGATATATATGAGTATGAATAACCTTGTATAATGTTTGCAGCATTTTTGGATGAATCAGTAATTTTTAAAACCTTATAATGACATTTTGGTAAATTATTAAGAATTGAAATTGCTAGGCCATTACATTATAGAGGTTGATTAAACTCTGTCATTAGCCTCACATTAATGATATTTATGCTCTGTAAGTTTCCTAGAATTTGTAGTAATGTATTCCTTATACTTCATTTGGAAAATGACAATTATGTGAGTTTTGTATTAATTAAGGAATAAATAGAAATATTCAAAGGAAAATTATAAATTTTGGTACACAGCTATATTTTACCAAGATGAAACTGAAGAAAAATTTCTTAGTCCAGTGGATTAAAATTTGTAATACTTCATGTATTAAATGACATAGGAGATTATTTAAACGATTTAATTAGTGGCTTTAATTACTTAAGAAAATTATGAAAATCAACATGCTCACTTCATTAGTCCATACCATCCTAGGAAAAATAATTAGGGGCAGGTGGCCCAAGGAATTGGAAGATCCATTTCAGGGTGGTATTAGGTCAGGGGTTGCGCATACTATAAGTAGGTCATGCTATAAGGACCACCGGGGGATAGATCAACGGATGAGCTAGAGATTACAATTGGAATATGACCTGGTGGGTAATGTTGTCTTAGTGATGAGAGTAAAAGTGCAAGCCCTTGGATATCAACTGGAGTGGAGGCCGGCGGAAGACCGTCGCCCTTTTGAGAACATCTTATGTCATTAGGATCACTGAAGAGTAATAACGAGAGCTGGGGGTGAATTATGGGTAGTCATCAACTAAAGTAAATATCCTTGAGAAAGAGAGCTTTGGGCGTAATCCCATCGTAGTTCCTAGTGCCCCCGAGAGCCCTTCACCGGGTATACCCTAGGCAGTCCTGGGATTAATCTTAAATCACTAAGTAGAATAACCCGTAAACAAGAGTAGTCTAATAGGTTAAGACATTGTGGTTCATTCTCGCCCGTGATGGGTTCGAGGGATTTTGAATAAAGGCACTATAGAGCATTCTCACCGGCTATAGGTTGGAGGGATATATGTTGCAGACTCACCCATGAAGGGTTTGAGGGATTCAAGACAGGTTGGTCCTGCGAGCTAAAGGCTCGGGATGAAATACTTGCATGTGCATAAATTTAGTGGCGGGTCATGCTGTACTAGCCGTTCGTCACACCGATGGCAGTACGGTGAAACAGGTGGGTGTGAGGGTTTGAGGGGCCAGTGGGTTGTTTTACATTGCGGTCTGGAGTACGACCCCCGATAACGCACACCCGACCCAACAAGACTGACGGGTTGTCAGCAAAGTACGTACGCATGGATTCTAGAGTGCACCTAGGATGTGTACAGAGGCGTATGAGAGGGTTCTAAGGTTTGGTAGTGTGCATACCGGCCTATAAGTGGAGATGCCCGCTCCGCTGCTGCCGTAGCCACAGCGGTTGTACCCGAGAGTGAAGATAGCTCTCAAAAAGTGGGAACTAAAGGTCTGTGATCACAGAGTCGTGGTGTGTGAGTTGCACTTGCCTGTTGCATAAATTGCATCATAAACATTCATTTATATTAGGTCATATGTTTCATAGATCCTTATCATATAAATTAGTATGAGCTCTTTTATATGATAAGTTTAATTTCATGGAAACCTTAACTTATAAATTTGTATGGGCATTTTTATAAGTTAAGGTACGATTTGTGATGGTAGAGTAGTGGTAGCATAGTTTTACTTTCCTGCTCTTACTTTCAGTTCTTTACTTACTTTACCATACTGCGTTTTTACTTCACTTGTCTTACTTACTTCAGTTTTATACTTTACTTACCGCACTTTTACTTCTTACATAGAACTGCTAGAGTGGAACTTCTAATACTCCTCATATACTTGTTAGTATAGTGCCACTGCCACCTGTTTACACTTGTTACCCCTTGTTGTCCACCGCTTCATCCTCCCGCACGGTGCCTAGGAGTTGCGGGGCGAGGTGTGGTGGAAACGACTTAGTCTTTTTGACTAATGGTCGGTGACCAAACTATTTTTAGGAGCTCGAGGAGATGGAGCACCAACAGGAACGGCAAGATGAGATGACAGGACGTGAGGAGCTGATACCACCATCTACTACTACTACTGCAGAGTTTCCTCAGGTGGGATGACTTGGTGATGATAGTTATCTTTCGCTGTTTAGAGTTGAGAGAGAGAGAGAGAGATTTTGGTATGATGTACTGGACATATGCCCTTTTTTACTTCTGTACTCATATAGACTGATGTATTTCCTTTTCATATATTTATATATATGTACTGTGACTGTGGATTAGTTGTGGTTTACTTTTACCGCTATAGTTCTACTTCTCATATTGTCCTACAGGTTTTATGATCGTACTAGCCGGCAAAATCGGCGTGTTGCGGTGTCGACTAACCCGTACGTTAGTGCCACCTTAAGACGGCGGTTCTGGGCATAAGACCGGGAGCCTCCTTGGTAAGGGGGAGGGGTCTTATAGCTTTCTCCTGCATTCCTGCGCTCTGTGTTTACCCGTGCGATTTCCTTCACGCACGGGCGGAATCGCCCGTGTGCGAGTAAAATCGCACTAGTCAACGCTTCTTCTTCCGTGATCCAGATCTGGAAGTTAATAATGCACGGTGAGGGCACGGTCGTACGCGGGATCGTGCGTGACCATTTTTCTGATCTTTTTCTATTTAAGCGCAGGTTTTTAGCCCTTGGAAAGAAGACTTCTTCCACGCCAACACCTCCACATTTTTAGGGTGAAATCTGCCGTTCCACCAAGGGGAGAAGATCCGAGCAAACATTCAACGCCAAATCCAAGCCGGAGCTTCCTCTCGGCCTCCACCTTCATCCTTGTGCTTCAAGAAAGGATTTTATCTAGCATTTTCCACCAAGCCAGGAGAAGCTTGTGCCATTTTCCACCGGCTCATGACACGAAGTAGACGGGTCCATTGGGAGTAAGTGACAACCTCCTCTACCCTAGATGTAGTTAAGGACCGAGCTAGGACGCAGATTGACAACCCGGCGAATCCTTCCGTGAAACCTCAATAAGAATTCGGATCCGGTCGATTCCGCACACTTTTCTTCTCTTGTTGTTGATGGTTTAGTTAAATCCTTTGTATATGACGAAGTTTTGCTATTTTGTTAAATGTTCGTATGTAATCATGTCTATGTGATTGTATGTGTTAGTTATTTGCTTGAGGTGCGCCTAATTGTCCATCTGCCATCCATCCGTTCTTGCCGCACCAGCGATTGCTAGTGGCGTGCGTTGCGAAGAGGTGCTTACGACCCTCAAATTCCTTTGTTCTTTTGGTTCTTAATCTTGCCTACTCGTCCATCCGCCAAGCGATTCGGTGCATAGCGGCCCGTGTAGTCTTCCATCCCGCCCGGCGAAGCATCGCATAGCGGCGTTGCATAGGAGTAGTTGTTAGTGTTTTGCTTTATTTTTATCATAGCCATCAAAACCCCTTAGTTAACTCCGACCTTAGGACTTCAATCTCAAGTCCTCCTCGATATTAACTCCCCCCTTACTGTGTTCCTTGAAGAGATCGATACTTGGGGACATCCCGTTTTATATTACTTGTGCGACCGGTACAATTGTCGTTCAATGCATCAAGTTTTTGATGCCATTGCCGGGGAACACAGTCGTGTGTGTTTTTGTAGAGGGAGATAGTAGATCGAAGCCCTTTTCCATTTGTTCATTGCATGTTTAATTTTTTTGCTTTAGTTGTTAGAAGTTTTATTTTGCATATTTCTCCTTGCCCTTTTCTGATTTTTGTTTTAGATAGAAGATCCGTGCTATTCTTTATTTTGGTTGTGAAACACTGTTTGGTAAATTTTCTTGTTCGCGATGTATTCTATAGCCGATTGCCATCTTTATGACGCTTTACGCTGATGCATTGATGTCATGACTGATTTGAAAGCCGAGCATTGTATTAGATGTTTGCTATGTCATGGTGTAGGCCACCTGGTGAAGGATTGCCCTCACTTGTGCTAGCCTTCTACCTCTGACGGCGTGTGTGAAACAGCCTCCCGTTAGCAGGAGACTATGGTGGACATGCATACCATGGTGTTGCCTGGCCCATACACAAACATCCCACACCTTGCTCGCTCTTTACCCGTTGATATTACGGAAGAATCTCTCGCTGCATACAGATCCTTCATGGGTCCATCGCTCCCTTTTTACGAGCTTCCCTTTAGTGATGAAGATCACTCTTGTGGTAGCCAGCAAAAAGAGGATCAGGAATTCATGGGTGCTCCTGTATTGGACGCAGAGATTATTCCGGTTGATGGGATGGTGTCTGCGACTGAGTTTGCAATGGGGCCTGCTCATTCAGTGCTTGATTTTAAGAGCAGTTTCGCCCCTCCGCAATTTTTGCCTTAGTTTGCTACTCCTTTTTCCTGTGAGTCGGCTGATTATGTCGTAGTTTTGGATGATTCGGTGCCTGAGGTTGTGATAAAGTGGGATGAGGATTCTTCTATCTCTGATGGAGAAGGTGGATCTTCAGAGCACTTTTACGCAACTCGGTGGGATGAGGAATATCCTCTTTCCGATGCGGAGGTTTGCACTTCCTTATTGGATGATGTCATTCCCCTTACCACCGTGGACCTCGAGCTCTCAGATTCTCCATGTTACGACTCGTATGATACCGACGATGATCGCTGCTCGGATCTCGCTGAGAGTGATACCGGGATCACTCTTCCTTTTCCTGATTATTTTAGTTCTTCATCTCTTTTATTGCTTGATCTCCCTTGTTTATCTGAGCCTGTGCAGGCTGAGTCTCCACGGGTATGTTGGGATGACGATGAGCCTGGTGACCATGCCGTTGCCATCTCTTCCTACACATCTGTGGTTGACGATGCCTTGCTAGGCGAGGATATGTTTTGTGATAAGATGAGGGAGGACCAGTGCTCCTCCTCTTCTTATTTCTTATTGCCTCTTCTTGTGTTGGGCAGGTATCCTTATTTAGGTAGAGGGGTAACTGTTTTATCACCGTATCGGTACCCGTTACCACAACAGATAATGGAATTGTTACCTGTGCTCTTTTTATTTCATAGGCCCATTGGCTAGAACTCTTCCTTAGTCGAATAAGTCGTGCTGGGATGACAATAACCCCAGTACTTATCTTTCCTTTTATGTGCATTTATTTTCATGTCTATTTTAGTTTTAGCATTTCTTTTTGTATATTTTCTTTTGTTTTTGCGGAGCTAACCCCTGAGGTATTCTTGACAAATTCGTATAGGCGGGGTTTTGATTCTTCGTATGGCGGGCCTGCTTCAGGTTTTTCACGCGTCTTCTGGTATGCTCTCTAGCTGAGTATTGGGTAACTGATGAATTGTAAATATACCTATTTTTGCGTACATTAATTTAGATGTTTTCATTTATTTTTGTCGTTTTTACTTATTTTTATTCAATAAAATGCTCCTATTTTTGTAAATATTATACTAACTTAGTTTATTTTATTTTTCAGGAAAAATTGAAAATCTGCCAAAAAATTGACATGTCACGCCCGTGACATATTGGTCACGCCCGTGACCAGGGCGTGACACGTCAAAATCCCGTGAATCAGCAATTTTTGAAGACCAACGCCTGACACGCCCGGGGTCACGCCCGTGTCACCCGACACGGGGCGTGACCCAAGCCCGTGACACTCCACTCGACGATTTCATCTCGACGATCGTCGAGTGTCGACACTAGCAGTCACGCCTAGAGTCACGCCCGTGACCTAGGGCGTGACACCTCTTTCCGCTCGACGATTTTCAACTCGACACTTTCAGCTCGACATTCGTCGAGTGTCGACACCAGCTGACACGCCCAGAGTCACGCCCGTGACCTGGGGCGTGACCACTGCGCCTGGCCGACAAGACCTGCCCAAAGACTTTCGGCGCGCACCGCGCCCAGATCCACCTACCTGTCACGCCCCCTGTCACGCCCGTGACCAAGGGCGTGACCACTGCGAGACCGACACGTGTCCAGGCCGAAGTCAACTTTCCCGTCAAATCGCCGGCCGCCTTCCAAATAGTACTGTCACGCCCCCTGTCACGCCCGTGACCAAGGGCGTGACCCTTGTAAATTTTTTCTATAAATTCAGAGATGCTGCTTAGGATTCCTGTTCCCCTTTTGGGTACCATTTTGTAAGGGGAGGTGCTGCGTAGATGGATTTCCAACCTATGGAATGGGGTTTTCTCTTTCTCTCTCTCTTTTATTTTTGTACTAGTCTTGTAATAGTTTTTTTTTGCCATAATAAAAATGTAGTTTTCTTTCTCATTTCTATGTTTTGGACTTCATCTATGCGCCCACCCTTTGCAATCTTATTTATTCCTTGTTTTAACTTCTATTTTCTTCTTTTGTAATGGGTGTGTGTGTGTATGAGTATAACTTCTTATTTTTATGTTCTTAAGTTTTGTTAACTTAGAATTTTTATAGCTTTTTATTTCATTGTTATAAACCCGTAAAAACGTTTTCAAAGTGTTTTTCCTTTCTTTAACTTAGCTTTTTATTTCGTAAAACTTTTTCGTTCTTTTCGCTTTATTTTCACTTTTTAATCGTTTTTACGGAGTTATAGGAATGATAACATAGTCGTTTTAATTTTTTGCGCACTTAGTTTTTCATTTAAACTTTTTCCTCTTTTAATTTTTTCGTTCTCTTTTTACGCATTTCTACCGCATTCTAGCGGTAGAAATGTATTCGTTTTAATTTTTCGATCACTTGCATTTTTGCATTTATTTGCAAAAACTTTCTTCCCGTTTAATTTTTATTTTCGCTTTTTATGCATTTCTACCGCATTTAAGCGGTAGAAATGCAGTTGTTTTAATTTTTCGGCAACTTAGTTTTTTTTGCAATTTTTTATGTGTGCGCACCTATTTCCGCCTACTCGTTAAGAGTTAAATGGCGCTTTGCTTTATTTCAATTCTGTCGTGTGTGTGAGTGTGTTTTATTTTCTTGTAGAGTGCGTGTGTTTTCATTTATGTCGAGAGAGAGTGTGCGTGCATGCATTTATTTTGTCCTACTCGGTTGAGTAGGACCCGTATTTATTTTCTCCTACTCATTTGAGTAGGACTTGCGTGTGTGCGTTTTACTGCTTTCATTTCTCCCGCCCACGCGTTTGCGCCGGGACTCGCACTTTACAGCTTTCTTCAGTCCTACTCGTTTGGGTAGGACTTGCAATTTACTGCTTTATTTTACTGCTTTCATTTTATCGCTTTCATTTACTGCTTTCTTTTTCTGCTTTCTTTTCTGCTTTTCCCGCAAGCCGTCCCCATTCCGATGAGTGGCTAATCGTTCTTAGCCCTCGGTATCGAAGAGCATTGGGACAGATAAAATAGCTTAAAATAATTAAAGGTCTAATTTTTCTAATTAATTAAAAGTACTTAAGGTTTGCCCGGGGTTAACGACGCGTAGGACCACATATCGATGTGTGGGCCCTATTTCCGTTTTCCATACGCTCGCCGAGAGGCCGGGCGTATGGACAGATCACCCCTTGGCAAAGAGAGTTCCGCACTAACCCTCGAGAGAGGAGGCGCGCCAACTCTACCGGATTGGGTTCCCCACCCAATAGCGGGGTTCTTAGCGTAATGCGGGCGTTAAGAGGAATCCTTCGTCGGACGAGAGCCCGGTCGAATAGTCTTAGCGTTCAGGTGAGCGATAGTCCTAGAGATAGGTGAGCTCATTTTAGTGGAACCTCCACGGCCAAGTCTCCGCCTTAATTAATTAGAAATTTAGGAGCTCTTTTTATTTAAAGTCTATTTTAGTTCAATTGTTTTTTCGGTGCCATCGAGCTAAGCTCTTCATCGGCACCACCTTCAAGCTTTCTTTTTATTGCTTTCATTTTCTTTCCGCCATTTTCTGTATTTTTATATAAAATATCCCGACAAGATAATTATCGGTAAAATAATAGTCCCCTCCAGGGAAGAGTAGAAATAATCGAACCAGACCCGAGAACAATACGACCTCGATATTCCACCCGGAATATCCTGTACTACTCACGATAGGTGCACTTGCCTCCTTTCGTTAAAACTCGATCACAACCTTTTTTATATCCAAAATAAATAAATAAATACGCGCGCCCCGTTTTCTTAAATAAATTCACTTCCGCCTTTTTTCGCAAATAAAACCGCCGGGTCGCCGCGTGACCGCAAATAATTTTGGAGTTTTAACCTGCATCAAGTTTTTGGCGCCGTTGCCGGGGAATCTTTTGGTTCGTTATTTTAAACCCTGGAAATCTATTAATTTTACCTTATATTTATATATATATATATATATGGCCAATATGATAATAATAATAAAAACTAATATATATATATTTACAAATTTATAAAACCAAAAAAAATTGAAAAACTCAAAACAAAAAAAAAATTTTATAAAAAACCTTAAAAATAAAAAATTTGAAAAATTTATAAAACTAAAAACAACTAAACTAAAAAAAAAAACTAAAAATCCAAAAAATGAAAAAAAAAAAAACTTAACAAAAAATATTTTTATTTTCATTATTGTTTTTGAACAAAAAAAAAACAACTCAAAACAAAACAAAAAAAAAACAAAAAAAATGAAAAATGAAAAACTTAAAAATATATTTTCCTTAAAAAAAAAAAAACAAAACAAAACAAAACAAACAAAAAAATTAATAATTTGAATTTTAAAAAAAAAAAAAAACGTAAGTATATATTTTGTTTAATTTAATTTAACTTTTTTTTGATTCGGCGCGCTTTTCACTCTTGTGCACGCTAGGGGATCACTTTTTTATCACGCAATGGTCGCTAAGGCCTTAGCTACCCTTCGACTCCCCCACGCACATGCCCCCCTACCGCCCGCAACCTTTTTGCCGAATTTTTCGTTTTTTTTTATTTTTGTGTTGCTTCTTTCTTTTTCTTCTAAATAATGCAGGGTTTCAACCTGGGCCTCCCGCACTCGTCTAAGGGAAGCTTCTACCCTCTCTTTTTATTTTTGTTTTTGTACATTTTTTAATTTGTATATTATCTGTTCCGCATACTTAGACTGCAACATTGGGGACAATGTTGGGTTTAAGTATGGGGGTGTTTTCCTATACTGCAATTTTTTATTCTGTACTCATCAAAACTAAAAAAAATTTTGCAAAACTTAAAATCTAAATTTTTTTTTCTTGTTTTTATTATCATAAAACTTCAAAAAAATTCATAAAACTCAAAAAAAAAAAAATTCTCTTTCCCCCCATCTTCTTTTTTGTAAAAACTCGCATCTTGCCTGCCCGCGACGGTCGACTCATCGAACCAACCATTCAAATAAGAGTCTGTTCGCGGGGCCGCAATCGAGTTTTTACTTTGCCTTTTTTGTAAAAATCTCTCTTTCCCCCCTATCTTCTTTGTAAAAAACTTTTCTTTCTCTCCTCTTTCTTGTAAATAGCTTATCCTCAAAAACTAAAAATAAAAAAATTAGAAAAATCCAAAAACCCCAAAAAAATAAAAAAATCTAAAAATCCTAAAAAGATAATAATTAAAACACAAAAAAATGATAAAATCCCTTAAAAATTCAAATCCTTTTTGCTTAAAAAATTAAATTATGTAACAAAATAATTCGAATATACCATTTCTTAACCCTTTTTGCTTTCCAAAAATCCAGTTTCGAGTTAATTTATATGCGAATTTTAGTTATTCTTTGCTTACTATTCGTTTATTAATTAAAGTTCGATAGATTTAAGTGTCTGGGGTTAAGATTTAAAGAATTTTTTATGTCTTTTCCTTATAATAGGGAACTTGTTTTTCACCACCACTTCTAATTTTATAAATAGAAGCTCGTTTTTTATGTTAGAAAATAACATCCATGGATTTCAATTATTTCAACTTCATGCTTTTAGAAACATTGGAACGTTCATTTTAAAAAGGTTGCTCTCAAAACTTTTTGATTAAAAGCTAGTTTTATTTTTGAAAAACTAAACTCACTTCCATTTTTTTTTTCGTGTCTTAATTGACATGTTTTCCCCTATTTTATCCCTTAAAAGATCCTATGTCAATGGGAATAAGATTTCGTTCCGTAAACATAGGCACCCAATAATTTAAAAAGATTATATATGGAGTAAGAGGATAAAATTCATTACTCCTACAAATATACATTGGGTTAATTTTATTTATTATGAAGAAAGAAAAAAAAAGTTTTTATGTGTTAGGAAAATAAGATTTCGTTTTCCTAACTATCCAAAAAAAAAAAAAAATTGGAGATTCGAGAAAAAATTACCTCACCTCAATATTCAAGCCTTCTTCATAATCCACCAAACCACTTAGCCTATTTCAATGATTCTAGACTTAATTTAAAATTTTTTTGAGAGCATAATTTTTAAATTGTATTATTTCCTTTAACTTCTTTTAAGCTAAAGTTTTTTTTATAAATCCAATCCATCTTTGTTAAACTAACAAAAATAAATTTTTGCTTTCTATTTTATTTTTTCTAGAAGTATTTTTGAAACTCTTCCTCTATTCATAACATTTCATAAATTAGGATTTAATTCTTTAACCCCAGATGTTTATTTTGATCTTACTTTTAATTAATTCAAGCGGTAGCTAAACTTAGGATTTCTTTTATTCCTTATAAGTTCATCTCCAACTTTTGCTCTGGAATAGCAAAAGCTTAAGTATGGGGGTATTTGATGAATTGTAAATATACCTATTTTTGTGTACATTAATTTAGATGTTTTCATTTATTTTTGTCGTTTTTACTTATTTTTATTCAATAAAATGCTCCTATTTTTGTAAATATTATACTAACTTAGTTTATTTTATTTTTCAGGAAAAATTGAAAATCTGCCAAAAAATTGACATGTCACGCCCGTGACATATTGGTCACGCCCGTGACTAGGGCGTGACACGTCAAAATCCCGTGAATCAGCAATTTTTGAAGACCAACGCCTGACACGCCCGGGGTCACGCCCGTGTCACCCGACACGGGGCGTGACCCAAGCCCGTGACACTCCACTCGACGATTTCATCTCGACGATCGTCGAGTGTCGACACTAGCAGTCACGCCTAGAGTCACGCCCGTGACCTAGGGCGTGACACCTCTTTCCGCTCGACGATTTTCAACTCGACACTTTCAGCTCGACATTCGTCGAGTGTCGACACCAGCTGACACGCCCAGAGTCACGCCCGTGACCTGGGGCGTGACCACTGTGCCTGGCCGACAAGACCTGCCCAAAGACTTTCGGCGCGCACCGCGCCCAGATCCACCTACCTGTCACGCCCCCTGTCACGCCCGTGACCAAGGGCGTGACCACTGCGAGACCGACACGTGTCCAGGCCGAAGTCAACTTTCCCGTCAAATCGCCGGCCGCCTTCCAAATAGTACAGTCACGCCCCCTGTCACGCCCGTGACCAAGGGCGTGACCCTTGTAAATTTTTTCTATAAATTCAGAGCTGCTGCTTAGGATTCCTGTTCCCCTTTTGGGTACCATTTTGTAAGGGGAGGTGCTGCGTAGATGGATTTCCAACCTATGGAATGGGATTTTCTCTTTCTCTCTCTCTTTTATTTTTGTACTAGTCTTGTAATAGTTTTTTTTTGCCATAATAAAAATGTAGTTTTCTTTCTCATTTCTATGTTTTGGACTTCATCTATGCGCCCACCCTTTGCAATCTTATTTATTCCTTGTTTTAACTTCTATTTTCTTCTTTTGTAATGGGTGTGTGTGTGTATGAGTATAACTTCTTATTTTTATGTTCTTAAGTTTTGTTAACTTAGAATTTTTATAGCTTTTTATTTCATTGTTATAAACCCGTAAAAACGTTTTCAAAGTGTTTTTCCTTTCTTTAACTTAGCTTTTTATTTCGTAAAACTTTTTCGTTCTTTTCGCTTTATTTTCACTTTTTAATCGTTTTTACGGAGTTATAGGAATGATAACATAGTCGTTTTAATTTTTCGCGCACTTAGTTTTTCATTTAAACTTTTTCCTCTTTTAATTTTTTCGTTCTCTTTTTACGCATTTCTACCGCATTCTAGCGGTAGAAATGTATTCGTTTTAATTTTTCGATCACTTGCATTTTTGCATTTATTTGCAAAAACTTTCTTCCCGTTTAATTTTTATTTTCGCTTTTTATGCATTTCTACCGCATTTAAGCGGTAGAAATGCAGTTGTTTTAATTTTTCGGCAACTTAGTTTTTTTTGCAATTTTTTATGTGTGCGCACCTATTTCCGCCTACTCGTTAAGAGTTAAATGGCGCTTTGCTTTATTTCAATTCTGTCGTGTGTGTGAGTGTGTTTTATTTTCTTGTAGAGTGCGTGTGTTTTCATTTATGTCGAGAGAGAGTGTGCGTGCGTTGCATTTATTTTGTCCTACTCGGTTGAGTAGGACCCGTATTTATTTTCTCCTACTCATTTGAGTAGGACTTGCGTGTGTGCGTTTTACTGCTTTCATTTCTCCCGCCCACGCGTTTGCGCCGGGACTCGCACTTTACAGCTTTCTTCAGTCCTACTCGTTTGGGTAGGACTTGCAATTTACTGCTTTATTTTACTGCTTTCATTTTATCGCTTTCATTTACTGCTTTCTTTTTCTGCTTTCTTTTCTGCTTTTCCCGCAAGCCGTCCCCATTCCGATGAGTGGCTAATCGTTCTTAGCCCTCGGTATCGAAGAGCATTGGGACAGATAAAATATCTTAAAATAATTAAAGGTCTAATTTTTCTAATTAATTAAAAGTACTTAAGGTTTGCCCGGGGTTAACGACGCGTAGGACCACATATCGATGTGTGGGCCCTATTTCCGTTTTCCATACGCTCGCCGAGAGGCCGGGCGTATGGACAGATCACCCCTTGGCAAAGAGAGTTCCGCACTAACCCTCGAGAGAGGAGGCGCGCCAACTCTACCGGATTGGGTTCCCCACCCAATAGCGGGGTTCTTAGCGTAATGCGGGCGTTAAGAGGAATCCTTCGTCGGACGAGAGCCCGGTCGAATAGTCTTAGCGTTCAGGTGAGCGATAGTCCTAGAGATAGGTGAGCTCATTTTAGTGGAACCTCCACGGTCAAGTCTCCGCCTTAATTAATTAGAAATTTAGGAGCTCTTTTTATTTAAAGTCTATTTTAGTTCAATTGTTTTTTCGGTGCCATCGAGCTAAGCTCTTCATCGGCACCACCTTCAAGCTTTGTTTTTATTGCTTTCATTTTCTTTCCGCCATTTTCTGTATTTTTATATAAAATATCCCGACAAGATAATTATCGGTAAAATAATAGTCCCCTCCAGGGAAGAGTAGAAATAATCGAACCGGACCCGAGAATAATACGACCTCGATATTCCACCCGGAATATCCTGTACTACTCACGATAGGTGCACTTGCCTCCTTTCGTTAAAACTCGATCACAACCTTTTTTATATCCAAAATAAATAAATAAATACGCGCGCCCCGTTTTCTTAAATAAATTCACTTCCGCCTTTTTTCGCAAATAAAACCGCCGGGTCGCCGCGTGACCGCAAATAATTTTGGAGTTTTAACCTGCATCAGTAACCTCTTCCCTTGCCTTTTTTTAATATACATTTCTGTATCATATGCTGAGTAGTTTAGTTTAAGTCTTGGGGAGAGCAATTATTAGTTACCTTTTGCACGCACACATTTCATGTGCATACTAGAAGCTTTTATTGTTTTATTTTGATTAGTTCATTGCATCGCACATCACTGCACCCACATGAGCGCGTGCTTAGCTGTTAGCGTGCTGCGAGTTAAACTCATTTCTTTTGTATGATTTGGGAAAATGTTTGTGCTGGCATAGTATTGTGAGACAGAGTAAAATGTTGACCCTGCTGTGCTCCTAGTCGAGTGCTCTCGTCTCGTGTAAAAATTGGAGTAGATTTAATTTTTCTATATGCTTATAGTTTTATATTTTTCTATTTGCGTAAAGATTTTTTTTATTCTACTCAAAAATTGGTGAATCCGGTGTGAATCGAACGGTAGTGTAGGGATGTGTGTAGACGACTGTTAGGTTCGTATTGCTCGAGTTGGGAGGATGGATAGTCTTTCTCGTTGGCTAAGAACTTGACCCAAGCTATTCTTGAAGCATGGGTATAGGTTAGTCATGCATGAGTGTGATGTTGGCCATCATTTTGGCCCGGCTGAGCTTTGTACCGTTCCTAACGTCGTATCCTTGCTAAGGCCCGTTGTGCCTACCCATTCTTTTGATTCAGCTCCACCAGTATTTCACCAAAGCCTCATAGCCGATCCTAGTCGCACACCCAAGTCGAGCTTTAGTGTTTTACATTTTTCATGTTGGGTTGTGGATGTGCTGATTTTACATGTGATTATGTGGATGTTCTCCAAAGCTTCTATTTGCTGAATTTGTTTAAAGAAAAGAAAATGATATATATATATATATATATATATATATATATATATATATATATATATATATATATATATATATATATATATATATGTGAATATGAAATGTAAAAAAAATGAAAAAAAGTAAAATTGAAAATTCTATTTGAGATGTGATTATTTTTGGAGTAGGCGGTGCACACACCTATATGTTAAAAATTAAGTCTGGGGGTGTGGTGTACCCGCATGTATTTTGGTTAGCGGATAGATTCCTTTTTTAGGCTAGCTCATTTGGGTTAGGTGCGTAGTCTTCTTATTTATCTTTGTTTACCACACCGTAACCCAAGCCCCATCTCTTCACCTAAAGTCCTATTGATTTGTGTGTGAACCATACCAGTGCTGTGGAGAGAGTGCGATAGGGCAAGCATATGGTCACCGACATTGGTGGATTCCTTTGGAGGTTATCCTGAGCCCCAATCTATGGCAATGCTCGCCGAGCGATTAGTTTACTTTCTCCCTACGCGTGACAGGAAGATTCACCATGATTCCATTTTTGAGTAAAAATAAAATTTTGATACGCACTTTGAAAAGTGTAAATTATTTTGCATACATAGAAATTTCCTCTATTTATATTTTTACGCGTACGATCATGCGACTTCGCATGGTACTCCATATCAAAATTTCTATGTTAGCTAAGTCATTTTTTCTGTCTACATAGATTTTGTTTGCTCGGGACGGACAAACAGGTAAGTCCGGGGGTGTGATGAGTCCAATTTATATAGGGTTTTTCAGACTCATCTGGGCTAGTTTTCACGCACTTGCACTTCAATTTTAGTATGTTATCGTTGATATTTCATTTATATAGTTTTTCACGCTTAGTGCACTATTTTGGCCCAAGGGTGTGTAATTGTGCATTCTATTTTCGGGGGTAAGCGCCTGGTGCTCCCCGCTGCTCTTCCTGTTGTTGTTGTTTGCATTTTGTTGCTGGGAGCTTGTGCTCTAGTTGGTTGCCTTGTTGTGCAGGTAGTTAGGATGTCCCTAATTTCATTTTCAATCATGTGTCAAACTCAAGATCGTGCGCTTTTGCCGCGCACGGTTCCAGTTCAATCGTCAGTTTCACACAGTAATTCTGGGGACATCTATTTCTACCCGTGCGATTTGTTCCCGCACGGTTTTGTCCAAACCGTGCGAGAAGGAATCGCATGGCCTGCACCTTTTGCTTAGATTTCCAGTGATTTGTGGTTAATCGTGTATTTCCTTCACACACGAGCAGCAACGCCCGTGCGCGAGTAAAACGCACGGCTCCACGACTTTCTCCCGCATTCCTACGCTTTGTGTTTACCTGTGCGATTTCATTCACGCACCTGTGGAATCACCCGTGCGCAAGTAAAATCGTACGGGTCAACGCTTCTTCTTCCGCGATCCAGATCTAGAAGTTAATAACGCACGGTTAGCGCACGGTCGTGCGCGGGACCGTGAGTGACCATTTTTCTGATCTTTTTCTATTTAAGCGCAGGTTTTCAGTAATTGGAAAGGAGACTTCTTCCACGCCAACTAATCCGCATTTTTAGGGCGAAATCTGCCGTTACACCAAGGGGAGAAGATCCGGGCAAGCATTTAACGCCAAATCCAAGTCGGAGCTTCCTCTCGGCCTCCTCCTTCATCCTTGTGCTTCAAGAAAGGATTTTATCTAGCTTTCTCCACCAAGCTAGGAGAAGCTTGTGCCATTTTCCACCGGCTCGTGACACGAAGAAGACGGGTCCATTAGCAGTGAGCGACAACCTCCTCTACCCCGTACGCAGTTGAGGACCAAGCTAGGACGCGGATTGACAACCCAACGAATCCTTCCGTCAACCCTCAACAATACTTCAGATCCGGTCGATTTCGTACACTTTTATTCTCTTGTTGTTGATGATTTAGTTGAATCCTTTGTATATGATGAAGTTTTGCTATTTTGTTAAATGTTCGTATGTAATCATGTCTATGTGATTGTATGTGTTCGTTATTTGCTTGAGGTGTGCCTATTTGTCCATCTGCCATCCATCCGTTCTTGCCGCACTAGCGATTGCTAGTGGAGTGCGTTGCGAAGAGGTGCTTACGACCGTCAAATTCGTTTGTTCTTTTGGTTATTATGCTTGCCTACTCGTCCATCCACCCAGTGATTAGGTGCATAGCGGCCCGTGTAGTCTTCCATCCCGCCTGGCGAAGCATCGCATAACGGCATTGCATAGGAGTAGTTGTTAGTGTTTTGCTTTATTTTTATCACAACCATCAAAACTCCTTAGTTAACTCTGACCTTAGGACTTCAATCTCAAGTCCTCCTCGACATTAACTCCCCCCTTACTGTGTTCCTTGAAGAGATCGATACATGGGGACATCCCATTTTATATTACTTGTGCGACTGGTACACTTGCCGTTCAATGCATTAATCCTCCAAGACTTACAACTCAGTAATAAGGGCCTACAACTCAGTGATAAGCTAATAACCTACCTCATGCCAAAGTACCTACACTCAGGCTTGGAGGATAGTCCTACCTCAGGTCCACTAGGGATCCTATAACTTAGATAAAATGTCTCTCCTATAATCTCAGGCACAAAGACCCTACACTCAGATCTGCACCCAGATCCTACCTCAGGCACAAGTGCCCTACAGCTCAGTGAGAATGACTCACCTACCTTAGACTTGACCCCAAGGCCTACAACTCGGGAAAATTTGCCCTACTACTCAGATCCAAAAGGATCATATAGGATGGAAGTGAGTTGGTGAGGTTCTTGATTAGACACAAGAGAAATTTCTTTGTGCCAATCTACCATGACTGAGATAGACTCAGACAAACTTTTACTCCAGGAATATATTTCTCGAGTCTACCTTTATATGAACTGAGATACACTCAGTTCTAACTTCTTCTTCACAGCACTAGGAATTTTTCCTACTGGATCTGTGAAGTGACTGCAGCAAAACCTGCTGCTACTTGGGCTGAAAAGATTCTCATCTCAACTTCTTCACAATAACAAGGATATAGAACTTGTTTTAGATTGTGCTGGAAGTAACTGGCAGAAATCAGTTCTGCTTCTTCTTTATTTCCTAGGCTGAGGATGTTCAGCCCTAAATTCTTCTTCATAGCCTCCAATAGATGATCTTTAGTGTTATGCCGCTGGATCTGTGAAGAACCTGCTGGTGTAGATGGAGAAATGAGACCAGCTAACTTTCTTTCTCCTCTTCAGAGATTTGCTCTGATCTTGCTATAGTCTGATTGTCTCTTAGATATCTGCAAGGAGAAAATAACCAAACTAACAATTAATCAAGGCAAGTATACCTATCGAAATGCAGCTAGGGGACACAAGTGTCGTATTGAAATCCGGGAACAGTTGAGTAAGCTTACTCACACAAAATCTATTATTTTATCGACGAAAAAATTAAGTTTTTTTTTGAAGAAAGCTAAACGTGCTAAAGGAAGAGAACTACTTGCAATGAAAGAGAGCTACTTGCATGTAAAGTTAAAGAGAGCTAAAAGAGCGATTAACTTGAGCTTAGTAACGATGAAGGGGAAAATGCACTCGATCAGAAATAACCTCGGCAAGAGTGGTTAGAAAAATACGATAAATAAACCTAAGCTAATTAGGGTAAAGGTCCTTGACCGTGGAGGTTCCATGAATATTGACACGCTTCCCTCGAAGGCCGTGCCTAACTGAGTTTAGGAAGGTCCGACCGACTCTCGCCTAAATCGGAGGCCTAAAACTCGCTTTACGCGGTGAACCCCGCTATTGGATTTTACTCCAATCTGGGAGATTTGAACGTCTGCCTCTCTCGAGGGGTGCGAACAACTCCCTTTACTCTTGAGTGCTCATTTCAAACATTCGGCCTCTCGGCTAGCCCAGAATGAAAGCAAAGGTGGAGAGTATATATCGATGATATACCTCTAACCCGTGATAAATCAAGAGTAATTCAAGGCTAAACCCTAAAAAGAAAAGGTAAGATTCAAAGCATCATAACCTAATCACTCGAACCTCGAATCATTAAGATCGAGTACATGGAGGATTAGTTAATCATGGTGAGGTGGAAGAGGGGGGATGAGTAGAAGAAAAAAATGAAAACAGAGCAGAAACGTAAAAGAAAATAACACTTTTTATTAATGGAAACAGAGATCTTACAGCTTGAAAACTAGAGATTACAAGTGCATGGAAAGGTAAACTACACTATCATTATCATTATACTACAGAATGAAGCTAGGAACTAATACAGGGAAAGCATAAAGCTAGAGCTAAGAACTAAAAATGGAAAGACATGCTTAAAAAGTTGAAGAATACAAAGGGCAGAACCTCCCCTCTCAATCCAAAAAGTGTCCCTGAACCCTTAGAGTTGGGCTCTATTTATAGATTTTTTCGAGTCGGGTCACGCCCCCCTGTCACGCCCGGGTCGGGCGTGACCCTGGGGCGTGACACATTCGGTGCGACTTTTTTGGGCTGGAATTTAATTCTGGTGAAGTAGCTGGAGTACACGCCCACATGTCACGCCCTGATAGGGCGTTTCCCTGGGGCGTATTCTTTGCGGCGTGGCTTTGTTGAGCTGAAATTGAATGCTGGAGGTGACGGGAGGAATTGCTGAAGTACACGCCCATATGTCACGCCCGGGTCAGGCGTGACCCTGGGGCGTGACACTTTCGGTGCGACGGTGGAGCGGGAAAAACGAGCGCGCTGCGGCGATTCCTCGGAACCTGGGGACACGCCTCTAGTACACGCCCGTGTCGGATGTGACACGGGCGTGACAGAGGGCGTGAACACTAAGTTTCCACGGAATGCAGTTTCGGACCAATTGCTTCATTCCTCTGGGTACACGCCCTAGGTACATGCCCTGGTAGGGCATGACCTTGGGGCGTGTCACAGCAAAATTCGGCTGAAAGCCGTGAAAACCTGCAAAAAGCAGAAAAAATGCATTAGCGACAAAAATATATACAAAAGGGAATCAAAATAAGTACTTTACAAGACATGATTTGCTTTAAAACCCCGAAAATATCCTAATAAAATTGACTACAAACCGTATTATAAAATTCCCCCAAGCTTAAGTTTTGCTTGTCCCCAAGCAAAGATATAAAGAGTAGCTAATCATAAAAGTGACTAATTCAAAAAGTTTTAATCATACTTACACAAGTACTATGCGAAATTCTAGGTAGAGAGAATGTAAAACGTAAATCTAAAACAATTATTTTGGTATGGTTTAACTTTTATAAACTTTACTTAATAAAAATAAATCATCCAGAATTTTGACGAAATTCTTTAAATAGATTTAAGCAAGGCAATGAAAATGAAAAGAATGTATTGAGTTATTACTAGATCCAAGCAACGCATTATAATTATATCAATTAAATAACAAAAATCTAAGTTTAAATCCAAAACTAAAACTGATTTACTTTTCTTCTTTTCTTAGTTGTTAAATAAAATTAAAAAAAGGGCGTGAATCAAAAGGACTTAATAGGACCGAAACGTTTGGTTTAAAAATATGAATAAGAGTGGAATTCAAATATAAACATGGAGGCTAAAAAATCACACTAAACCAAAACAACGAGTGCCAAAAAAAATAAATTTATTTTAAACAAAATATGTATAAATAAATTTATTTTTTTCTTTATGATTATTTATCTCTTTTTTTTTGGTATTATTTTCATTCATTTTTTTCTCTCTTTTTTTTCAATACATTGCTTTTGAGTACATTTTTTTCAACAATTTCTCCAAAGATAACACAAAATTTCCTATCAAAAAAAATTAGCGTGATTAGATAGGTAGGAATTTGGGCTTTGGTGAAAATGAAATGCTATGTGGAGTTATCAAATGAATTTGGAAAAAAGGCTCAAAAGCGGCTAACTAGTGGTAAAAGATTTTAGGTTGGCAGGAAAGCTCAAACGTAAACAAAAATGACCTAAATCATTTTCACGCTTTTTTTAAATTTATTTAAAACATAGAGTCGATAAAATTCAAAAAGCAAGTTCGAGATAATAAAAGAAGATTGATGAAATTATCTTGAAAATAAAAATAATATGTGACTTGGATCGTTCATATCTACTACGTTATTCAAAATTTGTTCTTACAAAAATTATTTAAAGACGAAAAGGAAAATAATGGATGATAAATTTTTAGAGAAAGTAAAGAAAATAAAGAACGGAAAACCACAATAGAAATGCACGTTTTAGAGAAATATTTTACCTTAACATGCTACCGTGAATTAGAAACACAGCATGACCAACATTTTACTTGTGAAATATGATTAAAAAAATGATTAGAAAAATTATAGTTAACGACGTTGTTTATAAAGAAGTTTGAGAAAAATAAAACATAAACATGGGGTACTTATTGAAATACCAAAATGCAGCTAGATATATACATATTTTTTTTTGAATTTTTTTGAATTTTTTGGATATTTACAAAAAGCAAAAAGGAGGAGCAAAAAGGAGGAACTCATCCCCCAAGCTTAAGATCTACATTGTCCTCAATGGAGAAGGAGGTCGGAGAACGAGAGAAAAGTAAAGGACAGAAATGAAAGACAGAATTGAAAAACAGGTACTTCCCCGGTTTTATGTTGCAGGGAAAGCCGAGTGATGTCGTTCCTCCATGCGTGTGCCGTGGATCTTCAGGAAATGTCGTCTGGTGGACTTTGTCATGGAATCAGAACCGTTGGAGCAGGCGATCGCAGAAGTTTCAGCTTGCCGGAGCCATTCGGGGCAAAAAGTGTAAAATAAAGAAAACAGAAAAAGATAACTTGGGTTGCCTCCCAAGAGCGCCCTTTGTTTAAAGCGTCGTTTGAGCTCGACGCATCAAAATAAGATTGTCCCAAATATTGTTTAAAAATAAAGTTCGAATAAAGGTCAAAGTTTGTGAGTAAAATAAAGTGCAGATTAATCAAATGTCAGGACCGGAAAGATAGAGTTAACAGGGTTGAGACTGACATCATCACAGAAATACAGTTTAAGACGCTGACCATTCACTTTGAAAGTACCCTTATCAGGGTGGGAAATTAAAACAGTACCATAAGAAAACACTTCTAAAACAGTAAAAGGCCCCGACCAACGTGATTTTAATTTACCCGGGAATAAACGTAAACGAGAATTATAAAGAAGCACTTGGTCGCCCGGCTTAAAGATTTTTGGGTGCCTAAGATGTCGATCGTGTAAATGCTTCGTCCGCTCTTTATAAAGTCTGTTATTTTCATATGCGAAAGAGCGCCACTCGTCGAGTTCGTTAAGTTGAAATTTTCTAAAATCGCCGACAGAGTGGGGATCGAAGTTTAAAAATCGTAAGGCCCAAAAGGCGCGGTGCTCTAACTCTACGGGTAAATGACACGACTTTCCGTAAACCAACCGATATGGCGTACATCCGAGGGCGGTTTTGTACGCTGTTCGGTAGGCCCATAGAGCATCGTTTAATTTGGCTGACCAGTCTTTTCTAGATGTTGAAACAGTCTTTTCTAAAATTCTTTTTATTTCTCTATTGACTACTTCGACTTGTCCGTTAGTTTGGGGGTGGTAGGCAGTGGAAAGCTTATGAGTAACGCCATATTTAGTTAGGATTTTTGAAAATTGCGCGTTACAGAAATGGGAACCCCTATCACTAACGATAGCGCGCGGCGTACCGAATCGAGAAAATAATTTTTTGAGGAAATTAACTACGACTCGGGCATCATTCGTAGGAAGAGCTTGGGCTTCGGCCCAACGCAAAACATAATAAACGGCAACTAAAATATACTTATTCCCGAAGCTAGAAGGAAAAGGGCCGACAAAATCAATCCCCCAGAGGTCGAAAACTTCGCACTCTAGGAAATAATTTTGTGCCATTTCATTTTTATTCGAAATATTCCCCGACCGTTGGCAACTATCACACCTACTCACAAAGGAATGCGCGTCTTTAAACAGGGTGGGCCAGTAAAAACCCGCGCTTAACACTTTGTGAGCGGTGCGAGCAGCTTGATAGTGCCCACCTGTCGGTCCTTCATGCAAATGTTTAATAATATCTAATCCTTAATCAAAAGAAACACACATCCTGATCACTTGGTCGGCACAAATTCTGAAAAGATGAGGGTCCTCCCAAAAATAGTTTTTCAGCTCAGAAAAGAATTTCTTCTTTTGCTGAGATGAAAACTCTTTTGGGAGCACACGGGCCACTAGATAGTTGGCGATGCGGGCAAACCAAGGAGAAGTAGATGTGTTAATTATGAACAGCTTCTCATCAGGGAAATAGTAATGAAAAGAATTTTCATCTAATTGTTCTATAAACAGGTTGTCTAGGCGCGAAAGGTGGTCGGCGGCCAAGTTCTCGACACCTCGCTTATCACGGATCTCTAAGTCAAACTCCTAGAGGAGTAAGACCTAGCGAATCAAGCGAGGCTTGGCATCCGTTTTAGAGAGAAGATATTTGAGGGCCGAGTGGTCCGTAAAAACAATAATTTTCGAAAGAGTAATATAAGGGCGAAATTTGTCAAAAGCGAATACTACAGCTAAGAGCTCCTTCTCGGTTGTGGTGTAATTTTCCTGTGCAGATGTGAGTGTTTTACTAGCGTAATAAATGGGGTGGAAGTTTTTGGAAATACGTTGACCTAGTACGGCTCCCAACGCATAACTACTCGCATCACACATTATTTCAAATGGAAGATCCCACACCGGAGCTATCATAATTGGGGCATTAACTAATTTTTCTTTTATTAAATTGAAGGCAGCTAGGCAGAGGTCATCAAAGATGAATGGGGCGTCTTTTTCTAAGAGATGGGTAAGGGGCTTGGTGATTTTGGAAAAGTCCTTTATGAAGCGGCGGTAGAAACCCGCATGACCCAGGAAACTTCTTATAGCTTTTATGTTTGTAGGTGGCGGCAGCTTCTCGATAACTTCTATTTTCGCAACGTCTACTTCAATACCCCTTTCAGAAATTTTATGTCCCAAAACTAACCCTTCCCTTACCATAAAATGACATTTTTCCCAATTTAAGGCAAGGTTAGTTTCTTCGCATCGCTCTAAGACTTTTTCAAGGTTCTCTAAGCAACTATCGAAGGAATTCCCGAAGACGGAGAAATCATCCATGAAAACTTCCATAATGCTTTCTACGTACTTGTCAAAGATGGCGAGCATACATCGTTGGAATGTAGCCGACGCATTGCACAATCCAAACGGCATTCTTTGGTAGGCGAAGGTGCCGAAGGGACAAGTAAACGTAGTTTTCTCCTGGTCCTCGGGGGAGATGGGGATTTGAAGATACCCCGAGAGACCATCGAGAAAACAATAAAAGCTATGTCCGGAAAGTCGTTCTAAAATCTGATCAATGAACGGCAAGGGGAAGTGATCCTTGCGGGTGGCGTCATTCAACTTACGGTAATCTATACATATTCGCCATCCGGTCACCGTCCGAGTCGGGATTAATTCATTATTTTCATTACTTACGACCGTTATCCCTCCCTTCTTTGGTACTACCTGTACTGGGCTAACCCACTTACTGTCGGATATAGGATAGATAATTCCTGCGTCTAACAATTTCATAACCTCGCACTTAACTACGTCTTTCATGTTTGGGTTTATTCGGCGCTGAGGTTGTATAGAGTTACGTGAATTATCTTCCATTAAGATTTTATGAGTGCAGAAAGATGGGCTTATGCCCTTGATATTAGATATCTGTCAAGCAATAGCTTGGCGATGCTTTTGTAAAATTGAAAGAAGTTTATCCTTTTGTGCATCCGAGAGGTAGGCCGAAATTATGACAGGCAGCTTGGAGTCCTTTTCTAAGAAAGCGTATCGAAGGTGCTCTGGTAGTTCTTTCAGTTCCAAGGTAGGGGGGTCATCATACGAGGTTTTGGAAATTTGTTCTTTTTCAAAAACTATGTCCTCGTACACTTTTTTAGATGTAAAATTAAAAGGGGTGTTGCTAGCGGCCATGGCGGCTTTGTGCAGCGATTCAGTTGGAAAAGTAGAAGGGGAACAGAAATCAAAAAATTCTTTTTCAAAATAAGAAAGGCGAGTGGAGGATTCTTCACTTAGGTGTAGAGATTCAGTTAGAGGAGTAGGAGAGGAACAAAAATTGGAAAATTCTTCTTCAAAATCAGAGGTGTGAGAGAAGGATTCTTCACTTACGGTATACATGAAAAAACAGGAGTCATCATTAGCTAGTGTGTTCTTCATCGAGGGGGTGATAGAGAAAGTTACCTCATCGTCGCCCACTCGAAGGAAGAGCTTACCATTTCTTACGTCAATGATAGCTCGGGAGGTGGCAAGGAAGGGTCGGCCAAGGATCAGGGGAACCTCGACGTCTTCTTCGATGTCCAAAATGACAAAGTCCACCGGGAAGATGAACTTGTCAACTTTGACTAGGACGTCCTCCACTATTCCTAACTGGTATTTGATTGACCTGTCGGCTAGCTGGATACTCATGCGTGTGGGGTTGAGACTACTAATTCCTAACTTTTTAAACAACGAGAGGGGCATAAGATTAATACTCGCACCTAAGTTGGCTAAAGCGTGTTTGACAAAAAGATCACCAAAGACACACGGGATAATGAAACTACCCGGGTCACTGATTTTCTTCGGTAATCCGTTTGTCAAAACAGCCGAGCACGCGGCATTTAACGTGACTTGAGAAAGGTTCTCTAACTTCTTCTTGTTGGTTAGGAGGTCCTTAAGGTATTTTGCGTACTTAGGCATCTGGGATATGACTTCGTGGAAAGGCAGATTTATGTGGATTTGTTTAAACGTTTCTAAAAAACGGGTGTATTGATCATCCTGTCGTTGTTTATTAAGTTCGGAAGGGTATGGCGGGGATGGATTGTTTTTAAAGGTGGGTGGTGGAGTGAGTTGTTGTTCTAAAATAGGAGTGATACTTTCTTCGGCAGAGGGTGGAATTTTTAAAACGGGAACGGAGCTTTGATTTTTTAAAGCGGAAGCGGAGATTGCCTCGGGCTCTTCACTTATCATACCGGGAACTTTCTTCCCACTCCGAAGAGTTATAGCTTTCGCTTGCTCTCTCGGGTTGGGCTCGGTATTGGAAGGAAGAGACCCTACGGGTCGCTCAGAAATCATTTTAGCGAGCTGTCCTACCTGATTTTCTAAATTTTTAACACTTCCGGTTAAGGTCCTAATCGTAGCGTCATTAGGATTCATGTATTTTGAAAACACTTCCTCCAAATTTGGAGGTTTTGGAAAACTTTGAGGAGGTGGTGGTGGAGCAGAAAAATCACTTTGCGGTGGCGGGCGCACAGCATTCGATGGATTGCTCCACGAAAAATTCGGATGATTTTTTAACGCAGGATTATAACTATTCGGAAAATTAAAACCAGGAGGATGATAATTCGCAGCAGAAAAATTATTAAAAGCAGTTCTAGGCATATTATTTACATAATCCAAATGTTCGGCGGGAGGAGTTGCAGATTCCCATACCTGAGGGGCGGAGGCAGCAGTCATCTCCGTAATTTTTTTGCTTAATATTTCAACTTGCAGTGCGAGTTGTGAGACGTTGTCCACTTCAAAGAGACCTGCAGGTTTGTTTGGGCGGGACCTAGGCACATTCCACTGGTAAGTGTTCATGGCCATGTCTTCAAACAGCTCAAGAGCTGCTTCCGAGGTCTTATTGTTCAAAGTACCGCCAGAAGCTGCGTCTATCATTTGCTTCATGCTTTGATTTAGCCCATTATAGAACGTCTGCACCTGCAACCATACAGGCAGAGCATGATGTGGGCATCGTCTTAGTAATTCTTTAAATCTTTCCCAGGTTTCGTAAAGGGTCTCAGAGTCTATTTGTCCAAAGGCAGAAATGTCATTCCTAAGTTTTGCAGTTTTAGCAGGCGGAAAATACTTGGCCAAAAATTTTTCAGTTAATTGCGTCCAAGTAGTTATGCTATTTTTAGGAAGGGTGTTCAGCCACTGCTTAGCCTTAATTCTAAGAGAGAAAGGAAATAATCTTAGCCTAATAGCATCATTTGTGACACCATTTATCTTGAAGGTGTCACAAATCTCAAGAAAGCTGGCTATGTGTGCGTTCGGGTCTTCATCTTGAAGCCCGTCAAATTGCACATACTGCTGCACCATTTGAATTATGCTAGGCTTCAGTTCGAAATTATTATTATTTATTGTAGGGCGAACTATACTGGATTCTGTACCCTCGAGATTCGGTCGTGCATAATAGGACATAGGCCTTTGCACGACTTCCTCCATGTTGGGTTCTACCATTCTTAAGGTAGAAATGACTCGGAATCCTCAACCGGCACTTGGGTAGTAGGGCCTTGAAATCGCGATCTTCTCCGAAGAGTACACTCAATTTCGTGGTCCAGGTCCAAAGTAACCGACGGACTTCCGCGGGTCATACACTAGAAGAAGAGAGGAGAAGAAAGACTAGAAAATAAAAGAGCTAATGAAGATCGAAAATTTTTTTTTGAAATAGAATTTTTTATGTTTTAACTCCCGAACTTCCCAAGGGCTACCCGGTGAAGGGTTCGCAAGGTACTAGACAAGATAGTGGCATTTAGAGCCACTTTGACCTTTTCGAGAGAGTTAGGTGGTGTAGAAAAATTTGTGATGTGGGTTTCTATTAAGTGGGCGGTAATTAAAATCCAGCCATTTAACTCCGAGTGAGTAGGCGGAAAGTAAAAGCTACACTCACGCACTCGACAGAAAATTAAAACACACCCACTCTACAGAAAGTAAACACACTCTACTGAAATAAAGCCTGCCAATTAACTCAAGTGAGTAGGCGGAAAAATAAAATACGCACACTTGCTTAAAGAAAATCCAGCCAATTAACTCAAGTGAGTAGGTGGTAAAATTAAAAATACGCACACTTGCTTAAAGAAAATCCAGCCATTTAACTCAAGTGAGTAGGCGGAAAAATTTTAAGAAGGAGGGTGAGAAAGAGAAGTGATAAAATTAATATATTCGCGTTTTCAATTTATCAACGAGCGTTGCCTCCCCGGCAACGGCGCCAAAAACTTGATTGTCTCTTAGATATCTGCAAGGAGAAAATAACCAAACTAACAATTCATCAAGGCAAGTATACTTATCGAAATGCAGCTAGGGGACACAAGTGTCGTATTGAAATCCGGGAACAGTTGAGTAAGCTTACTCACACGAAATCTATTATTTTATCGACGGAAAAATTAAGTTTTTTTTTTTGAAGAAAGCTAAACGTGCTAAAGGAAGAGAACTACTTGCAATGAAAGAGAGCTACTTGCATGAAAAGTTAAAGAGAGCTAAAAGAGCGATTAACTTGAGCTTAGTAACGATGAAGGGGAAAATGCACTCGATCAGAAATAACCTCGGCAAGAGTGGTTAGAAAAATACGATAAATAAACCTAAGCTAATTAGGGTAAAGGTCCTTGACCGTGGAGGTTCCATAAATATTGACACGCTTCTCTCGAAGGCCGTGCCTAACTGAGTTTAGGAAGGTCCGACCGACTCTCGCCTAAATCGGAGGCCTAAAACTCGCTTTACGTGGTGAACCCCGCTATTGGATTTTACTCCAATCCGGGAGATTTGAACGTCTGCCTCTCTCGAGGGGTGCGAACAACTCCCGTTACTCTTGAGTGCTCATTTCAAACTTTCGGCCTCTCGGCTAGCCCAGAATGAAAGCAAAGGTGGAGAGTATATATCGATGATATACCTCCAACCCGTGATAAATCAAGAGTAATTCAAGGCTAAACCCTAAAAAGAAAAGGTAAGATTCAAAGCATCATAACCTAATCACTCGAACCTCGGATCATTAAGATCGAGTACATGGAGGATTAGTTAATCATGGTGAGGTGGAAGAGGGGGGATGAGTAGAAGAAGAAAATGAAAACAGAGCAGAAACGTAAAAGAAAACAACACTTTTAATTAATGGAAACAGAGATCTTACAGCTTGAAAACTAGAGATTACAAGTGCATGGAAAGGTAAACTACACTATCATTATCATTATACTACAGAACGAAGCTAGGAACTAATACATGGAAAGCATAAAGCTAGAGCTAAGAACTAAAAATAGAAAGACATGCTTAAAAAGTTCAAGAATACAAAGGGCAGAACCTCCCCTCTCAATCCAAAAAGTGTCCCTGAACCCTTAGAGTTGGGCTATATTTATAGAATGTTTCGGGTCGGGTCACGCCCCCGTGTCACGCCCTGGTCGGGCGTGACCCTGGGGCGTGACACATTCGGCGCGACTTTTTCGGGCAGGAATTGAATTCTGACGAAGTAGTTGAGGTACACGCCCACAAGTCACGCCCTGGTAGGGCGTGTACCTGGGGCGTGTTCTTTGCGGCGTGACTTTATTGAGCTGAAATTGAATGCTGCAGGTGACGGGCGGAATTGATGAAGTACACGCCCATATGTCACGCCCGGGTCAGGCGTGACCCGGGGGCGTGACACTTTCGGTACGACGGTGGAGCGGGAAAAATGAGCACGCTGCGGCGATTCCTCGGAACCTGAGGACACGCCTCTAGAACACGCCCGTGCCGGATGTGACACGGGCGTGACAGAGGGCGTGAACACTAAGTTTCCACGGAATGTAGTTTCGGACCAATTGCTTCATTCCTCTGGGTACACGCCCTAGGTACACGCCCTGGTAGGGCGTGACCTTGGGGCGTGTCACAGCAAAATTCGGCTGAAAGCCGTGAAAACCTGCAAAAAGCAGAAAAAATGCATTAGCGACAAAAATATATACAAAGGGGAATCAAAATAAGTACTTTACAAGACATGATTTGCTTTAAAACCCCGAAAATATCCTAATAAAATTGACTACAAACCGTATTATCATAGTCGAAGATGAAGACAAAGAACTAACTTGTTGAGCCTCTTGAACTCCAGTCTTTTTGCTCTCTATTCTTTTCTTCACAGCAACAATGGCGATGGAAAAGAACTATCTCAACAGCTCCTTTCCCCATAAAAGGCTTCTACTTTTATTGAATGCAACTCAATGACTCTTTTAGCAGTGGGCCCCACACCATTGATGGCCAGCTGCTATCTTGATTTAATGTTAACTACCGTACAGTAGCTCTACGATGCCTTTTCTCTTGTACTGTAACTTTACCACTAACAATTTGAATAAAGTTAACTTTTTGACTTACTGACATCAACACCTGTGAACTTAGTCAAAAATCAAGCATCAGTAGAATAGGCGTTGAGTGAATGAGCTTTACTCAATGCCAAAGTACTTAGATAAAATTCTGTCTATCTAGCCGTTGAAAGTGTTGAGTGAGCAAGCCTCACCCAACGCTTTTTGCCTTAACCATTTCTGCATGCCTGATGTTGAGATCATTGAGTGAGCTTGCCTAACTCAACGCTTTTTGCCTTAACCAATTTTATGCTTTTTTCAGCATCTTAAGCGTTGGGAGCATTGAGTGACCATGCCACACCCAACGCTTTTGGCTTTAGCTAGATTTTCTGAGTCATGGCGTTGAGAGCGTTGAGTGAGCATGCCTCACTCAACTCTTTCTTCCTTAGCCAGATTTATCTGCTCCTTGGCGTTGGGTGGGTAAACTTCACTCAAAGCATTTGGACTTAGCCAAATTTTCGTGTCTTAAAAACACAGATACTGACTGGATAAGATAGATTCAATGATTTATCATATGACGTTGAGTGAGGTTACTGCACTCAACGCTTATGGACTTAGTCAAATATCAACACAAATTTTCAATGGCTTTAACTTATAGGCCAATATTCAAGGAATATAGAGTATGGCGTTGAGTGAGTGAAACTCACTCAATGCCTATGGACTTAACCATTTTTTTGCCCATTTACTCTTTGGCTTTTACTGTATAAGCCTATCTCACAGCCTTTTACTGTATGACATTGAGTGAGTTGACTTCACTCAACGCCCGTGGACTTAGCCACTTTCTTAGCTTGCCACTCCTTTGGCTTTGACTGTATAGGCTTCACTTTGCACTATAAGTCATTTGGCGTTGAGTGAGTAACCTTCACTCAACACCTGTGGACATAGACAGATATCTGTATATCCACATCTTAGGTATCAGTTTACCTGCCTTAGCCACTTAGGCTATTTGTCCCATCAATATTGCAAGGACAACCTACAATCATTAAACTTGAGCACAAGTTAGATCAACACATATGTATACATTGTTTACTAGGCCTTCTTCAAATCCAGGATATTGGGATCAATGGACCCAACACCAAGCACTGAAACGTGGATGTTGCGGTTGGCGAGTGAGTGTACTTGAAGATCCAGCACTTCAATGGAGTATCTAGGATTTGACGCTTGAAAAAGTTGAGTCTGAGGTATCTTGGTATGTTTGAAGTGGTGGAGCGAATTGGAGAAGCTGCCTGTCAGTTAGGTCTTTAGACAGAGCTAAGTGGTTTGAATGATATGTTTCACATATCGATGCTGCGAAAAGTTATGAAAGAGCCAACTCAAGTGATTGCGGATTATCGAGTACCGGTCGATAGTGGGTTAATGACAAAAGTTAGGCCCATTCGGATCGAGGATATGGAGATCAAGCAACTGCGAAACAAGATAATCAGGATGGTCAAAGTCTGGTGGGAGAAATTTGGCCATGAAGAGCGGACATGGGAGTGTAAGCAGACCATGCGTAAAGAATATCCCGAGTTGTTTGTGTAATGTTATTGTAACGTGGTAAAAAGTTGTTGTAACTTTTAAGTTGTTGTCTTCCTTATGACTATATGCAAATTTTGGGACGAAAGTTTTGTAAGGAGGGGAGAGTTGTAACACCCCAAAAAATGTGCAGTGGTCATTGGAGGTTATCGCGAGGCTGTGCAAGACTGGCTCTCACGATAAAATTTCCAAGAAAATGTACGAATTGATGGCAAGGATAACTCTTTCTAAGAAGACAGATTGGGGAAGAGTTCTTTTTGACAGAATTGTAGAATGTATCCCAGAGCCAAACATGTGTAGAATTCTGTCTCTATTTTTGCACAACTATGTTCCAGGAATCCTGAACATAAGGTTGGGGACTAAAATCCTTTATATGAGGAGGATGGACTCAAAAATGCTTGTTAGATGGGACAGAGTTCTGTTGCCACATGCACAGACCCCAAGAAGAAGAAGAAAGCTGTTCTAATTACTAAGGAAAGTATAGAGAGAAATTCCTTTTTGGAAAAGTGACTAAGAGCCTTATGATCCCCAGTTGTCTGGGTATACTGAAGAGACCAGAAGGGATATGAGTGCTCAGGTTTCAATCTCTTCTGAACCTGCTGTAAAGAGCAAATTGGCCGGGTCACAATCTGAAGAGAACGAAGCTTAAGCCATGGACACACTGGATGATCAACAAGTAGAAAATATCTGTATTGAAGTTGAGGGGGAGGCTTCCCAGATACCTATTCCAACTGAGGGGGAGACTATCCAATCTGTTCAAGAATAATTAGACACCTTTATTGAAAATATGCAGAAAAGGATTGCTGAAACTACAGAGGGTCCTGAAGTTGTCCTAATCTATCCTTAATATGAGGGGGAGAAAGTCCTAGAAAGGATAATAGATGATGCACCTATTGTGGGGGAGCAAGTCTGGTACTTACAAGAGAAGCTTTAGCTTCCTATTGAAAATGAGCAAGCAGCTGCAATAATGGAAGACGATACTCAGATCAACACTACTGATCAGGATGTCCTTAAGGATAAGGCTCAAGTTGAGGGGGAGATTCACATTGAACTCCCTATTCATGATATCGTGCATGAGATTGTCTCCTCGGCATCTGACAGGGACATTCCTGCTGTCAATGTCCATACAGAAGAACACTCTTTAGAATATATAATACCTGATTCAGAAGAAATGATTACTGGCAGAGATAGGGATGAGGTAGTTTGTGACCAAGGCTCATCTGCTAAACCTGATCAAATGTCCTCCTCCTTTCTACCACAACTCAAAGGTTGCCATATGATCAGAGAAGAGAATTGGAACACTATATTGATGAATCCATCAATGAAGTGAGACAAAATCTCTCTACTAAAATAAAGTCTATCGGGTTTTGATGATTTTTCTTGCTAACAAGTAATAACTCAATGTGATTTCATTCTACATTCTAATACAATTATGTAGATGGACTTAACTAGATTGAATTAGCATTCAGGCAAGCGCACCTATCAATCGTAATATATGAGAAATCTACATCTCGTGTCGTATTCCACAGGGTCGTTTCAACTATTCGTATTCACCCACCCTTTATTATCATACCTCTAAACAAAAGTGATATTTAAACTACATTAACCTAAATATGACCAATTGGATAATTCAGTATTGGAGAAATAAAAATGATAGAACATGGAGCTTTTAAATAATTACATGAACAATTTCATTTACTAGTTCAATTCTAAGCGATCATGACATGAAAATACTGTTAAATTTGCGCAATGTAAAGGTTAATTTTTCATCAAAATTCTCTCTCGAGCAATTCCAAATCTAAACCTAAGATAGTAAATTTTCTCTCGAACAATTCACAACACTCAAGTTCGCATTAAGCAAAATACCTTTATTACTACATAAATTCATGAATGTTATCGCTAAATTAACATGAATCCTTTTTTTCGTGTTCTAATTTTCCAAACAAAATATCTCTTGATCATAAAGTTTGAAATACAAAGGGAATTATCATCACAATATGAATATACCAAAAGCATTGCAAATAACCAATTTCTCAATCTAGCCAATTGCAAATTGTGTAAGACAAATAAGAAGTTCAAAAGGAGGATTAAACTCTTTGTTTGATTACATAAACACAAATAAAATACTACAAATGTAACATAAACAAGATGATACATGATTACTAGAATGTTCAAAGAGAAATCCATGCAAATTAAAACATAAATTGAAGATGGATCATCAAGAGAAAGAAAGGATTCAAAGGGGTTAATGATCAAATGAAAATACATAGGAATACCCTTCAATCCTCCTTGTCTTGGATGCTCCCCTTCGGCCTCCAGCAGTTCTCCAATCCAGAAAAAAATCCAAAAGTTCTAAACAAATTTTTCTACAGGAAATTTATAGTTCCCTTGCAAACAGGTCGGACACGGGGTCGCAGACGGCCGTGTGCCAGGCCGTGTGGACGGTTCCTAGGCGGTTCCTGGGCAGTCCCCCACGAGAAGGCATGTCTGGTAGTGGGCCGTGTCAGATGACACGGGTATGGACACGGCCGTGTGTGCGACCGTGTTCTTCAGACACATGTTGGTTGGCAGTCGTGTGCAAAGATGACACGGGTAGGCACACGGGTGTGTGCCATACCCGTGTGAGGTTCCATCGTCTGTGCCCAAATTCTTCAGCTCCAGGTGCATAGGACACGGGTAGGCACACGACCGTGTGTCTGGCCGTGTGCACCAAATTTTCGTCCTGTCATCAGCCATGTAGACTCCGTGAACTCCTCTGTTTGCTCCGAGACTTTTAGGTCCATTGGTTGGCATTACCTGCAATAGAAAAATGATAGACTCAGTAAATGGTTTATTATAAGAACTGCCAAAGACTTCTAAATACACTCTTCTATCTATGATACGACAGTTTCTTTGCTATTATCATGAAATCAACACAAAAGGGGCAGGAAATGGTAGATATGATTACAATTATGATAGTAAAAAGCCTATCATAATCGTACTCATCAAATACCCCCAGACTTAGATGTTTGCTTGTCCCTAAGCAAACTAATTCAAACACCTGGGTTACCATTAAATAATTTTGCCTCCGCACACTGGTTGCTATGAATTTAAGAGAACTTTGATGATGTAATCGCATAGGAAATAATTTAGCAGACTTTTATAAATATAAATTTATCTTAAAATTTCTCTAATATATCATTTTAACTATCTCTCACTCGCTTTTAGAAATAAAAGTATAGTCATCTTTAACAAATATGAGGAGAAAATAACAATCTCTATAAGATACATATTAGTGTTTCAAAACTTATAAGTACTCTTACTGATAATCATGAGCTTACCCTTTTTACACCCTCATCACAGCACAATTTAGAATTAGTAAGGTTGGATCCTTAGGACTTGAATTTTGGTGTAGCCTTTTTGGCTTAGGATAGAAGATTAAAGGTGAGGTAATCAAGGATAATTTCGATGAATTTTTCACACCTAAATATTGATTGAGCCTTATGTTGGAGGATACCTTAACATATTTCAATTTTTTGTAAACACCCCCAGGCTTTGCAATTTGTATATTTCCCATATTTTGAAGGGTACTCTATATATATATATATATATATATATATATATATATATATATATATATATATATATATATATATTAACCAAGGGACCATAGTAGGGATCATTCCAAGTGGGTGCACGTATACACGCACTCAGGCCACATATCACTATGTCTTTTTTTTTGGGTTCAAAGTAGGGATCATTCCAAGTGGGTGCACGTATACACGCACTCAGGCCACATATCACAATGAACAAATCATTCCAAGCAGGCATCAATGATAGGTGTGCTAATAGGTAGGGATTTGGCCTTGGTGAATTTTAATATTAGAGCATCAAAAGGATGGGGATTAGGTTCAAATTGGGTGTACAAGGGTATCATGTTAAAGGTGTTGGGATAACAAGGCTCAAGCTATCCAATAGGAGGCCTAAGTCATTTCCGCCCTTACTAATTAACTTATGTAATGGTTTGAGGAATGCTAGAGGGTGAGTCCTAGCCATCAATAGGGAGTAATTTTTAATTTTAAAGCCCTAATACCAAATTATAAAAATGTTACACTCATCGACTCACTTTATTATAGATAAATATATTTTCTAAAATAGAGTGTTGGATAGTTACTAATCTAGAGGAGTAATCTTAAAATTAAATTATATAGAGAAAATTAAGCTAAAAAAAATTTCTATGCTTAATTACAAAATCAACAAAGTTGAATACTCTATGAGTCTACATCAATTCATTTTAATCAGTGTGCGAAGGTAAATTAAATATTTATAATCCCAAATGAATGAATAATGAGAGCTTAAAAGATCAACAAAATTTGTAGGGGGACAAACTTGAGTATTATGATAGGCAGATTAGAATCAATTGTAACCACATGAATAACCATTCTACCCCCAGACTTAAATTTTGCAATGTCCTCAGTGCAATGTAAAAAGCGAACATAGATTGATTTCATGATGATATAAGAGAGAAAAAAAACTGCTATCATAATAAGTAGAAGAGCACAGTAAAGAAACAGGAGCTGTAATGGAATGCACTGATATATAATAGCTAATAGAACTGAATACACTGATATATAAAAAAATACAAGATACGATATATGAAGATAGAACTACATCGATACATATCAGAAGTAATCATGGTGGTCTGTCGAATCGTCCGGGAAGGAAGGCGGAGCTGGAGCTGGCGGCTGGCGAGGGGCGATCCCAAGATGGTCTCTGATCTGTGTGAGGAGATCCTCGGTCCGCTGATGTGCCTCCTTAATGTCCTGTAAGCGCGGAGAGAGCTCGGTCTCAAAAAACTGTCGGAACTCGCGCGAGTACCGTGAACGAGGTGGAGGAGGTGCAGTAGACGACTCGCCGTGAGCATAGGTGGAATGGGGTGGGGGCACCAATGGCTCGTCGAGGTCAGGATCTATCTCATCATCACTGTCATCATGTATATGCGGTCCACGTCGAGCAATAGAATATATAACCCCTCCCCGGCCCTGACGGCCGGTGACGAGGCGGAGGGCGCGAAGATTAGCCATCGTGATAGGCACGGTCTTTGCGACCACTGTCATCTGGGGGAGGGCTAAAAAGATGCCCATATTCTTCACGAGGCGAGTAATGTAGGGTGCTACGCAAATAGACCCTATACGAGGGGTGTCAGCCTGATGAAGAATGAACTGGGCTAGAAGATAACCGAGATGTAAAGGATAGCGTGAAGTCATGCTGTAGAGGTATAACAGGTCCTGCCTACTGACAACTCCGGAGCTTTCACCCCGGCCGCTCAACGTGTGGCTGAGTAGATGGTGGATGTAATGGAGGGCGGGGGAAATCAATTTAGATGCCTTAGATCTCTTGGCCTCGTAGGCGCCAGTGTCAAATGAAATCTGACGCCAGATACCACCGGCCATATTGCGGTTGGGGAGATCGAAGTGGAGTTCGGGGTAGGCCGCACTAAAAAGGAACGACTCCTCATACACCCCTAAATATTGGGTGAATTGGAGCATGGTGAGTGTATAAAATGTGCCACCCACTCGAAATGAAACTATCCCCTCGGGCGCGTGCGGTGCGTCGATGAAATTAGGCCTAAAGCTGGAATAAAATGAAGATAGGAACTCTAAGGTGAGTTCCCTAAAGCCTAATTCCTCTATGGCAAAAAATTGATTCCACCCTGTTACAGAAATTAGCCCCCTGACATCTCCAGCTAAGTTTATCTCCTCAAGACGCTCCAATCAATCATACGTATATCTTGAAATTTTTTTGATTGCAAGCGGTTGAAGCGGGCGGTGTGCGACGCATCTGTGAAAATTAGCGGAGCAGCGGCATCCCGCCTCTCCGTTGAGACTTGTAATTCCGGTCGGCGACGGCGACCTCCACTTCTTCCGGAAGACATAATGTAGAAGGGGAGAATACGAGTGAAGGGGGGGCGAGAATTGGAGAAAATGGAGCCTTTGAGTTCAGGCCACGGGATGACTGGTGCTGGGAGAGGGTTTGGAGTGAGCACAAAAGAAAATCCACACGGCCTTATTTATAGGGGGTGCACACGGGTTCGCACATGGGCGTATGTGAACCCGTGTTAGTGAATCTGCAACCTCGTGAACACGGGGTGCGTCGGTTCGTGTAAAAAAATGGGAACACGGGTGCGCACACGGCCGTGTGTGCACCCGTGTTAGGGGATCCGAGGCCTCGTGGAACACGGGGCTGCCTCGGTCCGTGTGGTCAAACCGGCTGGGGTCAGTGCGTCAGGTGGACACGGGATGCCACACGGCCGTGTGTCGCCCCGTGTCGCAGCTGGCACGGTACACAAACACGGGTAGGTAGGTGACACGGCCGTGTGGAATCCGACACGCCCGTGTTTGGCATCTCGATACATCGGTCTCGACGATCGTCGAGACCGATGAACACGACTATGAACACGGGTTGGTGCGAACCCGTGTTGTGCTCGGGATGAAATTGGCCTTTTGCGGAATTAATTCCACATGGCTGGGCCTGAGCCTGTGTCACGTACACGGCTACGCACACAGCCGGGTGAACAGCCAAAAACTTGATGATTTTTCTTGCTAACAAGTAATAACTCAATGTGATTTCATTCTACATTCTAATACAATTATGTAGATGGACTTAATTAGATTGAATTAGCATTCAGGCAAGCGCACCTATCAATCGTAATATATGAGAAATCTACATCTCGTGTCGTATTCCACAGGGTCGTTTCAACTATTCGTACTCACCCACCCTTTATTATCATACCTCTAAACAAAAGTGATATTTAAACTACATTAACCTAACTATGACCAATTGGATAATTCAGTATTGGAGAAATAAAAACGATAGAACATGGAGCTTTTAAATAATTACATGAACAATTTCATTTACTAGTTCAATTCTAAGCGATCATGACATGAAAATACTGTTAAATTTGTGCAATGTAAAGGTTAATTTTTCATCAAAATTCTCTCTCGAGCAATTCCAAATCTAAACCTAAGATAGTAAATTTTCTCTCAAACAATTCACAACACTCAAGTTCGCATTAAGCAAAATACCTTTATTACTACATAAATTCATGAATGTTATCGCTAAATTAACATGAATCCTTTTATTCGTGTTCTAATTTTCCAAACAAAATATCTCTTGATCATAAAGTTTGAAATACAAAGGGAATTATCATCACAATATGAACATACCAAAAGCATTGCAAATAACCAATTTCTCAATCTAGCCAATTGCAAATTGTGTAAGACAAATAAGAAGTTCATAAGGAGGATTAAACTCTTTGTTTGATTACATAAACACAAATAAAATACTACAAATGTAACATAAACAAGATGATACATGATTACTAGAATGTTCAAAGAGAAATCCATGCAAATTAAAACATAAATTGAAGATGGATCATCAAGAGAAAGAAAGGATTCAAAGGGGTTAATGATTAAATGAAAATACATAGGAATACCCTTCAATCCTCCTTGTCTTGGATGCTCCCCTTCGGCCTCCAGCAGTTCTCCAATCCAGAAAAAATCCAAAAGTTCTAAACAAATTTTTCTACAGGAAATTTATAGTTCCCTTGCAAACAGGTCGGACACGGGGTCGCACACGGCCGTGTGCCAGGCCGTGTGGACGGTTCCTAGGCGGTTCCTGGGCGGTTCCCCACGAGAAGGCGTGTCTGGTAGTGGGCCGTGTCAGATGACACGGGTATGGACACGGCCGTGTGTGCGGCCGTGTTCTTCAGACACGGGTTGGTTGGCAGTCGTGTGCAAAGATCACACGGGTAGGCACACGGGCGTGTGCCATACCCGTGTGAGGTTCCATCGTCTGTGCCCAAATTCTTCAGCTCCAGGTGCATAGGACACGGGTAGGCACACGACCGTGTGTCTAGCTGTGTGCACCAAATTTTCGTCCTGTCATCAGCCATGTAGACTCCGTGAACTCCTCTGTTTGCTCCGAGACTTTTAGGTCCATTGGTTGGCATTACCTGCAATAGAAAAATGATAGACTCAGTAAATGGTTTATTATAAGAACTGCCAAAGACTTCTAAATACGCTCTTCTATCTATGATACGACAGTTTCTTTGCTATTATCATGAAATCAACACAAAAGGGGCAGGAAATGGTAGATATGATTACAATTATGATAGTAAAAAGCCTATCATAATCGTAGTCATCAAATACCCCCAGACTTAGATGTTTGCTTGTCCCTAAGCAAACTAATTCAAACACCTGGGTTACCATTAAATAATTTTGCCTCCGCACACTGGTTGCTATGAATTTAAGAGAACTTTGATGATGTAATCGCATAGGAAATAATTTAGCAGACTTTTCTAAATATAAATTTATCTTAAAATTTCTCTAATATATCATTTTAACTATCTCTCACTCGCTTTTAGAAATAAAAGTATAGTCATCTTTAACAAATATGAGGAGAAAATAACAATCTCTATAAGATACATATTAGTGTTTCAAAACTTATAAGTACTCTTACTGATAATCATGAACTTACCCTTTTTACACCCTCATCACAGCACAATTTAGAATTAGTAAGGTTGGATCCTTAGGACTTGAATTTTGGTGTAGCCTTTTTGGCTTTGGATAGAAGATTAAAGGTGAGGTAATCAAGGATAATTTCGATCAATTTTTCACACCTAAATCTTGATTGAGCCTTATGTTGGAGGATACCTTAACATATTTCAATTTTTTGTAAACATCCCCAGGCTTTGCAATTTGTATATTTCCCATATTTTGAAGGGTACTCTATTTTTATATATATATATATATATATATATTTTAACCAAGGGACCATAGTAGGGATCATTCCAAGTGGGTGCACGTATACACGCACTCAGGCCACATATCACTATGTCTTTTTTTTGGGTTCAAAGTAGGGATCATTCCAAGTGGGTGCACGTATACACGCACTCAGGCCACATATCACAATGAACAAATCATTCCAAGCAGGCATCAATGATAGGTGTGCTAATAGGTAGGGATTTGGCCTTGGTGAATTTTAATAGTAGAGCATCAAAAGGATGGGGATTAGGTTCAAATTGGGTGTGCAAGGGTATCATGTTAAAGGTGTTGGGATAACAAGGCTCAAGCTATCCAATAGGAGGCCTAAGTCATTTCCGCCCTTACTAATTAACTTATGTAATGGTTTGAGGAATGCTAGAGGGTGAGTCCTAGCCATCAATAGGGAGTAATTTTTAATTTTAAAGCCCTAATACCAAATTATAAAAATGTTACACTCATCGACTCACTTTATTGTAGATAAATATATTTTCTAAAATAGAGTGTTGGATAGTTACTAATATAGAGGAGTAATCTTAAAATTAAATTATATAGAGAAAATTAAGCTAAAAAAAATTTCTATGCTTAATTACAAAATCAACAAAGTTGAATACTCTATGAGTCTACATCAATTCATTTTAATCAGTGTGCGAAGGTAAATTAAATATTTATAATCCCAAATGAATGAATAATGAGAGCTTAAAAGATCAACAAAATTTGTAGGGGGACAAACTTGAGTATTATGATAGGTAGATTAGAATCAATTGTAACCACATGAATAACCATTCTACCCCCAGACTTAAATTTTGCAATGTCCTCAGTGCAATGTAAAAAGCGAACATAGATTGATTTCATGATGATATAAGAGAGAAAAAAAACTGCTATCATAATAATTAGAAGAGCACAGTAAAGAAACAGGAGCTGTAATGGAATGCACTGATATATAATAGCTGATAGAACTGAATACACTGATATATAAAAAAAAATACAAGATACGATATATGAAGATAGAACTACATCGATACATATCAGAAGTAATCATGGTGGTCTGTCGAATCGTCCGGGAAGGAAGGCGGTGCTGGAGCTGGCGGCTGGCGAGGGGCGATCCCAAGATGGTCTCTGATCTGTGTGAGGAGATCCTCGGTCCGCTGATGTGCCTCCTTAATGTCCTGTAAGCGCGGCGAGAGCTCGGTCTCGAAAAACTGTCGGAACTCGCGCGAGTACCGTGAACGAGGTGGAGGAGGTGCAGTAGACGACTCGCCGTGAGCATAGGTGGAATGGGGTGGGGGCACCAATGGCTCGTCGAGGTCAGGATCTATCTCATCATCACTGTCATCATGTATATGCGGTCCACGTCGAGCAATAGAATATATAACCCCTCCCCGGCCCTGACGGCCGGTGACGAGGCGGAGGGCGCGAAGACTAGCCATCGTGATAGGCACGGTCTTTGCGACCACTGTCATCTGGGGGAGGGCTAAAAAGATGCCCATATTCTTCACGAGGCGAGTAATGTAGGGTGCTACGCAAATAGACCCTATACGAGGGGTGTCAGCCTGATGAAGAATGAACTGGGCTAGAAGATAACCGAGATGTAGAGGATAGCGTGAAGTCATGCTGTAGAGGTATAACAGGTCCTGCCTACTGACAACTCCGGAGCTTTCACCCCGGCCGCTCAACGTGTGGCTGAGTAGATGGTGGATGTAATGGAGGGCGGGGGAAATCAATTTAGATGCCTTAGATCTCTTGGCCTCGTAGGCGCCAGTGTCAAATGAAATCTGACGCCAGATACCACCGGCCATATCGCGGTTGGGGAGATCGAAGTGGAGTTCGGGGTAGGCCGCACTAAAAAGGAACGACTCCTCATACACCCCTAAATATTGGGTGAATTGGAGCATGGTGAGTGTATAAAATATGCCACCCACTCGAAATGAAACTATCCCCTCGGGCGCGTGCGGTGCGTCGATGAAATTAGGCCTAAAGCTGGAATAAAATGAAGATAGGAACTCTAAGGTGAGTTCCCTAAAGCCTAATTCCTCTATGGCAAAAATTTGATTCCACCCTGTTACAGAAATTAGCCCCCTGACATCTCCAGCTAAGTTTATCTCCTCAAGTACGCTCCAATCAATCATACGTATATCTTGAAATTTTTATGATTGCAAGCGGTTGAAGAGGGCGGTGTGCGACGCATCTGTGAAAATTAGCGGAGCAGCGGCATCCCGCCTCTCCGTTGAGACTTGTAATTCCGGTCAGCGACGGCGACCTCCACTTCTTCCGGAAGACATAATGTAGAAGGGGAGAATACGAGTGAAGGGGGGCGAGAATTGGAGAAAATGGAGCCTTTGAGTTCAGGCCACGGGATGACTGGTGCTGGGAGAGGGTTTGGAGTGAGCACAAAAGAAAATCCACACGGCCTTATTTATAGGGGGTGCACACGGGTTCGCACACGGGCGTGTGTGAACCCGTGTTAGGGAATCTGCAACCTCGTAGAACACGGGGTGCGTCGGTCCGTGTAAAAAAATGGGAACACGGGTGCGCACACGGCCGTGTGTGCACCCGTGTTAGGGGATCCGAGGCCTCATGGAACACGGGGCTGCCTCGGTCCGTGTGGTCAAACCAGCTGGGGTCAGTGCGTCAGGTGGACACGGGCTGCCACACGGCCGTGTGTCTCCCCGTGTCGCAGCTAGCACGGTACACAAACACGGGTAGGTAGGTGACACGGCCGTGTGGAATCCGACACGCCCGTGTTCGGCGTCTCGACACATCGGTCTCGACGATCGTCGAGACCGATGAACACGGCTATAAACACGGGTTGGTGCGAACCCGTGTTGTGCTCGGGATGAAATTGGCCTTTTGCGGAATTAATTCCACACGGCTGGGCCTGAGCCTGTGTCACGTACATGGCTACGCACACGGCCGGGTGAAGAGCCAAAAACTTGATGATTTTTCTTGCTAACAAGTAATAACTCAATGTGATTTCATTCTACATTCTAATACAATTATGTAGATGGACTTAACTAGATTGAATTAGCATTCAGGCAAGCGCACCTATCAATCGTAATATATGAGAAATCTACATCTCGTGTCGTATTCCACAGGGTCGTTTCAACTATTCGTACTCACCCACCCTTTATTATCATACCTCTAAACAAAAGTGATATTTAAACTACATTAACCTAACTATGACCAATTGGATAATTCAGTATTGGAGAAATAAAAACGATAGAACATGGAGCTTTTAAATAATTACATGAACAATTTCATTTACTAGTTCAATTCTAAGCGATCATGACATGAAAATACTGTTAAATTTGTGCAATGTAAAGGTTAATTTTTCATCAAAATTCTCTCTCGAGCAATTCCAAATCTAAACCTAAGATAGTAAATTTTCTCTCGAACAATTCACAACACTCAAGTTCGCATTAAGCAAAATACCTTTATTACTACATAAATTCATGAATGTTATCGCTAAATTAACATGAATCCTTTTATTCGTGTTCTAATTTTCCAAACAAAATATCTCTCGATCATAAAGTTTGAAATACAAAGGGAATTATCATCACAATATGAACATACCAAAAGCATTGCAAATAACCAATTTCTCAATCTAGCCAATTGCAAATTGTGTAAGACAAATAAGAAGTTCATAAGGAGGATTAAACTCTTTGTTTGATTACATAAACACAAATAAAATACTACAAATGTAACATAAACAAGATGATACAAGATTACTAGAATGTTCAAAGAGAAATCCATGCAAATTAAAACATAAATTGAAGATGGATCATCAAGAGAAAGAAAGGATTCAAAGGGGTTAATGATTAAATGAAAATACATAGGAATACCCTTCAATCCTCCTTGTCTTGGATGCTCCCCTTCGGCCTCCAGCAGTTCTCCAATCCAGAAAAAATCCAAAAGTTCTAAACAAATTTTTCTACAGGAAATTTATAGTTCCATTGCAAACAGGTCGGACACGCGGTCGCACACGGCCGTGTGCCAGGCCGTGTGGACGGTTCCTAGGCGGTTCCTGGGCGGTTCCCCACGAGAAGGCGTGTCTGGTAGTGGTCCGTGTCAGATGACACGGGTATGGACACGGCCGTGTGTGCGGCCGTGTTCTTCAGACACGGGTTGGTTGGCAGTCGTGTGCAAAGATGACACGGGTAGGCACACGGGCGTGTGCCATACCCGTGTGAGGTTCCATCGTCTGTGCCCAAATTCTTTAGCTCCAGGTGCATAGGACACGGGTAGGCACACGACCGTGTGTCTAGCCGTGTGCACCAAATTTTCGTCCTGTCATCAGCCATGTAGACTCCGTGAACTCCTCTGTTTGCTCCGAGACTTTTAGGTCCATTGGTTGGCATTACCTGCAATAGAAAAATGATAGACTCAGTAAATGGTTTATTATAAGAACTGCCAAAGACTTCTAAATACGCTCTTCTATCTATGATACGATAGTTTCTTTGCTATTATCATGAAATCAACACAAAAGGGGCAGGAAATGGTAGATATGATTACAATTATGATAGTAAAAAGCCTATCATAATCGTACTCATCAGGTTTAGGGTCAACCTGCTGAAAGCAAACACTTTATTATTCTTCATGAGGGTTGTACCTATTGTCACATTCACTGAAAGCAAAATTCAAGAGATTAGGCAAACCCAAAATGACATTCTCCTGAACCAGAACATCACATCAAGCAATATGGAGATGGTTCACGATACCTAGAAGAAACTGATTAATGAAAACAATATCACAACTGAAAGGAGAATGGATGCATGCACACAGATTCTGGATGACCATATGTTTGAGGTCAAAAATCATGTTACAAAAGGAATCAACTTCTTGGATGAGAGACTCACAACTGCAAAGAACTCTCTGACTTCTAATACATCTGAAGAAGTCAGAAAGGGGTAGAAAGCAATGATAAAGGCAAACATTGAGAATGCAATTTGGACTACAAATATAATCAGAGGCTCAATGGGTCTTGAGCAACTCTCATATGAAAACATTGAAACTACACCAATCTATGAAGATATGTATGTTGCTCAATATGGTGATCAGAGTGGTGTTCCTTATGCTGAACAAAGTGGTGCTCAGTAGACTGAACCTTCAACTGCAGATGTAATTCCTACATCCAGCCCCACTGTTGATCAGATAGTTAGGGCCAAAGGAAAGTCTATTAAAAAATAGGAAGAAGTAAGGCTCAGCGAGAAAATATACATGGAAGAGATGGAGTCCAGGCCAGACATTGAGCAATGGAGTCCTCAGTCAAGGACCATAATATTGTCTTCCTGGGACCAAGTCAAATCCAAGAAAACTGAAAGAGGAAAGCTCTACAGCTCCTTAGAATGGGCCAAGCTTGAAAGGAATGAAGAGCTAAGGAGAAGATTTAGAAGGGAAAAAAAGACTGGTGCACTACCACCAGATAGTGTGGAGCCTAGAAATTATTTCCCCAAACCCTACAGTTATTTTGAAAGGAGGGAAAAAGAAAAGGACAACAAAGACAAATATAAAGAGTAGGCTGCCAAGAAACAAAGCAGAGGAATTGTGATTAAGGAACCTGCAACTTGAAATGTTTTTTTCTTTCCTTAAGGGGCTGTAGGAATATGAATATAATTTATTAAGCACACTGTCTGTTTATGAATATTTCCTTACATGAAAATCTTATTTCTGTGTGTTTAAATCTTATGGTTTTCATTAACAAATTATTGATTTCATATTCTATAATGATTATCTGTTTAATTAAGTTGGTGTATATCATTGACTAAGGTTCTGACTTCTTCAAATGGTGGGTGGGGGTGGGATTGTTGGGTCCATTGATCACAATGTCCTAGATTTGAAGAAGGCCAAAAATTCAATGGTATACACACGAATGTATTTGATGTATGCCCTTAGTTCAATGTATGCATGTTGCTCTCTATTAAACAAATTTGACAGGTTGTCAAAGTCACAGAGTCAGATGGACACATGATTGGATGCTGGCAAATCAGAAAACTTATTAAGACTAGAAGCGTTGAGTGAAAGCAGTTCACTCAATGCCCAGGAGCTAAAAGCATCAACTGATGTTCAGGCAGTCAAAACCTCAGTATTGCCAAAGCAGAAGACTGGTTAAGTCCAGAAGCATTGAGTGAAGACAGTTCACTCAATGCCAAGAAGCAAAAGCATCGACAGGATAACATGTAGTTAAAGCCACATGTTTGCTGTCAAAGAAATCTGTCTAGGTCCAGAATCTTTGAGTGAAGGCAGTTCACTCGACGCCTCCCTAACAGATAATCCAACTAACTACAGAAGCATTGAGTGAAGACAGACCACTCAACGCCTCATCAAGAAAATAGGCAAAGTCAGAAAGCATTGAGTGAAGAAGCCTCACTCAACGCCTTCTAGTAGAGTAAATCAACTAAGTCTAGATGCGTCGAGTGATGAAGGTTCACTCGACACCCAAGCTATTAGACCAGAATTATCTACATTCGCTGAGTGATAAAGGATCACTCAATGTTCGCAATGCCACTAGTCAGAATTCAGATAATTACCGGTGCGTTGAGTGATAAGGCTTAACTCAATGCCCAAGCAGAATTATTGGAATTTAGGCCAAGTCCACGGGAGCTGAGTCATGGTGACGTCAGCAGAAATTCAAACAACATGGGATCGTCTTGCTACAGGACAAAAGACATCGCTTCCTATCGTACAGTAATAATGAAAAAGTGGTGGTGCAGTTAACTACTATAGTGGTCCACACTGCTCAAAGAGCCATTGGACGGTGGAATAAAAAGTGCAGAGTTCTGAGAAAGACAAGGTCAACTTTTTGAAGAGAGTTTTTTTGAATCAACTCATCTTCTTCTTAAAAACAAAGAAGTTGTAACACCCCAATTTTCAGACCTGGAGTCGCTGGAAGGTAATGCCCGGCGGAAGAGATACCGCTAGCGGTAGGTCAATGAGCTCGACATTGGATCCAGTGCGTACGATCATGGGATCCAGTGCGCAGGACCACTGGTCGTATGCCACAGATCGTGCGCACTATTCTCAGTTTTTCCGAGTTCTGCCTAGGGCAATCACATGAACATTGGACATAGTGCGCACGACCACTAGTAGTGCGCCACTGATCGTGCAGACGGGTGCAGGTCCATCATTTTATTTCGTGGCCATCCGATGCATCCTTAAACCCGATCAAAAGGCCCAGGATCTTCCGCCCAAATGCTTTTATTATGGCTGAGATGGTCTTTCCCCTAATTTCTCATCTCTTAGAGTGAGTTAGGGTGGAGAGGAAGATAGGGGAGGAGGATGGAGAAGGTCTTCCACCACCATTGACGGAGCTTCGGAGCTCCAATTGTCATTCCATGACCAGAATCGTGGAGAGGGCATGGAGGCGCTCGTGTCAATCCATTCAATGCAAGGATTCCATGGCTAGGGAGAGAGGTCGTAAGGTAACGACATTTTCTCCTCTCGATTTATAGGATACATGCATAACATCTCTTTCTTTCTTGCTTTTCAAGCTCTTGGGCGCCAAATCTCTCAATGAGTGGGGTTTGGGTCGCCATGGTTGAATAGGAACCACTGGGTTGATTGTGTCTGTCCCCGGCATGATATTGCATTAGAGATCCGCTCCATTAGTGGAATAGGCATGGTGGATGAAGCCGTAGTCGCGACTATTAGTCCGACTCGGTGATGTTGCATAACGAGCCTTAAGGAGTTTGTAGAAATCCGTTACAGCAAGATGCCATTTGCGATGTATGTGTTTCCCCCTTTTTCGAGTGAGTACTTGTAGCCAGAACCGGACAAGGTTAGCTCCGCGTTTGCGGTAGATGGTTTCCATGGTGCGCGAAAACGTTGTAGTATGAATGAGGAATTAAGGTGGGAATGGCTATGGATTGTGATGTGCTAAGGTGTAGCTTTGTCTTTGTGGTCGGCTGGCTATCCCGTGATGTGCAAGTCAGGTGGGGAGAGTGTACCGACGAGACTAGTCCCCTTCTGTGAGACTGACGAGAATACCAAGCATAGGACAAGCCCAGACAATGAAGCCCACAAGCGGTTGGGGTCCGACGAGGGTTCTTAGAATCGGTTTGTGTGTGAGATGGAATCATGATGTGAGAAGTCAGAGTTTGTAGGCATGCCCGGGTCTAAGACCCACGAGCGGGTGGGGCCTTGGCAAGATTTCCATGTGGCGGCTTGTATGACGTTAGGGGAATTGCAGTACCCTTTTTGTTTGTGGCGTGACGCCGATGAGGAAATTGGAAGTACCCAATTGTTATGTTATGATGATGTGCTAGATGCATAAGCAATAGGGTGCCTTGGGTGAAACCCGAGTTCGCATACATGCTGCATAGTAGGCCCCTTTAATTATATGTTTAACATAGAAAACGTGTATGTTGTTTGAGACATCCAAACCTGTTTTTAAAACTTACATGTTTATGTATATGGCATACAAAGTGCTGACTTGCAGGTTAGAGGTGTACCCCGGGGTCCATTAGGGGCGGCCGGGAGGAGATGTGTTGGTTATACAGTAGAGGTCAGCCTTTGCTGACCCACATTACTACAAATTTTTACAGGGCAAGGATAAGCGGGAGCAAGTGCGCAGGTCAAAAAGGCCTAAGCCTCATGATGTGATTACCAAGCTTACTAGCTTGTTTTATTCTTGATTGTGATGCTCCCTGTTTTTGGTATTTTCGGCTTGCATGCCGAGGTAGCCTAGGAGTGCTTTTGCACGTTGATGTTTGACCTTGTTGTCATTCAGTTTTGGACTTATGTTGTGTATGGCCATAAGACCATTTTTATACTCCTGATTGGTAGTGAATAACTCTTGTCTTGTTGGTATGTTTCGCTGTGGTTTTATTCTGAGGTTTGAGTTCGGTAGATAATATCATCTTTTAATACTTAAGTTGTGGCGCCTGTATGTTGTGGGGCCCCGGCGGGACCCATATTATATGGTCATTATAGGGGAGATGTTACAATTTGGTATCAGAGGCAGGTTAGTGTCCAAGGTATGTCTTCGTGGATGAATGTCCTAAACGAATTGCGTTAATAAGTTATCCACATAGGAGTATTGCGGGGCCGCGAGTGTCCTTGTGTCTAGTTGTGTGACTAGAAGCTGATTCGAACTGTTGAGGGCGGCCGAGACAACGATAACAAAGCATGCGGAGTTTGCAAGTTTTATGTTGGAGGGCGATGCTATGCTGTGGTAGGTGAGCCATAGCAATCGCTAGTTTCCTGGTCGCACCCTGACCATGGAGGAGTTCAGAAATGCTTTCTTGAAAAGTACATTCCTGTGTCGACGATGTTAGCCCTTCAGAGGCAATTCTTGCACTTTGTAACATCCCATTTCCGACTAGACCCCCAAGAGTGGTTTTGGTCATGTCAAAACCCTAGGAAGCCCAAGGGACCAAGTGAAGAAGGCCAAGGTGAAAATCACCTTTGTCTGCCTATAGCTCAGCCTTATATTAGCAAGGGGAGATCTGAACCGTCAGATCGTATAGGAAGAAATAAACAGCCACACAAATTCCCTGAAAACAACACTTCCGGGTCTGACACGCCCGTGTCGGCCCAAACACGCACGTGTCGCCAGGCGTGTCGTCAGCTCGATGATCGTCGAGCTCATTTCGTCGACCAGAGGGGATCACGCCCACCCGACATGCCCATGTCGGATGATACACGCCGTGTCACCAGGCATGTCCTCAGCGCGACGATCATCGAGTTAATTTTGTCGGACAGGGGGGAACACGCCCCCGACACGCTCGTGTCGCCAGGCGTGTCGTCAGCCCGATGATTGTCGAGCTCATTTCGTCGAGCTCAGCTCATATCGTCGAGTTCATTTCATTGAACAGGGGGGAACACGCCCCCGACACACCCGTGTCTCCAGGCGTGTCGTCAGCCCGACGATCGTCGAGCTTATTTTGTCGAGCTCAGCTCATATCGTCGAGTTTATTTCATAGAATAGGGGGGAACATGCCCCCGACACGCCCGTGTCGTCAGCCCGACAATCGTCGAGCTCATTTTGTCGAGCTCAGCTCATATCGTCGAGTTTATTTCGTAGAACAGGGGGAAACATGCCCCCGACACGCCCGTGTTGCCAGGCGTGTCGTCAGCCCGATGATCGTCGAGCTCATTTCGTCGAGCTCAGTTCATATTGTCGAGTTCATTTCGAAGAACAGGGGGGAACACGCCCCTGACACGCCCGTGTCGCCAGGCATATCGTCAGCCCGACGATCGTCGAGCTCATTTCGTCAAGCTCAGCTTATTTCGTCGAACAGAAGGGAACACGCCCACCCGACAGACCCATGTCGGATGATACATGCCCATGTCACAGCCGTGTCACCAGGCGTGACACGGCGGTTCTGGGCAGAATTGTCGTGAGTAGGAGAGAGAAAGCTCCATTTTTCCCCCAATTTGGAGGAGAGAGGAAGTGGCCATTCATGGCCATTAAGGTGATACACCCCTCGGTATCCATCCATTATGCTCCCATTCATCTTCCCTGATGAATTAAAGGGGATTCTAGCAGTTTCCAGAGACATTTAATGAAGGGGGGATGCATAGGGTCGGCCGTGGGAGGGGAGGTGAAGAGGTCAACCATGGCCAAGAGAATTAAAGCCCCCACACCACCCAACCGACCCCTCCATCATCTTTAGAGACCTCTGAGGAGTAGAATTTCCCATTTTCCCGAACACTTAGAGCTCTCAGAGGAGGAAAAGCCATGGCATCGAAAGCTTTGAGGAGGAGCAATGGCGGCCGGTGACTGGTGCAAGGAAATGCTCCAAATGAGGTCCAATCCTTCTCCTCTCTATGTGTGCTAGATCTAGACTTGTTTAGGTTGAGAAGTCGGGCTCAAACGAGACGGATCGGAGAGAAAATTTCCTTGAAATTCCATGAAAAATGGTGGTGAGAGTCCGCCAAAAACCGCCGCCTCCGGCGGCATGGTCGCCGCCAAACGCTAGCCACCACCTCAACAGAGGTGGTGGTGGTGTTGGCCAGCCAGGGAGGTGGTCGGGGTGGCCGAAACGTCGGCTGGAAGAGGCTCCAGGTCGGGCCAATCAAGGCCCTTGGCTGGAGGTTGAGGATGAACAGATGCCATCCATTTTGATCAAGGCGATTCAAATGATATTAGTGTTATTGATTTTTTTTGGAGATTATTAGCAGTAGATATTTTTAATTATTAAAAATACTTAGATGCCTCTACTGTAAAAGTGCTCAACATAGAAAATGTAGCCCTTGATGTCTAGTGTAATGTAAATTTGATTTCACTCAGTTTGGAATCGTAGTGTGACCGTAGCACTCGTTTTGGTGCAACATATACATAGGCATGACCAGACATTAGAATTAGTGCCCACACCAAACCACTCATCCAAATGCTTTGAAATTTTGAACATAGTCTCCTCATATCCTTCCCCTTAGATTTTCCAAAAAATAGAATTTTTGGAAAAACCTTTTCTATAGTTTTTGTGAAAAATTAATAAACCAATTATAAAATAATTAGGTGTCATAAACACCTCAAAATCCCCATAAATTTGGGTGGGTGGTCTTATAGGGCATGTTAGGGCTCTGGTAAAAATTTCATCTCCTTTGGAGATGTTTTGATTAGGTTTATCCAACCCTAAGTTGACCCTTATAGGGTTAATTAGGTCAAAACACCCCCTTTTGGTTTGAGTGGTCAAATCACCTCAACAGAGGCTTGTATTTTGGCCACTAATTCTCTATGGTATGACACATCCTCCAATGGAATTTGGGGTGGTTAAGAGTAGGGTAGCCCTAGAACCCTAGGGTAGGTCCCTTAATGGGGATTCTTAGGGTTTGAAGGTCATGGGGTCAAATGACCTTGGAATGACTTGCAAATTGGTGGAGAGGACCATATGGTTAGTATAGTCCTCTGGTTAGAATATTTAGGCAATTTGGAAGTCTTAAACCCCCTCAAAACCCTAACCCTAGTTTAGGGCACCAAAACTAATTTGGAGTATTTGGCTATCAAATCACTTTAAAATCACTTGAAATTTGGGATGAGTGGTGTTTAAAGTTTGTAAAAGCTCTAGAGAGTTTTGTTATGAATTTAGGATTATTATTTTGGATACTTCATTAACAATTTAGTAATTTGTAATATTTGCTTAGAAATTTATTATGAAGGAACTGCTTGTTGGAAATTGATGAACTTTAGCCAGGAGACTCCTTATTATGTTTTAAAGCTCAATGAATATTTATGGTATTTGTGGAAGAATATTTCTAATGGTTGCTTCATTAAGTATTGTTTCCCATGAAAACTTAATTTAATTTATTTTGGAGTCTAACAAGCCTCAAAAATTATGATTTTTGTATAATGATTTTTTCTGAACCATATTAAGATTCTGTAATTTTTACATAATTTTCTGATTAGTAATTGTGGTACTTCCTTCTTTACATATGATTAAGGGAATTATTTTGTATAAATTAATTAGAGGTCACATATTTTCTGAAAAATTATGGAAATTAATATCTACTCATATATCTCTGTTATTTAGTGTTCAAAATATTTGGGTGGCCATTACTTGAGCAGATCATATAGTTCATGTTCAAAATTGCCCATGGCCAAACATTTGGTAAAATTCAATAAATATCAAATTAATTAGAAAAATTATGATTCTTTGATTTTAGACTAAACTTGTTATGATATACCTCTGGTAAAGTTTATAGGAGATTTGGAAGAAAATCTGGAGTACCTCCTTTGTACATCTCATACGGTATAGGGTGGTCCGCATATAGTAACTACGAAAACTGAACTAGAGTGGGTAATGAATTTGAAGAGTTGAATCCTTGGTAGGTTGCTGGTTTGGGTAAATAAATGAGAGATCTGATCAAGGGTAGAAATCAATAATATTAAGTGCCTTGCGAAAAGGAGCTTTGGGCGTAATCCCATCATAGTTCCTAGTGCCTTCGAGAGCCCTTCACGGGGAATACCTTGGGCAGTCCAGGGCTAACGTAAACCTTAGGAATAATTTGGGCAAGAGTAACCCTAATAATAGTTTCACCTTACACTCACACCTGTACACGTAGGGAGATGAATTGGTAGAGAAAGGATAGCATAGGCTCGTGGCCTATGGGCATACTGGTAGAGTTAAATGGGCTCAGTATTGATTTGGAAGTCCGAGGAGATGGATGCTCGGGGACTTGGAAAAAAGGAGACTTGATTAGTCCAGGGAGCAGTGGGCTCGGGAACATGGTGAACTAGTAGGCTCGGTAGTCTAAAGAGCTGGGGGCTCGGTACTATAACTAGATACAAACTATCATGGTTGCATGTGCATAATAGTGGTGGGTCATCGGTATTGGACGATCGATCACACCTTCATCGGTATGTTGACTCGGGGAGACTAGCTAGTTTGCTAGGAATAGTACGGAAACGTACGTGAGGGGCTAGACGGGGTAGTGTGATTACCAGTCTAGGAGTGGAAAGTCCCAACCCACTGTCTCAGTTGGCCACGACGAGATGCTCCTGAGAGTTAGCTAACTCCAAAAAGGGGAACTAAAGGTCTGTGCGCATAGAGTCGTATGTGTGAGTTGCACTTGCATGTGCATACCATAGCATACCTGTATGTCATAGCATAATCATTACATTTAACCCCTGACACCTATCGTATAAAATTGTGTGGCACGTTTTATACGATTGGCCCCGCAAAATGACCCATTGGTCTATAGGGGTAATCCCTATAAATCAACGGTTATATTTCTCGTTGCTCTTACTTACTCTTTTTACTTCTTTTACTTACTTGCTACTCCTTACTGTTTACTTTTGTTACATACTTATTTACTCATGTTTAATTATTGTGATACCCCTGCCATACCTTATTATTCTATTCCTTAGGATAGATGTCACCTGCTTGATTACGCCCTGCTTTTGGTCCTCCTTTTCACTCCTTTCCGCCCGGTGTCTAGGAGCCACGGGTAGAGGGGTGTTGGATTGTTGACTGAGTCTAGTTTGTCTGACGGTCGTTTGACCACCATATTTTAGGTGCTCCGGATGGGAGATAGGGAACAGCCGCAGGAGACGCAACACTAACAGGGTACGGTGCAGATGGAAATGGGCCAGTGTAGCTCGGGTGGACAGTCATCCGGATCCATGAGTGGAGCCGAGTATTAGTAGTTTTACTTTTATGAGTGAATTGTAGTGAGGTTATCATGTACCGGGCTTAAGCCCGTATTCACTTTCTGGCGTTGGTACTTAGACTTTCTTTCTGGTGAGGACTATTTATTTGTCATGTGATTTCCTCCTTTATACTATTGTGGACTTGGATTCTTACACTTTCATTCATTATACATTCTGTCGATGGTGATCGATTTGGTCGGCAGGATCGGCATTTTGTAGTGATGACCTTCCCGGGTGCGAAGGTGTCACCGCAAAGCGGCGGTTCTAGGCCTAAGACCCCGGTGGTTGTTCTAAAAAAATGGGTTCTTACAAGTGGTATCAGAGGAAACTTCGATCCGACAGAATGTAGTCCACAAAACATGGGACACCCCGCACGGGCTTAGTTTGAGGACAAACTAGCAGCGGAAGCAATGGTGTGCCCATGGGAAGAATCACGTGCAAAGCTCACCAGTAACAAAGAGTTTTAGGTCAATTTACTAAACTTAAGACCATCTTATGTAGGGTGCGACGAATCCTCCCCTGACACAGGGGACACCTCCAGCCCCGAATGTGATTCCACCCCCGCTGGCTCCGACCCCGTTGCAGCAGACGAAGCTGGGACAAACTTTGACGGCCATCTTGGAGGCCTTTAGGGCACAGCAGGCTCCAGCTCCTCAGCCGAACCCCGGAGCGAACTGGCTGAGTGCATTCCGGGGCCTTGCCCCACCATCATACTTGGGGACAGAGAAGGTAGTCCGCACAGAGGAGTGGCTAGACATTATGTACGAGATGTTGGTGGGAATACAGTGCCCGGTGGACTTGGCAGTATCGTTGGTGGTTTCTTGTCTGGAGTCGCATGCGAAGAGGTGGTGGAAGTCGGTGATGAAAACCACTTATGCGGGAGTGGAGATCGCGAACATTACTTGGGAGGAGTTTAGGGAGGCACTACTAGAGCATTTTGTGCCACAGTCCGCAAGGGATGAATTGGAGGATAGATTCTTGCAATTGAAGCACGGGAACAGGACAGTTCTGGAATATCACCGGGAGTTTACTCATTTGGCCCGATTTGCGAATTCTTATAAGCTGGATGACGTGGGTTACGCCAAGAGGTTCTACAATTGCCTCCGTGATGACCTGATGCAGACCCTCTTGTTCGTGTCTGATGGTACCATGGCCAGGATCTTGGAGATGGCCAAGAAGTTGGAGGCGTACCAGCTTGCACTCCGGGGCAGGAAGAGAAATGTGGATGATGCAGTGCTAGGAGGGAGAAGGGACCCGCAGAGGGGCTGGGTCATGGGAGAGAGAAGGAATGGTGATCAACCCCGCTAGGAGGAAAGATAGGAACCAAGGGAGTAGGCAGTGCTGGCCCCGCAACCGCTACATATGAGGGAGGTTCCCAGGATAGGGCAGGGATCACCCACACCACAGCGGTGCTATCACTGCCATCAGCCATGGCACATTCAGATTAATTGCCCAACGAGGAATGGGGCCATACCTGCTGCACAGGGTGGCCCACCGGCTCACCAGATGGGAGGTCGTGGACGTGGTCGCAGATGCAGATTTCAGGGCGGTGAACACAAGCAGGATGGGGAGCAGGTATACGCTCTGGACTTAGCGCAGCCCCGAAACCCAAACAGGGTTATTGCAGGTATGAGAGTAATTTTTAGTATTGGTAGAATAATTACACAACCTAGGTTAGAAAACTTTAGACCTAAGCTGTTTTTCCTTTAACTAATATAGGAGTAGTGATGGCATGCGGCAAACCTGCTCGTACCCTGTTCGACACGGGGGGCATCACACAACTTTGTGTCGGAGGATTTCATCAAGGATCTGGGCCAGATTCGATATTATACGGGAGATGCCAGGAGGTTACGTCTCCCCAATGGGATGGAGATCTAGTCCACAGAGAAGTGCCTCCTTACGGTTACCATAGACGGGTTAACACTCGAGGCCCCGACGACGATCCTGAGAATGCCGGAGTTCTACCTTGTCTTGTGCATGACATGGCTTGTCTGGAACCATGCCCAGATTGACTGCCCGGCGAGGAGGGTCGTGTTGAGACACGACGAAACTTATGCGACATTCGAAGGTACTACTCCGGTTTCCCGCCGCCTCCTTTCATCTATTCAGGCCGTCAAGGCCCACATGCAGGGAGACGAGGTATATCAGGTGCTGTTCGAGATGACTGAGGAGAAGGACCCGATTGTTAGCATTCCGGTGGTCTGTGACTACGCCGATGTATTTCCAGAGAAGCTGCCAGGACTGCCTCCGTAGAGGGAGAAGGACTTTCAGATTCAGTTGGTTCCAGGGGCTAAGCCGGTATCCAAGGACCCTTATCGGATGGCCCCAATGGGCTGGCAGAATTTTGGACACATTTGCAGGAGTTGGTGGAAGCAGGATTCGTCAGACAGAGTTCCTCGCCATGGGGAGCACCAGTCCTATTCGTGAAGAAGAAGGATGGCACTCTTTGCTTGTGCATCGACTATCGAGCACTAAACAGGCTGACCGTCCAAAATACCTATCCGCTCCCAAGGATAGATGAGTTGTTCGATCAGCTGGAGGGAGCCTATTATTTCTCGAAGCTACACTTGAGGTCAGGCTACTACCAGCTGCGGATCCAGGAGGAGGATATTCCGAAGACGGCCTTCAGTAGTAGATATGGACTCTATGAGTTCATCGTGATGCCCTTCGGGCTCACGAATGCTCCATCAGCGTTTATGAGCCTCATGAACCGGGTCTTCGAGAATTATTTGGATGTGTTTGTCATAGTATTCATAGACGACATCCTTATCTACTCTAGGACGGAGGGGGACCATTGATGGGCTAAACCCGAACAGGCAAGTGTACTTGTCGAATTGTAGTATCAAGGTCGTATTTAAACACGAGGTTGTCAAGTACTGCTACTCACGCTTGAACTATTATCCTACCAAAAGAAAGTGGGTTTTGAGAATTTTTAAAATTAAACTGAAACGAAATTTAAAACGGAACTATGGATTAAAAGATAGCACTTGATCGATGATTCACCATGAAAAGAGATAGGAGAAAAAAAATATAATTTTATAATTGCGACTTAACTCGACCGTGACGGATCCGAAAATAAGACAAAATCTTGCTAGAGCATTAAGTCTCCTAACTTATAAACGCTTTGATCGAAATCTCTTTACAGATCAAAGAGGCCTAAAGTTGCATTATCGAGGCGATCCGCACTATTGGATTTGACTCCAATCCGGAGGATTTACGTCGTCCTATCTCTAGGATTGCGTGCAACTCCTTCCTTCTTTGAGTGATCTTTCAAATCAACGAGTCTCTCGACTACTATGAAATGAGATCAAAGGCCTACTACCGTATACCGAAAATACGGAGTCGACTCGAAATAAATCAAAGAGGGATCGAGCGAAAGTTAGCAAAAATAAAATTACGAAGTAAAAAGAATTCCTATCTCAAATCATGGATCCTCATGATCAAATGCTAAAAGAAGATTATCTATGTATGGTTAAGAAGGTGTTAAAGTTGGAGACCGGGCGGTCTGTCTTGGCGAGTTGGAGACCGCGCGGTCTGGCGGCTTGACTCGTCGGCTTGTTAACCGGGCGGTCTAGCGATCTTCACCGGCGACCTATCTGCTTCTCCTATGGTTAGCCGTGCGGTTAGCCCTTCTGTCTAACCGCGCGGCTTGTGCGGTTTACCTTGTACAGTCCGCTTAACTTGTATTTTTTAGTCCCACATCTCTTATTTGTACTCTCTCTTCTCTCCTCCATTCTATATAAGGGAGGGCATACCTTTGTAATAGAGATCATTTTTTGGATAATAAAATTTCGATTATTCAAAAGTTATTCTGCTTGTTCTCTCTTTTGCTGCTTTCTAACATGGTATCAGAGGGCTCGATCTACTCCTCCTGATTCTGTGTCTTACTGTCTGCCCGGCTTGTAGTGCCGGTTTGCCTTCTATTCGCGCGGCCTATTCTCTAGCCGTTCGAATTCTTCTGCTCGCCCGGCCTGTTCTCTAGCCGGCCGACCTCTTCTGTTCGCACGGCCTGTCCTTAGCCGTTCGACCTCTTCCCCTCTGTTTGTGTCTGCAGCTAGGTCGTGGCCCTTCTGGCCGCTGGATTTATTCCCTTGAGACCGCTGCCGCCCTTCTTTCTCTGCGCGGGTTGTTTCCTACCCGCTGCCTCCTATCGCAGCGACCTGTTTTTGTCCCTGCTCCTGTTCGTGCGGCTTGTCCTCTAGCCGCTCGACTTCTTCCCCTCTGCTTGCGTCTGCGGTTTGGTCGTGGCTTTTCTGGCCGCTGGTTTCTACCCTCGAGACCGCTGCAGCTTTTCTTCCTATCCGTGCGGGTTGTATCCTAACCGCCCGCTTCCCCTGTTTCCAGCTGCGATGGCTTTTTCTGATGTCTCTACTGCCACCACCTCTGTTGCCAATCCGGCACCTCCTCTTCCCCCTACTCCTTCCGGGAACCTTGGGACCGTTTCCAAACTTGTTGGCTCCAACTACCCGGACTGGAGCGTCTCTTTCACCTTTCTTCTTCGCTCACAACGCAAACGCCACCACCTCGTTGATGACCCACCTCCTATCACTTCCCCTCTCTTTGATGACTGGGATGCCAGTGACGCGCTGTGCGTACTTGGCTTGCGAACAGTCTTTCTGATGAGTGCCTTCCCGTCATACGTCATGATGAGACGGTCAAGGCCGCTTGGCTTCATCTTGCCGCTTTGTACTCCAAAGGGGCTCAGACTTCCCGCATCTATACGTTGTATGCGGACCTCTTTTGCCCGTCCCACCTTGTCTCCTGCTGCTGCCTACCAACAGGTCCAGGCTCTTGGGGCTGAGATTCTTCAGAATCGCCCCTTTTCTGCGGATTTGGCTCAACAACACAAGCACTTCCAGGAGCTTCTGGTTGTGTGTTATCTGCTCCGGCTTCCCGATACTTATGACATGATCCGCCAGCAAATTCTGGGTGAGGCCGACTCTCCCACTTTAGATGCCACCGCTGCCCGCATCGCTGCTGTTACCTCTCTCCTTCAGCGCCCGCTATTGCCCGCTCCTTCTCCCCCACCGGACCACTATTCTCATCACGCTCAGCGCAGTGGCTCTGGTAGTCGCGGTCATCAGACCGGCGGCCGTGCTTCTTCCCGCTACATCTGTTCTCATTGTGGCCGCACCGGCCATACTTTCGAACGCTGCTGGACAAAGCATCCTCATCTTCGCCCCTCCGGTGACTCTTCCAAGCCATCTGCCTCTGTTGTGACTTCTTCAGGTAGTGCCCACGTGGTGACTCAAGGTAAATGGCTTATCGACTCTGGTGCCACTAATCACATGACGGGCAAACCCTCAGTGCTTCTCCTTGCTCGAACATCATGATCGTTGCCCCCGGTCCTAGTTGCGGATGGTTCTCCCTCCCCGGTTCATGGCACGGGCGTGGTTCATGTTACTCCCTCACTAAGCCTAGCGGACACTCTCTATGTGCCCAAGTTTCCGTGCAATCTGTTGTCTGTTACCTCTTTATGTAAACAGCTTCAGTGTTCTGTGACATTTACACCCACTTCTTGTTCTTTTCAGGATCCGAGCTCCCACCGGACGATTGCTACTGGGACTGAGAGCGGCGGCCTCTACTTCCTCGACAATGTTTCCGCCTTATCTGCCTTCTCCTCTTCCTGTACGGATCTTCTGCAGTGGCATCTCCGTCTCGGTCATCCTCCTCCCCGTATACTACATCAGCTTCTGCCGCACCTCCTTCCATCCAGTACTCCTCTCCAATGCGACGCCTGTCAACTCGGCAAGCATCACCGTTCCTCCTTTCCCGCCGAAGCTCGGACGGGGTTCTACTCGCCCTTTTGATCTTGTTCACTCTGATATCTGGGGACCTGCTCCTACCCTCACCGTTGGTCGGGGTAGTTCTTATTTTGTAACCTTTATAGATGATTTCTCTCGTTGTACTTGGGTGTATCTCCTCAGAGATCGCTCTGAACTTTTAGATGTATGGATTTCCTTTTATCAGTTGATTAAAAATCAGTTCAATCTTTGTATTAAAACTCTTCGTTCTGATAATGCTAAGGAATATCTCAGTCATGCTTTTACTTCTTTTTGTGTACAACATGGCATTATTCATCAGACTAGCTGTGTTTACACCTCCCAACAAAATGGGGTGGCGGAACGCAAAAAACCGTCACCTCCTCGATGTGGCCCGCACTTTAATGACCCAGATGCATGTCCCTCGTTCGTATTGGGGCTATGCCGTTCTCCTTGCCTGCTACCTCATCAATCGTCTTCCCTCCACCCTTCTCCGCGGGAAAACGCCCTTCTCCATTCTCTATCCGGACAAGGAGCCCTTTCCTCTCCCTCTCCGTATCTTTGGCTGCACTGCCTTTGTCCATACGCCATCTGCCACCCGTGATAAGCTTTCCCCCCGCTCCACCAAATGTGTCTTTCTGGGGTACTCCACCACTCAGAAAGGCTATTGTTGCTTTAACCCTGTTCTTCGTCAGCAGTTCGTCTCTGCTGACGTTACCTTCTTCGAGAATGCCTCCTACTTCTCCGCTCCCTCCTCCTCTCCTTCCCCACCTTCTGACTCTCCTACTATTCCCTTCGTTCCCTTGTCTCCTACCGCGATACCCCCTCCTCCTCCCTCTCCGTCTCCTCCTCTCGCTCCTCCTCTCTCCCCCCCGTCTCCACCTCCACCTCCATCTCCACCCTCTACGCCGCCGTCGCTCTCTTCTCTCGGGCCAGCTCTCTCTGCCACGGACGCTCCGGATCCCGAGGGGGCTGCCGACCTGGATCTCCCTGTGGCGCTTCGCAAAGGGGTGCGGACATGTACCCTTCACCCCCTGGCTGCTGTTGTTTCCTATGATCGTCTCACACCTTCTCGCAGGGCCTTTGCGCTGGCTATCTCTGCTACTGCCACGCCTCGTTCCTATCAGGAAGCCCTTGCGATTCCCCATTGGAAGCTGGCCATGGATGAGGAAATGGCGACTCTCACGGAGCGGGGGACATGGACTCTTGTTCCCCTCCCTTTGGTACTGATGTTGTTGGCTGTCGCTGGGTCTTTGTGGTCAAATTTGGCCCCGACGGCACTGTGGATCGCTATAAGGCTCGCCTTGTTGCTAAGGGCTTTACTCAGACTTATGGGGTTGATTACTTTGACACCTTCTCCCCGTGGCTCGTCTCAGCACTATCCGGGTCCTTCTCTCTGTGGCCGTCAATCGCGATTGGCCGATCTCTCAGCTGGATGTCAAGAATGCCTTCCTTTATGGTGACCTTCACGAGGCCGTTTACATGGAGCAACCTCCTGGGTATGTTGCTCAGGGGGAGACACGGGTATGCCGGTTGCAGAAGGCAATTTATGGCCTCAAGCAGAGTCCTCGAGCTTGGTTTGACAAGTTCAGCGGCATTGTGGCGGCTGTTGGTTTTGTGCGAAGCTCTGCTGATCACTCTCTCTTTATTCGTAAAACTCCTTCTGGGCTGGTGGTTCTGGCTGTGTATGTCGATGATATTCTTCTCACCGGCGATGACCAGGAAGGGGTAGCCCTGACAAAGCGACATCTTCGCCAACATCTCATCACTAAAGATATGGGCTCTCCAAAGTACTTCCTGGGGATCGAAATTGCTCGGAAGCCCGACTCCTTAGTTCTCTCTCAGCGCAAGTATGCCCTTGATCTTCTAAAAGAGGCAGGATTGACTGGAGCAAAACCTGCCCGATGCCCCATGGCCACTGGGGAGGACAAAACCTGGACAGATGATTCGCCTCCTCTTTCAGATAGTTCGCGGTACAGGCGTCTGGTTGGTAAGCTCATATACCTCACAGTGACCAGACCCGACATTTCCTATGCTGTAGGTAAGGTGAGTCAGTTCATGCAAGCGCCTAGGGAGTGTCATCTACAGTCCGCCTTGCGGATCTTGGAGTATGTCAAAGCAGCGCCTGGGAAAGGACTACTTTTTCAAAAGAATGGTCATCTGAGGATTGAAGCCTACTCAGATGCAAGTTATGCTGATGACAAAGGGGATCGCAAGTCAACCTCAGGATTTTGCACATTTGTTGGGGGAAATCTGGTGAGCTGGAAGAGCAAGAAGCAGTCTGTTGTCTCCAGGTCCAGTGCAGAAGCTGAGTATCGCAGTATGGCGTCAACCACTTGTGAATTAAAGTGGCTGCGGGCTCTCATGCTAGACTTAGGAGAGGTGTACAACCATCCTCTACCTATGTTCTGTGATAACAAGGCCGCCATATACATCTCCAAAAATCCGGTATTCCATGAAAGAACCAAGCACATTGAGGTCGACTGCCATTTCATTCGTGAAGAGATTTTAAAAGAACAGATTTGCACTCCTTTTGTCACGTCTGATAAAGAGCTGGCTGACATCTTCACCAAGCCAGTTTCCGCCTCGTTTCTGCATGTTTGTGACAAGCTGGGCATGGTTGATATATATGCTCCAGCTTGAGGGGGAGTGTTAAAGTTGGAGACCGGGCGGTCTGTCTTGGCGAGTTGGAGACCGCGCGGTCTGGCGGCTTGACTCGTCGGCTTGTTAACCGGGCGGTCTAGCGATCTTCACCGGCGACCTATCTGCTTCTCCTATGGTTAGCCGTGCGGTTAGCCCTTCTGTCTAACCGCGCGGCTTGTGCGGTTTACCTTGTACAGTCCGCTTAACTTGTATTTTTTAGTCCCACATCTCTTATTTGTACTCTCTCTTCTCTCCTCCATTCTATATAAGGGAGGGCATACCTTTGTAATAGAGATCATTTTTTGGATAATAAAATTTCGATTATTCAAAAGTTATTCTGCTTGTTCTCTCTTTTGCTGCTTTCTAACAGAAGGAAAGCATGAAAAGATAAAAGAAATTCATTTTCATTGAGATATAAAAAGGTGTACAAGATAATGAAAGAGACAAGATTATGCTAATAAAAGAAATTACAATAACAAGAAAAAGAAATCTACTTAGCAACGTTGGAGCGGCGGTCACGAACTTGCTTGGTTGGCAACGTTGGAGCGGCGGTCACGAACTTGCTTGGTTGGCCTCCGGAAGGAAGAGCAAAATAAAAGCAGAAGAATAGAGTCCGTGGGCAGGTGCCCAAGATTGTTCTTTATTACAATAAATTAAAGTTCGAATAATATTAATAAAAGTCTTAGAATAAAATGAAATGTCCAACATAAAAGATAGTTCCATGAAAGAAAACATTACGATATAAATAAAAGTTGTTCCACAGCAGGAGATACATAATCATTTGAAAAATATAACGTTAAGCGATGGCCATTTACTTTAAAATCACCCTTATCCGGGTGCGAGAGTAGCACAGTGCCATAAGGAAAAACCTGTTTGACCGTAAAAGGTCCAGACCAACGAGATTTCAGTTTTCCACGGAACAGACATAAACGCGAATTAAAAAGAAGAACCTGATCGCCTGGTTTAAACTTTTTATGGTGGCGCAGGTTCTTATCGTGATAAAGTTTTGAGCGTTCTTTATACAGCTCGTTATTTTCGTAAGCGTACGCTCTCCATTCATTGATTTCATTAAATTGATTTTTCCTATGCTCGCCGACTGAGTGCGTATTGAAATTAAAAAATTTTATCGCCCAATACGCTCGGTGTTCTACTTCTACCGGAAGATGACACGATTTTCCATAGACCAAACAGAAAGGAGTACAACCGATGGCGGTCTTGTACGCTGTCCGATAGGCCCAAAGAGCATCGTCTAATTTTAAGGACCAATCTTTACGAGAAGTAGAAACGGTTTTTTCCAAAATTCTCTTTAGTTCTCTATTGACTACCTCGACCTGACCGTTAGTTTGGGGGTGATAAGCGGTGGATAGTTTATGCGTAATGCCATATTTAGTTAAAACCTTAGCTAGTTGGGCGTTACAAAAGTGGCTCCCCCTATCACTAATGATCGCGCGAGGAAAGCCAAAACGAGAAAATAATTTTTTTAAGAAATTTATGAATACGCGAGCATCATTACTTGGTAAAGCTTGGGCCTCCGCCCACCTAGAGACGTAATCTATGGCGACTAAAATGTATTTATTTCCGAAACTTGAGGGAAATGGGCCGACAAATTCTATGCCCCACAAATCAAAAACTTCGCATTCAAGAAAATAATGTTGCTCCATTTCATTTTTATTAGAGATGTTTCCAGTCCGCTGGCACCGATCGCACCCGCCCACAAAGATTTGTGCATCTTTAAATATGCTTGGCCAATAGAAGCCATCACTAAGTACTTTGTGTGCGGTGCGGTTTGCTTGAAAGTGCCCGCCAGTCGGACCTTCATGAACAAGTTTTAAAATTTGTTGACCTTCTTCCCGGGAGACACATCTTCTTACCACCTGGTCCGCACAAATGCAAAATAGAAATTGATCCTCCCAAAAATAATACTTCAACTCAGAAAAGAATTTCTTCTTTTGCTGAGAGGAGTATTCTTTTGGGAGGATGCGGGCCACCAGATAATTGGCCAAATAGGCAAACCATGGGGTAGACGAAGAAACGTTTAAAATTTTTTCATCCGGAAAAGAATCAATAGGTAAGTTTTCATCAAAAATATCAATTTCAGGATTTTCTAGGCGTGAAAGATGATCAGCCGCTAAAGTTTCTGCTCCTTTCTTATCCCGGATCTCCAAGTCGAATTCTTGAAGTAATAGGAACCAACGAATAAGATGCGGCTTGGCATCCAGTTTAGAAAGGAGGTACTTCAAAGCATAATGATCCGTAAAAACGATAACCTTAGAAAGAGTGATATAGGGTAGGAATTTATCAAAAGCAAAAATGATAGCTAAGAGTTCCTTTTCAGTTGTAGTGTAATTTTCTTTCGCTGAATTAAGCATTTTGCTAGCGTAATAGATTGGGTGGAAATTCTTAGCTATACGTTGTCCTAGTACCGCACCGACCGCAAAACCACTTGCGTCGCACATAAGTTCAAAAGGTAAATCCCAAACTGGGGCGATCATAATCGGAGCATTTATAAGTTTGGATTTAATTAAGTCGAACGCTGCTAAACAAGAATCGTCAAAAATAAAAGGAGCGTCTTTCTCGAGAAGGTGGATGAGAGGCTTAGTAATTTTTGAAAAGTCCTTAATAAATCTTCGATAAAAACCCGCATGCCCTAAAAAACTTCTTATCGCTTTAATATTCATAGGCGGTGGTAACTTTTCAATTAATTCGATTTTTGCCTTATCCACTTCAATTCCCTTAGCGGAAATTTTGTGTCCAAGGACTCAGCCCTCACGTACCATAAAGTGGCACTTTTCCCAATTTAAAACTAGATTTGTTTCGTCGCAGCGTTTTAAAACTTTTCCTAAATTCTTTAAACATAACTCAGACGAGTCGCCAAAAACCGAGAAGTCGTCCATAAACACTTCCATAATGTTTTCTACATATTTATCGAAAATGGCCAGCATGCACCGCTGAAAGGTAGCTGGTGCGTTGCATAGCCCGAAAGGCATCCTGCAGTAGGCAAACATTCCGAAAGGGCAAGTAATGTTGTCTTCTCTTGGTCCTCGGGCGCGATAGGGATTTGGAAGTATCCCGAAAGACCGCTGAGAAAATAATAAAAACTATGCCCGGATAAGCGTTCTAAAATTTGATCGATAAATGGAAGGGGAAAGTGATCTTTACGAGGGACATCATTTAATTTACGGTAATCGATGCACATCCTCCATCCCGTTACTGTCCTAGTTGGAATTAAATCATTATTTTCATTTGTTACTACCGTGATCCCACCCTTCTTAGGTACAACCTGAACCGGACTTACCCACTTACTATCGGAAATAGGATAGATTATCCCCGCATCTAATAACTTAAGAACCTCGCCCTTCACAACCTCTTTCATATTAGGATTAAGACGACATTGAGGTTGGACTACATCCTTAGAATTATTTTCAAAAAATATTTTGTGGGTGCAAAAGGAGGGGCTTATGCCAGGAATATCAGAAATTTGCCACGCTATAGCTCGGCGATGCTTTTGTAGTAGTTCGATCAATTGATCGTTTTCGGATTGAGAAAGCAAAACTGAGATTATAACGGGCAATTTAGAATTTTGTTCAAGAAAGGCATATTTGAGATGTTCGGGAAGGAGTTTTAGTTCTAAGTTGGGTGGTTCATCGTAAGAGTTCTTTAAAACTTTTTCATTTTCAAAGACAATATTTTGATAATTTTTTTGTCTAAACACCGGTTCATTTGCAAAGTTGGTTTGCGCGGACATAACCGTGTCTTCGAAAACATTTGCAAAAAAATCAAAAAAAGAGGAAGAAAAATCATTTGAAGAAACATTTGAAAGAGAAAGAGAGGCGTCTTCATTTAAAACATCAAGGAAGAAACATGAGTCGTCATTTTCTAAAGAATTTTTCATGGATTGATTTATTGAAAACGTCACCTCATCATCTCCCACGCGAAGCAAAAGTTTTCCGTTACTTACATCGATGACCGCACGAGAGGTGGCTAGGAAGGGACGACCAAGGATAAGGGGGACCTCGATGTCTTCTTCAATATCAAGAATGACAAAATCCACTGGGAAGATGAATTTGTCGACCTTCACTAGCACATCCTCAACGATACCTAATAGATACTTAATCGATCGATCAGCCAATTGAATGCTCATACGCTTAGGGCTGAGAGTGCCCAATCCTAGCTTTTTAAACAATGAAAAAGGCATCAAGTTGATGCTCGCACCTAAATCCGCTATTGCGTGCTTTACAAAAAGATCACCAAAAATGCAAGGAATCGAAAAACTACCCGGATCATTTATCTTTGTAGGAAGATTGGAATTTTTTATGACTGCCGAGCATTCTTCATTTAACGTAACATGAGATAAATTTTCTAATTTATTTTTGTTCGTTAACATGTCCTTAAGATATTTAGCGTATTTTGGCATTTGGCTAATCGCTTCATGAAATGGCAAATTGATATGAATTTGTTTAAACATTTCATGAAAGCGTTGGTATTGATCATCTAGCTTATCTTTCCTAAGCTTAGTGGGGTAGGGAGGCGGTGGAAATTCTTTTAAAATATTGAGATCATTATTTTTAAAACCATCTTTTTCTTTTTCTAAAATTGATGTTTCTTGTTCATTTTCAAAAATAGAGTTTTGTTTTCCAAAATTTTTATCAGTTATTTCTTCGTCACTAATTCGTGTAGCAGTAGGAGAGGCAATCACCTTTGGCTCTTCCCTTGTGGTGGGCTCTGAATTACCTTGCCGCTCCGAAGGGAAATCGCTTTCGCGTCTTCCCTTCGGTTTGACTCGGTATTTGAGGGAAGAGTCCCAGGTGGCATCTCGGAAACCATCTTTGCTAATTGACCGACCATATTCTCTAAATTTTTCATTGAGCCTGTTAGATTTCTAATGGTCGCTTCATTGGTGCTTATGTATTTTGAAAGCATTTCCTCCAAAGAGGAAGGTTTTTGAAAATGTTGATTTTGTTGTGGTGGTGGTGGTGGTGGAGTGAAATCGTGCGGTGGACGTGCGACATTCGCGGGATTACTCCAAGAAAATTTAGGATGGTTACGCCATCCAGGATTATAAAAGTTCGAAGAAGAATTAAAACCAGGAGGTGCAGAGAAATTAGAAAAAGCAGAAAAATTATTGGCAGAATTATTTTGAGCAGGCCTGGGTATGTTCCCCAGATAATCCACCTGCTCGGTAGCAGCATCATTCGCATTTTCATATACCTTAGCGGCGGAGGAAGCAGTCATCTCCGAAATCTTCTTGTTCAGCATTTCCACTTGCAGCGCCAATTGCGAAACCGAGTCCACTTCATAGATACCTGCAGGTTTAGATGGGCGAGTCCTAGATGAATTCCACTGATAAGTGTTCATCGTCATGTCCTCGATAAGATCAAGAGCGGCTTCTGGAGTTTTGCGGTCCAAAGAACCAGCGGAAGCGGCATCTATCATTTGCTTAGTTTCTTGATTTAGCCCATTGTAAAATGTCTGGACCTGTAACCATACAGGCAGAGCATGATGAGGGAATCTTCTCAAAAGTTCTTTGAACCTCTCCCAAGTGTCATAGAGGGTCTCAGAAGCAATTTGAGAGTACGAAGTTATATCATTTCTTAGCTTAGCAGTTTTTTCGGGGGGGGGGGGAATAACGAGAGAGAAACTTTTCAGTTAAAATGTTCCAAGTAGTGATTGATCCTCTTGGAAGAGAACTCAACCACTGTTTGGCTTTAGTTCTTAAGGAGAAGGGGAAGAGTCTTAGCCTTATAGCATCGTCTGAGACACCATTTATTTTGAAGGTGTCACAGATTTCAAGAAAATTGGCAATATGCAAGTTCGGATCTTCATCTTGTAATCCGTCGAACTGTACATATTGTTTCACCATTTATATGGTGCTAGGCTTAAGCTCGAAGTTATTGATCGCAATTGCAGGTCGAACAATACTTGTTTCTGTACCCTCCAGGTTGGGCCGAGCATAATCGAACATCGTCCTTTGCTGGGCAAACGCTGTGTTACGGTCTCCCATTTCAGAGTTAAAGTTACAATCACCGGCGGAATCCTCAACCACTGTTTGAGAAGTGGAACCACTGAATCGTAAGTTTCTCCGAAAGGAGCGTTCGATTTCTGGGTACAAGTCAACAAGTAGCGACGGATTCGTGTGGGTCATGCACTAAGAAAATTAGAAGGAGAACGGAGGAAAGAAAAAGAGAAGAAGGGAAATAAAAACTTGAAGAAGAAAATAGAGAAAGGAAATGTTTTTTTTTTATTTTTTTGCAGAAGTAATAGCGAAGCATTTTCCTAATATTGACGAAAAAGCGTCCCCGACAACGGCGCCAAAAACTTGATGGGATAAACCCGAACATGCAAGTGTACCTGTCGAATTGTAATATCAAGGTCGTATTTAAACACGGGGTTGTCAAGTACTGCTACTCACGCTTGAACTATTATCCTACCGAAAGAAAGTGGGTTTGAGAATTTTTAAAATTAAACTGAAATGAAATTTAAAATGGAACTATGGATTAAAAGATAGCACTTGATCGATGATTCACCATGAAAGGAGATAGGAGAAAAAAAATATAATTTTATAATTGCGACTTAACTCGACCGTGACGGATCCGAAAATTAGACAAAATCTCGCTAGAGCATTAAGTCTCCTAACTTATAAATGCTTTGATCGAAATATCTTTACAGATCAAAGAGGCCTAAAGTTGCATTATCAAGGCGATCCGCACTATTGGATTTGACTCCAATCCGCAGGATTTACGTCGTCCTATCTCTAGGATTGCGTGCAAGTCCTTCCTTCTTTGAGTGATCTTTCAAATCAATGAGTCTCTCGACTACTATGAAATGAGATCAAAGGCCTACTACCGTATACCGGAAATACGGAGTCGGCTCGAAATAAATCAAAGAGGGATCGAGCGAAAGTTAGCAAAAATAAAATTACGAAGTAAAAATAATTCCTATCTCAAATCATGGATCCTCATGATCAAATGCTAAAAGAAGATTAGCTACGCATGATTAAGAAGCAATGCACGAAAAGATAAAAGAAATTCATTTTCATTGAGATATAAAAAGGTGTAGAAGATAATGAAAGAGACAAGATTATGCTAATACAAGAAATTACAATAACAAGAAAAAGAAATATACTTAGCAACAAGGAAAGAAAAAACTTGCACTTGAACTAGCTATCTCACTTGCTCTCTTTCCAATCCAACCTCCTAAAGCTTGAGGCAAGGGCTCCTTTTATAGATGAGGGGGAAGGTTCTAGAAAATGGAGATGAAGGGGGAGAAAAGGGGAGGGGTCGGCCATGTGCTTGGTGAGGGGGAATGCATTTCATTTAATGAGGGGGGAGAGAGGGAGGTGGGTTCAATGCATGGACTTTATGGAAATTAGAGTGAAAAATATAAAATAGAGAGGGGGATGGATGTGGATTAAATGAAAGAGAGAGAGAGGGGTGGCCGGCCATGCCAAGGTGGCAAGGTGCATGCATGTGTGGGGAGAGAAATGTGAAAAGAAATTGATGAAAAGGAGAGAGGGAGCTGGCCATGCCAAGGTGGCTAGGTGCATGTTCACGGTTTTGGGCTTGAAGAGGAGCTTGGGCTGCTTCATCCTTGAAGTGGGCTATTTTATCTTTGAAGTGGGGAGGAGGCCGGGATGCACCAAGAAGAGAGCTCGGGTTGGATCAATGAAGGAGGGGCCGGGCTGCTCCATGTAGGCTGCACCAAGAAGAGAGCTCGAGTAGCATGTAGGGGGGCTGCATCATGATGTGGGCTGCACCATAAGTGGCCGGGCTGCTCCATGATGTTAAGAAGTGGGTTGCACCAATGAAGAAGGCTCGGGTATGGGCTGCAAAACAAAATAAAACATAACAAATTAGACACATATTTTATATCAAAACATTAATTATTGTAACATACCTAACATAACCTAAAATAAAAATAAGATTGAACATAACATAAACATAACATAACATAAAAAAATATATTCATAACAAACAAATAAGATATGAAAGTAAGCATAACAAGAATAAAGTAAGCAAAAATACCAATTAACTTAGGAATTTCTTAAACTAAACTATTCCAAAAATGATGACTAAAAGTAGTCATCAACCATGCACGGCACCTGGCACTGACTTTGGAGAGATTGCGGGAGAATCGCCTCTATGCAAAGTTCAGCAAGTGTAAGTTCTGGTTGATTGAGGTGGCTTTCCTGGGCCACATTATCAGCGAAGTTAGGGTAGCGGTGGACCCTACAAAGGTACAGGCAGTCAGGGATTGACCACCACTGAAGAGGACCACGGATGTGCGGATTTTCCTGGGGCTTGCCGGTTATTACCAGAAAATTGTGGAGGGGTTTTCTCGGATCGCCCTTCCACTCACTTCGTTGACGAAGAAGGACGTGCCCTTTATATGGACGCCACAATGCGAGGCAGCCTTCCAGGAGTTGAAGAACCGACTCATCTCAACCCCTATTCTGGCCCTTCCATCTGGGAAGGAAGGATTCCAGGTGTATACCGACGCATCATATCAGGGGATGGGAGCGGTGCTGATGCAGAACGGACACGTCATAACATATGCCTCCCGCCAGCTGAAGACCCATGAGAAGAACTATCCAGTGCATGACCTGGAGTTGGGAGCAGTAGTATTCGCGTTGAAGATATGGCGACACTACCTCTACGGAGTCCACTGTGATATATACTCAGATCATAAGAACCTTAAGTACGTGGACACGCAGAAGGAACTGAACATCATGCAGATGCGGTGGGCGGAGTTTCTATCTGACTATCAGTACGAGATGCATTACCACCCGGGGAAGGCAAACGTGGTAGCGGATGCACTGAGTAGGAGAGCCGCCACAGCGGGAGCAGAGCCTCAACTAATGTCTATGGAGCTACTGCATAGACTGGAGGACATGCACATTACTCTGGTGTCGTCTGACGACCCTGAGCTCTATGAGGAGTACTTGGCCGCGATGGGCGTCACCGATGACATCAGAGACCGAGTCAGAGAAGGACAGAGGCAGGATGCCAAGTTAGAGCCCATCTTCCAAACCCTGGAGGCAGGCACTACAGGAGATTACACACTGAGGGAGGCCTGGTGTGCTTCATAGGACAGGTGTATATACCGAAGGGAGGTCAGGTCCGGGAGGATATTATGACGGAGGCGCACTGTAGCCGGTACTCTGTGCACCCGGGGATCAAAAAGATAATGGCTGATTTGAAGAAGACTATGTTCTGGACGGGCATGAAGAAGGATGTCACTTACTTCGTGACCCATTGTGAGACATGTCAGCTAGTGAAGGCGGAGTGCAGGAACCCCGCAGGATTGTTGCAGCCACTCCCGGTGCCTGAGTGGAAGTTTGATGACGTAGCCATGGACTTTATACATGGGCTTACCCGGTCTCGGATAGGGAACGACTCGATCTGGGTGATCGTTGATCGGTTGACGAAGGTGGCTCGATTTATACCAATCAGGAAGGACGATTCAGTGGGAGTACTGGTGCGAAAGTTTGTGGAGCAGTTCATTCGCTACCATGGCGTGCCCAGGTCAATAGTGTTAGATCGTGATGGGTGGTTTACATCCAGGGAGTGGCGGTCAGTTCAGGCACACTTGGGCACCTGACTGACCTTTAGCACCGCCTTCCACCCTCAGACGGACGGGCAGGCAGCGCACAAATCGGACATTGGAAGACCTTCTACGTCTGTGCATTCTAGACCGAGGAGAGCCATGGGAGAAGATGCTGCAACTACTAGAGTTTTCATACAACAACAGTCATCAGGCCAGTATAGGTATGGCCCCCTACGAGGCTCTATATGGACGGAGGTGCAGGACTCCCTGTCATGGATACAGGATGAGGACCCAAAGGTCCTGGGCTCGGATTTTGTGGAGTACACTGAAGCCCAAGTGAGACTGATACGGGACCGGATGTTGGAGGCGCAGAGCATACATGCCAAATATAACGATGCGTGGCATCGACAGGTGGAGTTTCAGGTAGGAGACATAGTGTTTTTGAAGATACAGCCGATGAACGGAGTCTCTCGAGTTCGCAGGCGGAGGAAAAAGCTCAGCCCGAGATACATGGGGCCCTACAGGATCCTGGAGCGGATCGGCCCCTTAGCATACAGGCTAGAGCTGCCGCTAGAGCTGGAAGGCCTACACGATGTTTTCCATGTCTCCTCCCTCAGGTGGGCCCTATTACGTCCAGAGCAGTAGATAGACACCACAGATGGGCCAGTAGAATTTGACCGGTCAGTGCACATGGAGCCGGTCCGGATTGATGACACGGGTATGCGGGTCTTACGCCGCAAGAAGGTCCCACTGGTCAAGGTTCTTTGGAGAAATCACGGCCAGGAGGAGCACACTTGGGAGCCCCAGGACTTGATGCAGCAGCAGTACCCGGAACTCTTCAGTCAGGTATTACTCTCAGCCTTTCGGGATGTTACAATTTTTCTTGCATACTTGAAACCCCGTAGGCCTAACTAGAATCTCGAGGATGAAATTTTTTGTTATATATTGGGATTTGTGACATCCCATTTCCGACTAGACCCCCAAGAGTGGTTCTGGTCATGTCAAAACCCTAGGAAGCCCAAGGGACCATGTGAAGAAGCACAAGGTGAAAATCACCTTGGTCTGCCTATAGCTCAGCCTTATATCAGCAAGGGGAGATCTGAACCGTCAGATCCTATAGGAAGAAATAAACAGCCACACAAATTCCCTGAAAACAACACTTCAGGGTCTGACACGCCCGTGTCGGCCCAGACATGCCCGTGTCGCCAGGCGTGTTGTCAGCTCGACGATCGTCGAGCTCATTTCGTCAACTAAAGGGGATCACTCCCACCCGACACACCCGTGTCAGATGATACACGCCGTGTCATCAGGCATGTCCTCAGCTCGATGATCGTCGTGTTCATTTTGTAGAATAGGGGGGAACACGCCCCCGACACGCCCGTGTCGCCAGGCGTGTCGTCAGCTCGACGATCGTCGAGCTCATTTCGTAGAGCTCAGCTCGACGATCGTCGACTTCATTTCGTTGAACAGGGGGAACACGCCCCCGACACGCCCGTGTCGCCAGACGTGTCGTAAGCCCGACGATCGTCGAGCTCATTTCATCGAGCTCAGCTCATTTCGTCAAGCTCAGCTCATTTCATCGAACAGAAGGGAACACACCCGTGTCAGATGATACACTCCGTGTCACCAGTCGTGTCCTCAGCTCGACGATGATCGAGTTAATTTTGTCGAACAGGGGGGAACACGCCCCCAACATGCTCGTGTCGCCAGGCGTGTCGTCAGCCCGACGATTGTCGAGCTCATTTCGTCGAGCTCAGCTCATATCGTCGAGTTCATTTCGTAGAACAGGGGGAACACGCCCCCGACACGCCCGTGTCGCCAGGCGTGTCGTCAGCCCGACGATCATCGAGCTCATTTCATCGAGCTCAGCTTATATCGTCGAGTTCATTTCGTAGAATAGGGGGGAACACACACCCAACATGCCCGTATCACCAGGCGTGTCGTCAGCCCGATGATCGTCGAGCTTAATTCGTCGAGCTCAGCTCATATCGTCGAGTTCATTTCGTAGAACATGTGGAAACACGCCCCCGACACGCCCGTGTCGCCAGGCGTGTCGTCAGCCCGACGATCGTCAAGCTCATTTCATCGAGCTCAGCTCATATCGTCGATTTCATTTCAAAGAACAGGGGGAACTCGCCCCCGACACGCCCGTGTCGCCAGGCATGTCGTCAGCCGGACGATCGTCGAGCTCAGCTCATTTCGTCGAACAGAAGGGAACACGCCCACCCAACACCCCCGTGTCGGATGATACACGCCTGTATCACAGCCCTGTCACCAGGCGTGACACGGCGGTTCTGGGCAGAATCGCCGTGAGTAGGAGAGAGAAAGCTCCATTTTCCCCAAATTTGCAGGAGAGAGGAAGTGTCCATTCATGGCCAATAAGGTGATACACCCCTCGGTATCCTTCCATTATGCTCCCATTCATCTTCCATGATGAATTAAAGGGATTCCAGCAGTTTCTAGAGTCATTTAATGAACGGGGGATGCATAGGGTCGCCCGTGGGAGGGGAGGTGAAGAGGTCAACCATGGCCAGGAGAATTAAAGCCCCCAAACCACCCAACGACCCCTCCATCATCTTTAGAGACCTTTGAGGAGTAGAATTTGCCATTTTCCCGAATACTTAGAGCTCTCGGAGGAGGAAAAGCCATGGCACCGAAAGCTTTGAGGAGGAGCAATGGCGACCGGCGACTGGTGCAAGGAAATGCTCCAAATGAGGTCCAATCCTTCTCCTCTCTATGCGTGCTAGATCTAGACTTGTTTAGGTTGAGAAGTCGGTCTCAAATGAGCCGGATTATAGAGAAAATTTCCATGAAATTCCATGAAAAATAGTGGTGAGAGTTCGCCGGAAACCGCCTCCTCCGGTGGCATGGTCGCCGCCAAACGCTAGCCACCACCTCAACAGAGGTGGTGGTGGTGGTGGCCGGCCAGGGAGGTGGTCGGGGTGGCCGGAAAGTCGGCTGGAAGAGGCTCTAGGTAGGGCCAATCTTGGCCCTTGGCTGGAGGTTGAGGATGAACGGATGCCATCGGTTTTGATCAAGGCGATTCAAATGATATTAATGTTATTGATTTTTCTGGAGATTAATAGCAGTAGATATTTTTAATTATTAAAAATACATAGATGCCTCTACTGTAAAAGTGGTCATCATAGAAAATGTAGTCCTTGATGTCTAGTGTAATGTAAAATTGATTTCACTCAGTTTGGAATCCTGGTGTGACCACAGCACTCGTTTTGGTGCAACCTATACATAGGCATGACCAGACATTATATTTAGTTCCCACACCAAACCACTAATCCAAATGCTTTGAAATTTTGAACATAGGCTCCTCATAGCCTTCCACTTATATTGTACAAAAATGAGAATTTTTGGAAAAACAATTTCTATAGTGTTTGTGAAAATTTAATAAACCAATTATAAATTAATTAGGTGTCATAAACACCTCAAAATCCCCATAAATTTCGGTCGGTGGTCTTAGAGGGAATGTTAGGGCTCTGGTAAAAATTTCATCTCCTTTGGAGATGTTTTGATTAGGTTTTATCCAACCCTAAGTTGACCCTTATAGGGTTAATTAGGTCAAAACACCACCTTTGGGTTTGAGTGGTCAAATCACCTCAACAGAGGCTGATATTTTGGCCACTGATTCTCTATGGTATGACACATCCTCCAATGGAATTTGGGGTGGTTAAGAGTAGGGTAGCCCTAGAACCCTAGGGTAGGTCCCTTAATGGGGATTTTTAGGGTTTGAAGGTCATGGGGTCAAATGACCTTGGAATGACTTGAAAATTGGTGGAGAGGACCATAGGGTTGGTATAGTCCTCTGTTTAAAATTTTAGGGAATTTGGAAGTCTTAAACCCCCTCAAAACACTAACCCTAGTTTAGGGCACCAAACCTAATTTGGAGTATTAGGCTATCAAATCACTTTAAAATCACTTGAAATTTGGGATGAGTGGTGTTTAAAGTTTGTAAAAGCTCTGAAGATTTTTGTTATGAATTTAGGATTATTATTTTGGATACTTCATTAAAAATTTAGTAATTTGTAATATTTGCTTAGAAATTTATTATGAAGGAACTACTTGCTGGAAATTGCTGAACTTTAGCCAGGGGACTCCTTATTATGTTTTAAAGCTTTGTGAATATTTATGGGATTTTTGGAAGATTATTTCTAAGGGTTGCTTCATTAAGTATTATTTCCCATGAAAAATTATTTTAATTTATTTTTGAGTCTAGCTGGCCTCAAAAATTAAGATTTTTGTAAGATCTTTTCTGAACCATATTAAGATTTTGTAATTTTTACATAATTTTCTGATGAGTAATTTTGGTACTTCCTTCTTTATATATGATTAAGGGAATTATTTTGGATAAATTAATTAGGGGTCACAAATTTTCTGAAAAATTATGGAAATTAATATCTAGTCATATATCTCTGTTATTTAGTGTTCAAAAGATTTGGGTGGCCATTACTTGAGTAGATCATATAGTTCATGTTCAATATTACCCATGACCAAACATTTGGGAAAATTCAATAAATATCAAATTAATTAGAAAAATTATGATTCTTTGATTTTAGACTAAACGTGTTATGATATACATCTGGTAAATGTTATAGGAGATTTGGAAGACAATCCAGAGTACCTCCTTTATACATCTCATATGGTATAGGGTGGTCTGCATATAGTAACTAAGGAAACTGAACTAGAGTGGGTAATGAATTTGAAGAGTTGAATCCTTAGTAGGTTGCTGGTTTGGGTAAATAAATGAGAGATCTGATCAAGGGTAGAAATCAATAATATTAAGTGCCTTGCGAAAGGGAGCTTTGGGCGTAATCCCATCATAGTTCCTAGTGCCTTTGAGAGCCATTCACGGGGAATACCTTGGGCAGTCTTGGGCTAACGTAAACCTTAGGAATAATTTGGGCAAGAGTAACCCTAATAATAGTTTTACCTTACAATCACAACTGTACATGTAGGGAGATGAATTGGTAGAGAAAGGATAGCGTAGGCCCGTGGCCTAAGGGCTTACTAGTAGAGTTAAATGGACTATGTATTGATTTGGAAGTCCGGGGAGCTGGATGCTCGGGGACTTGGAAATAAGGAGACTTGATTAGTCAGGGAGACGTGGGCTCGGGAACATGGTGAACTAGTAGGCTCGGTAGTCTAAAGAGCTGGAGGCTCGGTACTATAACTAGATACAAACTATCATGGTTTCATGTGCATAATAGTGGTGGGTCCTCGGTATTGGACAATCGATCACACCGTCGTCGGTACGTTGACTCGAGGAGACTAGCTAGTTTGCTAGGAATAGAACGAAAACGTACGTGAGGGGCTAGATGGGGTAGTATGATTACCAGTCTAGGAGTGGAGAGGCCCAACCCACTGTCTCCGTTGGCCACGACGAGAGGCTCCTGAGAGTTTAGCTAACTCCAAAAATGGGAACTAAAGGTCTGTGCGCATAGAGTCGTGTGTGTGAGTTGCACTTGCATGTGCATACCATAGCCTACTTGTATGTCATAGCATAATCATTGAATTTAACCCCTGACACCTATCGTATAAAATGGTATGGGACATTTTATACGATAGGCCCCGCAAAACGACCCCTTGGTCTATAGGGGTAATCCCTATAAATCAACGGTTATATTTCTTGTTGCTCTTACTTACTCTTCTTACTGCTTTTACTTACTTGCTACTCCTTACTGTTTACTTTTGTTACATACTTATTTACTCATGTTTAATTATTGTGATACCCCTGCCATACCTTATTATTCTATTCCTTAGGGTAGATGTCACCTTCTTGATAACGCCCTGCTTTTGGTCCTCCTTTTCACTCCTTTCCGCCCGGTGCCTAAGAGCCACAGGTAGAGTGGTGGGGGATTGTTGACTGAGTCTAGTTTGACTGACGGTCATTTGACCACCATATTTTAGGTGCTCTGGATGGGAGATAGGGAACAGCCACAGGAGACGCAACACTAGCAGGGTACGATGCAGATGGAGATGGGCTAGTGTAGCTCGGGTGGACAGGCATCCGGATCCGTGAGTGGATCCGAGTATTAGTAGTTTTACTTTTATGAGTGAATTGTAGTGATGTTATCATGTACCGGGCTTAAGCCTGTATTCACTTTCTGGCGTTGGTACTTATACTTTCTTTCTGGTGAGGACTATTTATTTGTCATGTGATTTCCGCCTTTATACTATTGTGGACTTGGATGCGTACACTTTCATTCATTATACATTCTGTCGATGGTGATCAATTTGGCCGGCAGGATCGGTGTTTTGTAGTGATGACCTTCCCGGGTGCGAAGGTGTCACCGCAAAGCGGCGCTTCTGGGCCTAAGACCCCGGTGGTTGTTCCAAAAAAAATGGGGTCTTACACACTTAGTGTAGCGAGAGAAGACAGTGGACGAGTATGTTCAGGAGTTTTCTCGGTTGGCCGTTATGCTGGAACGACCATTGCTGATGTTGTGGAAAGGGACAACCACTTTTACCATGGACTGAGGGAGAATCTAAGGCAACCCCTCATATCAATGAAGAATACTGGTTTCAATGAGCTGGTTGAGGCTGCCAGAACTTGGATAGCAATTTGGAGCGAATCCAATGTCGAGAGAGTTTTGCTGCAAAGCAGGGAGAAGGAAAGTCTTCTCAATCTCAAGTAAGGGAGTAAGTGGAAGAAGAAGTCCCATCCCTACAATAATTCGAAGAAAGGAATAATGGCGGAGTCTAGCGCTTCTCGTTTCCAACCCATGCAGCCAAGGGCGTATAACCTTGGGCAGCAGGAAGCGGTCAGCCAACCCGAGGTGGTGACATGCTTTGTGTTAGTTTTTGGGTACCCCGCTAGGGTACTGTTTGATACAGGAGTGTCACACTCCATCCTTGCGGAAAGCTTTATCCAGAGGATTGGAGTTGAGCCCTTCTTGGCGGAAGAAGAGATGAAGGTGCGTATGCCCAATGGGTCATCCATGACTACCGGGGCGAAGTGGCGCATTTGTTGGAGTCTGGACGGAGTTGACTTCACGGTGATAGCAGCGGTTTTACCGTTGGTGGAGTTCGATGTCATTTTGGGAATGGACTGGCTTGCAGAGCAACGTGCCAGTATTGACTGCCTGTTTAAGGTGGTGACCTTGATGGGTGAAGGGAGGTCAGAAGTTAAGTTTGAGGGCCTCCGTGGATCTCCCTTTTCCCTGATTTCAGCCATGCAGTTGGTGCGGGCAGTTAACCAGGGGGAGTAGCTCTTGTAGCATTGTTGGAGGCTCGCCTTTACAAGTTATCACTTGTGGACGTGCCAGTAGTGGCAGAGTATGAGGATGTGTTTCCTGAGGAGTTTCCTGGAGCACCTCCTCGATGGGAGATTGATTTCTCGATCGAGCTAGTGCCGGAGGCTAGGCCGGTGTCATGTCCTCCTTTTAGGATGGCACCAAAGGAGTTCGCCGAACTCAAAGTACAGTTGCACAAACTGTTGGAGAAAGGGTATATTAGACCCAGTTCTTCACCGTTGAGCGCACCAGTGCTAATCGTGAAGAAGAAGGATGGTAGTATGTGGTTGTGCATAGACTACTGAGAGTTGAATAAATTGACTGTCAAGAATAAGTATCCGATTCCTCGGATAGATGACATGTTCGACCAGTTGGTGGGGTAGGTGGTGTATTCCAAGTTGTATCTGAGGTCATGGTACTCAGTTGCGAATTCGATATGAGGACATACCCAAGACAGCTTTTGGTACGAGGTATGGTCACTTTGAGTTCTCGGTGATGCCGTTCGGGTTGACGAACACGCCATCCACATTCATGGACTTGATGAATCGAGTATTTCATGAGTACTTGGACTCTTTTGTAGTGGTCTTCATTGACAATATCTTGATGTACTCCAAATCGGAGGTCGAGCATGAGACTCACTTGAGAGTGGTCTTGCAAGTGTTGAGAGAAAACCAACTTTATGCAAAGTTCTCAAAGTGCAAGTTCTGGTCGGAGAAGGTGGCTTTTCTGGGCCATGTGATTAGTGGTGATGGGGTGGCAGTGGATCCGGCGAAATTTGAAGCCATCAGAGATTGGCCAATTTTGAGAACCGTGGCGGAAGTCCGGAGTTTTCTTGGAGTAGCCGGGTACTATAGAAGATTTGTGGAAAACTTTTTGCGGATAGTACTACCCCTCACCTCTCTAACTCATAAATATCAGAAGTTTATTTGGACTCTCGAGTGCAGTCAGGCATTAGACACTCTAAAGGGGAGGCTAATGGCAACTCCAATCCTAAGCCTTCCTAAATGGACTAAAGGATTTCATATTTTTAGTGATGCATCTGGATGAGGTTTGGGTTGCGTGTTGGTGCAACATGGCAGTGTGATAGTTTTGGATCTAGGCAGCTAAAGCCTTATGAGAGGAATTACCCCATCCATGATTTAGAGTTGGCGGCGGTAATATTTGCTATGAAATTATGGCGGCACTATGTGTATGGTGCGAAAGTGGAGATCTTCATGATTCACAAGAGCCTGAAGTATCTTCTAGAATAGAAGGACTTGAATATGCGGCAACGTAGATGAGTCGAGTTCCTTGGAGACTATGAAGTGGGGATTCAGTATACGTTGTTGATGCGTGAAAATGGCACCACCTAGTAAACACAGAGGAGTGTTCGATCTCATGGGCAAGGTGAAGAAGAGGATTGAAGGTTGCGGGGTAAGAGGAGAAGAGGAAGCTTCTGAGTGCTCGAGAGTGGAGCAAACGCTTGTTTGAGGGTTGCGGGCATAGAGGAGAGGTTTGCTGAGAGCAGCCAGGAAGGCTGATGATCAGCAGAGAAGGTTGCCGATGAGTGGAGGAGGTTGATCAGGAGCGGTCGAGCAGACAGTTACTTTGACAGTTGTGCTTGCAGGTTGATGAATCCCGCGAACAGACTCTTATGTGGGTGGTTGGTTCGATGAGTCGATCGCCGCGGGCTTGCTTAGGTAGGCAAGTGCACCTATTGCAAGTAATACAGAATATTCGGGGGAATATCCAGATCGTAAATTTCCCGGGAACGGGCTGATTATCCCTACTGCTCCGAAAACACTATTATTTTACCGAAATAGTAAGTTGTTGATTTAAACTAAAATAGAACGAAAATAGATTAAGATTAAAGACGATGAAGAGATAACACTCGGTATCGAATTACGTTAGGATTAAAAATAAATTTGAATAACTAGTGATATAAAGTATCAATTTAATTAAAGCGGAAACTTGGACGTGGAGTTTCAAAAATAATGAGCTCACCTATCTCTAGGAATATCGCTCACCTGGACATTAAGACTATTCGACCGGGCTCTCGTCCGACGAAGGATTCCTCTTAATGCCCGCAGTACGCTAAGAACCCCGCTATTGGGTGGGGAACCCAATCCGGTAGAGTTATCGCGCCGCCTCTCTCGAGGGTTAGTGCAAAACTCTCTTTACCCAGGGGTGATCAGTCCATACGCACGGCCTCTCGGCTAGCTAGCGTATGGATAACAGAAATAGAGCCCACATATCGATATGTGGTTCTACGCGTCGTTAACCCGGGGAAATCTTAAGTTTTTAATTAAATAGAAAAATAAGACATTTAGTTATTTAAAACATTTTTTATATCCTAATGCTCTTCGATACCGAGGGATAAAAGTGATTAGCCACTCATCGGAATGGGGATAGCTTATGAGTTTGGTTAGGCGGGCGTTCTAAACTATTCACTGAAGGGTTATAAAAAGAATAAGAAGAAAAGCAAGATAACCTAATATCAGAAAAGCTACTACAAATAAACGCACTCGCACTCATCCAAACACATAATAAAGAGACAGAAATAAAACTAAGTTATAAGTAAGAGAAAATTGCATAATTGAAATTGCAAGTCCCACTCAAACGAGTGGGCGAAAAATATAAGCTGAAAATTCGCAAGTCCTACTCAAACGAGTAGGACTGAAATGAAAGCAAGTCCTACTCAAACGAGTAGGCGGAAATAAATGCAATTACAAGTCCATCTCAAATATTTACAGGGAAATAAAGTCCGACCATTTAACTCCTAGTGAGTAGGTGGAAGATAAAAACCTGCCATTTAACTCAAATGAGTAGGCGGTAAATAAAAATTGAAAATTACAAGTCCTACTCAAACGAGTAGGAGGGAAATGAAGTCCGGCCATTTAACTTCTAGCGAGTAGGCGAAAGATAAAAACAACAAGTCCTACTTAAATAAAATCCAGCCATTTAACTCAAATGAGTAGGCGGAAAATAAAAACAACAAGTCCTACTTAAATAAAATCCAGCCATTTAACTCAAATGAGTAGGTGGAAAATAAAAACACACACACTTGCTGAAATAAACACACACACACACACACACACGACAGAAAATGAAATACTCACACTATAGAAAGTAAATACTCACACTTGCAAATCCTACTCAAATGAGTAGGTGAAAAATTAAAGACACGTCATTTAACTCTTAACGAGTACGCAGAAATAAATGCGCACACGCACACACTCTACATAATTGGAGAAAGCAATAAACTTATCTCATACACGCACGCACGCAGGCGAAACAATTAAGAAAAATAAAGTTATCGAAAAATTAAACAACTACATTTCTATCTCTAAAATGCCGTAGAAATGCATGAAAAGGCAAAATAAAAATTATTTGAGGAAAGAGTTTTCAAATTAAGGTGAGAAAAGCAAGTGCTTGAAAAATTAAAACGTTTGCATTTTTACCGTTAGATTTTGACAGAAATGCATAAAAAGTTGAAATAAAAATTGTTTGAGCAAAAATCTTTTTACGTATTTGCTAAAATCAAAGTTGTTGAAAAACTAAAATTACGCATTATGCATTCTTATGGCTTTGTAAAACGATTTAAAAAGTGGACGAAAGCTAAAAAGAAGCAACTGCTTTAAAATCAAAACTAAGAAAAATCTAAGTTAAGAGGAATGAAAACCACTATTTTTTATCGTTTTACAAGTTGATAAGAACGAATATGGAAGCATAAAAATCCTAAGTCTAACCGATTTTAAAGAGTATGGTAAGGAAAACGGCTATAATAACGGCTATAAATTTCGATAAAATGAAAGTATAACAAAAAGTGTTTCGATTTAAAACATAAATTTCGCAATTTGAACTCATACACGCACACACGCCATATGAAAATGAAAACATAAATACATAAGATTGGTGAAAAGGAGGCCATCAGAGATAATTCAGAGCATGTAAGGATGAAAAACTAACGATTTTTATTACAAAATAAGTCGATTACAAGTGCCTAAACAAACAAACTTAAGAAGAAGGGGGGGGGGGGAGTCCTTACATAGCTCTAAAGCAAGCTCCAAAAGACAACCCTTGTCAACAAAATGGTTCAAAAAATTGGAACCTTCAACTCATACAACAGCTACCCTTTTATAGGCAAAAATATCCAAGTACACGCCCTCTAACAGAGGCGTGTCAAGGGGCAAGTCAGCACTATTCAAATGGCGACGGTGATTTGATTGGAGATTTGATATTGCAACTGAAAATGCGGCGGTCACGCCCTAGGTCACGGGCGTGACAATGGGCGTGTCGACACTATTCATCATCTGATTTCGGCGATTTGATGGCGTTGTTGACTTCGGGAGGTCCACGTGGAAGTCACGCCCCATGTCACGGGCGTGACTGTGGGCTTGTCGGTGTGGTTGAAGTGGGCGTCATTTGCACCGAAAAGTTGCCGGCGGCGGTTTGTCGGCCAGGTGGAGGAGTCACATGGCGGTTACGCCCTAGGTCACGGGCGTGATGCTGTGCGTGTCGGGTTGGTCTCAACGAATGTCGAGAGGGTTGTGTTGAGACTGGAAGCCTTGACTGTCGACCGAGAATGATACGAGCGTGTCGGGTTGGCTGACATGGGCGTGTCAGGTTGGTCAACGAACATCGAGAGAATTTTGTCGAGCTTGATTGGTCACGACCATGGTCACGGGGCGTGTCAAATGACACGGGCGTGACGCCGGGCGTGTCAAACTTTTCTTCTTCAAATGCGCTGATTTCACGAGATTTGATGTATCACGCCCATGTCACGGGCGTGACCGACAGTACACGAGCATGACACATGATTTTTCTGGCAAAATTCTGAAAATTTCTAAAACATAAAATAAACTAAGTTAGCAAAATATATATAATAAAAGAAGCATTTTATTAAAGAAATTTAACGTAAAACAAGAAAAGAAAACGAAAACTACTTAAATAATGAACATAAAAATAGGTAAATTTACAACTTATCAAATATCCCCATACTTAGGCTTTTGCTATTCCAGAGTAAAAGTTTGAGGTGAACTTTTGAGGAATAGAAAAAATTCTAAGTTTAGCTACCGTTTAATTAATTATAAGAGAGTTCTAAATAAACATACAGGGTGTAAGAGTTAAGTCCTAAAAGTATGAAGATGATTTAAATAGCGCAAAAGTTTTGGCCAGAAGACTTCTTGATGTAATCAAATAGAAAGCAAAATTGTAATGCTTAGATTAACGAAAATTGTTTGGAATTATATGAACTTTACCTTATATGAGTTTTACTGGAAATAATGCAATTTATAAATTATGCTCTCAAAAAGATTTTTGAATTAATTCTAGAATCGTGAAATTGGCCAAGGGGGTTGATATTGGTTTATGAAGAGGATTTGAAATTGAGGTGAGGTAATTTATTCTCGAACCTTCATTTTTTTTTTCTATTGGATTATTAGGAAAATGAAATCTGATTTTCCTAATATCATCTTTTTTTTCTTCATAATGATAAAATTGACCCAATGTATATGTGTAGGAGTAATGAATTTTATCCTCTTACTCCGTAACATATAATTTTTTTAAATTATTGGGTGCCTATGTTTACGGAACGAAATCTTATTCCCATTGACATAGGATCTTTTAAGGACAAAAAAATGTATCATGTCAAGTAAGGCATGATAAGGGGAGAAAAGAAAACTAGATTTTTAATTAAAAAACTTTTTGAGAGCAACCTTAATAAATTGTACGTTCCAATTTTTCAGAAAGCTAAAAGTAAACATAATTGAATCATACAGTAGTTATTTTCTAACATAATACACGTGCTCCTATCAATTAAAAATTAGAAGTAGTGCCTAAAACAAGTTCGCTATTTTTAACAAAGCATAATGAATTCTTTAAAACTTAAACCAAAATATTTAGATTTTTCATTCAATAATTAACAAACGAATAGCAAACAAAGAATTAATAAAATTCACATATAAATAAACTCAAAATAAAATTTTTGGATTGCAAGAAGATTAAGAAATGGAATATTTGATCTATTTGTTTCAAAACATTTTTTGGATCTTTAGAGTTTTATCATTTTTTTGTGTTTTTGGTTTATTATCTTTTTTTTGGAATTTTTGTTTAGTTTTAATCTCTTTTTTTGAATTTTTTAACTAATTATCTTCTTTTTTTTAGATTTTTAAGTTTTGCGAAAAACTTAAAAAGAGGCATTATTTACAAGAATGAGAGAGAAAAGGAAGGGGGGAGAGAGCAGATTGTTTACAGAAATATTTACAAAGATTTTTACAAAATGAAACTAAATAATTTTGGAATTTTTGTTTTATAATTTTTTTGGAATTTTTTGTTTTATAATTTTTTTTGAATTTTTGTTTTATAATTTTTTTTGGAATTTTTGTAATAAAAAGAAAGGAAAAGAAATTTTTTTTTGGAATTTTCATTTTCAATTTTTTTTTGTTTTGTTGTTATATATATATTTTTTCATATAATTTCTAATTTTTGGAGTGCAGAAAATACAGTGCAGAAAATAGACGTTCGGAAAATAAAGCGAGAAAACACCCATATACTTAAGTCCAACATTGTCGCCAATATTGTAACGTAAGTATGCGGAACAAATAGGAAAGGCAATATGTACAAAGAAAATAAAGAGGGGGGGGGGGGGTAGAAGCTTCCCTGAAAGGAGGTTGGGAAGGCGCAGTTTAGGAAACCTGCATTATTAAGAAAATAACAAAGAAAAAGTAAAGAAATAGCGAAAAGATAAACATGGGGTGCCTCCCAGGAGCACTTTGTTTATAGTCGTGTAGCTTGACTATTTTGGCGGTTTATATATCGAGGAGGGTTATGGATTCGAAATTACCTCCCACAAGATTGCTTGCTATGTATAATTTTAAGCGATGACCTTTCGCCTTAAACGAGCCTTTTTCCGGGTGGGAGACGAGTACGGTCCCATATGGTCAAACCTCTTCAACTTTGAAGGGGACGGACCAACATGATCTAAGTTTCCCGGAGAAAAGTCTAAGTCGTGAATTATAGAGAAGGACAAGATCACCCGAAGAAAAAGTTTTTTGGGGGTTGAGTTTTCGATCGTGATAAAACTTAGAACGCTCCTTATAGAATTTATTGCTCTCGTAAGCGTTTGCACGCCATTCATCGAGCTCGTTTAGTTGCAGTTTTCTATTCTGGCCGGCTAAGTTAGCATCGAGATTTAAAAGTTTTTAAGCCCAAAGTGCGCGATGTTCTAATTCTACGGAGAGATGACACGCTTTACCGTCGACTAATCGATACGGCGTACAATTAATTGCGGTTTTGTATGCAGTACGATAAGCCCACAACGCATCGTCGAGTTTGATGGACCAATCTTTCCTATTAAGTGAAACAGTTTTCTCTAATATACACTTAATCTCTCGATTGACTACCTCTACTTGGCCACTAGTTTGCGGGTGGTAGGGGGTAGAAAGTTTGTATGTGACGCCGTATTTAGCTAACGTCTTATCCATCTGGGTGTTGCAGAAATGCGTCCCCCTATCGCTTACAATCGCACGAGGTGTGCCGAAGCGGGAAAATAGTTTTTTTTAAGAAAAGTAACGACGACTCGCGCATCGTTGGTGGGGAGAGCTTGCGCTTCCACCGACCTCGATACGTAGTCGACCACTACTAAAATATACATATTTTTGAAAGACGGAGGTAGGGGGCCAACAAAATCTATGCCCCATAAATCGAAGACTTCGCATTCTAAAAACAAATTTTGGGGCATCTCGTCGTGACGAGAGATGTTATCCTACCGCTAGTAGCTATCGCAGGAGCGCACAAAATTGTGAGTGTCTTTGAATAGAGTGGGCAAAAAGAAGCCCGCGTGCAGCGCCTTCCGCGCGGTCCGGTTAGCTTGTTAATGCCCACCAGCCGGACCCTCGTGGTAGTGCCAAAGTATTTGTGTGCACTCCACACACGCGACAAATCTTCAGACCACTTGGTCCGCGTAGATACAAAAAAGAAAAGGGTCCTACCAAAAGAAATATTTCAAGTTAGAAAAGAATTTCTTCTTTTGCTGGCTCGAAAAGTCTTTTGGAAGCACCCTCACAACTAAATAGTTCGCAAAATCTGCGAACCAAGGCGGGGAAGATGAACAAGCAGATACGGCTACAAGGCGTTCCTCGGGGAATCTGTCATTTATGTCAGATTCGACGAGCGCTTCCGCAGCGGGATTTTCTAAGAGGGAGAGGTGATAGGCGGATAAAGTTTCTGCGCCCCTCTTATCCCGGATCTCTAAATCGAACTCCTGCAAGAGGAGGATCCATCGAAGAAGGCGGGGCTTGGCGTCCGTTTTTGCTAACAAATATTTTAAGGCGGAGTGCTCGGTAAATATGATAACTTTAGATAACATTATATACGAGCGAAACTTATCAAATGCAAAAACGGCGGCTAAAAGTTCCTTTTCCGTTGCCGTGTAATTTATTTGTGCTGTAGTGAGCGTCTTGCTAGCGTAATAAATCGGATGAAAATATTTGTTTACACGTTGGCCAAGAATGGCTCCTACGACAATATCACTAGCGTCGCACATAATTTCGAACGGAAAGGTCTAATCGGGCGCCACTAAAATGGGTGAATTGATAAGTTTTTGTTTTATGAAATTAAAGGTAGACTCGCATTCGCTATCAAAGACAAAATTTGATTCCTTTTCCAAGAGGCGAGTAAGCGGCTTTGTTATTTTTGAAAAATCTTGAATGCCTATAAAAGCCCACGTGGCCTAAGAAACTCGTAATAGATTTAACGTTGGAAAGCGGGGGAAGTTTTTCGATAATTTCAACTTTGGCCTTATCGACCTCCATCCCCTTAGACGAAATCTTATGACCAAGAACCAAACCTTCTCGAACCATAAAGTTACATTTCTCCCAATTTAAAACAAGATACGTGTCCTCGCATCGCTGAAGGACATGATCTAAATTACGAAGACAGGACAGAAAAGAGCTTCCGAAAATAGAGAAGTCATCCATAAAGACTTCCATAATGTCTCCTACCAGCTCCCCAAAGATTGCCAGCATATATCGTTTGAATGTAGCTTACGTGTTGCAGAGGCCAAATGTCATCCTTCGATATGCGAAGATACCAAACGGGCAGGTAAAAGTTGTTTTCTCTTGGTCATCGGGGGAAATGCGGATTTGGAAAAACCCAGATAATCCATCAAGAAAACAAAAATACGGATGACCGGACAAACGCTCTAGAATTTGTTCTAAGAAAGGTAGTGGGAAAGGATCCTTACGGGTGGCATCATTTAGTTTTCTATAATCGAAGCACATCCGCCAACCCGTAACAGTATGAGTTGTGACGAGTTCATTGTGCTCATTTTCCACTACGGTAAGACCTCCCTTTTTGGGCACCACATGAATGGGACTAACCCACGTACTATCCGATATAGGATAAATAATCCCCGCATCTAATAATTTAATAATTTCAGCCTTAACAATGTCTTTCATGTTGGGGTTAAGTCATTGCTGCGGCTGAATGGTTTTGCGGCAAGTATCGAGAAGGAAAATCTTATGGGTACAGAAAGAAGGGTTAATCCCTTTTAGATCATAAATTTGCCACGCAATTGCGTGGCGATGTTTAAGCAAAACTCCCAATAAATCGGAAGTCTCCGATTCGGTCAAATATAAAGAAATGATAATGGGAAGGGTATCATCTTTTCCCAAAAAGGCGTATTTGAGTGAATCGGGTAGGGGTTTGAGTTCAAGGCAGGGCAGTTCTTCTAACGAGGTTTTAATTCCTATGTCTTTCTTACCAATTGGTTCGAAAGGCAAGTCTATAGAGGTATCTTCATCGCATTTAAAATTTTCGAGCGCATAAATATCATCGTTTAAAAAAGTAGACTCGAAAATAGGGGAAGAACAGTCTCCGAGATATGTATCTAAATTATAACAGAAGTCATCGATCGATGACGAGTCTCCTATGGAGGGATTAATAGAGAAAGTAACTTCGTCATCTCCTACCCGAAGGAGGAGACGACCGTTACTGGCATCAATTAATTTGCGGGAGGTGGCGAGAAAAGGGCGATCGAGTATAATTGGTACATCGGTGTCCTCCTCGATGTCCAAGATGACGAAGTCTACCGGAAAGATAAACTTATCAACTCGGACAAGTACGTCCTCCACTACCCCGACGGGAAACTTAACCGAGCGATCTGCTAGTTAGATTCACATTTTAGTAGGGGCCGGAGTGCCCAAACCTAATTTTTTAAAGAGCGAGACTGACATCAAATTAATGCTCGCACCTAAATATGCAAGCGCGTATTTTACGAATATATTGCCAAAAAGGCACGAGATGGAAAACTGTCCCGGGTCATTTCTTTTAAGGGGCAATTTATTCGAAAGAGCCGCTGAGCAGTCAATATTCAGAGAAATATGCGAAGTATTTTCTAATTTTTGTTTATTGAAAAGAAGTTGTTTTAAGTATTTCGCATATTTAGGCATCTGCGAGATTGCGTCGCAGAATGGAACATTAATATGAATTTGTTTTAATAATAAAATTATTTTTTGGTACTGCGCGTCCTTACGCTCACTATTGAGCTTGTGTGGATATGGCAAGGGCGTTTTAATAATTTTTTCATTTAAAATTTGTAAAGGCGGCGTAATCGAAGTAGGGGGAAGAGGGGGAAGAGGGGTCGGAGGTGAAATATGTACCTGCGGATCGGTCCGTTTTGGATCAATCACCTCCTTTCCGCTACAGAGGGTTATAGCATTGATATTATCCCGTGGATTGGGCTCCGTGTTTCCCGGCAGTGCCCCGAGCGAGCGCTCGGACATCATTCGCGCTAGTTGTCCAACTTGGAGTTCTAAGTTTTTTAGCGATCCGGTGATGTTCCGGATATTTGACTCGTCGGAAGCTATATATTTAGAAAAATTCTCTTCATCGGGGAGGGTTTTGGAAGAGGGGGAGGCGGCAGAAATCTGTGCGCGAAAGAATTGGGCGGGCGCTGTGCATTATTTGCATTGCTCCATGAGAAGTTGGGGTGGTTCCTCCAACCCGGATTATAGTTATTACTATAAGGGTTGTTGGGGTTGAAGGAAGGTCGCCCAGTATTTCCTACATAGTCGACAAATACAATGACTATGCCGGCAATAGGGGGAATCACCCAAGGCGGAGTGGTGGAGGCAGCCGACATCTCCGCCACCTGCTTCGTCAGCAGTTTAACTTGGAGGGCCAAGTGGGCAGTGGCATCCACTTCGAAGAGGCCGGCCGCCTGCTTGGGACGTCCCCATGGGACATTCCATTGGTAGGCATTCATAGCCATCTCTTCAATAAGAGATTGGGCAGCCTCGGGGGTCTTATTATTCAAGGTACCCCAGACAGCCGCGTCAATCATTTGACACGTCTGATAGTTAAGCCCATTGTAGAAGATTTGGACCTGTAACCATGCAGGCAGCGCATGGTGCGGACACTTGCGGAGGAATTCTTTAAAACGATCCCAAGTCTCAAATAGAGACTCGGAATCGTTCTGCACGAACGAAGAAATGTCCGCACTCAACTTTCAGTCTTGGCCGGCGGAAAATACTTCGTTAAGAACCGTTCCGCAAGCTCGGCCTAGGTGGTGATACATCCTCATGGGAGGGAATTCAACCACGCCTTAGCTTTGGATCTGAGGGAGAATGGAAAAAGGCGCAAACGAATGGCGTCATCAGTGACGCCATTAATCTTAAAGGTATCGCATATTTCCAAAAAAACTAGACAAATGAACGTTCGGGTCCTCATCCGGCAGTCCATGGAACTGCACAGCATTTTGGATCATTTGGATAACGCTTCATTTGATCTCAAAATTATTGTTCGCCACCGTCAGGCGAACAATACTGGACCCAGTATCTTCCAAATTCGATCGGGCGTAATATGACATTGTACGCTCGACGACCACGTTCGGATTGGGGTCGGCCATAGCAACGGCAGAGGGTTCTCCGACGGATTCTTCGGGATCCAAAGAGGGATTTCGGTGTTGAGACCGAATATGCGCAAGAGAGCATTCGATCTCAGGATGGAAATCCAAATTTTCGGACTCCGAAGGTTGTCCACGGGACATACACCCTAAAATATAAAGTAGAAAATTAACTTTTTTTTCTTTGGATTTTGAAGAAAAGTTTTTAAATTTTTTTTTTAGTTTTTTAGAAATAAAGGTAAAAGTAATAGACTTCGGATTCGAAATAACAACTCAAAGAGATCCCCGGCAACGGCGCCAAAAACTTGAAGAAGCCCGCGAACAGACTCTTATGTGGGTGGTTGGTTCGATGAGTCGATCGCCGCGGGCTTGCTTAGGTAGGCGAGTGCACCTATCACAAGTAATACAGAATATTCGGGGGAATATCCAGATCGTAAATTTCCCGGGAACGGGTTGATTATCCCTACTGCTCTGAAAGCACTATTATTTTACCGAAATAGTAAGTTGTTGATTTAAACTAAAATAGAATGAAAATAGATTAAGATTAAAGACGATGAAGAGATAACACTCGGTATCGAATTATGTTAGGATTAAAAATAAATTTGAATAACTAGAGATCTAAAGTTTCAATTTAATTAAAGCGGAAACTTGGCCGTGGAGGTTCCAAAATAATGAGCTCACCTATCTCTAGGAATATCGCTCACCTGGACATTAAGACTATTCGACCGGGCTCTCGTCCGATGAAGGATTCCTCTTAATGCCCGCAGTACGCTTAGAACCCCGCTATTGGGTGGGGAACCCAATCCAGTAGAGTTAGCGCGCCTCCTCTCTCGAGGGTTAGTGTAGAACTCTCTTTACCCAGGGTTGATCAGTCCATACGCATGGCCTCTCGGCTAGCTAGCATATGGATAACGAAAATAGAGCCCGCACATCGATATGTGGTTCTACATGTCGTTAACCCGGGGTAAACCTTAAGTTTTTAATGAAATAGAAAAATAAGAGCTTTAGTTATTTAAAACATTTTTTATATCCCAATGCTCTTCGATACCAAGGGCTAAAAGCGATTAGCCACTCATCGGAATGGAGATAGCTTATGAGTTTGGTTAGGCGTGCGTTCTAAACTATTCGCTGAAGGGTTATAAAAAGAATAAGAAGAAAAGCAAGATAACCTAATATTAGAAAAGCTAGTACAAATAAACACACTCACACTCATCCAAACACATAATAAAGAGACAAAAATAAAACTAAGTTACAAGTAAGAGAAAATTGCATAATTGAAAATGCAAGTCCCACTCAAACGAGTGGGCAAGATATATAAGCTGAAAATTTGCAAGTCCTACTCAAACGAGTATGACTGAAATGAAAGCAAGTCCAACTCAATCGAGTAGGCGGAAATAAATGCGATTACAAGTCCATCTCAAATATTTACAGGGAAATAAAGTCCGGTCATTTAACTCCTAGCGAGTAGGCGGAAGATAAAAACCTGCCATTTTACTCAAATGAGTAGGCGGTAAATATAAACTGAAAATTACAAGTCCTACTCAAACGAGTAGGAGTGAAATGAAGTCCGGTCATTTAACTCCTAGCGAGTAGGCGGAAGATAAAAACAATAAGTCCTACTTAAATAAAATCCAGCCATTTAACTCAAATGAGTAGGAGAAAAATAAAAACAACAAGCCCTACTTAAATAAAATCCAGCCCTTTTACTCAAATGGGTGGGCGAAAAATAAAAACACACACACTTGCTGAAATTAAAACACACACACACACACACACGACAGAAAATGAAATACTCACACTGCAGAAAGTAAATACTCACACTTGCAAATCCTACTCAAATGAGTAGGTGAAAAATTAAAGACACGCCATTTAACACTTAACTAGTAGGCGGAAATAAATGCGCACACGCACACACTCTACATAATTGGAGAAAGCAATAAACTTATCTCATACACGCACGCACGCAGGAGAAAAAAATTAAGAAAAACAAAGTTATCGAAAAATTAAAACAACTGTATTTCTACCGCTAAAATGCCGTAGAAATGCATAAAAAAGGCAAAATAAAAATTATTTGAGCAAAGAGTTTTCAAATTAAGGTGAGAAAAGTAAGTGCTTGAAAAATTAAAAGTTTGCATTTTTACTATTAGATTTTGACAGAAATGCATAAAAAGTTGAAATAAAATTGTTTGAGCAAAAATATTTTTACGTATTTGCTAAAATCAAAGTTGTTAAAAAACTAAAATTACGCATTATGCATTCTTATAGCTTTGTAAAACGATTTAAAAAGTGGAGGAAAGCTAAAAAGAAGCAACTGTTTTAAAATCAAAACTAAGAAAAATCTAAGTTAAGAGGAATGAAAACCACGTTTTTTATCATTTTACAAGTTGATAAGAACGAATATGGAAGCATAAAAATCCTAAGTCTAACCAATTTTAAAGAGTATGATAAGGAAAACGGCTAAAATAATGGCTATAAATTTTAATAAAATGAAAGTATAACAAAAAGTTTTTCGATTTAAAACATAAATTTTGCAATTTGAACTCATACAAGCACACACACCATATGAAAATGAAAATATAAATACATAAGATTGGTGAAAAGGAGGCCATCAGAGAAAATTCAGAGCATGTAAGGATGAACTCATACAACAGATTCACTTTTATAGGCAAAAATATCCAAGTACACGCCCTCTGACACGGGCATGTCAGGGGGCGTATCAGCACTATTCAATTGGCGACGGTGATTCGATTGGAGATTTGACATTGCGGCTGAAAAATCGGTGGTCACGCCCCAGGTCACAGGCATGACAGTGGGCGTGTTGACACTATTCATCATCTGATTTAGGCGATTTGATGGCGTTGTTGACTTCGGGAGGTCCACATGGAAGTCATGCCCCATGTCACGGGCGTGACTGTGGGCGTGTCGGTGAGGTTGAAGTGGGCGTCGTTTGCGCCGAAAAGTCGTCGACGGCGGTTTGTCGGCCAGGTTGAGGAGTCACGTGGCGGTCACGCCCTAGGTCACGGGCGTGATGCGGGGCGTGTCGGGTTGGTCTCGATGAATGTTGAGAGCATTGTGTCGAGACTGGAAGCCTTGACCGTCGATTGGGTATGACACGTGCGTGTCGGGTTGGCTGACACGGGCGTGTCAGGTTGGTCGACGAACGTTGAGAGAATTTCATCGAGCTTGAGTGGTCACGACCATGGTCACGGGGTGTGTCAAATGACACGGGAGTGACGCCGGGTGTGTCAAACGTTTCTTCTTCAAATGCGCTGATTTTACGGGATTTGATGTGTCACGCCCATGTCACGGGCGTGACCGACAGTACTCGGGCGTGACACATGATTTTTCTGGAAAAACTCTGAAAATTTCTGAAACATAAAATAAACTAAGTTAGCAAAATATATACAATAAAAGGGGCATTTTATTAAAGAAATTTAACCTAAAACAAGAAAAGAAAACAAAAACTACTTAAATAATGAACATAAAAATAGGTAAATTTACAACTTATCATAGGTTGATGCCGAGGGAGTTGAGCTGAGCTAAGAAACGAGGACGGGGCCGCTTGCAGCGGCAATATCAGACTTCGCCTGCTGCGGTTTAAATGCCACTCTTGCGACGGGCTTTGCTTTGATTAATGTTGAGTTATTACAGCTTGCTAATACACCTTTGTAAGAAAGCAATAAAGGGGTACAAAGGGGAAGCTGGCGGCTAAGGAAGAAATGCCAGAAGAGGCCGCGCGGACTGAGGAGCCATGTCGGCAGGCCGCGCGACTAAGGATAGAAAAGAGACCGCGCGGACTGGGAATTGAGGCCGGCAGGCCACGCGACTAAGGACAGAGAGGAGGTGCGGACTGAGAAGAGGAGTCCGCAGGAGTTGAAGAGTTGGACTTGCTGTGGGTTGTCTTTGAGTGTGACCACCTTGGCGATGTTGTGTCGTCCCCAAATGAGAGGTATGGGGGTCTATTTATAGGCCCGAGGAGGTAACGGCTTTCGGTGACGTTACCCCCGGTGAGATGGTAACTTGAGCGAGAAGAGGATGGAGGCCGCCGAGTCCACAACAGGCCGTGCGGACTAGGGCTTGCTTCTCGAACTGGTCCTGCTAATGGCACGCTGGGAAAAGTCCGCCCGGACTGAGCTGATTGAGCCCGCGCCAAGTATATGTGGGCTGAGGAAGCATCCTCCCGCTGTTGGGAAGCGGGAGCTGGAAGATGAGTGGAGGACTGCGAGGAGAATCCCCGTAGACCGCCACTGCTGAACTGAGTGAGCACACGCCAGGGGCGAGCCGGGGAGGTATCCGCTGAGACCACAGAGTTCGCACGAGGCTGCGCGGTCTAGGACTGCCTTCTGGAGGTTCTGCTACTTTGCGGACCGGGAGGAGTCCACCATGACTGTTCGAGCCCGCGCCAAGACTGTGCGGGTTGGGGAGGTTGACCCTGCTGCTGGAGAGAAGCGAGTGTTAGAGGCTAAGGAATGGTAGGCTGAATAGCGAATCCGCTGAGTCCGCAGGAGTCTGCGCGGTCTGGGACTGCCTTCTGCTGGGGATAAGCAGGGGGAAACTGAGGAGTGGCAAGATGCATAGCAAATCCACTAAGTCCGTGGAGTCCGCCTCTGCTGACAAGCTGAGTCCTCCGATGCCGAGGCCTGCTGTTGCTGAGCTAGGGTTCATCAATGTAGGCGGACTGGAAGGTTTGACTTCACTTTGAGTTCGCTCAGCTCGCGATGCACTGGATGTGACTACTAATCTTTGTGGGTAGCCGGGGAGTTGGAGTGTCTGCACACCTTAAGCGGATTGAAGAAGCTGGATGCCCATGCTGCTGGAGTCCGCCATAGTTGAACGGAACTTGCGGCACCTGCTGGGTGACAAGGGATTCGTGACCTGCCTGACTGACGAGGCAGGCTGTTGGGTATTGTATCCACAATTACCTGGATTTGAGGAAGCCACCTGTCAATCTAAGATGAATTCACAATGTATTTGATGAAACATCTTAAGTTGTACTTGCAGCTCCTCCACGCTAAGTGCACACCAATGTCAGGGTGCAGTAGGTCAATATACACGAGTCTGCAAGACGTAATCCCTCGTTGAGCAGATCAGTGTGTTGGCCTACATGTACTCTCTCTATTGGAGTGCAATTACTTTCAAGTATAGGGCCGTTCATATGCAAGAGAAGACAAGAAGCATGGATGGGTCAAGGAGCAGCTCCTGGGTGGAAGACGAAAATTCGTCCAAGGAAAATTCGACGAGAATCACCAAGTGATTTTCGCCGATTCGGCGAGAATCACTAGTGATTCTCGCCGAATCGACGAGAATCATTAGTGATTCTCGCCGACCCCTTCTGGCTACCTCAAAACGGTGCCAAGTAAGATTCGGCGAGAATCACTAGTGATTCTCGCCGAACCAGTGGTTAAGCAGCTCATGAATACCAAGTGAAAATCGCTGAGAATCAATAAGTGATTCGGCGAGAATCACTAGCGATTCTCGACGAATCGTCGAGAATCACTTGGTGATTCTCGCCGATTCTTCGAGAATCACCTGCGATTCTCGCCGATTTTCACTTAGCGATTTCTCGGGATGCTGCTCGACCGGATTCTGCCGCTGGACTAGTTTGAACCGGATTTCGGGTTTCTACTTGTGGGACCCACAACGGTCATATTGTATGGGTCTTCAATGTATAAATACATGGGTATTTTTGAACAGTAACAAGGCGAAGAAAACCAGACATACGTGAGCACGGACAAACCCTAGATCCCCGCCTCCGCTCCGTCGCCGCCGCCACCGCTCGCGATAAGTTGGTCGCCGCTGTTGATCGCTTCTCTTCCCGATCTCCGGCGACAGAAGCTTAGCAAAGCTCTGAGTCTCACGTGTCTATCCGGAGATCTCTTGTCTCTCGATTTGTTGACCGGGAAAATCTCCCCCGTCCGAATCGATCGAGACGACTGATCCTAGAGTGACCGTTGGTAGACCTAGCTTGCTTCGCAACGAATATTGGATCTCTATTTTCAGCAGCCACTCATCATCATAGCCGCCGATCCCGAAGCTAGCCGCCGCTCGTGTTGCCGCCGCCGGTTCCGGGGAGATCCTCTCCAAGAGAGACCAAGGTTGTAGACTCTTCGTTGACTTCACGAACACGTCGCCGAACGAAGAGGAAGACCGTAGTCTCCAAACGAAGTTTGTATCTCGTGTACATTCTATATTTACTTTTGTTGTAAAGGAACTTTTGTTCCGTGTTGTAAGGGTTGGGTGCAACCCGATTTGTGGGAGTGTTGACTCTCACGTGTGGAAGGGTTCCTTCCGATAGTGCAGGGATTGGATTTCAATCCTGTTGGAGAAGAGACCGAGTCGTCCCTTGTTGGGAGATAGGTCGAAGGGGGAAAGTGGATGTACCCAAGTTGGGGAACCACTATAAATTGCCTGTGTATTCTGTGTGCTGTGCTTTTTATTTTTATTGTGCAGGTACATTCGTAAATTCCGCAAAAGCGCTACACGTCACCTATTCCCCCCCATAGGTGCACATAGCTGACACTAGGTGGACTTTCAAGTGGTATCAGAGGGAGGTTACTCATCAAAAAGGTTAACACCTTGAGTAGAATCCTGCCACCAGTGTCAGAAGCATGGAGCTGGATTATGAGATACCGCCACTCAAACTCCCTGCATGCACAAAGGATTATTATCCCATCTGGAGAATGAGAGTGTCATTTCACCTTGATGCTATCGATCCTCGAGCATCCTTCATCCTGGAAGAGGGTCCGTTTATTCCAATGAAGACCTCCGACTCTGGGATCCAAGTGCCCATGGGCATTGCTGAGATGTCAGAGACGGAACTATCACTATTTCACTTGGATGAGAGGATTCGTCAAATTATCATGGATATCTGGTCTGGAGCCTCTCGCTCTAGATTGGAAAAATGTAGAACGGCTAAATCTCTATGAATGATGATCTCAGAGCTGATGGGGGGGTCAGAGAAAGCTGGAATATGCTGTCAATCAGAGGATGAAGCGTATGTGGGGGTCCTCACTTCTGAAGATGAAGGCAAGGATCCCTCGGACTGCATCAGAGCTCCAGTGTCCGTGTTAGAGACTGAAGAGGACAGTGAGGAAAGCAGCTCTGATGTGGATGAAATAATAGTCACTGGATCTAATGACAATAACACAGAAGAGCAGGTAACTTCTTCATCCTGCCCCGTATCTCTTGAAATTTCTGAAGACAGGAACTGCCCTCCTTCAGAAAATTCTGATTCCCTGAAGAGAGCCCTTCAGGAAAGCAACCTACTTGCTGAGGAGCAAGCTCGAGAGATTGCTCGACTGAAGATCTTGTTGGTTCTCCAATTGGCATCCAACAAGGTCAAGGACTCTAAGATCTCAGCTCTAGAGAGTAGTCTAGATAATGAGAAACGTATAGTATCAAACTTTTCCAAAGTTGATGCTATAAAGAGAAAGCAAGAAACCGGGTGGATCTCCCGGATTATCCAGGCATGGAGAAATGGGGAAACGGTATTCCGACCCCCCACTCCAGGCAGGAAGGCAACTCATCATGCCTTCAGGTATGACACAAGGAATAGTCGTGGTCACTGCAAGGGTGATCTGTCCCCATTTGGAAACGTCCATAGTGCAAGGGCCGTCATGGCCACCCATGAGGAAATACCTAAGGCTCATTCTGAGCCCTTTGTATTCACTGCCACTGCCTCAACACAGTGTGGATCTGCATGTCCCAGCTCACAGAAGACTTCTCACCACTCGAGGACACGGGATAGAGAGGATAGAAGCCATGATGTCAGGTTCCATGGGGCCTCTGTAAGGGAGATGCCTGAAAGAATGGCACCACCTTCCCGGCCTCATAACGCTCACAACATGCATTCTTTCCACACTTCCATGTGTCACGATGGAAGAGGAATTTTTGTGACAAGATCATGTCCTATCCCGTTTAGACCTAGGACCGTGACTACATCAGTCACTAGATCAGGTCGGAAACGGCGATACAACATTCACCCATGTTGGTGCTGCGGCAAAGTGGGGCACTTTGCCATCGACTGTTGGCACAACCCCTCTGTGCCCACGGCAAGGGCTTATCCACATTCTCGGGACAGAGGTAGTCTTCCAGACAGGTTTTCTGAAGGAAGGCAGTTGCATGCTTATGCTAACAGGAACCTAGGACCCAATATGATTTGGGTTCCTAAGGTAAAGTAATTCTTTCTTGCAGGGTAGTCTAGGTTCCCGTGAATATGATGGGAACTAGACAGTAGGTGGCTCAAGACTACATTGGAACAAGCGTCTGCAATAACATATGTGATATCTGTTTGAGCATACTCACATCGAGCCTCTAATGTGTTCTACCTGTGGGACTAAGACGATGACTCTCAAAATCCCAGGTAATCTTGATCAGTTCAAGGACTTGCGTCATATTGCATCCTCATTTAAAATATATATATATATATTTCTATCCATGTGTATATTTATACTTATGCTTATACATGTATGTGGACACCTCTAAGGATAGGTTAACTCGATGCATGCCAACCTTTATACATCAATAAAGAGTTAACGAAGATATGTCATCGTGAATCTCGACAACTCACAATTGACATCAAAAAGTTTTTGGAAAAGCCTCGTTCAAATCCAAATCGATTGACTTTAAAATATACATGTATTTATCATTTTTTATATTGACTTGACATCAGAAGAATTCAAAAATGTTGCTATGCGTCTCAATATGAAAATTCCTAGTCAAGAAACCTCTCAATTTCGAATTAGACAAATCCCGCCGACCCATTATATACTTGAAATCTCGCCGAATTAGACAAATCACGCTGACCCTTCGCCTTCTTCACGAATCCCACCTCACGCCGCAGCAGATATCCCGCAAGAGGTCTTCCGCCGACTCGCCGAAACCCGCAGACTTGCCGAAACCCACAAGAGCTCTCCCGCCGACTCGCAGAGACCCGCAGGAAGCTCGTCGCACCACCTTCGCAAACTCCCGTTGATTCCCGCCGAACCCTGCAGGAAGCTCATCGCTACACGAATCCGGCTCTCCATCTTCTTCCCGTAAGTTCTCGCAAGGTTCTCGTCGAATCGCAAAGTGTCTCTGTGACCGCAAGGTTCTCGCAAGGTCCATCGTCAAATCGAGAAGGTTCTCGCAAGGTTCTAGCAAGGCCGAACCCCGCAGGAAACTCTCCTATCCACCGAAGGTCTTCCCAAAGGACGCTCGAGGAAGAGTTCTCGCAGGAAGCTCACCAACTCACTTCCGTATAGGCCCTTAGGTAACCTCTTCCTCACCCGTACTTGGACGCTCTCACTAGTGACGCTTTCTTTTTGAATGTTCATTAACGCTTAGAGTAGGGATTCTCTCTCTAGATCTGCAATGGCCCCAAGGACAACTGCTGGGTTGGTCACTGGTTGCGAGCTTGTTCGGACTGGGTTCTCTCACGCCTCGGACGAATTCCGCAACATCATTCTGATGCTGGAAGAGGCTGGGCTAACCTTCGTCCTGGAGCACCCTTGCAAAATCCTGGACAAAGAGGTGCTGGAGTTCTTCGCTACCGCAAGACTCCGAAATGGCGACTCCCTAATCAAAAGCAAGGTGGCTGGGGCAAAGGTCAAGATGTTTGCCAGCAAGCTGACCCGCTATCTGCAACTTTCTAGCTCGGAGCATGAGGACTATCTGGAGGACGATGACAAAAACAGAACTCTCTTATTCTGTGGTCTCCCACGAGGAATTCGGTCAATAAAGAGGAAGGATATGAATGAAGAAGGGAAGCTCCTGTCTGGCATTATTGGAAAAGTGCTCATCTGCAAGCCGGGCTCTCATGACCATATCTCAGGAGATATGTTCAAGATCCTGATAGCTGTTGTCTGCCGTAAGAGGTTCAACTGGGGGGCGTTGCTGTTCGAGAAGATCAAGGACACCTTGGGCACTCCGAGTTTTGGCCGCATCATAAGTCTATATCTAAACCAGCTAAATGGAGACAAGTTTGACATGAGCAAAGGTGTCCCCCTCCACTACTTGAAGAAGATGGACACAAGTGTGTTTGATCGATGGGAGAGGCGTATTGGGCAGACTGCAGTGGAAGAGCAACAGGGAGTATCTCCAGCAGTAACCCCCGGTGAAATTCCTGATACCCTGACTGCAGGAATCGAGGGGGAGCCTCTACCCTCGCATACTGATGTAGTATCTGACATCTCCCAGCTGGCCAGAGATGCTGTGGCAGATCTACACGAAGAAAGTGATCCTGAGCTGGAGCATGGGGAGGCCCCGAACCGAAACGAGCAAGGAGCCGAAGCCACTGGAATGGAGACTGCTGACAATGAGTTGGAAGATGCTGCTGATATAGATGATTTCTTGGATGATGACAGAGAGGAAGATGGGAATGAGGGACATGAAGTATTTGAGGCTCCAGATCCTGTTGAACCTCCATCTGACAAGCCTGCACCAGTGGAGGGGGAGACTGAAACATCTAAAGAGGCCGTCAGCATTCCTCCATTAGAGACTGTGATTGTATCCAGCTCTACAGATGCGTCTGCTGAAGAGCAAGGCCAAGAAGTGCCTCCGACTATTCCGTTACGAGATGAGCTAGCCACTCACACTGTCAATGTCGTTTAGGTATAGTGAATGAACTTAAAGCCTCTTTTGATAAAGCTCAGAAAACACTGTTGAAAAGAATCAAGACATCTGAAAATCTCATGCTCAAGAATATGGTGGAGATCAACCATAAACTTGACGTGATGGACAAGAAATTTGAAGAAAAGTATACCGCGGCCGGCGAAGCTGTCACACTCCTTATGGCCGGATTGAAAAAGAACACTGATACTCTTGCTGTCGTAAATCAGAATGCACATGTTGTCGCCAACAACATTCAAAAGTTTGACGGTAATATAGTCACTCTCAACGCCAATCAGCAGGCCTTGGTCTCTGAATTCTCCAAGACCACGAAGCATATTGATGACTCCCTACATTCCTATGCCAACTTCATAGCTGTAGAAGCCAAAAAGGGGGAGAAAGAGTATCTAGCTAAGATGGCTGAGCTCCGAGAAGTCATGATCCTAAACTTTGAACAGTCAAACAAGTACGTCTATGACAGCTGCCGGTGGATGCTCCACCAGGCGTTAGGCATCCCTTTGGCTGAAAATCCTGCAGATATTCATCCTCCTGAGACATCTATTGCTGCTGAGGAAATAAGTGCAAGTGCTGCAGATGTTCCCATAAGTGAAGCTGATGCTAGGGCTCTCTCCAAAGCTAAACTGAGGAGCATGTTTGATTAAGAGGCCCTAGCAAAAGCCAAGGCCAAGAGAAAAGCTCAGGAAGGGACCTCCAAGGAGACACTAGCTGAAAAGAGGATCAGAATGAGTGAGGAGGACGTACGAAACGAAAAATGGAGTCCAGTTTCAAGGAACATCATCTTAGACACCTTCTGGCTGCAAGAATGAGGAGAGATCAATCGAAACGAAGTATATAGCCAGTATGAATGGGAAACGCACAAAACATTTGAAGCGAAACACAACATCTTTTTCAGAAACAACAAGGATGCAGATAAAGTTCCTCCTCCTAGGTATTACCCGAAGCCCAAAGAATACATGGAGAGGCAAAGCAAGAAGTACTTGGCTCAAAATCTTAAGGGTGACTTAGCTAAGGAAAAATAGTCAATAACTTATAGCTTGTCACTTTGTCTTAAGAACATTTAATGATTATTGTTATCTTATGAACAATTCTGAGATTATATGTGTACATATATATATTGGTATATATATTTGAATTTGTGAATGACTCAAGTCCTGATCTGGTTGCATATATTCTCTTGTGCTGCATGTTTAATTTCTGAATGCTATGTTTATTATTTGATAGGTGTTATTCATCTTAGCTAGTAGGGTTTTGGCTTCGTCAAATAGGGGGAGATTGTTGGGTATTGTATCCACAATTACCTGGATTTGAGGAAGCCACCTGTCAAGCTAAGATGAATTCACAATGTATTTGATGAAACATCTTAAGTTGTACTTGCAGCTCCTCCACGCTAAGTGCACACCAATGTCAGGGTGCAGTAGGTCAATATACACGGGTCTGCAAGACGTAATCCCTCGTTGAGCAGATCAGTGTGTTGGCATACGTGTACTCTCTCTATTGGAGTGCACTTACTTTCAAGTACAGGGCCGTTCATATGCAAGAGAAGACAAGGAGCATGGATGGGTCAAGGAGAAGCTCCTGGGTGGAAGACGAAAATTCGTCCAAGGAAAATTCGACGAGAATCACCAAGTGATTTTCGCCGATTCGGCGAGAATCACTAGTGATTCTCGCCGAATCGACGAGAATCATTAGTGATTCTCGCCGACCCCTTCTGGCTACCTCAAAACGGTGCCAAGTAAGATTCGGCGAGAATCACTAGTGATTCTCGCCGAACTAGTGGTTAAGCAGCTCATGAATACCAAGTGAAAATCGCTGAGAATCAATAAGTGATTCGGCGAGAATCACTAGAGATTCTCGACGAATCGTCGAGAATCACTTGGTGATTCTCGCCGATTCGTCGAGAATCACATGCGATTCTCGCCGATTTTCACTTAGCGATTTCTAGGGATGCTACTGGACCGGATTTTGCCGCTGGACTAGTTTGAACCGGATTTCGGGTTTCTACTTGTGGGACCCACAACGGTCATATTGTATGGGTCTTCAATGTATAAATACATGGGTATTTTTGAACAGTAACAAGGCGAAGAAAACCAGACATACGCGAGCACGGACAAACCCTAGATCCCCGCCTCCGCTCCGTCGCCGCCGCCACCGCTCGCGATAAGTTGGTCGCCGCTGTTGATCGCTTCTCTTCCCGATCTCCGGCGACAGAAGCTTAGCAAAGCTCTGAGTCTCACGTGTCTATCCGGAGATCTCTTGTCTCTCGATTTGTTGACCGGGAAAATCTCCCCCGTCCGAATCGATCGAGACGACTGATCCTAGAGTGACCGTTGGTAGACCTAGCTTGCTTCGCAACGAAGATTGGATGTCTATTTTCAGCAGCCACTCATCAACATAGCCGCCGATCCCGAAGCTAGCCGCCGCTCGTGTTGCCGCCGCCGGTTCCGGGGAGATCCTCTCCAAGAGAGACCAAGGTTGTAGACTCTTCGTTGACTTCACGAACACATCGTCGAACGAAGAGGAACACCGTAGTCTCCAAACGAAGTTTGTATCTCGTGTACATTCTATATTTACTTTTGTTGTAAAGGAACTTTTGTTCCGTGTTGTAAGGGTTGGGTGCAACCCGATTTGTGGGAGTGTTGACTCTCACGTGTGGAAGGGTTCCTTCCGATAGTGCAGGGATTGGATTTCAATCCTGTTGGAGAAGAGACCGAGTCGTCCCTTGTTGGGAGATAGGTCAAAGGGGGAAAGTGGATGTACCCAAGTCGGGGAACCACTATAAATTGCCTGTGCATTCTATGTGCTGTGCTTTTTATTTTTATTGTGCAGGTACATTCGTAAATTCCGCAAAAGCGCTACACGTCACCTATTCCCCCCCATAGGTGCACATAGCTGACACTAGGTGGACTTTCACAGGCCGCACATGTTGGCAAGGTGGAAACCGAGGTAGTTGGCTGGCGGCCTGGAGGCAGGTCGCCACTTTGGTTTGGCAGTGTGAGAGGTCTGGGCGGATAGACATTCGAGTCCTTCATCATTGGACGTCGTCTGTCAGGAGCAGGGTAAGTAGCGACTTGTTGCCATCCTGGGCGGATAGGGATCCGAGTCCAGCAAAAGGGACACCTGTTGAGATAGTTGCGGTTAAGCTAACAAAGGGCACGACCTACAGGGGCGCACTGAAGAGGCAGTCCACGGCCCCTGCTGACCAAGGGAACAACGCACGGCCTGGGCGGTCAGACCGCTAAGACTGCACAAGCCGTACAGCCTGAGCGGACAGAAAACCCTATCCGCCCATCCTAGGACGTCGCGACCTCCAGGAGGAACCTGGAGCAGGCCGCGACTAGCGAGCTGGCTGCCTTGGGAAGGATTGCCGATTTCGGGGTTAACATAATCCCCATACTTTTTAAGTTCAGAGGGGAACTCCAAAAAAGTTGGAGACCCACGAAAATCGTGATCCACCCCAAAGGAAAGGAAGGGGGCAAGGAGAGATAGAACCTGATGTCTCTCCTTAGGAGTTTGCTAATTCCTGTCTTATTCCTGCAAAGAAAAAGTTAGTATAGGCATGTATGGAAGGTACACCTTGCGCATACCTGAGGTTGCCTTTGCAAAACGAAGAAGATGTGTCTTCTACTAAGTTCTGCAAGATGGAGGTGAGAGGAAAACCTAGAAGCATAATAACTTGCAAGTACCTGATGGAGGCGTGCAAACACCTGTTATCCTCTACAAAAGGAAGAGTGAGGAGTATGCAAGAAAGTAAAATGAGTTGCAAGTGCCTGAAAGGAACACTTAAGTATTTGTTGGTTTCTGCAAAAGAGAAGTTAAAAGAAAATATAGGAGTAAAGAAAGAGCTGCAAATACGTGAAGGCAACTTGCAGGTATCTGCTGGTCTCTACAAAATGAGAGTTAGGAGACAAACATAATATATGAAAGCCACAAGTACCTTAAGGGGACTTGCAAGCATTTGCTGCTTTCTGCAAAAGAGATGTTAGAAGCAAATATGAGATATGAAAGTAGCTTGCAAGTACCTGTGAAGAAACTTGCAAGTGTCTGCTAATCTCTACAAGAAAAGAGTTAGGAGCAGACAAAATATGTGAAAGTAGCTTGCAAGTACCTGTGAAGAAACTTGCAAGTGTCTGCTGATCTCTGCAAGAAAAGAGTTAAGAGCAGACAAAATATGTGAAAGTAGCTTGCAAGTACCTCTGAAGAAACTTACAAGTGTCTGCTGATCTCTGCAAGAAAAGTGTGAGGAGCAGACAAAATATGTGAAAGTAGCAAGTACCTGAAGGGGACTTGCAAGCGTTTGCTGCTTTTTGCAAAAGAGATTTTAGAAGCAAATATGGGATATGAAAGTAGCTTGCAAGTACCTGTGAGGAAACTTGCAAGTGTATGTTGATCTTTGCAAGAAAAGAGTTAGGAGCAGACAAAATATGTGAAAGTAGCTTGCAAGTACCTGTGAAGAAACTTGCAAGTGTCTGCTGATCTCTGTAAGAAAAGAGTTAGGAGCAGACAAAATATGTGAAAGTAGCTTGCAAGTACCTGTGAAGAAACTTGTAAGTATCTGCTAATCTATGCAACAAGAAGAGTGAGCAGCAGAAATAATATAACGAGCTAAGCTGCAAGTACCTGGGCAGAACTTGCGGACGCCTTCTAATCACTGCAAAGGGAAGAGTGAGCAGCAAAAATAATATAACGAGCTAAGCTGCAAGTACTTGGATGAGGCTTGCAGGTGTTAACTGTTGATAAGATAATGTCGATATGATCATATAGCAGAGGAAATGTCTGATGAATTCGGCTGATCTTAATTAGATTCTAATAGCAAGGCTTGATGATCAAGGAGAGTTAGATTCTTTGATCAATGTTTGATGTCATTAACATTTGGTAAGAGTAATGAAGAGCTTTATGAATCATCATCTGATAGAGCTTAAGCAAGCTGTGAATAAAAGATGAGAGTAATAGAGCTTATATAAATAGAGAGCTTGTAAGTCATCATCCGATAGAGATTATGCAGACAACGCATATAAGATGAGCATAAGCAAAATGAATGTTTGCTAATCCTTTTGGTAGGTCAGATTTAACCTGTTCACCTGTGAAAAAGGCAGTTGATAAAAAAGAGGTCTATACTCGGAGATGACCAAGAAAGACTGGATGCTGCCACAGAAGATCACCCGTGGGCCTTATGCATCACTTGCTTGATAAAGGTCATCATGAGTATAGTCCTACTAAGAGCGGGCTAGTCGCGCATCCTCTAGAACGGTATAAAAGAGAAAGCACGGGAAATCCTGAGAAGGATCACTAGACGCACTGCTCTCATGCCTCGGGTTACAACATCACTGATCAATGAGACTAGTTGCGCCAAGTGGCCTAAAGTATTGCTCGTTTGTGGAAAGATTAGTGGAGTTGTGGATCCCGCGATAGTATGGATTGAGAGCACCAAAGAGTGTTCGACCATCACATCTGTGAGATGATCGGAGAGACAAGGCTATGCTTGGTCATCACTGCTTGTCAAGTAAAGATCACCGTAACTGTAATGTATCCTTAACGGAGCACGACAGAGATAACACATGAGGCCTCCCTAGCACACACTCTGTGTCTGATGCCGGCTAGGATCCGAAGTCCCGTATTACTCCATATGAGAGTTGGATAGCCCTCACTACACATACGCGAAAACTCCCCGCGATATGTGGTCATTGCGGTCTTATGGTGGAATCCAATCTCGAGGGGGCCTATAGCAAGACTCGGTGATATCTCATTGGTTCATTGATCTCTTTGGCAAAGAGAAAAATAGAGGAAGAAGAATTACAAGAAGGGAACTATATCAGTACGGGATCCCTGATAAAAGCTTTATTGAAAAGCAAGAAGGAACAATTAGAAGTGTTTTGTAAGGGAAACTGTCTGAAAGGCTAAGAGTAAAGGTAACCCGTCATGGTCGTGAAAAACCTTGAAGAACTATGAAGTCCTTTGCCGGATTAGAATAGCCTTTCGAGCGCGCCCTCGTCATTGGCATCGAAGGTTTCAATGACATTGTTTACAACAAGGAGAGGGTGCTATTCGACTAAGCTCACCCCTCCTGAGCTACCAAGAATGTCTACAACTTCTTTGCCCTTCGAGGTTGCTGGATCAGGGCGATCTTCCTTGGGAAACAGGTAATGCATCTTACCTTGCCGGAGCATCCTTTGCATCAGTTGGCGGAGTGCTCGGCAGTTCTCTGTCCGGTGGCCTAGCTCTTTGTGGAATTCGCAGTATGGTTCGGAGTCTTTGGATCTTTGATCAGCTGGTCGATAAGGCCTTTTGTAGTTATCCATATCTTTCATGATTTGGTTTACTTCTAGTATGGCTTCATCTATTTCGGACTCATGCAAGTCATCGTCTTGCTGTTGATAAACTGCAGTTGTTTGTGAAGATGGGACTGGTGGTAGGAGCGACTGATCTTGAGCACGATCACAGCTCGGGAAAGGGTATCGATGGCACTGAAACCTTCTTCCCTTCCTTGAGTGAGTGGGGAAATCATTGTGAGGAGACCTTAAAGGCTGCTTGTGAGAAGGATCTTTCTCTGATATAAGCTTGGATACGAAGCCTGGGTTGCTCTTTTCGCCTCGGATGCATGAGTTTACTAAGGCAATCAAATCTTAGTGCGTTCTCGGTGCTCGGACATTGGCTTCAAACTTGAGCGGCCCTTCACGAAGACCGTGGATAAGAGCCACTCGGTACATTTCTTGACCAACAATCTCGATGTCCAAGATTTCTCTTTGGAATCGATCAAAGAATTGAGACCAAGTTTCATTCCCACGTTGCTTGATCTCAAAGAGGGCTTCAGGATCTCCCTTTATCTTTGTTGAGGTAGAGAATTTGAGCAAGAACTCCCTTCGCAGATCAGCAATGGAAGTGATGCATTGGGGGCGAAGACTAAAGAACCAATCCCTCACTTGCCCATCAAAGGTTGTGACATGGAGCTTGCACTTAGTTGCATCTGAAAGAGTTTTAAGAGCAACGACTGATTCAAGGGCTTTGAGATGCTTCACGGGATCAGTCTCTCCAGTGTAGATCGGTAATCGTGGATCTCTGATGTTGGCTGGAGTAGGTTCATGATGAACATTCTCTGTAAAGGGTGACAGCTCTTCTTGCTCTCCTACAATATAAGGATAAAAGGAGCATAAGCTGCAGCTGTAAAAGGAGGAGGATATAAAGGAAAAGTTGCTGCAGGAGGAGCAAAGATAGGAGTTGAAGGGTAAATATGACTTCCCTGAAAGTTGAGAAATCTTGCAGGACTTCCCCGGGCTGCTTCCCGAAAGAAGTTTTGGCGAGCAGCAAACTCTTCATCTTGAGTCCGCAAAGGGGCTGCAGGCCCTTGCGGAAAGGATGCTGTATAAGGAGGATAGACCGGCGGCCAAGCTAAAGGAAAAGCTTGTTGATCCTCCATTGTTGGTGTTGGATTGATTGGAGCAGCTGGACCAACAGGAGCTACTGCAGGTTGCATCTGCAACTGGTCAGTGATTGTAGCAAGAATTTGGTTGATCGCTTGGAATTGCTGAGCATTTTCACGGCGCAATTGATCGAAGGCCTCCCAGAGAGGATCATCTCTAGGACTTGATTGAGTAAGGTTCTCGGTTGAATGATGATCTGACATGGCTAACTGTCATTGTTCACCGTCTGTTCGAATCTGAAGGTCGCGTGTTAACTGTTGATGCTCGAAAATGACACCTCCTAGTTAACACGGAGGAGTGTTCGATCTCACAGGCAAGGTGAAGAAGAGGATTGAAGGTTGCGGGGTAAGAGGAGAAGAGGAAGATTCTGAGTTCTTGAGAGTGGAGCAAACGCTTGTTCGAGGGTTGAGGGGATAGAGGAGAGGTTTGCTGAGAGCAGCCGGGAAGGCTGATGATCAGAAAAGAAGGTTGCTGATGAGCGGAGGTGGTTGATCAGGAGCTGTCGAGTAGACGGTTACTTTGACGATTGTGCTCGCATGTTGATGCCGAGGGAGTTGAGCTGAGATAAGAAAAGAGGAGGGGGCCTCTAGCAGCGGTAATAGCAGACTTCACCCGCCGCGGCTTAAATGCAACTCTTGCGACGAGCTTTCCTTTGATTAATATTGAGTTTTTACAACTTGCTAATACATCTTTGCAAGAAAGCAATAATGGGGTACAAAGGGGAAGCTGGCTGCTAAGGAAGAAAGGCTAGAAGAGGTCGCGTGTACTGAGGAGCCAGGTCGGCAGGCCACGCCACTAAGGATAGAAAAGAGACTATGCGAACTGGGAACTGAGGCCGACAGTGATGTAGCGAGTGTCCGACTTTCGGAGAGTGTAACGGACATAAGGTAGTCTACCAGGCCCAACACGCCTTAATCCTATCGCACCTACACAAGCATCTATCGTCTCGTTACGGATTGGCTCAAATGCAGCACTAAGACCACAAGGAGGAGAGATCGACTCTAAAATAATGATCAAAAAATGAGGGTCGGATGATTCCCCATGTCAACATAAAGGTTTCCACTCCTTTTTGAGAGTAAAATCTTAGCTATAGGCCAAGATCCACTCAAGCAAATAGGATCTACACGATCAGGATTATAGAAGCTTAAAACGATGAAATCAATTTCGGAAATGGCAAGCGATAGTATTTAAAATCACGGAAAAGCAACGGTTGTTCATCCTCCACACAATACTAAGCAAGAAATCACAAAGGTTAGGGAAGAGAAGTTACAAACCCGTTTTCATGAATACACTTGATATGGTGGGAGAATAACTCTCTCCACGGTTCCACCGGCGTCGCACCGAATGGGATGCAATCCTTCTTCCTTAGAGTCGCACTGAAGGAAGCCACGCCGGTGTCGCACCGAAGTTGGGAAGAGGAAGCAAGGGGCCGGCGGCTTCACACCATGGGCGGCGGCTAGGGATCTCCTTGGCCGAAACTCTCTCAATGAGGGTTAGGTTTTGCTTTTTTTTAATTATCTAATCTCATTCTCATAAAGGGGGGCTCCATATATAGGAGTTACAACACACACACATCTAACCATCCAGGATGGAGATGAAATCTCATCCATCCGGAAGGCTAAATACACACCAAAATGTTTGTCAAAATGCAGGAAATAAATATTACATGTCCCAAAATGAATATAAAATTATTAACCAAGCTTGGAATAATTTTATATTCGCACATATTAAAATAAAATTAATTAGAGCATAAGATATTAATTAAAATAGTCTTCAAGTGGGTGTAGCACGCCGCGGGCGGAGGTTGTAGCGTCGTCTTCCGTTAGCGTCGTCATGGCTCCGAAGGTCTTTATGCTGTAGTGCATCGGAAACCGGATCGTCATCAAGTGGAGGTAGTCGGGCGGCGACATCAATCCTCCCCTGCTCAAAATCATGTATCTCTGATGCGTGGTCCAAGAGATAGCGATGGAGAAGAGCGGGATTCAAGCATCGAAGCTCCGTATCGAGGACCCAAGAGTCGTCCGAAGGGGGGCGGTCACGCCAACGGACGAGGAAGAGGTAGGTAGCACCATCAGGAGTAACAAGTGGCTCAGCCGCCAGGATACTATCTGGAGTAAGGAATGTCTTGGGAAACCTGGGAAATATGTTAGCGGTAGGAATAAAGTAATGCAACTCACCATCCGAGGAGATACCTGTGGGGACCGTAAGAGAGAGATCATCTGAACTACCGCTCCCCAACCCATTAGAAAGTTCAGTGGATGGAGAAGACGACAAAGAATTCAACTCTGGTGGAGGCGAAACAAAGAGCGTCAAATCTGAGACATTAAAAATGGGGGAGATACCCCAATTAGCAGGAAAATCCAAAATGAAAGCATTGTCTCCTAACTTCTTTATAATCTGAAAGGGGCAGGCGCGCTTTGGTGCTAACTTTTTAACGGTGCCAGTTGGCAGTCGTTCGGGAACTAACCGGACTAAGACCAAATCGCCAATCTTAAAGTGTGACACTCTCCTATATAGATTAGCGTGCGCTTGATAAGACTCGTATTGAGAAGCCAAGGTAGCCTGCATATGTGCATGTAGGTCCTGAATGTGTAGGGCGAAGGAGTGCGCAAACTGACTTGCTTTATACGCTGGGGGCAATGGAACCAAGTCAAGTGGCACCGGGGCATCGTACCAGTGAACAATCTCGTTTGGAGACATACCCGTGGAACTATTTTTGGATTTATTGTAGGCTAATTGGGCATGGGGAAGAAGTAAATCCCAAGTACCTTTTTGGTCGCTTACAAGACATCTTAAAAGATTTCCCAAATTCTGATTAACCACTTCCATCTGTCCATCGGTTTGTGGATGATAGGCGGCGAAAAACAATAATTTGCTACCCATTAAAATCCATAGCGTTTTCCAGAAATAACTCGTAAACTTGACATCTCTATCCGAGACTATTGTCTTCGGTACTCCACGGTGGCCAACAACATGAGTAAAATATAATTTTGCAATGTGAGACGCATCGTTAGTCCTCCTACATGGAAGGAAATACGCCATTTTATAAAACCTATCCACCACTACGAAAATAGAATCGTGACGTTGGAAGGTGATGGGAAGGCCTAAAATGAAATCCATGCTAATGTCTTCCCATGGTACGGAAGGGATGGGTAGTGGGGTGTATAACCCAACACTAGATTTAGTGCCCTTAGAGACTTGACATGTACGACAACTACTCACTACTCCTCCAACCATTGCCTTAAGTTTTGGCCAATAAAATTTCTCCTCAACGAGAGCAATGGTTTTATCCCGCCCAAAGTGCCCACGCAAACCGCCGCTATGTAGTTCACAAATAATGTGATGTCGTAACGAGGAACGCGGAATACACAACTTTCCATGCCTAAAGAGATAACCGTCCCGAATAGTAAAGGCCGAAATAGTCGTGGGGGAGCTGTCCTGGTTAGATAGATACATCTCTTGAATATCCGGGCAAGTGGTGTATTCATCTTTAATACGCTCGAACACTATAATGTGGACTTGCATGGTGGATAACAATCAGTTAAGGCGGCTAAGAGCATCGACAATGCGATTATTGGACCCCTTAAGGTGCTTGAGAGTAAACATGTATCCTTGCAAGAAGGCTACCCACTTAGCGAGACGCGGACTGATTCTGTGCTGACCGTTTATGAAGCACAAAGTTTCATGGTCTAAGAGGATCACAAACTCCTTGGAGAGAAGATAGTGCCTCCAATGATGCAAATAACGCACAACGACATAAAACACTATATCGTAGTTTGAATAATTCAACTTGGCGCCCACTAACTTCTCACTAAAGTAACTGATCGGGTGACCTTCCTGACTTAAGACACCTCCTATTCCCACTCCAGATGCATCGCAAGTAAGCTCAAAGACCTTGGTGAAGTCAGATAGACGTAACACCGGAGCCTCGGTCATAAGATTCGTTCATGCTATCACTAATAGGGGCCATAATGCTACTAAAGTCTCGTATGAAACGGCGATAGAACGTATCTAATCCACGAAAATAACGCACCTCCCGTAGGCTAGTGGGTTCGGGCCAGTCCCTTATCACTTGAACCTTTCCAGGGTCAACTCGTATACCCTCAGTACCAACTATATAACCTAAGAACTCTACCTTAGGAACATTGAACGTGCACTTATTAAAGTTCAGAAATAATGTCTCCTTCCGCAAGGCAGAAAGAATCACCCTTATGTGGGAGATGTGTTCAGCAACGGTGGTGATATAGACTAGGATATCATCGAAATAAACTACCACAAAATTCCCCATGTATGGCTGAAAGATGTGTGTCATCATCAGGGAGAAGGTGCTGGGGGCATTGGATAACCCGAAGGGCATCACAAGCCACTCATATAATCCATCCTTATATTTAAACGCCGTCTTCCACTCATCTCCCTCACGGATCTTAATCTGGTGATACCCACTCCGTAAATCTAAATTCGAAATGATGGTGGCGCCAGATAAGACATCTAAGAGGTCATCTAATCACGGGATAGGAAACCTAGACTTGATGGTAATCTTATTGATTGCACGACTATCAATGCACATCTGCCATGTTCTGTACTTCTTGGGGGCAAGCAGGGCTGGGATGGCACATGGACTCAGACTAGGCCGAATGAACCCCTTCCTTACCAAGTCCTCAATATGTGTCTGCAGTTCCTCATGGGCAGCAGGATGGAGTCTATAATGGGGTTGGTTGGGTAGGGATAAACAGGAGATAAGATCTATCACATGCTGTATATCCCAAATCGGTGGTAATGATGAGGGTAGCTCATCCGGGTAAACGACCTTATATTCTTCTAACAAAACCCGTAGCCCTCGAGTTAAATCACCCATCACTCCCGTATCAGTCCTCGTGCTCATAAGTACGAGTGCAAACATTACCCCATCAAGAAACGGATCCTTCACAAAATCTTTCTTACCCACAAGACTCAGCGCCTTCCTCTCAACCAGAACAGTGGTGTCCTTACTCAGCCCTACAGGCTCCTTTGGAACGGTCGGCCTCAACGTAATGACCTTGCCGTTAAATTTAAATTCGTACGTGTTGGCTCTCCCAAAGTATGTCACATCGTGGTCGTAAAACCAAGGGCGGCCTAACAACACGTGACAAGCATCCGTAGGGAGGACATCACACCACACCTCATCTGTATTGGACTTAAATGATAGGGGCATTAGGCAGCGCTTGGTGACCGGAACGGTAACCTTGTTAATCCAAGCTACCTGATATGGAGTTGGGTGGTGTTGTGTGGTTAGGGCCATACATGTAACGACATTTTTGGAAATGACGTTCCGACAACTACCACTATCGATGATCAACTTGCACAACTTCTCACAGCTCTTAAAAATCAACGAAAATATATTCGTCCTCTTCCAGTCATCTAGCGGGAGTGGAGTGGTCAAGATACAACACATCACCATAAGGGGGGAGTCGTCCTCCAATTCACTAGGGACTCCATCCAGGTCACTCTCTTCAGTGGCCTCGTAAAGTAGGTCAGCGGGGTCGGTAACCGAATCTAATAGGGCTAAGGCCTTAGTCTTAGTTGGGCATTCAAAGGCATAGTGGCCCTAGACACCGCAAGCATAACATGTTGTATTGGACTTACTAACCTTTCCTATGGGGATACACTCACTGGAGGGATTCATAACATTCCTAGCCGTGATAACTATCGATTTAGACTCGTTGGACCGAAACTTTCCTTTGTCCAGATATGTGTATGCGGATGCCGTGGACTTTCCTTTTGCGTTGGAAAGTTGTGTTCAAATCCGCATGTCCGTAGCGTAGGAGTTTCCGTTGGATTTCGGAAGATAGTCCCTTACGGAATCTAGATAAGGTGACCTCGGGGTTCTCTCTAAGATTGCAACGCACCATACGGTCCTTCAAGTATCCCATATATTCAGCTACCAAATTTGAGCCCTGCTGCAGGGTGCCAAGCTCATCGAACATCTGTGTGTGATGGTATGCGTGGACGTACTGATCGGACAATAAGTTCTTCATTACGTCCCATCCAATAAGTGGGACCCCATGCTCGGTTCCTATCCTACGCTCCTCGTTCCGCCAATAAGTTTTTGCATGACCAGTTAACTTCATCCTGGCAACCTGGACCTTTTGCTGGTCCGTAAGAGTGTGCCACTCGAAATAGCACTCAATATCCATTACCCAAGTAATGGATATCTGGGGATCTCCCAAACCATCATAAGTGGGGGCATCGATCTTAATGGCTCTAGTAAGATTAAAGTCACGCTCGTGGCGGTGTTCTTGAGGTGGCACTCGTGGGGAGTCTCCCTCAGAATCCGAATCATGGGCCGGTTGGAGCCAGTTGGGCTGCCCAACATTATCGGGTGGTGATGGCGGCCCTTGGTTTGGTCGATGAGGACCTCCTTGATTTAAAAGGATTTGTGCTAACATGGCCCTAAGCTCAGTCATATCGTTACACAATCCTTCTATGGACTCAGCATTGGGATCCCTGTGTTCATTTGTAGCCATCCTAGATGACGATGGTGTAGTGTACTCCGTTCCTTGTCGAGTGCGCATACAAGTTTATAAAATATTTTGGAAGATGATTTTTCCTAGGGCTGTACCTATATGGAAGACAAAATATTTTTATAGTTTCTCGAAGTGATTAAATCATAGAGCGTTAAATTTTTTGTTTGTAATTTTTCGCTGAAAAATAAACTTTTTAGAACGCTATTGGAGGACCATAAAAAAATTTTGTTTACGGCGCGTGCGGAGAAAACTCTTGTGAGGACGCGTTAACTAAGAAGTTGCGACAACCTGACTCTGATACCAAATTGACGTAGCGAGTGTCTGACTTTCAGAGAGCGTAACGGACACAAGGTAGTCTACCATGCCCAACACGCCTTAATCCTATCGCACCTACACAAGCATCTATCGTCTCGTTAAGGATCGACTCAAATGCTGCACTAAGACCACAAGGAGGAGAGATCGAATATAAAATAACGATCAAAAAATGAGAGTCGGATGATTCCCCAAATCAACATAAAGGTTGCACTCCTTTTTGAGAGTAAAATCATTGCTATAGGCCAAGATCCACTCAAGCAAATAGGATCAACCCGATACAGATTATAGTAGCTTAAAACAATGAAATCAATTTCAGAAATGGCAAGAGATAGTATTTAAAATCACGGAAAAGCAACGATTGTTCATCCTCCACCCAATACTATGCAAGAAATCACAAAGATTAGGGAAGAGAAGTTACCTAACCCGTTTTCATGAACACACTTGATATGGTGGGAGAATCACTCTCTCCACGATTCCACCGGCGTCGCACTGAATGGGCTGCAATCCTTCTTCATTGGAGTCACACCGAAGGAAGCCATTCCGGCGTCGCACCGAAGTTGGGAAGAGGAAGCAAGGGGGCCGGCGACTTCACACCATGTGCGGCGGCTAGGGATCTCCTTGGCCGAAACTCTCTCAGTGAGGGTTAGGTTTGTTTTTTTTATTCTCTAATCTCATTCCCATAAAGGGGGGCTCCATATATAGGAGTTACAACACACACATCTAACCATCCAAGATGGAGATGAAATCTCATCCATCCGGAAGGCTAAATACACACCAAAATGTTTGTCAAAATGCAGGAAATAAATATTACAAGTCCCAAAATGAATATAAAATTATTAACCAAACTTGGAATAATTTTATATTCGTACATATAAAAATAAAATTAATTAGAGCATGAGATATTTATTAAAATAGTCTTCAAGTGGGTGTAGCACGCCGCTGGCGGAGGTTGTAGCGTCGTCTTCCGTTAGCGTCGTCATGGCTCCGAAGGTCTTTATGCTGTAGCGCCTCGGCAACCGGATCGTCATCAAGTGGAGGTAGTGGGGTGGCTATATCAGGCAGGCTGCGCGACTAAGGATAGAGAGGAGGTGAAGACTAAGAAGAGGAGTCCGCAGGAGTTAAAGAGTTGGACTTGCTGTGGGCTATCTTCGAGCGTGAGCACCTTGGCGATGTGGTGTCTGTTGGAACACCCTATTACAGATTTGGGCAAGGATCACTATGTCCTTTAGGAAATTTGTTTTGACCTCCTTGTATAGATCTAAAGGTCAATTAGAACTGAGTCTAATGGTTAGTATTTAGGTTTGAAAGCAGCCCTCAATACCCTCAAGACCAGATATTTCAGTTCAGGAGACTAAGTCATTTCATCGAGCTCAGGACGACGAATCGTCGAAATCCATTCGACGATCTCTGAGCTCACCTCGACGAATCGTCGAACTCTATTCGACGATCTCTGAGCTCAACTTCAACGAGTCGTCGAACTCCATTCGACGATCTTCGAGCTCAGATCGACGTTCCTGTCTCTAGTTTATTTCCCTATCTCTGAGCTCAGTTCGACGATAGTTGAGCTCAGATCGACGCTTTCTGCTTCAGTCTAAGTCCAGTCTCTGAGCTCAGTTCAACGATAGTTGAGCTCAGGTCGATGTTTTTCTGGAGAGATCGACGTTTTTCAAGATTCAAATTCAGACAGTTATGGAATTATTCTCAGCATTTATGTCAAGGATCTTGTAGCCGTTTCAATTAATCTGTTGCAAGTTTCAAGGGATTTTCAAAGGAATATTTTATTTGACTTTCCTCCAGAAGACAAAATGTAGTTAAGGAAGTCATTTATGACAGCTAACGGCTATCTTGGACAGAGAATCATTCTATTCAGATCTAAGGAATAAAATATTTATTCATATTCTGCTGGAAAACAACAACTATTTTTTCAACAACAACAACAGAAAGAGAAAGAGTTGCAGATATTCATAGACAGAATTCATACAGGAACACACATCACTGAAGGAGATCAATATTCTGAAATTTCTAGATCTCTTTCTGATTCCAGTGTTCAAAGGCCATTATCATTCAAGACTCCAGACACCACACATTTCAGCTGCTGCTGGAATCTTCTTTTGCTGGAGATCAAATCTTCTGAAGGCCTATCACCCTAATGCAAAGCTTCACTTCATGAACAACTATAGATGTCAGGGGGAGCTTTGACAATATCCACTATCTTCTCTCTAATTGTTGACAGAGAAGATCATCTCTCTCTCTCCCTCTCTCTGTAAAGGGTTTATCAAACTCCCTTCAAAACTTTGTGTTGGTTTCTGAAGACCTTGTCAAAACTCTGTGGTGGCAAGACACCTGATCAAAAAATCTGGTTTGATTTTTGAGTACCTTATCAAAACCTCATTGGTGCCCAGGACACCTGATCAACTCATCCTGCAGTGGATTCCTACCTAGGGTGGTAGAAGAGTGGTTGTACCCAGATTGGTTGGGGAACCACTATAGCTCCTTGTGTCATCTGGTTGCTTATTTTCTTTTGTTTTCTGGATGTGGTTTGTGATTGTTCTGTGATTGCTTTGTAATTTGATAGTTGCTTTGTTTGTTGTATTTCATTTGCTTCCCGGTTCACTTAGGAATACAACAAGAGTTGTAAAATGTTTTAGCAAACACCATATTCTATTCACCCCCCTCTAGAGTATATCAGATCTAACCTGCACTTTAAATTGGTATCAAAGCGAGGTTGGTTAAAATACCACACCTTAGTGGTTGCACAGGCTAACACCTGAACCCAAAGATTCCTCTAGTTAGATCTGCTTGTTTAAGTTTGTTATTAGAATTATTTCTTCACAAAACATGGCCTAAAACAAAGATTATGCTAGCACCAGACCTCCAGTGCGCAATCTATCTAAATTTGCACTTTGGAAGGCAAGTATTAGATTGTACATGAACTCTATTGATGAAGACATTTTTAATTCTGTTTTGACAGTGTGTCCAAGACCCCCAAAGAATATAAGTACAAGTGCTGTTCCACCTCCTTCAGGAACAGAAGCAGAAATCAAGAAATGGAAATTGGCTGATGCAAAGGCTATGAACATTCTAGCCCAGACTATGTCTGATGAAATATTCCAAAAGGTAGCTGAATGCTACTCAGCAAAGGACATCTGGGACAAGTTATCTGAGATAGTCTCAGGATCTGCTGATGAGAGAAAAGATAGAAGATCTCACCTCATAACCCAATATGAGAACTTTAAGAAAGGATAAGCTGAGTCAGTAGCAGATATGTATAATAGACTCAGTCTCATAGTCAATGAGCTGAAAACATTGGACAAAGAGATCTCATTGACTGAGCTCAATGATAAAATCCTAATGTGCTTCCCAAGCACTTGGGACTCAAGGATCTGGCCAATTAAGGATGCCAGAAGCCTAAATGAGATCACAACTGAAGCTCTCTTGGGCAAGCTCAAGTCTTATGAGCTGCTCATCAAGAATAGAGAAGAAGAGCAGAAGGCTGTCTCACCAGCTACAAGAAAAGAAAAGTCAATTGCTTTCAAAGCCATTGAAGATCAGCCTGAAGACAAGGTCACATGCAATGAAGAGTTGCTAAGCTTACTGGCCAAAAGGTTTTACAAAATGGTCAGGAAGGATTTCAGGAAAAGATCATACAGAGAGCATGACAAGCCAAGGTATGACAAATCAAATAACAAAGAGATTATTTGTTTTGGATGCAGGAAACAAGGCCACATTGTGCCTGACTGTCCCGAAAATAAAAACAAGGACAAGAAGGACAGGAAAGAAAGGAGAAAAGAAAAGGACTTCAAGAAGAGCAGCAATGTCAAACCGTCCTTCAGCAAGAACAAACATACAAGGAAGGGGTTTGTTGCTGAAACTTGGAGTGAGACAGAAGAAGAATCTGAAGCTTCATCTAGCTCAAGTGATGATGAAGATGATGCTGAAGAAAAAGAATTCTGCATGATGGCTATCAATGCCTCACAACAAAATTCTGATGCAAAAGTGTCAGAGTTAGAATCAGAGACTCAATCTGAAGAGGACCAGGTAATAAGTTCTTTTGATTTTAATTATGAGGTCTTCAAGTGTGAGTTTAAAGCACTGTGTTTAGATTTATTAAAATATGAGAAGGAAATCATTTCTCTCAGAAATCAGCTATCTGAACACAACACTTTAAAATTAGAAAACCTCAAACTCTATGAGGAGTTAGAATGCTGTAGGGGCAGATAGCCTCAATGAAAGGTGAGCTATCAGAGGCCAAAATGTTTGAAGAATCCCTCAATGGGAGAAGTATCAAGCTAATGGACATCACAAGCACAGTGAACTCAAGATTCAATAGTACACTGGGCTTGGGTGCTTCATCCAACCAACCTATAGTATTAACAACCCCAATCAAGTTTATCTCTGATAAAGGTAAGGGAGTTGTAGAGGTAGATAGGAAGAATTCTGACTTACCTAAGAAAATAAGAGTTCAACAGAAATCATCGAACGGAGCTAGACGATCGTCGAATGTAGGTCAACGATCTCAGGCTAAATCGTCGAACTCAGGTTGACGATCTCTGAACCCTGAACTCTGCCACAGTCGATCTTCGAACGGAGCTCGACGATCTGACCCAAGATCGTCGAACTCAGCTCAGCGATCGTCATGCAAAGATCAGAGTTTTGAAAATTTTTTCAAAGGTAAATCAAATTTCAAACCTAAGGGTCCTTCCTCCCAAAGATTTAACCCTTATACTGAATGGATAATACCTCCTAGGAGATATCATCATGAAGGCTATAAGAGTCAACCAGGGATGTCTTTTATTTCTGAATTCAAAGGTTATCAACCTAGGCCCAAGGTAAACTGGGTCAAAAATAAATAAATTATTTTATGTGCAGGAGAAGACCTATCCAACATCAAACCAGCAATGTTATCTGGATAGTGGGTGCTCAAAGCACATGACAGGAAACAAGGACAATTTCACATGCTTCAAAGCCAAGCTTGGACCCAAAGTAATATTTGGTGATTCAAACTTTGGACTAACAAAAGGATATGGTGCAGTCCAGATTGGCACAATCACATTCAAGAAAGTAGCCTATGTGGAAGGACTGAAGCACAACTTGATCAGTATCAGTCAACTGTGTGATGAAGGCTACCAAGTGACTTTCAGCAAATCTTTATGCAAGATCAAATCAGAGGAAAACACAACTGTGTTGACAGGTAAAAGGAAAGGTAACATCTATCTTGTAGATTTTCTTTCAACCAAGGTAGATATTTGCTTGTTTAACTCTATTTGTAGACCTAATGAACTATGACATAAGAGATTAGGAGATATAAAGCTTAGAACCATTGCTAGGCTATCCAAGGACAACCTTGTTAGAGGACTACATTCTGGCCCCTACAAGAAGGAAGGACTCTGCAGGGCTTGTCAATTAGGCAAGCAAACCAAAAATAGTTTCAAGTCACTTAATAAGAGTGATTCACCTAGGATTTTGTATCTGTTAACATGGATCTTTTTGGACCAATTACAGTACAAAGCTTAGGAGGGAAATCTTATACTTTAGTAGTTGTAGATGACTTCTCTAGATTCACATGGGTGTTCTTTCTGAGGAAGAAGTATGATAACTTTAAGTGTTTGACAGAGTTTCTCAAATGCATACAGAGTGAGTTCAATACTCACATTGCCCTGATCAGAAGTGATCATGGGACAGAGTTTGATTCTCTTCTTATGCAAGAGTTCTGTCAAAGTGAAGGGATCATGCACACTTTCTCAGCTTCTAGAACTCCTCAACAAAATGGGGTAGCTGAAAGGAAAAATAGAACCCTTATTGAATCTGCTACTACATTGTTGTCAGATGCTCATCTTCCTCTATCCTTTTGGGCAGAGGCAATGAACACCTCCAACTATGTGTTGAATAGAAGTTTAATACATAAACAGAAGGGCAAGACTCCCTATGAATTACTCAAAGGGAAGAAACCTGAAGTAGATTACTTTAAAATTTTTGGTTGTATTTGTTACATTCATAATAATGATAAGAAATACTTAACAAAATTTCAAGCTAAAGCTGATTAAGGAGTGTTTCTGGGATACTCCATGATCAGTAAAGCTTATAGGGTATATAATAAATCTAGTCTCAAAATTGAAGAATCTGTTCATATATCTTTTGATGAATCTAACATGTCTTTTAAGGAGAAGAATACTTCTACCATAGAACCTTTGCAGGTACATTCTCTTGCTGAAGACTTGGACAGGTTACAAATTATTCAAAAATATGAAAGCAGTGAAGCTGAAGAAGACATTCAACATCTTGAAGAGAATCTTCTTGAAGAGCCAGTTGTTGTACCACAAGAGGAAACAACAATTCAGGTTGGTGAACAATCAACATCTCATGTTGATTTATTAACATCAAGAGACCATCCAATCTCCCAAGTGATTGGAGACATCTCAGCTGGTATGCAAACTAGAAATCAGGTCAACCAAAACCTGATGCACACTTGCTTTCTTTCTCAAATTGAACCTCAATCCATCCAAGATGCAGAGCAAGATCCACACTGGATCATTGCAATGCAAGAGGAGTTGCATCAATTTGAAAGGAACAAAGTTTCGGAACTAGTACCAAGGCTAAAGGATCACTCCATTGTTGGAACAAAGTGGGTGTTCAGAAAGAAATTGGATGATCAAGGAGTCATTGTAAGGAACAAGGCAAGGCTAGTTGCTCAAGGGTACTCTCAAGAAGAAGGGATATATTATGACCAGACCTTTGCACCGGTTGCAAGGTTAGAGGCCATAAGAATCTTCTTAGCATATGCAATACACAAAGGATTCAAAGTATACCAGATGGATGTAAAGAGTGCTTTTCTCAATGGAGATATCAAAGAAGAAGTCTATGTCAGACAACCCCCAGGTTTTATCTCTTCAACTCGACTTGATCATGTTTTCAAACTGCATAAAGCATTATATGGTCTAAAGCAAGCTCCTAGAGCATGATATGATACCCTAGCATGCTTTCTTCTGAAAAATGATTTTATAAGGGGTAGAGTAGACCAAACTCTTTTTATTAGAACCCATAAGTCCCATACCTTACTAGTACAAATCTATGTAGATGATATTATATTTGGTTCTACTGATTCAAATTTGTGCAGAAGGTTTTCCAACCTAATGCATTTTAAATTTGAAATGAGTAGCATGGGTGAGCTATCCTTCTTTCTAGGATTGCAAATCAAACAACATGCTGAAGGCATATTTATTTCTCAAACCAAGTATGCAAAAGAATTGGTTAAGAAATTTGGTATGTCTGAAGCATCATGTATGAAAACACCTATGCCTACTAATGCTGTATTAGATGCTGATGAACATGGGAAACCTGTTGATCAGAAAACATATAGAGCAATGATTGGCTCTTTATTGTACCTTACAGTTAGTAGACCTGACATAATGTTTGCTACATGTATATGTGCTAGATTCCAAGTGAGCCCTAGAGAGTCACACTTAACCTTAGTAAAAAGGATTCTTAGGTATGTAAAAAGTTGTCCAAATCTAGGTCTCTGGTATCCAAAAGATTCAGCATTTGACTTAACTGGATTTTCAGATGCTGATTATGCTGGATGCAGAATAGATAGGAAAAGCACCAGCGAAACTTGTCAGTTTCTTGGTAACAGACTTGTCTCCTAGTTTTGCAAGAAACAAACATCTGTGTCAACTTCAACTGCTGAAGCTGAATATATGGCTGCAGGTAGTTATTGTTCACAAATCTTGTGGATTCAAAATCAGCTCCTAGACTATGGCTACAACTTAGAGAAGTCTAAAATATTTTGTGATAGTACCAGTGCTATTTCTATAGCACAAAATCCAGTCCTCCATAGTAGGACAAAACACATAGAAATTAGGCATCACTTTCTAAGGGAAAATGTTGAGAAAAACAAAATTGAACTTCAATATATCCCAACTGATTTGCAAAGGGGAGATTTTTTCACCAAACCCTTGGATGAAAAGAAACATACATTCTTCTTGAATCAGTTAGGAATGTTAGATGGAGGAAGTCTAAAATAAGATCCAAGATTTTAAAAATATAAAAATGACCAAGACTAGGCAAATCAATATGTTCTTTTTGTGTATAGAGTATGTTTCTGGTCTCTGAACTGCGCTCGACGATTTTCCCCAAGATCGTTGAACGGACATCGACGATTTCAGAAATCGTCGACCAAAGTTCAACGCTTCTCAGATAGTGCTAAACTATCTTTCTTCAGGTCAGCGATCGTCGAACGGAGCTCGACGCTCTCCAATATCGTCGAACGGAGATCGACGATGTTGATGACCTTTCAGTTTCCTTTAGAAGCCCAGATCGTCGAACAGAGTTCAACGATCTTTCCTTTTCTGCGTCGAACCCTAATATAAAACTCATTTTTCAGCCGTCGTTCTCCCTTTGCGCTTTCATACTCTCTGCAAAATTTCTCTTTCCCTCCAAACTCTTCTACACTTTGACATTTGTTTGTTCATTTTTGCAGGAATCAATGGCAGTTTCAGTTGCAATCTTGGCCGCAATGAAATTTGATGTTGGCTTTGATATATACATGGATTCCTTCAATAACAACGATCAAATCTTCAAGGATATTCTGGAACTTTTCAAGGACCAACAGTTAGTTACCATAATGACTACAAGGATCAAATTGGCTGCAGATGAGATAAAGGAATGGGTGTATACTGCCCACAATCTAGATCAGAACACAGTGGTTGGAACCATCTCAGGAACTCAGGTATCTCTAACACCTGCTGCTTTGACAGAGGTTTTTCAATTGAATTCTGGAGAAGATTATGTTGAGATTTATGGAGAAGAGTTTTCCCTTATGCTTGAAAGGATGGGACATTCAGAAGCTAACCCTAGTAAACTGCTTAAGAAGAATCTGTCTGTTGAGTACAAATTTCTTGCTAATGTTGTTGGAAAAGTGCAGTTGGCAAAACACTCAGCTCATGATACCATCTCTAGGTATCAGATCTGTTTGATGGTTGCCCTGGTGGATAAGAAGCAACTGAACTGGGGAGAAGTCTTTTTTGATTTATTCAAGAAGAAAATTAACAAGTACTTTGTTAATTTTGGGAGGATTTTAGGGCTGTTTATTCATAATAGATGCCCTGCACTACTTGTTTCCAGTGGGATGCACATCAATGCCTCCAAGTGGCTTACCTGTGCCCTATTTAGGAAATGGGACAGACAGATTGTAAATCCCAGCAGGCTCTCTGCAATCTCTTCTTCAGGCACAAAGACTGCTTCAGTCTCTTCCCCTCAGGTTTCTGCCCCTGCAGAAGACTTGCCTGCTTCATCTCCTCTTTTTCCAACTATTGTGTCATCTACAACAGTCACCATCACAATTTCATCCCCCATTTCCATCCCATCTCCAACTTCAATCCCTTCTCCAACTCCACCATTAACTGAAGAAATCTTCCATCCCCTACATCACTATCCACACTTGGACATTGATTCATCATCTCATATTCCATCTTTCACTCTTCTAGATGATTCCTATATGGATGATTCTCCTTCATCCCCTCCCGAGCCACCATCTTCATCCACTTCTTATCAACAACTCCTTCAGGACATCATTGCTCAACCATCATTCACACTGTAACAGCCCGAAGTTCGGAAACAGGCATTTTTGGGTGACACGGCCTGGGACACGGGCGTGTCCCAGGGCGTGTCAGTTGACACGGCCTGCGACACGGGCGTGTCGCAGGGCATGTCGAGGTTGTGTCGACGATCGGCCTTTGTCTCGACGATTTTCTCTCGACGATGCGTCGAGAGGGGGGCACACGGCCCAGGACACGAGCGTGTCCACGGCCATGTCGTATGCTCGACGATTTTGTCTCGACGATCGTCGAGTGTCGAGAAGTGAGTGTTGAGTGTTGAACACGGCCTGTGACACGGGCGTGTCACAGGGCGTGTCAAATCAGGCGATGAACTCAGGCCGCCGAAGGTTTCGACAGGGCGTGTCTTTGTGTCGTGTCTGGGCACACGGCCTGGGACACGGGCGTATCACAGGACGTGTGAAGTCTCAGGATGATTTGGGATTTTTTTTTCACCCAGGTACACGGCCACAGACACGGGCGTGTCTGAAGGCGTGTTGGTGACACGGCCAATGACACGGGCGTGTCCCATGGGCGTGTCACTGGTTTGGATAAGTCGGTTGACCACCTCTGGAGGCACACGGCCTGGCACATGGCCGTGTCAGAGGCCGTGTCGGGTCAAAATCAGTGATTTTGGCAGAATCATGGCCGTCAATTCCTTCAGTCTGGATCCAAGGGCTGAAGCTTCTTCCACTTTTTCCTTAAAGGCCGAAATCAGAGAAGGATTCTCATTTTTCCTTGGCCTTAAGCTTTCTTCAAGTTAAGAGAGAGAAAGAGAGAGAGAAAGGAGCAGGAAGAAGAAAAGGGGGCTGCTGCTGGTGGTGCTGCGGTTTACCGACAAGAGATCCGAAGCCGGCGTTGCGGAGGAATCAATCTTGCGAGTCTTGCAAGCTAGCTTGGAGGTCATGGCACCGAAGCGGTCGTCAAGGGTAACGACTTTTCTTCCTAGCCATGTGAAGGCTTCCTTTTTTGCATATTTTGTGATTTCCCCCACCAAGAGGTTGCTGGTTTTGGAAATCTTTGGGTGGATGCTTGAAATCCCCTTTGTTAGCATATAGATCCGGAAATGGAGTACGGAATAAGCATGCTGTGTGAAGCCCATCTGGACAGGTTAGTATGGATTGGTGATGTTGCATACGAACCGGAGAAGACTCCGTGATAAACGTGTAGTGTAAGGAGTCTACGGGTTATGCCTGCGAAAAGGAGTAGCAGGAAGTACTGGGGTGGTAGCCCAGGAAAATAGCCATGTGATGGTTTTGGGTCCAACCTGTGATTGAGGCACAGGAAGTACTGGTGGAACCAGGAAAGGCCCTTTTGGTGATGCTTGATGTCGTAGGGTGTCCACCTGTGAAGCGAGTAACAGGAAGTACTGGCATGAGAGCTAGGAAAGACCCCTGACATTTGTGCTTGTGCGGTGTCCACCTATGGAGAGAGTCACAGGAAGTACTGGTGTGCCCATGAAAGACCCGCTGTTGCTGTGAGGAAATGGGTATAGAGAAATACCCAGGCTTGAATGCCAAGAACAGGATTGGTGAGACCGACCCGCGCCTTTGATATAGCCATGAGTATGCTGTACTCGGAGAAGGCAAGGCGTTTTGAGCAACGGGGGGTGGAGGATCCGACCTGCACTATGTCCGTCCGACGTGAGACCAAAAAGTGCGGTCTGTTGGAGCGCATAGCAAGAGTCTTCGGCCTGCGCGCCATGACACAATGGGGGGCTACGGGCCATCCCGGTGTAGGAAGACTAACTCCGGCTGTATGCCATGGAGGAAATGCTCAAGAGAGTTACCGTTGGGTGCTGACCCTGATACGGTGGTGGGCAAGAGGTTGCCAGAACACCAAGAATGTGCCCTGAGTGCACGGACCGTTGGGCCGGGTGGCGAACGGTTGTGATGGCTTGTGTGCGTGAAAGCACATTTTGATGATCTAGTTTGCCATACTTGTGCTCTAATATGCCTGCAGGGAAGAATACCGCTGCCCCGAGAGAAGGGGTAGGGTCGCTATAATTTGGTCAGCTGAACGCTGACCGTTGCCTTTGTTTGCCACCGTTGGGTGGATTGTCCTTGTACAGGTGCTGGAGAGCCGAGCGGGACGCATAGAGGTTGATGTTCCTGCTGGTGTTGCTGCGATTGCTGCTAGCCCTCGAAGGCTAAATGTGTACTTTTGTGTGTTTTCTTTTCTTGTGGCCGGCCTGCGCGCCAATTGTTTAGGCCATTGTGTGAAAGCCATGTAAGGCCATAAGGCCAACTCTTTTGACTTGTTGTAAGACATTCCTATTTGATATAAAATGTGGAGTTTTATGTTTGGACATTCATGAGGAGTTCAAGTTGTAGTCTAGGCTTCCGCTAGAATGCTTTGTGTTAGGTGCGATGCGCGACTCTGGTATCATCCTGTACCTTCACCGACTGTTTTGTGATATATCCTGTGGGGCCCCGGCCGGACCTTCTAGAATATAGCAGGTGACACGAAGTGGAGCTGGGCCGTCTGAGTCCCAGCGTTCTGATGAAAGTATGGCACCAGCCGCGGTGCCTACACCTCCACCGTCTGCAGAACATGTGCGTTTAGTTGCGGAGGCCTTATTTACCATGATCCAAGGCCAGCCCCTTAGGCAGGAGCAAGCGGCTGTGAGGCCAGAACAGGTGGCGGCGAGGCCTGAACCTGTCGTGGTTATGGCCCCTCGAGCGGCTGAGAAGCAGCTAACGCGGTTTATGAGTTTCCATCCGCCTACGTTCTCGGGAGCGGGAACCCCGACGCAGGCTGAGGATTGGCTATCGCGTGTCAAGCGAGTGATGACGGCGATAGGAACGCGGAGCATCAGAAAGTTACCTTAGCCACCTTCTTGCTTGAAGGAGAAGCTCGATTATGGTGGGATGAGATGGAGTTGCATCACTTGGCGGGTCGTCCGTTAACCCAAGTATCGATGGAAGAATTCTCCCGGCTCTTCCTCGCGAAGCACCTTCCTGCGGCTCAGCGGATAGCCATGGAAAATGAATTCCAACGGTTGACTCAAGGTGATGGCAGTGTTGACGCGTACCTGCATGAATTTACTCTCTTAGGGCGGTATGCGGGTTCTATTTTTGCTGATGAGCAGAGGAAGACTAATCAGTTCTATGAAGGACTGAGGGACGAACTGAGGTTCCTTGTGTCCAGTTCTGTGAACCAAGGTTTCCAAGCGCTGGTTGACACCGCGACCGCGTTGGAAAGGATATGAAGAGGGTGCAAGGGAAGAGAGCTTTGGCTGTGATGCAACCGGAGTGGAAGGCGCCCCGATCAGGAAAACCATTTTATAAGAAGAGATGTGGTAAGAAGTCCAAGCCTAGTGGACAAGCTCCTTCATCAGTTGCAACGGGAGCAACATCAGGGGCGACCTCCAAGCCAGACACCCGTATCTGCTTTAATTGTGGCCGGATGGGGCATATTGCGCGAGATTGTCGGATGCCGCCAAAGAGTGAAAAGAAGGCGGGTGCATCTTATGCGGAGAAAGGAAAGGCGGTGGTGGATTCCTCTGCCTCGCAGGCGCAACCCCGGGTCTACAATCTTGGCCTGCAAGAGGCCATCAAGCAGAGTGACGTGGTCACAGGTATGAGTTTAGTTTTGCATATGCTATTGTTTGTATGCTTTGCTTAGTACCCCATGTTTGCGGTTTGTGTGTGTGTGACATGTTTGTCATAGGCTTTGTGATGATTCGGGACACGCTGGCGCGATTACTGTTTGATACAGGTGCATCGCATTCTTTTCTGTCTAGTGAGTTTCTTACGCGGCTTGGTATACCCAGTCGTACAAAGGCAGATAGCGTCAGAGTGGTGTTGCCGAATGGTTGTTGGATGCTTGCGGATCAAGCTTGCGATGTGGCGGTTCAGTTCGGAAGTCGGGATTTTTGTTTAACCGCATTTGTGTTGCCAATATCGGAATTCGATGTGATTTTTGGGATGGATTGGCTTGCGGAGCAGCATGCTATGATTGATTGCCAGTCCAAAGAAATCACGTTGGGCCAGAATACCGAACAGAAGACCAAGTTTGCGGGTATGCGAGGAGTGAGCGGGACGTTGATGTCTGCACTCCAGGTAGTCAAAGCTATTCGGAAGGGTGCAGAGTGTTACTTTGCACTAATTCAGGCTGTGGAGACTAAGGCCATTTTGTGCGAGGTTCCGATTGTGGCAGAATTTACAGATGTGTTTCCCACGGATCTCCCTGGGCTACCACCCCAGCGGGAGATTGACTTCAAAATTGAGTTGGTGCCAGGTGCGAAACCCGTGGCCCGCTCGCCATATCGCGTTGCGCCTAAAGAGATGGCTGAGTTGAAGGTTCAACTACAAGAAATGCTAGAGCAAGGTTATATCCGCCCAAGTATGTCACCTTGGAGCGCGCCTGTGCTATTTGTAAAGAAGAAAGATGGTGGGTTACGGTTGTGTATCGATTACCGTGAATTGAATAAGCTGACCGAGAAGAATAAGTATCCTATACCCCGGATTGATGAATTATTTGATCAGCTGGTGGGATCTACCGTCTATTCAAAGTTGGACCTGAAGTCTGGTTATTACCAGTTACGAATTCGGGAAGGTGACATTCCCAAAACCGCATTTGGAACGTGTTATGGGCACTATGAGTTCACAGTCATGCCCTTTGGATTGTGTAATGCGCCCTCGGTGTTTATGGATCTGATGCACCGTATTTTTCGTGAGTACCTGGATCTGTTTGTGATTGTGTTTATTGATGATATCCTGGTGTATTCAAAGTCCAAAGCCGAGCATGAGAGTCACTTGCGGTTGGTGTTGAACACGTTGAGGCAAAATCAGCTATATGCCAAGTTCTCGAAGTGCGAGTTTTGGCTATCGTCAGTGGCATTTTTAGGCCATGTGGTGAGTGGAGCGGGCATTGCAGTGGATCCAGCGAAGATAAGAGCCATACAAGAGTGGCCAAGATTGTCTTCCGTAGCCGAGGTCAGGAGTTTCCTTGGACTTGCGGGCTACTATAGACGATTTGTGGAGAACTTCTCACGGATCGCTTTGCCGCTAACCACACTGACGCGAAAAGATCAGAAGTTCGTTTGGACGCCAGAATGTGCACGAGCTTTTGACGAGCTGAAGGTTCGGTTGACCACGGCGCCGGTATTGTCTTCGCCATGTGGAACCGATGGCTTTGTGATTTATAGTGATGCCTCAGGGAGCGGCTTAGGCTGCGTTCTTCTGCAGAGCGGAAAGGTGATTGCTTATGGCTCACGCCAACTAAAGGTGCACGAGCGAAACTATCCCGTCCATGATTTAGAATTAGCGGCGGTGATTTTTGCACTCAAGTTGTGGCGACACTACCTTTATGGAGTGAAGGTGGAGATCTATACCGATCATAAGAGCCTAAAGTATCTTTTGGAGCAAAAAGACTTGAACATGCGACAACGAAGGTGGTTGAAGTTCCTTGGGGACTACACTTTTGAGATTCACTATACGCCCGGGAAGGGGAATGTTGTCGCGGATGCCTTGAGTCGGCGAGTTCCGGCTAGAGCAAATTGGTTATAAAGGCATGATGAACGTCTTATCTAGGAGTTGGAGGCATTGGAGATCTATTGTGTTGACAAGAATTCCACTGCCATTGCATGTTTGAACTGGACTGAGGTGCAATGTGACCTTGCAGACCGAGTTTGACGGGCAACGGAGTTGGATAAAGATCTCTTGCGCTATGTGAACGAAGGGCCAGAAGGCAAATTCACCTGGAATGACGGTCTTTTGCGAAAAGAGGGCCGTTTGTGCGTCCCGAATGTGGGGAAATTGAGGGAAGAACTGCTATATGAAGCGCATTAAACAAAATATTCCATTCACCCCGGGAGCACAAAGATGTTCAACGATATGAAGAAGCTTTTCTGGTGGCCAGGGCTCAAGAAAGATGTTGCCCTTTATGTCTCTAAATGCCAAACATGTGCGATGGTGAAGGCGGAATGCCAAAAGCCGGGTGGTTATTTGAAGTCACTGCCAATCCCAGTGTGGAAATTTGATGATATTTCAATGGATTTTGTGCATGGGTTGCCAAGATCGCAGCGAGGAAATGATTCCATTTGGGTGATTGTTGACCGGCTAACGAAAGTAGCACATTTTCTCCCGAACAGGCGGGATGATTCAGTTGAAAGTTTGGCAAAGTTATATGTTGACCAGATTGTGCGGCTGCACGGTGTTCCTCGGAGCATCGTAAGTGATCGAGATGGGCGATTCACGTCAAATGCTTGGAGGCTAGTTCACCGACTGTTGGGTACGAAGTTGACTTTCAGTACGGCCTTTCATCCCCAAACAGATGGCCAAACTGAACGTACCAACAGAACAATGGAGGACATGCTCCGAATGTGCGCCCTTGACTTCGGAAAGAGATGGGAAGATCACCTCTATATGGTCGAGTTTGCATATAATAACAGCTACCAAGAAAGCATTGGGATGACACCATATGAAGCTCTATATGGAAGAAAGTGTCGTACTCCCTTGGCTTGGGTAGAAGCGGGCGAAGCTCGGGTTGTTAAACCAAATGAGGTTGAGGAAGCAAACTCAACCATACGGACGATTCGAGAGAGATTGCTTATTGCTCAAGATCGACAAGCGAAGTACTACAACGCCAAGCACCGGAACGTAGAATTTGTGGTTGGCGATTGGGTCTACTTGAAGATCAAGCCATTCAAAGGTGTCTCCAGGATTCGACGATTGAAAAAGTTGAGTCCCAGATATTTGGGACCGTTTGAAGTGGTTGAGCGAGTTGGCGAAGCGGCTTATCGGCTAGCTCTGTCGGCGGACTTGGGTGGGTTACATGATGTCTTTCACATCTCGGTGCTTCGGAAGGCCGTGAAAGATCCAACTCAAGTGATCGCGGATGATCGTGTGCCGGTGGAGTATGGGCTAACAACGAAAGTTAGACACATTCAGATCGAAGATCGAGCCGAAAAATAGTTGCGGAACAAGACGGTCGGTATGGTAAAAGTCTGGTGGGACAACTGCGGCCGTGAAGAACTGACATGGGAGCGCGAGCAGACCATGCGAGAAGAGTTCCCTGAGCTATTTTTGTAACCTGTAGCAAGAATGTTGTAACATAAACTTTTATATATGTTGTCACATTTTTCTTGCTGTTTTCTATTGCCTTTCCTATGTCTGAATTTCGAGGACGAAATTTCTTGTAGGAGGGGAGGATTGTAACAGCCCAAAGTTCGGAAACAGGCATTTTTGGGTGATACGGCCTGGGACACGGGCGTGTCCCAGGGCGTGTCAGTTGACACGGCCTGCGACACGGGCGTGTCGCAGGGCGTGTTGAGGTTGTGTCGACGATCAGCCTTTGTCTCGACGATTTTCTCTCGACGATGCGTCGAGAGGGGGGCACACGGTCCAGGACACGGGCGTGTCCAAGGCCGTGTCGTATGCTCGACGATTTTGTCTCGACGATCGTCGAGTGTCGAGAAGTGAGTGTTGAGTGTTGAACACGGCCTGTGACACGGGCGTGTCACAGGGCGTGTCAAATCAGGCGACGAACTCAGCCCGCCGAAGGTTCCGACAGGGCGTGTCTTTGTGCCGTGTCTGGGCACACGGCCTAGGACACGGGCGTGTCACAGGCCGTGTGAAGTCTCGGGATGATTTGGGATTTTTTTTTCACCCAGGTACACGGCCACAGACACGGGCGTGTCTGAAGGCGTGTTGGTGACACGGCCAATGACACGGGCGTGTCCCATGGGCGTGTCACTGGTTTGGATAAGTCGGTTGACCACCGCTTGAGGCACACGGCCTGGCACACGGCCGTGTCAGAGGCCGTGTCGGGTCAAAATCAGTGATTTTGGCAGAATCGTGGCCGTCAATTCCTTCAGTCTGGATCCAAGGGCTGAAGCTTCTTCCTCTTTTTCCTTAAAGGCCGAAATCACAGAAGGATTCTCATTTTTCCTTGGCCTTAAGCTTTCTTCAAGTTAAGAGAGAGAAAGAGAGAGAGAAAGGAGGAGGAAGAAGAAAAGGGGGCTGCTGCTGGTGGTGCTACGGTTTACCGACGAGAGATCCGAAGCCGGCGTTGCGGAGGAATCAATCTTGCGAGTCTTGCAAGCTAGCTTGGAGGTCATGGCACCGAAGCAGTCGTCAAGGGTAATGACTTTTCTTCCTAGCCATGTGAAGGCTTCCTTTTTGGCATATTTTGTGATTTCCCCCACCAAGAGGTGGCTGGTTTTGGAAATCTTTGGGTGGATGCTTGAAATCCCCTTTGTTAGCATATAGATCCGGAAATGGAGTACGGAATAGGCATGCTGTGTGAAGCCCATCTGGACAGGTTAGTCTGGATTGGTGATGTTTCATACGAACCGAAGAAGACTCCGTGATAAACGTGTAGTGTAAGGAGTCTACGGATTATGCCTGCGAAAAGGAGTAGCAGGAAGTACTGGGGTGGTAGCCCAGGAAAATAGCCATGTGATGGTTTTGGGTCCAACCTGTGATTGAGGCACAGGAAGTACTGGTGGAACCAGGAAAGGCCCTTTTGGTGATGCTTGATGTCGTAGGGTGTCCACCTGTGAAGCGAGTAACAGGAAGTACTGACATGAGAGCTAGGAAAGACCCCTGACATTTGTGCTTGTGCGGTGTCCACCTGTGGAGAGAGTCACAGGAAGTACTGGTGTGCCCAGGAAAGACCCGCTGTTGCTGTGAGGAAATGGGTATAGAGAAATACCCAGGCTTGAATTCCAAGAACAGGATTGGCGAGACCGACCCGCGCCTTTGATATAGCCATGAGTACGCTGTACTCGGAGAAGGCAAGGCGATTTGAGCAACTGGGGGTGGAGGATCCGACCTGCGCTATGTCCGTCCGACGTGAGACCAAAAAGTGCGGTCTGTTGGAGCGCATAGCAAGAGTCTTCGGCCTGCGCGCCATGACACAATGGGGGGCTACGGGCCATCCCGGTGTAGGAAGACTAACTCCGGCTGCACGCCATGGAGGAAATGCTCAAGAGAGTTACCGTTGGGTGCTGACCCTGATACGGTGGTGGGCAAGAGGTTGCCAGAACACCAAGAATGTGCCCTGAGTGCACGGACCGTTGGGCCGGGTGGCGAACGGTTGTGATGGCTTGTGTGCGTGAAAGCACATTTTGATGATCTAGTTTGCCATACTTGTGCTCTAATATGCCTGCAGGGAAGAATACCGCTGCCCCGAGAGAAGGGGTAGGGTCGCTATAATTTGGTCAGCTGAACGCTGACCGTTGCCTTTGTTTGCCACCGTTGGGTGGATTGTCCTTGTAAAGGTGCTGGAGAGCCGAGCGGGATGCATAGAGGTTGATGTTCCTGCTGGTGTTGCTGCGATTGCTGCTAGCCCTCGAAGGCTAAATGTGTACTTTTGTGTGTTTTCTTTTCTTATGGCCGGCCTGCGCGCCAATTGTTTAGGCCACTGTGTGAAAGCCATGTAAGGCCATAAGGCCAACTCTTTTGACTTGTTGTAAGACATTCTTATATGATATAAAATGTGGAGTTTTATGTTTGGACATTCATGAGGAGTTCAAGTTGTAGTCTAGGCTTCCGCTAGAATGCTTTGTGTTAGGTGCGATGCGCGACTCTGGTATCATCCTGTACCTTCACCAACTGTTTTGTGATATATCCTGTGGGGCCCCGGCCGGACCTTCTAGAATATATCATATGAACGGATGGGGTTGTTACACACACCATCCATTTCCATTCCATTATCTTCCATCTCCACAATTCCAATATCTCAACCATCACTTCCACCATCCACAGGTTCTACAACAACATCTCCTGCTGCTCCAACTTCCATCCCTACCTCTACTCAAGTCCCTCTTGAGCAAGTAGACATTCCAGCTATTGCAGACAGGCTATATGAGCTGATAGCTCCAAGGCTATCACTACTGCTGGAGACCTCTTTGGCTCCACTTCTAAAAATAGTTCAGTAGCTGTCTGCCAGGCTATCCTCTTTTCTTCCTCCTCAGGCAATCCCTCCTTCTAGGTGCCTTGATCCAGTTCTCACTGAATCTAGGCAGGGGGAGATGCCTTATGAAGCTGAGAGATTGCCTGCTATAGTAACGTCAGTCCAAGCTCCAGTAGCTCCAGTTGCAGTCCTTACAGTGGACCTCAGGTCACTGTTGTCAGTTTTTGATCATGTATACTTCAACTGACTTCCAGCCCAGTATACTGAAGATCTCACTAAGGCCATTGTGCCTATTTCCAGCTGTGACCACAGCTTAATAAGTTCTTATGTCAATTCCTTCAATGCTGTTAACAGTGCTCCTTCTATTTATGTTGCTCCTACTGCTGCTGTTGATGTTTCAACCAGTTCTGTTACTGCTATTTCAGTTTCTGAAGATATGCATATGACAGAGGCAATTGTTTTTGAGCCTGCTGTATCTGAGCCTACTGTTTCTGATATTGTTGTATCTGAACCTGCTGTTACAGTTTCTTCTGCCAGTACTGCTTCTACTCCAATTCCTGCTGCTGCTGTTGCTCTTGTTGCTGTTTCTGCTGTCTCTTCTGCTCAGTCTCAACAACAGAAAGAATATCTCAAAAGGATTGATGCAGTGTATGATGATCCACAAAGCTCAGATAGTGATCAGTTTAGAACTGACTCTGATGATTCCTCTGCAATAATTGCAAGGAAAAGGAAAGCCAGAAGCAAGGCCATGAAGAGAGTTCCCCCAGAGAAAGTGAAAGATACAAATGATATTCCATATTATATACTGCATGATTGCCCTATTACAGAACCATGGATGCAGTACTCCAGGAATCAACTGAAAGCCATGAAGAAGAAAAGAAAGTATGACAAAGGATCATCTCATTTCAATCCTCCTCCTCCTCCTCCTTCACCTGATGTAGGTGCAGATGGATGTTCTGCCTTCCAATCTACGGCTAGAAGCCATAGTTCATATCAACCTCAAGGAAGATCCCAATATAGAGAAAATAAGTCTAGAGGTTATCAGTCCAGAAGAGGACAGTACAGAGGAAATCAAAGAGGACTCAGAGTGTATTCCAGGCAACATCCTTATCAAAGGGAAGGACAAGGTCCCTCTGAGACTACTTCTGGTCCCTTCCCTTATAAGCTTAAAGATCTAGGCTCTTCCAGAGCTCCTACTGATATTTCTTCAAACAGATATGAGCCTCCTGCTCCATTTGAAGACCCAGAAAATAATCCCACCTCATGGACAACAAGAATGAAAGAATTGGCTGCACTAGACCAAATCAAGAAGGCTAGAGAATAAGGAAAAGATACATCCAATATCACTACTCTATCAGATCAAAGAAAGAAAGAACTTGAGAGATACTCTTCTAGCAAATTCTTTGATTCAGAAAGTTATATGAAGCTGCACCTAGAAGCTATAGTCCCCAGGCCAAAACATCAAACTTCTCTAGGTGCAGCTGATGACAGAAGATCTAAGAAAGAAGCTCTCAACCCCAACAGAGAAATAGTTCTCATAAAGAGCAAGGAAAGGGAATGATTTTGTAAGATGACAGTAAATTTTGTTTTCTGAACTATTTGTGATAATGTCTGTGTTTCTGCAATGTTTTGTTTGTTACATTTCTGCTTTGTATGTTTTTATTTTTTCCAATGTCTGTAAATAGTAATCCTAAACCAAATAGGGGGAGATTGTTGGTGTTGGAACACCCTATTACTAATTTGGATCAGGATCACTATGTCTCTAGGAAACCAATGTTTGACCTCCTGTATAGCTTAAAAGGTCAATTAGAATTGAGTCTAAGGGTTAGAAGTCTAAGTTTGGAAGCTGCCCTCAAGACCCAGAATCTTTCAGTTTGAGACTAAGTCATATCGTCGAGCTCAGCACGACGATTCGTCGAACTCCAATCGATGATCGTCTAGCTCAACTTCGAAAGATCGTCGAACTCCATTCGACGATTGCTGAGCTCAACTTCCACATATCATCGAACTCCATTCGACGATCGGTGAGCTCAGTTTGACGATCTTTGACTCAGTATTGGATCTCTATCTCTGAGCTCAGTTCGACGATCTTCGAGCTCAGATCGACGATATTTTGTTGCAGTATAAGTCCATATCGCTGAGCTCAGTTCGACGATAGCAAAGCTCAGTTCGACATTTTCTGATGACTTCAAGGATTTTCAAGATTCAAATTCAGATCAGTTAAGGAGTTATTCTGCAATTAATTCAAAAGATTTTCTAGCCGTTTTCATTTATTTCTGGACCAAGTTTAAAGAGATTTTCAAGAAATGTTTCTTTGGACTTTCCTCCAGAAGACATTTTGCAATTAAGGATGCAATTAATGCAGGCCAACAGCTATTCTTGACAGAGGATGTTTCTTCTATTCAGTACCAGAGAATAAAAGACAAGATTTTTTTGAATCTCTCTCTCAGAGATAGATATCAACAATCCTCCGAACAAAGACAAGAAGAACAAGAAAAATATTCTCTGTCTCAAAGAATTCTCTGAAGAACACACATCCAAGGAGATCAAACTTTCTGAAATCTTCTGATCTCTCTTGTCTCAAGTGTTCAAGGCCAACATCTTTCAAGACTCCAGACACCCAACATTTCAGCTGTTGCTGAAATTATCTTTTGCTGGAGATCAACTTTTGAAGGCCTATCACCCTACAACAAAGATTCTTTTCCTGAACATCTCAAGGACTCAGGGGGAGCTTTGACACCATCAAATCCACATAGTCTTCTCAGTTGATTTGAGAAAGAGAAGACTTCCATCACTCTCTCACCCCCATCTCTGTAAAGGGTTTCTCAAACTCCCTTCAAAAGTTTGAGCTTGGTTTTTGAGCACCTTGTCAAAAGCTCATTGGTGGCAAGACACCTGATCAAAAAATCTGATTTGATTTTTGAGCACCTCATCAAAAGCTCATTGGTGCCCAGGATACCTGATCAACTCATCCTGCAGTGGATTCCTACCTAGGGTGGTAGAAGAGTCGATGTACCCAAGTTTCGGGGAACCACTATATTTCCTTGTGTCATCTGGTTTTGCTTGTCTTTATTTTTGTTTCTGGCTGTGATTGTTCTGTGATTAGCTTATGATTAGTTTAGTTCTGTGATTAGATTTATTAACTGCTTCCCTGCTCACTCAGATTACAACAATTGTTGTAAAAAGTTTTCAAGCACCATATACTCTATTCACCCCACTCTAGAGTATATCGGATCTAGCTGCACTTTCAATTGGTATCAAAGCGAGGTTGGTTAAACATACCACACCTTGGTGGTTGCACAGGCTAACACCTGAACCCAAAGATTCCTAGTTAGATCTGTTTTCTTTTGAGTTTATTATTAGATTTTGTTTTCACAAATCATGGCCCAAAACAAAGATTATGCTAGCACCAGACCTCCAGTTTGCAATCTATCCAAGTTTGCACTTTGGAAAGCAAGGATCAGACTATACATGAATTCTATTGACGAGGATATTTTTAACTCTGTTTTGACAGTGTGTCCAAGACCTCCAGAGAACTCAAGTACAAATGTTGTTCCACCTCCATCAGGAACAGATGCTGACATCAAGAAATGGAAGGTAGCTGATGCCAAGGCTATGAACATCTTAGCCCAGACAATGTCTGATGACATCTTTCAAAAGGTGGCTGAATGCAATTCAGCAAAGGAAATTTGGGACAAATTCTCTGAAATAGTCTCAGGCTCAGCTGATGAGAGAAAAGACAGGAGATCCCACCTCATATCTCAATATGAGAATTTCAAGAAGGGAGAAACTGAGTCAGTGGGAGATATGTACAACAGGCTCAGTCTAATAGTCAGTGAACTCCGGACATTGGATAAAGAGATCTCACTAACTGAACTCACTGACAAAATTCTAATGTGCTTCCCCAGCACATGGGATTCAAGAATCTGGCCAATCAAGGATGCCAGAAGTTTGAATGAGATCACCACTGAAGCTCTATTGGGTAAGCTCAAATCTTATGAGCTACTCATCAAGAATAGAGAAGAAGAACAGAAGGCTGCCTCACCAGCCACAAGAAAAGAGAAAACAATAGCCTTCAAGGCAACTGAAGATCTGCCTGAAGACAAAGTCACAGGCAATGATGAAATGCTCAGTCTCTTGGCCAAAAGATTTTAGAAGATGGTCAGAAAGGACTTCAGAAGGAGATCATACAAGGAGCATGATAAGCCAAGGTATGACAAGTCAATTAATAATAAAGAAATTATTTGCTTTGGTTGCAGGAAACCAGGGCACATAGTTCCTGACTGTCCAGAAAACAAAAACAAGGACAGAAGGGACAAGAAAGAAAGAAGAAAGGAGAAAGACTCCAAGAGGAATGGCAATGGCAAACCCTCCTCAAGCAAAAACAAACACACAAGAAAGGGGTTTGTTGCTGAATCCTGGAGTGAGACTGAAGAGGAGTCAGAAGCCTCATCCAGCTCCAGTGATGATGAAGATGATGCAGAAGAGAAAGAGTTCTGCATGATGGCAATCAATGCCTCACAACATAATTCAGATGAAGAAGAGTCAGAGTTAGATTCAGAGACTCAACCTGAAGAAGATCAGGTAATTAGTTCGTTTGATTTTAATTCAGAGGACTTTAAATCTGAGTTTAAAGCTTTATGTTTAGACCTGCTAAAATCTGAGAAAGAAATTATCTCTCTCAGAAATCATTTATCTGAACATAATACCTTAAAGTCAGAAAACCTCAAACTCTCTCAGGAGTTGGAGTGCTGTAGGGAGCAGATAGCTTCACTGAAAGGTGAGCTATCTGAGGCCAAGAAGCTTGAAGAATCCCTTAATGGGAGAAGTATCAAGCTGATGGACATCACAAGCACAGTGAACTCCAGATTTAATAGTACACTGGGCTTGGGTGCTTCATCCAGCCAACCCATAATTCTAACAACTCCAATCAAATTCATTTCTGATAAAGGAAAGGGAGTTGTAGAGGTAGCTAGGAAAAATTCTGATCTGCCCCAGAAAACCAAGTCCCAGCAGAAATCGTCGAACGGAGATCGACGATCGCCGAACGCAGATCGACGATCGCCGAAGCAGATCGACGATCTCAGGCAAAATCATCGAACTCAGGTCGACGATCTCAAGTTCCTGAACTCTGCTCTAGTCGACCGTCGAACGGAGCTCGACGATCTGATCCAAGATCATCGAACGCAGATCCACGATCGTCGAACAGAGGTCAGAGCTCTGGAAATTTTTTCAAGGGCAAATCAAAATCCAATCCTAAGGGTCCTTCATCCCAAATCTTTAACCCTTATACTGAATGGATTATACCTCCAAGGAGATATCATCCTGAAGGATATAAGAGTCAACCTGGGATGTCTTTTATTTCAGAATTTAAAGGTTATCAACGTAGGCCCAAGGTAAACTTGGTCAAAACAAATGAATTATTTTATGTGCAGGTGAAGACCTATCCAACATCTAACCAGCAATGATACTTGGATAGTGGGTGCTCTAAGCACATGACAGGGAACAAGGATAACATCACATCCTTTAGAGCCAAGCTTGGACCCAAAGTTATCTTTGGTGATTCAAACTTTGGACAGACTAAAGGATATGGTGCAGTCCAGATTGGATCAGTAACATTCAAGAAGGTAGCTTATGTGGAATGACTGAAGCACAACTTAATAAGCATCAGCTAGCTGTGTGATGAAGGATACCAGGTGACCTTCAGCAAAGCATTATGCAAAATCAAGTCAGAGGAAAACACAACTGTGTTGACAGGTAAAAGGAAAGGTAACATCTATCTAGTAGACTTTCTTTCAACAGATATAGATATTTGCTTGTTCAATTCTGTTTGTAGACCAAATATTTTATGGCATAAGAGACTAGGACACCTAAACCTTAGAACTATTGCTAGGCTATCCAAGGACAACCTTGTTAGAGGACTACCTTCTGGCCCCTACAAGAAGTAAGGACTCTGCAGGGCTTGTCAATTAGGCAAGCAAACTAAAAACAGCTTTAAGTCACTTAATAAGAGTGATTCACCTAGGATATTGTATCTGTTACACATGGATCTTTTTGGACCCATCACAGTACAAAGCCTAGGAGGTAAATCTTACACTTTAGTAGTTGTAGATGAGTTCTCTAGATTCACTTGGGTGTTCTTTCTAAGGAAGAAGTCTGATAACTTTACGTGTCTGACAGATTTTCTCAAATGTATACAGATTGAGTTCAATACTCACATTGCCCTGATCAGAAGTGATCATGGGACAGAGTTTGATTCTCTTCTTATGCAAGAGTTCTGTTAGAGTGAAGGGATCAGGCATACTTTCTCAGCTCCTAGAACTCCTCAACAAAATGGGGTAGCTGAAAGGAAAAATAGAACCCTTATTGAATCTGCCACTACATTGTTGTCAGACGCTCACCGTCCTCTATCCTTTTGGGTAGAGGCAGTGAACACCTCCAACTATGTGCTGAATAGAAGTTTGATACATAAACTAAAGAGAAAGACTCCCTATGAATTACTCAAAGGGAAGAAACCTAAAGTTGATTATTTTAGAGTTTTTGGTTGTATTTGCTACATACATAATAATGACAAGAAATATTTAGCAAAATTTCAAGCTAAAGCTGATGAAGGAGTGTTTCTAGGATACTCCATGATCAGCAAGGCTTATAGGGTCTATAATAAATCATCTCTAAAAATTGAGGAATCTGTTCATATATCATTTGATGAATCTAACATGTCTTTCAAGGAGAAGATCCCTTCTACCATAGAACCTTTGCAGGAACATTCTCTTGTTGAAGACTTGAACAAGTTACAGGTTACTCAAAGGGATGAAAGCAGTGAAGATGAAGAAAGTGTTCAACATATTGAAGAAGAACTTGAAGAGCCAGTTGTTGTACCACAAGAGGAAACAACAACACAGGTTGGTGAACAATCAACACCCCCTGTTGATTTAGTAACATCAAGAGACCATCCAATTTCCCAAATAATTGGAGACATCTCAGCTGGTGTGCAAACCAGAAATTAGGTCAACCAAAACCTATTGCACACCTGCTTCCTATCTCAAATTGAACCTCAGTCCATTCAAGATGCAGAGCAAGATCCACACTGGATCATTGCAATGCAAGAAGAGTTGCATCAATTTGAAAGGAACAAAGTGTGGGAACTAGTGCCAAAGCCTAAGGATCACTCCATTGTTGGAACAAAGTGGGTGTTCAAAACAAACTCGATGATCAAGGAGTAATTGTAAGAAACAAGGCAAGGCTAGCTACACAGGGATATTCTCAAGAAGAAGGAATAGACTATGACCAGACTTTTGCACCAGTTGCAAGATTGGAAGCCATCAGAATATTTTTAGCTTATGCAGCATATAAAGGCTTCAAGGTATATCAGATGGATGTCAAAAGTGCATTTCTAAATGGAGACATCAAAGAGGAAGTATATGTCAGACAACCTCCAGGTTTTATCTCTCCAACTTATCCTGAATATGTTTTTAAATTGAACAAAGCATTATATGGTCTCAAGCAAGCTCCTAGAGCATGGTATGAGACCCTAGCATGCTTCCTTTTGGAAAATGGATTTATAAGGGGTAGAGTAGACCAAACTCTTTTCATTAGAACCCATAAGTCCCATACCCTACTAGTACAGATTTATGTAGATGATATTATTTTTGGTTCTACTGACTCAAAATTATGCAGAAGGTTTTCCAACCTAATGCATTCTAAATTTGAAATGAGTAGCATGGGTGAGCTATCCTTCTTCCTAGGATTGCAAGTCAAATAGCATGCTGAAGGCATCTTTATTTCTCAAACCAAGTATGCAAATGAATTGGTTAAGAAATTTGGCATGTCTGAAGCATCTTGTATGAAAACACCTATGCCTACTAATGCTGTATTGGATGCTGATGAACATGGGAAACCTGTTGATCAGACAACATATAGAGCAATGATTGCTCTTTACTGTACCTTATAGCTAGTAGACCAGATATAATGTTTGCTACATGTATATGTGCAAGGTTCCAAGTAAGCCCTAGAGAGTCACACCTAACATTAGTAAAGCGGATTCTCAGGTATGTTAAAAGTTGTCCAAATCTAGGTCTCTGGTATCCAAAAGATTCAGCATTTGATTTGACTGGATTTTCTGATGCTGATTATGCTGGATGTAGAATTGACAGGAAAAGCACCAGTGGAACTTATCAGTTCCTTGGTGACAGACTTGTCTCTTAGTTTTGTAAGAAACAAACTTCTGTGTCAACTTCAACTGCTGAAGCTGAATATATGGCTGCAGGCAGTTGTTGTTCACAAATCTTGTGGATTCAAAACCAACTCCTAGACTATGGCTACAACTTAGAGAAGTCTAAAATCTCTTGTGATAACACCAGTGCTATTTCTATAGCTCAAAATCCAGTCCTCCATAGTAGAACAAAACATATAGAGATTAGGCATCACTTTTTATGGGATAATGTTGAAAAGAATAAAATTGAACTTCAATATATCTCAACTGATTTACAAAGGGGAGATATTTTCACCAAGCCCTTGGATGAAAAGAAACACACCTTCTTCCTAAATCAGTTAGGAATGTTAGATGGAGGAAGTCTTAAATAATATCCAAGATTTTATAAGTTTAAAAATTGACCAAGACTAGGCAAACATCTTGATTTTTCTTAGTGTCTAGAGTTTTTCTAGTCTCTGAACTGCGCTTGACGATTTTCCCCCAGATCGTCGAACGGAGATCGACGATTTCTGAAATCATCGACCTCAGTTTAGCGTTTCTCAGATAGTATGAACTATCTCTTCCGGTCAACGATCGTCGAACGACGCTCGACGATTTTGTTCTCTGAACGATCTTCGAACAGAGCTCGACGCTCTCCAATATCGTCGAACAGAGATCGACGATGTTGAAGACTCTTCAGATTCCTTTAGAAGCCCCGATCGTCGAACTGAGTTCAACGATCTTTCCATTTCTGCGTCGAACCCTAATATAAAATTCATTTTTCGCCGTCGTTCTCCTTTGCGCTGTCGATTTCACTGCAAAAACTTTCTTTCCCTCCAAACATTTCTGCACTTGGTCGTTTTGTTTGTTGAATCTTTGCAGGTAACTATGGCTGTTTCTGTTGTTGTTCTCGCCGCCATGAAATTTGATGTTGGCTTCGACATAGACATGGAATCCTTCAGCACGACAGACCAGGTTTTTCAGGATATCTTAGAGCTATTCAAAGAGCAGAAACTGGCTACAATCATGACTACAAGGATTAAGCTTGCTTCTGATGAAATCAAAGAATGGGTCTACACTGCCCACAATCAGGACCACAACACCATTGTTGGATCTATTTCTGGCACTCAGGTACCTTTGACCCCAGCAATTCTAACAGAGGTTTTTGAGTTAAGAACTGGTGGAGATTCTACTAATTTGTCTGGAGAAGAATATGCTGACTTGCTTGCCAGAATGGGTCATTCTGAGGCTAACCCTAGCAAGCTGTTGAAAAAGAATCTGTCTGTGGAATACAGATTCCTGGCTGATGTAGTTGGGAATGTCCTATTGGCTAAGCACTCTGCCCATGATACAATTTCAAGGTATCAACTCTGCCTAATGGGAGCCATAGTAGACAGGAAGAATCTGAACTGGGGAGAGGTCTTCTTTGACCTAATTAAGAAGAAAATTAACAAAAGTTTTGTAAATTTTGGAAGGATATTAGGCATTTTTCTGCAAAATAGGTGCCCTGCTTTGCTGGTATCCTCTGGGATACACATAAATGCATCCAAGAGACTGTCTTGTGCACTCTTTGGTAAATGGGACAGGCAGATCATCAAGCCCAGCAGGCCCTCTTCCAGCACTCCTTCAGGCACTAGGACTGTCAGAGTCACTTCCCCTCAGGTATCTACCCCTGCAGATGACCTTCCTGCTGCTGCCTCTCCTCCTCCTCCTCCAATTCCATCTCTTCCAATTCCATCCACCATTAAAACTCCATCCACTATCATCATTTCCAGCCCCTCTCCAACATCCACACCATCTCCAATCCCTACTCTTCCAACCACAGAAGAACAATTCCATCCTTTATACTCATACCCTCTACCAGATACTGCCACTTCATCACCCTCCATTCCATCCTTCAACCTCATTGATGATTCCTTCATGGATGACTCACCATCCTCTCCTCCTGAGCTACCCTCATCATCAACCTCTTACCAAGATCTTCTGCAAGAAATCATTGACCAACCCACCTTCACACCCTCCATCTCCATCGCACTGTCCTCCATATCCACTTTACCCACACCTCAACCATATCTTCCTCCATACACTAGCTCTCCACTACCATCACCAACTGCTACACCTCCATCCTCTACCTCTGCTCCAGTCACTACTGAGCAAGTAGATATTCCAGCCCTTGCTGATAGGCTTTATGAATTGCTAGCCCCCAGGCTATCTCTTCTGTTGGAACACCCTATTACTAATTTGGGTCAGGATCACTATGTCTCTAGGAATCTGTGTTTGACCTTCTATATAGCTTAATAGGTCAATTAGAATTGAGTCTAAGGGATCAGGAGTCTAGGTTTGGAAGCTGCCTTGAAGACCAAAGTTTTTCTGGAGACTAAGTCTAATCGTCGAGCTCAGCACGACGATTCGTCGAACTCCGATCGATGATCGTCTAGCTCAACTTCTGCAGATCGTCGAGCTCCATTCGACGATCGCTGAGCTCAAACCTCATAATATCGTCGAGCTCCACTCGACGATCGCTGAGCTCAACTTCGCAATATCGTCGAACTCCATTCGACGATCGGTGAGCTCAGGTCGACGATTTTGACTCTGCACTGGATCCTTATCTTTGAGCTCAGATCGACGATTTCTTTGCTGCTTGCATTTTCCAGGTCGCTGAGCTCAGCTCGACGATAGCAGAGCTCAGTTCGACGATTTCAGTTATCTTTCAGAATTCAAATTCGAATCAGATAGAAGTTATTCTGCATTTAATTCAGAAGATCTGCCAGCCGTTTTCATTTACTCCTGGAGCAAGTTTCAAGGGATTTTTCAAGGAACAATTCAGTGGACCTTCCTTCAGAAGAAATTATGCAATTAAGGCTGTAATCAATGCAGACCAACGGCTATCTTTGATAGAGTAACATCCTATTCAGACACAGAGAATAAAAAGACAGAATGTTTTTGAATGAAATAGAGAAGAAATATAGAGATTGACAAGAACAGGACACAACCCAGAATATAGAGACACTCTCAATCTTCTGTCAACAAGAATTCTGAAGAACACTCATCAAAGAGATCAAGCTTTCAAACAAATCTTCAGATCTCTTCAGCTCTCAAAGTGTTCAAGGCCAACATCATCTCAAGACTCCAGACACTCAACATTTCAGCTTGCTGAAATCATCTATTGCTGGAGTTCTACATCTGAAGGCCTATCACCCTCAAGCAAAGCTCTTCTTCCTGAAGATCAAGGACTCAGGGGGAGCTTTGAAATCAATCCACTTAGTCTTCTCAATTGTTTGAGAAAAGAGAAGACTGCCATCACTCTCTCACCCCCACTCTGTAAAGGGTTTTTCAAACTCCCTTCAAAAGTTTGAATCTGGTTTTTGAGCACCTTGTCAAAAGCTCATTGGTGGCAAGACACCTGATCAAAAAATCTGTTTTGGTTTTTGAGCACCTTATCAAAAGCTCATTGGTGCCCAGGACACCTGATCAACTCATCCTGCAGTGGATTCCTACCTAGGGTGGTAGAAGAGTGGATGTACCCAAGTTTGGGGAACCACTATATTTCCTTGTGTCATCTGGTTCTGCCTATTTTCTTTTTGTTTCTGGCCTAGCTTTTCTTGTGCTTAGTTTCTGCATAACTTAGTTTTGTAATTAGTTTTATTTCTGCTTCCCTGCTCACACTCATTACAACAATTGTTGTAAAGCTTTGCAAAAGTTTTTCTTTGTGTTTCAAAAGCACAATATACTCTATTCACCCCCCCCTCTAGAGTATATCTGATCTAGTTTCCCCTTTCAATTGGTATCAGAGGCAGGTTGGTTAAACATACCATATCTGTTTGGTTGTACAGGCTAACACCTGAACCCCAAAGATCCCAAACTAGATCCTTCTTTTATATTTCATTATTAGATCTAGCTTGCACAAGTCATGGCCCAAAACAAAGATTATGCTAGCACCAGACCTCCAGTGTGCAATCTGTCAAAGTTTGCACTTTGGAAAGCAAGGATTAGACTCTACATGAATTCTATTGACGAAGACATTTTTAATTCTGTTTTGACAGTGTGTCCAAGACCTCCAGAGGGCACAAGCACAAATGCTGTTCCACCTCCATCAGGGACAGATGCTGACATCAAAAAGTGGAAAGTAGCTGATGCCAAGGCAATGAACATCTTAGCTCAGACAATGTCAGATGACATTTTTCAAAAAGTAGCTGAATGCAATTCAGCCAAGGAAATTTGGGACAAGCTCTCAGAAATTGTCTCTGGCTCAGCTGATGAGAGAAAGGACAGAAGATCCCATCTCATCTCCCAATATGAGAACTTCAAGAAGGGAGAAACAGAGTCAGTGGGAGACATGTACAACAGACTGAGTCTAATTGTCAGGGAACTGAGGACATTAGACAAAGAGATCTCACTGACAGAACTTAATGACAAGATCCTAATGTGCTTCCCCAGCACTTGGGATTCAAGAATCTGGCCAATTAAAGATGCCAGAAGTCTGAATGAGATCACCACTGAAGCCTTGTTGGGTAAGCTCAAATCTTATGAGCTACTCATCAAAAACAGAGAGGAAGAACAGAAGGCTGCTCCACCAGCCACAAGAAGGGAGAAGACTATAGCATTCAAGGCAACTGAGGATCTGCCTGAAGAAAAAGGAACAACCAATGATGAACTTCTCAGCTTGTTGGCCAAAAGATTCTATAAGATGGCCAGAAAGGACTTCAGAAGAAGATCATACAAGGAGCAGGATAAGCCAAGGTATGATAAGTCCATTGGCAATAGCAAAGACATCATTTGCTTTGGTTGCAGGAAACCAGGGCATATGGTTCCTGACTGTCCAGAGAACAAGAACAAGAACAGAAGGGACAGAAAAGAAAGAAGAAAGGAGAAGGACTCCAAAAGGAATGGAAGTAGCAAACCTTTCTCCAGCAGAAATAAGCACACAAGGAAAGGATTTGTTGCTGAATCCTGGAGTGAGACTGAAGAGGAGTCAGAAGCCTCTTCCAGCTCAAGTGATGATGAGGATGATGCAGAGGAAAAGGAGTTCTGCATGATGGCAATCAATGCCTCACAATACAACTCAGAGGAAGAGGAGTCAGAGTCAGACTCAGAGACTCAACCTGAAGAAGATCAGGTAATCAGCTCTTTTGATTTTACTTCAGAAGATTTTAAACTTGAATTTAAAGCACTATGTTTAGACCTGCTAAAGTCTGAGAAAGAGATCATCTCTCTCAGAAATCAATTATCTGAACAAAGTGGTTTAAAATCAGAAAACCTCAAACTCTCTCAGGAGTTGGAGAACCATAGGGAACAGATAGCTTCACTGAAGAGTGAACTCTCTGAGGCCAAGAAGCTTGAAGAATCTCTCAATGGGAGAAGCATCAAGCTGATGGACATCACAAGCACAGTGAACTCAAGATTCAACAGTACACTGGGCTTGGGTGCCTCATCCAGCCAACCTATTATTCTAACAACTCCTATCAAGTTCATTTCTGACAAGGGAAAGGGAGTTGTAGAGGTTGCCAGGAAAAATTCTGAGCTGCCTCAGAAAACTAAAGTCCAGCACAAATCGTCGAACGGAGATCGCCGATCGCCGAATGAAGATCGACGATCGCCGAACGCAGCTCGACGATCTCAGGACAAATCGTCGAACGCTGGTCGACGATCTCAACCAAAGTCGTCGAACGAAGCTCGACGATCTCATATACCTGACCTCACCCATAGTCGACCGTCGAACGGAGCTCGACGATCTGACCCAAGATCGTCGAACTCAGCTCCAAGATCGTCGAACAGAGGTCAGAGCTCTGTAAATTTTTTCAATGGCAAGTCAAAATTGAATCCTGAGGGTTCTTCATCCCAAACCTTCAACCCTTATACTGAATGGATTTTACCTCCAAGGAGATATCATCCTGAAGGATATAAGAGTCAGCCAGGGATGTCTTTCATTTCTGAATTTAGAGGTTGTCAACCTAGGCCCAAGGTAAACTGGGTCAAAAATAAGTGAATTATTTTATGTGCAGGTGAAGACCTATCCAACATCTAACCAGCAATGGTATTTGGATAGTGGGTGCTCTAAGCACATGACAGGGAACAAGGACAACCTCAATTCCTTTAGAGCCAAGCTTGGACCCAAGGTTATCTTTGGTGACTCCAACTTTGGACAAACTAAAGGTTATGGAGCAGTCCAGATTGGTTCTGTAACCTTCAAGAAGGTAGCATATGTGGAAGGATAGAAGCACAACCTAATCAGCATCAGTCAGCTATGTGATGAAGGCTACCAGGTGACCTTCAGCAAAACCTTATGCAAAATCAAGTCAGAGGACAACACAACTGTGTTGACAGGTAAAAGGAAAGGTAACATCTACCTAGTAGATTTTCTTTCAACTACTATAAATATCTGTTTATTCAATTCAGTTTGTAGACCAAATGTTTTATGGCATAAGAGATTAGGACACCTAAACCTTAGAACTATTGCTAGGCTCTCCAAGGACAACCTTGTTAGAGGACTACCTTCTGGCCCCTACAAGAAGGAAGGACTCTGCAAGGCTTGTCAACTAGGCAAGCAAACTAGTTTCAAGTCACTTAATAAGAGTGATTCACCTAGGATATTGTATCTGTTACACATGGATCTATTTGGACCCATCACAGTACAAAGCCTAGGAGGGAAATCCTACACTTTAGTGATTGTAGATGACTTCTCTAGATTCACTTGGGTGTTCTTTCTAAGGAAGAAGTCTGATAACTTTAAGTGTCTGACAGAGTTTCTCAAATGTATAAAGATTGAGTTCAATACTCACATTGCCCTGATCAGAAGTGATCATGGGACAGAGTTTGATTCTCATCTTATGCAAGAGTTCTGTCAGAGTGAAGGGATCAGACATACTTTCTCAGCTCCTAGAACACCTCAACAAAATGGGGTAGCTGAAAGGAAAAATAGAACCCTTATTGAATCTGCCACTACATTGTTGTCAGATGCTCATCTACCTCTATCCTTCTGGGCAGAGGCAGTGAACACCTCCAACTATGTGCTGAACAGAAGTCTAATACATAAACTGAAGGGAAAGACTCCCTATGAATTACTCAAAGGGAAGAAACCTAAAGTTGACTATTTCAGAATTTTTTGCTGCACTTGCTATATTCACAATAATGATAAGAAATATTCAACAAAATTTCAAGCCAAAGCTGATGAAGGAGTGTTTCTGGGATACTCCATGATCAGCAAGGCCTATAGGGTATATAATAAATCTTCATTGAAAATTGAGGAATCTGTTCATGTTTCGTTTGATGAAACTAACATGTCTTTCAAGGAGAAGATCTCTTCTACCAAGGAACCTTTGCAGGAACATTCTCTAGTTGAAGATATGAACAAGCTACAGGTTGCTCAAGAAGAAGAAAGCAGTGAAGATGAAAGCAATGCTCAACACATTGAAGCTCAACATGAAGAGCCAGTTGTTGTACCACAAGAGGAAACAACAACACAGGTTGGTGAACAATCAACACCCCCTGTTGATTTAGTAACATCAAGAGACCATCCAATTACCCAAATAATTGGAGAACTCTCAGCTGGTGTGCAAACAAGAAATCAGGTCAACCAAAACCTGTTGCACACCTGCTTCCTTTCTCAAATTGAGCCTCAGTCCATTCAAGATGCAGAGCAAGATCCACACTGGATCATTGCCATGCAAGAAGAGTTGCATCAATTTGAGAGAAACAAAGTATGGGAACTAGTGCCAAAGCCAAAGGATCATTCCATTGTTGGAACAAAATGGGTATTTAGAAATAAACTGGATGATCAAGGAGTAATAATAAGGAACAAGGCAAGGCTAGTTGCCCAAGGATATTCTCAAGAAGAAGGAATTGACTACGACCAGACTTTTGCACCTGTTGCAAGATTGGAAGCCATCAGAATTTTTCTAGCTTATGCAGCTCACAAAGGCTTCAAGGTTTATCAGATGGATGTCAAGAGTGCCTTTTTAAATGGAGACATCAAAGAGGAAGTCTACGTCAGACAACTTACCCTGATTATGTTTTTAAACTACATAAAGCATTATATGGTCTCAAGCAAGCTCCTAGAGCATGGTATGAGACCCTAGCATGCTTTCTCTTGGAAAATGGTTTTATAAGGGGTAGAGTAGACCAAACTCTTTTTATTAGAACCCATAAGTCCCATACCCTACTAGTACAAATTTATGTAGACGATATCATTTTTGGTTCTACTGACTCAAAATTGTGCAGAAGGTTTTCTAACCTAATGCATTCTAAATTTGAGATGAGTAGCATGGGTGAGCTATCCTTCTTCCTAGGATTGCAATTCAAACAACATGCTGAAGGCATCTTTATTTCTCAAACCAAATATGTTAATGAACTGGTTAAGAAATTTGGTATGTCTGAGGCATCTTGTATGAAAACACCCATGCCTACCAATGCTGTACTGGATGCTGATGAACATGGGAAACCTGTTGATCAGACAACATATAGAGCAATGATTGGCTCTTTACTGTATCTTATAACTAGTAGACCAGATATAATGTTTGCTACATGTATATGTGCTAGATTCCAAGTTAGCCCTAGAGAGTCACACCTAACATTAGTAAAGAGGATTCTTAGGTATGTTAAAAGTTGTCCAAATCTAGGTCTCTGGTATCCAAAAGATTCAGCATTTGAGTTAACTGGATTCTCTGATGCTGATTATGCTGGATGCAGAATTGACAGGAAAAGCACCAGTGGAACTTGTCAGTTCCTTGGTGATAGACTTGTCTCCTGGTTTTGTAAGAAACAAACATCTGTGTCAACTTCAACTGCTGAAGCTGAATATATGACTGCAGGCAGTTGTTGTTCACAAATATTATGGATTCAAAATCAACTCCTAGACTATGGTTACAACTTAGAGAAGTCAAAAATCTTTTGTGACAATACAAGTGCTATCTCCATAGCTCAAAATCCAGTCCTCCATAGTAGGACAAAACACATAGAGATTAGGCATCATTTCTTAAGGGACAATGTTAAAAAGAACAAAATTGAACTGCAATATATCCCAACTGATTTACAAAGGGGAGATATTTTCACCAAGCCTTTGGATGAAAAGAAACACACTTTCTTCCAAAATCAGTTAGGAATGTTAGATGGAGGAAGTCTTAAATAATCCCCAAGATTTTGAAAGCTAAAAATGGACCAAGACTAGGCAAAATTCTGATTTTTCTTAGTATTTAGGATTCTCTGATCTCTGAACTGCGCTCGACGATTTCCCCAAAGATCGTCGAACGGAGATCGACGATTTCCAGGATCGTCGAACTGAGTTGAGCGCCCCTCAGACAGCATGAACTATCTCCTTCGGTCAACGATCGTAGAACGGCGCTCGACGATCTTGTTCCCTGAACGATCGTCGAACGGAGCTCGACGCTTCCCAAGATCGTCGAACGGAGATCGATGATGTTGGAGTCTCTTCAGATTCCTTTAGAAGCCTCGATCGTCGAACAGAGTTCAACGATCTTTCCAATTCTGCGTCGAACCCTAATATAAAACTCTTTTTTTGCCGTCGTTCTCTCTTGCGCTTTCAATTTCTCTGCAGAAATTTTCTTCCCTCCAAACAGTTCTACCTTGGTCGTTTTGTTTGTTAAGTTTTTGCAGGTACAATGGCCGTCTCAGTTGCTGTCCTCGCCGCCATGAAGTTTGATGCAGGGTTTGACATCGATTTGGACTCCTTCAATACCACTGATCAAATCTTCCAGGACATCCTGAGTCTCTTCAAGGATCAACATTTGTCTGCCCTCATGACCACAAGAATCAAACTTGCCTCAGATGAAATAAAGGAATGGGTATATACTGCACACAACCTTGACAACAACACCATAGTTGGATCTATTGGTGGCACCCAGGTACCTCTGACCCCAACAGTCTTAACAGAGGTTTTTGGTTTTAGAAATGGAGATGACTCTGCTGAACTTTCTGGAGAAGAGTTTACTGATATACTTGCCAGGATGGGTCATCCTGAGGGAAACCCTAGCAAATTGTTCAAGAGGAACCTGTCAGTTGAATACAGGTTTCTGGCAGATGTTGTAGGCAAGGTCCTGTTGGCCAAACATTCTGCACATGACACCATCTCCAGACATCAGCTCTGCCTCATGGGAGCTCTGGTAGATAAGAAAAATCTGAATTGGGGAGAGGTCTTCTTTGACCTGATAAAGAAGAAAATAAATAAAAGCTTTGTAAATTTTGGAAGAATCCTTGGAGTTGTCCTTCAGGCTAAGTGCCCTACTCTGCTAGTCTCCTCTGGAGTGCATATCAATGCCTCCAAGAGACTCTCCTGTGCCCTTTTTGGCAAATGGGACAGGCAGATTAGCAAGCCCAGCAGGCCCTCTTCAGCTGCCCCTTCAGGCACCAGGACTCACAGAGTCACTCCCCCCCAGGTCTCTGCCCCTGCAGAGAACCTGCCTGCTGCTAGTGCTGCTTCTCCTCCTCCTCCAAGTTCAACCCTACCTCCAGCTCCATCCACCATTCCAGCCTCATCCCCCATTACAATCTCCAGCCCTTCTCCAACCTCTCTTCCATCCCCAGCAACCACCTCATCACCTCCAGTTGACCACTTCCACCCATTATTCTCATATCCACCTCCAGATGTCACCTCATCCCTATCCATACCATCTTTCACCCTTCTGGATGAATCCTACATGGATGATTCCCCCTCTTCTCCTCCAGACTTCCCCTCCACCTCAACATCTTTCCAAGATCTCCTCCACCACATCCTTGACCAACCATCATTCACTCCATCCATCTCTATACCCTTGTCCTCCATCTCCACAATTCGCACACCTCAGCCCTCTATCCCTTCACCATCCAGCACTCCCCCTCCAGCATCCTCAGCCATCCCAATTCCCTCTACCTCTGCTCCTGCCATTGAGCATGTAGATCTGCCAGCCCTAGCTGACAAGTTGTATGAGCTACTGGCCCCCAGGCTCTCTATTCTCATGGAGGCCTCCTTAGCTCCTCTACAACAGTCAGTGGCAGCCCTGTCTGCCAGGCTTTCTTCCCTCATTCCTCCAGCAGCCCCACCAGCAGTGTGCCTTGATACAGAGGTATCTGCATCCAGGCAGGGGGAGATGCCTTATGAAGCCATCCTTCATGCTGCTGTTGCTGCTGCTTCTGCTTCTGCTCCTGCTTCTGCTTCTGCTCCTGCTGCTGCTGCTGCTCCTGCTGTGCCTACTGCAGTCTTAGCAATTGACCTAGGGTCTTTGCTCACTGCATTTGATACTACATACTTAAGCTACCTCCCAGAGCCCCATGTTGTCCAGCCCCCTGAAGATCTGTCCAAGGCTCTGGTGCCCTTCTCATGCTGTGACCCCAGTATTATTTCTGCTTGTATTCATTCAGTGACTGTTGCTTCTGATGATGTTACTGCTGCTGCTGCTGAAGACAAGGCTGTATCTACTTCTGAAATTGTTGTTGCTGCTGAAGAAGACAATGTTCCAACTGCTGCTGATGAGTTCATTTCCCAGGATTCTCTGATGATAGAGGCTGTTGTTTTTGAGCCTGCTGAAGATGTTGTTGTTGTTTCTGAACCTGCTGCTGCCAAAATCCCTGAAGTAACTAGTGCTGTATCTGCTGGATCTGCTCCTGTATTTGCTGCTATACCTGCTGCTGGCCCTTCTGCTTCTGCCCCATCTGCTGCAATGAAACTGAAAGAAAATCTGATGAAAAGGATTGATGCCTTATATGATGCACAGAGTTCTGAATCTGAGGATTACAACACTGCTTCTGATGATTCCTCTGCCACCATTGCAAGGAAAAGGAAGGCAAGAAGTAAGGCATTGAAGAGGGTTCCTCCTGCCAAAGTTAGAGATGATAATGATGTTCCTTACTATATTCTGCACAACTGTCCAATTACTGAGCATTGGATGCAGTTCTCTAAGAATCAGCTAAAGGCTATGAAGAAGAAAAGAAAGTTTGATAAGGACTCCTCCCAGTTCAAGCACCCTCATCCTCCTCCACCACCTCCACCTGATGCAGGTGCAGGTGGCAGCTCTGCAAGATCAGGCCCAGCTAGAAGCCAGGCTCCCTACCAACCTCATGCTAGAACATATCAAAGGGAAAGCCAGTCTAGGGGCTCTTACTCTAGAAGGGGAGGATACAGGGGAAATCAAAGAGAGACTCAGGTTTACTCCAAAGGGCATTCCAGGCAGCACCCTTATTCCAGGGGAGGACATGTTCCTTCTGATACAACTTCAGGTCCATTCCCCTATAAGCTCAGAGAAACTGTGACTGCCAGGACTCCTCAAGATACTACTTCCAACAGGTATGAGCCACCTGTTCCATTTGAGGACCCTGAGAAGAATCCTGTTGCTTGGACTGCTAGAATGAAAGAGTTTGCTGCTTTAGACCAGATCAAGAAAGCCAAAGAGCAAGGCCTGGACACCTCCAATATATCTACAATGTCAGAACAAAGATAGAAAGAACTAGAAAGATATGCCTCCAGTAAGTTCTTTGATGCAGACAGGTACATGGAGTTGCATCCAGCTGCAGTGGTTCCCAGGACATCAAAGCAAATTTATTTGGGTGCAGCTGATGATACCAGATCCAAACAACAAGCTTTAGATCCTAACAGAGAAATCAAGATGGTAAAAGGCAAAGAGAAAAAGTAACTCTGTAAGGTGACATTTCTTGGTTTTTCTGACTGATTTCTGGATATCATATATATATATATCTGTGTGATGGTTCTGTAATGTCTGGCTACTGTTGTTTTTGTGTTTTTCTGATTGTATGATGTTGTTTGATTTTCAAAAGTCTGTAAATAGTTTTACTAACCCAAATAGGGGGAGATTGTTGGAACACCCTATTACTAATTTGGGTCAGGATCACTATGTCTCTAGGAATCTATGTTTGACCTTCTGTATAGCTTAATAGGTCAATTAGAATTGAGTCTAAGGGATTAGGAGTCTAGGTTTGGAAGCTGCCTTGAAGACCAAAGTTTTTCTGGAGACTAAGTCTAATCGTCGAGCTCAGCACGACGATTCGTCGAACTCCGGTCGACGATCGTCTAGCTCAACTTCTGCAGATCGTCGAGCTCCATTCGACGATCGCTGAGCTCAAACCTCATAATATCGTCGAGCTCCACTCGACGATCGCTGAGCTCAACTTCGCAATATCGTCGAACTCCATTCGACGATCGGTGAGCTCAGGTCGACGATTTTGACTCTGCACTGGATCCTTATCTTTGAGCTCAGATCGACGATTTCTTTGCTGCTTGCATTTTCCAGGTCGCTGAGCTCAGCTCGACGATAGCAGAGCTCAGTTCGACGATTTCAGTTATCTTTCAGAATTCAAATTCGAATCAGATAGAAGTTATTCTGCATTTAATTCAGAAGATCTGCTAGCCGTTTTCATTTACTCCTGGAGCAAGTTTCAAGGGATTTTTCAAGGAACAATTCAGTGGACCTTCCTTCAGAAGAAATTATGCAATTAAGGCTGTAATCAATGCAGACCAACGGCTATCTTTGACAGAGTAACATCCTATTCAGACACAGAGAATAAAAAGACAGAATGTTTTTGAATGAAATAGAGAAGAAATATAGAGATTGACAAGAACAGGACACAACCCAGAATATAGAGACACTCTCAATCTTCTGTCAACAAGAATTCTGAAGAACACTCATCAAAGAGATCAAGCTTTCAAACAAATCTTCAGATCTCTTCAGCTCTCAAAGTGTTCAAGGCCAACATCATCTCAAGACTCCAGACACTCAACATTTCAGCTTGCTGAAATCATCTATTGTTGGAGTTCTACATCTGAAGGCCTATCACCCTCAAGCAAAGCTCTTCTTCCTGAAGATCAAGGACTCAGGGGGAGCTTTGAAATCAATCCACTTAGTCTTCTCAGTTATTTGAGAAAAGAGAAGACTGCCATCACTCTCTCACCCCCACTCTGTAAAGGGTTTTTCAAACTCCCTTCAAAAGTTTGAATCTGGTTTTTGAGCACCTTGTCAAAAGCTCATTGGTGGCAAGACACCTGATCAAAAAATCTGTTTTGGTTTTTGAGCACCTTATCAAAAGCTCATTGGTGCCCAGGACACCTGATCAACTCATCCTGCAGTGGATTCCTACCTAGGGTGGTAGAAGAGTGGATGTACCCAAGTTTGGGGAACCACTATATTTCCTTGTGTCATCTGGTTCTGCCTGTTTTCTTTTTGTTTCTGGCCTAGCTTTTCTTGTGCTTAGTTTCTGCATAGCTTAGTTTTGTAATTAGTTTTATTTCTGCTTCCCTGCTCACACTCATTACAATAATTGTTGTAAAGCTTTGCAAAAGTTTTTCTTTGTGTTTCAAAAGCACCATATACTCTATTCACCCCCCCTCTAGAGTATATATGATCTAGTTTCCCCTTTCATCTTCTCTTGGAGACCTCCTTGGCTCCATTACTCCTGTCAGTGGCATCCCTTTCTGTCAGGCTCTCCTCTTTATTCCCTCAGGCAGCCCCTTCAGCAGTGTGCCTTGATCCAGCCATGTCTGAATCTAGGCAGGGGGCGATGCCCTATGAAGTGAGCCTGCCTGCTGCTGCTCTTGCTGTTTCTTCAACTCCTGTTGTTGCTGCTACTGCTGCTGTGTCTCAAGATCAAGTTCCACCTCCTGCTGTAGTCTTTGCAATAGACCTCAGGTCTGTGCTCTCAAAATTTGATTCTATATATTTCAGATGTCTGCCAGAGAAAGCTTATCTTCCAGAGACAGTTGCTATCCGGCCCCTAGAGGATTTGTCCAAGGCCCTTGTGCCCTTCTCTTGTTGTGACCCCAGCATCATCACTGCATTTGTTAACTCTGTTTATGCTGCTGCCACTCTTGCTGATAGCATTGTTGTTGTTTCTGATGTTGCTGCCCTTTCTGCTGACAATTCTGTTGATACTATTGCTGATACTGCTGATGAGCTAATTTCTAAGGAGATCCTTATGACAGAGGCACATGAGTTTGAGCCTTTTGTATTTTCTGATGATATTTCTGCTACTGATAATGCTGTTTCTGTCAGTGAAACTGCTGCTGCCCCAACTGCTGTTGTTACTGCTCCAGAACCTTATGTATCTGCTGCCTCATCTGCTTCAACTTCAACTGCCACACCTTCAGTATCTACTGCTGCTACTGCTGCAACAACTTCTGTATCTGTTGTTGTCACTACTGCTACTGCTTCAACTTCTGCTACTACAACCTCTACTGCCTCATCTGCTTCAATACAGCTCAAGAAAGATTTGATGAAGAAGATTGATGCCCTATATGATGATCAAAGTTCTGAAAGTGATGAGTTCAGAACAGATTCTGATGATTCTTCTGCTACCATTGCCAAGAAGAGAAAGGCAAGGAGCAAAGCCATGAAGAGAGTACCTCCTGCCAAGGTCAAGGACAACAATGATATACCATATTATATTCTTCATGATTGCCCCATAACTGAGCACTGGATGCAGTACTCAAAGAATCAACTCAAAGCAATGAAGAAGAAAAGGAAATATGAAAAGGGCTCTTCTCAATTCCAACATCCTCATCCTCCTCCACCTCCTCCTCCCGATGCAGGTGCAGGTGGAAGTTCAGCTGCTCAACCCCCTACTAGAAGTCAAACCCCCTATCAGCCACATGCTAGATCCTATCATAGGGGAAGCCAGTCCAGGGGTTCTCAATCCAGAAGAGGAGGATATAGAGGCAATCAAAGAGAATTCCAAGTTTATTCTAAAGGATACTCAAGGCAACATCCCTACTCCAGGGAAGGACAAATTTCATCTTACACCACCTCTGGTCCTTTTCCCTATAAATTGAAGGAAACAGTTTCATCAAGGCCTCCTCAGGACAATCCTTCTAATAGATATGAGCCACCAGTGCCATTTGAAGACCCTGAGAACAATCCAGCTGCTTGGACTGCAAGGATGAAAGAACTTGCTGCACTAGACCAGATTAAGAAAGCTAGAGAGCAAGGCAAAGACTCTTCCAACATCACTACAATGTCTGAACAGAGAAAGAAAGAGTTGGAAAGATATGGGTCAAGCAAATTTTTGGATTCTGACAGATACATGGAACTGCATCCTGAAGCTGTAGTTCCCAGGCCCAAACAGCAGACCACTTTAGGTGCAGCAGATGATACAAGATCAAAGAAAGAAGCTCTCAACCCCAACAGAGAAATCAAACTCATTAAGAGCAAGGAAAAGAAATGATAATGTAAGGTGACAATCATCTTGACTTCTGATTATTATCTGGGATGATATATATATATATATATATCTGTGATTCTGCAATGTCTAGTTTTTTGTTTTTCTGTATTGCTGCTTGTATGTTGTTATTTAATTTTCCAAACTCTGTAAATAGTAATCCTAACCCAAATAGGGGGAGATTGTTGGAACACCCTATTACTAATTTGGGTCAGGATCACTATGTCTCTAGGAAACCAATGTTTGACCTCCTGTATAGCTTAAAAGGTCAATTAGAATTGAGTGTAAGGGTTAGAAGTCTAAGTTTTGAAGCTGCCCTCAAGACCCAGAATCTTTCAGTTTGAGACTATGTCATATCGTCGAGCTCAGCACGACGATTCGTCGAACTCCGATCGACGATCGTCTAGCTCAACTTCGACAGATCATCGAACTCCATTCGACGATCGGTGAGCTCAGTTCGACGATCTTTGACTCAGTATTGGATCTCTATCTCTGAGCTCAGTTCGACGATCTTCGAGCTCAGATCGACGATATTTTGTTGCAGTATAAGTCCATATCGCTGAGCTCAGTTCGACAATAGCAGAGCTCAGTTCGACGTTTTCTGATGACTTCAAGGATTTTTAAGATTCAAATTCAGATCAGTTAAGGAGTTATTCTGCAATTAATTCAGAAGATTTTCTAGCCGTTTTCATTTATTTCTGGACCAAGTTTCAACGGATTTTCAAGGAATGTTTCTTTGGACTTTCCTCCAGAAGACATTTTGCAATTAAGGATGCAATTAATGCAGGCCAACGACTATTCTTGACAGAGGATGTTTCTTCTATTCAGTACCAGAGAATAAAAGACAAGAATTTTTTGAATCTCTCTCTCAGAGATAGATATCAACAATCCTCAGAACAAAGACAAGAAGAATAAGAAAAATATTCTCTGTCTCAAAGAATTCTCTGAAGAACACACATCCAAGGAGATCAAACTTTCTGAAATATTCTGATCTCTCTTATCTCAAGTGTTCAAGGCCAACATCTTTCAAGACTCCAGACACCCAACATTTCAGCTGTTGTTGAAATTATCTTTTGCTGGAGATCAACTTTTGAAGGCTTATCACCCTACAGCAAAGCTTCTTTTCCTGAACATCTCAAGGACTCAGGGGGAGCTTTGACACCATCAAATCCACATAGTCTTCTCAGCTGATTTGAGAAAGAGAAGACTTCCATCACTCTCTCACCCCCATCTCTATAAAGGATTTCTCAAACTCCCTTCAAAAGTTTGAGCTTGGTTTTTGAGCACCTTGTCAAAAGCTCATTGGTGGCAAGACACCTGATCAAAAAATCTGATTTGGTTTTTGAGCACCTTATCAAAAGCTCATTGGTGCCCAGGACACCTGATCAACTCATCCTGCAGTAGATTCCTACCTAGGGTGGTAGAAGAGTGGATGTACCCAAGTTTCGGGGAACCACTATATTTCCTTGTGTCATCTGGTTTTGCTTGTCTTTATTTTTGTTTCTGGCTGTGATTGTTCTGTGATTAGCTTATGAATACTTTAGTTCTGTGATTAGATTTATTAACTGCTTCCCGGCTCACTCAGATTACAACAATTGTTGTAAAAAGTTTTCAAGCACCATATACTCTATTCACCCCCCTCTAGAGTATATCAGATCTAGCTGCACTTTCAGTTGGAACACCCTATTACTGATTTGGGCAAGGATCACTATGTCCTTTAGGAAATTTGTTTTGACCTCCTTGTATAGATCTAAAGGTCAATTATAACTGAGTCTACGAGTTAGAATTTAGGTTTGAAAGCAGCCCTCAAGACCCTCAAGACCAGATATTTCAGTTCAGGAGACTAAGTCATTTCGTCGAGCTCAGGACAACGAATCGTCGAACTCCATTCGACGATCTCTGAGCTCACCTCGACGAATCATCGAACTCCATTCGACGATCTCTGAGCTCAACTTCAACGAGTCGTCGAACTCCATTCGACGATCTTCGAGCTCAGATCGACGTTCCTGTCTCTAGTTTATTTCCCTATCTCTGAGCTCAGTTCGGCGATAGTTAAGCTCAGATCGACGCTTTCTGCTTCAGTCTATGTCCAGTCACTGAGCTCAGTTCAATGATAGTTGAGCTCAGGTTGACGTTTTTCTGGAGAGATCGACGTTTTTCAATATTCAAATTCAGACAGTTATGGAATTATTCTCAGCATTTATGTCAAGGGTCTTGTAGCCGTTTCAATTAATCTGGAGCAAGTTTCAAGGGATTTTCAAAGCAATGTTTTATTGGACTTTCCTCTAGAAGACAAAATATAGTTAAGGAAGTAATTTATGACAGGCTAACGGCTATCTTGGACAGAGAATCATTCTATTCAGATCTAGGGAATAAAAGATTTATTCATATTCTGCTGGAAAACAACAACTATTTTTTCAACAATAACAACAGAAAGAGAAAGAGTTGCAGATATTCATAGACATAATTCATACAGGAACACACATCACTGAAGGAGATCAATATTCTGAAATTTCTAGATCTCTTTCTGATTCCAGTGTTCAAAGGCCATTATCATTCAAGACTCCAGACACCACACATTTCAGCTATTGCTGCAATCATCTTTTGGTGGAGATCAAATCTTCTGAAGGCCTATCACCCTACTACAAAGCTTCACTTCCTGAACAACTATAGATCTCAGGGGGAGCTTTGACAACATCCACTATCTTCTCTCTAATTGTTGATAGAGAAGATCATCTCTCTCTCTCCCTCTCTCTGTAAAGGGTTTATCAAACTCCCTTCAAAAGTTTGTGTTGGTTTCTGAGACCTTGTCAAAACTCAGTGGTGGCAAGACACCTGATCAAAAAATCATGTTTGGTTTTTGAGTACCTTATCAAAAGCTCATTGGTGCCCAGGACACCTGATCAACTCATCCTGCAGTGGATTCCTACCTAGGGTGGTAGAAGAGTGGATGTACCCAGATTGGTTGGGGAACCACTATAGCTCCTTGTGTCATCTGGTTGCTTATTTTCTTTTGTTTTCTGGCTGTGGTTTGTGATTTTTCTGTGATTGCTTTGTAATTAGATAGTTGTAGTGTTTGCTGTATTTCATTTGCTTCCCTGTTCACTTAGGAATACAACAAGAGTTGTAAAAAGTTTTAGCAAGCACCATACTCTATTCACCCCCCCCCCTCTAGAGTATATCAGATCTAACCTGCACTTTCAGTGTCCTCCACAAATGAGAGGTATGGGGGTCTATTTATAGTCCCGAGGAGGTAACGGCTTCCGGTGATGTTACCCCCAGTGAGACGGTAACTTGAGCGAGAAGAGGATGGAGGCCTCCAAGTCTGCAATAGGTCATGCGGACTGGGGCTTGCTTCTGGAACTGGTCCTGCTAATGGCAGATTGGAAAGAGTCTGCCCGGACTAAGCTGATCGAGCCCGCACCAAGTATGTGTGGGCTGAGGAAGCATCCTCCCGCTGCTGGGAAGCGGGAGCTGGAAGCTGAGTGGCGGACTGCGAGGATAATCCGCGGAGTCCACCACTGATGAACTGAGCGAGCACGCGCCAGGGGCAAGCCGAGGAGGTTTCCACTGAGACCGCAGAGTTCGCAGGAGGCTGCGCGGTCTGGGACTGCCTTCTGGAGGTTCCGCTGCTTGGCGGACCCGGAGGAGTCCGCCACTACTGTTCGAGCCCGAGCCAAGACTATGTGGGCTGGGGAGGTTGACCCTGCTATTGGAGAGAAGCGGGTGTTGGAGGCTGAGGAATGGCGGATAGCATAGCGAATCCACTGAGTCCGCGGATTCCACAGGAGGCTACGCGGTCTGGGACTGCCTTCTGCTGTGGAGAAGCAGGTGGAGGCCGAGGAATTGCAAGATGCATAACGAATCCCCTGAGTCCGCGGAGTCCGCCTCTGCTGATAAGTTGAGTCCGCGGAGTCCGAGGCCTGCTATTACTGAGCTGGGGTTCATCAACGTAGGCGGACTGCAAGGTTTGACTGCACTACGAGTCCGCTCAGCTCACGATGCAGTGGATGTGGCTGCTAATCTTTGCGGGTAGCCGGTGAGTTGGAGCATCTGCACTCCTTAAGCAGACTGAAGAAGCTGGCTGCCCATGCTGTTAGAGTCCGCCATAGTTGAACGGAACTTGCGGCACATGCTTGGTGACAAGGGATTTGTGACCCGCGGGACTGACGAGGCAGGCCGCGCATGTTGGCAAGGTGGAAACCGAGGTGGCTGGCTGGCGGCCTAGAGGCAGGTCGCCACTTTTTGTTTGGCGGTGTGAGCGGTCTGGGCGGATAAACATTCGAGTCCGTCATCATTGGACATCGCCTGTCAGGAGCAGGGTACGTAGCGACTTGTTGCCGGCCTGTGCAGATAGGGATCCGAGTCCGGAAAAAGTGGCACCTGTTGAGACAGTTGCGGTTAAGTTGACAATGGAGCGGCCAGCAGGGGTGGACTGAAGAGGCAGTCCGCGGCCCCTGTCGACCAAGGGAACAACGCGCGGCCGGAGCGGTCAGACTGCTGACACCGCTCAAGCCGTGCAGCCTGAGCGGACAGAAAACCCTGTCCGCCCATCCTAGGATGTCGCGACCTCCAGGAGGAACCTGGAGCAGGCCGTTACTAGCGAGCTGGCTGCCATTGGAAGGATTGCCAATTTTGGGGTTAATATATGCCAGGCAAAGCCAACATAGTGGCAGATGCCTTGAATAGGAAATATTCTGGTCAAGGGAGTTGGATAAAAGCTCATGATGAGCGGTTGATGCAGGACTGGGAGTCCCTTGACATAGAGTGTGTAGCAAGAGGCGAGTCTAGCATTATAACGGTCCAAGCCCATCCCATGGTAACCCGCTGGCACCGCCGGCCTACCAGGCGTCCAGACCCGGGCCCACCACTGGTAGTCAGCCTTTCACATTCAAGCCTGCAGGCCATGCATCGCAACCCCTCTCCGGCCTATTTATCAGCACGGTAGGTTGTTGCCACTGGGTCTCGAACCCAGGACCTTGATAAGAGAGCTTTCCACCACTCCCTCATCACCAATTGAGCTGCAGCTCAATTGGTGATGAGAAGTGAAGGAACTCCATAGTTAAGCGTGCTTGGGCGAGAGTAGTACTGGGAAGGGTGACCTCCTAGGAAGTCCCCGTACGGCCCAGCTTAATTGTCAAGTTCGCTCATCAAAGGGAGGCTGCGACCACGAACAACCTGCCAGTGGTTGGAGAGGGGTTGGGGTGCTTGGGCTACAGCCCGGTAGCGTCGCCTAAAGCGGAGCCGTGACGTTGTCATGTTGGATCGGCTAGGGGCGTTACAATAAAAAAAGTGCTCGTTTTATAACGGTCTAGACCTATCCAGCCACTCCCTCATCACCAACTGAGCTGCAGCTGGAAAGAAAGTTAAGGTGGTGGGTCTTCGGTATGGGTTAGGCGATGCACCGACGCCAATACGATGACTCGGCAAGTGTGGTTTTACACTTCGCCAAACTTAAGTCCGGCGGTCCAGTCGATAAGAGTACGCGGTAGTCCGCTTAGTGCACCAAGCATTGAGGCGTACGATAGGTCAGACCGGTAGTGCTTTTACTGGTTTTGAGGTGGGCGAGGCCTAACCCACCGCTTCCATCTGCCACTACGGAGGTATCCTGGGAGGTAACGGCTCCGAAATGGGGAACTAAAGGTCTGTGTGCACAGAGTTGGGTGTGTGTTGCACTTGCATGTCCATCATACCCACTTGCATGTCATAGCATCAACGATTCATTTAACCATGACACCTAAAGTATAAGTGGTATGGGTCGCTTATACATTAGGCCCTGCAAAACGACCCCTTGGTCTATAAGCTTGTGTGGGCAAGTTTATAAATTAAGGTTATTTCAAAATATATATATATATACTGCTTGTGATAACCGACACCCCAACGTATAAAGTGGTATAGGACATTTTATACGATGAGAGTCTTGTAGAAGATCCCTTGGCTTATGTGTACTCACATAAGTGAAGGTTAAATTCCTTTCTTACTTTACCTATTATAACCTGATTATGAATTGCTAGCTAGGTTCCCCCTGTCACCTGTTTTTGCTTTCTCTCCACTTTCACGTCCTTTCCTTTCTTCCTCCCCACTCGGTGCCTAGGATCATGGGGGAAGGGGTAGGGGATGATAGGGCTTAGTCTTATAGACTAATGACTTTGGAACCACATCATATTAGGGGATCGTGGAGCCAGGTATGGAGGAGCAGCCCAGGAGACCGGTGTGATTGGAGACAGGGCAGTCTAGCTCAAGAGTGCAGCCAGATGGGACCGTGAGTTCCGACTTCTAGTAGTTTTTTTATTTTGCTTCCGCATGAGAGATATGTAGTGAGGATATTGATGTACCGGGCTTAAGCCCTTATTTTCTGTACTCTTTTTCTGTGGACACTCCCTTCGTGGAGATTTATATATATATGTGATTTGCTGTGGACTTATCTTCTCTTGCACTGCAACTTTTGCTACAGTTGCGATCGATTTGGCCGGCAGGATCGGCATCTTGTAGTGATGACCTTCCCGGGAGCGAAGGTGTCACCGCAAGGCAGCGGTTCTCGGCATAAGACCCCGGGGTTTGAAAAGAAAAAAAAAAGAGGGGGTCTTACAAGTGGTATCAAAGCGAGGTTTCGATCCTCGGACCTGTGGGTGATGAGGGAGTGGAGGAAAGCTCTCTTATCAACGTCCTGGGTTCGAGACCTAGTGGAAACAACCCGCCGCTGCTGATAAACATGCACGGAGAGGGGTTGGGGTGCATGGACTGCAGGCTTGAATGTGATAGGATAACTACCAGTGGTGGGCCCGGGTCTGGACTCTGGTAGGCCGGCGGTCCAGCGGGTTCCCATGGGATGGGCCTGGACCGTTATAAGCATGTCTCAGTTGAACTGGATTGAAATGCAGAACGACTTGTCCGATCGTATTCGGGAATCGACCATTTTGGATGTGGAGTTCCTTCCATACATGGTGGAAGCTCAAAAGGGCAAGCGTAGCACCTGGGAGCTGATTGATGGGATTCTGAGGAAGGACAAAACGATTTGTGTACTGCTGTTTGGCAAGCTCCTTGAGGATTTGATGTTTGAGGCTCACTTCACAAAGTACTCCATTCACCCGGGCAGTACAAAGATGTACTTGGATACGAAGAAATCCTTTTGGTGGCCTGGTTTGAATCAGGATATAGCTTTGTACATGAGTCGGTGCCAAACTTGTGCCTTAGTGAAGGCTGAGTGTCAGAAGCCGGGCGGGTTCCTAAAGCCTCTTCCAATTCCCGAGTGGAAATTTGATGACATCTCCATGAACTTTGTACATGGGTTACCTAGATCGTAGCTGCGTAACGACGTGATTTGGGTGATCATGGATCGAGTGACCAAAGTGTCTCACTTCTTCCCAAATTGGAAAGAGGACAATATGGAGAAGATGGTAGAGATATATGTTCGCAACATCGTGCAACTAAATGGAATTCCAAAGAGTATAGTTCGTGATCGCGATGGATGTTTCACATCCAAGGACTGGAGGTTGGTTTAGAAGAGTTTGGGAACGAAGTTCAGATTCAGCACGACCTTCCATCCTCAAACTAATGGGCAAACCGAAAGAACGAACCGTACTATGGAGGATATACTGAGGATGTGTACTTTTGACTTCGTTAAGAAGTGGGAAGATCACCTCCACATGGTAGAGTTCGCTTATAACAATAGTTACCAAGCAAGTATAAAGATGGCGCCGTATGAAGCTTTGTATGAGAGGCGGTGTCGAATACCGATGTGTTGGATAGAGATGGGAGACACCAAACTTTTGGGAAAAGAAGTGGTAGCTGATGCATGCGAGTGGTAGATGATGTATGCGAGTTGATCGTGCATGAAGGTTGCTCAAGACCGGTAGGCAACTGGGTCTATTTAAAGAACAAGTCGTTCAAAGGCATTTCGCGGATTCGCTGACTCAAGAAGTTGAGTCCAAGGTTTTTGTGACCTTTTGAGGTTATAAAATGGGTGGGAGTAGCAGCGTACCAGTTGGCGTTGTCCACAGAGCTGAGTGGATTACACAATGTTTTCCATGTCTCCGTCTTAAGGAAAGCCTTAGTGGAGGCTAGTGTGGTGATCGAATCAGCATCGGTGCCGATAGAAGAGGACTTGAAGACGCGAGTTTGTCCAGTTAGTATATAGGATACAGAGGTTCGGCAGTTGCGGAACAAAGAAGTTAAGCTCGTGAAGGTGCATTGGGATAACTGAGGGCGTGACGAGTTATCTTGGGAGCATGAGAAAGCAATACGCGAGGACTATCCCGAGTTATTTGTATAATTCTGGTTTGAAACAGTAACCGGTATGTAGCAACGGTGTTTTGAAACGTTGCAATATTTTTTTCGGCTGTTTGCCTGATTAGAAATGGTTTGTCGAAAGCTGTTGCAACAATGTTTTTAATTGCTGCAATATTTTTCTTGCTGTCTTCTTATATGAAGATTAATTTCGGGGATGAAATTCTTGTAAGGGGGGAGGAGTTGTAACACCCCAGTTTTCAGACCTGGAGTCGCTGGAAGCTAACGCCCGGCGGAAGAGATACCGATGTATGTAGGTCGTTGAGCTCGGCATTGGATCCTGTGCGCACAATCATGGGATCCAATACGCACGACCACTGGTCAAGCGCCACGGATCGCGCACACTATTTTTAGTTTTTTCGAGTTCTGCCTAGGGCAATCGCACGAACATTGGACATAGTGCGCACAACCATTGGTCATGCGCCGCATCTCGTGCGCATTTATCCCGTTTTTCTGTAGTTCTGCCATTGTTAAACGCACGATCATGAGATTAAGTGCGCACGACCACTGGTCGTGCACCATTGATCGTGCGGGCGGGTGCAGGTCCGTCATTTCATTTCGTGGCCGTCCGATGCTTCCTTAAACCCGATCCGAAGGCACAGAATCTTCCGCCCAAATGCCTTTATTAGGGCTGAGAGGGCCTTTCCCCTCATTTCTAATCTCTTAGAGTGAGTTAGGGTGGAGAGGAAGATAGGGGAGCAGTAAGTAGAAGGTCTTCCACCTCCATTGATGGAGCTTCGGAGCTCCGATCGTCATTCCGAGACCAGATCCATGGAGAGGGCATGGAGGCGCTCATGTCAATACGTTCAAAGCAAGGATTCCATGGCTAGGGAGAGAGGTCATAAGGTAACGATATTTTCTCCTCTCGGTTTCTAGGATGTGTGCATAACAACTCTTTCTTTCTTGCTTTTCAAGCTCTTGGACACCAAATATCTCAAATGAGAGGGATTTGGGTCGCCATGGTTCAAGAGGAACCAGTTGGTCGATTGTGTTCATCCCTAGCATGATATTGCATTAGAGATCCGCTTCGTTAATAGATTAGGCATGGTGGGTGTATCCATAGTCGCGACCATTAGTCCGACTCGGTGATGTTGCATAACGAGACTTAAGGATTTTTTAGAAATCCATTGTGGAAAGATACCGTTTGCGATGTATGTGTTTCCCCCTTTTTCGAGTGAGTACTTGTAGCCAGAACCAGACAAGGTTAGCTCCGCGTTGGCGGTATATGGTTTCCTTTGTGCGCGGGAACATTGCAGTACAAATAAGGAATTAGGGTGGGAAAGTCTAGGGATTGTGATGTGCTAAAGTTCGGCTTTGTCTCCGTGGTTGGCTGGCTATCGCGTGACATGCAAGTCATATTGGGAGACTGTCCTGGCGAGACCAGTCCCCTTCTGTGAGACTGATGAGAACGCCAAGCATAGGACTAGCCCGGGCAATGAAGCCCATGAGCGGGTGGGGTCCGGCGAGTGGTCTTAGAATCGGTTTGTGTGTGAGATGGAATCCTGACATGAGAAGTCAGAGTTTGCAGGCAAGCCCAGGTTTAAGACCCCTGAGCGGGTGGGGCCTTGGCAAGATTTCCATGTGGTGGCTTGTATGCCGTTAGGGGAATTACAGTACCCTTTTTGTTTGCGGCTTGATGCCGATGGGGACATTGGACGTACCCAGTTGTTATGTTATGATGATGTGCTAGATGCATACGTGATAGGGTGCCTTGGGTGAAGCCCGAGTTTGCATACATGTTGCATAGTAGGTCCCTTTAATTATATGTACAACATAGAAAACGTGTATGTTGTTTAAGACATTCAGACCTGTTTTTAAAGCTTTACATGTTTATGTATATGGCATACAAAGTACTGACTTTCAGGTTTGAGGTGCACCCTGTGGTCCGTTAGGGGCGGCCGGGAGGAGATGTGTTGGTTACACAGTAGAGGTCAGCCATTGCTGACCAACGTTACTATAAATTTTTGCAGAGCAAGGATCACAAGCGGGAGCAAGTGCGCTTGCCGAAAAGGCCAAGCCTCATGAAGTGATTACCATGCTTACTAACTTGTTTTTTCCTCTTGACTGTGATGCTCCCTGTATTTGGTATTTCTGGCTTGCATGCCGAGGTAGCCTAGGAGTGCTTTTGCACATTGATGTTTGACCTTGTTGTCAATCAGTTTTGGACTTTTGTTTTGTAAGGCCTTAAGGCAATTTTGATATTCCTGATTGGTAGTGGGTAACTTCTTGTCTTGTTGGTATGTTTCCGCTGTGGCTTTATTCTGAGTTTTGAGTTGGGTAGATAATATCATCTTTTAATGCTTAAGCTGTGGTGTCCGTATGCTGTGGGGCCCTGGCGGGACCCATATAATATGGTCATTAAAGGGGAAGTGTTACAATTTGGTATCAGAGGCAGGTTAGTGTCCAAGGTATGTCTTCGTGGACGAACGTACTAAATGAATTGCGATAAGAAGTTATCCACATAGGAGTATCGTGGGACCGTGAGTGTCCTTGTGTCTAGTTATGCGACTAGAAACTGATTCAAACTGCTGAGGGCGGCCGAGACGCCAGTAGAATATCATGCGGAGTTTGCAAGTTTCATGTTGGAGGGCGATGCTAAGCTATGGTAGGTGAGCCATAGCGGTCGCTAGTTTCCTGGTCGCACCCCGACCATGGAGGAGTTCGAAAATGCTTTCTTGAAAAGTAGATTCCTGTGTCGACGATGTTATCCCTTGAGAGTAAATTCGTGCACTTGGTGGAGCGAGACAAGATAGTGGACGAGTATGTTCAGGAGTTTACTCGATTAGGCTATTATGCTGGAACAACCATGACAGACGTTATGGAGAGGGACAACCTCATCTACCACGGACCGAGGGAGAATCTGAGGCAACCCCGCATATTTATGAATAATGCCGGTTTCAATGAGTTGGTTGAGGCTGCTAGAACTTGGAGAGCGATTTGGAGCGAACCCAACGTCGAGAGGGTTTTGCTGCAAAGCAGGGAGAAGGAAAGTCTTCTCAATCTCAAGGAAGGGAGTAAGTGGAAGAAGAAGTCCCATGAAAGTATGGGGTTAGATCTGAAATACTTTAGAGGGGGGGGGGGTGAATAGAGTATTTAGGGTTTATAAAACTTTTTGCTAATTAACAAATCAGTCCTAAGATAATTCAATCTATCACTGGTGCTGCAGAAATTAAATTAAATACCACAAACATAGTAAACCTAAGCCACACACCCACAGCAAGAACAAAAGAAAAAGTGCAACCAGATAACATAAGAATTTTATAGTGGTTCCCCAACCTGGGTACATCCACTCTTGTACCATCCTGGTAGGAATCCACTCAGGTTTTTGATCAGGTGACTGCCACCAATGAGATTTTGATCAGGTGCTCAAAAACCAATCCTCAAGTCTTTTGATCAGGTGACTTGCAACCAGGAATAACTTTTGAAGGGAGTTAAGAACCCTTTATACAGTGGTGGATGAGAGAGTGATTATGACTTCTCTTTCTCAAATACCACTAAGAAGACTTTAGTGGATCTTGATTTTGACAAAGCTCCCCCTGAGATATAGATTTTTTTCAGGAAGGATGGAGCTTTGCTTCAGGGTGAGTAGGCCTTCAATGTTTCAGCCTTGACCAGCAGGGTATCCAGGTGCTTCTTGACTGATATGGTAATTATTGTCTTTTGAAGAATCCTGGGATTAAGACAGAAGAAGACTCTTGATTTAAATGGTTCTTCTTCTTCTACTTCAACTTGCTGTTCTATCTCTGGTCAAGGGCTAGGGCTCCTTGTTCTCTATTACTGTATGATTGATGTTACTCTATTGTGCTCTGCGTGTTCTCCTGAGAAGAAGGAAGAAAACACTTATTGTTGTCTTGTGTGTACTACTGGAAGGAAGAAGAAAAATCCTTTTTATATTTCCTGCGAAATCTTTCTTCTTAACTTTGAATTTCTTCCTTCATTTAATGCCGACGGCCTAGAGAATATTTGCATTGAATGATTTCCCCAACTGTCCCATGGAAAAATGGCAAGCAATAATCCAGATGAAGACCGTAATCAATGCTTGCTTCTAACGGTAATATTCATAGAATCTTTAGCATTGATTATACAGTAATTATTGCAATAAATTCGGGACAGAGGGAGGAAAATATCTAAGTTTGGAACTTCACAGAAATCGTTGAGCAGAGAACAGAATTTGTCTACCTGGATCCAGAGTTCCTCGAGCTGAGAAGTCAAGTTCGTCGACCAGATAATAGTTGTTTGTCAAGCTGAGATCCAAGATCATCGACCTAGGAACAAATAACTACTTTCTCTAGACCCTTGTCAATTCTGTGCATCAAGATCGTCAAGCTGAGAGTATAACTTCGTCGACTGGAGTTCAGAATTCCGTGTTTCTTGGACTTAAGAATGTTGAAGAAACGTGTCCAAAAATCGTCGACCTCAGAACTGGGTTCGTCGACCTGAGAACTAGTTTCGTCGAGTTGAGAGTTTCTAACTTCTACTTGATAAATCTTGCCAAGAATGTGGTCTAAGTTCGTCGAGCTGAGAAGATGAATAAGTCGACTGGAATATGATTCTGGACTTAGAATACTTACATGTTTCTAGAATAAGATGTTGAAGTAGAATACCCAGAGATCGTTGACTTGAGAACTAAGTTCATCGAGCTCAGCTCAGAGAATTTTCTCTGAGTTCGTCGAGCTGAGCATAGCTTTCATCGACCTGAGTTCGACGAACGTCGAACTCATTTTCCTGAGTCTTTGAAATCTCTAAGTCTTGAGACTTTTTGTAGTATGTTGATGGTTGGTCCAAGCAATGTTGATTCCAAGGACATGGCCTAAAATCTAGGACACAAACATGACCATAGCTATAAATATTGGGTCAAACATCCTAGTTTAGTAAACCTAGCCCAAATCCAACTAGGGATCCAACAATCTCCCCATATTTGGGTGAGGTCACAAATTACAGACATTCAAAATATACAAAGAAATAAAACATATATCTGGCATGAAAAATTTAAGTGTGCAGCAGATATATATATACAGTAAGCTTTGTCTCAGAAACATAAACAGACAGTTTTAAAGATAACAGAAAGACTGAAGACAGTTCATAATTTATTTCTTCTTCTTTTGTTTCTTGTGCTTCTCTTTAGCTTTTTCTCCTGGCTGTGTAAACTTGATTTCCCTGTTAGGATCAGCTGCTTGAGCTTTTGTCATTGTCATGTCGGCAGCTCTAATGATATTCAGGGAGGTAGCTCTTGGCACTACAACTTTAGGATGCAACTTCATATATTCATCAACATTAAAAAATTTATTAACTTTAGCAAACCTATTGAGCTCTTCCTTCCTGTATTTGGACATGGTAGTGTATTCAGAAGGATCCTTTCCTTTAGCTCTTGCTTTGTTGATCATGGATAGGCCAACCAATTCTTTGAATCTAGCCATCCTAGCAGTTGTAGTTGTCTCAGGATCTTCAAAGGGTACAGGAGGGGAAGCAGGTCTCTTTGAGCTTTCAGCTTTCCGATGTTCTGTAATTTGCTGCTGTTGATGTTGAGGTTGTTGTTGTTGTTATTGATGTTGTGGTTGCCTGCCTGATGAATACTTCCTCTTCTGGCTACTTCCTGAAGAGGACTAGGACCTACCCTGATGTCTCTGACAGGTTTGAAACTGGGTAGTCCTCTGAGTTGAAGAACTTGAAGCACAAGCAGCAAGTGGAGGAGGAGGAGGAGGATATTTTCTATATCTCTGAGGAGGTGGTGAATATCTCCTACTTTTCTTCCTTTCTTCTTGCTGGTTCTTGGACAGCCACATCCATGCTGGCATGCCCTTATAGGGTGTGATCTTCTGGAGTATATAGTATGGAGTGTCATTTGCTGGAATTGGTTTTGGGGTAGGAGGTGGAGGAGCTTTCCTCTTCTTAGATACTTTCTTTTTCTTAGGCTCATCATCTGAGTCCTCTTCATCATCATCCTCATCACCAGAATCCTAAGGAGTATCATACGAAGCATCAATAGCTTTTAGTACTGATTTGTCAATGGGCTTTTCAGCCTGAATAGGAGCTGGAGGAGGAGCTGGAGCTGGAAAAGAAGGGCTATACAGAATAGTGCTTTCAGCCACTATTGTATTTTCCTTTTCTATATCAGCTATGATCAATGTATCAAGATCAGGCATGGGTGAATCATCCATAACAAAAACTGGAGCAAGAGGAGATGAGATAATGGGGGAAACATCTCTGGGAGGAGATGGAATAACTGGAACCTCTATAGCTGGAACCTCTGTTGTAACAAAACTAACATTTAGTTGCTTGACAACCTTGGGGCTTATGGGATAGGTGTATGGGACTATAGCCAAAGATGGCTTAATGCTGTACTCTAGAAGGATATTAAAATAAGCTGTATCAAAACTGCTTAACAAATTTAAAAGATCAACTGTGGGATTTATAATAAAATTACCAGCATTTGTTATTTCCTCTGGGGCCTGCTCATCTATTTAAATATCAGATTCAATAAAATGAATTAAATCAAATAAATCTTGATCAGCATCTGTATCTACTTCTGCTGCATCTTTTTCTGCTGTATCTGCTGCTGCATCTACTGCTACTTCTGTTGGTTCTGCTGCTGCTGTTACTGCTATTATTACTGCTGCTTCTTCTTCTTCATGGAGTATCACCCCCTGCCTGGTTTCAGTGGATACTGAAGCGAGGCCCCTAACTGAAGAGGAAGGAGCAGAAAGAGCACATATTTTTGCAGCTAGGGACGAAATGGAAGTAGCAAGAGGTGAAATGGCCTCTGTGATGAGATTTTTGACGAGGGGAGTGAGAAGGGCAATGAGAGGTGGAATAATGGAGGGTTCCAATTGTAGAAATGCAGAGGGTTGTGCAGAAGGTGTTTCAGTGGAAACAAAAGTGGGAATGGAAGATGCTGGTGGAGGAGAAGGTAGAGTATCTTGTATGTGTTCATCCTGAGGAGAAGGAGTATGAAGGGGGGATGTGAGCAGATTGAAAGATAAGATGTTGTCCAGATGGTGGGGTAAGGGACATGAAGGTGGTGATGTAATGGGTGTACCATGGGGGGAGGGAGTATGAGTGTGGGATGGAAGTTGTTCATCATGTTGGGAGGAAGGGGATGTATGAAAGTGAATATGAGTGGGAGATCTATGTATTGGGGATGATGGAGGTGTGGGAAGGTGAACTTTGGTTTGGACTATGGAGGGGAGTTTGTGTGCCATTTGAGGATGATGTTGGATGGCTGGAGGTGATGGAGGTGAAGTAGGGAGATCTTTAGTAGGGTTTATTAACTCCCTTCAAAAGTTTATTGTTGGTTTTTGGGCACCTGATCAAAAGTGTAAAGGGTTGTGGGATCTCCCTGTAAATAAATCTTATGGTGGCAGTTACCTGATCAAGAACCTGATAGTGGATTCCTGCCAGGGTAGTAGAAGAGTGGATGTAACCAGTTTGGGGAAGCACTATAAAATTCTTGTGTTGTTTGGTTGTTCATTTTCTCTTTGTTTTGCTGTGCTGTTATAGTGTAGTTTAGCTTAGTTTCCATTTCTTTATATACTACTACTATTATCACTTATTTCTCTCACAAATTGTTTTTAGCCAAAAAGTTTTAAGTTACTCTATTCACACCCCCCTCTAGAGTATATTAGATCTATCCCCTAACTTTCAATTAGTATCAGTAGATTATCAATTGCCTAAGTTGTCTTTCAATTGGTATCAAAGCAGTGTTCCTTTGGTTTCTCAAGCAAACACTTGAAACAACAGATCCTTCATAGATCTGATTTCTTTTTCCTTAATTTTTTTGGTTATTTCATATCATGGAATAGAATAGGGATTATGCATGCACCAGACCTCCAGTTTGCAATCTGAACAAGTTTGCTATCTGGAATGCAAGAATTAAACTATATATCAACTCCATTGATGAAGATATTTTTAATTCTATTTTGACATGACCACCAATTCTAGAGGCTACATATACTGTAACGTCCAGCACTCATACTATTCCACCACCTGAGTGGACAGATGCACAAAAGAAGGCCAAGATAGTTGATGCCAAGGCCATGAACATTCTGGCTCAGACAATATCAGATGACATTTTCCAGAAAGTGGCAGAGTGTACATCAGCTAAGGCTATCTGGGATTCTCTAAACCAGGTGGTTGCTAGTTCTGCAGATGAGAGGAAAGATAAAAGATCAAATCTCATCTCTCAATATGAGAACTTCAAGAAAGAAGAGGCAAAGTTAGGGAGTGACATGTACAATAGACTCAGCTCAATCATCAATGAGCTGAAAACCCTGGATAAGGACATAACACTCACTGAGGTAAATGATAAAATCATCATTTGCTTCCCCAGCTCATGGGATTCCAGAATTTGGCCAATTAAGGAGGCCATAAGTCTGAATGAGATCTCCACTGAATCCCTACTAGGAAAGCCCAAGTCATATGAACAGTTAATGAAGTTTAGAGAAGCTGCTGAACAGAAGACTCCCACACCAGTTAGAAAGGAGCAAAATATAACATTCAAAGCACCAGAAGAAACAGAGGCTCCATTAGCAATTGAAGAACTTCTAAGTCTCTTAGCAAAGAGATTATACAAGATCGCCAAGAAGGATTTCAGAAGGAAGTCATCTAGATAAGATGATAAGACAAGGTATGATAAAACCCCAATAAAAGAAATTGTCCGTTTTTGTTGCAGGAAGTCAGGACACTTCATATCAGAGTGTCCAGAGAATCAAAAGAAGGAAAGAAGAAGAGAAAATGATCCCAGGAAGCAACACTACAGTAAGCCCTCCTCCTGCAAGCATAAAAGGAAGGAGAAAGGCTTTGTGGCTGAAACTTGGAGTGAAACTGAAGATGAATCCTCATCTTCCTGCTCTAGTGAAGATGAAGAAGAGGCTAAAGCAAAAGAGATTTTCTTGATGGCTATTGATGCATAAGGCAGCCTATCAGAAGCTGAGCAGTCAGACAATGAAGAACCATTTGAATTTGAGGCAGATCAGGTATTGTCGTCTTTTGATTTCAATTCAGATAGTTTTAGCACTGAATTTAAATCATTATGTATTGATCTAATAAAATCTGAGAAAGAAATTAAAACACTTAGAGAAAAACTGACTGAACAAGGTAATTTCATTTCTGAAAACATTAAAATGAAAGGTGAATTAACTTTAGGCAATGAACAAATTATCTCATTAAGAACTAAATTGGATGAGGTAAGGCAACTTGAAGAATCCCTAACTGGGAGAAGTATAAAGTTGATGGACATCACAAGTACAGTGAATGCCAGACTTAATGGCAAGCTGGTCTTAGGTGCTTCATCAAACCAACCACCATTAATTTAGAAAAAACATATGAACAACTCCAATTAAATTCTTTTCTGAAAAAGGTAAAGAGAAGGTAGATGATATTAAGCCAATAGAAGTTAAACAAAAAATAAGAGAAAGAGAAAGAAAAAGAAGAAGTATAAATATAACAATATTCTGTAGAATTTATCGAACTCAGATCGACGAAATGTGTACAGTTCGTCGAACTCAAGTCGACGAACTCCGAACGCAAACTTTTATTATAATTATTCGTTGAACTACGATCGACGAAACTAGTATTGTTCGTAGAATGGAGATCGATGATATTGGGGCACAGAAAATGATTACTTCCATTCTCTGAGCGGAGTTCGACGAACTCATCCCAATTCGTCGACCTCAACTCGACGAACTTACAAGAATTTGTCGACCACAGTTCAAAATAATAGAAATCTTAATTCCTACAGATCATTTAATCAACCAAGAGAACATGTTAATCAATTCACCTAGTGGATAATTCCACCAAGAAGATACCATCCCCTAGGTTATAAAAATCAACCTAAATACTCTTATATCTCAAGTTTTAATTATGTAAATAAACAAGGACCCAAGGTAACCTGGGTCAAGAATATCTAATCTGTTTCATTGCAGGTGAAAGACTATCCCACCACAGAGCAATAGTGGTATCTGGATAGTGGCTATTCAAAGCATATGATTGGCAGCAAGGACAATCTAATCAACTATAAGTCTAAGCTAGGACCAACAGTAATATTTGGTGACTCCACGTGTGGCCAAACTGAAGGTTATGTAAAGGTCAAAATTAGAGCAGTCACCTTCAGGAAGGTAGCATACGTAAGTGGATTGAAGCACAACCTGATATCCAAAAGTCAATTATGTGATGAAAGGTTTCAGGTATCATTCCATAAAACCTCCTGTATTATTATCTCACTAGATAACCAAGTTATATTAATAGGAACTAGAGTAGGAAAAATCTATGTAGTTAACTTTAAATCTGCTAAAACTGAAATATGTCTATTTAATCAAACATGCAATAATAATGTGCTCTGACATTGGAGATTAGGACATGTCAACTTGAAAAACATTGTTAAACTCTCTATGGACAACCTTGTTAGAGGATTACCCTCTTGCACCTACAAGAAGGAAAGCCTTTGCAGGGCCTGTCAATTAGACAAGCAAACTAAAAATATCTTTAAGTCACTTAATAAGAGTGATTCACCTAGGATTCTGTATTTGCACAGTATGGATCTCTTTGGACCCATTGTTGTATAGAGCGTAGGAGGGAAGTCTTATACCTTAGTGATAGTTGATGACTTCTTTAGGTTCACTTGAGTGTTCTTCTTGAGAAACAAGTCTTATAACTTCAAGGTTCTTACAGACTTTCTAAAGAGCATAAGGATTGAGTATTCTACTACAGTTGCATTGATCAGAAGTGATCATGGTACTGCGTTTGAGTCTCTTCCCATGCAAGAATTCTCTGAGAAGGAAGATATCAGGCATTTCTTCTCTGCTCCTAGAACTCCTCAACAAAATGGGGTAGCTGAAAGGAAAAAAAATAGAACCCTAATTAAAGTTGCAGGCACATTACTTGCAGATGTCGACTTGCCCCTATCCTTTTGGGCAGAGGCTGTAAGCACAGCAAAATATGTACTGAATAGAAGTATGATTCACAAGCTTTAGGGCAAGACCGCTTATGAACTACTCAAAGGGAAGAAACCTAAAGTAGATTATTTTAGAATATTTGGTTGTATTTGCTACATTCATAATAATGACAAGAGATACATTAAAAAGTTTGAAGACAAAGCTGAAATAGGAATATTTCTTGGATATTCCCAAATCAGCAAGGCTTATAGGGTTTATAATAAATCAACTATGAAAATAGAATAATCTATTCACATTTCTTTTGATGAAAGTAACATGTTTTACAAGGAGAAGATTCCTTCTACCTGTGACACATTTTAGGAACAACATCTGTGTGAGAAGTTGGATGAGTTGACCCTTACCAATGAGGTTGTTGGACATCCTTCTCCACATGTCGAAGACAGTGAAGATGATGTCATTGAACACAGTGAAGAGCCAACAATAACTACCATAATTCCACAAGAGGAATTAATTCCCCAAGCTGTTACTGAACCAACTCCTCCTACTGAATTAGTCACACTTAGAGATCACACTATATCTCAAGTGATTGGAGACATATCAGCGGGTGTGCAGACAAGGGATCAACTCCACCAAGACATGATGCATTCCTGCTTCATATATCAAACTAAGCCCCAATCCATAAAAGATACTGAGCAAGATCCACACTGGATCATTGCAATGCAAGTGGAGCTCAACCAGTTTGAGAGATGTAGAGTTTGGGATTTAGTTCCAAGACCCAAAAATTACCCAGGCATTGGAACTAAATGGGTATTTAGAAACAAACTAGATGCTCAAGGTCTTATCATCAGGAATAAGGCAAGGCTAGTAGCACAAGGCTATAGACAAGAGGAAGGCATTGATTATGATCAGACATTTTCCCCTGTTTGAAGGATTGAAGCTATCAGAATATTCCTATCTTATGCAGCCTACAGGAAGTTCATAGTACACCAAATGGATGTCAAGAGCGCATTCCTTAATGGTAAACTTAAAGAAGAGGTTTATGTGCAATAACCACCAGGTTTTATTTCTCCTACTCATCCCTCTTATGTTTTTAAATTGCATAAGGCTCTCTATGGTCTAAAGCAAGCTCGAAGAACTTGTTATGAAACCTTAGCTAGCTTTCTCTTAGAGCATAACATTTCTAGAGGCATTGTAGATAGGACTTTGTTCATAAAGCATCATCATGATAAAATTTTGTTAGTATAAATATATGTAGATGACATTATCTTTGGTTCTACTGATTCTAAACTATGCAAAAGGTTTTCTAACCTTATGCATTACAAGTTTGAAATGAGTAGCGTGGGTGAACTCTCCTACTTCCTTGGTCTCCAAGTGAAGTAATCACCGGATGGCATCTTTTTATCCAAGTCCAAATATGCTAAGGAGCTAATAAAAAGGTTTGGGATGGCTGATGCCTCATCTAAGAGAACACCTATGGCTGCTAATGTTGTGATTGACTTTGATGAACATGGGAAAACTGTTGATCAAAAAATATAAAGTGTCATTGTTGGGTCTCTGTTGTATCTCACAGCAAGTAGACCGGACAACATATTTGCTACGTGTCGTGCTAGGTTCCAGGTGAACCCTAAAGAATCTCAACTTATTTTCCTAAAAAGAATTTTGAGATATATAAAGAGTTTCCCATATCTAGGAATCTGGTATCCAACTGAGTCAGGATTTGAGTTGACTGGATACTCAAATGCTGACTTTGATGGATGTAGAGTGGATAGAAAGAGCATATCAGGGACATGTCAGTTCCTTAGTGATAGGCTAGTGTCCTGTTTTTTCAAGAAGCAAACATCTGTATCTACTTCAACAGCAGAAGCTGAGTACATAGCAGCTGGCAGTTGTTGTTCACATATGCTGTGGATTCAGAACCAACTCCTAGATTATAGTGTCAACTTAAATAATTCAACTATACTTTGTGATAATACTAGTGCAATTTCCATTGCACAGAATCCAGTGCATCATAGTAGAACTAAGCATATAGATATAAGACATCATTTCATTAGAGAGTGTGTAGATAAAAAGAAAATTAATCTTACCTTTGTCTCTACTAATTTACAAAAGAAAGACATCTTCACCAAACTTTTGGATGAAAAGAAACATCTGTTTTTTCCTGAATCTGCTAGGTATGATAAATAGAGAAGCATTAATTTAACTTTCTGTCTGAGGTCGAAGAATTTGTCATAGTTCATCGAACGGAGATCGACGAACTGAGAAAAGTTCTTGAGAAAATTCATCGACCAGAGATCGACGAAATCTCTGTGTGAAGTCTTATTCGTCGAACGGAGATCGACGATACTGCTTCAGAAAATTTTCGTCGACCTGAGAACGACGAAAACTTTTCCCTTCTTCAGACTTAGATCGACGAACTCTTTTGTCAATAAAATATTTCGTCAAACTCAAATCGAAGAATTTTATTTATTTCGTAAGACAGAGTCTACCGCTTCATATTCTGAAAACCATATAACTAGGTTTTCTTCGAGCTCCATCCTGCGCTTTCTGTTTCCCTTTGCACTTGATCTCTATTTTCATTTTTACAGGAAACAATGGTGATTCCAGCGAATTCTCTTTCCGAAATGAAATTTGACACAGGATTTGATATCGACTTTGAATCCTTTCAACATTCTGATCAAATATTCATCGACATACTACAGTTGTTTGAGGAACAACAGTTGAAGAAATTCATGACTACCAGGATAAAGATAGCTGCAATTGAGATTAGAGAATGGGTGTTTACTTTTACTACTCCAAACGCCGACTCAATGGCAGGCACAATCTCTGGAAATCAAGTTTCTCTTACTCCGACAGTTCTAACTGAAATTTTGGGTTTAGTTAATGATAATGAAGATATTGAGATTGATAGTGCTGACTTTGATGATATGCTAAATAAAATGGGTCATACTGGTGAGAAACCTAATAAACTGTTAAAGAAAAACTTATCTGCTGAATATAAGTTTTTAGCCAATGTTGTGGAAAAAGTCTTGCTAAGCAAGCATACTGCCCATGACTACATTACCAGGAACCAGTTTCTGGTAATGTGCGTTGTAGTGAATAAGAAATTAGTGAATTGGGCAAGGATTTTGTTTGATTTGATAAGAAAGAAGAATAGTAAGAAGGAAGTTTGTTTTGGAAGAATTCTTGGAATTTTCCTTCAAGAAAAAACATATGAATCCCTGGTCTCCCAGACCATATTCATAAATGCTTCCAAAAGGCTAACTTGTGCCTTGTTTGTAAGATGGGAGAGGAACATCTCTAAGCCATCTAAGGATTTAACCACTTTCGGAACCTCTGAGGATACAAGACCTGTTACAGCTAATCCTCCACCTCTAAAAGATAACATTCCCTCCATCCAGATTCCCTCTCCTCCATCCCAACAACAACCTACTCCTCCACAAGTTCAAATTCTTCATCTACTCCCCACCAACAACCATCCACATCACAAATTCATGCTCCATCACCACCTGTCTCTCTAGTGCATCACCCAACACCAATTCAATCTCCAGAGCACAACTCACCCCATTCATCCCCATTACCACAACACCTTGTTGACATACCACTCACCAACCTTCTATCCATTCCATCTTTTGATCTTTTATCATCATCTCCCATCCACACACCATCAACCACAGATGAACTTATGACTGACACCACACCTTTACCTTCATCCTCTTCCATCCATCCATCTGTATCCACTCAGACACCCTCTGAGTTTGTACAATTGGATTCCCCTTCCATCTCAACTCTCTTGGAGCTCATTACTCCTCTACTCAGAAATCTCATAGCAGAGGCTATTCAACCTCTTGCTAATTCCATTTCCTCTCTCTCTACTCTCATTGTTGTTGCCCCACTGTCCATTCTTCTTCTGGGGGCCTGGATTTAGTACCCTCTGAAACCAGGCAGGGGGAGATATCTAATGTAGAAGTTCTAGTGTTCTCTCCTCCAACAGCAGCAGTAGTAGCAGATGTACAGTTGGATATAGCAGCAGATGCAAATGTATATATGAATATAAAAGTTGAGGAAGTTGAGATTGATAAGAGTTGTACAGATGAGCCAGCAGATCTTCCAAAAATTTTGACTGTTGGTGATTGCTTTTTCAATCCACAGTAGATTTATTTAGTTTATTGAATTCATTTGATTCTGATTATATAAATTGCTTACCAGAAGTTTCTCTAGAGAATTCAATGGCTATAGTTTGCTATACTTCCCCTATAATCCCTGAGGTTGTTAAGCAACTAAAGGCAAGTTTTGCAGTCATTGAGCCACTCACAGAATCAGCTCCTAAGGCTATCTCCCCTCCAACCTACAAAATGGATGAAAGTCCTATACCAAACCTGGATGATATCATACTTGCAGACATAGAGGAAGAGAATCAAACAGTTTCTGAAAGTATTGCTATACCAGAAGTTTCAGAATCTCAAGAGCTACCTCAAGCTGAAAAGCAAATTTTTAAGGAAGCCTTGAAGGAGATTAATGATATGTATGATAATCATCCGGAGTCCTCTAAAGACAATGATGATGATGACTCTGAAGATTCTGATGATCCTAAAGCTAAGAAGAAGATAGTTAAGAAAAGGAAAGCTCTTCCCAAGGCTGTTCCCAAGCCCAATCCAACTCATGACACACCTTGCTACATTTTCCAAAAGATTACACCTTAACCTAGTATGCCATAATGGATGTGGTTGTCTAAGAGTGAGCAGAAAGAAAGGAAGAAGAGAAGAAGGTATAGGTCTCCTCCCAAGCACTTCATGAAAGACCCTCCTCCTCATCCTCCTCCATCAGCTGGGGTCTCTGGAAGTGTCACTCATAGATCAGCTCCAATCACTAAGACTTATCTAAGACACTCCAAGCCTAGTTTTCAAGGCAGCAGTGGCGAACAACAGCAATCTTCAAAGAGAAACCCTCCTCCAACTTCAGAAAAGAAAAGTACTCTAGTTTCTCTTGATGACTCAAAGAAGGACAACAATCCCAAAAGGCCAGTATCCCGTCCAATTCTTTTTGTAGATCCTGAACAAGAACCCACTGCTAAAATGGCCAGATTTCAAGAATTAGTTGGACTTTCTCTGATCAATAAAGCAAAAGCAGAAGGAAAGGGCCCATCTCAGTACTCCACCATGTCCTCATACAGAAAAGAAGAGCTCAAAAGGTACAATAATGCCAACAAATGTTTCAATGTAGATGATTATATGAGTCTCCATCTTGAAGCTATAGTACCAAGGGCTACTTTTTGTGATATTGTTGGAGCATCTAACATGACCATGCCTAAGAGAGAAGCTGCAAACCCTAACAGAGAAATCATTTTCAGACAACCATCTAACAAAGCTGAGAAAGAGAAGTCCAGGAAAAATAAATAACTGTTTGTTTAGTTTGCTTTCTGAACTATTTTGTGTTTAATCATAAAGCACTTGTGGTACATATACCTGCTAGATCTTTATTTTCTGCCAAATATCTTTTATTTTGCTTTATGAGTGTTTACTTTTGTTTGTATTAGTGACCTCACCAAAATAAGGGGAGATTGTTGGATCTCTAGTTTGACTTTGGGCTAGGTTCACTAATTAGGATGTTTGACCCACTTTATGTAGCTAGGGTCAAGTCTGTTAGTCCTAGAGTTTAGGCTAGTCATTAGTATCAATCTTCATGGACCAGCCTGCAGAGGACTTCAGTAGACTCAAGACTTAGAAGAATTTAGTGTTCAGATTATTAGTTCGAATTTCTTCGAACTCAGCACGACGATCGTCGATCGTAGATTGACGAACTCAGAAATCTTTCTCTGGGTTGAGCTCAAAAATATTCGAGCAAAGGTCGACGATTTCTTCCTCAAGACAGATTATCTGATCGATGAAATCTAGAGTTCAGCTTTGACAAATTCTTTCCAGGTTTTTTTCTCTGAACTCAGGTCGACGAAGACAGATTCTTTATTCAATGAACTTGGAGTGCATAATTGGCATGTTATTTCCCATTTGTAGTTCGCTGAGCTCAGGTCGACGAACAAGATTTCTCAGCTCGATGAACTTGGAACTCCAGTCGATGAATTCTACCTAGAAGTCGACAATTTCTATCCCGAGTCATATTGATAAGTTTTCCTTATTTCTGTCCCCAATTTCTTATATTATTTAGCAGTAATTCTCTGAGTATTTAATGCTTATATTCTCAAGAATATAGTCATTCTTGGCAGCATTAATTATGGATTTCATCAAAGTGAATTACTTTCTTATTTTACTGGGACAGTTGGGGAAACTCAATAAAGATTATATTCCAGCCGTTTTATTCTCCAAAATTAGTCAGTAATTAATGCTTGGAATTCAAAATTCATGAGGAGAATTTGACAGCAGAATATATAAGAGAATTTTCTTTCTGACAACAGAAGAGAGGTGATACCAGCAAGTAAGAAAAAATATACACTGTGATATACACAGAATACAGAACACAAGAAGTGATACGAAAATATATTGAAGAATATCTGCTTCTTCTCTGTGTTGAAAACTTTCTGTTTTCCCCTTGATCTTTCAGAAGACTGAAGAAGAACATCAATCTTATATCAAGAGTCTTCTTCAACTTCTACTCTAGGAATCCTCAAGGACAATAACTCTAGATCTGTCTACAAGTTAATGGATTTCAACATGACAAGGCTGAATACCTACACCCTGAGCAAGGCTCTAGGCTTTCTGAACATCTCAACATTTCAGAAGGAGCTTTGACAATATCAATCCACTGAGTCTTCTCTATTGAATAGAGAAAAGAGAAGACACCATCAACTCTCCCAACCTCCTGTACGAATGGTTGTGGGATCTAAAGGGTTGTGAGATCTCCCTGTAAATAGTTCTTATGGTGGCAGTCACCTGATCAAAAACTTGATAGTGGATTCCTACCAGGGTGGTAGAAGAGTGGATGTACCCAGTTTGGGGAACCACTATAAAATTCTTGTGTTGTGTGGTTGTTCTTTTTCTCTTTGTTTTGATGTGCTGTGATAGTGTAGTTTAGCTTAGTTTCCATTTCTTTTTATACTACTACTATTATCACTTATTTCTCTAACAAATGTTTTTTAGCCAAAAAGTTTTAAGTTACTCTATTCACCCCCACCCCACACCTCTAGAGTATATTAGATCTATCCCCTAATTTTCAATTGGTATCAGTAGATTATCAATTGCCTAAGTTGTCTTTCAGATTCAATTATCTACATTGTTAATTTTTGTAGGCCTTATTCTAAGTCAAATATCTTATTAGACGGCTTTAAGGTAAACCAATGCATAAATTGGCGTGCCAATAGAACTGGCATGTTAACATGTTCGGACATCTTCTACTTAAAATTAATAAAATTTTTATTAAGTCAAATTGATTGTGCATCCAATTAGTGAGGGAAGCAACAAATTAAATATACAGTGAATAAGTATAAGAAAAGGTGAGAGGTAGAAGAATCAAAGCACTAAATCTCCTGTTTCATAACAGGATGTGTAACGCAACCTGTAAAAATGAAATGTATAAGATTTAGACTAAGAATACTTAATTGATAATCGAACCCTTTTGGTATAAATAGAAAGGCGACAAGAGAAAAAAATCCACTCCACTCTTTAAAAGACTTGACCCTAGCCGTCGACACCGAAACCCTCTCAACATCTTGCCGAACTAGAATAATGGCGCTAAATGTCATCAAGGAGCTCCAGGAAGGATACGAAATTGTGAAGGATGGATTCAGTCATGCCTCTCCAGAAATTAAAGAAGTAATAAGGATGATTGAAATCACAGGCCTGGACTACGCCCTGTCCGAACCCTCCACCATTCTTAAGAAGGAGTTAGTTGAATTCTTCTCAAACATTAAAGTGGCTTCCTCTCAGAAATCTCTTAAATCTAAGATTGAAGATATCAAAATAAAGGTAAACCCTAAGAGACTAGGAAAGGCCCTTCACATACCCTCCATCAACCATAGCGAGGAAGAAGAGCTCGACATCACGGATAGAGACAGTGTAACATCCCTCAGACAACTAGACCCTTAGGAGTTATTTTGTCATGACTAGGTCATGATAAAACACTAGGAAGACCAAGTGAACCTAGGAATGTAGGTGAGATCACTATGGTCTGCAAATAGTAGATTTCTAAACACTGGGTTAGGGTGATCATGGGGCTTCACCATGACTCCAAGACCTCACCAACCCTAAAATGGTCAAGTTGACTAAAGTCAACCCAAACCCTAATCAGGTCAAACTAAAATGGTCAAGTTGACTAAAGTCAACTCAAACCGTAATCAGGTCAAACTAAGCTCATACATGGTCAATTGAACTCCCCTTGGCCAAACGGACCCACCTGGACCTTTCCAAGAACTAAGGGAGGCTAATGGGTTACCAAGTACCCATTGGGGTCATCCAAGGAGGCTAAGTTGACCCAAGTCAACCCTAACCCCAAATAGGTCAAAGTGCCCTAACTAAGTGTCAAGAGATCCCCAAGATGCCCAACCAACCTTACCTAGGTCTTCCTAGACCTAAGAGGAAGTCAATGAGTCACCAAAGACCCCTTGGGGTGAACCAAAATAGTTATGTTGACCAAAGTCAACTCTAGCCCTTATTTGGTCAAAGTACCATTCCTAAGGGTCAAGTGACCCCCAAAGTGCCAAGAAAACCCTACCCGGCCCAACCTAGACCCTAGGGGAGGCCATTGAGTCACCAAGGACCCATTGGGGTAAACCCAAAAGGTCAAAATGACCAAGGTCAATGCTAGTCTAGTTTAGGTCAACTTAGCCTAAATGGGCTAACCCAAGCTCAAGCCCTTTTTCATTTGGGCAAACCACCTTTTAATTATGGATGATATGATTTAGTGGGCTGCAAATAGCTTAAAGGGATGACCAAGTCAGCCTTGGTGACTAGGAGAGAGAGAGAACTCCACCTCATTCTTAATGGATGAAAGAGAAAGTGGGAGGAAGAAGCCATTCATGGTTTAGGGAGGCCAAGGGCCACCTTTAATGGCAGGATTCAACACCTCTGGGGAAGAGGCGGAGTTTCCAGCCATTTCTCGGCCACCACCAGCCAGATGCATCCCCCACGACCATAGCCGATAATGGCCCTTAATGTCCATTAATGGTCATTCAACCCACACCCCTCCCCTACCCCGTTTGGGTGTTTTAAAAGCATCACTGGGCACCAAGGAGTCGTTTCCACCCTTCCCCCGGTGGTTTCAAGCTTGTCCACCGTACTGTTGCAGAATTCCGGCGACATCACCACTGCAAATGGCAACCCGGCGATCGGCTCGACTCCAGACCACCACAAAGGTCCTCCCCTTCTCCTCTCTCTGTGGGTAGATCATAGGAATCAACAAGGACAAGAATCGTGCTAAATTGAACCCTATCTGTTGGAGTAATTTCCTGGTTTTGGGGTGAATTTCATCTTGTCGGGATCGCCGAAAACGGCCCCTCTGGAGGCTATGCCGCCGCCTGGCGATAGCCACCAACTCGACGGAGGTGGTGGTGGCGGTGGCCGGACGGGGAGGTTGCTGGGTGGCCTGGGGAAGTGCTTGGAAGTTGCTCAAAGAAGATGCAATGAGGGCCATCGGCTGGAGGTAGAAGACGACCCAGCGCCGTCCGATCCTGCGCCAAGATTCGTGCGAGATTTAATTAAATCAAATTATAGCATTTGTTTTTTCTGTCAAACTTTATATAGTCAATGTTTTTAATTATTAAAAATACCTCTAACCCTCTAGTGAAAAAATGGTAAACAAAAAAGTTGTAGCCATAGGGGTGTACTTTAATTTAAAATTAGTTTGAACCAATTTGGATGTTTCGTTTAACCAGGGCACCCATTTTGGTGGGTACTATACCTAGGGTTAATCAGAGACTAAAAGGTGTGCCCCCACTTCATCTTTTGTCCAAATGACTTGAAATTTGGACAGGGAGTCATTCTAAACTATACCTAGGTCCTGTCCAAAAATGGGAATTTTTGGAGATACTTGCTCTATAGTTTTTGGAAAAAATTAATAAATCATGTACTAATTAATTAGGCATCTTCAACACCTCAAAACCCCCCAAACTTTTGGTGTGTGATCTTGGGAGTATTAGGGCTTTGGTAAAAACTTCATCACTTTTGGGTTTGATTTGATAGGGTAAATGTGTAGCCAAAGCTTGACCATTTTAGGTCAAATTAGGGCTAAGTGCCCTAAGTGCTCTAGAGTTGACCAACCTCACCCAAAGGTGATGGATCTTGGCACTTAGCTATGTTAGCACACAAAATACCCCCTCCACTGTTATTGGGTGGAAGTTGAAGGGTAGAGCCCTAGGACACTAGGGTAGGTCCTATGTGTGCTACCCTAGGTTTTGAAGGTCATGGGGGTCAAGTGACCTTGAAATGACTTGAAACTTGGTGGAGAGGACTTCAGGGTTGTCAAGGTCCTATGGTAAAAATATCATGAGATTTAGAGGCTGATAAACTCCCCGAAACCCTAACCCTAGTTTAGGGCACAAAACCTATGCATGTAAAATAGGTCGTCAAGACTTTATGAAAAGTTGTGAATCTTGAGTAGTGTAGCCATAGGGTTAATATAAGCCCCTTGTAATTTTATTGGAATTTTTGGAGCAAAATATTTAGTATCTCCTTTGTAATACATGGATTTGCCCCTTGTTAGTCATTTGTTTATTATAACCTCACTGTTCAGTGGAAAATTTTGTAAATTGGGCAGAGGGTGTTTTCGATCATTATACTCATACATGAATTTTATAATAGTTTTTAGACGTATATTCTCAGTACTTACTTCATAAGCTTACAATTATGCAATTAAGTTCAAAAATAGATTCAGAGCTCATTGATGGTTAGATAATTGTGAAACTTATGCAAAAGTCTTAGGTCATTATACTCATGAGGAAATTTTATCATAATTTTTAGATGAATATTTTCAGTAGTTGTTTCATTAATTTATGGAAGAGGAGTATTGTTCTAAATTGAAATTAGAGTTCATTATTCACTGGAAAGTTTGGAAACTTGGTCAGGAGTATTTTTAGGGCATATTGGTAATGTTTGAATGTTCTTATAATTTCTGGAAGCCTATTTGCAGCACTTGTTTCTTTACTTGATAAATATGTGTTTTCTTTTAAAATTTTGAATCAGAGGCCTAAACCTTGCAAATAAAATTGGGGGACTTGAATTTACTGATTATTAGTTGCCTAGTATTTATCTTAATTTTGTGGAGCAATTTGCATGATTATAAAAACCACTTCATGTTCATAACTAGGGCATTTGGATTCGGGAAAATAAATAAAATAACTTTTTAAATATGAAAATTCCAAGTTTCTAGATTTAGACAAAAAATGTCATGATAGGCCCCCATTAATTATCTTAGGGCATTTGGAAGAAAATTTGGAGTACCTCCTATCATGTACATCATATAGCTTAGGTTGGTCTGCATTTAATAAAACTATAGAAAATGCGAGTGCATTTGATTTGGGCTCTTGGGTTGGGGCTAGTAGTTGCTATTTGGGGTGAAATGATCCTTAGTTCATCATTGGAAGTTGGGATGAGTAGAGTGTTGGGTATATTAGGTTTAGGTTGTGCTCGGGATCGACGAAAGATCGTCTTTCCTGTGGATGGAGAGAAAGGGTCAAATCACACTTGTATTAGATCTAGAGTAATATAAAAGTGATCGGCAATCAGGTATTAAACAATAATAGTAAGTTCCATGAGAAAGGGAGCTTTGGGCTTCAGCCCATCGTAGTTTCTAGTGCCTTCGAGAACCCTTCACAGGGTATACCTTGGGCAGACCTGGGCTAACCTAAACTATAGCCAAAATAAACTACAAGAGTAACTGGCATAATTAGGGATTCACTTTCGCTCACCACGATGTCTCGGGATGTTAGGTTGTGTCACACGGGCAGTAGGCTCGGTGGTTTTGATGAGGGGCAGGTCGGCCCGGCGAGCTTATGCTCGGTTGTTGATTGTGATGGATGGGATGGTCCGCAGAGCTTTGGCTCGGTAGCTGATACATAAGGTTGCATGTGCATAAAGTATAAGGTGGTTGGTCTTCGGTATTGGAGGGTCGATGCACCGACGCCAATACAATGGCTCGGCAAGTGTGGTTTTGTACATCACCAAGATAAGTTTGGTGGACTTGCCAGCAAAGAGTACGCAGGAGCTCCTCTTAGTACACCAGCGTCGATGCGTACGATAGGTTTGACTGGTAGTGCAATTACCGGTTTAGAGGTAGGCGAGGCGCAACCCACCACTTCCATTTGCCACTACGGAGGTATCCTGGGAGGTTAGGCTCCAGAAAGGGGGAACTAAAGGTCTGTGTACACATAGTCAGGTGGGTGTGTTACACTGGCATGTTCACAATCATGGCATACTTGCATGTCATAGAATCATCATCACATATAACCCTTGACACCTATTATATAAAGTGTTATGGGACGCTTTATACAATAGGCCATGCAAAACGACCCCTTAACTTATAAGTTTGCGTGAGCGTGCTTATAAGTTAAGAAGATTATTCTATGGATATATATATTGCTTGCTTGAAAACCGACACCCCAACGTATAAATCAATATGAGACTTTTTATACGATGAGAGCTATGCAAAACGACCCCTTAACTTATAAGTTTGCGTGAGCGTGCTTATAAGTTAAGGTTATTATTATATGGATATATATATTGCTTGCTTGAAAACTGACACGACAACGTATAAATTGGTATTGGACTTTTTATACGATGGGAGCCATGCAAAATGACCCCTTAACTTATAAGTTTGCGTGAGCATGCTTATAATTTAAGGTTATTATTCTATTGATATATATATTGCTTGCTTGAAAACCGACACCCCAACGTATAAATAGGCATGGGACTTTTATACGATGGGAGCCTTGCAAAACGACCCCTTAGCTTATAAGTTTGCATGAGCGTGCTTATAAGTTAAGGTTACTTGTTCTTAGTTTTACCTTTCATTTACTTCTGCTTACATATACTTGTTCTATTTATATACTCATGCTAGGATAGTTCCACCGTCACCTGTTTTGTTTATTCTCCACCTTCAGAGCTTCCCTATCCTCCTCTACGTACGGTGCCTAGGATCCATGGGGGGAGCGGTTGTGGATGATAGGGTCTAGTCTTTTAGACTAACGGTTTTTGAACCATATCATTTTAGGGGACCGTGGAGCCCATCATGGAGGAGCATCCACGAAGGTCGGTATGCTTGGAGATGAGACAGTCTAGTACCAGAGTTCAGACAGCTGGGACTGTGAGTCCCGACCGCTAGTAGTTGTTTTAGTTTTGCTTCCACGATGAGAGATATGTAGTGAGGACATTGATGTATCGAGCGTGAGCCCTATTTTAAGTTCCTTTATTATTATTACTGTGGACTCTTCCTTTGTGTAGATTATTTTTATATATGTGATCTCTGTGGACGTGTGTTAGAGTTTTTGTTTCATTTACTCTCTTGCTACTATTTCTGAGATCGATATGGCCGGCATGATCGGCATTTTGTAGTGACGACCTTCCCGGTCGTGGAGGTGTCACCGCAAAGCGGCGGTTCTAGGCCTATGACCCCGTAGCTTTTTTTTAAAAAAAGGGGTGGGGGTCTTACAGACAGTGTCCTCAGATGGTGTGGATAAAATTAGGACAAATCTGGGTCTCGTAAAATAAAATTCTTCAATCAAAGAGGCAAATTGCTAGCATTATTGTAGGGAAAGCCCTTATCTGCAAAGCTAGATCCCATGACACTATCTCCAGCTCCATGTTTGATGTCATGACCAAAATTATCCTGAATAGAAAGACCTCATGGTGTTCTCTCATCTATCAGAGAGTAGTAGACTGTACACCCTCTCCAAACATGCGTAGAATTCTTTCCTGATACCTAGTGAACACCTAGCCTGATACCTTCAAACAAGAACATGGGGTGAAGATTCACTACCTAAGAGAATTGATATAAAGGCTCTGGACAGACTCACTGGGGTCTTACTAATGAGTCAATCTTCAGCAATAAAGGACTCCTCTAAGGGTACAAGGAAGAAACCTACTGAGGAAGAAAGAACCTCCAGCCCTGAACCTGAGCTTGGATCATCCTCTCCAGTTGACATTGGTCTATAGGTTAACTTATCACTCAGAAAATCCACTACAAACATTAACCTCCAGGACACTGTAGAGCATGTTGAAAAAATCCATGCCAGTCCTAGGAGGACAAATGTCAAAGATTGGCAATGAGGAAGAAGTTACTGTAGAGGATGAGGCAGATATGACAAAAGATAACCATGAGCCTCCTGAAGCTTTAAATACTTATCTTGATAGATCAAGCCCAGAGAAGGATGCTCAGTCTGAGGGGATCATTATCAGATGGATCTGAAAAACTTGAATCAAGTTATCAACAGAATAGTTGAGTCTACACCCACTACAGGTAATACCGACACACTCTTAATTAGTAGTGTTATTACAGCTTTAGCTACAAAAATGTTTTCTACAATAGGTGCTATAGTTGAGTGGGAGCCGTCTATGATCCCTGCTCAGAATGTTGTACCTCCTCCTATGAGCAATACTTCATCTACCCCCATATCCAATGAGGAATTTCTAAATCAAATCAAAGCACTCTTAGATGCTCAGACCACAACCTTCATGGAGTATGTTGATCAATCAGTTGCCAAATTGAGTGATGACTTGACAACCAAAGTCAATGAAAATAAAGAAGAAATCTCATTTAAACAAACAGGTCACCACCTTATTTGACAGGGCTGGAACTGTCAGCATTAAACTGACCACCCTCATTCAATCCCTTGACACAAGCCACACACTCTCTACAGCTGGCATAGGATATGTCAAGAATTATGTAAGTACAACCGATGAGGTAATCAAGGGTATAGCTGATCATGTGAATCATCATATCACCAATGTTACATTCCAATCTATGAAGGAGGCAATACTTCTTAAAGATAAGCTGCTTACTGATAATGAAAGAATATCCAACTTTATATCAAGCAAGAATGAAGCCAACACCACCTTACTGCAAAAGGCCACCTCTGAAGAAGGCTAAAAGGGGGAGAGTAGCCATGCTAAGACAACAACACTATTTGAATATCAAGCCTTCAATATAATTCAAGGCACCACGGTGGCACTACACCTGCCCCACATGGACAGAAAGAGGCCAGAGAACCTAGACTTTCCATCACAAGCTATAATTGCATAGGATGCACATCATGCTGCCAGAAGATTGTGGGAAGGAACTCAAACGGCTGAAGAGTTTATGTCAAAGAGAAGAGCTAAGAACAGAGATGATCCAGACTATGAACAGCTAAGTGATGCCTCTAAATCCATCATTATCAATGCTTGGGTAAGCCATGGACAAATTTTAAATAATATTGATAGTGTATATCCTTCTAAGGAATGAATAAAGCATCTAGAAAGAAATTCCCTAAGGGAAAGAGTATTCAAAGAGAATCTGGTAAGGAAGATCAACACCAAGAAAATGCCTTCCACATATATAACAAAGTCATTCCTCTACTTCAAGAGTAAGAAGAACAAAGTAGAAAACTTGAAGAAGACTGCTCCAACCAAGGATGCTGGTGCAAGTTCATCAAAGCATAGCTTATAGAAGACTACAATGCTTAAGCTTATTTAAAATTGTCTAATCTATGTTTTGTAATGAATCTCAACAGTGTAAAAATTTCAATCAAGTAAATGAATATGTTTTGGGTCTGACTACATTGATGTGACCAATGTGCATGAAATTTTCACTTACATGTCTGTGGTTGATAAATAAGCTATTCCTTGACGGATATCTTATAATCACAAATTTTATCTACTATAGTTTGACTAATGATATCTTAATTAGTTAATGATTAGGTTCATCTTGATCATAATGTTTATCTAGTTATTGATTAATAAAGCTTTGGTTGTTAATCATACTATCACATTATCAATGAATAATAATTCACCTATACCATTGATCTTTCAATCATAGTAGTAAGCCATCTCATCCAGGGGGAGCTATCCTGTACTAGGTTGGCTAGTTATCATGATAATGTTATCATTAGACCTATCAAGATATTTCTTGTGTTGATGCACCTTAGCATGGATGGTTGTTCTGCCTTCTTTAAATATGGTGGTGATTGTGGGAATTGTGCGCTACAATGTTCCTCAGGATATGAAGGGGCATCACCAATCATGCTAAGGAGCATAATGTATTTGATGTGTGCTTTAGTTCATGCATGCAGGTAGTCCATGATTGGACAAGTGAAGAAAATGAGTTTGGTAGTAAAACTGAAATTTCGTCGAGCTCGGCTCGAAGTCGTCGAGCTCAGCACACTGGTCATCGAGCTAAACTCAACATTCAGTGGGATAAGCACAAGAGTTCAGGTTTGAAATTTCATCGAGCTCAGCTTGAAATTCGTCGAGCTCAGCTTATAAATCATCGAACTCAGCTCAACACTTGTTAAGCTAAAGCTAGAAATATCAACTAAGGCAAAAAGGCGCTGAGACCGCTGAAAATATCAGAGTTCGTCGAGCTCAGTCCAGAGATTGTCGAATGCAGCTAAAGCCAGAGAAACTGACGAAGGCAAAAGTGCTGAGACCGCTGAGATAGCTGAGAAGAAGGCGTTGATGTTGCTGAGATAGCTGAGATAGCTGAGAAGAAGGCATTGAGAGCGCTGAGATAGCTGAGACAATACTGGCTGAAGTTCTCTAAGTCCAGAAGCATTTAGTGAAGCAGGTTTACTCGACGTTTCTAATGAAGAGGGAAATATTGAGACAATTAAGAGGAAATCTGCTGAGACAGAAGATAGTCTCAGCTGAGATGCAAAGACCGCTGAGATAGAGACTAGTCTCAGCTAATAAGAAGAAAGCATTGAGACAAAGGCCTGTCACAACTATTAAGAAGAAACCACTGAGATCGCTGAGACAGAACCGCTGAGACAAATCCAGTGAAAATTCACAAGTCTAGAAGCACTGAGAACCAAGATAGTATGCGTTGAATGACCTAACATCACTCAACTCTTCATTGATTTTTGGAATATTTTCTAAGTCCAGATGGTGATGACCTTTTCTGACGTCATCAAAGTCTACTCACATGTAGCCATTGCGGGAAAGCTGTAGTGGCACCGAAAGCTGCCTTGTCCTTTTCTGAAGAATGTGGGGCTCACCAAATCTTGGCTGGGGCCCACATACAAGTGTGTCATTGATTCAAATCAACGATATAAAAAGGAAATCGAAAAGAGATTAGGGCAACAAACAACGAATGGAAAAAGAAAGCAGAAGAGATCGAACAGAAAAAGAAAATAATAGGCGGCTGGACATCATCTTTTCCACCAAGCTTAAAAGCTAAAGTCTAGCAGGATAGCCTCCAAGGCAAAGGAAGTTAGCTGAGGTCTTCAAACTCAGCAAGTTAGTTTGTTCAAGAATAGAAAAGTTGATACTTCCATTTAGCAGGTTGGCTGCTGCTCTTCTGTGCAGTAGAAAAGAGAGCTGTAGAAGAGGACTTATTCCTTCTACAGCAAGTGTGCTGGATTGAAATCTGCTCAGTCCAGCAAGGTAGACTCAGAGATTCATCTCTAAGTCAGTTGTTTATTTTTATAAAATCATTATGTACTCTTTTATTGTAGGATTCAGTTTATCTGAATCTAAGTGTAGGGCACTTTGTGCCTTAGGTAGGTGAGTAATCAGTCACTGAGGTAGGAGCCCTATTAGGGTGCTGAGGTAGGATCCAATTGTGGATCTGAGCTGTGGGGCTTAATTTCCTGAGGTTGGAGAGTGCTGCTCTCTAAGGTAGGATCCAAGTGTTGATCTGAGGTAGGGTTGTCCTCCTAGCGTGAGTGTAGGGATTTGTGCCTGAGGTCAGTGACTGGAGAGTCACTGAGTTATATGTGACAAGTGTGTCACTACATTATAGGCCTTGGAGGTGGCTGATCTATAGGTACCTGGAAGGGTACTGAGTTGTAGGAGTTTTGTAGGATTCTGAGAGTATGGCTCTGTGCCTCAAGCTGTAGGGCTGAAGAGCTTGAGTTGTAGGCCTTAGAAATAAGGCCGAGACTGGTGATCAGTGGATCATTGAGTTATAAGAGTCCTTTAGGGCTCTGAGGTAGGAACCCTTGTTGTTCTAAGTTGGATTCTATGAAGAATGTGTGTAATAGGCTGAGGGCATGAGGTGTAAGCTCTGAGGAACAGTTTGGTGGAGTTTGTGCCTAGTCCAACAAATCAGTTCGATAGGTGGGAGGGAAAGTAGATGTACCCAATTGTGAAACCACTATAAATCTTTGTGTTTGCTGTGTTGCTTATTTTCCTTCTTATTGCAGGATCTAAGGACAAGCTCTAGATAGTTTAATTGAAAATAACAAAAGAATTAAGAAATCTTCAAAGTCCTATTCACCCCCTCTAGGTGATTAGCTAACCTTCAGTTAAATAACTTTCACCTACAATAAAAGAAAGATGTATCCATATGAGTCTATTTTAATTTAAAATTGGTCCGAACCAATTTGGAGTTCAGGTCAGACCACAACACATAGTTTGGTGAGGTCTATACATATGCTAGATGAGAGATTATTTTGAGTGCCCGATCAATCCGTCCATCTAAATGACTTGAAATTTTGGATGAGTGTCATTATTGCCTATACCTAAAACATATCTAAAAATAAAAATTTATGGAAAATATTTTCCTAAAGTTTTTGTAGAAATTTAATAATCAATGTATGAATTATTTAAAGAGTCTAATGACCTCCAAACCCTCCCAAATTTTGGTCAATGGTCCTTTGAGTTAATATAGGACTCTGTATAAAAGTTCATTCAATTTGGAGATGGATTGGTATGGAATTTGATAAACCCTATCCTAGGCCCCAAAAAGGGTTAATTAGGTTAAATGGTCTCTTGTGGTGTTGAGTGACCAAATCACCTCAATAGGGGTTGAAACTTGGGCCACTGACTTGTTATGACATTAAACACCACAACATGGAGTTTGAGGTGGATTAGGGTGGATTTGCCCTAGAACCCTAGTTCAAACCCTAAGGTTGAACTTTGGGAGTTTGTGAAGGACATGGCGTGATATGTCCTTGTATGGACTTGGTGTTTAGTCCATGTGATCTTAGGGTGGTCAAATGCCCTAGGACGGGGTTTGGTACTATTTGGACACATGCACCCCACTATAATCACTAGGAAATTAATTAGGTCTATAGAACTTATGGAATAAATAATGGGTCATATGATCTTGGATTTTCATGAGATTTTGATAGGAGTAATTTTATAGTGATATTGATCTTTAAAAATTATTATAGGATGTTTAGAAATGAGTATCTCATACTTGTAGGTATAATCTTCACCTTGCCCTTGTTGATGATTTTGAAGTAACTATGGTTTACTTTTCTTAGGATGATATGAAACTCTGGAAAAGTTAATAAAATACCATTTTTAGGCACTAGTGAATTATTTGGATCATTTGGGTTTCTTCTCTTAGTACTTCATGTGTAAATTGAACTAGTGCACCTTATTTTGATAAATATATAATAAATATTATATCTTGCGAGAAAATTGTGTAACTTGGCCAGAGAAACTTTTACTGCATAATAAAGTTTATAAAATTATCACATATCATTTGGATGAGTTTATAAGAATGTTTCTTCACAAAGTGCACTTTAATTTTGTTGTTTGAAATATTTTTATACAGGTCTCACTAGCCTTGGAATTGCATAAAAATTATTCAGTAGTGTTTTATGATCGTTATAAGGCTCCGATAAAATTTATATAATTTTTGGACTATGATTCATGGTACTCCCTTCATTAACTATAATTATTTATATTTATCTTGAATTAATTACTTAGGGCCTGATACTTTTATAAAAGTTTCTAAAACTTAGTATTCTTTATTATTTTGACATCATATAGTGATCATAATTTTTGGGTGGCCATAACTTAAGAAAATCTAGTACTTCATGTTCAAAATTATCCCTACCCTAAATTTTGGAAAATTTAATAAATGCCAAATTAATTAGGAAAATTTACATGTCTCTTGATTTAGGCTAAATATGTCATGATAGACCAACAATAATTATCTTTGGGCATTTGGATGAAAATATGGAGTACCTCCTATCATCTACATCATAAAGCATAGGTTGGTCTGCATTTAGTAAAACTGCAGAAATTGTAATAACATGTGGAATGGACATATGGAGATGGGGTTAATAGTTTTCTGATCTTGATAAAGTGAAAAAGAAAAAAAAAGAGCTTCGTTAGGAGTCATGAGGAGGAGAGTGATGGGTTGACTAGTTTTAAGAGGTGCTCGAGATCGACGAAAGATCGTCTTTCCTGTCGAAAGAGAGAGATTTAAAATACACAAGGGTTCAATCCAGAATAATGTTAAAAGGGATCGGGAATTGGGTAATAAAAAATAATTATAAGCACCTTACGAAAGGGATCTTTGTGCGTCAGCCCATCGCAGTTCTTAGTTCCCTCGAGAGCCCTTCATGGGCAATGCCTTGGGTAGTCCAAGGTTAACGTAAGCCGTAAGAATAACTGGAATGGAAGAGTAATTAGAAATACTTTGGGTTACACTTACACTCACACTCCCCGGTGTTGTGGGAGTTATGTTGGGTTTCACGAGCGGTAGGCTCGGTGGTTTGGTGATGGGCAGGTTAGCCCGGCGAGCTGATGACTCGGATGGTTTTGTGACGGACGGGTTAGTTCGGGGAGCTTTGGCTTGGAAGATATTTATGACGGACGCGAATATCTAGGGAGCTTTGGCTCGATGGGAAATGCAATAATGTTGCATGGGCATAAGATATAAGGTGGTGGGTCTTCGATATTTGGATAGTCGTCGCACCGACACCAATACGTTGACTCGGCAAGTGTGGTTTAGCACTTGGCCAAATAAAGTCCGGTGCGACAACCGACATGAGTATGTAGGAGCTCCTCTTAGTGCACCAGTGTTGAGGCGTACGATAGGTCTGACTAGTAGTGATGATACCGGTTTAGAGGTGGGCGAGGCCCAACCCAGCGCTTCTGTTTGCTACTACGGAGGTATCCTGGGAGGTTAGGCACTAGAAAGGGGAAACTAAATGTAACGCCCCCGATTTTTCTGCGATTATTTAATTCTCGTTTAGCATTACGTTGACGCATTTCTGGCATGTGCCGATTGTTAAAGCGTGGTCTTAGCTCTTTAGGTTCCTTGTGTGGTTATTGGTAGCCTTTTTGGCAAGATCCCCTAGCAAGCCGGGTCTATTTTGTTGACCGGTGAGGCCTCTCAGAGGATGCTTGTGTTTTGGCTTCGGGTAGTGATAACCCGAGTTTTGTTCATCGAAAGATGATTTCTACATCGCCGTTGCGTTCGTAGAGTGGGTAATTAGCTATGGTGTGAATTTCGTCGGATTCTGAGGTGGTTCGGTTTTCGTGTCGTTTTGATGTGTTAATAATAATGGATGCAAATAATTCATCTTAGAAGTTTGAAATGAATGGCTTTTTGGTGGCAGTTTAGGCTGAATAGGCGTGTCCATGTATATATATATAACCTTAAGAAAAACGAGACTATTCATTGTCTCCTTCTGTGGGAGAGAAACCGCTGCCTGTTCGAGAGGAAGTAAAAACCGCCAACCCTGCTACCCTTCAGATGCCGATCTGGGAGCGTTAGTGGACGGAATTCGATTCCGAAAGCGGATTTGGAGTGCTCTCGCCTAGACCTTCATTCCTACGGTAAGAAATTTAATTTTCGTGGTGTTTCTAGGGGACTCGGAATTTTTAGTTTGATTCTTTTCCGCCATTAAAAACTTAGATCCTGTTTAGGTGTTGTTGCGGCTGGAGCTGAGAGAGAGAGAAAGGGCTGTGCAAGTTCAATCGCTGGTATTTGAGGAAAGTCGTGTTCCTACCCTTGCCAAGTTTTTCTTCTCCTTTTCATGGTCAATTTGCTGTAATTTTTCCTGTTTTCCCGAGATTGTTATTTTACTCTGTTTTTTCCGTCTAAAGCATGTGAATCATAAACCATTATGCCCCTTTATGTTTCTGTTTGCATTCTCTCGATTTCTAAAACTCAAATCTTCAGCTGGAGTACTGTAGTCTTGTTTGTTTTATCAAGTGGTTCCCTGTAAACCTCTGTTTGGGTAGTATCTTGCCTTTCAACCCTAGAATTTAATAGTAGTGAGATTTCATACTTATATTACCAGTAATAGGTTTGAATTAGGCTAAGAAGTTTGGTCGGGAACGAAGTTGGAGGTACAGGAATGTTGTACACTCAATGCAGCCAGTTCGACGAAGATCGTCGACCTGAGTTCGACGATAATCATCCAACTGAGATCGACAATCTCTGGTTTCTTGAGACCGTCGACCTGAGTTCGACGATGATCGTCGAACTGAGATCAACGATCTATGTTTTCCTGAGCTCGGCGAGGATCGTCGAGCTGAGTTCGACGAGGATCATCGAACTGAATTCGACGATTTTCTGTGGCCTGCGTTTAACGCAAAATCGTCGAACGGTATTCGAAAATTTCCTTTGGCCTGCGTTTATCGGAAAAACGTCGAACGTCGTTCGACGATTTTTCCCGTGACCTGTGATCGACGAAAGGCAAATCGTCGAATGGAGTTCGACGATTTCCCGTGTCCTGTGATTCGACGAAAATCGTAGAGCTGCGTTCGACGATTTTCCTGAGTTCGACGATTTTCCCGCGCTCGACGAAAATCGTCGAGCTGCGTTCGACGATTCCTGTAACAGTGAACGTTTTTTTTCCTGTAGGCTGAGATTTATTTCTTCTCAGTTTTTTTCTTCTTCCCGAGTGAATACCTCCTAGGGGAAATGTCTTCTCGGCCTTTCGTTCTTCCTTTGTTTTGAGGGCCGAATCGTGGGTTATGGCAGGTAGTGGTATTTTGACGCTCTAAAGGAGCGGGATGTTTTGTGTGCGAGCTGTGGCCGCCATATTTTAGTCCCAGGTACGGGTTGGGTATTGTTGTGGCCATCACCCTTTTTATCCCAGGTACGGGCTGGGTTTGTGGTGATTTTGTGCTGACACAGTGAATTTTCTTTTGCAACTATTTGGCTTGGGGGACTGTTTTTGGTCACCAACTCAGGTCTATTTTGTTTACTACTGCCATTAACTCACAATTTAGGATTGTTAGGTGTTTCTTCCTGGTTAAATGCAACATATAGTATCAAGTTTTTTCTTGTCTTTTGCCTTGTAGTCTCTGCAGGATTTGAGCAGGGCATGATGTTGTTACTTGGTACTCGGTGTACTTTTGTTTACTTTGGACAGTATTTTCTTTTACTGTCTTGTTTACTAACACTCCTGTTCCATTTTGATTTAACGCTCTAACTCTGATTTTCTACTTTTACTTGCTGAGGTGTTCTTTCTTTTCTGAATGCCTTAGGTTCTGATTAATAGCTGGGTAGACGACTAGATTTGCTGTGCTGTTGCTGGTGATCCCTTGAGTTGTAGGGATCTTTCTCTTGGTTGTTATGAGGTAGTTTTTCTGCTTTTCTTACAGACATACATACTTGCCAGTGGGTTCGTGTCAGTTTGTTGGTGCCCACTAGTAGTTTTACCTTATGATACTAGATATGTTTCTTTTACTGCTACATTTTCTGGAGATAGTCTACTTGTTCTTGGGAAGTTTTATGCTAGGTTGCTAGTTATTTTTAAACCTAAAAACACTACTATAAGTATATCTCATGATCAGCATATGTTCTAAACTCATACACTACTTTCCAAGTAACGTAAAAAGATCGTTTTCCTACTTATGATATAATATAAATTTAGAGTCTTGCATAGTATAAGTTGACCTCGGGGGTCACTTATGCACTCTCATAGGATGTCAAAAATAAATAAAGTATTTTCCGCAGCGTATTAGTATAGATTTTAAACCATGGAGTAGATGATCCACCGAGCCGAGGGATACGGTCGTTAAAATTATATCTGATTTTCTAATCTTTAAACTTATGAAATGTCCATAGTCTAGTTAGATGGTGTTCGCCTGAGCGTCGACAGTTATCCCCTGCTCGACGTGGCATCACGACGCGTGTTTTTCTCATACTCTGATACTTCTTGAATTCGGAGAAAAATGCGGGTTGTGATAGTTGGTATAAGAGGGAGGTTGCTTGATATTTTATCGGGCAACCATTTCTTATAGGTATTAGGTTGTTAGCATCATATCATACACACACCGATATGTCATCAACACGTCTTGGCTGAAGCACGAACACTACACTCATAGCATAACATGAAGTATACGGGGCATATTATGTAGTATGGGATGCATAATATGTGTCTGTATATGGATCCACCATAGGGGCAACATGTGAGGGTTATGTAGTGTGGGATGCATAACCTCACCACATGAATGCGACTAGCACGTTTCTTTTTCGTTGCATGGGAATGTTATGTAGTATGGGATGCATAACATTTTCATGCGTACGCCGCTCATGACATACACTAGGGCCTTTTTAGAATGTATAGCACACTCATGCATAGCATAACATTGCATAAGCACAACGTGCCAAGCTAAAGATTTACAGGATGACATATGTACACACATGGTTTTTAAATCAGAAAAAAGAATATAAATTCATGCATTCCCGATCGAGGCACAAGAGTTAGATGATGGTGGTTAACCATCCTAGGCTAGGCATAGCATCACTTTTGTTAAACAAACTAAAATCCCGGAGCAAGTTTAGCAGTTTTAAGATTATATTTATGTATATATTGTCTGTACTTGTAGTTAGTTCCAACTATTGTACCAGGATTTGATTAATGTTGATATGACCATAGGATGGCAAGTCGTCCTTCGACCAGGTCGACTCCACTGTCTGAGGGTGAGACTTCTGGAGCGCACAGTGATGCGGCGATCGAGAGCTTGAGGTTGAGCAACGTTTCCTTGACCAGGCAGTTGGTGGAGATGAAGTTCCAGATCCAGTATCTGGCGGTAGTTATGGCAGGACAGACTCAGGGAGTGCAAGACCCTGCAGGGGGTTCAGCTGCTCCTCCCCCTCCTGCTCCCCTGAGGCCTCCAGTGGTGGTGCAAGCAGAGATGACCTTCATATCTCAGTTTCAGAGACTTAGCCCTCCTACATACGATAGGAAGGCAGATTTCATGGTCATAGATGATTGGCTGATTTCCATGGAGGAGATGTTCTCATACATCGGTATTGCAGATGATCAGAGAGTTATGATAGCCTCCTATCAGCAAAAGGGTTTGGCTAAGAGTTGGTGGATTAGGGAAAAGGAGAGCTTGGTGGCTGGTTGCACTTGGGGATTGTTCAAGGAGATGCTGTTGAGGAAGTTCCTGCCTTTGATCGAGCGTGAACGACTTATGAACGACTTCCTTCACCTGAAGCAGAGGTAACTCACGGTCACTGAGTACGAGATAGAGTTCAGCAAGTTGAGCTTGTTTGCCCCTGGGTTGGTGAGTGTTGAAGCAGATCGAGTCAAGCGGTTCCTTGGTGGCTTGAGGAGCGAGGTTCAGCAGTTAGCCATTGCTTATGGATCAGTGACTTATACAGGTGTAGTGGATGCTTATCTGAAAGTGGAGGCAATTGAGACCGCAAAGAAGAGAGGTCATCAAATGAGGAAGGACAAGAGGAAGTCTGCTGAAGAGAAGAACCCCCAGGTACTCGGTGCTGCTTCGGGAAAGAAGAGCAAGGTGGTGTGTAGCTTCTATGGACGGTCAGGCCACCTAGTTGAGAGGTGTTTCAAGAAGGCGGGAGCTCAGAAGAAGGAGCAAGTTCATGCCATTCAAGGTGCTCCTAGGAAGGATGTTCCCTATTCTGTGTGCAAGCGACCCGGGCATGATGCTTCCCAGTGATGGTCCAAGGATAAAGTCTGCTTTCAGTGTGGCCAGAAGGGCCATATCAAGACTAGGTGTCCTCAGGTCCAGCCTATTCTTCAGGCAGTTCCACTTCAGGCTTTACCTCCGCCTCAGCGTGTGGACAAGGGCAAGGGAAAGCTGAATGTGATCTCTTCCGAGGAGGCTCAGACTTCGACTCAGGTCATCTCAGGTTAGTTAATTTCCTAGCCTGAAAGTTTTATTTTCGGGAATGGTTATAGTTTTTGGTTTTGGTAGTTCCTTAGTTGCTTATATATACTCCTATAGGGAAATTTAAGGTGAAGAACTGCTGGGCGCGTGTTCTGTTCGACTCCGGCGCTACCCACTCGTTTATGGCTAGAGCTTTTGTAGAGCGTTATCGGTTGGTTCTAGATCAAGTTTGTGAAACCTTCCGCGTCAAGTTCCCTTATGGTGAATATGTGCTATCAGATTTGGGCGTTCTGGATTGCCCTGTTTTTTGGGGGACTTTCTTGCGAAGGCAGACTTGAAGATGATTGATCTAGAGGACTTCGATGTTATTCTGGGCATGGACTAATTGTTTAGGTATGATGCGGTTATTCAGTACAAAGGGAAGCACTTGGACTTCATCAAGGACAACGGTCAGCCTGGAAGTGTGTATGCTGATCCGTGCCAGGATTCTCCTATCATTTTCTGCGGTATATGCTCAGAAGCTGTTTCATTCTGATTGTTTTGCTTGTTTAGTCTCGGTGGTTGGGACTGCCGTTAGTGTACCGCGCTTGGAGGAGATTCCCGTGATTCGTGGTTTCTTAGATGTTTTTCCTGATGACCTTACTGGTCTTCCCCCCTAGCGGGATGTTGAGTTTGTGATTGATTTGGAACCGGGTACGCATCCTATTGCTAAGGCGCCGTATCGGATGGCCCCTCGTGAGTTGGAGGAGTTGCGAGTCCAGTTGGACGAGTTGTTGGCTAAAGGTTTTATCAGCCCGAGTTCGTCGCCTTGGGGTGCTCCTGTTCTATTTATGAAGAAGAAGGATAGGTCGATGAGGCTGTGCATCGATTATAGGAAGCTGAACAAAGTGACCATTAAGAACAGGTACCCTTTACCGAAGATCGATGATTTATTTGATCAGTTGTGTGGTAGCACGGTGTTTTCCAAGATCAATCTTCGTTCAGGCTATCATCAGCTCAGGATCCGTGAGTCGGACATTCCATGGACTGCTTTCAGGTCGAGGCATGGGCATTTCGAATTCCTGGTTATGTCGTTTGGTTTGACCAATGCGCCATCAGCATTCATGGATATGATGAACCGGGTGTTCAAGGACTTTCTAGACAAGTTTGTTGTGGTATTCATTGATGATGTGTTGATCTACTCTCGCAGTGCTGAGGAGAATGAGCAGCATCTGAGATTGGTTTTATCTGCTTTGAGAGACCATCAGTTATTCACCAAGCTGAGTAAATGTAAATTCTGGTTGTCCCAGGTTTCCTTCCTGGGTCATGTGGTGAACAAAGACGGCATTTCGGTTGACACGAAAAATATCTCTGCTGTGATGGATTGGCATAGGCCGAGCATACCCAAGGAGATTAAGAGCTTCTAGGGGTTGGCCGACTATTATAGAAGATTCGTGGAGGGTTTTTCTACCTTGGTAGCCCCCTTGACTAAGCTAACGCAGAAGAATGCGACGTTCATTTGGAGCGAGAAATGCGAGGAGGCTTTTCTGGAGCTGATGAGCAGGTTGTGTTCTGCTCCTGTTTTGACATTGCCTACGGATGGCATGTACTATGATGTGTATGTGGATGCCTCGCATGTTGGGCTCGGAGGTGTGTTGATGCAAGAAGGGAAGGTGATTGCATATGGGTTGAGGCAATTGAAGACTCATGAGAGGAACTACCCTACGCATGAACTTGAGTTCGCAGCAGTGATCTTTGCCCTGAAGCTATGGAGACATTTACTTTATGGTTCCCAGTGCAAGATCTACACCGATCATAAAAGCCTAAAGTATGTCTTCACCCAGAAGGAGTTAAATCTGCGCCAGCGGCAGTGGCTAGAGTATGTGGCTGATTACGATGTGGATATACAGTATCATCCGGGCAAGTCCAATGTGGTGGCCGACGCCCTGAGCCAGAAGACAGGGAAGATCTTTAATCTCACCGCCAATCGTTTAGTGGAAGAGTTCCTCCTGATGGATATTTCCGTGGGATGCTGTGACATGCAGAGCAGTTTGGCAGTGGCAGAGCCGTCTTGGATTGCACTCACCAGGTTGCACTAGAAGGATGATCTGGATCTTTTGCACTTATACCTCATGACTGAGAGAGGGGAGTTGCCGAATTTTTCTATTGATAATGCAGTTACTTTGAAGTACTGCGGCAGGTTTTGCATCCCCGCTGTTGGAGACATCAGGGGTATGATTTGCAGAGAGGTTCATAGGTCCAGTGTTGCCTACCATCCAGGATCTACAAAGATGTATCATGAATTGAAGCAGATTGCCTGGTGGTATGGGATGAAGGGATATATAGCCTGATTTGTTGCTGAGTGCCACACTTGCAAGCGTGTGAAGGCCGATCATGGAAGGCCTGGTGGAAAGTTGACTCCGTTGGAGATCCCTACTTGGAAGTGGGAAAGTATTTCTATGGACTTCATTACAGGCTTGCCGAGATCTCCTAGAGGTTTTGATTCTGTTTGGGTTATAGTGGACAGACTGACGAAGTGTGCTCACTTCGTGCCGTACAAGATTGATTATCCGATGAAAAAGATAGCGGAGCTGTATTTGAATGAGGTCAACAGATTACACGGTGTGCCAGTTAGCATCATTTCGGATCGAGACTCCCGTTTTACATCTCGCTTTTGGAGGAGTCTGCAAGTGGGTTTGGGTACAGATTTGAGGTATTCTACAGCTTACCACCCGCAGACCAATGGTCAGACTGAGCGAGTGAACCAGATAGTTGAGGATATGAACAGGTGCTACATCTTGGAACACGGTGGAGCGTGGGATGAGCGTTTGCGGCTTATGGAATTTGCATACAATAACAGTTACCAGGCGAGCTTGCAAATGGCTCCGTTTAAAGCCTTGTATGGGAGGTGCTGCAGAACTCCCTTGTTTTGGACCGAGGTCGCTGAGAGGCCTGTGTTGGGTCTGGATACGCTCGAGGAGATGGAAACTACTGTGAAGCTTATTCGAGAAAAGCTTCGTATTGCTCAGGAGAGATATGAGAAAAACGCCAACCGGCGTAGGTCTGACTTGGAGTTTTCTATAGGGGACCTTGTGTTTCTTAAGGTTTCCCTGATGGTTGGTGTTAAGAGGTTCGGTAAGAACCGAAAATTGGACCCGAGGTATATGGGCACGTTTAAGGTTGTTGATCGAATTGGCGTGTCAGCATTTAGATTGGATTTGCCAGCAAATTTCTCAGATGTTCATAATGTATTTCATGTAAGCTAATTAAGGAAGTGTGTGCGAAGCAGTGGGCAAGTCTTGGATGTTGTGCCCCAGTTGGAGCCTAATCTTTCATATGTTGAGGTGCCGATTCGCATCTTGGATACTCAAGATCGGGTGCTGCGGACGAAGTCTATCCCGATGGTGAACGTTCTATGGAAGAATCAGGATTTGGAAAGCGCGACTTGGGAGCTAGAGTCGGCTATAAGGGAGGCCAACCATCATCTGTTCCCTTGATTTGATTGGTACGTTTCCTTTCTGGTACTCTTGTTTGTTACCTTCCTTCTATAGTAGTAGTGTATGTAAAGTTTCGGGATGAAACTTTCTTTTAGGGGGAGTGACTGTAACGCCCCCGATTTTTCTACGATTATTTAATTCTCGTTTGGAGTTATGTTGATGCGTTTCAGGCATGTGCCGATTGTTAGAGCATGGTCTTAGCTCTTTAGGTTCCTTGTGTGGTTATTGGTAGCCTTTTTGGCAAGATCCCCTAGCAAGCCGGGTCTGTTTTGGTGACCGGTGAGGCCTCTCGGGGGATGCTTGTGTTTTGGATTCGAGTAGTGATAACCCAAGTTTTGTTCGTCAAAAGATGATTTCGACTTCGCCGTTGCGTTCGTAGCGTGGGTAATTAGCTACGGTGTGAATTTCGTCGGATTCCGAGGTGATTCGGTTTTCGTGTCGTTTTGATGTGTTAATAATAATGGATGCAAATAATTCATCTTAAAAGTTTGAAATGAATGGCTTTTAGGTGGCAATTTAGGCTGAATAGGCGTGTCCATGTATATATAAATAGCCTTAATAAAAACGAGACCATTCATTGTCTCCTTCTGTGGGAGAGAAACCGATGCCTGTTCGAGAGGAAGTAAAAACCGCCAACCCTGCTACCCTTCAGACGCCGATTCTGGGAGCGTTAGTGGACGAAATTCGATTCCGAAAGCGGATTTGGAGTGCTCTAGCCTAGACCTTCATTCCAATTGTAAGAAATTCAATTTTCGTGGTGTTTCTAGGGGACTCAGAATTTTTAGTTTGATCCTTTTCCGCCATTAAATCCATAGATCCTGTTTAGGTGTTGTTGCGGCTGGAGCCGAGAGAGAGAGGAAGGGCTGTGCAAGTTCAATCGCTGGTATTTGAGGCAAGTGGTGCTCCTACCCTTGCGAAGTTTTTCTTCTCCTTTTCATGGTCAATTTGCTGTAATTTTTCCGGTTTTCCCGAGATTGTAATTTTACTCTATTTTTTCCGTCTAAAGCATGTGAATCATAAACCATTATGCCCTTTATGTTTCTGTTTGCATTCTCTCAAATTCTAAAACTCAAATCTTTGGCTGGAGTACTGTAGTCTTATTTGTTTTATCAAGTGGTTCCCTGTAAACCTCTGTTTGGGTAGTATCTTGCCTTTTTAACCCTAGAATTTAATAGCAGTGAGATTTCATAATTATATTACCAGTAATAGGTTTGAATTAGGCTAAGAAGTTTGGTCGGGAACGAAGTTGGAGGTACAGGAATGTTGTACACTCATTGCAGCCAGTTCGGCGAAGATCATCGACCTGAGTTCGACGATAATCGTCGAACTGAGATCGATGATCTCTGGTTGCTTGAGATCATCGACCTGAGTTCGACGATGATCGTCGAACTGAGATCAACGATCTCTGTTTGCCTGAGTTCGGCGAGGATCGTCGAGCTGAGTTCGACGAGGATCGTCGAACTGAGTTCGACGATTTTCTGTGGCCTGCGTTTAACGCAAAATCGTCGAACGGTATTCGACAATTTCCTTTGGACTGCGTTTATCGGAAAATCGTCGAACGGCATTCGACGATTTTTCCCGTGACCTGTGATCGACGAAAGGAAAATCGTCGAGTGGAGTTCGACGATTTCCCGTGTCCTATGATTCGACGAAAATCGTCGAGCTGCGTTCCACGATTTTCCTGAGTTCGACGATTTTCCCGCGCTCGACGAAAATCGTCGAGCTGCCTTCGACGATTCCTGTAACAGTGAACGTTTTTTTTCCTGTAGGCTGAGATTTATTTCTTCTCAGTTTTTTTTCGTCTTCCCGAGTGAATACCTCCTAGGGGAAATGTCTTGTCATACTTTCGTTCTTCCTTTGTTTTGAGGGCCGAATCGTGAGTTATGGCAGGTAGTGGTATTTTGACGCTCTAAAGGAGCGGGATGTTTTATGTGCGAGCCGTGGCCACCACATTTTAGTCCCAGGTACGGGCTGGGTATTGCTGTGGCCGTCACCTTTTTTATCCCAGGTACGGGCTGGGTTTGTGGTGATTTTGTGCTGACACAGTGAATTTTCTTTTGGAACAGTTTGGCTTGGGGGACTGTTTTTGGTCACCAACTCAGGTCCATTTTCTTTACTACTGCCATTAACTCATAATTTAGGATTGTTAGGTGTTTCTTCCTGGTTAAATGCAACATATAGTGGCAAGTTTTTTCTTATCTTTTGCATTGTAGCCTCTGCAGGATTTGAGAAAGGCTTGGTGTTGTTACTTGGTACTTGGTGTACTTTTGTTTACTTTGGACAGTGTTTGCTTTTACTGTCTTGTTTACTTACACTCCTGTTCCATTTTGATTTAACGCTCTAACTCTGATTTTCTACTTTTACTTGCTGAGATGTTCTTTCTTTTCTGAATGCCTCAGGTTCTGATTAGTAGCCGGGTAGACGACAAGATTTGCTGTGGTGTTGCTGGTGATCCCTTGAGTTGTAGTGATCTTTCTCTTGGTTGTTGTGAGGTAGTTTTTCTGCTTTTCTTACAGACATACATACTTGCCAGTGGGTTCGTGTCAGTTTGTTGGCGCCCACTGGTAGTTTTACCTTATGATACTAGATATGTTTCTTTTACTGCTACCTTTTCTGGATATAGTCTACTTGCTCTTGGGAAGTTTTATGCTTAGTTGCTAGTTATTTTTAAACCTAAAAACAGTACTATAAGTATATCTCATGATCAGCATATGTTATAAAACTCATACACTACTTTCCAAGTAACGTAAAAAGATCATTTTCCTACTTATGATATAATATAAATCTAAAGTCTTGCATAGTATAAGTTGACCTCGGGGGTCACTTATGCACTCTCATAGGATGTCAAAAATAAATAAAGTATTTTCCGTTGCGTATAAGTATAGATTTTAAACCGTGGACTAGATGATCCACCGAGCCGAGGGATACGGCCCTTAAAATTATATCTGATTTTCTAATCATTAAACTTATGAAATTTTCATAGTCTAGTTAGATGGTGTTTGCCTGAGCGTCGATAGTTATCCCCTGCACTGCGTGGCATCACGACGCGTGTTTTTCTCATACTCTGATACTTCTTGAATTCGGAGAAAAATGCGAGTTGTAACACTAAAGGTCAATGTGCACATTGTCGGGTGTGTGAGTTGCACTTGCATGTTTATTCCATAGCATACTTGTATGACATAACATCATCATAAAACTCTTGACACCTATTGTATAAATTGGTATGAGACTCTTTATACAATAGGCCTTGCAAAACGACCCCTTGGTCTATAGGTTTGTATGGGCATTCCTATAGGTCATGGTTACTTACTTAGTTTACCTTCTTGTACTTTTACTTGCTCAGTATGTTCATGTGTATACTCATACAGGTTACCGTCTCTTTGCTTACTTATACTTGCTGTGGTTATATGCTCATGTTAGAGTAGTTCCGTCGTCACCTAGTTACTTTGTTACTCTCCACCTTCATTACCTTCCCTTTCCTCCTCCCCGCTCGGTGCCTAGGAGCCCTGGGGGAGGGGTGGGGGATGATAGGACTTAGTCTTTTATACTAGCGGTCATTGACCAAATCATTTTAGGGGATCATGGAGCCGAACCAGGAGACGCAGCCCCAGAGGTCGGTGCGTATGGAGACGGGGCAGTCTAATACGGGAGTCCAGCCAGCGGGTACAGTGAGTCTCGACCATTAGTAAATATTATAGATTTGACTCCATGATTGAGTGATTTGTAATGAGGATTTTGATGTATCGGGCAGGGGCCCTCTTTAGTACTTTTTTTATCATTTCTGTGGACTCTTCTTTCGTGGAGAATTATATTATATTCATGTGATTCTGTGGACTAATATCTAAGTTTTCATTACTCTAATATTTATTCTACTCTTCTATCATCGGTATGGCCGGCAGGATCGATAATTTGTGGTGACTACCTTCACAGGTGTGTTGGTGTCACCGCAAAGCGGCGGTTCTGGGCATAAGACCGGGTTGGTTTTGCAAAAAAAAGAGGGTCTTACAAACTGGTATCAGAGGGAAACCTCGATCAAAAGAGTAAAAGTTCTCTAACCCTGGGTCACCCCTGCTCGAGTTTAGTTTGGAGTCAAACTATGCAGCAGAAGCTGTGGTGTGCCCATATGGGGGATTACATGTAATTGTCCACTTTTAATTAGGTTTGAAGGATTGTCGCCGTACCGAGAGAAGGATTTTTAGATCCAGTTGGTGCCGGATGCGAAGCTAGTGTCTAGGGCACCCTAGACAATGGCTCTGAAGGAGCTAGTGGGGTTCAGGAGTCAGTTGCAGGAGCTGGTGGATGCTGGATTCGTTAGGCCAAGTTCCTCGCCTTGGGGAGCTCCGGTTTTGTATGTGAAGAAGAAGGACTGGACACTCAGGTTGTTCATCGACTATCGTGCACTAAACCGATTGACAGTCTGAAACACCTACCCACTGCCAAGGATCGATGAATTATTCGATCAGCTAGCAGGAGCACATTGGTTCTCGAAGATGGATTTGAGGTCGGGGTACTATTAGTTACGGATTCAGGAAGAAGAGATCGTAAAGACGGCGTTTAGAGACAGATATGGTCTGTACGCGTTTATCGTGATGCCCTTAGCGCTCACGAATTCTCCATCGGCTTTTATGAGCTGGATGAACCGTGTGTTCGAGCCGTACCTCGATTGATTTGTCATTGTGTTCATAGATGACATCTTCATTTATTTTAGGACGAAGGATGAGCATGCACAACATCTATCCTTGACTCTGGAGAAGCTCAGGGAGCATCAGTTATAGGCCAAGTTCAGAAAATGCCAATTTTGGCTGACGGAGGTGGTCGTTTTAGCCCAGATCATCAGTGGAGCTGGATTGGCGGTGGATCCCGCGAAGATTCAGGCAGTGTGAGACTGTCCTCAGTTGACTATTGTCACGGATGGCCGAAGTTTCCTGGGATTGGTCGGGTACTACCTGAAGTTTGTGTAAGGATTCCCTCATATATCACTTCCACTCACTTCTTTGATGAAGGACACTGCGTTCGTTTGGACGCCGCAGTGTGAGGCAGCCTTCTAGGAGTTGAATGGTCGGCTTACATCGGCCCCTATCCTCGCTCTTCCATCTGGGAAAGAGGGCTTCCAGGTGTACACTGATGCGTCATTTCAGTGGATGGGCGTTGTATTGATGCAGCATGGACATGTGATTGCATATGCCTCACGCCAGCTGAAGAAGCACGAGCCGAACTACCCTATGCATGAATTGGAGATGGGAGCAGTGGTGTTCACTCTGAATATTTGGCGGCATTACCTTTATGGGGTGCACTGCGACATACTTTCGGATCACAAGAATTTGAAATATGTTGATACGCAGATGGAGTTGAATGTCCTCCAGAGGTGATGGGTGGAATTCCTATCTGAATACGTGTATACGATACACTATCACCCGGGGAAGGCGAATGTGGTGGCAGACGTGCTAAGCCAGAGGGCTACCACTTCAAGATCAAAGTCCCACTTGATGGCTATGGAGCTGGTACAGATGATGGAGGATATGCAGATTACTTTGGTGTCCTCGGATGACTCAGAGCTTTATGAGGAGTATATGGCCGCGATGAGCACTACCAATGATATTAGAGATCTCATCAGGGTTGAGTAGAGAAGGGATGACAAGTTGGTGTCAGTATTCAAGGCCTTGGAGGCAAGAACGACCGGGGAGTATACAAATAGAGATGGGTTGTTATGCTTTAGAGGACCGGTGTACATACCAGCTGGGGGGAGGATTCAGGAGGACATTATGACCGAGCTCACTACAGCAGGTACTCGGTGCACCCGGGAATCACCAACATGACGGCTGACCTGAATAGGATGATGTATTGGCCGGGCATGAAGAGGGACATCACATACTTCGTGACCCATTACATGGATTGTCAGTTAGTGAAGGCAAAGTGTAAGAGTCCGGCCTGGTTGTTGCAGCGACTTCAAGTTCCGGAGTGAAAATTCTACGATATCGCCATGGATTTCATACATGGTCTTCCTCGGTCACATGCGTGGAACGACTCGATATGGGTGATCATCGATTGACAAATGAAGGTGGCCAGATTTCTACTGATAAGGAAGGAAGCTTAAGTGGGTGAATTGGTGTAGAGGTTTGTGGAGTAGTCCGTCCGATACTAGAGTGCTGAGGACCATAGTGTCCGATCGTGATGGAAGATTTACATCCAAGGAGTGGAGGTCATTCCAGGCTTATTGGCAGACCCGGTTGACATTCAATACCGCCTTTCCACCCTCAGATGGATGGACAGATAGATCGCACCAATCAGACACTGGAGGATTTGTTGTGTCTTTGCATACTAGACCGCAGAGAGCCATGGGAGAGGCAGCTACCATTGATCGAATTCTCATACAACAACAACCACTAGTCCATCATCGGCATGGCCCCTTATGAGGATTTATATGGGCGAAGATGCAAGACTACTATTTCTTGGATCCAGGATGAGGATCCGATGGCACTTGGCTCAGAGTTCGTCGAGGATATAGATGCTCAGGTGTGGTTGATTTGAGACGGGATGTTGGAGGCCCAGAGCAGGCAGGCCAAGTATTACGATGCTCGACATCGATGAGTAGAGTTTCAGGTCGGAGACCGTGTATTTCTAAAGATATGACTGATACATGGAGTCTCCCGAGTGCGTGGTCGGAAGAAGCTCTGTCTGAGATACATGGCGCATTACAACATCCTGCAGTGGATCTGTCCCTTGGCGTACATACTGGAGCTGCCGCCAGAGCTAGCAGGTTTGCATGACGTCTTCCATGTCTCCTCCCTCAGGAGAGTTCTACTTCGGCTAGAGAAGCAGATTACGATGACAGATTGGCGTATAACTTATGATCGATCGGTGCACCTAGAGCCAATCCGGATAGATGATACTGGGATGCGGGTCTTGCGACACAAGAAATTTTCGCTGGTCAAGGTCTTGTGGAGGTATCATGGACAAGAGGAACACACGTGGGAGCCACAGGACTTGATGCAGCAAAGGTACCCAGAGCTTTTCACGTCAGGTATTCCCGTTAACCTCTCGAGATGTTGCATTTTATTTTTCATATTAGAAACCCTGTAGGACTAACTTGAATTTTGAGGATGAAATTTTTATTTTTATGTATTAGGATTTGTAACATCCCTCAGACAACTAGACCCCTAGGACTGGTTTTGTCATGACTAGGTCATGACAAAACTCAAGGAAGCATCGATTTTGGTCGGGAAGTTTTTTGGAAAATATTTGGGCATAGGGCGTTGATTGCACTCAATGTCATGGAATGATTGGCATCGACTGTATTGAGTGCACTCAACGCCATTGACCGATTGGCCTTGAGTGCGTTGGGTTCACTCAACTCCACTTTACTTAGATGTTCTGGCTTGAGGCGTTGAGTGCGTTGAGTTCACTCAACGCCATGGACTGAATGGCATTGAGAGCGTTGAGTGCACTCGATGCCATTTTAATTAAAGAAATACTCTGTCAAGGGGTGTTGAATGCGTTGAATTCACTCAACACCATCGACTGATTGGCGTTGAGTGTGTTGAGGGCACTCAACACAATTTTACTTTTGAAATTTTAAACTGGTCCGATTCATCGAACGAACCATATTCGTCGCATTGAGCCTCTTTGGAATTAGGAGCTTATTCGTTGAATGGAGTTCGATGAATGGAGCAAGTGCTGAACTGGGTTCAGAGTTTATCGAACTCCGTTCAGAGTTCGTAGAACAGAGCAAGTTGTTGAATTTGGTTCAGAATTTGTAGAACGTAGTCGACGAACAGAGCAAGTTATTAAATAAGGTTCAGCCTTCGTCACGCAGGGCATATTCGTCGAACAGAGTTCGACGAATATAGAAGATTCATCGAGTGGAGTTCGACGAATGGGATAAAATTCGTAGGACTAAGCTTCTGGAATTGGTGAATTGGAGGAGAGAGAAATGTTTGAGATTAGTGGAAATCATGGCCATTGAGGCTCCATAACTCCCACTTTCAAGGGGCTTTTATTCCTCTGAGGGAGAGCAGGAGTTTCCGGAGTTGGCAGGCCATTAATTGTTTTCATCCCCATAATTTGGTTGTAACCGAAGGGGTGGAGTTAATGGACATTAATGGAGTTTAATGACATTTGGGATTTACAAGCCTCCTCTACAAAATTCCCTCTTTAAGGACCTTCACTAGGGCAAGGGCATTCGTTTCCCCCGATTCTTTTTCATTTTCGTTGAGGTTGGTGTAGAAGTTGCAGAGGAGCCAGAAGCTCAGTGGCCAAAATGTTGAGGAGGCAAAGCGCACGTCTTGAGGCCGCAAATCAAGTCCTCCTCTACTCCTCTCTTCGTGGGCTAGCATCTTAAATATTTTAGGAGATAAATCGGGCTCAATTGAGTCCGATTGGGTGAGAGGAATTCCAAATTTCCATGGCTTTTTCTACCATGAGGGTTCGCCGGAAACCACCCCTCCGGCGGCCGTGCCGCCGCCCGGCGATAGCCCCCACCTCAACGAAGGCGGTGTCGGTGGTGGCCGGACATGGAGGTGGCTGGGTGGCCGGAAAGTGATCTTGGAATATGCTCCAGGTCGGGTTAATCATGGCCATTGGCTAGAGGAAGAAGACAATGCCAGGGCCATCCAATTCTGCTTTAAGATCTGTGCTAGATCTAATATATTAATTCATGTTATATGTTTTCTATCACAATTATTGGGCTGTCTTAAATGAACTATTAAAATTACTTATGGTCCCCTACAGTAAAAGTGGTATACATGAAAGATGCTTCCCTGTGACTAGTTTAATTTAAAATTGGTTTGAACCAACTTGGAGTTCAGGTCAGACTACAGCACACAGTTTGGTGAGGACTATACCTAGGCTAGATCAGAGATTTTTTTTAGTGCCCCCATCAATACATCCATCCAAATGACTTGCAGTTTTGGATGAGGTTCACTCTTGCCTATACATAATACATATCCAAAAAATGGGAATTTTTGGAAAATATTTTCCTAAAGTTTTTGTAGAAATTTAATAATCCATGTATGAATTATTTAAAGGGTCTAATGACCTCCAAACCCTCCCATATTTTGTTGAGTGGTACTTTGGGTTAATATATGACTCTGTATAAAATTTCATTCAATTTGGAGATGGATTGGTATGGAATTTGATAAACCCTAGCCTAGGCCCCAAAAAGGGTTAATTAGGTTAAATGGTTTCTTGTGGTGTTGAGTGACCAAATCACCTCAACAGAGGTTGAAACTTTAGCCACTGACTTGTTATGACATTAAACACCCTCACATGGAGTTTGGGGTGGATTGGGGTGAATTTGCCCTAGAACCCTAGTTCAAACCATAAGGTTGAACTTTCGGGGTTTCTGAAGGACATGGGGGTGATATGTCCTTATATAGACAAGGTTTTAAGTCCAAGTGATCTTAGTGTGGTGAAATTCCCTAGGAAGGGGTTTGGTAGTATTTGGACACATGCACCCCACTTTAACCACTAGGAAATTTATTAGGTCGATACACCTTATGGAATAAATAATGGGTCATATGATCTTGGATTTTCATGAGATTTTGATAGGAGTAATTTTATAGTGATATTGAGCTCTGAAATTTAGAAAAGAGTATCTCATACTTGTAGGTATAATCTCCACCTTGCCCTTGTTGATGATTTTGAAGTAACTATGGTTTAATTGTCTTAGGATGATATCAAACTCTGGCAAAGTTAATAAAATACCATTTATAGGCACTAGTGAATTATTTGGATCATTTGGGCTTTTCCTCTTAGTACTTCATGTGTAAAGTGAACTAGTGCAGCTTATTTTGATAAATATATAATAAATATTATATCTTGCTGGAAAATTATATTACTTCGCCAGAGAACCTTTTAGTGCATAATAAAGTTTATAAAATTATCTCATGTCATTTGGATGAGTTAATAAGAATGTTTTTTCACAAAGTGCACTTTAATGGAATTGTTTGAAGTATTTTTATACATGGCTCACTTGCCTTGGAATTGAATAAAAATTATTCAGTAGTGTTTTATGATCATTATAAGGCTCTGGTAATTTTCATATAATTTTTGGACTATGATTCATGGTACTCCTTTCATTAACTCTAAATATTTATATTTATCTTGAATTAATTATTTAGGGGCTGATAATTTTATTAAAGTTTGTGAAACTTAGTATTCTTTGTTGATTTGGCATAATATAGTGATCATAATTTTTGGGTGTCCATAACATAAGAAAATCTAGTACTTTATATTCAAAATTACCCCCGACCTAACTTTTGAAAACTTTAATAAATGCCAAATTAATTAGGAAAATTCACAAGTCTCTGGATTTAGGATAAATATATCATGATAGACCCACAATAATTATCGTAGGGCATTTGAATGAAAATTTGGAGTACCTCCTATCATCAACATCATATAGCTTAGGTTGGTCTGCATTTAGTAAAACTGCGAAAATTGTAACAATATGTGGAATGGACATATGGAGATGGGGTTAATAGTTTACTGATCTTGGTAAAGTGAAAAAGAAAAAAAAAGAGCTTCATTGCAGTCATGATGATGAGAGTGGTGGGTTGACTAGTATTAAGAGCTGCTCGGGATCGACGAAAGATCGTCTTTCCTGTGGAAAGAGAGAGAGTCAAAATACACTAGGGTTCGATCCAGAATAATGTTAAAAGGGATCGGGAATTGGGTAATAACCAATAATAATAAGTATCTTGCGAAAGGGTGCTTTGGGATTCAGCCCATCGTAGTTCCTAATGCCCTCGAGAGACCTTCACAAGGAATGCCTTGGGCAGTCCAAGGTTAACGTAAGCCGTAAGAACAAATGGAATCAAAGAGTAATTAGAAATACTTTGGGTTACAATTACACTCACACTCCACAGTGTTGTGGGAGTTATGTTGGGTTTTACGAGCGGTAGGCTCAGTGGTTTGGTGATGAGCAGGTTAGCCCGACGAGCCGACATCTCAGATGGTTTTGTGATGGACGGGTTAGTCCGGGGAGCTTTGGCTCGGTAGATATTTGTGACGGACGGGATTATCCGGAGTGCTTTGTCTCGGTGGGAAATACATTAATGTTGTATGTTCATAAGATATAAGGTTTTGGGTCTTCGGTATTGGAGAGTCGTTGCACCGGCACCAATACATTGACTTCACAAGTGTGGTTTAGCACTTGGCCAAATAAAGTCTAGTGTGGCAACCGACAAAGGTACGCAGGAGCTCCGCTTAATGCACTAGAATTGAGGCGTATGATAGGTCTGACTAGTAATGCTGATAACAGTTTAGAGTTGGGCAAGGACCAACCCACCGCTTCTATTTGCCACTACAGAGGTATCCTGTGAGGTTAGGCTCCAGAAGGGGGGAACTAAAGGTCAGTGTGCACAGTGTTAGGTGTGTGAGTTTCACTTTCATGTTCATACCACAGCATACTTGCATGACATAGCATCATCATATAACCCTTGACAACTATTGTATAAATTGGTATGAGACTATTTATACAATAGGCCTTGTAAAACGACTCATTGGTCTATAGGTTTGTATGAGCATTCCTATAGGTCATGGTTACTTACTTAGTTTACCTTCTTGTACTTTTACTTGCTCACTATGTTCATGTGTATACTCATACCGCTTACTTACTATTTGCTTACTTATACTTGATATGGTTATATGCTCATGTTAGACTAGTTTCGCCGTCACCTGCTTACTTTATTACTCTCCACCTTCATTACCTTCCCTTTCCTCCTCCTCGCTCAGTGCCTTGGAGCCATGGTGGAGGAGTAGGGGATGATAGAAATTAGTCTTTTAGACTAATAGTCGTTCACCAAATCATTTTAGGGGATCGTGCAGCCAAACCAGGAGACGCAGCCATAGAGTTCGGTGCGCATGGACACGGGGCAGTTTAGCACTGGATTACAACCAGTAGGGACAGTGAGTCCCGACCATTAGTAGATATTATAGATTTTCTTCCACGATTGAGTGATTTGTAGTGAGGATTTTGATGTATCGGGCAGGGGCCCACTTTAGTACTTTGTTTTATCATTTTGTGGACTCTCCCATCGTGGAGAATTATATTATATTCATGTGATTATGTGGACCAATATCTGAGTTTTCATTACTCTTATATTTATTCAACTCTTCTGCGATCTGTATGGCCGGCAGGATCAGCATTTTGTAGTGACGACCTTCCCGGGTGTGTTGGCGTCACCGCAAAGCGGCTGTTCTGGGCATAAGACCCGGTTGGTTTTGCAAAAAAGAGGGTCTTACATATGTGACGCCCCTGATTTTTTGGTGTTTATCTTAATTCCTGTAATGACATATTTTTGGCATCAGGGTGTTGCATTGATGCATAGTTAATGAGTTTCGTTATTGTAGCGTGGTTTTGCTCAGTAAGTTTTTAGTGTGCTTGGTCTTTAGCAAAGTTGTCTAATTTCCCTCATGATTCGGATCTGTTTTGGTGACTCGGTGGAGCATTTTCAGAGATGGTGGTATTTTAGCTTCGATAGGTGTTTTATAATAGTTGGTTTGTCGGATGTCGATTTTGACTTCACTGTTGAATTAATAGCGTCGGTATTTAGCTACGGTGCGATTTTCGAAAAATTAAGAGTTGGTTTGAGTTTTGGGTCATTTGGATGTTTATTGAGTAATTAATAGATTAAAATATTAAGATACTGATTAATATAAATAGATAGAATGTCGCGTCGATAATCTAATCATCTTCCTCCCTACCCGAGCCGTCATCTATTCCTCGAAAGAGGAGAAATGCTGGTGTCGCCGTTTGCTCTCTGCCGACGGTTCTGTAAGATATGGTGGTTGGTTTCGTCGGTGGAATAGAGATTTAGAAAGCTCTCGCCTAGATCTACGCGTGTGTGGTAAGTACTTCCCATTTCTTGGATTTCTAGACTTTAGGGTTTGAGGTTTTAGCTTATTTTCCCCCAAAAAGTTTCAGGATTTATGGCTTTGTACTTTTTGCGGACGATTCTTGTCGAGGAACGCTCGGAGAAGCGGATCATCAAAGTTTTGAGGCAAGTGGTGATCTTCCTACTGCAACTGTTTCTTGCTTTTCATTTTGTTCATTCCATCTCCTTAGGAAGTAGTAATAGTATAGGGTTTAGTCTTGAATGAACCATCAGAGCAGCATTAGTTTTAGGCCAGAATCTGTCGGGTATGGTATATAGCCTAATGGAGTTTCGTCGAATATAGGTGTAGTAGACCATTAGAAATTCGTCGAGTTTAGGATTCAGCCTAAGTTTAAATTCGTCGAATATCTGATAAAAATTCGTCGGGTAATCAGTGGCGTTGAGTTAAGTCCAATTCATCGAGTATTCTCAACGAATTCGTCGAATATTAGTTTGGAGTTGAGTGAGATTCGAGTTAAGTCAAATTCGTCGAGTAATCTCGACAAATTCATCGAGTAACCATCTCGGCGTTGAGTGTCTCTTTCTCCTTTAAGTAAAAAAGAATTGAGTCCATCGAGTATAAACCTTGGGATTGAGTGACCTTTGGGTCTAAGTCAAATTCATCGAGTAATCTCGACGAATTCGACGAGTAAGGCTAGTTTAGCGTCGAGTTCGTCTAGTATAAGACTTGGCATTGAGTGGTTTAGGCTTGGCTCTGAGAGCGTTGAGTGATGTTTGAGTCAAAGTTAAATTCGTCGAGTAATCTCGATGTATTCGCAGAGTATCACTGGCTTGGCGTTGAGTGCGTTGAATGCACTCAACATGACGTTGAGTGAAGGTGTATTCGTTGGGTTATCTGGCCTAGCGTTGAGTGTTTTGAATGCACTCAACGCGGCATCGAGTTGACTCGCCGCTTTTTCGTGGATTTGCGATAATTTCATCGACTCAACGTGTATCTACTATATTCGTCGAGTATACTTGATGAATCAGCGTGCGCTTAGAAATTTTCGCCGAGTTGAATCTATTTCGTCGAGTTGGGCCTTGGGTTAATTTCTGGGATTTATTCTCCATTTATTATTATCACCTCACTCTTTTCATATTTAAAAGCTAAAGTCACCATATTTTAACTAACGTAAAAGTTGTTCTCATACTTATGATAAATTTAGAGTCTTGCGTGCCATGAGTGGTCCTTTGGGGATGTTTATACTCATGTATGATGTTAATCATGTGAGCAAAGTATTTTCCGCAGTGTATAATTATATTTTTCTGGTGGACTAGTTGATCCACTGAGCCGAGGGATATGGCGAATTAATTAAACTTAAAATGGATTTTCCTCATAATAACTTATGAGTTTCATATAAAATGTAGATTCAGAGTCTTGCTTGAGCGTCTGCAGTTATCCCCTGTACGATATGGCATCACGACGTGTGTTTTCTCTTACTCTGATATACATTTAAATTCAAAGAAAATGCGTGTTGTGACAATTGGTGTCAGTGGGATAAGTTGTTTGACAATTGGTTGAACAACTATCTCAGGGTTGTGTTAGTCATCTAGTTTCATTTCATACACACACAGATGTGTCATCAATACATTTTGGTCGAAGTATGAACACTACACTCATAAGAATGATAAGAAGTATACGGGGCATGTTATGTAGTATGAGATGCATAATATGTGTTTATATATGGATCCTCATAGGAGGCAACATGTGACTATTACGTAATATGGGATGCATAACAATCATCACATGAATGCGTATTAGATTTTGATTTTCGTTACATGCGATTTTATGTAGTATGAGATGCATAATATTTCTTGTGTACGCTGCTCAAAACATACTTTTAGAACTTTTTAGAATGCATAGCACGACATACGTAGCATAATATAACTTTAGCACACATGCCAAGCTAAAGACTTATATGATGACATACGTGCACACATGATTTTTAATGCAAAAAGAATAAGAATTCATGTATTTATGGACTGAAGGATCAAGCGCATACCCAACTGCACAAAAAGCCCGGCCTGTTGGAAAGGGTGCTACTTAATTTCTTAAATAAGTAGAAGAGCGCCACGGGTCAAGTGAAGGAACGCCGGACCCAATAATCCCCCCCCGGCGTCCAGCACAACCTATCGGCTCAGAGGTGGAGTTACCACATGGCCCACATGGATCAGAGGTAGGGTTACCACATGGCTCAGAGGTGGGGTTACCAGGGTGCTACTTAATTTCTTAAATAAGTAGAAGTGCGCCACGGGTCAAGTGAAGGAACGCCGGACCCAACAATCCCCCCGGCATCCAGCACAACCCGTCGGCTCAGAGGTGGAGTTACCACATGGCCCACATGGCTCAGAGGTGGTGTTACCACATGGCCCACACGGCTCAGAGGTGGGGTTACCACATGTCCACGGTTGCACGGCTCAGAGGTGGGGTTACCACATGTCCAGGGTTGCCTGACCCTCCGGACCCACACAAGTAGAAGGGAAAAATCAGGATTTAATAGCGCCCCCTCGGTCTTGAACCCGTGACCTGCTCTGATATCAATTGAATGATCAAACGCATACCCAAATACACCAAAAGCCCGGAGTGTTGGAGAGGGCGCTACTTAATTTCTTAAATAAGTAGCAAAGCTCCACGAGTCAAGTGAAGGAACGCCGGACCCAACATGGACTGTGCACAAGAGTCAGTGGGATTATGATGTATCATCTCGAGTTTAAGCATGACATCATAATTGAAAATCCCAGAGCAAGTTAGCAACATGAGCAAGTATTTAAATACATATTTTCTGAACTATGTTTTTTTGGTTCTAGCGGTTAAGCTAGGTTTTGTTTAGATATTCATTATTTGTTTAGAATGCCTCCTAAGTGTCAGGTGACGAGGTCGACTCCTCAGTCAGAGGGGGAATCGTTTGGTGCCCAGAGTGAGGTCGTGATAGAATGGTTGCAACAAAGCAATGAGGCTATGTCGATGCAAATATTGGAGATGCAGTCACAGATCCAGGTGTTGTTGTCGGTTGTTTCTAGTAAGCCGCTTAGAGTGCTGACCCTACTGTGGGTCAGGCCGTTCCTATTCCTATAGCTCCTCTGGTGCCCCCAGTTGTGTTACCACCAGAGATGAACTTTATCTCGCATTTCCAGCGATTAGGACCTCATACCTACGACGGTAGTGTGGATCATCGCAATCGAGGAGATGTTCTCATACTCAGAAGTTTCTTCTGACCAGAGAGTGATGGTCACTACCTACCGGCTGAAGGGTTTGGCAAAGAGCTGGTGGTTGATAGAGAAGGAAAATATCAAGGATTGATGTTCCTAGGAATCCTTCAAGAAGTTGCTGCTGAAAACGTTTCTGCCATCGGTCGAGTGAGACCGGTTGATGAATAATTCTTTGCATCTGAAGTAGAGGCAATTCACAACCAGTGAGTATGAAGTGGAGTTCAGTAAGTTAAGCCGGATTTCCCCAGACATGGTATCCTTAGAAGCAAGTAGAGTTAAGCATTTCTGGGTGGTCTTAGGAGTAACATCCAGCAACTGTCTTGTCCTTATGGATCTGAGAGCTATGATGAGATAGTAGTAGCTGCTCGTAAGGTTGAGGCTATTGATAAAGCTAAGAATCGAGGCTAGCTGATGGAGAAAGATAAAAGGAAGGCTGATGAGAGTAAAAATTCTCGAGATTCTGGTTCTGCCTCCTGGAAAAGAAGCAAAGAAGCATGCAGTTTCTATGGCCGGTAAGGCCATCTGTTCGAGAGATGTTACAAAAGGATCGGAGCTCAGAAGTAGGAGCAAGTGCATGAGATCCAGGGAGCTCCTAAGTGAGATTTAGTTTGTTCTTCATGCAAACGAAAGGGGTGCGATGCTACCCACTGTTGGGTAAGGGAAAGGGGCTGCTTTCATTGCGACAGAAAGGACATTTCAAGTCGAAGTGCCCGCAGTCTCACCCCACGCTGTAGCCGATTCCACTACAGGTGTTTCCTCCACCGCAACACTTGGACAAAGTGAAGGGCAAGCTGAACGTGGTGTCTTTGGAGGAACCTCAAACGTCTACCCAAGTAATTTCACGTTAGATCCTAACCTAGTTCTAGCTTTTAGTTCGTAGCGGTAGTTTCAACGTTCATTCCGTAAGTTATATTTGCGATTTTATTAGAAAGTTTAAGGTAAAGAACCTCTTGGCTTGCGTTCTTTTCGATTTCAGTGCTACCCACTCGTTCATGGCTAGGACCTTTATAGAGCGTCACTATTTGACCCTTGATCTTGATCTTATTGGCGACGCGTTTTGTGTCAAGTTTCCCTCTGATAATTCAGTGACGTCAGATCAAGGCATTCAGAGTTTTCTGATTCTATTATGTGATTTTCTAGCCGTTGCTGATCTAAAGGTGATAGACTTGGAAGATTTCGATGTTATCTTGGGTATGGACTGCTTGTCCAGGTATGATGCGGTCATCCAATGCAAGGTCAAGCGTTTGTACTTCAAGATGGACAACGGTCAACACAGGAGTTTTTATGGTTTTCCGTGCCAGGTTTCTCCATCATTTTTATAGTATGTGCTCGGAAGCTTTTAGATTCCTGAAATTTTGCCTGTTTGGTTTCTTTGTTGGAGACCAGTGGTAGTTTGCCACATGTAGAGGAGATTCTTGTAGTACATGAGTTTCCTGATGTTTTTCCAAATAATCTTCCTGGTCTTCCACCTAAGAGGGACATGGAGTTCGTCATAGATTTAGAGCCGGGTACCCATCCTATTGATAAGGCACCGTACCGTATGGCCTCGCGTGAGTTGGAGGTTGCGTACCCAGCTGGATGAGTTGCTATAGAATGGATTCATTAAATCAAGTTGTTCACCATGGTGTGTGATGTCTATAAATCTGTTTTGAAAAGAAATTCAAACTAGCATTCCAATGAAGGAAAATATACCTATTGAATTGTAGCAAGGGGACACATGTGTTGCATTAAAATCCGGGAACTGTTGAGCAATTCTACTCACACGAAAAACTATTATCTTATCGAAAAATCTTTTGGGGTTTGTTAACTATTTTTAGAAAGAAAGGAAACTACTTGCAATTATGAAAAGAAGAGTACTTGCACTAATAAGGACAACTACTAGCGATTAGAAGAGATATTGAAATGATGAAAAGAAAGTAGCACTCGATCGTGAATCACCTCGACGTAAGTAAATCATAGATACGATAATAAACTTAATCTTAATAAGGTAAAGGTCCTTGACCGTGAAGATTACCAAAGCTTGAACACGCTTCTCTGAGGTCGTGCCCAACTAAGTTTAGGAAGGTCCGACTGGACTCTTGGTCCAACTTTGGAGGCCTAACGCTTGCCTTAAGTGGAGAACCCCGCTATTGGATTTCACTCCAATCCGACAAATTTAACATCGACCTCTCTCGAGGTGTATGTGAAAATCTCTTTACTCTCGAGTGTTCACTTCAAACTATGAGCCTCTCGGCTAGCTAAGATTGAAAACCTGGATGGAAATTATATATCGATGATATAATTCCAAACATTATTTTTCAAGAGTAAATCGAATGCCTAAACCTAAAAAAGAGAAAGTAAACTAAAGCATCATAACTTAATCAACTCAACCTCAGATCATCAAGATCGAGTGCTAGGAGGATTTAGTTACTCATTGATGTGGAGAAGGACAATTATATTGAAAATATGCATAAAAAGAAGGAGAGAGACAGAGAGAATATGAAAAAAATTTATTTCTTCTTGAACTACAATCACAAAGAGGGAATAAGGACATTACAAACAGGGTTTCAAAGAAGATTACAAATACAATAAGAAAGATCGTAAGAACATTAAAACAGGAAATCATTAAGAAAAATACTCTGAAATAAAACTCTAAATAGCTCTTTACAAGACTCTCTTTTGCCCTTCTGCTCTTAGAGAAGATAGTTAATTAAAGAATTTTTCGGGAAGTACATGCCCCCTTACACACCCGGGTAGGGCGTGTACCTGGGGCGTGTCACATTAAGTGTGACTTTTCTGGCTGAAATTAAATGCAGGAAGTGACAAGGGTCGTAGTTGAGTTACACGCCTCGATGACACGCCCGTGTAAGACTGGCGTGTAAGCTGCGACATGACGGTGGAGTGGGGAAAAGTCGTGCTGCGGTGATTTCTCTGGACTTGGCGGGACACGCCCCAGGTACATGCCCATGGGAGGGCGTGTATGCTGAATTTCCTGGATATGACTTTGGACCGATTATTTCATTCCATTTGGGTTACACACCCTAAGTACACGCCAGGGGAGGGTGTGTCAGGTGGGCATGTTTGGTATGGGGTTGACTTAGGGTGCTGGATTCTGGCAGAAATGATGATTATTTCTGTACAACAGTGGACACACCCTGGGACACGCCCTGGGAGGGCGTATCACGGGGGCGTGTCAGACCATTTTGGCCGAAAGTTGTAAAAACCTTCAAAAAAGTGGAGAATACATTAGTGGCAATATTATATGCAAAAGGAGGTCAACATATAAGCTTACAAGACATGATTTGTGAATTAAAAACATGAAAATACCCTAATAGTTTAGACTACAAAACGTACTATCAAATTCCGCCAAGCATAAGCTTTGCTTATCCCCAAGCAAAGATATAAAAACTAGCTAACATAAAAAGTGACTAATCTAAAAAGTTCTTAATATGGTTACACAAGTACTATGTGAGAATCTAAGTAGGGAGAAGGTGAAATGTAAACCTAAAGCAGTTACTTAGGCATGGTTTAACAATTTATAAACTTTACTAACGAAAATAAATCATCCAAAATTTTAACAAAATTCTTTAAATAAATTTAAGTAAAGCAACAAAATGAAAAAGCACATTGAGTTATTACGAGATCCAAGAGACACATTATAACTATATCAATCAAAAAACAGAAATCTAAATTTAAATCCAAAACATTACTAATCTACTTTTATTCTTTACTTAGCTAATAAATAAAATACAAAAGCATGAATCAAAAAGGCTTATTAGGACTGAAACGTTTGGTTTAGGATTACGATTAGGAGTGAAATTCAAAGATAGAAGGAGGCTTTCAAATCACACTAAACCAAAATAAAGAGTTTCAAAAATTTCATCAAAAATAAAATATTTTTCTTTCGTTTTCTTTTCCATTTTTTTTCTTTCCTTTTTTTTCAAAACAAAAGCCATAAATAATTTTTTTTTATTTTGAAATTGGTCAAACAATAGTAAACACTTCTTTTGCGCATACTTTTTCAGGAAGTTCTCCAAATATATCACAAAACAACAGTACCATAATCATGAAATTTTTTTGAATAAACTCAAAAGGTTAGTGTGATTAGATAGGTTGGAAAATTTTAGCTTTGGTGAAAATGAAACGATAAATGGAGCCATAAATTGAAATCGGAAACAGCTCAAAAGCGGCTAAATAGGGATAAAAATTTTTAAGTTGGCAAGAAGGTTCAAACGAAAACAAAAACGGCCTAAATCATTCCCATGCTTCTAAATTTATCTAAAGCAATAGTTTTGAAAAATTTCAAAAAGCAAATCCTAGATAATAAATGAAGACTAATGAAATTATCTTGCAAATAGAGATAATAAGCGACTTGGATTGTTCATTTCTACTCCACCGATCAAAAGTTCACATTACGAAAATTATACAAAAAAAGAAAATAGTGGATGAAATATTTTTAAGAAAGTAAAGAAAAGGAAGAATGAAAACCATAATAAAAATGCGTGTTTTTAGAAAAATGCTTCACATCAACATGCTACTATAAATTAGAAACACAGTATGGCCAACATTTTACTTGTGAAACATAATTTAAAAGAACAACTAGAAAGATCATAATTTGTTAAGTTATTATAGGGAATATTGAGAAAAACAAAACAAAAAGCAAGGGGTACTAATGAAATACCAAAATTCGTTTAAACTATTAAAGTAAAAACAAATACTAAATATATATATATATTTTGATTTTGAAATATTCTCTATTTTTTTTGGATTTTTAAGATATATATCAAAATTTTGATTTTTATTTTCTTTTTTTTAGGAAATAAATAAAGACAAGAGAAGAAGAGAATCCTCCCCCAAGCTTAAAATGGACATTGTCCTGATTGGAGAAAGGAGGGGAAGGAGAGAGAGAAATAAAAACATTAATGAAAGTACAGATTTGAAAAATATGTACTTCCCCGAATTTATGCGTCGTGAATGTGATGAGTCCACTTTATATACCTATTTTCGGACTCATCTGGGCTAGTTTTCACTCGGTTGCACTTCACTTTTAGTTCGTTATCATATATATTGCATCCTGTCTTTATTTCCATAGGAAGCGCACATTTTAGCCCGTGGTTGTGTATTGTGTAATTCTTTTAGTCTGTACTCCTTTTTGTTATTGTCTGGAATGTCTGCACATATCAGTGATTGGTTTTTTCTTTCGGTACAGGGGTCGTGTGCGTGTTCCGGGATGGTTGTGAAACAGGAATACTGCGCACGATCATGGGATCTAATGCGCACGACCACTGGTCATGCGCCCCCGATCGTGCGCACTACTCTTTGTTTTCCCGAATCAGCCTGGAGTAAGCGCATGACCACTGGACATATTGCGCATGACCACCGGTCGTGCGCCACTGATCGTGTGCATTGATTCCTCTTTTCTGGAGTCCTGTCTTGGTAATCGCACGATTATTGGACTTAGTGCGCACGACCACTGGTCGTGCGCCACTTCTCGTGCGCATTATCCCAGTTCTTCTTCCTGATATTCCATGCCAGTGCGCACGAGCACAGGACATAGCGCGCACGACCACTGGTCGTGCGCATTGTTCAATTCTGCTTTTGTATAAATAGTGCAGGTCTCGCCATAATCTAGAGATCCGCACGAAGATCCGCAGATCGCTCGCCTCCTCCGCCGTTTTTCGCTTTCTCCACCGTTCCCCTTCATCTTCCACCCTAGGGAGGTGCTCCGGGCAAGCTTTCACCGCCAAATCCAAGTCGGAGCTTCCTCTCGGCCTCCTCCTTCATCCGTGAGCTTCAAGTAGAGTTTTGACGCCATAGCCATCAAGCAAAGGAAAGCTAGCAAACTTCGTCCGCTATCGTGAGACGAAGAAGACGGGCCATTGGAAGGTGGTGACAGCCCTTCTCTACCCCGGAAGCAGATGAGGACCGAGCTTGGACGCGGAATGACAACCCGACGATTCCAACCGTGAATCCTCAGCAAGACTTCGGATTCGGTCGATCTCTTGACTTGTACTTGCTTTATTGTTGAATATTGGTGTTTAACTTTATTTATATTGATGAAGAATGCTTAGTTTGTAAAACGTTTATATTCAGTCATGTCTATGTGATTTTGTGTATTTTCGTTATTTACTTGAGGTGTGCCATAGTCCATCCACCATCCATCCACCCTTTCCGCACAAGTAGTTGCTAGTGGCGTGCGTAGCGAAGAGGTGCGTACGGCCCAACCTGGGTACATCCACTCTTCTACCACCCTGGTTGGAATTCACTTAGGTTTTTAATCAGGTGCCTAACACCAATGAGCTTTTGATCAGTGCTCAAAAACCATACCTCAAGTCTTGATCAGGTACCCAACCTCATCCGCTAGCCTTCTCGTCCATCCGCCTAGTGATTCGGTGCATAGCGGCCCGACTAGTCTTCCATCCCGCCTGGCGAAGCATCGCATAGCGGCGTTGCATAGGATTAGTTGATAGTGTTTTATTTTCTTTATCCGCAATCCAAAACCCCCCTTAGTTAGCTCCGACCTGAGGACTTCAATCTCAAGTCCTCCTCGAAATTAACTCCACCTTACTGTATTCCTTTTGAGATCGATACTTGGGAAAACCCCCATTTTATATTACTTATGCGACCAGTTCACTGCTGTGATCTATAGCATCAAGGTTTTGGCACCGTTTCCAGGGAACACAGTCGTGTGAGTTTTTGGAGAGGGAGATTATAGATTGAAGCCCTTTTCATTTGTGCATATCATTTTTTTTATTTGCTTTTGTTATTAGAATTTTTATTTTGCTTATCTTTTTTTCCCCTTTTCTGATTTTTGATTTAGATCGCAGATCCGTGCTATTTTCATTTTAGCTGTTTAGCACTTTTTCTGCAATTATTTTTATTCGTGATGGATCATGATGCTGAGTGTCGTATCCTTGACACTTTGCGCCAATCCATCTATGCCATTGCTGCTATGAATGCCGAGCATTGCATTCGGTGTTTGTTATGTCAAGGTGTGGGCCACATGTTGAAGGATTGCCCTCGTTTGTGCAAGCCTTCTCCCTCTGAGGGCGTGTTCCCAACAACCTCCCGTTCGCGGAAGACTGTTGTGGACAGGCCTACGAGGGTGTTGCCTGGCCCATACACTAACATAACGCACTTTGCTCATTCTCTACCTGTTGAGATTACCGAAGAATCTCTAGCCGCATACAGCTCTTTTTACGAGCTTTCCTTGAGTGATGATGATCACTCTAGTGTTAGCCAACAAAAAGTGGAGCAGGAACTCATGGACGCTCCTGTATGGTACGATGAGATTGTTCCGGTCGTCGATGGGGTGGCGTCAATGAATGATTTTGCGATGGGACCTGCTCATTTAGTGCTTGATTTTGAGAGCAGCCTTGCCCCTCCGCAATTTTTGCCAGATTGTGCTATTCCTTTTTCTTGTAAGTTGGTTGATGATGCCGTACTTGTTGATGATTCGGTGCCTGAGGTTGCGCCGAAGTGGGATGATGATTCCTCTATCTCCGACGGAGACGGTGGATCTTCGGAACATTTTTACGCACCCCGGTGGGATGAGGAATACCCTCTTTCTGATGTGGAGGTTTGCACCTCCTTATTGGATGAGGCCGTTCCACTTACCACCGCGGACCTTGAGTTCTCGGATTCCCCTCGATACGACTCATATGACACCGACAGTGATCTCTGCTTGGATCCTGCTGAGAGTGACATCGGGATCACTCTCCCTATTTCTGATTATTTTAGTTCTTCTTCTCTTTTATTAATTGATCCCCCTTCTTTATCTGAGCCTGTGCATGATGAGTCTCCACAGGTACGTTGGGATGATGATGAGTTTTGTGCTCATGCCATTGCCATCGCCTCCTGCGGGACTGTGATAGACGATACCTTGCTCGACAATGATTTGTTTTGTGGTGAGATAAGTGAGGACCAGGCCTCCTCCTCATCCTACTTCCTATTTCCTCTGCCTGCGAGGAGCAGGTATGATTATTTAGGCAGAGGGGTAACTGCTTTATCACCGTATCGGTACCCGTTACCGAAACGGATATTGGAACAGTTACCTATGCACTTTTTATTTCATAGGCCTATAAGGTAGAACTGTTTAGAATTGAATAAGTCGTGCTGGGATGACAGTAACCCCAGTACTTATCTTTCATTTTCTGCATTTTATTTTTCATGCCTAGATTGTTTTAGTATTTCTTTGTAGTTTGTATATTTTTGTTTTGTTTTTGCGGAGCTCACCCCTGCAGGTTTGTTTGTAAAATTGCATTGGTAGGGTTCTGATTCTTCGTATGGCGGACCTGCTTTGGTTTCCACACGTCTTCTGGTATGCTCACAAGCTGAGCATTGGGTAACCTCTTCCCTTAGCTTTTTATGATTTTAATTTCTCTATTATATGCTGTTTTGCTTAGTTTAAGTCTGGGGGGGAGAGATCTGTTACCTTTTGCACGTGCACATCTCATGTGCATACTAGAAGCCTTTATTGTTTTATTTTGATTAGTTCATTGCATCACACACCACTGCACCCACATGAGCACATGCTTAGCTATTTGCATGCTGCGAGTTAAACTCATTTCTTCGTTAGATTTTGGAAAATTATGGTGCTAACATAGGATTGTGAGACGGAGTAAAATGTTGGCCTTGTTGTGTTTTAGTCAACTGCTCTCGTCTCGTGTAGAAATTGGAGTAGATTTAATTTTTCTGTATGCATTTAGTTTTATATTTTTCTAATTGCGTAAATCCTTTTTATTCTACTCAAAAGTTGGTGAATCCGGTGTGAATCAAACGGTAGTTTAGGGATGTGTGTAGACGGTCGTTAGTTTTGTATTGCTCGAGTCAGGAGGATGGATAGTCTTTCTCGTTGGCTAAGAACTTGCCCCAAGCTATTCTTGAAGCATGGGTATAGGTTAGTCATGCATGAGCATGATGTAGGCAATCATTTTGGCTCGGTTGAGCTTTGTACCGTTCCTAACGTCTTGTCCTCGCTAGCCCCGTTGTGCCTACCCATTCTTTTGATTCAGCTCCACCTTTATTTCACCAAAGCCTCAAAGCCAATCCTAGTCGCACTCCCAAGTTGAGCTTTAGTGTTTACATTTTAATGTTGGGATGTGATGTGGTGATTTTACATGTGAAAAAGTGGATGTGCTCCAATGTTATATTTGCTGAATTGTGAAAATTAAATGAAGAAAAAAAAATATTTGTAAAGAAAAAGAAAAAAAAAGTGAAAAGAAAATGTTTAAATTGAAAATCTTATTGGAAATGTGATTCTTTTTTGGAGTAGGCGGTGCACACACCCATATGTAAAAGTTAAGTCTGGGGGTGTGGTGTACCCGCGTGTATTTTGGTTAGCTGATGGATTCTTTCTTTGATAGCTCATTTGGGTTTGGTGCATAGCCATTCTTATATATCTTTGTTTACCTCACCGAAACCCAAGCCCCATCTCTTCACCTAAAGTCCTACTGATTTGTGTGTAAACCAAACCAGTGCCGTGGAGAGAATGCAAAAGGGCAAGCATATGGTCACCGATATTGGTGGATTCCTTTGGAGGTTATCCGGAGCCCCGATCTTTGGCAATGCTCTCCTAGTGATTAGTCTACTTTCTCCCTACGCATGACCGGATGATTCACCGTGATTCCATTTTTGAGTAATAATAAAATTTTGATACGCATTGTGAAAAGTATAAACTATTTTGTATACTTAGAAATTTCTTCTATTATATTTTTACGCACGCGAGCATGCGACTTCGCATGGTACTCTGTTTCGCAATTTCCATGTTAGCTAAATCATTTTCCCTATCTGCTTAGATTTTGTTTGCTCGGGACGCGCAAACAGTTAAGTCTGGGGGTGTGATGAGTCCACTTTATATACCTATTTTCGGACTCATCTGGGCTAGTTTTCACTCGGTTGCACTTCACTTTTAGTTCGTTATCATATATATTGCATCATGTCTTTATTTCCATAGGAAGTGCACATTTTAGCCCGTGGTTGTGTATTGTGTAATTCTTTTAGTCTGTACTCCTTTTTGTTATTGTCTGGAATGTCTGCACATATCAGTGATTGGTTTTTCCTTTCGGTACAGGGGTCGTGTGCGTGTTCCGGGATGGTTGTGAAACAGGAATACTGCGCACGATCATGTGATCTAATGCGCACGACCACTGGTCGTGCGCCCCCGATCGTGCGCACTACTCTTTGTTTTCTCGAATCAGCCTGGGGTAAGCGCACGACCACTGGACATATTGCGCACGACCACCGGTCGTGCGCCACTGATCGTGTGCATTGATTCCTCTTTTCTGGAGTCCTGTCTGGGTAATCGTACGATCAATGGACTTAGTGCACACGACCACTGGTCGTGCGCCACTTCTCGTGCGCATTATCCCAGTTCTTCTTCCTGATATTCCATACCAGTGCGCACGAGCACAGGACATAGCGCACACGACCACTGGTCGTGCGCCTGTGATCGTGCGCATTGTTCAATTCTGCTTTTGTATAAATAGTGCAGGTCTCGCCCTAATCTAGAGATCCGCACGAAGATCCGCAGATCGCTCGCCTCCTCCGCCGTTTTCCACTTTCTCCACCGTTCCCCTTCATCTTCCACCCTAGGGAGGTGCTCCGGGCAAGCTTTCACCGCCAAATCCAAGTCTGAGCATCCTCTCGGCCTCCTTCATCCGTGAGCTTCAAGTAGAGTTTTGACGTCATAGCCATCAAGCAAAGGAAAGCTAGCAAACTTCGTCCGCTATCATGAGATGAAGAAGACGGGCCATTGGAAGGTGGTGACAGCCCTTCTCTACCCCGGAAGCAGTTGAGGACCGAGCTTGGATGCGGAATGACAACCCGATGATTCCAACCGTGAATCCTCAGCAAGACTTCGGATTCGGTCGATCTCTTGACTTTTACTTGCTTTATTGTTGAATATTGGTGTTTAACTTTATTTATATTGATGAAGAATGCTTAGTTTGTAAAACGTTTATATTCAATCATGTCTATGTGATTTTGTGTATTTTCGTTATTTACTTGAGGTGTGCCATAGTCCATCCACCATCCATCCACCCTTGCCGCACTAGCAGTTGCTAGTGGCGTGCGTAGCGAAGAGGTGCTTACGACCCTCATTCCGCCATTCTCACCACCTCATCCGCTAGCCTTCTCGTCCATCCGCCTAGTGATTCGGTGCATAGCGGCCCGACTAGTCTTCCATCCCGCCTGGCGAAGCATCGCATAGCGGCGTTGCATAGGAGTAGTTGATAGTGTTTTATTTTCTTTATCCGCAATCCAAAACCCCCCTTAGTTAGCTCTGACCTGAGGACTTCAATCTCAAGTCCTCCTCGAAATTAACTCCACCTTACTGTGTTCTTTGTGAGATCGATACTTGGGAAAACCCCCATTTTATATTACTTGTGCGACCGGTTCACTGCCGTGATCTATAGCATCAGAATGTTGAGTGATGCCGCTCCACCAAGCTTGTGGTTTGCAACTTCTTGAAATGTCTTCTATGGGCTTCATAAGGGATTCAACAACATTGGAGCAGGCGATCGCAGAAGCTTTAGCTTGTCAGAGCTGTCCGGGATAGAAAGTGTAAAATAAAGAAAACAGAAAAATAATTTGTGTTGCCTCCCAAGAGCACCCTTTGTTTAAAATGTCATTTGAGCTCGACGCAACAAAATAATATTGTCCAAAAGATTATTGTCCAAAATAATATTTAAAGTTTTTTTTTAAAAAAAATAAATAGTCTTAAGTTTGTTAAAGTTCATGCAGAAGAAACTTAAGATTGTTCAGACTAACATCATCATCACCAGAAAAATAGAGTTTAATACAATACCCATTCACTTTGAAATCACCCTTATCAGGGTGTGAAATTAACACAGTACCATACGAGAAAACTTCTTTAACAGAAAATGGTCCAAACCATCGTGACTTTAGTTTGCCATGAAATAAACATAAACTTGAATTATATAAAAGAACTAGGTCCCCCAGTTTGAAGGTTTTTGGGTGCCTTAAGTGTTTGCCGTGAAAACATTTCGTCTGCTCTTTATAAAATTTGTTATTTTCGTATGTGTAAGAGCGCCACACATCGAGTTTGTTAAGTTGAAATTTTCGAAAATCGCCGACAGAGTGCGGATCAAAATTTAAATACCTTAAGGCCCAGAAAGCACGGTGTTCTAATTATACGGGTAAATGGCACGATTTTCCATAAACCAAGCGATACGGTGTACATTCGATGGTGGTTTTGTACGCTATTTGGTAGGCCCATAGAACGTCATCTAATTTGGTTGATCAATATTTTCTAGAAGTGGAAACACTCTTTTCTAAAATACGTTTTATCTCTTTATTCACTACTTCGACTTGCCCGTTAGTTTGGGGGTGGTAGGAAGTTGAAAGCTTATGAGTAACGCCATATTTTATATGAGTTTTAGAAAACTGCGTGTTACAGAAATGTGAAACCCTATCACCAACGACGGCTCGTGGAGTACCAAATCGAGAAAATAGTTTTTTAAGAAGGTAATTATGACTCGGGAGTAGTTAGTAGGAAGAGCTTGGGTCTCAGTCCATCGTGAAACATAATCTACAACAACTAAGATGTATTTGTTCCCGAAGCTAGAAGGAAGGGGGCCAACCAAATCAATTCCCTAAAGGTCGAAAACTTCGCACTCGAGGAAATAATTTTTCCGCATTTCATTTTTATTGGAAATATTGCCCGACCGTTGGCAACTATCACACCTCACAAAAGTTTGTGCGTCTTTAAAGAGACTAGGCCAGAAAAAACCTGTCCAAAGCACTTTGTGAGCGGTGCAAACAGCTTGATTGAGACAACCAGTCGGTCCTTCATGTACGTATTTTAGAATATCTTGTCCTTCAAAAGAAACACATCTCCTTATCACCTGATCTGCACAATCTCGTAAAAGATGCGGGTCCTCCCAAAAATATATCTTCAACTCAGAAATGAATTATTCTTTTGCTGAGAGAACTCCTTCGGGAGGACACGAGCCACTAAATAGTTGGCAATGTTTGCAAACTAGGGTGAAAGAGAAGTGTTAATAGAAAATAGCTTTTCATCAGGAAGAAATCATTAAACATTTTTTCATATAAATTTTCTATATATGGATTATCTAGGTGAGAGAGATGATCGGTTGCCAAATTCTAGGCCCCCCACTTATCACGGATTTCTAATTCAAATTCCCTGGAGGAGTAAGATCCAGCGTATCAGGCCCAGCTTAGCATCCATCTTAGCAAGTAAGTACATGAGGGTCGAGTGGTTCGTGAAAATTATAATTTTTGAAAGCATAATATATGGCCGAAATTTTTCGAAGGCAAAGATAACTGCTAGGATCTCCTTCTCCGCCGTGGTGTAGTTTTGTTGTGTAGATGTGAGTGTTTTACTCGCATAATAAATGAGGTGGAAGTTTTAGATATTCGTTGACCTAATACGGCTCCCACCGCGAAACTACTCGCATCGCACATCATCTCAAAGGGAAGATCCCATAATGGAACTATCATAATTCCTGCATTAATTAATTTATCTTTAATTGTTTCAAAAGCGGATAGACAAAGGTCATCAAAAATAAATGGGGCGTCTTTTTCTAGGAGTTGATTAAGAGGTTTGGTGATTTTGGAGAAGTCTTTTATGAAATGGCAGTAAAAGCCAGCATGACCTAGAAAACTTCTTATAGTTTTAAGATTCATAGGTGGAGACAGCTTTTCAAATACTACTTAGCGATATCTGCTTCAATCTCTCGGGCAGAAATCTTATGTCATAAGACTAACCCATCGCTCACCATAAAAAGGCATTTTCCCAACTTAGGGCGAGGTTAGATTCTTCGCATCTTTCTAAGACTTTTTCTAAGTTTTCTAAGAAACTATCGAAGGCATCGCTAAACACGGAGAAATCATCCTTAAATACCTCCATAATACTTTCTACGTACTTGTCAAAGATAGTTAGCATACATCTTTGGAATGTAGCTGGCGCATTACACAACCCAAAGGACATTCTTCAGTAAGCGAAGGTTACGAATGGACAAGTAAACGTTGTTTTCTCCTGGTTTCGGGGGATATGTGGATTTGAAAATACCCCAGGAGTCCATTGAGAAAACAGTAAAAGTTATGGCCGAAAAGTCGCTCTAAGATTTTTTTTGATCAATGATGCATTGAACGACAAGTGTACCGGTCGCACAAGTAATAAAAAATGGGTGGCTTTCCCAAGTATCATTCTCTTCAAGGAACAGAGTAAGGTGGGAGTTAATATCGACGAGGACTTGAGATTGAAGTCCTTAGGTCGGAGTTAACTATGGGGGGTTTTGGTATGTTGCGGAAATGTAAAATAAAACAATATCAACTACCCCTATGCAATGCCGCTATGCATCGCCTCGCAAGGCGGGATGGAAGACTACACTGGCCGCTGTGCACCAAATCGCTGGACGGATGGGCGAGTAGGCAAGCGTAAGAACCAGAATTTGAGGGTCGTAAGCACCTCTTGGCTGCACACGCTTCTAGCAATTTCTAGAACGACAAGAATGGATGGATGGCAGATGGAAGGATGGCGCAACTCAAGCAACTTAAGCATAAACAATACAACTTCACATAGACATGAAACTAATAATGTTTACAACTAAGAGCACATCAACAATATAAATGAAGTTTTAACACCAATATTCAACAAGAAAGCAAGAACAAGGCAAGAGATCAACCGAATTTGAAGGCTCATCGAGGGGTCGCAGAAGGAATCGCCGGGTTGTCAATCCGCGTCCAAGCCCGGTCCTCAAGTACATCCGGGGTAGAGGACGCTGTCACTAACTCCCAATGAACCTGTCTTCTTCGTGTCACGATCCGGAAGAAAGTTGCAGGCTTTCCTTTACTTGTTGGCTATGGCATCAGACCAAAAAATGGAGCTCAAGAAATGATGGAGAAAGCCGAGAGCAAGCACCAGCATGGAATAGGCTTCGTGAGCATGGCCTGAGCTTCTCCCCTTGGTGGAAGATGAAGGGAGGAGGTGGAAGGGCGTAGCAAAAGTCTCCGCAAAAACCTGAAAAATCTGCGCTTAAATAAAAAAAGATCAGAAAATTGGTCACGCACGGTCTGTCACAAGACCGTGAGTGAACCGTGCGATATTCGCGCGCAGATAATGATTGAGGAAGAAGAAGCGTTGACCGGTGCGTTTTCCTCGCGCACGGGCGATTCCGCCCGTGCGTGAAGTAATTCTCACGGGTAACGACAGAGCGAAGGAATGCAAGAGAAAATAGTGGAACCATGCATTTTACTTGTGCACGGGCGTTGTTTGCCGTGCGTGAAGGAAACACACGATTAATCACAGAGCACTGGAAAGCTAGGCAAAAGGTGCAGGCCATGTGATTCCTTCGCGCACGGTTTGGTCGAAACCGTGCGGGAATAAAAAACACTGGTAGAAACAGATTTCTTCTAAATTGCTGTGTGAAACGCACGATTGCACTGAAACCGTGCTCGAAGAAAAGCATACGACCGTGCGTTTTACACAGAGTAGAAAATGGAATTCGGGACATCCCGACCACCTGCACAACAATGCCACCAGGCTGGAGCACAAGCTCCCAGCAACAAAATACAAACAACAACAATAGAAAGAGCAGCGGGGAGCACCAGACACTTACCCCAGACAATAGAATGCGCAATTGCACACAGTTGGGCCAAAATGGTGCACTTGGTGTGAAAAGTGCGTGAAAACTAGCCCAGATGAGTCTGAAAAACTCTATATAAATGAGACTCATCACACCCCCAGACATACCTGTTTGCGCATCCCGAGCAAACAAAATCTATGCTGATACGGAAAATGATTTAGCTAACATAGAATTTGTAATACGGAGTACCATGCGAAGTCGCATGCTCGTACACGAAAAAATATAAATAGAGGAAATTTCTAAGTATGCAAAATAATTTACACTTTTCACAATGCGTATAAAAATTTTATTATTACTCAAAAATGGAATCACGGTGAATCCTCCGGTCACGCATAGGAAGAAGGTAGACTAATCGCTAGGCGAGCATTGCTAAAGATCAGGGCTCAGGATAACCTCTAAAGGAATCCACCAATGTCGGTGACCATATGCTTGCCCATTCGCACTCTCTCCACGGTACTGGCTTGGTTCACACACGAATCAGTAGGACTTTAGGGGAAGAGACGGGGCTTGGGTTACGGTGAGGTAAACAAAGATAAATAGTAAGGCTATACAACTAACACAATTGAGCTATCATAAAAAGAATCTCTCTGTTAAGCAACATACACATGGGTACACCGCACCCCTAGACTTAATTTTTCAAATATGGGTGTGTGCACCGCATACTCCAATTACAATCTACTCTCAATTAGAATTTCCAATTATACTTTTTCTTTTTTTTTTTACTTTTCATTTTCACATATATTTCTTTTCAAATCATTTTTTTAAAGAGTTATAGCAAATAGAAGCTTCAGAGCACATCCACATATTCACATGTAATATCACCACATCAACACCCCAACATGAAAATGTAAAACACAAAAGCATCGACTTGGGTGTGCGACTAGGATCGGCTATGAGGCTTTGGTGAAATAATGGTGGAGCTGAATCAAAAGAAGGGGTAGACACAACGGGGCAAGCGAGGATAAGACATTAGGAACGGTACAAAGCTCAACCGGGCAAAAATGATGGCCTACATCACACTCATGCATGACTAACCTATACCCATGCTTCAAGAATAGCATGGGGCAAGTTCTTAGCCAACAAGAAAGACTATCCTTCCTCCCGACTCGAGCAATACAAAACTAATGGCCGTCTACACACATCCCTAAGCCACTGTCGGATTCACACTAGATTCACCAATTTTTTGAGTAGAGTAAAAAGTATTTACACAAATAGAAAAATATACAACTATAAGCATACAGAAAACTTAAATGTACTCCAATTTCTACACGAGATGAGAACACTTGACTAGGAGCTCAGAAAGGTCAACATTTTACTCCGTCTCACAATCCTATGCAAGCACAATAATTTTCCCAAATCATACAAAAAAATGAGTTTAGCTCGCAGCATGCTAACAGTTAAGCACGCGCTCATGTGGGTGGAGTGGTGATCGATGCAATGAACTAATCAAAATAAATCTGTAAAGGCTTCTAGTATGCACATGAAACGTGTGCGTGCAAAAGGTAACACATACTGGCTCTCCCCCAGACTTAAACTAAGCTACACAGTATAAGATATTGAAATGAAAATCACATAAAGATAAGGGAATAGGTTACCCAATGCTCAGCTGGTGAAAATACCAGAAGATGCTTGAAAAATATAGGAACAGCTCCGCCATACAAACAATCACAACCCCGCCAATACGAATTTACCATGAACACCTGCAGGGGTGAGCTCCGCAAAAATAAAAGAAAAATATAAAAAATACAAAGAACTACTAAAACTAAAATATACATGAAAAATAAAAATGCAGAAAATGAAAGATAAGTACTGTGGTTATTGTCATCCCAGCACGACTTATTAAATTCTATATGTTTCTAGCTAATAGGCCTATGAAAAGAAAAATGCACAGGCAACTGTTTCATTTTCCGTTGCAGTAATGTGTGCTGATACGGTGATAAAACAGTTACCCCTCTGCCTAAATAATCATACCTGCTCCTCACAGGCAGAGGAAATAGGAAATAAGAAAAGGAGGAGCGCTGGTCCTCGCTAGTCTTTTCACAAAAAATATCCTTGCCTAGCAAGGTATTGTCCACTATAGGGAGATGACAGGAGGAGATAGCAATAAATGGAGCTTCATCAACAGAGGAGGAATCAACCTCCTCATGAAAGAGGATACTAACATCCATGACTCGAGCTGAGAGCTCCAAGTCCTCCTGAAGCTCCTGTGGAGACTCAACCCGTACAGGCTCAGATATAGAAAGGGGATCAAGAAATAAAGGAGGCAAAAAACTAAAATAATCATGAAATGGGAGAGTGATCCCGGTTTCACTCCCAGCAGGATTCAATCATAGATCACCGTCGGTGTCATATGAGTCATAGCAAGGGGAATTTGAGAGCTCGTGGTCCTCAGTGGTGGTTTTGACCTCCCTATCCAACAAGGAAGTGAAAACTTCCTCTTCAGAAAGGATCTCCTGATTATCCCACCACGGTGCGTCCACATGTTCCAAGAAGTAATACTTTCCATTAATGAAAATAATATCCTCGTCACACATGGGCACATCCTCAGGATCAGAATCACAATATGGCCTAACATCATCAACCGACTCACTAAAAATAGGGATAGATAATTCTTGCAAAGAAGGCGGAGGAACAACAACATCAGAGAAAATATGTGCGGGTTCCTACGTGGGCGAATCAACAAGAGGGGAAGAGTGCATGGGGGAGAGACGGCGCCACAATGTCATCACACTAATCAGCAGAAAGTCTGATGGGCATATCTACAGCAATCCCCCATAGACAAGGTGGTGCTGTGAATATATCATCTGAATCAGAAGGGGCAGCCATTTGAGAGGGTGATAGAGTGAATCAGATACCCTCTTCTTCATCCTCCTCCAACTGGCGCTGAAATTCTGCGCAATCTTTCAACACATGGTCTGTGCTACGACAACACAAACATCGTTTTCCATTACTCCTCAGTCCAGGTGGGACCGAAGAGGTATAAGGAAAAGATGAATGCGTAGAAGAGCAGTGACCATAAGACCTGGGTTGGGTGTATGAAGTACCATAGGAAGATGGTGCTCCATACACAGAACCACGAGAATTATGCTCCCAATCTTCAGTGGGGCACTCATCACTACCATGCTTATAATCCCTGCACCATCGGCAACGAATATTCATATAAGAATACATGGTGCAACAAGATTAATTCACCAACAGAAAGTTTCTAAGCAACAATTAACTACACACAACAGATAAAAGAATAGTAAAACCTGGTACAAAAAAATTAAAACTAGAATAAGAACAAATAAAAATAAGAAACAGATTCTAAAAACTAAAGCAAAAAGAAACATGAAATAGACAAATGGAAAAGGGCTTCTATCTCCTATCTCCCTCTCCAAAAACTCACACGACTGTGTTCCCCGGCAACGGCGCCAAAAACTTGATGCGTTGAACGACAAGTGTACCGGTCGCACAAGTAATATAAAATGGGTGACTTTCCCAAGTATCGATCTCTTCAAGGAACAAACTAAGGGGGGAGTTAATATCGAGGAGGACTTAAGATTGAAGTCCTTCGATCGTAGTTAACTACGGGGGGTTTTGGTATGTTGCAAAAAAGTAAAATAAAACACTATCAACAACTCCTATGCAATGCCGCTATGCATCGCTTCGCCAGGCGGGATGGAAGACTACACGGGCTGCTGTGCACCGAATCGCTGGATGGATGGGTGAGTAGGCAGGCATAAGAACCAGAATTTGAGGGTCGTAAGCACCTCTTCGCTGCGCACGCTTCTAGCAATTACTAGAACGGAAAGAATGAAAGGATGGCAGATGGAAGGATGGCACAACTCAAGCAACTTAAGCATAAATAATAGAAGTTCACATCGACATGAAACTAATGATGTTTACAACTAAGAGCACATCATCAATATAAATGAAGTTTTAAAACCAATATTCAATAAGAAAGCAAGAATAAGGCAAGAGATTAACCGAATCTGAAGGCTCGTCGAGGGGTCGTGGAAGGAATCGTCGGGCTGTCAATCTGCGTCCTTGCTCGGTCCTCAAGTACGTCCTGGGTAGAGGAGGCTGTCACTAACTCCCAATGAACCCGTCTTCTTTGTGTCACAATCCGGAAGAAAGTTGCAAGGTTTCCTTTGCTTGTTGGCTATGGCATCAAACCATGAAATGGAGATCATAATTTGATGGAGAAAGCCGAGACCAAGCACCGACAAGGTATAGGCTTCGCGAGCATGACCTGAGCTTCTCCCCTTGGCGGAGGATGAAGGGCGGAGGTGGAAGGGCATAGCAGAAGTTTCCGCAAAAACCTGGAAAATCTGCGCTTAAATAAAAAAAGATCATAAAATTGGTCACGCACGGTCTGTCGCACGACCGTGCGCGAACCGTGCGATATTCGCGTGCAGATAATGATTGAGGAAGAAGAAGCGTTGACCCGTGCGTTTTACTCGCGCATGGGTGATTCTGCCCGTGCGTGATATAATTTGCACTAGTAACGACAGAGTGCAGGAATGCAGGAGAAAATAGTGGAACCGTGCATTTTACTTGCACACAGGCTTTGTTGCCCGTGCGTGAAGGAAACACATGATTAACTACAGAGCACTGGATAGCTAGGAAAAAGGCGCAGGCCGTGCGATTCCATCTCGCACGATATGGTCGAAACCGTGTGGGAATAAAACGCATGGGTAGAAACAGATGTCTTCTGAATTGTTGTGTGCAACGCACAATTGCACTAAAACCGTGCGCGAAGAAAAGCGCACGACCGTGCGTTTTACACAGAGTAGAAAATGGAATTCGGGACATCCCGACCACCTGCACAATAATGCAACCAGGCTGGAGCACAAGGTCCCAGTAATAAAATACAAACAACAACAACAACAGAAAGAGCAACGGGGAGCACCAGTCTCTTACCCCCGACAATAGAATGCGCAATTACACACCCTTGGGCCAAAATGGTGCACTTAGCGTGAAAAGTGCGTGAAAACTAGCCCAGATGAGTCTGAAAAACTCTATATAAACCATACTCATCATACCACCAGACTTACCTGTTTGCGCATCCCGAGCAAACAAAATCTATGCAGATAGGGAAAATGATTTAGCTAACATAGAAATTGTAATATGGAGTACCATGCGAACTCGCATGCTCTTACGCGTAAAAATATAAATAGAGGAAATTTCTAAGTATGCAAAATAATTTCTAAGTATGAAAAATTTCTATCTATCTCAGGCGTTGATTGAACAAGCTTCACTCAATGCTTTTGGCCTTAGCCAATCATTCTTTCACTAGGAGTTGAGTGAGCAACCTTAACTCAATGTCAAAACACTTAGTCAGATTTCTGTCTATCTCAGGCATTGAGTCAACAAGTTTCACTCAACGCTTTTGGCCTTAGCTAATCATTTTGTCACTAGGCGTTGAGTGAGCAACCTTTACTCAAGGCCAAAACATTTAGAAATGTTTTCTGTCTCTAGGCGTTGAGAGCGTTGAGTCCACTCAATGCTTTCTGCCTTAGAAAATATTCCTGCTTCACTGGCATTGAGAGCATTGAGTGTGTCTTCATCGCACAATGCGTTTTGCTTTGGCCAGACTTTATATTACTAGGCGTTGAGTGAGCCTTCATCACTCAATGCCATATTACTTTGACAGATTTTGTCACTTGGCATTGAGTGAGAAAGCTTCACTCAAGGCCAAAGTACTTAACAGATATTCTTCTGTTATTTGGCATTGAGTGAGCATTCTTCACTCAAGGCATTTGGACTTAGACAAATTTCAACGCAAATTTTCTGCAGCGTTGACTGTTTGAGCTATACTCAATGATTTATGATGTATGGCGTTGAGTGATTAGGCTTCACTCGACGACACACATACTAACCAGTGGGTTCGTATTAGTTTGTTGACGCCCACTGTTGGTTTTCTTTTGAATTGTTGAATGCTCTGCTAAGTTGCTAGTTTTGACTTTTATGGTTGTTTTTACTGCTCTCTGGGAATGTTTGATGCTCGGTTGCATGTTAGGTATTTTCACTTATAAAAACATTACTACTTGTACTTCATACATCTCATATTTCTAAAATTAAAACACTATTTTCTAGCTAACGTAAACACTATTTCTATACTTATAATAAATCTCGTCTTGCTTGCCATGAGTTGTCCATTGGGGATGTTTATACTCTTGTAGTGTCTTAATCAATATAACTAAAGTTTTTTTTGCAGCCTATAACTATACTTTTACTCATGGACTAGTTGATCCACTATGCTGAGGGATACGACCATTCAATTTAAACTAGTTTTTACTTAATAACTTGTGAATTTCATATAAATTGTAGAGTTTGGGGTTTTGCCTGAGCCCCTGCAGTTATCCCCAGCACGATGTGGCATCACAGTGCGTATTTTCTCTTGCTCTGATATAACTTAAATGTTCAGCAAATGTGGGTTGTGATAGGGATGTGCACTTAGACTAACCTGCAAAATAGAATTATCCTACCTTAGGACCCCAATAGGTATTAGGTCATAGATTCTGATTAGTCTGAAATCTAACTTGCCTACCTACAACATTTCTGGCAGGTAGGCTAACTCTTGCAATATACACAGAAGGATTGTGTCAGCAATCTAGTATAAAATGCCCCACCTCACAATATCTCCAATACTCATGAATATTATATCTTCTTTTTTGAGCAGGTCTTGTAGTGTGGTTAACTGCTGACTGAATAGAAGGAAGAGGATCAACAACTTTCTTCAGGTTCCTTTCAGTAAGGATCTGACTAAAGGTTATTCTTCTAGCAGGCTTTCTTTGCTTGCCCTGAGTGGTATTTACAACTGTCTTCTTTGCAGAAGACAAACTGTTTATATCATCAAAACTAGCTAAATTAGGGTTACTAGTAAACTGACCCTTAGTCTGAGTCCTTAGGGGATTGGCTTGAGTGAAAGCCACTGTCTTTCCCTTGTGAGTTGGGGCTGAGGCACCAAATATAAATGGTCCAGAATGGGCCATTTGTACTTGTTCATGGGGAGACATAATGGCACTCATTCCCCTGTCCTTTCTTCTTCCATTGTAAGATACATTTGTAGTCTTACAAGTAAGATTCCCATTCCTCCAGTGACCATCATTGGGGTCTTGGCCATACCTGTTGGAAGGGAGGACTACCTTGTTAGAGGTTGACTGTGGCATAATAGGAGCTTGTCCTCTCCTCTGAGATTGGATAACTTTTTTAATTCACTGAGATTCAAATTTTCTCTTGATAGCATCAATCTTAGAGAAGTTGTCCACTATCCTCTTCTCCCTTTCAAGTTTCTCTTCAAGATTCTTGATAATAGAGTCCTTGTATTTTAAGGACTCAACATGGATATCTACCATGATCTTCAGATGGGTTGCTTCCTTCTCTTTTAGACATAGCAGGGATGAAACTTCATCTGGCTTAGAAGCAGTCTTCTATAGGGAGGCTATTTCCTCTGCTTGTTTCATAACAAGTTGCCTGCTTTCTTTGAAAGATTTCAGAAGGACAACATGACTGTCAATCAATTAATTGATATCATCCTCTGTCAAAGGACCCTCATTATCTGTAGGATCAAGTGCATTCCCAAATGTTCCAAAAGCCCAGAATGTTGGAAAGCGTGCTACTAAAATTTCTTAAATAAGTAGCAGATTGCCACAAACAAGTGAAGCAACAACCCCACCCCCCCCCCCCCCCCCACCACCCGGTGTACAGCATAACTCGTTGGCTCAGAGGTGGGGTTACCACATGGCCCACATGGCTCGAAGGAGGGGTTACCACATGTCCACGATTACCTGGCACGCCGGACCCACACAGGTAGAAGGGAAAAATCGGGATTTAATAGCGCCCCCCGGTCTTGAACCCGTGACCTCCTCTGATTCCAAATGTAAGATCAAGCACATAACCAACTGTTCCAAAAGCCTGGATGGTTGGAAAGGGTGCTACTTAATTTCTTAAATAAGTAGCAGAGCGCTACGGATCAAATGAAGGAACGCCGGACCCAACATCATCACTTGATGAGGAGACATCAAAGTCCGTACTCGATTCATATCCAGACTCTGAGGATGACCTTGATGAGGAATGTACCTTATGTTCGACTAGACTGATCCTGTCAAAATTCATCTTCTGTTGTAGCAATTGGTCCATAACATCTTCTTTCACCTTCTTCATCAAGAGCAGTCAACAGTCCAATGTTGTTCTTCTCCTCTCTGCAAATTTGATGCTCCATAGAGTTTCACACCTAATGGTTCAACTTTGAACAAATAGTTTTAACCTTTTAGCTATCCTTGGAGGTCAACTCAGACTGTTAGTTCCTTTTTGAGCAACCTCCCATTGATACCACTTGAAAGTTTTTAATTTAAGGATAACTAAATCACCTACAGGAGGGGGGGGGGGGTGGATAGGTTATCGGTCTCTTTTCTATTTGATTAAATAGTTCTTCATTAAGAGCTTTGGCTTTAGGTTATTTTCTGCTTTCAAGAAGTACACAACCTGCACAAAGATAAACAACACAGAAAAGCACACAGTGATTTATAGTGGTTCCCCAACTGGGTACATCCACTTTACCTCCCGCCTATCCAACTATCTTGTTGGATTATGAACTTCTCCAAAACTTACTATAAATAGCTTACACCTCAGATCTCGCAGGATCTCACAAGTAAAACAAACCTACCACTTAGGCACTAAGCCAAACCACAGGTCACTAAGACCTTTCACTCGCCATAAAGCCAAACCACAGGTCACAAAGACCTTTCACTTGGCACTAAGCCAAACCACAGGTCACAAAGACCATTCACTCAGATCCATACTTGGATCCTATAGGATGAAGGTGAGTTTGTGGATATTCTTAACGCAAGAGATGTTTCTCTATGTCAAGCTTCTTGACTATGGTAATCTCAGCCAAACAATGACAATAGGAATTTATTTCCTGAGTGTACCTTCACCGGAATAAGAAGTACTTAGTCCTAACTACTTCCACAATAACAAGTAATTACTTGAGCTGGGAGTGACTTACAGAGCATTGTTCTGCCTCTATATGAACTAGGCCTGAAGCTCAGTCCTAACTACTAATTCACAACACCAACAATTTTTCATACTGGTCAGTGAAGGTGCTGCAGCTAATTGCTGGAACCTGAGCTGAGACAATCGCAGCTCTAATATTGCAGACAAATATAGCTCTACCTTTTCTTCCTTTGTTGGGCTGAGGTGATTCAGCCTTGACTTTGACTGCTGAGGAAAAGCCCCCTGATTCTTATTTCAGATCTCTTCTTCTTCAAGCTTCTTTTCTTCACAGCTTCCAGATTAAAATCTTCAGGATGCGTGTACAGCTGGAACTATGAAGAACTTGCAGCAAGGGGTTGCCCTTGGCTACTTCCTCTTTCCTCAAAGAAATATTTTGGACTTGTTTGCTGGTGGATATTAAGATCATACCAGCAATCTTGTTATTCACTATGTTGATATCAACAACTAACTTACACTTCGTCTAGCTGACTTGAGCTTCTTGTTCTTTAGCCCCACAACAATAGAAGTGAAGAAGAACTTCCTGATTGCTTTTTCCCAAACACTGTCTTCCCCAATACGCGTTTTTTATTTTTTTTTATTTTGACCCAACGGCTCTTGTGCAGTGGCCCCACCACAAGGTTTGATGGCCGAGATTTAGCCATTCAACACATGCTTTCCATTAATTCTTGATTCAACGACTATTTGCTGCGTGTGGCCCCCAACACTTAATGATGAAAATATATGTTGGAAAGTGTAGAGGATGATAACAGCTAGCCTCCAACATCTCTGGCACCATTTCTGCAACATTTAAATTTTGGTTGAATTTTTGACTTTGCTGATGTTAGCATGACTGCTCATTTGTGGACAGACAAAATCAATCATTAGAAGCAAAGGCATTGAGTACGCATGCATCACTCAACGCCGCAATACTTAGACAAAATTATGTCTTTCTAGGTATTGAGCTCGACGAATGCTGAGATCCATTCGATGAATGACAAGCTCAGTTCGATGAATGCATAAATTCAGTTCGATGAATTTTATACTTATCTCGCCGAAAGCTAATTTCATTTCGACGAAAGAGTAAATTCAGTGTGACGAATTATAGACTTAGTTCGACGAAAGCTAAACTAAGTTTGACGAAAGAGTAAACTCAATTCGACGAAAGCTAAACTCAGTTCGACGAAAGCTAAACTTAGTTCAACGAAAGAGTAAATTTAGTTCGACGAATTTTAGACATAGTTTGACGAAAACTAAACTTAGTTCGACGAAAGAGTAAATTTAGTTCTACGAACTCCAGGTTCAGTTCGACGAAAGCCAAGCTATCCACGTATTTGGACTCAGCCAAATTTTCTGCGTTAAGACTTTGAGAGTGTTGATAGTATTAAGAGTGTTGAGTGAGCTTGCCTCACTCAATGTTATTTGCCTAAGCAAATATTTTTGTGCCTTGACATTGAGAGAGTAAGCTCCACTAAATGCCAAACTAATTAACAGAACTTTTCTGTTACCTGTGGTTGAGTGAGTAAGCTACGCTCAATGCCTGTGGTCTTAGGGAAAATTTTGCCCAACTTTTCTGTGGAGCTGACAGGAACAACAACACTCAATACTAAAGGTTGTGTGGCGTTGAGCGAGTAGACTACACTCAACGCATGTGGACTTAGCTATATTTTCAGCCAATTTCTCTAGGCTTAGACTGACTCAGCCTAACTCACAACCTTTTTGCTGTATGGCATTAAGTGAGTAGACTACACTCAATGCTTTTGTACTTAGCAAATTTTCTGGCTATCTAATAGTTAGGCTGAGATAGACTCAGTGCTATTTGTTATATGGCGTTGAGTGTGCTGTCTTCACTCAATGCCTATGGACTTGGTCAAATTTCTAGCTAGACAAAAATGAATTCATACCTCTGGCATTTAGTGAGCATGCTCCGCTCAACGCCTGTGGACTTTGCTGCAATGTCAACAGCTCCTTAACTTTTGGCATTGAGTGAGCTTACCTCACTCAACGACGGTGGACTTAGGCAAATTTTTGCCTCCTCCAACATCTTCTCTTGGTGTCCACCTTTCTGCATTATGACCACCTGTGACATCACTTAGACAATCTATCTAGACTTGTTCCATGGAACATCCTGCACAAGATGAGCTTAAACAACATCAAATGCAACAATGCTCTTAGTGTTGATCGTGATGCCTCTTCAAATTCACTCTAGGGAAAATTGTGGGCAATGGATCGAACAAGTGCCTAAGAGATAGGTTGGAGGATGTTTCACAAGTCCCTCTTCACTATCTGAAGAAGATGGACTACATGATTTTGGAAAGGTGGGAAAAGTGCTTTCCCATACGACAGAAGGGAGGAGCAAGCACTAAGCTCTTTGAGGGAGAAGAGAGGAAGAAAGACAAAACGAAGTCTGAAATAAGCCCTGAAAGAATCTAATTGTCTACCTAAAGCACCTACAGGGGATGAATAGTTGAGTTCTGCATGTTTTAGAGGAATAAAAATAAGTAACAAACAAATAAACAGAAGCACAACACAAACAGAAGGATTTATATTATTTTCCCAGAATGGTTACATACACTATCCTGCCCCGCTTATCTAGTACTTCGAGCTAGACTCGGCTACTTCACAAAAACTCAGTTTATAATAATCTGACACCTCGGAGCCTCAACTCCAACATCTCGGAGACAACTCTCCTACAACTCGGAGAACAACCTCATATACAAATTTATCCAAAAAAACACAGATCTGCAGACACGGAAGTAGAAACTTCCTACAATAAGAAAAATAGTTCTGTACAACTTTCTAGATTGCAAACAATCTTCTTTTTAAGATCTGAATGGATTCAATCTTCTTCCTTCTTAGAGAGTAGATGAAAGATAATAGTTGCAAACCTAAATCACCTAGAGAGGGGTGAATAGGTGAGTTGTGCGTCTTTTTGCGGAATAAAAAAAATCTCAACCAAAGCACAAATCTATCTACCAAACAAGCAAACACAGACGAGGCAAGATTTATAGTGGTTCCCCAACCTTGGGTACATCCACTTTCCCTCACCAATCTAGCAATACACTATACTCGACTACTCCACTATCTCAGATTGAAAAACGATCCTACCCTCGGAACAATGTTCCTACAAACTCGATTCACAACCGGATATACACTTGGAAGGCAAAACTTCCTACAATCTCGGAGTTTAAAACTCCTGCACTCGGAGAAATCTTCTCCTACAATAATGAAATAAAGTAGTACAGAAATAAAAACAGTAAATTCTCTTGTTCAGATCTGCAACAGAAAATCAAAAATTCCTTCTTCTAGGCGTGCGGCTTTATCAGAATATTGAAGAAGAATCTCGGTAAAATCAGATCTGGAATTTCTCGACTTTACACGATCGAATGAGAAGATGAAGCGTTGAGCGGAGATCTCGATCTGTAGAGTCTTCTTAATCTGAATCCTCTGAAAAGAAGAAACTCTGGCCGATCGGAAATCAACGACGGCGGCGGCAGCGAGTTTCCATTTATTGGAGAGAGAGAGAGAGAGGAGATAGATTTCTTTTTGAGAGAGACGGCTGCAAAAACATTCTTAGAATAATTTTCTTTTCGAAAAACTTAGGGTTTGTCAGATTAGACAAGACCATATATAGGAGAAGAAAAGATTAGACTTAAATGAGTCATTATGAGAGAGACACGTGGACCAATCACGTCATAGTTTAAGAATAAGACCATTAGGTCTGGACTTAAGGAATTTCTGAAAAGTTCAAAGTAAATTACTCGAGTCAAGCAGAACTACTCGAGTATATGCAACACTACTCGAGTAGGTAGTAGGTGACTACTCGAGTACATGAGAGAAATTACTCGGAAGAAAAAGAAATCATTACTCGAGTATAAGGAGTCAACTACTCGAGTAAATAAGAATGAGAGGGACTCAGTTACTCGAGTAGCAAAATGACTTACTTGAGTACTTAAGTACTTACACGAGAGGTGGAGTAAATTACTCGAGTACAAGAAATACTACTCGAGTATACATAGAAATTAACTACTCGAGTATATCAGAAACTACTCGAGACAAACACTTAGAGAATTTCTAGAACAGGAAAACAGAACTACTCGAGTATATAACATGAACTACTCGAGACAGAATGAACTACTCGAGTATATAACATGAACTACTCGAGTAATTCACTTAGAGAAATTTTCTGGAATAGAATTCTGGATTACACGAGTAAAAGCACTTGACTACTTTAGTAGTAGATGAACTACTCGAGTATATGATTTAGACTACTCGAGTAAGTAGGAACTACACGAGAGTCAAAATACAATTAACTCGAGATAGAAGATAGAACTACTCGAGTATATATAGTACTACTCGAGTATTTTACTTAGACAAATTTGAGAAGAGAAAATCTGAAAACTCGAGAGATAAAAGAAAGTTACTCGAGTATACAAGATGAACTACTCGAGAGCCATAATTGGACTACTCGAGTATATCTTAACTTCTCGAGTCAGTGAATTACTACTCGAGTATAAACTCAGTAACTTACTCGAGTAACTAAGGAACTACTCGAGTACTTTACTTAGGAAAATTTTTCTGACAGATTTTCTTCTTTTAGGGGAAATCAACATCAAGTCTTTTCACATAGTCCTAGAGCTTGAATATGAAGTGTATCCCAATGGAGAGGCTACACATGAGTCAACACTTTGGAACACACAATGTGGGATTACATTGTATGGTCTTGTGTTTGGTGACCCATTGTAGACTGACATTGGTCTACACTTCCCATTAGAATCCTGCAAACACATAACTCAACCCAAGCATCAAATACAACTTAATTCATCTTAGTTCAAGGGTGACTTCATCAAATCTTGGTTAGTGTGGATAAAATACCCAACAATCTCCCCCGATTTGTTGAAGTCAGAAACCTTTACACTAAGGTGAATTATGGACATAAAAAGAATGCTAAGTAACAAAACAGTGTAAGCAATCAAGGAACTATGAAAAAGATAATAAGATCAAAAACTTTGAATTATATAAATATGATTATCCAAAAATATCATTAACGACTAAAATCCATTTCCATAGCTCATGAGTCTTTTGCGCTAGCTCTAGTGATGTTGCTTGTCTTGTTTCTCCTGTTGTCTTCTCTGATAGCTGTAAGGTTTAGGATAAAACTTGGGGGGTCTGGGAGGAGTAGCTGGATTATTTCTTCCATATTCTCTGTCATAGATACTCCTTTTGGTCATGGACTTCTCATACAACTCCCATTCATGGGAACTGTAGTGAATATTTCTGCTCTCATGAAAATCCAAAACAAATTTGAGAGTTTCCAGGATGAGAGACTTGGAAGTGGCAGACCAGACCTCAGCATGTTCAGGAGCTTTAGCAGGAACAGACTTGCTAACAGAAGGGCCTTCACCATATTCCCTTTTGAAAGTACAGCTAGATCTGAAATACTCTAGAGGGGGGTGAATAGAGTATGGTGCTTAAAAACTTTTTACAACAGTTGTTGTAATCTGAGTGAACAGGGAAGTAAATAAAAAATCTAAACACAGCAGATAGCTAATTACAACCTACAAAAGAAACTAATTACAGATCCTAACTAATCACAAAACAATCACAGCCAGAAACAAAAATAAAGACAAGCAAGGCAGAAGACACAAGGAGCTATAGTGGTTCCCCTAAATTTGGGTACATCCACTCTTCTACCACCCTAGGTAGGAATCCACTGCAGGATGAGTTGAGCAGGTGTCCTGGGAACCAATGAGCTTTTGATAAGGTGCTCAAAAACCAAATCAGATTTTTTGATCATGTGTCTTGCCACCAATGAGCTTTTGACAAGGTGCTCAAAAACCAAGCACAAACTTTTGAAGGGAGTTTGAAAAACCCTTTACAGAGATGGGGATGAGAGAGAGATGGAAGTCTTCTCTTTCTCAAAGCAGCTGAGAAGACTATGTGGATTTAGATGTTGTCAAAGCTCCCCCTGAGTTCTTGAGATGTTCAGGAAATGAAGCTTTTGTATAGGGTGATAGGCCTTTTGAAGTTGATCTCCAGCAAATGATAATTTTAGCAACAGCTGAAATGTTAGGTGTTTGGAGTCTTTGAATGATGTTGGCCTTGAACACTTGAATCAAAAGGGGATCTGAAGATTTCATATTTTGTTGATCTCCTTTGGTGTGTGTTCTTATATGAATTCTTTTTGACAGAGAATGTTTTGTTCTTGTTCTTCTTGTTCTGTGTATCTGTGTTGTCTGTTCTCTGTGTTGTGTATGAGAGATTCAAAAATTCATGTGTTTTATTCTCTAGTTCTGAATAAAAAATCATCCTCTGTCAAGAATAGCCGTTGGCCTATCATTAATTGCATCCTTAATTGCAAATGTCTTCTGAGGGAAAGTCCAAAGAAACATTCCTTGATAATCCCTTGAAACTTGGTCCAGAATAAATGAAAACGACTAGAAAATCTTCTGAATTATTCGCTGAATAACTCCTTAACTGTCCTGAATTTGAATCTTGAAAATCCTTTAACTCATCAGAAAAACGTCGAACTGAGCTCTGCTATCGTCGAAATGAGCTCAACGATTTGGACTTAGACAGCAACAGAGATCGTCGATCTGAGCTCAACTATTGTCGAACTGAGCTCAGAGATAGAGAATCAATACTGAGTCAAGATCGTCGAACTGAGCTCGCAGATCGTCGAATGGAGTTCGACGATTTGTTGAAGTTGAGCTCAACGATCGTCGAATGGAGTTCGACGATCCGTCAAAGTTGAGCTAGGCGATCGTCGATTGGAGTTCGACGATTCGTCGTACTGAGCTCGACGATATGACTTAGTCTCCAAAATGAAAATCCTTGGTCTTGAGGGAAGCTTCCAAACCTAGACTTCTAACCCTTAGACTCAATTCTAGTTGACCTTTAGATCTATACAGGAGGTCAAAAATAGGTTTCCTAAAGACATAGTGATCTTGACCCAAATTAGTAATAGGGTGTTCCAACAATCTCCCCTTATTTGGGTTAGGATTACTATTTACAGAACTTGGAAAAAATTAAATAACAACATACAAAGCAACAATACAGAAATGCAATAAACACAGCATTGCAGAAGCACAGATATATAATACCCCAGACAGAATTCAGAAATCAGAATGATTGTCACCTTACATAGTTATTCTTTCTCCTTGCCCTTTATAAGTTTGATTTCTCTATTAGGGTTGAGAGCTTCTTTCTTTGACCTTCTATCATCTGCTGTAACTAAAGAGGTTTGCTATTTGGGCCTTGGTACTATAGCTTCAGGATGCAGCTCCATATATCTATCAGAGTCAAAGAATTTGCTTGAGCCATATCTTTCCAATTCTTTCTTTCTTTGTTCAGACAATGTAGTAATGTTGGAAGAATCTCTGCCTTGCACTTTAGCTTTCTTAATTTGATCCAGGGTAGCTAGCTCTTTCATTCTCGCAGTCCAAGCAGTTGGATTATTTTCAGGATCCTCAAAGGGCACTAGAGGCTCATATTTATTGGATGGATTGTCTGGAGGAGCTCTGGATGAGACTACTTCCTTCAGCTTATAGGGAAAAGGACCTGAGGTTGTATCAGATGAAGCTTGTCCTTCCCTGGAGTATGGATGTTGCCTGGAGTAGACTTTTGAGTAAACCTGGGATTTCCTTTGGCTTCCTCTGTAGCTTCCTCTTCTAGACTGAGAACCTCTGTACTGGCTTCCCGTATGATAAGATCTTGCATGAGGCTGATAGGAGGTTTGGCTTTTAGCAGAAGGTTGAGCAGCTGAGCTTCCACCTGCACCTGCATTAGGAGGAGGTGGTGGAGGAGGATGAGGATGATGAAATTGAGAAGATCCTTTCTCATACTTCCTCTTCTTCTTCATAACTTTAAGTTGATTCTTAGAATACTGCATCCAATGCTCAGTAATGGGGCAGTCATGAAGAATGTAATATGGAATATCATTAGTGTCCTTTACTTTGGCTGGAGGCACTATTTTCATGGCTTTACTCCTTGCCTTTCTCTTCCTGGCAATAGTGGCAGAAGAATCATCAGAATCAGTCCTGAATTCATCACTTTCAGAACTTTGCTCATCATATAGAGCATCAATCTTTTTCAAATATTCTTTCTGAAGTTGAGTTGGAGCAGATGAAACAGCAGTGGTGACAGCAGCAGATACAGCACTAGTAACAACAGATACAGAAGTTGTAGCAGCAGTTGTAACAACAGATATAGAGCTTTCTAGAGCAACACTCTTTGAAGGAATATCAGCAGTAATAACAGCAGCAGTTGGGGCAGCAACAGTTTCAGATAAAACATTTTCAGATACAGGAACATTAGCAGTTTCAGATATAATAGGTTCAGTAGCATCAATATCATCAGCAATAGCAGCAGGCTCAAATTCATATGCCTCTGTCTGCATATCCTCAGGAACTGAAACAACAGCATCATCATTACTGATAGCAGCAGCAACAACAAATTCAGCAACAATATTTGCAGCATAAACTGAATTGACAAAAGAAGTTATAACCCTGGTGTCATAACTGGAGAAGGGCACAATGGCCTTGGACAGATCCTCTGAGGGCTGGATTGCAACTTTCTCTGGAAGACAACTGAAATAAACTGAATCAAATATTGATAACAAGGACCTGAGGTCTACTGAAAAAACAGTAACTGGAGGAGGAACTGGAGCTTGAGAAACACAGCAGCAGCAGCAGCAACAACAACTGAAGAAACAGCAGGCAAGCTAACTTCATAAGGCATCTCCCCCCGCCTAGATTCAGAGAATGCTGGATCAAGGCACACTGATGAAGGGATTGCCTGAGGAAATAAGGAGGATAGCCTGGCCGAAAGAGCTACCACTGACTGAAGTAATGGAGCCAAGGAGGTCTCCAATAGAAGAGATAGCCTGGGGGCTAGCAGTTCATATAACTGGTCAGCTAGGGCTGGAAGATCTACATGCTCAACAGGAATGTGTGCAGAGGTAGAGACTGGAGGTGGAGCAATAGGTGATGATGGTGGAGAGCTAGTGGATGGGGGAAATGATGGTTGAGGTGAGGGTATTGTGGAGATGGAAGATAGTGGGATTGAGATAGAGGGTGTGAAGGAGGGTTGATCCAAAATGTCTTGTAGCAGCTGTTGGTAAGATGTTGATGAGGAGGGTAGCTCAGGAGGATAAGAGGGTGAGTCATCCATGAAGTAATCATCAAAAAGATGAAAGGAGGGAATGATGGATTATGTTTCAATATCTGGTTGAGGGTAGGAATATAATGGATGGAAGATTTCTTCTGTTGTTGGTAGAGTTGGAATTGGAGATGGTATTGATGTTGGAGAAGGGCTGAAAATGATGATTGTGGATGGAGTTTGAATGGTGGATGGAACTGGAGGAGATGGAATTGAAGTTGGAGGAGGAGAAGCAGCAGCAGGCAAGTCATCTACAGGGGCAGAGACTTGAGGGGAAGTGACTATTATAGTAATGGTGCCTGAAGTTGTGCTTGCAGAGGGCCTGCTGCGCTTGGTTATCTGCCTGTCCCATTTACCAAATAGGGCACAGGACAATCTCTTTGAAGCATTAATATGTGTCCTAGAAGATACTAGCAAAGCAGGGCATCTGTTCTGAAGAAAGAGCCCTAGGATCCTCCAAAAATTCACAAAATTCTTATTGATTTTCTTTTTAATCAGGTCAAAGAAGACCTCTCCCAAGTTTAATTGCTTCGTGTCCACAATGGCTCCCATCAAACACAGCTGATACCTAGAGATAGTATCATGTGCTGAGTGCTTGGCCAGTAAAACCTTGCCTACTACATCAGCCAGAAATCTATATTCCACAGCTAGGTTCTTCTTCAGCAGCTTGCTAGGGTTAGCCTCAGAGTGACCCATTCTTGCAAGCAGATCAGCAAATTCCTGTCCAGACAGATCAGCAGAATCTCTACCAGAACTTAACTCAAAAACTTCTGTCAAGATGGCTGGAGTCAAGGGTACTTGGGTTCCAGAAATTGAACCAACTACAGTGTTTTGGTCCTGGTTGTGGGCAGTGTAGACCCACTCCTTAATCTCATCAGCAGGTAGCTTGATCCTGGTGGTCATGATGGTAGCAAGTTTCTGCTCCTTGAAGAGTTCCAAAATATCCTGGAAAACTTGATCAGTAGTGCTGAAAGACTCCATGTCAATGTCAAATCCAGCATCGAATTTCATTGCGGCAAGAACAGCAACAGAGACGGCCATGGTTACCTGCAAAAATCAACAAACAAAATGACTAAGTGTAGGGATGTTTGGAGGGAAAGAGAATTTTTACAGAGAAATCGAAAGCGCAAAAGGAGAACGACGGCAAAAAATGAATTTTATATTAGGGTTCGACGCAGAAAAGGAAAGATCATTGAACTCAGTTCGATGATCGAGGCTACTAAAGGAATCTGAAGAGTCTTCAATATCATCGATCTCCGTTCGACGATATTGGAGAGCGTCGAGCTCTGTTCGACGATAGTTCAGAGAACAAAGTCGTCGAGCGCCGTTCGACGATTGTTGACCGGAAGAGATAGTTCATACTATCTGAGAAACGCTAAACTCAGGTCGACGATTTCGGAAATCGTCGATCTCCATTCGACGATCTGGGGGAAAATCGTCGAGCGCAGTTCAGAGACCAGAAAAACACTCTAGACACTAAGAAAAATCAAGATGTTTGCCTAGTCTTGGTCAATTTTTAAACTTTTAAAATCTTGGATATTATTTTAGACTTCCTCCATCTAACATTCCTAACTGATTTAGGAAGAAGGTGTGTTTCTTTTCATCCAAGGGTTTGGTGAAAATATCTCCCCTTTGCAAATCAGTTGGGATATATTGAAGTTCAATTTTATTCTTCTCAACATTATCCCTTAAAAAGTGATGCCTAATTTCTATGTATTTTGTCCTACTATGGAGGACTGAATTTTGAGCTATAGAATTAGCACTGGTGTTATCACACAATATTTTAGACTTCTCCAAGTTGTAGTCATAGTCTAGGAGTTTGTTTTGAATCCACAAGATTTGTGAACAACAACTGCCTGCATCCATATATTCAGCTTCAGCAGTTGAAGTAGACACAGAAGTTTGTTTCTTGCAAAACCAAGAGACAAGTCTGTCACCAAGGAACTGACAAGTTCCACTGGTACTTTTCCTGTCAATTCTGCATCCAGCATAATCACCATCAGAAAATCCAGTTAAATCAAATGCTAAATCTTTTGGATACCAGAGACCTAGATTTGGACAACTTTTAACATACCTGAGAATCCTCTTTACTAGTGTTAGGTGTGACTCTCTAGGGCTTACTTGGAACCTAGCATATATACATGTAGCAAACATTATATCTGGTCTACTAGCTGTAAGGTATAGTAAAGAGCCAATCATTACTCTATATGTTGTCTGATCAACAGGTTTCCCATGTTCATCAGCATTCAATACAGTATTGTTAGGCATAGGTGTTTTCATTCAAGATGCTTCAGACATACCAAATTTCTTAACCAACTCATTTGCATACTTGGTTTGGGAAATGAAGATGACTTCAGCATGTTGTTTGACTTGCAATCCTAGAAAGAAGGATAGCTCACCCATGCTACTCATTTCAAATTTGGAATGCATTAGGTTGGAGAACCTTCTACACAATTTTGAATCAGTAGAGCCAAAAATAATATCATCTACATAAATCTGTACTAGTAGGGTATGGGACTTATGGGTTCTAATGAAAAGAGTTTGGTCTACTCTACCCCTTATAAATCCATTTTCTAGAAGGAAGCATGCTAGGGTCTCATACCATGCTCTAGGAGCTTGCTTGAGACCATATAATGCTTTCTTCAACTTAAAAACATAATCATGATAAGTTGGAGAGATAAAACCTGGAGGTTGTCTGACATATACTTCTTCTTTGATGTCTCCATTGAGAAATGCACTTTTTACATCCATTTGATATACCTTGAAGCCTTTGTGTGCTGCATAAGCTAAGAAGATTCTGATGGCTTCCAATCTTGCAACTGGTGCAAAAGTCTGGTCATAGTCTATGCCTTCTTCTTGAGAATATCCTTGAGCAACTAGCCTTGCCTTGTTCCTTACAATTACTACTTGATCATCCAGTTTGTTTCTGAACATCCACTTTGTTCCAACAATGGAGTGATCCTTAGGCTTTGGCACTAGTTCCCAAACTTTGTTTCTTTTAAATTGATGCAACTCTTCTTGCATTCCAATGATCCAGTGTGGATCTTGCTCTGCATCTTGAATGGACTGAGGTTCAATTTGAGATAGGAAGCAAGTGTGCAACAGGTTTTGCTTGACCTGATTTCTGGTTTGCACACCAGATGAGATGTCTCCAATTACTTGGGAAATTGGATGGTCTCTTGATGTTACTAAATCAACAGGGGGTGTTGATTGTTCACCAACCTGTGTTGTTGTTTCCTCTTGTGGTACAACAACTGCTCTTCAAGTTGTTTCTCCTCAATATGTTGAATGCTTTCTTCATCTTCACTGCTTTCATCTTTTTGAGTAACTTGTAACTTGTTTAAGTCTTCAACAAGAGAATGTTCTAGCAAGGGTTCTATGGTAGAAGTGTTCTTCTCCTTGAAAGACATGTTAGATTCATCAAATGAAATGTGGACAGATTCCTCAATTTTTAGGGTTGATTTATTATAAACCCTATAAGCCTTACTGATCATGGAGTATCGCAGAAACACTCCTTCATCAGCCTTAACTTGAAATTTTGCTAAATATCTCTTGTCATTATTATGTATATAACAAATGCAACCAAAAATTCTAAAATAATCAACTTTAGGTTTTTCCCTTTGAGTAATTCATAGGGAGTCTTGCCCTTTAGTTTATGTATCAAACTTCTGTTCAGCACATAGTTGGAGGTGTTCACTGCCTCTGCCCAAAAAGATAGAGGACGGTGAGCATCTGACAACAATGTAGTGGCAGATTCAATAAGGGTTCTATTTTTCCTTTCAGCTACCCCATTTTGTTGAGGAGTTCTGGGAGCTGAGAAAGTATGTCTGATCCCTTCAATCTGATAGAACTCTTGCATAAGAAGAGAATCAAACTCTATCCCATGATCACTTCTGATCAGGGCAATGTGAGTATTGAACTCAATCTGTATGCATTTGAGAAACTCTGTCAAACACTTAAAGTTATCAGACTTCTTCCTCAGAAAGAACACCCATGTGAATCTAGAGGAGTCATCTACAACTACTAAGGGGTAAGATTTCCCTCCTAGGCTTTGTACTGTAATGGGTCCAAAAAGATCCATGTGCAACAGATACAATATCTTAGGTGAATCACTCTTATTAAGTGACTTAAAACTATTTTTAGTTTGCTTGCCTAGTTGACAAGCCCTGTAGAGTCCTTCCTTCTTGTAGGGGCCAGAAGGTAGTCCTCTAACAAGGTTGTCCTTGGATAGCCTAGCAATAGTTCTAAGATTCAAATGTCCTAGTCTCTTATGCCATAAAACATATGGTCTACAAACAGAATATAATAGGCAAATGTCACATCAGTTGAAAGAAAATCTACTAGATAGATATTACCTTTCCTTTTACCTGTCAACACAGTTGTGTTGTCCTCTGACTTGATCTTGCATAATGCTTTGCTGAAAGTCACCTGGTAGCCTTCAACACATAGCTGACTGATGCTTATCAGATTGTGCTTCAGTCCTTCCACATAGGCTACATTCTTGAATGTCACTGTCCCAATCTGGACTGCACCATATCTTTTAGTTTGTCCAAAGTTTGAATCACCAAAAATAACTTTGGGTCCAAGCTTGGCTTTAAAGGATGTGAGGTTGTCCTTGTTTCCTATCATGTGCTTAGAGTATCCACTATCCAAGTACCATTGTTGGTTAGATGTTGGATAGGTCTTCACCTGCACATAAAATAATTCATTTGTTTTTGACTCAGTTTACCTTGGGCCTAGTTTGATAACCTTTAAACTCTGAAATAAAAGACATCCCAGGTTGACTCTTATAACCTTCAGGATGATATCTCCTTGGAGGTATTATCCATTCAGTATAAGGGTTAAAGATTTGGGATGAAGGACCCCTATGATTGGATTTTGATTTGCCCTTGAAGGAATTTCCAGAGCTCTGATCTCTGTTCGACGATCGTGGAGCTGCGTTCGACGATCTTGGGTCAGATCGTCGAGCTCCGTTCGACGATCGACTGTGGCAGAGTTCAGGAATTTGAGATCCTCGACCTGAGTTCGACGATTTTGCCTGAGATCGTCGATCTGCGTTGGGCGATCGTCGAGCTCCGTTCGACGATTTCTGCTGGGACTTAGTTTTCTTAGGCAGATCAGAATTGTTCCTAGCTACCTCTATAACTCCCTTTCCTTTATCAGAAATGAACTTGATTGGAGTTGTTACAACTATGGGTTGGCTGGATGAAGCACCCAAGCCCAGTGTACTATTGAATCTAGAGTTCACTGTGCATGTGATGTCCATCAGCTTGATACTTCTCCCATTAAGGGATTCTTCAAGCTTCTTAGCCTCTGATAGCTCACCTTTCAGTGAAGCTATCTGCTCCCTACAGCACTCCAACTCCTGAGAGAGTTTGAGGTTTTCTGACTTTAAGGTATTATGTTCAGATAAATGATTTTTGAGAGAGATAATTTCTTTCTCAGATTTTAGTAAGTTAATTGAAATCAAAAGAACTGATTACCTGGTCTTCTTCAAGTTGAGTCTCTGAGTTTGATTCTGACTCTTCTTCATCTGAATTATGCTGAGAGGCATTGATTGCCATCATGCAGAACTCCTTCTCTTCTGCATCATCTTCATCATCACTAGAGCTGGATGAAGCTTCTGACTCCTCTTCAGTTTCACTCCAGGATTCAGCAACAAATCCCTTTCTTGTGTGTTTATTTTTGCTTGAGGAGGGTTTGCCATTGCCATTCCTCTGGAAGTCTTTCTCCTTTCTTCTTTCTTTCTTGTCCCTTCTATCCTTATTTTTGTTTTCTGGACAGTCAGGTACAATGTGCCCTGGTTTCCTGCAACCAAAGCAGACAATTTTCTTATTATTTGACTTATCATACCTTGGCGTATCATGATCCTTGTATGATCTCTTTCTGAAGTCCTTTCTGGCCATCTTGTAAAATCTTTTGGCCAATAGACTGAGCAGTTCATCATTGCCTGTGACTTTGTCTTCAGGCTGATCTTCAGTTGCTTTGAAGGCTATTGTCTTCTCTTTTCTTGTGGCTGGTGAAGCAGCCTTCTGCTCTTCTTCTCTATTTTTGATTAGCAGCTCATAAGATTTGAGCTTGCCCAAAAGAGCTTCTGTGGTGATCTCATTCAAACTTCTGGCATCCTTGATTGGCCAGATTCTTTAATCCCAAGTGCTTGGGAAGCACATTAGGATTTTGTCATTAATTTCAGTCAATGATATCTCCTTATGCAAAGTCCTGAGTTCATTAACTATCAGACTGAGTCTATTGTACATATCTCCAACTGACTCAGCTTCTCCCTTCTTGAAATTCTCATATTGAGATATGAGGTGGGATCTTCTGTCCTTTCTTTCATCAACTAATCCTGAGACTATTTCAGAGAGTTTATCCCAGATTTCCTTTGCTGAATTACATTCAGCCACCTTTTGAAAGATGTCATCAGACATGGTCTGGGCTAAGATATTCATAGCCTTTGCATCAGCTACCTTCCATTTCTTCATATCAACATTTGTTCCTGATGGAGGTGGAACAGCATTTGTACTTGTGTTCTCCGGAGGTCTTGGACAGACTGTCAAAACAGAATTAAAAATATCCTCATCAATAGAATTCATGTATAATCTAATCCTTACTTTCCAAAGTGCAAACTTGGATAGATTGCACACTAGAGGTCTGGTGCTAGCATAATCTTTGTTTTGGGCCATGATTTGTGAAGGAATAATCTAATAATAAAATCTAAAAAGGCAGATCTAACAAGGAATCTTTGGGTTCAGGTGTTAGCCTGTGCAACCACCAAGGTGTGGTATATTTAACCAACCTGGCTTTGATACCAATTGAAAGTGCAGCTAGATCTGAAATACTCTAGAGGGGGGGGGGGGGTGAATAGAGTATGGTGCTTAAAAACTTTTTACAATAATTGTTGTAATCTGAGTGAACAGGGAAGTAAATAAAAAAAATCTAAACACAGCAGATAGCTAATTACAACCTACAAAAGAAATAAATACAGATCCTAACTAATCACAAAACAATCACAGCCAGAAACAAAAATAAAGACAAGCAAGCCAGAAGACACAAGGAGCTATAGTGGTTCCCCTAAACTTGGGTACATCCACTCTTCTACCACCCTAGGTAGGAATCCACTACAGGATGAGTTGATCAGGTGTCCTGGGCACCAATGAGCTTTTGATAAGGTGCTCAAAAACCAAATCAGATTTTTTGATCAGGTATCTTGCCACCAATGAGCTTTTGACAAGGTGCTCAAAAACCAAGCACAAACTTTTGAAGAGAGTTTGAAAAACCCTTTACAGAGATGGGGATGAGAGAGTGATGGAAGTCTTCTCTTTCTCAAAGCAGCTGAGAAGACTATGTGGATTTAGATGTTGTCAAAGCTCCCCCTGAGTTCTTGAGATGTTCAAGAAATGAAGCTTTGCTGTAGGGTGATAGGCCTTTTGAAGTTGATCTCCAGCAAATGATAATTTCAGCAACAGCTGAAATGTTAGGTGTCTGGAGTCTTTGAATGATGTTGGCCTTGAACACTTGAATCAAAAGGGGATCTGAAGATTTCAGATTTTGTTGATCTCCTTTGGTGTGTGTTCTTGTATGAATTCTTTTTGACAGAGAATGTTTTGTTCTTGTTCTTCTTATTCTGTGTATCTGTGTTGTCTGTTCTCTGTGTTGTGTATGAGAGACTCAAAAATTCTTATGTTTTATTCTCTAGTTCTGAATAGAAAATCATCCCCTGTCAAGAATAGTCGTTGGCCTGTCATTAATTGCATCCTTAATTGCAAATGTCTTCTGGGGGAAAGTCCAAAGAAACATTCCTTGATAATCCCTTTAAACTTGGTCCAGAATAAATGAAAATGGCTAGAAAATCTTCTGAATTAATCGCTGAATAACTCCTTAACTGTCCTAAATTTGAATCTTGAAAATCCTTTAACTCATCAGAAAAACGTCGAACTGAGCTCTGCTATCGTCGAACTGAGCTCAGCGATTTGGACTTAGACAACAACAGAGATCGTCGATCTGAGCTCAACTATCGTCGAACTGAGCACAGAGATAGAGAATCAATACTGAGTCAAGATCGTCGAACTGAGCTCGCAGATCGTCGAATGGAGTTCGACGATTTGTTGAAGTTGAGCTCAGCGATCGTCGAATGGAGTTCGACGATCCGTCAAAGTTGAGCTAGACGATCGTCGATTGGAGTTCGACGATTCGTCGTACTGAGCTCGACAATATGACTTAGTCTTCAAACTAAAAATCCTTGGTCTTGAGGGCAGCTTCCAAACCTAGACTTCTAAACCTTTAGACTCAATTCTAGTTGACCTTTAGATCTATACATGAGGTCAAAACCAGGTTTCCTAAAGACATAGTGATCCTGACCCAAATTAGTAATAGGGTGTTCCAACACCTTTTCTTCTTATAAGTCAGTATCTCAGGAGGGGCTTTGAGAAAGATATCAGCAGGATCATCTTCGTAATCCTGAGCACAAGAATCTGGAGGAGCAACAGAATCACCTGGCCTTGGAGTGAATGTGGGTTGCAGAGGAGGAGCAGGAGTAGGAGCATCAGCAGGAGCTAGTGGGTTCAGGTGATGAGGAATAATGTTAGGATCAGCGGCAAAATCTGGAAGAATCTGGTTGTGCATCCAAACAACAGTGTCATATGTGTGGAATTTGACACTCTGTATCTGATCTAGAACATCATCATGGATCTCTTTAACTTTGGCTTCCCATAATTCTTTCTTGAGGGCATCAGACTTTTCTAAATATTCTTTTACCAACTTCTCCCCCTTTCTGACTTCAACAGATAGCTGGGAGATCGCATCATCTTTGAAAGTTCCAACTTCCTCACAAATCTTCATCTTGGTTGCCGCAGCACTTTTGTCCAGTTCCATTTGATTATTAGCAAGAGTCAGACCTTGCTCCGTAACCTGTCTAACACTGGTGATGGTGTGGTCTAAGGATTTGCCACCAATTTGGAAGAGATGTTTGAGCTGATCAGTATTGTGCTGGATCTCAGCAAATCCTCTGCTCATCTCAGTTTCTAGATCAGTTACCTTGTCTGTGACAGTCTTGATACAAGTATCAGAGTATGATCTCTGGTCTTGAAGAAGAAGTACAATCTGATTCATCAAATCTGTGGAGGCAGGAGCTGTAGCAGCAGGAGGAGCAGAAGTTGATGGAGCAGTAGGAATAGGAGGAGCCACCCATGGAGCTATTTCAGATAGAGTGACTGAGCTCTGAGCTCTTGTGGTGGGTATCATGACATCCTCTTCATCCATTATCTAAGGCATAGTAAAATCCAAATTTCTGAGAGGAGCTTCAGCTTGCTCAGGTGAGAGCTCATCAGAAATGAGAATTATTTCTTGCTGTTCTTTGGGGGAATCAGGAGATTTAGCTGGAGTCCTTGATGGAGAAGTGTCTGGAGATTGTCCAGGAGTTGGGTCCTTGGGAATTTCAATGGATGGAGTAGGTGGAGATAGTGGAGGAGGTGGTCCATCTGTAGTTAACTCTTCTATCATTTCATTTATGGCAGTATCAGTAGAAAGGAGTGCTTCTTGAACCTGTTGATCTGAGAGGATATCTTCTGGAGTTACTGGTGGAGGAGTAGGTGGAGGAGGAGGAGGCATCCTGGCTTGAACAGTAGGAGCAGGCTCCCCCTCAATAGGTGCACCAGAGGAGCTGGGGACCTGAGATGGAGTCCTGTCCTTTGTGTCTATAGCTTCAGTAACTTTGGCAGCTTGAGAGGGATTTTGCAACTTTAACTCCCATCTCTGTATGGAGGAGATGGAGACCTTCTTTATGTGGTGAATGATACTTCTTTTGGAGAAACTGAAAACCTCTGGGATGATCTCATGGAGAAGCAGGGAAATTATCCTTGCATAGTTGGGGGATTTGATGTTATCTTTAATCTTTTCCAAGATTATAATTCCAAACTAGAAGCTCTTTCGGCAGACGATTGCTTGCATGATGTCAAAGAAATAAAGGGGTATGGCCCTGATGGAGTTGGTTTTCCATAGAAGAATCTTACCAATGACATCAACCAAGAATTTGCCTTCTGCATTCATGTCAGATCTATTGATGTAATGTTTCTCAGGGTCCAGACCACAGAATAGACTTGTTCTGTCAGATTCTTCAGGCCCTAGATCATCTTCTTCATCCACAATCGGCATTCAAAGAAGTTGAGCAACAGACGTTTTGGTGAGTTTGATCTTTATGACTTTGACTTTGGATTTGAGGACGGTGACATTTCGCTTGACCTTGACATTCTTGAAAAAATCTGCAACTTCGGGAAGAGGATGCGATATGGTTCTTGGAGAACGAATGTTAATCCGGCGGTGTCGAGCAAAATCAGAAGATTATGGAAATTGTCGTATAGGTCGGCAATCCCTGCGGCGACTAATTCTAAACCAACACCGATCTTAGATGAGGCGGCCATGATTCAGAAGTCTTGGAGATGTAGAAACCCTAGAAAATGTCGACGGGGGGACAAAAAGGGCGCGGCTCTACAACTGATGAAGGAAGGCGAAGAGGCAGACGGGTACTCGAGAGATGGAAATGATTTCGTGTAGATGAAATTTCAGGATTTTCATATTTATATAACCCTAGGTTTAGGTCTAATTATTTTAAAAAAACTGAAGTAAACCATAGAATAGGCGGCATAAGCCTTTGGTTTGCGCATAAGAAAATTTGAATAAGAGATGACTCGGCATATACACGAGTGAGGAAAATATCTTGAGTAGATAAGTGTGGAGTTACTCGGGAAAGTATACAGAAGTACTCGAGTAGATGTATGGAAGTACTCGAGTAGGTCAATAAGGTACTCGAGTAAGTGAAGTTGACTACTCGAGTATGTAAGTCTGCTACTCGAGTATGTCAAGTTGACTACACGAGTATATCATTCCACTACTCGAGTAGGTCAAGTTGACTACTCGAGTATGTCATTCTACTACTCGAGTAGGTCATGTACATACTCGAGTATGCTGTTACTTACTCGAGTCAAAAACTTAAACTTTTGGAAAACTCCATCTTTTGACTAACCTCTGAGCCTTGAGCCCTCTTGGAAGTCCAGCTTCTTCTAGTCTTCCTTGTTGAGCATCCCAAGTTCTGTTTTGAAGAACGAGAACTTGGTCTCGTCCTGCGGCTTTGTGAAAATATCTGCAATTTGCCTATCTATAGGGACATATTGAAGGTCTATATCCCCATGCTCCACATGCTCCTGGATGAAATGATACCTTAGCTCTATATGCTTTGTCCGGCTGTGCGAGACTGGGTTGTTGGCTATTGCTATTGCGCTGGAGGAGTCGCAAAACAATGGAATCTTTGCAAACTTCATGTTGTAGTCTTCGAACTAATTCTTTATCCACAGTAACTGTGCACAACAACTGCCTCCAGAGATGTACTCTGACTCGACCGTTGAGATTGCCACACAGTTTTGATTCGTGCTACTCCAGGAGATAAGCCTTCTTCCAAAGAATTCGCAAGTCCCTGAAGTGCTTTTCCTGTCGTCTTTGCTACCTGGAAAATCTGCATCTGAAAAACCTATTAGTTCGCTATCATTACTTCTTGGGTACCATAAGCCAAGATTTGGTGTACCTTTAAGGTATCTCAAAATCCGCTTCGCAGCAACGTAGTGAGATTCCTTAGAGTTCACCTGAAATCTAGCACAGACACATATTGAGAACATTATGTCAGGTCTACTTGCCGTAAGGTAGAGCAAAGATCCAATAATGCTTCTATACTTGGTTTCATCAAAAGGTTTCCCTTTTTCATCCTTGTCCAGAGACATTGTTGAACCCATTGGAGTCCTCATCGAGGTTGCGTTCTCCATTCCGAATTTCTTAATTAGCTCTTTGGTGAACTTGGTCTATGAGGTGAAAATTCCATCTTCAGAATGTTTCACTTGAATGCCTAAGAAATACTTCAGCTCGCCCATACTGCTCATTTCAAACTTCCCTTGCATAAGTTTTGAAAACTTCATGCAGAGGTTGTCATCAATAGAGCCAAAAATAATGTCGCTGACATAGATTTGCACTAGCAAAATCTTGCCTTTAATTTCCCTAAGAAATAATGTCTTGTCTATCTTTCCCCTTGTGAACTTGTTCTCAAGTAGAAAGCTAGACAGCGTCTCATACCAAGCTCGAGGAGCTTATTTCAGACCATATAATGCTTTATGTAGTAAATAAATGTTGTCAGGAAAGTTAGAATCGACGAAACCTGGAGGTTGTTCCACATACACCTCTTCCTTTATGTCACCATTAAGGAAGGCAGACTTCACGTCCATCTGGTAAACAGTGAAGCCTTTGAGTGCAACATATGCTAGGAATAACCTTATAGCCTCCAGTCTTGCCACTGGAGCGTATGTCTGGTCGAAGTCGATTGCTTCTTCTTGACGATAACCTTTGGCGACAAGTCTGGCCTTATTCTTTACTATCGTTCCATCCTCGTCCATCTTGTTCATGTAGACCCATTTTGTCCCAATGACGTTCTTACCTTTGGGTCTTTGAACAAACTTCCATACTTTGCAGCCCTTGAACTGGTTCAGTTCTTCTTCCATTTCCATTATCCACGATGCATCTGAGTTTGCTTCCTCAAACTTCTTTGGTTCAACCTGCGAGAGAAAACTTAAGTATAGATTCTCATTAGTTGTACCTCTACGAGTTCTGACACCTTCTCGGGGATCTCCTATGATCTGGTCCATGGGATGATCCTTCAAATGTCTGAGCTCTAGAGTCCTTGCATCTCGATTGTCTTCTATCACTAGAGTGACTTCTTCATCTTGGATGACTTCTTCATCTTGATCATCATCCTCTCCAATAGGGGTTGGAGTGGTGATCTTGATGAACTTTTCACCTTTGTCTTCGTATGGTTCATCCAAGCTAATTTCTTACAGCTTTGTACCTGCATCTTCAATAAGCATACTAGAAGAGTTGCTTTGCAGCAAGCTCGTCTCATCAAATACAACATGTATCGATTCTTGTACCACCAGGTCTTTTCTATTAAATATTCTATATGCCTTACTATGGCTACTATAACCTACAAAAATACCTTCAAAACTCTTTTCGCTAAATTTAGTAGTATAATACTTGCCATTGTTTAGCACGAAGCATTTACAGCCAAAAATTCTAAAATATGAGACTGTTGGTTTCCTGCCTTTCAGAAGTTCGTAAGGTGTATTATCGTGGTTTTTGTTTATGGGGGCTCGATTTTGCACGTGGCGTGCAGTGTTGACGGCTTCAGCCCAGAAATATTCCGGAAGGGAAGCATCACTCAACATGGTCCTGCATGCCTCTATGAGCATTCTATTCCTTCTCTCTACCACTCCGTTTTGTTGAGTAGTGCGAGGAGAGGAAAACTCATGAAAGATACCTAAGCTTTCACAAAATTCTGTCATGGCCCCAGACTTAAACTCTGTGCCATTGTCACTTCTGATTTTGACTATGGAGTAGTTGTACTCATTCTGGACTTGCCTGACAAAATTAGTAAAGATGTCGAAGTTATCTGACTTGTGTTTCAGAAAGAACACCCACACAAAGCGTGAGTAATCATCAACAATTACCAACGTATAATCCTTACCTCCCAAACTTCTAATTTGCAGTGGACCAAACAAGTCCATATGCAGTAGATGAAGAAATATATTAGAATCCTTGCCAATAACACTTTTAAAGGTAGCCCTTGTTTGCTTGCGTTTTACACAGGCATGACAAGGTCTATCTTTGACGTACTTGACATTTGGGGCATCATGTACTAAGTTCATTGAAAATAATTTATTTATAGTTTTGGAATTAATTTGTGCTAATCTCTTGTGTCATTGGTCACCAAGAGACGCACAATCTTTTGCTAAAAAGCACACTGGTGTCGAAGAATCTATACAAATGAAATTCAAACTACAAATGTTTTTGCTTCGAGTGCCGGATAGAATCGTTTCCATATTGTCAACAGATTTTATCAAGCACTTGTCAGCGTGAAACTCAACTATGTATCCTTTATCGCAGAGTTGGCTTATGCTTATAAGGTTATGTTCCAAACCTTCAACGTAAGCCACATCTGAGAAGGATACATTACCGTTAGTAATCAAACCATAGCCTCTAGTAATTCTACGGTCTGAATCTCCAAAGATGACCTTCGGTCCGTTCACAACTGGAGTAAAATTCTGAATAAGGCTTCTTGTCCCGGTCATATGCCGAGAGCATCCACTGTCCAAATACCAGATTGGCGTTTTGTTGGCCTTTGGACATTCCTGCAATCACAATCAGTTAGCCATAGGAACCCAAATATGTTTGGGTCCTTGGTCTCGGTTTAGAACACTCCCCCTACGAATATTAGCATTAGGAGTGGTCTTCCTCATATTGCTAACATGTGGGGTTGCAGCATTTCTACGATTAAACCAACAATCAATGGCAAAGTGACCAATTCTGTGACAACACCAACAGTCAAATCTATTGTATCTTCGCCTTAAGCTCTCCTGCTTGACCTTTTGGAATTGTGGTCTAGCAGGGGCAGCATTCTTGGAGGAAGATGTCTCATGATGATGGCAATCACATGGCTTCTTCTCCTTTACAGGCTTTTCTAGAACAGGTTTTGCCTTTGGTGCTTTCTTGAAGTTATGGCCATGTTTGAAAGGGGCATAGCTCTGAAGAATGAATTCTTCATAAGGTGCCTTAAGACACTTTCGCCAAAGTTTCTGGGTCGAGTCCATCCATGATAACGGGACTTTGGCTCTACACAGGTAGGCCTAGCAAAGTGCCCGTAGGATGAGTCAAAACCAAACTCATTTGAAGGAAATATAACCTTCTTGAATGTGGTCTGATCTTGAGGGGCTTTTCCTTTCTCTTTGGCTAAGGCCTTTTTGGCGGCCTTATTCTTTCGTTGAGCCTTATTTCTCCTAGAGGATTTACTAGGAGCTTCTTCATGGCTTAATCCAGCACCCTTGGCCTTAGCTGAGAATTCAGCAATGAATGGAAGTACTGTCCTGGGCTTCGAGAAACTTTCAACAAGTTTCCTTTCAGCAGCAAGTTGGGCTTCCAGCTCTTTGATGATTTTCTCTTTGAGGTCGAGGTCCTCAAGAGCCTTATTATATTCTTCAATAGTATTATTGAAGTATTCTTCGAGCGAGTCAGTCTTTGCGACTTTCTCTCTTAAGACGCTCTCTTCAGCTTTGAGAGACTTTATCTCTTTAGCCTGAGTTTTCACGACTCGGCGACATTTGTCGTAAGCCATGATTAACTCCTTATATTGGGCCATGAGTTCTGACTCATCGTTAAAAGAGCTATCCTCATAATCATGTTCAGAAACTTCAGAATCAGAGACAGGAGTGTGAGAGTTTACCTTCCTAGTGAACTGGGGCTCTTGCTCATCATCAGTTTGAGCCATGAGTCCAAAATATGCTTCTTCTTCTTCACTCGACTCAGATGGGTCAGAGTCACTAAGAGTCTTGCCTGTTTTGGCCATCAAGCTCTTCTCTGTCCTCTTCTTGCTGTATGAGGACTTCTTTTTCTCTATTCTACCACCCTCCTTCTTCTTGTGAGGGCAGTCAACGATGACGTGTCCTAGCTTATTTTAACAATAACAAACAATGTCAGTCGAAATATGTTTGTTCTGTTTAGAATTATACCTGTCATGGCTGCTTGAGCCTTTTCTTTGCCGATCACCATCACGTCGTGATCTTATATAGGAGGCATCCTTGCCTTTCCATTGCTTCTTCTTGTTCAAGAATTTCTTGAACTGCCGAGAGAGTAGTGAGAACTCTCTTTTTGATAGTTCAGAGCCTGAGGTGCTTGGCTCTGAGGTTTCTTCTTCACTAACTTCTGGTGCTGGAGTAGGAGGAACAGCCTTGGACTTCTTAGAGGTGTCTGCCTTTAAAGCAACAGATTTCTCTTTGAATGCAGACCTATTTTTCTCTTCTTCAGCCTTACTGGTATTGAGTTGGAGCTCATAGGACATTAGCTTCCCGAAGAGATTCTGAGGATCTGTCTCGGCCAGTTTTCCAAACTCCCTTATAACACAGACCTTGTTATCCCATTCCTTAGTCAGGGATCTCAAGAACTTATCATTTAGCTCTCCATTAGTGAAGACTCTTCCATGGACCCTTAGCCCATTCACTATCTTGAAGAAATTCTCAAAGGTGTCAGCAATGGTTTCTTTGTTTCCTTCTCGGAAAACCTCATACTTCTGATTTAGAAGGGATCTTCTATCATCCCTTACTTCTTCGGTACCTTCCATCAAGGTAACTAGAGACTACCACATCTCCTTTGCAGACTGGCAGTGAATCAGATTTTGCAGCATTGAATCATCGACTGCACTCGCTATGATATTTTTCGCCTTTTTGTCCAATGAGACAAGTGCAATCTCATCCTTATCTAGATCCATAAGTTTCTTGGGGACTTTCTTAGTTGGATCTATAGTAGAGACGGTCATGGGAATATAAGGACCTTCTTCAACTATCATGAAGATCCTTGGATCCACAGCTTCCATGAAGAACTTGAATCTCTCTTTCCACATAGGGAAATTATTTTTGTTGCACAAAGGAAGCTTGGCAAAATCTTTAGCCTTGTCCATTTGGTAGATCTCAAATGGCAACTATTTAAGGATCTGATCAAGGTGTTAAACTTTTAACGATCAACCTCGCTCTGATAACAATTGAAAGATAATAGTTGCCAAACTAAATCACCTAGAGGGGGTGAATAGGTGAGTTATGCGTCTTTTTGCGGAATAAAAAAAATCTCAACCAAAGCACAGATCTATCTACCAAACAAGCAAACACAGACGAGGCAAGATTTATAGTGGTTCCCCAACCTTGGGTACATCCACTTTCCCTCACCGATCTAGCAATACACTAGACTCGGCTACTCCACTATCTCGGATTGGAAAATAATCCTACCCTCAAAACAACGCTCCTACAAACTCGATCCACATCCGGATCTACACTCGGAAGGCAAAACTTCCTACAATCTCGGAGTTGAAAACTCCTACACTCGGATAAATCTTCTCCTACAATAATGAAATAAAGTAGTACAGAAATACAAACAGTAAATTCTCTTGTTCAGATCTGCAACAGAAAATCAGAAATTCCTTCTTCTAGGCGTGCGACTTTATCAGAATATTGAAGAAGAATCTCGGTAAAATCAGATCTGGAACTTGTCTACTTTACACGTTCGAATGAGAAGATGAAGCGTTGAGCGGAGATCTCTATTTGTAGAGTCTTCTTAATCTAAATCCTCTGAAAAGAAGAAACTCTGGCCGATTGGAAATCAGCGACGGCGGCGGCGGCGAGTTTCCATTTCTTGGAGAGAGAGAGAGAGGTGATAGAATTTTTTTTGAGAGAAACGGCTGCAAAAACTTTCTTAGAATAATTTTCTTTTTGAAAAACATAGGGTTTGTCAGATTAGACAAGACCTTATATAGGAGAAGAAAAGATTAGACTTAAATGAGTCATTATGAGAGAGACACGTGGACCAATCACGTTAGAGTTTAAGAATAAGACCGTTAGGTCTGGACTTAAGGAATTTCTGAAAAGTTCAAAGTAAATTACTCGAGTCAAGCAGAACTACTCGAGTATATGCATCACTACTCGAGTAGGTATAATGTGACTACTCGAGTACATGAGAGAAATTACTCCGGAGAAAAAGAAATCATTACTCGAGTACATGGAGTCAACTACTCGAGTAAATAAGAATGTGAGGGACTCAGTTACTCGAGTAACAAAATGACTTACTCGAGTACTTAAGTACTTACACGAGAGGTGGAGTAAATTACTCGAGTACAAGAAATACTACTCGAGTATATATAGAAATGAACTACTCGAGTATATCAGAAACTACTCTAGACAAACACTTAGAGAATTTCTGGAACAGGAAAACAGAACTACTCGAGTATATAACATGAACTACTCGAGACGGAATGAACTACTCGAGTATATAACATGAACTACTGGAGTAATTCACTTAGAGAAATTTTCTGGAATAGAATTCTGGATTACATGAGTAAAAGCACTTGACTACTCGAGTAGTAGATGAACTACTCGAGTAAGTAGGAACTACACGAGAGTCAGAAAACAATTAACTCGAGACAGAAGATAGAAGTACTCGAGTATATATAGTACTACTCGAGTATTTCACTTAGACAAATTTGAGAAGAGAAAAACTGAAAACTCGAGACATAAAAGAAAGCTACTCGAGTATACAAGATGAACTACTCGAGAGCCATAATTGGACTACTCGAGTATATCTTAACTACTTGAGTAAGTGAATTCCTACTCGAGTATAAACTCAGTAACTTACTCGAGTAAGTAAGGAACTACTCGAGTACTTTACTTAGGAAAATTTTTCTGACAGATTTTCTTCTTCAAGGGGGAAATCAGCATCAAGTCTTTTCACATAGTCCTAGAGCTTGAATATGAAGTATATCCCAATGGAGAGGATACACATGAGTCAACACTTTGGAACACACAATGAGGGATTACATTGTATGGTCCTGTGTTTGGTGACCCATTGTAGACCGACATTGGTCTACACTTCCCATTAGAATCCTGCAAACACATAACTCAAATCAAGCATCAAATACAACTTAATTCATCTTAGTTCAAGGGTGACTTCATCAAATCTGGGTTAGTGTGGATACAATACCCAACAGTAGATCTTGAATTTAAGGTTGGAGAAGAAGACTTTAAAACTTGAAAACTTTATCTCAAAAACATTAGAATCCAACTAGATCAAGAACACCCTTTGTAGAATCTGAAATCATTGATCTATCAAATTTCTTCTTGTTTGGAATCGCTGAATCGTGAACTTTGAAGTCATCGGGTTGAACATTTTTGAGCACAGTAGATCGGGAAAGAAACTTCTCAGCCGTTCACGATTTAGGTTAAGAGAAATTTTTGATTCCATGTATTACTTAATTCCTGAAATGAAATCCTTTGTATATATATAGTAATCCATCCCAACGACTAGAAATTATCTTCCAAAAATGAACTTCCACGTGTACTGTACATGGCTGTCTTTTGAAATCGAACCCGTCAGAAAAACAAACTAGAAAAATCGTGAAGACCATCCGTCAAAATGACTCGTGTCCTACTTAGAACACTCAACAAATCACAGTCACTCGATGATTTCCTTGAGAGCATTTGACGAATTACACGAGATAATTCAAAGAATTTTAATTAGTCAGAATTTCGACAAAAAGAAAATTTTTGTCAACAAACAGGATTTCTCGAGAATACTTGATGAATTCCACGAGTGTTCACATAACATCTCGACGAATGACACGAGACTTTACGTGAATACTCGACAAATTTGACTTTGTCGTTTATGAAGAAATTTTAATAAACCATAATAAATATCCCGAGTAAACAAGATGAATTCCACGAGTGTTTACGTGATGTATCGACAAATGATATGAGACTTCACGTGTATACTCGACGAATTTTACTTAGGAATTTCTTTGATTCTACATGAATTCAATAGTCATCTTTTTCATGAATCTCCTACACACTTGAAAATGAAGTGCACCCCAATAGAGAGATTACACATGAGTCAACACCATGTCTTTCACAATGAGGGATTACATTTCAAAGTACTATATTTCATGAAACATTGTAATCTGACATTGGTGTGTACTAGGAAATTAAATCGTGCAAGCACATAACTTGAAAGCATCATCAAATACAACTCAATTCATCATAGTTCAAGGGGGACTTCTTCAAACCATGTTTATTGTGGATATAGTAACCAACAATATCCCCATATTTGAAGAAGTCAGAACCAAATATACTGTAACACCTCCCTTGTAATGATCGTATAAAATAGGTCCGGCTGGGGCCCCACAACATACAGACGCCACAACGTAAGCATAAAAAGGTGATATAAATCTACCCAACTCAAAACTCAAAATAAACCAGCGGAAACAAACAAACAAAACTAGAAGTTATCCACAATACCAAGAGTATCAAAATGGCCTAAAGGCCTTACACAACAAGTGTCCAAAGCTGAAAAGCAATCCTATTAATGTGCAAAGCACTCCTAGGCTACCTCGGTATGCAAGCCAGAATACAACTCAAGGATCATAACATAGCATCAAAACATAAGAAAATAAAGGTTCACTTTATGAGGCTTAGGCTCTTTTGGCCAGAGAGCTTGCTCCTGCTTGCGATCCTTGCCCTATAAAAATTTGTGGTAACGTGGGTCAACAAAGGCTGACCTCAACTTTGTAACCAACACATCTCGTCTCTGCCGTCCCAAACAGACCCCAAGGTACTCCATCACCCTGCAAGTTAGCACTTCATATGCAATAAATAACAATATGTAAAGCTATAAACAGGTTTGGATGTCCCAAGCAAACAAACATATTTCTATATTGAGCAAGTAATAAAGGGGGCTTACAATGAAACATGAATGCAATCGTGAGTTTCAATCAAGGCACCCTAAAGCGTATGCTTCTAACACATCATCATCAAATCAGGTACTTTCAATTTCCCCGTCGGCGTTCAAGCCGAAAATACAAGGGTACGCTAATTTCCCCCAACCAACATACAAGCCGCCTCACGGAACTCTTGCGTTGGCCCCACTTGCTCAAGGGTCTCAAACCCCGGGCTTGCGTGCAAACTGTGTCTTCTCACGCCAGGGTTATGCCATTCAAAAAACAAAGCAATGCTAAGAACCCTTGCTAAACCCCATCCGTTCGCGACGACCCAGGCCCGCCTCCAAAATCGGGACAAAGTCCACCGAAGGAGACCCAACGGGACCCAGCTGGTGTCGTCCGGGCTTGTCATAAGCTTGGAGTTCTCGTAAGTTCCACAGAAGGGGACTTTTCTCGCCGGGAAACTCTCCACACATGATGTTTCAACATCACGGGCAAGCTAGCCGACCATAGAGACAAACCACGCATTATAATATCACAATCCCATGCCTTTCCCACCCTATTCCAACACTTATACCGTACCATCCAATTGCCACCGCGTGTACTCTAATTTCCACTCGGTCCGATTCCGGCCACACGTACTCACAGAAGAAAGGGGAAAGACATCATCACAGACGACATCTTACCGCTAATGGATTTCTACAAAATCCTTAAGACTCGTAATGTAACATCACTGAGTTGGACTAATGGTCGCGACAATGGCTTCACCCACAATGCCTAATCCACTAACGGAGCGGATCTCTAATGCAATATCATGTCGGGTACGGACACAATCGACCCGGTGGCTCCTCTTGAACCATCGCAACCCGAACCCCACTCACTTGAGAGATACAATGCCTAGAATGCTTGAAATAAAAACAATGAAAGCATAGATACCATGCATGCATCCTAAAACCGAGGGTAGAAGTGTCGTTAACCTTCGAATCCTCCTTCTAGCCATGATATCCTTATCTTGCACGGTGATGAATCCCGTTTATATAGGGTTTAACGAATCATCTGGGCTGGTTTTCATGACTTTGCACTTCACTTTTCGATTGTTTTCATTGATATTTTGTTCATACTGCGTTTCACGTTTAGTGCACTTTTCTAAACCGTGGGTACGCAATTGCGCATTCGATTGCGGGGGTATGCACTTGGTGCTCCTCAGGGCCCGTTCTGGTAGTTTTTATTGCATTTTGTTGATTACTTTGTGAGTTTTTATTGTGTGCAAGTGGTCAGTTTTCCCCACTTCAGAATTAAGATTTGTGGAAAATGCAAGGTCGTGCGTTTTCTTGGCGCACAGTATGTTTCTATCGTGCGTTTTCTAGAGATTATTTTGGAAGATTGACATGCCTGTGTGATTGCTTCACGCACGGTTTCTTCAGAACCCTGTGCGAAGGAAATGCATGGTTTTCCTATAGCTTCCCAATTTTTCCCGTTCTGTTTCTAATCGTGCGCTTTGTTCATACACGGGCGGCTGCGCCCGTGCGCGAGTAAAACACACGGCTTTCCTCTATGTTTCTATTTTCCAGCACTCTATCTCTACCCATGCGATGTCCTTCAGGCACGTGCAGAACCTCCCGTGCGCGAAGGAAAACGCACGGGTCAATGCTTCTTCTTCCTCAGGCATTTTCTGGATATTAATATCGCACGGTTCATGTACAGTCGTGCGCCAGACCATGCGTGACCATTTTTTTTGACTTTTACTATTTAACCCGCAAATTTCTTCTAGACTGGGATATCTCTGTTTTCCCCCGCCATTTCCGCCACTTTGAGCGGGAACTCGTCCCTCCAGCCATCAGTTTCTCTCTCCTCCTTGGATGGCTGATCCGGCCACCCATTCTCCTCCAAAGAGCTTGATAATGCTTTATCTTTGACTGCCGTCACCATTACCGACCTCCAAGCTACTGTTTGAGTTCTTAGTTACAGAACTTGTGAAGTATTTCGCTCTGATTTGAACCTGCGACCACACCACGAAGAAGACGGGTGTGAAGAAGGAAGTGACATCCATGCAGGATCCCGGATACCTTCTGAAGACCGAGCTAGGACGAGGCTCGACAACCCTCGCTTCTGGCCATGAATCTTGGAGAGCCTTCGAGTGCTTGGTTGTGTTTCTCCCCCTCTTTTCTTGAATTTGCATTAACCTGAACTTGTTCTAGTATGCTTAAGGTTTAGTAACCATATTTTGCTCGAGGTCTTGCTATGGTTTTGTGTGGTGATTTCTTGATCATGATGTGTGTTGATGAGCTTCATGTTTGTTAGAGAAAGTTGAGTTTGAGCCATTCTAGCGACTGCTAGAAGCACGCGATGCGAAGAGGTGTTTACGACCCTCGATAGTTTGTTTGTCTCTGCTATTACTCTTTAAAGTAATTCACCCTGGCGACGCGGTGACGGCGACCCGCACTAGATTAATGATGCTTAGTATAGGAAACCCAAAATCAAACCCCTCGTTTCTACTTAGCACTTTCATTCATTTCTCTGAAAGCGGAATCCATGCTCCCTACTTGCACACCACGTGAGATCGATACTTTGGGAAGCTATTCCTCCCTTTTATTACTTGGCCGTGAATGGTAATCTTACCGCCAGCGCATCAAGTTTTTGGCGCAATTGCCGGGGAGTGCAACTGTTGCGTGGATTTGGTTTCTTTTGGGAAATGTTTGTGATTGTTTTTGTGTTTTTAGTGTTTTCTTTTTGTGAGTGTTGTATGATAAATCTGAACGCTGGTGGAAGTGGCGAAGATTTGGGTGTTGATCCTGAGACAGCATGAGCGAGGAGAGCTCGCTTGCGTGCTACTGCAGCTGAGTGAAGGATGTATGACTTGGGCCTTTTGGGAAATGGCCAAGTGGAACGAATCATTGAGAACCAGGATGTGGCCCAGCCTCGCATTAGGACAATGCTGGATTTCACTACCCCTACAGTGGGTAGTGTTTATCTAGGGTTCGGGACAGCCATAGCCAATAATCATTTTGAGATCAAGCCTACGATTTTGAATATTTTTAGGAACAATACACAGTACTTGGGTCTGCCGAGCGAGGATCCTCAATTACATTTGGCTGAGTTTTCTGAGAAATGCAGTACTTTCTGCTATGAGGGCATTGCGGATGAAGTTGTGAAACTAAAGTTGTTCCCTTTTTCACTAAGGGATAGGGCCAAGACGTGGCTGCATACGATCATGCCTGGCACCGCTGCCACCTGGGAAGCTTTATCTTACATGTTTTTGGCTACGTTTCATCCTTTTGATAAAATTGTTAATGCTCGCAGGGAAATAGCCAGGTTAAGACAGCTGGATCAAGAAACTCTTTCTGAGGCATGGGAGAGATTTGCCGACCTGTAGCGCCATTATCCTCAACACGGTTGTGAGCCTTTGAATTTGGTGGAGATATTTTATTTCGCCAATGAGCCACATTTCAGGGCAATGATCGATGTGGCGGTGGGTGGCACTATCATGAACTTATCTCCTGAGGAAGCATTGGGTATCCTTAAAGACACGGCCTCCCATAGCATGCACTGGACAGCAGGCAGGAATGCTCCTAGAGGGGAGAGAAATTTGTTTGATGTAAATATGGTGGGGCTGCACGCCGAATCGAGCCATCCTGTCTTGGATGGGAAGGTGATGTTTACCCGATCGACCACACCGCCTGCACCTATGATAAGCATATCGTGCCAGGGTTGTGGTAACTCTGGCCACCACACTTGTGAGTGCCCCGAAGGTGTGCTGTTTGCTTACCAGGCAAGTATGACTTGTGAAGAAAATGTTAATTTTATAAATAATCAAAATCGTACTGTTCTTTACAATAATACTTATAACCCTAACGTGAGAAACCATCCTAATTTCTCGTGGAACCAAAATGCGCCCGGTTAAAGATGGCACGGGGGCCAACATCAATTCGATGCTCAGGTTTCTGGTAGACAGCCGCGACCATCTCAGTCGGGTTATAATCAGAATTTACAAGGGGCACACAAGAGCGAGTTAGAGGAGATGATTCAAAAGTTTGTTTAAATGGCCCAGTCGAATATGGCTACTCAGACTACTTCCATGAGGAATTTGGAAATGCAATTGGGACAATTGGCCCACGTTTTTTCTGAGCACACCCGCGGCACTCTTCCTAGAGACACAGAGAAGAATCCCCGAGAGCAGGGGAAGAGTGTTGAGTATGTGGGGGAATGTAATGCCCGTGAAACAACTGTTAAATGTGAGATTAATGCCATATAAACTCTAGGCTATGTGATTCCGGCTCAACTTGCAACATTCTTACTATGCAAGATGTTGAATAGATGAATTTGAATATCGAATCTGATGGAAGGAAAACCTTAATGCTAGCTGATGGATCTGTGGTTGAGACCAATGGAGAGGTGAAGGGTGTAGAACTGGTTTTGAATGGGCCGGCTGTCTTCACAGACTTTAAGGTGCTTGGACCCAGGGGTAACACGTCAAAACCCATCCTTGGGGTCCCCTTCTTTAAAGCCAGTGAGGCGACGTTGCATTTTGATGCTAGTGGCGTCACTGTTGTGCCCAAAGTTAATGCACCTTTACCACCTTCGCCTCCTCAATTAATTTTTGTTGACCTCTTAAAACCAGTGAACTTAGCTATTGTGTCATCTAATGATGTTTCTAGTGGTGTTATGATAGATTTTCAATCGACGGGACAAGAACAGGTTGAGGATGTTTTTGAAACGCCAATGACAACTAAAGGGAAAGAAGTGACACAGGTCGTTGATGTGATGCATGATGCTGCTGCAAAGATGGATGTGTTGTGCACGCCGGATGTGGGCGTGCAGAATTTCGATTTAAAAACTGCACTTTGTTTAGCCAAAGTCTGTAAAACTATGAAACAGGTAACATGGGCTGATCTTTCACCCTCAGCAGGTGAAGAAAGGATGCTCCCGGTTTTGGATGTTAATCTAGCTGCTAAAGAGCCGGGTGTGACCTTACCGCCCTAGCGCTCCTCTTCTATGGAATTAAAATGAAAGGAGTTGCTTCTACGCAAAGCGCAGAGTTTTGCCCACTAGCGCGGGATGGAGGAGGGTAGTGGTAAGGGAGACTTGTCTTCCTTGAGCCCTAAAGCTCTTTCCTCTTCCTTATCTCGCGTGTCTGGGGGGATCTATCACAAATCGACATTTAGCTGAAAAGTGAGGGATCTTCGGGGCCGTATCCATTTGTCTTGTTGCTTATAGTTTTTTATTTGATTAATGTTGTGTGTGACTTTGAATTGTCTTTCTCTGCGTATTAAACGTTTGCTACCTGAACATTGTATAAAACTGTTAATACAGGTATTTAGTCCATCCTAAGGACGGTAAAGAAAACTACTTCTGGGAGACAACCCAATTTAGCTGCGTTTAATTTGTTTGTTTAGCTTTTTCAGTGTGCAGGCCTATTATTTGCTTGGTTGGAGATGTGCTTCTTGCGGGTGATTTTGTCTGGGTCGTGGGCTTATTGATCAAGTTTAAAGCCAATCTTCTTGTATGCTCATCTTCTAAGCATTGGGTAACTTCTCCCCTTATCTCATTTTGATTTTGGCTTCAACATATTTTTATGTGCGTCTTAGCTTAAGTCTTGGGGAGAGCTTGTCGATGTTACCTTTGCACGTGCACTTCATTTGCATACCAGTAGTTGTTTTTAATTTATTTGTTTAGTTCATTGCATTGCGCATCGTTGCACCCACATGAGCGCGTACTTAACTTTTTGCGTACGGCGAGTCAAACTTGTTTCTTTCGTTAGATTTTGGAAAATTACCTTGCTAACATAGGATTGTGAGACGGGGTAAAATGTTGACCTTGCTGTGCTCCTAGTCTAGTTCTCCCATCTCGTGTAAAAATTAGAGTAGAATTAATTTTTCTGCATGCTTTTAGTTTTATATTTTTCTAATTGCGTAAATTCTTTTTATTCTACTCAAAAATAGCTGAATCCGGTGTGAATCCGACGGTAGCTTAGGGATGTGTGTAAACAACCGTTAGATTCGTATTGCTCGAGTCGGGAGGATGGATATTCTTTCTTGTTTGTTAAGAACTTGCCCCAAGCCACTCTCAAAGCATTGGTGCATGGTTAGTTTAGCGTGAGCATGATGTAGGCCATCATTTTGGCCTGGTTGAGCTTTGTACCTGTTCCTAACATCTTATCCTCGCAAGCCCCGTTGAGCCTACCCCTCCTTTGATTCAGCTCCACTTTTATTTCACCAAAGCCTAGTAACCGACCTTAGTCGCACACCTAAGTCTAGCTTTACTGTTTTCTAATTTCAGGATGGGGGTGTTGATGCAGTGTTGTTCTTTGTGAAATATTTAGTTGTGCTCCCATGAATTTATTTGCTGGAATTGTGTAAAAGAAAAAGAAGAATTAAGAAGAAAATTTATAAAAAGAAAATTTGAAAAAGAAAGAAAAAGTGAAAGGAAAAGTATAATTGAAAATCTGATTTGAGTTAATATATTTTTTGGTGTAGGCGGTACGCACACCCGTATTTTAAAAATTAAGATTGGGGGTGTGGTGTACCCGCGTGTTTTGGGGGTAGCGGATAGACTCTTTTTGTGCTAGCTCAGTTGGGTTTTGTGTGTAGCCTTCATTTTTATCCTTGATTACCTCGCCTTAACCCAAGCCTCATTACTACCCGAAGTCATACGGACTCACGCTTAAAGCAAACTTGTGCCGTGGAGAGAGTTGGAATGGGCAAGCATATGGTGACCGACATTGGTGGATTCCTTTGGAGGTTGTCCCGAATCCCAATCTTTGGCAATACTTGCCTTAGCGGTTAGTCTATTTTCTCCTTACGCGTGACCGGAGGATTTACATCAATTTTAGTTTTGAGTAGTCATTCAATTTTTGTTACGCAGGCTGAAAAGTATAAATTATTTTGTATGCTTAGAAATTTTCTCTACTATATTTTTACGCCTGCGAGCGTGCGACTTTGCATGGTACTTCAGATCAGAATTATTGTGTTATTTAGTTCTTTTTCTAGTCTGCAAGGATCTTCTTTGCTCGGGACGAGCAAATAGGTAAGTCTGGGGGTGTGATGAGTCATGTTTATATACGGTTTTGCGAACACATCTGGGCTGGTTTTCATGACTTTGCACTTCACTTTTCAGTTGTTTTCATTAATATTTCATTCCTACTGAGTTTCACGTTTAGTGCACGTTTCTAGCCCGTGGGTGCGCAATTGCGCATTCGATTGTTGGGGGTATGCACTTGGTGCTCCCCAGGGCCCTTTCCGGTAGTTTTTATTACATTTTGTTGATTGCTGGAGGGTCCTCCTTTGTGAGTTTTTATTGTGTGCAGGTGGTCAGTTTTACCCACTTCAGAATTTTGATTTGTGGAAAACGCAGGGTCGTGCGTTTTCTTGGCGCGTGGTTTGTGTCCGTCGTGCATTTTCTACAGTATATTTTGGAAGATTGACCAGCCCGTGCGATTGCTTCACGCACGGTTTCTTCGGAACAGTGCACGAAGGAAATGCACGGTTTTCCTGTAGCTTCCCAGTTTTTCCCATTCTGTTTCTAATCATACTTGTTGTTCACGCACGAGCGGCTGCGCCCGTGTGCGAGTAAAACACACGGCTTTCCTGTATGTTTCTATTTTCCAGCACTCTGTCGCTACCCGTGCGATGCCCTTCACGCACGGGCAGAACTGCCCGTGCGCGAAGGAGAACGCACGGGTCAATGCTTCTTCTTCCTCTGGCATTTTTTGGATATGACAAGAAGACGGGTGTGAAGAAGGAAGTGACAGCCCTCCAGGATCCTGGATACCTTCCGAAGACCGAGCTAGGACGAGGCTCGACAACCCTCGCTTCCGGCCGTGAATCTTGGACAGCCTTCGAGTGCTTGGTTGTGTTTCTCCCCCTCTTCTCTTGGATTTGCTTTAACCTGGACTTGTGATAGTATGCTTGAGGTTTAATAACCATGTTTTGCTCGAGGTCTTGCTATGTTTTTGTGTGGTGATTTCTTGATCATGATGTGTGTTGATGAGCTTCATCTTTGTTAGAGAACGTTTAGTTTGAGTCGTTCTAGCAACTGCTAGAAGCGCGCGATGCGAAGAGGTGTTTACGACCCTCGATAGTTTGTTCGTCTCCGCAATTACTCTTTGGAGTAATTCACCTTGTCGACGCGGTGATGGCGACCCGCACTAGATTAATGTTGCTTAGTGTAGGAAACCCAAAATCAAACCCCTCATTTCTACTTAGCACTTTCATTCATTTCTCTGAAAGTGGAATCCATGCTCCCTACTTGCACTCCACGTGAGATAGATACTTGGGGAAGTTACTCCTCCCTTTTATTATTTGGTCGTGAATGATAATCTTACTGCCAGCTCATCACATGGATGAAAACGAGCGCCTTTACGTCCTCTTCACGGATCTGGTCTCGGAACGATGATCGGAGCTCTGAAGCTCCGTGAATGGCGGAGAAAGCTCCTCTCTTCCTCCTCTGAACTCTATCTCAAACCCTAAGTCAACTCCAAAAAGAGAATAAGTGAGTGAGAGAATCGTTCGGCCCTACTAAAACCCGTCGGTCAGAAGATCCTGGTGTCCACGATCAACCTTAAAGTAAAAATAATCAGTTAAGATTTCAATCTACGAAACCCGCAACATCGCAATTAGTTCGAGCGGTTCAGGATTCGTCGATTAGCCTGCGCTCGACGAACAACCGAGAGCTCGACGAACAACAAAGTGCCTGTCAAATAGCCAAGAGCCCGACAACCGGCCAAGCTCGACGAAAAATACCCGAGCTTGACGAACAACACTCTGTTCGACGAATAGCGCCGCACTAGACGAAAAGCCATCAGTTCCACTTTCGTCGAACGGCCCCAGTTCGACTTTTGTCGAACGGCCGCAGTTCGACTTTCGTCGAACGGCCCCTGTTCGCCTTTCATCGAATGGCCACAGTTCGATTTTCGTCGAACAGCCACAGTTCGACTTTGGTCGAACGGACACAGTTCGACTTTCGTCGAACGGCCACAGTTCGATTTTCTTCCAACGGCCACAATTCTACTTCGTCGAACGGCCACATTTCGAATTTCGTCGAAAGGCCAAAGTTTGACTTTCGTCGTACTGCTCTGGCTCCTCATATTTGGGGTGTTATAACTCCTCCCCCCTTACAAGAATTTCATCCACGAAATTAAACTTCATAAAGGAAGACAACAAGAAAATTATTGGAACAAATTTAAACATTTTTACAACAACTTTACATAACTCATTTTCAATCAGGCAAACAGCAAAAAAATGTTGCAATGCCTCAAAATACTATTGCAACATATCTAACACTGTTCCACTCAACATTATACAAACAACTCAGGATATTCTTCGTGCATGGTTTGTTCTTGCTCACAAGAGAACTCATCCCGCCCGCAGTTGTCCCAACGCACCTTTACGAGCTTCACCTCTTTGTTCCGTAACTACTGAACTTCTGAATCCCCTATACCCACCGGACAAACTTTCATCCTCAAGTCCTCTTCTATCGGCACCGTCGCCGGTTCGATCACCACACTAGCCTCCACCAAGGTTTTCCTCAAGACGGAGATATGAAAAATATCGTGTAATCCACTCAGCTTCGTGGACAATGCCAACCAGTAAGCTGCTTCTCCAATACGTTCTATAACCTCGAACGGTCTGAAAGGCCTCGCACTCAAATTATTGAGTCGACAAATCCACGAAACACCTTTGAACGGCTTGATCTTGAGATAGACCTAGTCGCCTACCTCAAACTCCACATTCCTATAGCGAGCATTAAAATACTTTGCTTGCTAGTCCTGGGCAACCTTCATGCACTCCTGAATGGTTCGCACCAACTTGCATGAATCAACCACCAATTCTTTTCCCAAAAGTTTGGTGTCTCCCGCCTCTATCCAAGACATTGGCGTTTGACACCGCCTTCCATACAAAGCTTCGTATGACGCCATATTTATACTCGCTTGAAAACTATTGTTATAGGCGAACTCTAGCATGAATAGGTGATCTTCCAACTTCTTCCCAATCTCAAGAGTATACATTATTAACATATCCTCCATTGTACGGTTCGTTCTTTCTGTTTGCCCATCAGTTTGAGGTTGGAATGCTATACTGAACTTAAGCTTCGTGCCCAGACTTTTCTGAACCAAACTCCAGTCTTTGGAAGTGAAATGTCCGTCGCGATCACAAACTATACTCTTAGGAATCCCATGTAGTTGCACAATGTTGCAAACATACAACTCTGCCAGCCTCTCCACACTGTCCTCTTCCCAATTTGGGATGAAATCAGCCACTTTGGTCAAGCGATCCATGATCACCCAAATTGCGTCGTTACCCTGCTGCGATCGAGGTAATCAATGTACAAAATCCATGGAGATGTCATCAAATTTTCATTCGGGGATCAGAAGAGGCTTTAGGAACCCACCTGGCTTCTGGCACTAGCCTTCATTAAGGTGCAAGTTTGGCACCGACTCACATACAAAGCAATACCACGCTTCAAACTAGGTGACCAAAAGGATTTCCTCATATCCAAGTACATCTTTGTACTGCCCCGGTGAATGGAGTACTTCATAAAATGAGCCTCAAACATCGACTCCTCACTGAGCATGTCGAACTGCGGTATGCATATCCTTCCGTCCTTCCTCAAGACCCCATAAATCATATCCTAGACGCTACCCTCGCCCTTTTGATCTTCCACCATGATTGGATGAAACTCTTCATCCAAACTTGTCGCTTTCCATATAAGATCAGATAAGTCATTTTGTAACACGATCCAGTTCAATCGACCCATGCTTGACTTGCCTCTAGCTATGCACTCAATGCCAAGGGTCTCACAGTCCCGCATTAGTCGCTCATCATGAGCTTCGATCCAACCCCCTTTACTAGAGTATTTCCTACTCAAGGCATCCACCACCACGTTGGCTTTGTTGGCATATACTGAATCGCCACTTCGTAGTCTCCAAGAAACTCCACCCATCTGCGCTGCCGGATGTTCAAGTCATTTTGGTCCAGAAGATACTTCAGGCTTGTGTGGTCCAAGAAGATCACCATCTTCGCACCATACACATAGTGCCGCCACAACTTTAATGCAAAAATTACCGCCGCCAACTCCAAGTCATGGACGAGGTTATTCCTCTCGTGAGGCTTTAACTTCCTAGACCCAAATGCTATAACACTTCCATGTTGCACCAACACGCAACACAAAACGCATCCATATGCGTCACTAAAAATTTGAAATCCTTCAGTCCCTTTAGGCAGACTTTGGATGGGAGCTGTCATCAGCCTTTCCTTCAGGGTGTCAAATGCCTGATTGCACACCTGAGTCCCCACAAACTTCTGTTCCTTATGAGTTAGAGAAGTGAGGGGTAGAGCTATCCATTAAAAGTTTTCCACAAACCTCCTATAGTACCCGGCTAGTGCAAGGAAACTTCGGAGATGGTTCTCAAAACCGGCAAATCTCTGATGGCCTCCACTTTTGCAGGATCCACCGCCACCCCATCACCACTAATCACATGCCCCAAAAATGCAACCTTCTCTAACCAGAACTCGCACGTTGAGAACTTTGCATAAAGATGGCTCTCTCTCAACATTTTCAACATTATTCTCCAAATGAGTCTCATGCTCCCTGTAAAACCCCGCTCCTGGTTCCCAAAACACGGCACGAAGGGGGTCTTATGCCCGGAACAGCCGCCTTGCGGTAGCATTAGCACATGGGCTAACCTGTACCACAAGACGCCTATTCCGCCGGCTACAACCAATATCAATATATACATGCCAACCGAACCATAATATAATGAGCGAGAGAAGTCAAATCCAAACTAAGCATATATGTCCAAATAAATCAAATAAGAGAAGCTAAAACATGCTCCTTCAATATCAGAGTACAGCTATGAAATTGCCCAAACGGGCTACATCAGAGTCGCTCAACAAAACTCACAGCGGTAACTGACGGTTGCGATGGCACCGTCACTTCAGGCCCTATCGTCCTGGCCTGGCTGACCTGCAACAAAGTCTGCGACTGCTCTACCTGTGTGGATACCTCCTAAAAAGGAAGAGGTAACAACCGTTAGTCGAAAAGACTAAGTGGCTTCACATCCGCTCCCCCGGCGACTCCTCGGCACCGGGCGGAGAAAAGAGCAAGGGTACAAGTATAATAAATAGTGTAACAGGTAGAATCAGGTGGTAATGGTACAATAAGATTAATAGCATTTTATTCTAGCAGTTCTACATAAACAATAACAAACTATCAAGTACATGTGTCTACAGCAGGAAAGTAACTTAACTTATAAGGATGCCCATACAAGCTTATAAGTTAAGGATCGGGTTACATAAAAGTAACTCATCGCATAAGAGTGCCCATACAAACTTATACGATGAAGATCTTGTTGTGCAATGATATGATATGGTATGTATGCTATGTTATGACTCACCCACGATCACACATATGCAATTTCCATGTCGACACAGACTAGTAGTCCCACTATTCGAGCAGGTAGCTAACCTCTCAGGCATCAACCCCCGTGGCCAGGCAGTGACAGTAGAGCAGGCATCTCTACTACTAGGAGGCTATCCACACTAATTTACCTAGGCCTCCATACTCCTCAACGCTAAGAACACAACATTGGAGCCCATGCATACTATGGCCCAGCGGGGACTCAGGTAGATGTGCACCGAGAACACAACCCGAACTGGCCTGGTGTGACCCGGAAGGGGCCTCATAAGAAAGCACGAGGACACATCACAACCATTCACTTGGCATGGAAGGGGCCTCAGGACGTGAACAACGAGGACAGAGCCCAACCGCCCAGAGTGTAACTGTTAACTCCCATCGGTGTGACAATCGGCGAGCCCGTAGACCTGCCATACTATCCTTAACACAGGATTATTACACCGCGTGTCGACTCACACCGCATGCACATTCCACATCATTGTGGCATGAAAGGGGCCTCGGAAGTAAGCACGAGGACACAGCCCAACCACCCATCTATACCTCATCTCAACACTAACCCAACTAGTGACGGTCAACACGGCACTTACATCCCTCCACAATACTACCCGTAGGGAGACTACACTTTAAGTATTGGACTACTAAATTTCATTCCAACCCTCAAATATACTCATGGCCATAGTTTATCTTTCTATATGTCATTCCAAATGATTTCAACATAATATAACATAATGCGCATAAATAATAGTCTACCAATTTCTAACAAGTTACTTTGTTTAAATAAGCTTGCTTCACAATTCAGTTATATGAAATCTAATTAGTAATCTTCATCATTCATAGCACTACGGTGTTTAACATAAAATAGTTCACAAAAATCTCGAGTTAATCTGCAACATCAATTCCACCGAATCCAAATTCATATTATATAAAAACCCAGGATTTAAGTGCAGAATAATGCTGGACAGCAACTTCAACCGGAGATTCCCGAGCTACAGGAAACCGGTGAAGACGTGTAACCTCTCAATGGAAAGTTCTTTATATGGGCTACGACTTTTATGTTCAGACCATAACCCAGATTCAATAGTATCAAACTTGAAATCAGCCTTGAAGTCCGCTGGGTACAGAACACAATTTCTGCATGCAGGATTTATCGGACGTCATGTTCGTTCAGACTTTCCCGTGGCTACAAACTTAGCATGAAGCCGTGCAACCACCTGTTGGAAATGTATTTTCAAGGGCTTCAACTTTTGTGTTTAGTGGAAAGCGCGCATCTGATCATATCACATCAGAAAATGGCCAAGAAGATTACTGCGCGCAGAACACAGATTCTGCATGCATCTTAAAGAGGAATGGACGACATCGGTTCATCTTCCTCCTCAAGTCGATCCTCCAAAATCACCTCCAGAAATTCCTCCACCCTTATTCACCCTCATGAGGCCTTTACTCTTCATAAAGCCATCACCCATCTTCGCATAGAAGGTTGGAGAGGTTGAAGACACGACTAGCCATAGAGCACAAGCCCTAGGACGGCCTCTTCCTAGAGAAATCACCATCTCGTAAGTCTATATTCTTTTGAGTTGACATCTCGCCTAGATAACTACAGATCTAGCACCAAGGGAGATGGGAGGAAGCTCACCCTCTTTCCGGCATTTCCACTATTTCCGGCCATGGATCGTGTAACTCTTCTTGGTGGTATCTTCTCCTTCACGGCGGCGGCGGATCTTCTCCTCCAAAACTTTCTCTAGCAGTTTCCCTCTCTACAGAAGTTTCTCTCAGGAAATTGGGGATGAAATGAGCATGGAAACGGCTAGAGTTTTCACTTCCCCTTATATATGAAAATTGACAAGGGTAGGGACACGCCCGTATCCTTACCCGTGTCCTGCTTCGGGCGAAGCGTCAATGACGGTTTCTGTGTTAGTTCAACACTTCACACGGGTAGGGACACGCCCGTGTCCCGACCCGTGTCCACATGACACGGTCGTGTTCCCTGGCCCTGTCCTTCTCTGGATACATTTCGACGAACTCAACTCGACACAACGACACACGCGTAGGGACACGCCCGTATCGCTACCCGTGTCATACAATTCGTCGATCTCGACACATAGTTCGTCGATCTCGACACGCTCTATCGAGTGTAACTCGACACACACGGGTAGGGACAAACCCGTGTCGCTACCCGTGTCAGACAATTCGTCGATCTTGACACGTAGTTCGTCGATCTCGACATGCTCTATCGGGTGTAACTCGACACACACGGGTAGGGACACGCCCGTATCGCTACCCGTGTCATACGATGTCGACTCACCTCGTCGATCTCTACACGCCTCATCGAGTTCAACTCGACGCACACGCACACGGGTAGGGACACACCCATATCTCTACCCGTGTCACTTCACATGGGTAGTGACACGCCCGTGTCACTACCTGTGTCCTTCTCTGGACATACTCGAGTCTTCGACTCGAGATCTGCCCACTCCCACACGGTTAGGGACACGCCCATGTCTCTACCCGTGTCCTATTCTTGACTGATTTCTCCTCCTCTTCACATATGCTGCCTAGTTGTTAGCACTCCCCCTGAACCCAAGTCAGCTCTCCTGACTCAAAAACACGAACGAGGGGCCTAGTGCGATTCGGGACGTTACAAATCCTATAAACAAAATAAAAGATTTTGTCACTGAAATCAGGCTTAGGCTATGGGGAGAAAAGCATAACAGAAAATACAATATGCTTTTAAATAAAATTACCTTGAGCAAAAAACTCCGGGTAGTGTTTTTGTATCAAATCCATCGCCTCCCATGTATATTCTTCCTTCCCATGATTAATCCATAGCACCTTCACAATTTGAACACTTTTGCAGCGCAACATTCTTATCTCGTTATCTACGTTCCGCACCAGTTCTAGTCGCACAGAACTATCCGACGCCACAGCACCATCAGTTGTGGGGATGTATTGATCGGGCTGCAACAGCACCTTCCGAAGCGACGACACATGGAACACGTCGTGGAGGTTCTCTAGCTCGGAAGGTAACTCCAACCGATAGGCCAACGGGCCAATCCTTTCCAATATAGTATAAGTCCAAACATACCTTGGGCTGAGCTTTTTCAAACCACGTATACGTGACACTCCATGCATCGGTCGGATTTTCAGGAACACCTTATCACCCACTTCAAACTCCACCATATGGTGCCTTGCATTATAATACTTCGCCTGCCGACTTTGAGCCTCCAACATGCGACCCCGTATCAGTCTAACCGCCGCATCGGTATCATCAATATATTCAACACCCAAAGCCTTCGGTTCTTCATCTTGCACCCAAGACACGAGGGTTCTACACCTTCTTCCCTAAAGAGCTTCATGAGGAGCCATGCCGATACTAGCCTGGTGGATGTTGTTGTAGGAAAATTCTACCAACGCTAATATCCTTTCCCACAGCTCTCCTCTATCCAACACACATAATCTCAACAAATCTTCCAATGTCCGGTTGGTCCTTTCAGATTGCCCATCCATCTGAGGATGAAATGCTGTTCTGATGGTATGGCGCGAGCTCAAATACACATGTACCGCTTTCCACTCCTTGGAGGTAAACCGACCATCATGATCAGACATGATCGTCTTAGGCATGCCATGATACCGTACGAATTTCTCCACAAAGAGGCGTACTAAGACATCCACATGAGCTTCTTTCTTCACTGGGATAAACCGGGCTACTTTCGTCAGGCGATCAACTATCACCCACACAGAATAATTTCCTGATCGTGAGCGAGGTAACCCATGGACAAAGTCCATGGAGATATCCTCAAACTTCCACTAGGGGATGGGCAATGATTGTAGCAAACCACCGGAACTCTTGCATTCTGCCTTCACCCTTTGACAAGTATCGCAATGTGTAACAAAATATCGGACATCCTTTTTCATTCCCGGCCAGCACATGGTCTTCCGTAGGACGGCGTACATCTTAGCAATGCCCGGGGGCACTGAATAATGAGAGCAATGAGCCTCTCTCAAGATATCCTCCCGGATTTTACCGTCTTTGGGAATGTAGAGCCGGCCACGAAAATAAACGAGGCCGTCTTTTAGCGTATACTCATCCGTAGTCCCATCTTCGATTGACTTCATTGCCGGGGCCAGATCCGCATCCATTCCTTGCTCCACTCTGATTCGGTCCCGGATATCACAAACTATGCCCATGCTTGCCAAGTACTCTGTATACTCTGCCGAAGGAGCCTTAAATATTAATGTAATATCCATCTCCTCAATCATCTGAGCCAACTCTATACTCATCAACCGAGACTCTGGACTAGAACCTTGTACCTTTCTACTCAATACATCGGCCACCGAGTTCGCCTTTAAGGGGTGGTAGTTCATGGTGAACTCATAGTCGCATAGAAATTCTAACCACCGTCGTTGTCTTAAGTTCAACTCCTTCTGATTATGAACGAAGTTCAAGTTTTTGTGATCTGAAAAGATCTCGCAGTGGACGCCGCATAGATAATGCCTCCAAACCTTCAAGGCGAACACCACTGCTCCTAATTCCAAATCATGAACCAGGTAATTGATTACATGCTTCTTCAATTATCTTGAAGCGTAGGCAATCACATGTCCGTGCTGCATCAACACCGCTCCCATTCTTTGATATGATGCGTCAGTGTAGACTTGAAATCCTTCCTTCCCAGACGGAAGTGCTAGGATGGGGGCGGAGGTAAGTCTATCCTTCAGCTCATGGAATGCCGCTTCACATTGGGGTGTCCACTCAAATGGCACACCTTTCTTCATCAATGAATTAAGAGGAAGAGCAATCTTTGAAAATCCTTTTATGAACTTGCGGTAGTACCCGACAAGTCCAAGGAAACTCCTCACATCGGCCGCCGACTTCAAAGGCGACCACTTCTTCACGGCACGCTCCTTGGCCAGATCCACTGCTAGTCCTGCTCCACTGATCACATGCCCCAAGAAAGCGACCTCTTTAAGCCAGAATTCGCACTTGCTGAACTTGGCGAACAAGGCATGCTCTTTTAATTTCTTCAATACTAAGGTCAAGTGCTCAACATGATCCTCCTCCGTCTTTGAGTAGACCAAGATGTCGTCGATGAAAACAATGATGAAGACATCCAAATAAGGTTCAAACACCTTGTTCATCAGGCTCATGAAGGCCGAAGGATAAATTGTGAGCCCAAACGGCATTACCGTGAACTCGTACAGTCCATATCTTGAACTAAAGGCCATTTTTTGGATGTCACCATCTTGTATTCTCAACTGATAATACCCTGAGCGAAAGTCCAGCTTAGAAAACCAATGCGCTCCCACTAGTTGGTCGAACAACTCGTCGATCCGAGGTAGCGGATAAGTGTTCCGCACCGTTAGCCGATTGAGTTCCTGATAGTCTATTCACAAACGCAGGGTCCCATCCTTCTTCTTCACGAACAATATAGAGGATCCCCAGGGCGACGAACTGGGGTGAACGAACCCTGACTCCACCAGTTCTTGCAGTTGAACTCTAAACTCCGCGAGTTCCTTCGGGGCCATTCGGTAAGGGGCCTTGGATACCATCTTGGCACCTGGTATTAGATTAATCTGGAAGTCAACCTCTCTATGCGGGGGTAATCCTGGCAGTTTCTCAGGAAATACCTTGTGAAAATCCCGCACTACCCGTACATCTTTCATATCCAGCGCCTTCTCCTTCAACTCGAACCAGATCATGAAGACTTCATCCCCCTTCATATGGGCTTTTACTATCTGAACTGAAGATAACAGCATACGAGGTGCTAAGCTAATACCTTGGAAGATGATATCCGAGTCCCCATGTCTCAAGTAGATTCATTTCTCTGCACAGTCAATCCTTGCAAAGTGCCAGTCCAACCACGTCATGCCCAAAATGATGTCAAACTCCAGCATTCACAAGTTGGCATGCGTATCAAAGGCCTTTCCTTCAATAAATATCTCGAACTCGCACTTAGCGGTTGCAATCATCTTCGAGCCATCCGGATAGGCGCACTCGTCGGGCTATACCAGTGAAGTATTGTACGCCCTCCATGTCCTTAATGAAGTCCTCAGACACAAAACAGTGTGAGGCACCGGTATCGAACAGTGCATAGGCCGTCTTCCGACCAACTATCACGGTGCCTAAGTACCAATAAACAAAACTTATTACTAGGTGTCTAGTATGTCTCAAGCAACTTCAAGTTAAACAATGAAAACGTGATAATTACTTAAATCATACCTGCAATCATATCTTGGGGATTCCGTTCTTGTTCCATGTCCAACGCGTACACTTGATCCCGAGCAGGGTCGGGGTCTCCTCCTTGCGGTCCTCGTCCTCGACCACGTATGTAACCCCGCCCTCGCGGAGCTGCCGGAGGGGGAGCAGGAGGGACATTCATATACAACCGCGGGCAGAAACGTCGAATGTGGCCCGGCTGGTTGCATTCAAAACACACCAGACCACGACGCCCTTCATGTTTCTGAAATTGTTGAGGCTGAGGCGGTGGAGGCAACGTAGGCGGCTGCGGAACCGGATTTTCCACCCTAAGGTCTTGGTGGAAACGTCCTCCACCTCTTTGATGTCCTCTTCCTCCTATGAAGTCCCGCCTCCTTCTATTGCTTGGACCAGCTACCATGACATCTTCCGCAGGCCTCTTACCACTACTCAAGTGATCCGTCTCCAATCCCTTCTCCATGTCGATAATCTCCGCCAAGCTAGCGTCTGCTATAAACAAAAGGGCCTGCTTTAGGGGATCTCGCAGCCCTTTGTAGAAATGCTTGGCGTATCCTCTATCATCCAGGTCATATTAGTCTGCGAACCTTGCGAGATGTTGGAACTCTCGCTGGTATTTTGTAACCGATTTTGATCCCTGCTTCAGTATTAGAAACCTCTGCTCGAGCTCGTCTCGAGCTGATATAGTAATGAAGTGCTCCAAAAAAGACACCCGAGAACTCGCTCCAACTTATCTCGGTATACACTCGTCCATGGAATGTGGAGCCCATGAGTGACTTCCACCACCTCTTATCATGTAGATCCAAGACGGACACCGCCAACGATACAGCCATGTTGGTCGGGCAAAGGATCCCCGCCAATAGCTCTTGGAAAGTGTCAATCCATTCCTCCGTGCATACGACTGACTCCGTCCCGAGGTAGGCGGGAGGGGAGAGAGCCCGAAAGGTGCTCAGCCAGTTAGAGCCCGGAGTCTGTTGTTGAACCGGAGACTGCTGCGCCCTAAAGGCATCCAGGATGGCGGTGAGCATCTGTAACAACTCGGATTGTTGAAACTGAGTGGGTATGGAAGGGGCAGGAGTGCCCCCCCATCGGCTCAGCGTGTACTGGAATCTATACATAAAACACAAACGTATGGTCAGATTGGCTAATCCTGAGGTCAAAGTTAGACAACTTAGTGTGAATTACATATGGGCACACAACTGCTTCTGCTAAGTCAGTATGTCCGCAAACTGACTAATCGAACGGGGGTGGTGTAATTGTTGAATGACTTCTTTAGTTGAGGATCGTGGCAAACTGATACCATTTGTTAGACCCCCTCCCGGTTCACAAAACACGGCACGAAGAGGGTCTTATGCCCGGAACAGCCGCCTTGCGGTAGCATTAGCACACGGGCTAACCTATACCACAAGACGCCTATTCCGCCGGCTACAACCAATATCAATATATACATGCCAACCCGACCATAATATAAAGAGAGAGAGAGAAGTCAAATCCACACTAAGCATATATGTCCAAATACATCAAATAAGAGAAGCTAAAACATGCTTCTTCAATATCAGAGTACAGCTATGAAATTGCCCAAACGGGCTACATCAGAGTCGCTCAACAAAACTCACATCGGTAACCGACGGTTGCGATGTCACCGTCACTTTAGGCCCTGTCGTCCTGGCCTAGCTGTCCTGCTGCAAAGTCTGCGGCTGCTCTACCTGTGGGGAGACCTCCTAAAAATGAATACATAGCAACTGTTAGTCGAAAAGACTAAGTGGCTTCACAACAACATACTACTGTCAGTTTATTCTACTCTCGGTAGTCTATACACAACAACATACTACTGTCTTTCTTCTTCACAAACAACACTGGCGCGCTCCATGGTGAAGAACTGGCTAATATAACCCTGCCCCAACAGTTCCTGCAACTGCACTTTGAGTTCGACCACCTCTTTTGGTGCCATCCTAAAAGGAGGACCTGACACGGGCCTAGCCTCAGGCACTAACTGTAACGCCTCCATCCGTAACATGGAATATAACAGTGGGTCCGGCCGGGGCCCCACGCCATATTTCATAGACAAACTGCGGAGTCACGTGGGGATATCAACTTCTTTTCTACTCGGATCCTAACACAAAGCATTCTAGCGCAGCATTTTAAGTTATATGAACTCAGCACACCGAATGTCCACTAATATACAAACTCCACATTTATATATCAAATCAGGAATGTATACAACACACACACTCACGACCTTAAAGCCTTACAGGTTACTCTTTACAGATTTACAGCTTCGTACATCGGCACGCAGGCCGGCCACACATGAAATCCAAACACCCTTCGCATGGCCTTCGAGGGCCTTTATCAGCAATCCTTCATTCCGCTAAATTCAATTCAAGCATCAACACCTTCAATTAGATATCCACCCAAGAGCGGTAAACAAAGTAACGGTCAGTATTAGCTGATCAATTATAATGACTCTAACCCTTACCCAGGCAGTGGTTCGTTCCATGTATGCATTGCCATCATAATATGTATCACTCTATCATGCTATCAAGCTACCAAACACAACCATGTCATAAACGCCAGTCTCCATCCGACGCTCCGTGTACTCAGGGCAACTTATTGGTGTACCAAATATACCCGTCATCCACCGCTGATCCAGAGGTTTTTAACTTGTTGGTCGGGCGGTCCTAGTCCACCAATCCCATATGCTGGTGGCATTCCATCCATCCCACTTAGAGGTACTAACCTCACAACAAACATGAGCAGATCGACCTGCCCTAGTAATGTAGCAAGCCAGGTTTATCTGTGCTCCCCAGGCATTACCACCAATCTACCTCCCATCCTAATACAGATCGACCCACCATAGTGGAGTAGCAAGCCAGGTTTAACTCGGCTCCCCTTGCATTGCCACCAATCAACCCTTCAACTAATACAGATCAACCCACGCTAGTGGTGTAGCAAGCCGGGTTTATCTCGTGCTGCCCAGGAGTTGCTACCAATTGACCTCTCACAACAACCAGGATCTTATGCAAAGCATCCAAGATTATATCCATACATCAACGTCCATTCCATGCATCCATACAACAGAGGCTATAAGCATATCTTTTACACAGCATCAAATCCACGGAGTCTTCTCCGGTTTACCCAGAATCATCACCAATCCAGACTACACGTCCAGATGGGCTTCACACAGCATTCCTATGATGTACTCCACACTTCTAGCTCTAGATGCAGGCTCAACTAGGGAATCACTTACGATATCCACCTCTTGGTGGAGGATTCCATGCATATGCATAAAGAAAGGACTTCGATGTCCAAGAAGGAGATCATTACCCTTGACGATCGCTTCAGAGCCATAAACTAGCAAGATGGAAATCACCGCCTCGGCTTTGTCTTAATGAATCCAAGATCGGATCTTGATTCCGCACTCCGCAGCTCCTCTAGCAGCTGGCTTTCTCCCTCCTCCTTTCCTTACCTTGCTCTTGTCACAACCCGCATTTTCTCAACGATAAAATCGTATCAGAGCAAGAAAAAACACGTGTCGTGATGCCACGTCGTGCAGGGGATAACTGCACACGCTCAGGCAAAACTCCAGACCTTTGATTTTAAAGAAAATCGTTGATTAATTATGAAAGAAAACTAGTTATGTTGAAAGGTCGTGTCCCTCGGCACGGTGGATCAGCTAGTCCACAGCTAAAAGTATATTTATACGCAGCAGAAAATACTTTGGTTCAATTAAGTTGACGCCCTAAATGAGCATAAGGGTCCCCGAGGGACGACTCATGGTATGCACGTCTCTAAGGTGAATATAGTATGTATGAAAGATAGTGTTTTACGCTAAGGAAAAATAGTGTCTTTGTTTTATAAATATGTTATGCATGAGGTACATATAATAATGCTTTTAGGGTTTAAAATATCTAACATGCAACCTAGCATAAATCCTTCCCAGAAGCAAGTAAACAACCACAAATAGGCAAAAATAGCAGTTTAAGTTCATACCAACATCGCAAGAAGCCACCAGTGGACGTCAACAACCTGACATGAACCCACTGGTGAGTATGTATGTCTATACAGAGAGGTAAAGAACTACCTCACAAAATCGGGGATCCGCTATCTCAGCTACCCAAGAGGCCACCAACCAGCCCCTCCAAAAGAACTAGCCGCTGAACTGGCTACAACCTGGACCTGAGGCATTCAATAAAAGAACAGCTCAGCAAGACAATAATCAAAAAGTAAATAGAGCATTAGATTAATGAGTAAATAAAAGAAGGGTTTACCAACCAGGCAACAAACTGCTATAAGCAAAAGAAAGGGCATGACAGTAAGAAAAGAGTACTGTCTAAAGCACAGCAAAGCACACCAAGTGCGAGCAATAAAAGCAACATGCCCTACAAAGAGTCTACAACAGCAACAAGACATATACATATATGCCAAAATAAAAAGAAAACATAAACAGGAAAGGGACTAACAGTCCTAACACGTGGGTAAGTGACCGTGGTCAAAACATGGATCTGAATACATAACCAAAACCAGATCCAAAAAGGGCTAAGGGGTCAAACAGTGGCAGCTTTAGGGTCCCACACACGCCATCCCAAAACCGGGGCAAAAGGCGGTGGCCACAGCTCTTCACATCAAAATCCACCCTCCAGAGGCCACCAAAACTCCACCACCTGCCACAACCCAATAGTCGGCATGCAAAACTAGCCGAACACCCAATACCGCCCCTAGAGAAAGGGAAACGTCACACTAACAATCCTAAGGAAACACACGAACCCAAGACAGAAATGTCGAGCCCACTCGACGCGGCGTTGAGTAAACTCCGCTACGCCGAAATACTTAGCCGCAAATCCTACGCTGGGTGACGGCGTTGAGTGAACTCGGCTCACTCGACGCCGTCGGCGCTTTCTACTTAGGGTAAACGCACATTTTAGTTAAAACCGCAGCCTAAACTCTCTCAACGCGCGAAAACAGAGAATTGGACATTTAATCCCAACCCTCCATTCCATCCTAACTACGCGGGGCTATCGCAACTAAACTTAAACTACAACTAAGCACAGCCTTACCCTAACTTTAGCTACCCACTGTACACCAAACCTCAGACAAAAGAGAGAACATAGATTTAATTGTAAAAAGGCAAAGAAACAGCCCATGACTGAAATGAAGGAAAAAAAAAAGCATCCTATTGCTCTACCTTTCTAAGGAGGAAAAAGATAAAGAATACAGAAGTATTGCACAGGAAAATGAAAACAGAGCAAGAGTTAGAATAATCTGGCAAGGGCAAGGGAGCCACTATCCTCTACCTCTAGGAAAAACAACAGCTAACACCACAGCTTGGCACCGACGGCAAGATCGGCCACCTAGAAGACCAAAACTGAAACTTGAGGAAAAAAGAAAAGAAATCAGATATTCCCATCTCCTAGAATCAACCCTAAATCAAGAAAAACATACATGGAAGGGAAGATCTAGACGAGAGCAAGCCAAATCCGCTATCAAATGAGAAAAACGGGCTCTAACCCTCCCGCAATCGCCGGCCAAAACAACCACCGCCTCCTCTCAAAACCCTTCCGCTGGAAGCTCTCCAGACTCGGGAACGATGAAAATGAGGAGGAAAAACGGTTCTCGGCAACAAAAGATGCTCTCAGGAAAAAAAGGTACGGAACACGCCCCATACACGCTCGTGACACGGCCCGACACGCCCGTGTCACGGGGCGTGTACTTACATACTCGACGAACGTCGATCTCCACTCGACGAAAATACGGGACACGCCCCAGACATGCGCGTGACACGGCCCGACACGCCCGTGTCACGGGGCGTGTACTCACACACCTACCCACTCGACGATCGTTGATCTCAGCTCGACGGAACAGGTGAAACGCCCTGTGACACGCCCGTGTCACAGGCCGTGTACCAACTCAAACACCACTCGACGATCGTGGAGCGCCGATCGTCGAACAGAGAGACACGCCCCGTGTCACGCCCGTGTCCGACATGACACGCCCGTGACATGGCCGTGTTCTCACCAAAACACCGCATGATTACCATCGAGCGCAGCTCGACGAAGGGGGAAACGCCCTGTGACACGCCCGTGTCACAGGCCGTGTTCCTACAAAAAAAACACGTCGACCAAAAATTCATCGACCAGAGAAAAGGGAGCTCTACCCGAGCACGACACGCCCTGGGTCACGCCCGTGACCCAGGCCGTGTCACCCAAACTTTCACAAAAAAACTGCTAACTCCTTAGCAAACAGACAAGGCACCAGCCTACTAGCTCGGCTACATCAGGCCACGCACAGCACAATAAACATTACAGCTAACAAAACAATCGTCGAAACGACGCAAAAGCAAACGATCCCGGACTTCGACCAAAACTCGCACCGTAGCTAAACTCCCAAGCTACGAAAACACCGATGAGGTCGAAAACAACATCCGACGATCGCACACTCGGGCTAACACCTCCCGAAGCCAAAACACAAGCATTTCCCTAAGAGGCCCAACCGAGTCACCAAAACAGATTCCGGCTTGCTGGGGAAACTTGCCAACAGGCTACAACCAGGCTACACCAGGAACCTAAAGAGCTAAGACCACGCTCTACAACGACGAAGGGCCGGAAATGCGTCATCGTAATGCCAATCCAAGATCAAACAAAACAAAGAAAAACCAGGGGCGTTACAGCCACTCCCCCTAAAAGAAAGTTTCGTCTCTAAACTTTACTCAAACACTCCAATAAAGAAGGAGAGAAAAAGAGCTAGGAAAGGGCTATATATAAATAAATAAAACAGAACATACCAGGCACAAGATCAGGGAAACAAATGAGGGTGAGCCTCCCTCATGGCCGACTCTAATTCCCAAGTCGCGCTTTCTACATCCTGATTCCTCCATAAAACTTGAACCATAGGAATAGTCTTCTTCCGCAGCGCACAAACCTGAGAATCCAGAATGCGGACAGGCACCTCCACATAAGAAAGATTCGGCTCCAACTGAGGCAAAGAATCCAAAACCTGCCTGCCATTCATCACACATTTTCGCAGCTGACTGACGTGGAAGACATCATGCACGCCAGGGAAATTTGTGGGCAAAGCCAGCCTATAAGCTGATAACCCAATCCGCTCAACAATCGGAAACGGCCCCACGTACCTTGGGTCCAACTTCCTGTTCTTGCCAAAACGCTTGACTCCGGTCAACGGGGAGACCTTTAAGAACACCTGAGTCTCCCACCACAAATTCCAAGTCTGATCTACGCCGATTGGCGTTCTTCTCGTATCTCTCCTGGGCTAACCGAAGCTTTTCTTGTATAAGCTTCACAGCGGTTTCCATCTCCTCGAGTACTTCTAGACCCAACAAAGGTCTCTCGCCAACCTCAGCCCAAAACAAGGGAGTCCTGCAGCGCCTCCCATACAAAGCTTCAAAAGGATCCATTTGCAAGCTTTCTTGATAACTGTTGTTATACACAAATTCCATAAGCCGCAAGCGCTCATCCCATGCTCCTCCGTGGTCCAGAATATAGCATCGGATCATATCTTCCACAATCTGATTTACTCGCTCCGTCTGACCATTGGTCTGCGGATGATAAGCTGTGGAATATCTCAAATCTGTACCCAACCCTTCTTGAAGGCTCTTCCAAAAACGAGACGTGAACCTGGAGTCTCGATCTGATATGATACTCACAGGTACACCATGCAATCTGATAACCTCATCCAAATACAGCTTGACTATCTTCCTCATCGGATAATCGACCTTAAATGGTACGAAGTGAGCACTCTTCGTCAACCTGTCTACAATCACCCAAACTGAATCATGCCCCTTAGGAGATCTCGGTAAGCCTGTAATGAAATCCATCGAGATACTCTCCCACTACCACATCGGAATCTCCAAGGGAGTCAGCTTGCCACCAGGCCTCCCATGGTCGGCTTTCACACGCCTGCAAGTTAAACACTCTGAAACAAATCTGGCTATGTCCCTCTTCATCCCACGCCACCAGGTAATCTGCTTTAAATCATGATACATCTTGGTAGAACCTGGATGGTAGGCAACACTAGATCCTTGGTCTTCTCTGCACACCATATCCCGGATATCTCCAACTGCGGGGATGCAAAACCTGCCACGATACTTCAAGGTACCCGCATCAACTATAGAGAAATCTGGTAGTTCACCTTTGTCATCTCGAAGATACAAATGCAGAAGATCGGGATCATCCTTCTGATGTAGTCTCGCAAGCGCAATCCACGAAGGTTCTGCCACTGCCAAGCTACTCTGCGAATCGCAGCTTCCCACAGAAATGTCCATCAAAAGGAACTCTTCCACTAGACGCTCGGCGGAGAGATTGAAAATCTTCCCTGACTTCCGACTCAGGGCGTCGGCCACCACATTAGCCTTGCCCGGATGGTACTGGATTTCAACATCATAGTCGGCCACATACTCCAACCATCGCCGCTGGCGCAGATTCAATTCTTTCTGGGTGAAGACATACTTCAAACTCTTATGATCCGTGAAAATCTTGCAATGCGCGCCATATAGCAAATGCCTCCCCAATTTCAACGCATAGATCACAGCTGCAAACACCAGGTCATGCGTAGGGTAATTCCTCTTGTGAGTCTTTAGCTGCCTCGACCCGTACACAATCACCTTCCCGCCCTGCATCAATACATAGCCCAGTCTGACATGCGACACATCCACATATATACCATACTCACTATCTTCAGTAGGCAACGACAAAATTGGAGCTGAACATAGCCTTCTTTTTAGTTCCTCAAAAGCCTCCTCACATTTGCCATCCCATATGAAGGCTACATTCTTCTGCGTCAACTTAGTCAACGGCGCAGACAAGGTAGAGAAGCCCTCTACAAATCTTCTATAATATCCAGCCAAGCCCAAGAATCTTCTGATCTCTTTGGGAGTAACAGGCCTCGCCCATTCCATAATAGCAGTGACCTTTTCTGGGTCCACCGATATTCCCTCCTTATTAACCACGTGGCCGAGAAAAGAAACTTGAGGCAACCAAAATTCACATTTGCTCAGCTTGGCGTATAGCTTATGGTCTCTCAGAGTCGCCAAGACTAGTCGCAAATGTCGATCATGCTCCTCCGCATCTTTAGAATACACCAAAACATCATCTATAAAGACAATCACATACTTATCTAGGAAATCCTTGAAAACTCTGTTCATCAGATCCATAAAAGCTGAGGGCGCATTAGTCAAACCAAATGACATAACCAAAAACTCAAAATGCCCATGACGAGAGCGGAACGCCGTCCGCGGAACATCTGACTCCCGAATACTCAACTGGTGATAGCCCGAACGAAGATCAATCTTGGAAAACACGGCACTACCACGCAGTTGGTCAAACAAATCGTCAATCCGAGGCAAAGGGTACATGTTCTTAATAGTAACCTTGTTCAGCTCTCTATAGTCGATGCATAGCCTCATCGACCCATCTTTCTTTTTAACGAACAGCACTGGTGCACCCCAAGGTGAAGAACTCGGCCTTATGAAACCTTTTGCCAACATCTCATCCAGCTGAATTCGCAACTCTTCCAGCTCTCGTGGGGCCATCCGGAACGGCGATTTTGCAATAGGACGCGTGCCTGGCTCCAAATCTATAACAAACTCGACATCTCGATCGGGTGGAAGACCGGGAAGATCATCAGGAAACACATCAGAGAAGTCACATACCACAGGAATCTCTTTCAAACACGGCACTCGAACAACTGTCCCTACTAGAGAGACCACACAGGCAAAACAGCTAGAATCAAGCAACTTCCGAGCACGCACCGCAGAAATTACTGGAGACTCCTGGAGAGAATACCCATAAACGCTCCCTGGCTGACCGTTGTCTTTGACGAAGTCCAAGCGCTTACCCTTGCACTGGATCACAGCATCGTACCTTGACAACCAGTCCATGCCCAAAATAACATCGAAGTCCTCCAGGTCAATCACCTTCAGATATGCCTTGGATAGAAAATCCCCCAACAAAATCGGACAATCCAGGACACCCAGGTCCGTAACCACAGAGTCACCGGAGGGGAACGTAACGCAAAAGGCACCACCAACACGATCTAGGCCCAAACTGAACCGCTCCACGAAGGCTCTAGCCACAAACGAGTGGGTAGCACCGGAATCAAAGAGAACGTGCGCCCACCGGTTCTTTACCTTAAATCGTCCTACAAATAGCGCACGCATCTAAGGCAACAAGCGCAAAAATGAAAACTACAACCAAAAAGGGAACATAACGAAACGACTGGGGAGGAGTCGAACCTGAAATAACCTGGGTCGAAGTCTGCGCTTCGTCTGCCGAAAGCACATTCAGCTTCCCCTTTCCTCTATCCAATTGTTGAGGCGGTGTCAAAGCCTGGAGGGGAACTGGCTGTAGAACAGGCTGGAACTGTGGGCACTTTGTCTTGAGATGACCCTTCTGGCCGCACTAAAAACAGACCTTATCTTTTAACCAGCAACGGGCAGCCTCATGCCCCTTCCTTCCACATAAGGCACATACCAAGTCTCCTTTGGGAGCACCCAGAATCACGTGCACCTGTTCCTTCTTCTGCGCTCCCAACCTTTTGAAACGCTTCTCAAAGGGGTGGCCTGGCCGACCACAAAAACTACAAACCTCTTTGTTCTTCTTTCTCGAGACAGCATCAGGTTCCTGAGGGCTCTTCCCTCCAATGGTCTTCCGCTTATCCTTCCTCAATTGCTGGCCTCTATTTTTAGCATTCTCAATGGCCTCAACTCTCAGGGCAGCTTCAACCACGCTGGCATAACTGACTGCTCCGTATGCATTCGCTAACTGCTGAATGTCGCTTCTTAGTCCACCCAGAAATCGCTTAACTCGGTATGCTTCAACACTCACCAGACCAGGAGAAAACCGACTCAACTTACTAAACTCAATCTCATACTAACTAACCGTGAGTTTCCTCTGCTTCAAATTGAGAAAGTCATCCATCAGCCGGTCCCTCTCGACTGAAGGCAGAAACTTACTCAACAGCATCACCTTAAATGACTCCCAAGAGCATCCTGCCACCAAGCTTTCTTTCTCCCTCAGCCACCAATTCTTTGCTAAGCCCTTGAGCTGGTAGGCAGTGAGCATCACTCTCTGACGTTCGTAATCCCTGAGTAAGAGAACATCTCCTCAATGGTGATCAGCCAGTCATCCAAAATCAGGAAATCTGCTTGCTCATCATAAGTAGGGGGTCTCAGCCGCTGAAACTGGGATATAAACGCCATCTCTGGGGGCACCACAACCAAAGGCACGGGAGGAGCAGGAGGGGCAGGAACCGCTACCCCCTCAGTGGGGTCCGGAACTCTCGGAGCCTGTCCCGCCACCACTGCTACGAGGGACTGAATCTGAGCCTGCATAGCCACTACCTGTCTCGATAAGGCCTCATTACTCTACCGCAGGTTTTCTACCAACGCCTCGCTATGCGCTCCTGACGTCTCACCCTCGGATTGGGGGGTCGATCTCGTCGCAGGACGTCTCGCCATCCTATAATCGCACAAGCTTTAGACAAAACCTAGCCCAACAGCTAGAACAAAACTACCCGGTATAGACAAACACACTTAAATATGAACTTCAACTGCAAAACTTGCTCTGGGAGTTGTTTTTACCATGATGATGTTATGCTTAACCTAAGATAGTTCACCACCATCATACTAACTCATGTGCCTAAACCATGAATGCATGTATTTGTATTCTTTTTGACTCAAAAACCATGCGTGTACATATGTCATCTTGCAAATCTTTAGTTTGGCACGTTGTGCTTATGAAATGTTATGTTATGCATGATGTGCTATGCATTCTAAAAAGGCCTTAATGCATGCCATGGGCGGCGTACACATGAAAATTTTATGCATCCCATACTACATAACATTCCCATGCAACGAAAAAAAGAAAATGTGCTAGCCACATTCATGTGATGAGGTTATGCATCCCATACTACATAACCCTCACATGTTGCCTCCTATGGTGGATCCATATACAAACACATATTATGCATCCCATACTACATAATATGCCCCGTATACTTCTTTATGCTCATGAGTGTAGTGTTCATGCTTTAGCCAAGACGTGCTGATGACATATCGGTGTGTGTATGGTATGACGCTAACCACTAATGCAAACAAGGGAAAGGTTGCCCGACCATTTGTCAAGCAACCTCGCTCTGATACCAACTGTCACAACCCGCACTTTCTCAACGATAAAATCGTATCAGAGCAAGAGAAAACACGTGCCGTGATGCCACGTCGTGCAGGGGATAACTGCACACGCTCAGGCAAAACTCCAGACCTTTGATTTTAAGGAAAATCGTTGATTAATTATGAAAGAAAACCAGTTATGTTGAAAGGCCGTATCCCTCGGCACGGTGGATCAGCTAGCCCACAACTAAAAGTATATTTATACGCAGCATAAAATACTTTGGTTCAATTAAGTTGACGCCCTAAATGAGCATAAGGGTCCCCGAGGGATGACTCATGGTATGCACGTCTCTAAGGTGAATATAGTATGTATGAAAGATAGTGTTTTACGCTAAGGAAAAATAGTGTCTTTGTTTTATAAATATGTTATGCATGAGGTACATATAATAATGCTTTTAGGGTTTAAAATATCTAACATGCAACCTAGCATAAATCCTTCCCAGAAGCAAGTAAACAACCACAAATAGGCAAAAATAGCAGTTTAAGTTCATACCAGCATCGCAAGAAGCCACCAGTTGGCGTCAACAACCTGACACGAACCCACTGGTGAGTATGTATGTCTATACAGAAAGGTAAAGAACTACCTCACAAAATTGGGGATCCGCTATCTCAGCTACCCAAGAGGCCACCAACCAGGCCCTCCAAAAGAACTAGCCGCTGAACTGGCTACAACCTGGACCTGAGGCATTCAAGAAAAGAACACCTCAGCAAGAAAATAATCAAAAAGTAAATAGAGCATTAGATTAATGAGCAAATAAAAGAAGGGTTTACCAACCCGGCAACAAACTGCTATAATCAATAGAAAGGGCATGACAGTAAGAGAAGAGTACTGTCTAAAGCACAACAAAGCACACCAAGTGCGAGCAATAAAAGCAACATGCCCTACAAAGAGTCTGCAACAACAACAAGACATATACATATATGCCAAAAGAAAGAGAAAACATAAACAGGAAAGGGACTAACAGTCCTAACACGTGGGTAAGTGACAGTGGTCAAAACATGGATCTGAATACATAACCAAAACCAGATCCAAAAAGGGTTAAGGGGTCAAACAGTGGCAGCTTTAGGGTCCCACACACGCCATCCCAAAACCGGGGCAAAAGGCGGTGGCCACAGCTCTCCACATCAAAATCCACCCCTCCAGAGGCCACCAAAACTCCAGCACCTGCCACAACCCAAGAGTCGGCATGCAAAACTATCCGAACACCCAATGCCGCCCCCTAGAGAAAGGGAAAAGTCACACTAACAATCCTAAGGAAACACACGAACCCAAGATAGAAATGTCGAGCCCACTCGATGCGGCGTTGAGTAAGCTCCGCTACGCCGAAATACTTAGGCGCAAATCCTACGCTGAGTGACGGCGTTGAGTGACCTCGGCTCACTCGACGCCGTCAGCGCTTTCTACTTAGGGTAAACACAAGCTTTAGTTAAAACCGCAGCCTAAACTCTCTAAACGCGCGAAAATAGAGAATTGGACATTTAATCCCAACCCTCCATTCCATCCTAACTACGCGAGGCTATCGCAACTAAACTTAAACTTCAACTAAGCGCAACCTTACCCTAACTCTAGCTACCCACTGTACACCAAACCTCAGACAAAAGAGAGAATATAGATTTAATTGTAAAAAGGCAAAGAAACATCCCATGACTGAAATGAAGGAAAAAAAGCATCCTATTGCTCTACCTTTCTAAGGAGGAAAAAGATAAAGAATACAGAAGTATTGCACAGGAAAATGAAAACAGAGCAAGAGTTAGAATAATCTGGCAAGGGCAAGGGAGCCACTTGCCTCTACCTCCAGGAAAAACAACAGCTAACACCACTGCTTGGCACCGACGGCAAGATCGGCCACCTAGAAGACCAAAACTGAAACTTGAGGAAAAAAGAAAAGAAATCAGATATTCTCATCTCCTAGAATCAACCCTAAATCAAGAAAAACTTACATTGAAGGGAAGATCTAGACGAGAGCAAGCCAAATCCGCTATCACACGAGAAAAACGGGCTCTAACCCTCCCGCAATCGCCGGCCAAAACAACCACCGTCTCCTCTCAAAACCCTTCCGCTGGAAGATCTCCAGACTCGGGAACGATGAAAATGAGGAGGAAAAATGGTTCTCGGAAACAAAAGAAGATCTCAGGAAAAAAAGGTACGGAACACGCCCCAGGCACGCCCGTGGCACGGCCCGACATGCCCGTGTCACGGGGCGTATACTTACACACTCGGCGAACGTCGATCTCCACTCGACGAACGTCGATCTCCACTCGACAAAAACACGGGACACGCCCCAGACATGCCCGTGACACGGCTCGACACGCCCGTGTCACGGGGTGTGTACTCACACACCTACCCACTCGATGATCGTCGATCTCAACTCGACGAAACAGGTGACACGCCCTGTGACACGCCCGTGTCACAGGCCGTGTACCAACTCAAACACCACTCGATGATCGTGGAGCGCCGATCGTCGAACAGAGAGACACGCCCCGTGTCACGCCCGTGTCCGACACGACACGCCCGTGACATGGCCGTGTTCTCACCAAAACACTGCATGACGACCATCGAGCCCAGCTCGACGAAGGGGGACACGCCCTGTGACACGCCCGTGTCACAGGCCGTGTTCCTACAAAAAACCCGTCGACCAAAAATTCGTCGACCAGAGAAAAGGGAGCTCTACCCGAGCACGACACGCCCTGGGTCACGCCCGTGACCCAGGCCGTGTCACCCAAACTTTCACAAAAAAACTGCTAACTCCTTAGCAAACAGACAAGGCACAGCCTACTAGCCGGCTACATCAGGCCACGACCCAGCAAACATTACAGCTAACAAAACAATCGTCGAAACGACGCGAAAGCAAACGTCCTGGACTTCGACCAAAACTCGCACTGTACTAAACTCCCAAGCTACGAAAACAACAGTGAGGTCAAAAAAACTCCGCGATCGCAACTCGGGCTAACACCTCCCGAAGCCAAAACAAAGCATTTCCCAGCGGCCCAACAGTCACCAAAACAACTCCGGCTAGCTGGGGAAACTTGCCAACAGCTACAACCAGGCTACTAGAACCTAAAGAGCTAAGACCACGCTCTACTACATCAGTAACGCCATCCGATCAAACACAAAGAAAAACTGGGGGCGTTACAGCTCTCCCTTTCTCTCTCTCTCTATCTTTAAGAATGAGAAGAAGAAGAAAACATGAGAAGGAGCTATCCCCCTCATTCTCGGCTTATATTAGCAGGGAAGAGCCTGGGCCCTTGGACAGGATAAGGGAATGAACGGCCTTGATTTGCCCAAAAAATGGTTGAACACGCCTTACACGCCCTGTGACATACCCGTGTCAAGGCCGTGTCCCCTAACGCACACAACCGACTCAAAAAGATAATACACGGCTGTGTGAACGCCCGTGTCACATCCTACACGCCCCAAGGTCGACACGGACTGACAGTCGATCCTTCCAAAACTCGCACTGGGCCCGCGAACAGTAGCTAATCGCCGCGGGCTTGCTCGGGTACAAGTCCCAAGCTACGAATAAGGTCGTATTGTTCTCGGGGTCGCGTTGACAACAGACTATTATTTTACTGAGGATTTTTTTTTACTTAATCGATTTATAAAAATTCGATGAAGGGTTAACGCTCGGCATCCGACGACTAAAATAATTTTTAATAATCGCAAATTAATAATAACACGTGGAGGTTCGGGCACTTATCTCTAGGAATAACACGTTAAGACTCCCGACGTTAGCCATTCCTCTTAAACTAAGAAATTGGGTGGGGGACCCAATCCATTTCCCTAAGCAACTCTATTTACCCGGCCCAACCGAGTCACCAAAACAGACTCCGGCTAGCTGGGAAAAAAAGAAACTTGCCAACATGCTGAGGCGCGACAACCAGCTAAAAAGCTACATCAGGAACCTAAAGAGCTAAGACGGTAAATAAAGGCTGAAAATTGCAAGTCCTACTCAAACGAGTAGGACTGAAATAGTCCATCAAATGAGTAGGAGGCGAAGGGCCAGAAATTCGTCATAGGACGAAATAACGCCAATCCGGAAAAATAAAGAAAGATCAAACTCAAAACAAAGAAAAACTGGGGGCGTTACAAGAAAGCAATAAATTATACACCTACACTCACACACTCTCTCCCCTTCTCTCTCTCTCTCTCTTTAAGAATGAGAAGAAGAAGAAGGAGGACTTATGAGCAAAAAAGGAGCTCAGGTTTTCCCCCTCATTCAAAAATCAAAGGCATTCTTATATTAGCAGGGAAGAGCCTGGGCCCTTGGAAATCAAAATCCAGGATAAGGGAATGAACGGCCTTGATTTGCCCAAAAAATGGTTGAACACGGCCTTACACGCCCTGTGACACGCCCGTGTCACAGGCCGTGTCCCCCTAAGCGTCACGCCCCAGGTCACGGGCGTGACCTAGGGCGTGTCGGGGAGGTAGACCGGGCGCGGGTTGCTCAATGTCCTCGGCAGCATCTTGTCGGGCCAGCTGGAAAGGTACGCCCCATGTACGGGCGTGACTATGGGCTGACAGTCGGGTGACACGCGAATGTCGAGCGGAAAGTGTCAGTCGAAATCGTTGAGCTGAAATTGGGTCACGCCCCAGGTCACGGGCGTGCTATGGGCGTGACAGTTGGGGTGACACTCGACATCGTCGAGTGGAATTCGTCGAGAGGAGAGGACACGGGCTTGGGTCACGCCCCGTGTCGGGTGACACGGGCGTGTCGCCAGGCGTGTCAAGCCTTTTCTTCAGAAATTTTCGATTTCACGGGAAATGCACAGGCACGGCTGGTCACGGGCGTGACCCATGTATCACGGGCGTGTACTTCCCAATTTGGCAGATTCTGGAATTTTTCTGCAAAATAAAATAAAACAAGTTAGGAGAAAATTTACAAGAATAGGAACATTTTATTGAACAAAAATAAGTAAAAACGACGAAAATAAATGAAAAGCTAAATTAATGTGCATAAAAATACGCATATTTACAGTTCATCACACTGCCATGGGACACGCCTGTGTACCAGGCCGTGTCCTCCAGGACACACCCGTGTCCTCAGGCACACGCATCCCTGGCCGAAACCCGTAAAGGACACGTCCTGTGACACGCCCATGTCACAGGTCGTGTACTCCCTTTGCTTTCCGCTCGACGATCGTCGAGCGTAGTTCGTCGACCCGAGTACGACACGCCCTGGGACACGCCCGTGTCCCAGGCCATGTCACCCAATCTTGACCCAAATTGGGATTTGGGGTGTTACAATTCTCCCCTCATTAAAAAAAAATTTCGTCCCGAAATTTGGCTCAACGACAACCAGCAACAGAACCACTCCTCGTTGCACCATAAGCAGCCGATCACCCGAATAAAGCGAGCCGGGTTAGAGCTCAGAGGCCATAGCTTGGCTCACCCCAAGGCATCGCACAAAACAAACATCACATTCAGAACATACACATATACATATCTTTCTCAACGGAGCACATCCATCCACAATTTCATCTAGGGATATATAGACAAAAACATCATATCATACACCATGATCGATGGGTCACGTAAATAACACAAAGTGTGCACCAACAATAGTTACAACGCCCAAGTATTACGGGTCACGATTCTATGATTACTTCCATTCACCCGCATTATTTTGCATATATCGTTTACTGGCCTCTTGGAGTTCCAAATTAAACACGCGAGGCTGAACCTAACCAATTGAGCTTTGCGGCTCTTGCACCTCCAAATTATTCAGCCGAGGTTGCGTCCGGGAGGTAGATGACTCGGCCACTGCTTTGCCCTTTTCTTCATAAGACGCACCTGTTGTTTTCTCACTCCTTGACGGGGTATTCCAACAATAACGGGCTATATATCCTCACTTCCTGTAGTTAAAACATGTACGTGTATCCACACGTACTTGCCCATATGTTGCCCCCGAAGAGACAGTCGACGGAGTTGATTCATCAGGCCTGAACCTTTTCTTATCTCGTCTCTTCAACTCCGACTATTCCTACTATGGAACTTTAAATTCTGGCTTTGCCACCACCAGGCTCCTCTTCTCTTATACCCGCTTCAAATCCTTCTCCAACGCACGGGCTGTATCTACCAACGCTTGGAATCCTTGGATCACCGAACTCGGGAGTACCAACCTTAACTCGTCACGCAGTCCTTCGTAAAAGCGATTCGTCTTCCGAGCCTCTTCAATGAAAGTAGACCCCGCATAGCGTCCCAATCTGGTAAACTCATGTAGGTACGTATCAGTCTCATCCTGCACCAAACGCTGAAATTCGTTTTCCATCGCAATTCGCTGCGACACTGGCAAATACTTTGCTAGAAACAATCGTGAGAATTCATCAATTGAGGTGTCCTCTAATCCTCAACCTGCCAAGTGATGCACTTCCACGTCATCCCACCACAGTCATGTGGGGATATCAACATTTTTTCTACTCGGATCCTAACACAAAGCATTCTAGCACAGCGTTTTAAGTTACATGAACTCAGCACACAGAATGTCTACTAATATACAAACTCCACATTTATATATCAAATCAGGAATGTATACAACACACACACTCACGGCCTTAAGGCCTTACAGGTTACTCTTTACAAATTTACAGCTTCGTACATCGGCACGCAGGCCGACCACACATGAAATCCAAACATGCTTCGTATGGCTTTCAAGGGCCTTTAGCAGCAATCCTTCATTCCGTTTAATTCAATTCAAGCATCAGCACCTGCAATTAGATATCCACCTAAGAGCGGTAAACAAAGTAACTGTCAGCATTAGCTGACCAATTATAACGACCCTACCCCTTACCCGGGGCAGTGGTTCCTTCCCTGTATGCATATCCATCATAATATGTATCACTCTATCAAGCTATCATGCTACCAAACACAACCATGTCACAAACGTCGGTCTCCACCCGACGCTCCGTGCACTCAGGGAACCTCATTGGTGTACCGGATATACCCGTCATCCATCGCCGATCCAGAGGTTTTTAACTTATTGGTCGGGTGGTCCTAGTCCACCAATCCCGCAGGCTGGCGACATTCCGTCCATCCCACTCAGAGGTACTAACCTCACAGCAAACATGAGCAGCTCGACCCACCGTAGTAGTGTAGCAAGCCGGGTTTATCTATGCTCCCCAGGCATTACCACCAATCGACCTCCCATCCTAAAACAAATCGACCCACCCTAGTGGAGTAGCAAGCCGGGTTTAACTTGTCTCCCCAGGCATTGCTACCAATCGACACTTCAACTACTATAGATCAACCCACCCTAGTGGTGTAGCAAGTCAGATTTATCTCGCACTCCCCAGGTGTTGCTACCAATTGACCTCTAACAACAACCAGGAGCTTAAGCAAAGAATCCAAGATCACATCCATACATCAACATCCATTCCATGCATCCATACAATAGAGGCTACAAGCATATCTTTTACACAGCATCAAATCAATGGAGTCTTCTCCAGTTTACCCAGAATCATCACCAATCCAGACTACCCATCCAGATGGGTTTCACACAGCATGTCTATACTGTACTCCACACGTCTGGCTCTAGATGCAGACTCAACTAGGGAATCACTTACGATATCCACCTCTTGGTGGAGGATTCCATGCATATGCATAAAGAAAGGACTTTGATGTCCAAGAAGGAGATCGTTACCCTTGACGATCGCTTCAGAGCCATAAACTAGCCGTATTGAAATCACCGCCTCGGCTTTGACTTCACGAATCCAAGTTCGGATCTTGATTCCGCACTCCGCAGCTCCTCCAACAACTGCCTTTCTCTCTCCTCCATTCCTTCCCTTGTTCTCCCTTTCTCTCTCTCTTTGTGAATGAGAAGAAGAAGAAGTACTTATGAGAAGGAGCTCATCCCCCTCATTCTCGACCTTATCATAGCAGGGAAGAGCCTAGGCCCTTGGATCCATGATAAGGGAATGAATGGACTTAATTTGCCCAAACATAGGTTGAACACGGCCTGACACGCCCTGTGACAAGCCCGTGTCACAGGCCGTGTCCCCCTAAGTGGCACACAACCGACTAAAAACTAGACAGTACACGGCCGTGTCACACCCTACACGCCCGTGTCAAGGTCGACATGCCCATGTCATGTCAGCTGTGTCATTCACACAACACAATATCACCTCACCCGAGTGGGACACGGCCATGGGACATGCCCGTGTCCCAGGCCTTGTCCTCCAGGACACACCCGTGTTCTCGGGCACACACATCCCTGGCTGAAACCCGCAAAGGACACGCCCTGTGACACGCCCGTGTCACAGGCCGTGTGCTCCCTTTGCTTGCTGCTCGATGATCGTCGAGCGCAGTTCGTCGAGCCGAGCACGACATGCCATGGGACACGCATGTGTCCCAGACCGTGTGATGCAGGGTATGTCCTAGAGATTCGTCACGGAGGCCTCGATAATGCTTACGACATGATCTACGCTCTCTATTCCACACGCTAACGAAAACGCAGCCACAACAATTATTTTATTTATCGCTCGCGCTAACAATACGAATCGCCGTTCCGAAAATAGATCGAATGTTGGCAATAGGCCAAATTCTTTCCGACTAAATGGGATAATCTTGATCCCGAACGAGCTTTTGGGTTGTACCAAAATAGATCCACCAAGAACAAAATGATTCGAAAGATGGTAGGATCTATCCCAACAAAAAGAAAGCGAGGATCGCCAATCCTCTTACGAATCTTTCGGAAATCCAAACGAAAAAATACCGATCTATTATTTGATTAACCGTGAAGAAAAACAAATCAGAAAATAACGCAGAAATTCGTCAACCACAAGAACTATCTAGAGAAAGAAATCTCTTGGTAGAAATTTTCGTTACCCCTCTCGGATTTGTAGATCCGTGATGCGTGGATCCACCAAGTTTGATCGCTCCTCCGTTGAAAGTCCACGGGAAGCGCGCTACGGATGATGAACGTGCTAATCTCCTTCACTTCATGCCGTCGAAGAAACCCCTATCTTCTTCCTTGCAAACAACCTCTCATGCATGGGCCAAAGTATCCTTGGAGAGAGAGGATCTCGGGTGGCCGTGAGCAAGAGGGAGAGCAGAGTAGCCGAGCACTACAGAGAAGGGGGTGGCCGAGAGCAAGAGGGAGAGAGGAGATGGACTTGAGGCCGGCGGTTTGGAGGAAGGAAGAAAGAGGGGGGGGGGGGGGGGGGGGGGCGGATAAGAGAAGAAGAGAGGGAAATTTTAGGGTTGGCAAATTCCAAATTTTGATTTCAATTAATTCTACCATCAAATGAAAAGTTCAAGGCCTTATATAGGCTTACATCTCAAAGCAAATAACAAGTGGCTAAAGGCACACCACATAAATAAATGCAGAAATTAAATAATGTTTTTTTAAAAGAGCCATCATGAAAAGGCTATTAGCACACCAAAGCTAAAATATCAAATATGAGTCTTGTTGCGAGGGCGAAGCTTGTAACCATGACCGCTACGACGTCGCACGTCCTTTGCCGGCACATCTTCAACATAGTCATTCCCAAGTTGGCCGTCCTGGTGGACGTCGTCATTACCGTCGCCATCACCGTCGCCATCAATCCTCCGCTGCTCAAAAGGACTCATCTCCGATGAGCGGGCTGAAATATAACGGCGTACGAGGTCCGCGCCAAGAATATCCACCTGTGCAGCAGAGAGCCAAGAGTCGTCCGAAGCCGGACGACCACGCCAACGAACCAAAAACCTGTGAATGTCGCCGTCGGGAGTGGGAAACACATCATCCTGCAAAATCCTGTCAGGTAAGAAATCCGTCTGTGGAAACCTCGGAAAAATGTAAGGTGAATCAGAAAAACAAGTGTCATCATCAATAGACGGCATACCTCCCGTAAATTTCGAAGGAGAAAGCGATCCAGAATTGAGCTCACCCCCCACCCCATTAGATTGTATAGTGGAATTATTAAACGGAGAGACAGACATTTCAGGTGGTGGAGCAACAAAAAGCGTTAAATCCGAAATGTTAAACATAGGGGAGATTCCCCAATCAACGGGTAATTCTAACAAATAAGCATTTTCGCCTAATTTCTTCAAAATTCGAAAAGGACCGGCTTTCTTGTTCGCTAATTTTTTTATGGTGCCCAAAGGCATCCGTTCAGGGATAAGACGGACCATAACCAAATCGCCAATGTTCAAGGAGACTGCTCGCCTATGTACGTTAGCATTCGATTGATAGATAGAATATTGCTTAGCTAACGTCTTGCCAATATGCTCATGGAGAGTGTGAACGTGTGAAGCGAAGTCCTGTGCAAATTGACTTGACTTAAAATAAGGTGGTAACAGAACCAAGTCAAGAGGCACTGGCGCCTTATAACCATGCACTATCTCATTCGGAGACAACCCAGTGGACCTGTTCTTAGAATTATTGTACGCTAGTTGAGCATGCGGAAGGATTAGGTCCCATGAACCGTGTGGGGTGAACCCATGTGCAACATGACTTGAGTTAACAGTAGAAAATAACGGGACTAAGTCTGGTGGCATGGGTGCTTTAAATTCATTAACGATTTCCGTGGAGTCCAACGCCATAGTTTTAAATTTAGATTTAAATTTTGATTTAAAAATTTCACAAAGAAATGCCTGCGGAAAACGCTCATCACCAACTATAGAGTTGGATGCTCCCGGAGTTGAAAGGTAGTGTGGGAGACACAACTCAACATACCCAACTACATTCAATAACGTGTGCATGCACGGATCATCAAAAGGCGGAGGATAAATGCAAGCGACCGGGCTTGGCAAATAATTGTGTCTGGGGGACACCACATCAAAACATACCATCGCCATGGAATCACAAGCAGTCCAAAAAGAAGCCTTACCCAACGCCAAGCGGTCAGATGAACGGTCCATCCTAGGAACAATATAGTCAGATCTATGAAAAGTAGTGGAAAGACCGAACGCGACAACTAACAAATCGCTCACACACATCCGTCTGGGTAAGTCGAATGGGGAAGCTGGATAGATAAACATCTCCAAATATCTCGGGCTAGAAATGACAAGCTCGTTCCCTAACAAGTCATCTAATCGAGTCAAGTGAACCGGAGGAGTCGACATGGGCGATTCCGGAGGAGGAACTAAATCATACTCACCGTCAAAACATGGATTTAACGTCCAAGAAAAATCCTCCGGGTGCAAGCCATCAAAATCAAAGGAAAAATCAAACAGTAGATTCGTCCTTACCGAAAACTCAGCCGGATCGTCATCATCTAACTCACTATCAGATAAACATTCATCACGGGGTGACTCTACCAAATCAGCCGACATGTCTTCCAACCCACTAGATAATTCGTCCAAATCAGAATCAGTATTGGTCTCAAAAGTAGGAAAGATCATACTCGACAAAATTCCTAATCCATTTTGGGCATCTGGCGAAGGAGCTAACATCAAAGAAATGTTTATCGGGTCCTCAGTGCTACCGTCATCCACAAATAGCCTTCCCACACAGGGTAACTCTTCCAAAACATCACATCCTTCGCTAACCAAATCTTCCCACGAAGTAGGTACATTGTCTAAATCATAATGGAGGGTTGGGTAAATCGAATCCCGGGAAGAATCTAAATTACTATGACCCTCAAGCAACGATGATAATATCAATGAACTATCTCGCGGATGTGCACCACTAAGATTATCCCAAGATAAACATCCATCCCAAGGTGACTCTTCCAACACCGTTGAACCATCGACCAAACCGGGATCAATCATTATAATATTATGATCCTCACTCGCACTGATCCGACTGGATTGACCTACCGGGGAAGCTAAAGAAATGGGCACCTCAATATGTTCCGGGCTAGAAGGAACTAGCTCGTGTTCAAGCAGGTCATCACCTAAATCAGTAATAGGTAAGCTCTCAACATAGGGTGACTCAGCCGGAATGTCTTCTGACTCAGGGTCATCAGAAGACTCCATAACTGTCAAGGGAGACTCCTCAGAAACATCGTCGAAAGGAAGAGGAGATGATTCCACAGAGGAGAAATCCTCGTCCAGGTCACTAGGGTAACCAAACTCTTCTTCATCACTAAGCTCATCAATTAAGTCGGTCTCACCCACAGTGGCGTGCTCAGTCTTAGACACTACCGTAGACTCATCAGGAGAGTCAACGACTAGATCAGGCAGCTCAGGAGAAGACTCAAAAAGAACTACGGGCGTATTCGGAATAGGATGCACAATAGAGCCAAGATCAGATATGCCACTAGACTCAAAGGTAATAATCTTCTGACGTGAGTCAACCTTTCTCCTAGGAGGTCGACGCTTCTCAATCTCCAAAGCCGTACTAAAGGTGAGGTCTAGGTCGGTGTGACAATAATGTAGTAAGCCGTACTCACTCACAGGCTCAGTGTTGGTAGTACGTAGATAGGCGGGATCAAATTGATCTGAAAGGAGGCTACGCATCGCCTGCCAATTATGTTGATAACCACCAACACGACGCTCTTCGTTCAGCCAAAATAACTGGGTCTGACCTATTAACCGTTCTCGGTCAAAGTGAATCTTTTGGGGGTCATCCCATCCATAACACTTAAAATGAAGTTCTATACCCTTAAGCCAATCCCTAAAAATTTTAGGACACCCTAAACCGTCATAAGTAGGACAAGTGTGGCATTGCCTAGGGGGAAACTTAGTCATGGCTTTATCATACCAAAAGTCCAACCGAGAAACGTGAACGTCATACGCCATAATTTTGGATTTTTGAAATTGGAAATTTGAATTTTGAATTTTAAACTTTGAAATTTGAAATTGGAAATTTGAAATTTTGAATTTTGAAATTTAAAATTTAAATTTTGAAGTTTGAAATTTGAAATTTGAAATTTTGAAATTTGAAATTTGAAATTTAAATTTTGAATTTTCAAATTTGAAATTTGAAATTTGAAATTTAAATTTTAAATGTTGAAATTTGAAATTTGAAATTTGAAATTTGAAATTTTGAAATTTGAAATTTGAAATTCGAAATTTAAATTTTGAATTTTGAAATTTGAATTTTGAAATTTTGAAATTTGAAAATTTGAAATTCGAAATTTAAATTTTGAAATTTGAAATTTGAAATTTGAAATTTTGAAATTTGAAATTTTTGAAATTTTGAAATTTGAAATTTGAAATTTGAAATTTATTTGTTTTAATTTGAAGAGGGGGAGGAGTGCCAATTAGGAAATTGACGAAAACCTCCCTCTGATACCAAATTGATGCAGGGTATGACCTAGAGATTCGTCACGGAGGCCTCGATAACGCTTACGACACGATCTACGCTCTCTATTCCACACGCTAACCAAAACGCAGCCACAACAATTATTTTATTTATCGCTCGCGCTAACAATACGGAACGCCGTTCCGAAAATAGATCGAATGTTGGCTATAGGTCAAATTCTTTCCGGCTAAATGGGATAATCTTGATCCCGAACGAGCTTTTGGGTTGTACCAAAATAGATCCACCAAGAACAAAATGATTCGAAAGATGGTAGGATCTATCCCAACAAAAAGAAAGCGAGGATCGCCAATCCTCTTACGAATCTTTCGGAAATCCAAACGAAAAAATACCGATCTATTATTTGATTAACCGTGAAGAAAAACAAATCGGAAAATAACGCAGAAATTCTTCAACCACAAAAACTATCTAGAGAAAGAAATCTCTTGGTAGAAATTTTCGTTACCCCTCTCGGATTTGTAGATCCGTGATGCGTGGATCCACCAAGTTTGATCGCTCCTCCGTTGAAAGTCCACGGGAAGCGCGCTACGGATGATGAACGTGCTAATCTCCTTCACTTCATGCCGTTGTGGAAACCCCTATCTTCTTCCTTGCAAACAACCTCTCATGCATGGGCCAAAGTATCCTTGGAGAGACAGGATCTCGGGTGGCCGTGAGCAAGAGGGAGAGGAGAGTAGCCGAGCACTAGAGAGAAGGGGGCGGCCGAGAGCAAGAGGGAGAGAGGAGATGGCCTTGAGGCCGGTGGTTTGGAGGAAGGAAGAAAGAGGGGGGGCGGCGGCTAAGAGAAGAAGAGAGGGAAATTTTAGGGTTGGCAAATTCCAAATTTTGATTTCAATTAATTCTACCATCAAATGAAAAGTTCAAGGCCTTATATAGGCTTACATCTCAAAGCAAATAACAAGTGGCTAAAGGCACACCACATAAATAAAATGCAGAAATTAAATAATGTTTTTTTTAAAAGAGCCATCATGAAAAGGCTATTAGCACACCAAAGCTAAAATATCAAATATGAGTCTTGTTGCGAGGGCGAAGCTTGTAACCATGACCGCTACGACGTCGCACGTCCTTTGCCGGCACATCTTCAACATAGTCATTCCCAAGTTGGCCGTCCTGGTGGCCGTCGTCATCACCGTCGCCATCACCGTGTCACCCAATCTTGACCCAAATTAGGATTTGGGGTGTTACACTAACTCAATCGAGAAATCAATTTCCTGTCAAGGAGATCTCCAGGAAACTCCTCGGGAAACACATCCTCGAACTCTGCCACTACTGGAACATCTCCAAGTGACAACATTGAAAGTCAAACCTCCAATAATGCTACAAGAGCTACTCCACCCTGGTTAACTGCTTGCACCAACTGCATGGTTAAAATCAGGGAATAGGCCACTCCACTAAGGCCCTCAAACGTAACTTCTGCTTGCCCTTCACTTCTCTGGGTCACCACCTTAGATAGGTAGTCAATACTGTGACGCTGCACTGCAAGCTAGTCTATAACCAATATTAAATCGAACTCAAACAATGGTAGAACCGCCGCTACCAACGTGAAGTCAACTCTATCCAGACTGCAACAAATGCGCCCCTTCGTCCCGGTAGTCATGGATGACCCATTCGGCATGTGCATCTTCAGCTCTGCATCTGCGAAGAATGGCTCAACTACAATCCTCCGGATAAAACTTTCTGCAAGGAAGGAGTGTGATGCTCCCATATCAAACAATACCTTAGCGGGGTATCCAAAAACGAACACAAAGCTTAAAACATAGGCAACACACATAAACAATTTTGAAAGTCTGAAGTAAAAGATTAACTCAAACTTCCGTACCTATCACCACATCGTGTTGGCGGATCGCTTCCTGCTGCCCAAGGTTATACGCCCTTGGTTGCACGGGTTGGAAAAGTGAAGACCTAGACTCCATCATCTTTCCTTTCTCCGTTGTGCTGGGCCCGGAGTGCACCGACTGTTCTTGTCTAGGGTCCTGCTCAGCACCACCCTCAGTACAGAAACGACCTATGTGGCCTGGTTTGCCACACTTATAGCACATTCGTGGTCCCTTGAAGCGAGACCCCCTGACTCTGTACTATCCATCTGACAATTCTTGTGGGGTTCGCTCGAAATCGCTCTCCAATGTTATGGCAGCCTCAACCAGCTCATTAAAAGCAGCATTCTTCATAGATATAATGGGTTGTCTCAGATTCTCCCTTAGCCCATGGTAGAAGAGTTTGTCCCCCTCCACATCGTCAATAGTGTAAACTCCTTAACGTACTCGTCCACTATCATGTCCCGCTGCACCAAATGAAGAAATTTCCTCTAAAGGGCTAACCTCGTCGATGTAGGAATGTACTTTTTCAAGAAAGCATTCTCGAACTCCTCTATGGTCGAGGAGCATCCAGGAAACTGGCGACCGCTATGGCTCACCCACCATAACTTAGCATCGCCTTCCAACATGAAACTTGCAAACTCGGCTTGCTTCTCTACCGGCGTCTCGGCCGTCCTCATCAGTTCTTTAATACTTTCCTACCAATCATCCACATCAATCGGCGTGCCAACTCCATTGGACGTTGGAGGATGGAAGCTTAGAAAATATTTCATTTGTCGGTCTTCATGTCCGACAACCACTCTTTCTACTAACGGCTCTACTTGCCTGGCTCCTCCGCCTGACATGACTGTTGTCGCATCAGGGGCAGCAAGAGTTACAACCTGTGCAATAGGGATCACAGCTTACGCTGCTGCGGCATCTTGTGTTGCCACCAATGCTTATGTGAGCATGCGACAGAAATCAGCCGGGGTTACCCCCAAGCCCAAAGCCCCCAGAGCAGTTGCACTGCTCGCAGAAGGCTCTTCTCGTGGCCTCAACGTCCCCGCCTCGTCGCCTGCACCTTTCACAAAAGCAAAGTAGAACAAGAATCAGCTTCTAATCACACAACTAGACACAAGGACACTCATAGTCTCTTGATACTCCTAGGTGGATAACTTTATTACGTGATCTGATTACCACATTCGACCACGAATCTTTACCTTGGACACTAACATCCCCCTGATACCAAATTATAACACCTCCTCCATAATGACAATATAATATGGGTCCGGCTGGGGCCCCACAACATACAGACGCCACAGCTTAAGCATTAAAAGATGATATAAATCTACCCAACTCAAAACTTAGAATAAATCAGCGAAAACAAACAAACAAAACTAGAAGTTATCCACCAAACCAGGAGTATCAAAATGGCCTTAAGGCCTTACACAACAAGTGTCCAAAGCTGAAAATCAATCCAATCAATGTACAAAACACTCCTAGGCTACCTTGGCATGCAAGCCGGAATACAACTCGAGGATCATAACATAGAATCAAAACATAAGCAAATAAAGGTTCACTTCATGAAAGTTATGCCCTTTTGGCGGGCGAGCTTACTCCTGCTTGCAAACCTTTGATGAATTGTAAATATACGTATTTTTGTGCACATTAATTTAGTCGTTTTCATTTATTTTCGTCATTTTTACTTATTTTTGTTCAATAAAATGCTCATATTCTTGTAAATTTACTACTAACTTATTTTATTTTATTTTTCAGAAAAATTCCAAAATCTGCCAAAATTGGGTAGTACACGCCCGTGTCATTTGGATCACGCTCGTGACCAGGGCGTGACAGCTCAAAATCCCGTGAAGTTGCAAATTTCTGAAGTAAAATGCTTGACACGCCTGGAGTCACGCCCGTGTCACCTGACACGGGGCATGACATAAGCCCGTGTCCACTCCACTCGACGAATTCAGTTCAACGATCGTCGAACCCGCGACACTCCCAGAGTCACGCCCAGACCTAGGGCGTGACTCAAGCTTAGCTCGACGATTTCAACTCGACAATTTCCGCTCGACGATTGTCGAGTGTCGACACCAACCGACACGCCCAGCATCACGCCCATGACCTTGGGCGTGACTTCACCACCTGGCCCGACAAGATGCTGCCGAAGACTTTCGACGCAACCCGCGCCCGGTTCTACCTCCCCGACACGCCCAGCGTCACTCCCGTGACCTGGGGCGTGACATCCTCGAACTCAGCCTGAAGTCAACTTTCCTGTCAAATCGTCGGCCGCCATCAGGAATAGTAGTGACACGCCCCCCCCCGACACGCCCGTGTCGGAGGGCGTGTACTTAGAATATTTTGCCTATAAATTGCCCATTTCTGTAAGGTCCAGGGGTTCCAATTTTTCAACCATTTTGTTGACTAGGGCTGCTGTTTGGAGCTTGCTTAGTGCTAGGTAAGGACCCCCCCCTCTCCTTTTTAGGTTTGTATGTTTGGACTCTTGTAATCAACCCTTTTTTGTAATAAAAATCGTTATTATTTCATCCTTACATGCTTTAAAATTTCTCCAAAAAGCCTCCTTTTCATCAATCTTATGTACTTTTATTTTCACTTTCATGGTGTGTGTGTGCGTGTATGAGCTTAAACTTGCGAAATTTATGTTTTTTAAAACGAAAACCTTTTTATTTTACTTCCATTTTTATCAAATTTCTAGTCATTACTATGGCCCCCTTTTTTATCATATTCTTTAAAGAATCGGTTAGACTTAGGATTTTACTTTCATTTTCTGTTTTTACACCTTTTTAACCCAATTTACAAAGCTTTAAAAACAGATAATGCGTTATTATAATTTTTCAAGAACTTAGAATTTTTGCAATTACTCGTTAAGAGTTAAACGGCGCATCGTTTTCATTTCCCGCCTACTCGTTTGAGTAGGACTTGTAATTTTCTTTCTTTATTTCCCGCCTACTCACTTGAGTTAAATGGACGGACTTTATTTCCCGCCTACTCATTTGAGTAGGACTTGTACTCGCATTTATTTTTTCCTACTCGTTTGAGTTAAATGGCGTATCTTTATCTCCCTGTAAATATTTGAGAAAGCCCTGTAATCGCATTTATTTTCTCCTACTTATTTGAGTAGGACTCGCTTTCATTTTAGTCCTACACGTTTGAGTAGGACTTGCAATTTTCAGCTTTTATTTCCCGCCCCCACTCGTTTGAGTGGGACTTGCAATTTCAATTATGCAAATTTCTTTTATGTGTAACTTAGTTTCTGTTCTATTTATAATTTGGAGTGTGCGTGAGTTCTTGTTTTAGCTAACTTTTCAGCTTTCTAAATGTTTGTTATTTTTTATGTCCTCTTCTTATAATCATTTAGCGTTTAATTTTGAACTCGCGCCTCACTAAATTATAAAGCCGTCCCCATACCGATGTATGGCTAATCGTTATTAGCCTCGGCATCGAAGAGCATTGGAACATTTAAAATGATTTGTAATAATTGAAACTCTTTATTTTCACTTTAATTTAAGGACTTAAGGTTTACCCCGGGTTAACGACGCGTAGGACCACAAATCGATGTGTGGGCCCTATTTCCGTTATCCATACACTAGCTAGCCGAGAGGTCGTTGCATGCATACCCTCGAGAGAGGACAAGCGTAATTCTACCGGATTGGGTTCCCCACCCAATAGCGGGGTTCTTAGCGTAAAGCGGGCGTTAAGAGGAATCCTTCGTCGGACTAAAGTTCGGTCGGATAGTCTTAACGTTCAGGTGAGCAATATTCCTAAATATAAGTGCGCTCACATTTGTGAAACCTCCATAGCCAAGTTTCCTTTTATCAATTTGAAAACTAAGTCCTATAATTATTAAAAATTATTTTAGTCTTAATCCGATTCGATCCCGAGCGTTAACCCTTCATCGAATATTTTCTAAATCGTTTTTTCGCTCCTTTACTTTTTTCCGTCTTTACTTAATTAAAACATCCACCTTACTTTCAGTAAAATAATAGTCCTCCCGGAGGAGTAATAATAGTCAACACGACCCCGAGAACAATACGACCTCGGTATTCCCCTGAATATCGAGTACTACTTGCGATAGGTGCACTTGCCTCCTGTAGCACGCCCGCGGCGATCGACTCATCGAACCAACCACAGTAAGAGTTTGTTCGCGAGTGCATCAAGTTTTTGGCGCCGTTGCCGGGGAACTCTTTTCGAGTTGCTATTTCGAATTCCGGAGTCTATTACTTTTACTAATTTTCTATAAACTAAAAAAAAACTAAAAACTTTATTTTAAATAAAATCAAAAACAAAAAAAAGAGTTTATTTTGTTTTATTTTTGTTTGGGTGTATGACCCGTGGACAACCCTCTGAGTATGAAGATTTTGACTTCGACCCTGAGATCGAACGCTCTCTATCGGAGAACCCTCTGTTGTAGTTATGGCCGCGCCTAACCCTGCCCCAGCGGCCGAGCGTACTATGTCTTATTATGCCCGGCCTAACCTGGATGATACTGGGTCGAGTATTGTTCGCCCTGCGGTGGCGAATAATAATTTTGAAATAAAGTCGAGTGTCATTCAAATGGTCCAAAACGCCGTGCAGTTCGATGGAATGCCAGATGAGGACCCGAATGTCCACTTGTCCAATTTCTTGGAGATATGCGACACCTTCAAGATTAATGGCATCACTGATGACACCATTCGCTTGCGCTTATTTCCTTTTTCCCTTAAATCTAAAGCCAAGGCGTGGTTGAATGCCCTCCCGCGAGGATGTATCACCACGTGGGCTGAGTTACCGGAACGGTTCCTAACGAAGTACTTTCCGCCCGCAAAAACTGCAAAGTTGCGGGCGGACATTTCTTCGTTTGTGCAAAACGATCCTGTGTCTCTATACGAGACTTGGGAACGGTTTAAGGAATTCCTCCGCCGGTGCCCGCACCACGCGCTGCCAATGTGGTTTCAAGTTCAAATTTTTATAATGGGCTTAATTTTCAGACGCGTCAAATGATTGACGCGGCTGCCGGGGGTACGCTAAACAACAAAACCCCCCAAGCCACCCAGGCTTTATTCGAAGAGATGGCTATGAATGGAACGTCCCGCGGGGATGCCCAAAGCCGGCGGCTGGTCTTTTTGAAGTGGATGCCACTGCTCTTTTAACCCTTCAAGTTGAAAGGTTAACAAAGCAGGTGGCGGAGATGTCTGCTGCCTCCTCCACTCCGCCTTATTTTATTCCCCCTAACGTCTGTGTGGGTGAAGAGTTCGTGGATTTCATGTGAAATTCGGGTCATCCTTCCTTCAACCCCAACAACAACCCTTATAGTAATAACTATAATCCGGGTTGGAGGAATCACCCCAATTTCTCTTGGAGCAACCCGAATAATGCTCACCGCCCCCTATTTCTTATGCGCCTCGGATTTCTGCCTCCTCCTCCTCTTCCAAAACCCTCCCCGATGGAGGAAAATTTTTCGAAGTATATTGCGTCCAACGAGTCAAATATCCGGAACATCACCGGATCGCTAAAAACTCTCGAACAACATGTTGGACAGCTGGCGAGGATGATGTCCGAGCGCGCGCTCGGGGCACTGTCGGGAAACACGGAGCCCAATCCGTGGGAGAACGCCAACGCTATAACCCTCCGTAGCGGAAAGGAGGTGGTCGATCCAAAACGAACCGACCCTCAGGGTTTCTGATCGGCCTCCCCCTACGCGTTTCAGGGAAGCTTCTACCCCCCCCCCACTTTATTTTCTTTGTGTATATTGTCTTTCCTCTTGTTCCACATACTTACGTTACAACATTGGCGACAATGTTGGACTTAAGTATGGGGGTATTTTCGTGCTTTACTTTCTGCACTTCAATTTTTCTGCATTTCAAAAATACAAAAAATACATATAACAACAAAACAAAAACAAAGAAAAAATCTTAAAATGAAAAACAAAAAAATTAATTTAAATGAAAAAAATGAAAAATCCAAAAAAAATTTACATTTTCTTTTTCTTTCTTTTTTCCAAAAACTCAAAAAAATTATAAAACAAAAAATAAAAAAAAACAAAAAAAAATATATTTAGTTTCACTTTGTAAATATTTTTTGTACATATTCTCTTTTTGTAAATACTCTTTTCTCTCTCCCCCTTCCTCATTCTTGTAAAAACCTCTCTTTTTCTCCCATGTTTTTGTACATAGAATGAAAATTTTCTTAAAAAAAAATATATAAAAATAGATAATAGTTCAAAAAAATTAATTCATAAAAAAATTGAGTAAAACAAAACAAAAATACAAAAAAAAAGAAGATAATAAATGAAAAACAAAAAAATGATGATAAAAACTATAAAAAAAATGTTTTGAAACAAATAAATCAAACATTCCCTCCTTAAACTTTCCTGCTATCCAAAAATTCTGTTTTGAGTTTATTTATTTGTGAATACTATTAATTCTCTGTTTTCTATTCGTTTGTTAATTATTGAGTGAAAAATTTAAATAGCCGGTGTTAAGTTTAAAAGAATTCATTATGCTTTGTTAAAAATAGCGAACTCATTTTAGGCACTACTTCTAATTTTTCATTGATAGGCGCACGTGTATTATGTTAGGAAATAACGACTATAAAATTCAATTATACTTACTTTTAGCTTTCTGAAAAACAGGAACGTACAAATTATTAAGGTTGCTCTCAAACATTTTTAGGATTAAAAATCTAGTTTTCTTTTCTCCCCTTACCTTATCATGACCTACTTGGCATGATAAAATTTTCTATCCTTAAAAGATCCTATGTCAATGGGAATAAGATTTCATTCCGTAAATATAGGCAACCAATAATTTAAAAAGATTATATGTTATGGAGTAAGAGGATAAAATTCATTACTCCTACACATATGCATTCGGTCAATTTTATTCTTATAAAGTTGAAAAACAAACATCATATTTGAAAAATAAGATTTCGTTTTCCTAATAATCCAAAAGAAAAAAATGGAGGTTCGAGAAAAAATTACCTCACCTCAAAATCAAAATCCTCTTCATAAACTCACTACCCCCTTATAGCCAATTACACGATTCTAGAATTAATTCAAAAACCTATTTCAGAGCATAATTAGTAAATTGTATTATTTCTAGTAACACTCCTATAAGCTAGAGTTCATATAATTCCAAACTATTTTCGTTAATCTAACCATTATAAATATTTCCTTCTATTTGATTACATCAAGAAGTCTTTTGGCCAAAACTTTTGCGCTATTTAAATCATCTACATAATTTTAGGACTTAACTCTTACACCCCGTATATTTATTTCGATCTCTCTTATAATTGATTAAGTGGTAGCTAAACTTAGAGTTTTTTCTATTCCTTATAAATTCACCTCAAACTTTTGTTCTGGAATAGCAAAAGCTTAAGTATGGGGTTATTTGATGAATTCTAAATATACGTATTTTTGTGCAGATTAATTTAGTCATTTTCATTTATTTTCGTCGTTTTTACTTATTTTTGTTCAATAAAATGCTCTTATTCTTGTAAATTTACTACAAAATTGTTTTATTTTATTTTTCAGAAAAATTCCAAAATCTGCCAAAATTGGGCAGTACACGCCCGTGTCATTTGGATCACGCCCGTGACCAGGGCGTGACAGCTCAAAATCCCGTGAAGTTGTAAATTTCTGAAGTAAAAAGCTTGACAGGCCTGGAGTCACGCCCGTGTCACCCGACATGGGGCGTGACACAAGCCCGTATCCACTCCATTCGACGAATTCAGTTCAACGATCGTCGAACCCGCGACACTCCCAGAGTCACGCCCGTGACCTAGGGCGTGACTCAAGCTTAGCTCGACGATTTCAACTCGACACTTTCCGCTCGACGATTGTCGAGTGTCGACACCAACCAACACGCCCAGCATCACGCCCATGACCTTGGGCGTGACTTCACCACCTGGCCCGACAAGATGCTGCCGAAGACCTTCGACGCAACCCGCGCCCGGTTCTACCTCCCCGACACGCCCAGCATCACTCCCGTGACCTGGGGCGTGACATCCTCGAACTCAGCCCGAAGTCAACTTTCCTATCAAATCGTCGGCCGCCATCAGGAATTGTAGTGACACGCCCCCCCCCCCCCCGACAAGCCCGTGTCGGAGGGCGTGTACTTAGAAGTTTTTGCCTATAAATTGCCCATTTCTGTAAGGACCGGGGGTTCCAATTTTTGAACCATTTTGTTGACTAGGGCTGCTGTTTGGAGCTTGCTTAGTGGTATGTAAGGACCCCCCCCCCCCTCTCCTTTTTAAGTTTGTATGTTTTGACTCTTGTAATCAACCCTTTTTTGTAATAAAAATCGTTACGATTTCATCCTTACATGCTTTAAAATTTCTCCAAAAAGCCTCCTTTTCATCAATCTTATGTACTTTTATTTTCATTTTCATGCTGCGTGTGTGCGTGTATGAGCTTAAACTTGCGAAATTTATGTTTTTTAAAACGAAAACCTTTTTATTTTACTTCCATTTTTATCAAATTTCTAGCCGTTACTATGGCCCCTTTTTTATCATATTCTTTAAAGAATCGGTTAGACTTAGGGTTTTACTTTCATTTTCTGTTTTTACACCTTTTTAACCCGATTTACAAAGTTTTAAAACAGATAATGCGTTATTATAATTTTTCAAGAACTTAGAATTTTTGCAATTACAAAAAAAAAAATTTCGCTCGAATAATTTTTATTTTCACTTTTTAAGCATTTCTATCAAAATCTACCGGTGAAAATGTAAACGTTTTAATTTTTCAGGCACTTGCCTTTGTCACTTTAATATGAAAACTTTTTGCTCAAACAATTTTTATTTTGCCTTTTTATGCATTTCTACTGCATTTCAGCGGTAGAAATGCAGTCATTTTAGTTTTTCAATAACTTTGTTTTTCTTATTTCTCGCCTGTGTGTGTGAGTGTATGAGAATAATGTTTTGATGCTTTGTTCAAATTATGTAGAATGTGTGAGTGTAGATGTTAGCTTTTCATGCTTTATTTTTCATGCTTTATTTTATCGTTTTCTTTAATTATGTAGAGTGCGTGTGTGTAGGAGATAGTTTTATTGCTTTCTTTCAATTCATATAGAGTGTGTGTGTTTGTGTGCATTTATTTCCGCCTACTCGTTAAGAGTTAAACGGCGCATCGTTTTCATTTCCCGCCTACTCGTTTGAGTAGGACTTGTAATTTTCTTTCTTTATTTCCCGCCTACTCACTTGAGTTAAATGGACGGACTTTATTTCCCGCCTACTCGTTTGAGTAGGACTTGTACTAGAATTTATTTTCGCCTACTCGTTTGAGTTAAATGGCGTATCTTTATCTCCCTGTAAATATTTGAGAAAGCCCTGTAATCGCATTTATTTTCTCCTACTCATTTGAGTAGGACTCAGTTTCATTTCAGTCCTACTCATTTGAGTAGGACTTGCAATTTTCAGCTTTTATTGCCCGCCCTCACTCGTTTGAGTGGGACTTGCAATTTCAATTATGCAAATTTCTTTTATGTGTAACTTAGTTTTTGTTCTATTTATAATTTGTAGTGTGCGTGAGTTCTTGTTTTAGCTAACTTTTCAGCATTCTAAATGTTTGTTATTTTTTATGTCCTCTTCTTATAATCATTTAGCGTTTAATTTCGAACTCGCGCCTCACTAAATTATAAAGCCATCCCCATACCGATGTGTGGCTAATCGTTATTAGCCTCGGCATCAAAGGGCATTGAGACATTTAAAATGATTTGTAATAATTGAAGCTATTTATTTTCACTTTAATTTAAGGACTTAAGATTTACCTCGGGTTAACGACGCGTAGGACCACAAATCAATGTGTGGGACCTATTTCCGTTATCCATACACTAGCTAGCCGAGAGGCCGTGCATATGGACAGATCACCCCTGGGTAAATAGAGTTGCGTGCATACCCTCAAGAGAGGACAAGCGTAATTCTACCGGATTGGGTTCCCCACCCAATAGCGGGGTTCTTAGCGTAAAGCGGGCATTAAGAGGAATCCTTCGTCGGACTAACGTTCGGTCGAATAGTCTTAACGTTCAGGTGAGTAATATTCCTAGAGATAAGTGCGCTCACATTTGTGGAACCTCCACGGCCAAGTTGCCTTTTATCAATTTGAAAACTAAGTCCTATAATTATTAAAATTTATTTTAGTCTTAATCTGATTCGATGCCGAGCGTTAACCCTTCATCGAATATTTTCTAAATCGTTTTTTCGCTCCTTTACTTTTTCCGTCTTTACTTAATTAAAACATACACCTTACTTTCAGTAAAATAATAGTCCACCCGGAGGAGTAAGAATAGTCAACACGACCCCGAGAACAATACGACCTCGGTATTCCCCCGAATATCGAGTACTACTTGCGATAGGTGCACTTGTCTCCTGTAGCACGCCCGCGGCGATCGACTCACCGAACCAACCACAGTAAGAGTTTGTTCGTGGGCGCATCACCCTTACCCTGTAAATAATTGTGACAACATGGGTCAGCAAAGGCTGACCTCAACTTTATAACCAACACATCTCCTCCCAATCATCGCTAACGGACCCCAGGGTACTCCATCACACTGCAGGTCAGCACTTCGTATGTAATAAATAATACATGTAAAGCTATAAATAGGTTTGGATGACCCAAGCAAACAAACATGTTTTATATTGAGCAAGTAATAAAGGAGGCCTACAATGCAACATGAATGCAATCATGAGTTTCACCCAAGCCACCCTAAATCGTATGCTTCTAACATATCATCATCAAATCGGGTACTTCCAATTTCCCCATCGGCGTTCAAGCCGCAAACACAAGGGGACTCTATTTTCCCCCAAGCAGCATACAAGCCGCCACACGGAACTCTTGCCTTGGCCCCACCCGCGTATGGGTCTCAAACACCGTGCTTGCCTGCAAACTCTGACTTCTCACGTCAGGGTTCCGCCATTTAAACAAACAAACCAATGATAAGAACCCTTGATAGACGCCACACATTTGTGACGACCCAGGCCTGGCTCCAAAATCAGGACCAAGTCCACTGAAGGAGACCCAGCGGGACCCAGCTGGTGTCATCCGGGCTTGTCATAAGATTGGAGTACTCGTAAGTTCCACAGAAGGAAGGAAGTGACCTGGTTCATATATCTTATACTCGTAAGTTCCACATTTGTCTTAGGATAGTACTTTGGAGGATGAGAACCTGGTTCATATATCTTATACTTCCTAAAATGTAATCACCTTTTAACATTAGCCACTTCATGCTTCTCTCACTCTTCTCTACAGTAGTGAATCCTCCTGTCCTCATTTGCCAAATCTATTAGTGTGAATGTGTCCACTATGATTCCTTTGGAGTTGGGACTCCATTATTAAGCATACTCTTTGTTTTTCTATTTGGTTCAGATCTTCTAGCAGAGGAACTGTCCCCATATCTTCTTTCTTTTCTGAGGTGGTTTAGAAGATTCTCCAATGAATTCCACCTTTTCCTCAGCAATACCTAACCAAACATGTTGGTTGGCACCAGAAGGCACATAGTTTTCTTCTATAGGCTGTTGCTCAAAAAATTCTATTCCTCTAGTATTGAAACCTTCACCTCCAGTAGGAATATCCCTTCAACAAGTGCCTCTTGAGTTGTAGCTATTCTTGTTAGTTCCTCATGTAGCCATTTGATGTTCTGTAATGTGCAGATGTTGGCATTGCGCACATGGGTGGCAAATTCCTTAGATAGTTCACTCATTCTCTTTTGTTGTCTACCCTCCCATGTTCTGACTTCTGAACTGAGAGTCTGAATGATATCAGCTTTGTAGCTTCCAATCTTCCTGTCAATGTGGTGCATGCTTGCGTCACGAGAGTGGATCATTGTATCATGGAATTTGGAGAGATGAGTAATTTCAATGAAGACTATGCTGATGCTTTTGATCAAATGGTCGATGGCCTTACCCCCTTGGGCTAGCCATTCAATAAGGGTAGTTTTTAGCTTGTCCATATTATACCTGAATCTGACCATAAGATCGTTCTTTGTCGACAGGAGCTACTTTGTCGCTAGCTTGTTTCAAAGAACGGTTGAAATGATCTATCTGCTTGGCTAACATACCCTCAATAGGATTTATTACAGGATTATCAGCAGGAGGGGCACACATATCCTGAGTGTAACGACCCTAGCCGATCCAATGTGCAAATGTCATGGCTCCGCTCTAGGCAATATTACCGGGCTGCATCCCAAGCACCCCAACCCCTACCCAGCACAATGGCGGGTTGTTGGTGGACACAACATCCCTTTGATGAGGCAAACACGATATTCAAGTGAGCACCAAGGGGACTTCACAGGAAGTCACGCGTCCATGTACAACTCCAGCCCGAGCACTCTTAACTATGGAGTTTTCGAACTTCTCATCACCAATTGACCTCTTGGGAAGTCCCATGGTGCGCGCTTGACTATCGAGTTTGCCTCATCAAATGGAGGCTGTGGCGACCAACAACCTGCCAGAGTGCTGGAGAGGGGTTGGGGTGTTTGGGATACATCCTGATAACGTCGCCTATAGCGGTGCCGTGAAATTGTCACGTTGGATCGGCTAGGGTTGTTGCAATAAAAAGTTCACTTTTTGTGACGGCCCAGGCCCGACTGCACTCGGGACCACGTCCACCAATGGAGACACAGTGGGACCCAAATGGCATTGTCTGGCCTGCAGCCCAAGAACACCAACCCCTCTTCAGCCCACCATTGGGTTGTTTGTTTCCACAAGCTCCCTTTGATGAGTCAAGCTCGATAGTACAACGCGCACCATGGGGAATTCCTAGGAGGTCACCCATCCCAATACTACTCCATCCCGAGCATGCTTAACATTAGAGCTTTTACAACACTCATCACCAATTGAGCTAACAACCCATCCGTCACATGGAATATAACAGGAAGTCCTGTCGGGTCCCCACACCATATTCCACGGATAGTTAGTGGAGTTTCATACTAATACCAAATTACTATAACAAAATTTTGAATCCTAACACAGAGCATTCTAGCGGAAGCTTTAAAAGTAAGTTGGAAGAACCCATCACAAAACATGAATGTCCACTAGAGTCCAAAATAGGAATGAAAGTAATAGCATACAAAGAGTCTTAGCCTTACGAGCTTACACCTGTTTACTTAAACAATAAGTGTTTTATAGACTTAGGTACGCAGGACGTCCACACATGAAAATAGTAAAGGAAAAGACTTAGCTTTGGCCTTTAAGGGCCAGCATAGCAACAAGGGCTTCAGCCCGCTACTTGTAAATTGGCTCACCTATTCCTGCATAAGAACAATCCACTAAACAGTGGCAAAAAAAGCAACAGTCAGCTAAGGCTGACCAAATTATAACGATCCCTCCCGTAACTCGGGTGACGGTGCTCCTTCCCTGCATAGCATTAGCAAAACCATACATGGCTACGAAAGTGCAATATAAGCACACTTCACCAAAGACATTGGTGCAATGACCACACGCCCCAGACACTCAGGGCATATTATCGGTGTACTGGACAAAACCCAGGGTCCCATATATGTACTCAGTGACGACCAACATACATGAGCATTAAATATTCTTTCCAACTCAGGGCCTAAGACTCGTAACTATGGCTATGATAGGTAACACTCCCCAAAGGTCGATCAACATAGCTACTGGGTACAGTTCGGTCATATCCCATTGCTCAAATCACCGGGCGCAAAAAGCCACGATGCGGGTCGACCTCCACTTTGCCATTCCAACACACATAACCGCATTATGTTCACTAGCTACCTCTCAGGTCACCAAGTTGGGCTCTCTAAGCACTCATCTCACCAACACTGGACCCAGGTCTCGATTTGACAGGCCTCACAACAGCACTCTCACTGAGCTACCGCCAGCCGTAACACTACCGTCGCGCAGTACATTGCAGAAATTTGATTCTGCCCGAATTTTCAGGAGCTTCTTGGAGTCAGTCCCCAAAGTTCCCAGCTGCAATCTACCGCGTAGAAACCCGAATAACATGCAGGGCAGATTCTTCTTCGGCAAAACATGCAAATGAAAAACATCACCAATCTAGACCAACCTATCCGGATGGGCTTCACACACCATGCCTATGTTTGTACTTCGATTCCGAACTCTAAATACAAAACTACGGGGATACACTGTATCTATCAGAAGGAAGACCTCACGCTCACCGCACACTCGTGAGAGAGGGTTTCCTTTGCAAAAGGAAGAGGACTTCACATGTCTATGTAGAAAATCGTTACCCTTTGCGCTCTCTTCGGTGTCATGCCAAAGATCTTAGATTGATGAACGCGAGCACAACGATCTTTAATCCACAGATCTAGACAAGTCTTGTGAATCAGAGCTTCGGAACTCCAAAGGTGGCGGGATCTCCTTCCATTTCTTCCTTCTTCACTCTATCTTCTCTCTAACACTTTGAAAGAGTATATCCAAAGGAAAAGTGATATGTAAACCTATAATCTCAGCCATATATCCACAAGGGTAACCTCTAGCCGTCAGATCCCTTATTAAAATAAATTGATGGCCATGATTCGCTCCAGAACTCAGTTTACGAGTGTTATCGTCGGGCGGTAAGAAGTTACCGCAGCGCGATACCTCAATCATTTAACTTCTTATGGACGCGACCGCTCAAAACACAAATCGGGCATTGACACGTGGATGCATCATAACTACACTGTTACCCCTATGCGGTAGGAATAACGCTGCGTCGTAGCCAACCCGAGAACTTGGCCAAAAAAAACTCCAAAGCTACCGCCAGTGCAAAATCTACTGTTGTGCTCTAGTTAGAGCTGAGGCGTTGAGAGCGTTGAGTGATCCTAGCTACCACCAGGCGGTAGTCACTACCGTCGGGTGGTACCTTCCTTAAAAGTGGTTCCTGAACCTTGGGGCATTACAATTCTCACCAACTTGAAGAAATTTCTCTCTTAAATTTGAGGTTACAGGTAAATTTAAAAGAAAATAGTAGAACTGATTACCTTAGAGATAAAGATCAGAGATGTAACAACCCCATTCGTTCATATAGTATATACTAGAAGGTCCGGCCGGGGCCCCACAACATATACCATAAAACAGGCGACGAAGTTACGGAGTGATACCAGAGTTGCACATCCTAACACATATGCATTCTAGAGGAAGCCTATAACACCTAACTTGAACGCCACCCTGAATGTCCACCATATAAACAACACATTTATATACAACAGGAATGTCAGCAAATACAAAGTCAGGTGGCCTTATGGCCTTACAAGTCTCTTTACAACTGTGGATTTGAACATTGGCGCGTAGGCCAGCCACATATAAATAAAACACACTATTTGCTTCGCGTTCAAGGGATAGCGGCAGCAGTAGCAACAACAATAGCAGGGTCATCAGCCTTTATGTGTCCCGCTTGTGTCTCCAGCACTTGTGCAAGGACATTCCACCCAACGGGGGAAAACAAGGCAACGGTCAGCATTCAGCTGACCACTTTTATAATGACCATACCGCTTTCCCGGGGCAGTGGTATTTCTCCCCTGCAGGCATAGCATTTCACAGGCAGATATATATATATATATATATATATATATATATATATATATATATATATATATATATATATATATATATATATATATATATATATATATATATATATATATATATATTCATACATTGTGCTCTCCCGCACATATATTCCATCACAACCGTCAGCCATGCGGCCCGACAGTACGTGCACTCAGGGCATATTCTTGGTGTACCAGCGAACTAGTTGCCCACCACCGTATCAGGGTCGCGACCAAAAGGTAAAACATTGAGCATTTACTCCACGACGTGCAACCGAAGTTTATAGTCTTAGTGAACCGGGATTGGCCCGTAGCCTCCCATTATATCACGACGCGCAGGCCAAAGACTCTCGCTATGCGCTCCAACAGACTGCACCTTCTGGTCTCATGTCGGACGGACATAACGTAGGTCGGATCATCCAACCCCCCCCCCCCCCCCCCCCCCCGTTTCTCAAATCGCCTTGCCATCACTGAGTACGGCGTACTCGTGGCTAAATAAAGGTGTGGGTCAGTTTAATCGAGCCTGTTTGGCATAAAGCCTGGGTGTTTTCCTGGGCGCACCAGTACTTATCATCACACTCATTACATATCACACATCAGAGGGCCTTTCCTGGGCACACCAGTACTTCCTGCTACTCTCTTTCGCAGGTACAACACCAAAAATAGCACATGTGTCAACGGTGGTTTCCTGGCTTACCACGCAAGTACTTGCTGCTACTCCCCTTCACAGGTACCACACCTGAACTGCAATCATTACAAAAGGGTATTTCCTGGACTTCCGATCCAGTACTTCCTGTTACTCCCTTTCACAGGTATAACCCAATAGCACAAGCAGCACAAGCATCACATGGGTATTTTCCTGGACTACCACTCTACTACTTCCTATTACTGCCCTTCACAGTTCTAACCCATTGACTCCTAAACTATACGTTTATCACGGAGTCTTCTCTGGTGCATATATGTAACATCACCAATCCAGACCAACCTATCCAGATGTGCTTCACACAACATGCCTATTCCGTACTCCTTTTCCGGATCTATATGCCAAATGATTGGGGATTCCATGAATCTACCCAATAGACACCCATAATAAGCCACCCTCTGGCGGGGGAATCCGATGCACATTCCAAAAAGGAAGCCTTCACGTGGCTAGGAAGGAAAGTCGTTACCCTTGAAGACCGTTTCGGTGCCATGAGCTCCTAGCTGGCTGGAAAGAAACACAATATATTTTCCTTCACAAAGCTAGCCTCAGATTTCTTGCCGAAACCCAGTAGCACCATGGTGGCCAGCTCCTCTTCCTCCTTCCTCTCTTTCTCTCTCTAGGAGTTTAGAAAGATGAAGGCGAAAATGACATTGAGAACTTCCTTCTCATCCACAGCCTTAAGGAAGTAGGGAGGCACCTCAGCCCTTGGATCACAGATGAAGAAATGGACGACCAAGATTTTGCCACAAAAGGCTATTTTTGCCTGACACGGCCTGTGACACGCCGTGTCCCAAGCCGTGTACCTCAAGCGGTGCTCAACCGACCTATCCAGTTCAGTACACGCCCATGTGACACGCCCATGTCACGGGCCGTGTCACCTGACATGCCATCAGCCACGCCTGTGTTTAGGGCCTTGTACATCAGGCTGCACAAAATCGAGATCAACCCGAGGGGGATACGGCTAGTGACACGCCCGTGTCACAGGCCATGTACCCTAAGATACAGCCGTGTCCCGCCCGTGTTCACCAGGCCTCAAGGCCTTGGGCACATCCCGAAAAGGACATGGCCTGTGACACGCCCGTATCCCAGGCCGTGTGCCCATACACGACACTAGACACACCCCAACTGAATTTCATTGAGCTGAAGTTTGTCGACCCGCAGAGTATATGGCCTCTGACATGCCCGAGTCAGAGGGAGTGTGCCCTCATTCTTCCAACGAACGGATTTTCGTCGAACACTCGACGGCTGCTCACCCGAGCAGGACACGCTCTGTGACACGTCCATGTCCCAGGCCCCCAATTTTGCCCAACTCTGGAATTTAGGGTGTTACAACTCTCCCCTCCTTACAACAATTTCGTCCCCGAAATTTTGCAGAAAGTAAGGAACTCAATAGAGGAGGTTTTATTATTCACTACAACATGACACGCACTACACAACAGTTACACAAAGAGCTTGGGACACTCAGCCCGCATGGTCTGCTCTCGCTCCCATGTGAGTCTGTCACAGCCGCAATTGTCCCACTTGACTTTGCCCATCCCGACCGTCTTGTTCCGTAACTATTTATCGACATGATCTTCAATCTGAATGGGCCGAACTTTCGTCGTTAGCCCATACTCCACCGGCATACGATCATTCTCGATCACCTGAGCTGGATCTTTAACGGCTTTCCCAAGCACAGTGATCTGTCATACATCCTGTAATCCACCCAAGTCTGCCGAAAGAGCTAGACGAGATGTAGCTTCCCCAACTTGTTCTACCACATCAAACAGACCAAGGTAGCGTGCACTCAAGTTTTGCAGATGTCAAATCCTGGATACGCCTTTGAAGAGTGTGGTAGGCAAGTATACTCAATCGCCTACCGCGAACTCCATGTTCCGGTACTTGGCATTGCAGGATTTCTCTTGACGCTCTTGAGCTACTAGTAGCCTCGCACGAATAGCATGTCTCGTCGAGTTCGCTTCCTTGACTTCGTTACTCCTAGACACTTTGGATTCGCCTGATTCTATCGAAGCAAATGGAGTACGACACTTCCAATCATATAGCGCTGGTGCCATATCGATGCTCGCTTGGTAGATATTGTTGTAGGAAAACTCCACCATATAGAGAGAATCTTCCCATCTCTTGTCAAGTGCCAGGATGCACATTCGGAGCATGTTTTCCATTGTCCTATTAATCCGGTTAGTTTGGCCATCGGTTTCGTGCTGAAAGGTTGTACTAAATGTCAACTTTATGCCCATAACTGATGGATTAACCTCCAATTAGTTGATGTGAACCGTTCATCACACTCATTTCCGATGCTCTGAGGAACAACACGCAGCTGTACACTCTACTCAACATAACGGTGTGCAGAACTTTTCACGGAATCGTCCCGTTTGTTCCGAAGGAAGTATGCCACTCTCGTCCACCGGTCTACAATCGCGCAGACTGAACCAGTCCCGTGTTGAGATCTCGGCAAATCGGGCATGAAAGAACTTCCATTCCGAAATAGGAAATGAGTTCCAAAAATCGCTAGGCTTCTGGCATTCCGCCGTCACCAATACACAAGTTTGGCATTTGGCCACATAATGAACGACATCTTTCTTCAGTCTTGGCCATCAGAATAGCTTCTTCAAATTTCTGAACATCTTTGTGCTCCCAGGGTGACTGGAGTACTACATATCCTCTTTCCTCAACTTACCCAAATTTAGGACGCGCAACCGGTCCTATTTTCGCAAAAGACCGTCGTCTCAGGAGCCTTCGCCATCTGGCCCAAGTTTAGCATAGCGTTGGAGACTTTCATCCAGTTTCGTTGCTTGTCGAACCCTATCCGCAAGGTCATGTTGTACTTTCGTCCAGTTCAAACATGCACTGGATGTAGCATTCTTGTCAACACAAGAAAGGTCTAACGTTTCTAACTCCTGGATTCGTCGTTCATGGTGCCTTTGTAGCCACTTTACCCTTGACAGAATTCTCCAACTCAGGGTATCAACGACTACGTTTCCCTTCCTGTGAGTATAATTCATTTCGAAGGTGTCGTCCCTATAGAAACTCCACACACCTTCGTTGTTGCATTTACAGTTTTCGGCTCTTGTGGTCCGTATAGATCTCCAATTTATGCCATAAAGATAATGTTGCTATAACTTTAGAGCAAAGATCACCGCTGCCAACTCTAAGTTGTGGACAGGATGCAATTGAAATGAGCTATAAGCAATCACTTTCCCATTTTGTAGAAGAACACAGCCTAAGCCGCTTCCTGAAGCATCACGGAAGATCTCACATCCGTCAATACCATATGGCGACATCAACCCAGGTGCTGTGGTTAGTCGACTCTTTCGTTCTTTCAAAGTTCACGTACACTCTGGCGGCTAACCGACCTTCTGATCCTTTTTTGTCAGTGTGGTCAAAGGCAAAGCAATTCGCGAGAGGTTTGCAATACACCGTCGATAGTAGCCTGCAAGGTCAAGGAAACTGCTGACTTCGGCCACTAAAGACATCAACAACTTCTGTATGGCTCCTCTTTGTTTCTGACATATCCACTGTTATGCCTTCTCTCCATACCACATAGACCAGAAAAGTCACCGATGATAGCCAAAACTTACACTTCAAGACCTTGGCATCGAGTTTATTACTTTGCAATGTCTACAACACCAACCGTAAGTGGTTTTTGTGATCAGCGTCAGATTAAGAGGAGAGTACCTCAAAAGATCAGTAATGCACATGATCACAAACAAGTTTAGGTACTCTCGGCACGTTCGGTGCATCAGGTCCATGAACAACAACGGCGAATTGCACAGCTCAAATGACATTGCCGTGAATTCATAATGACCGTATCTTGTGCCAAATGCGGTCTTGGGAAGGTCATCTTCCTGCATGCTTCACGGGTACTCCTTAGATTTCCCATCCAACTTGGGGTAGATGGTTGATACCACCAGCTGATCGACCAATTCGTGGAGTCAGCTGCTTACTCGTTTCTAGCAGCTTAGTCAATTTAAGAGAATCAATAGATACTCGCAAATCACCATCTTTCCTTTTTAAAAGAAGAATAGGTGCGCTCTAAGGTGACATGCTTGTGCGTATACATCCCTGCACCAGCAACCCTTGCAATTGGATTTTCAACTCAGCCATTCCTTCGGCATGACATGATACAGCGAGCGGGCCACAGGTTTTGTACCTGGGACCAATAGAATAGAAATCGATCTCTTGCTGGGGTGGTAGCCCAGGAAGATCCTTAAGAAACACAACACATCCGCAAGCTCCCATATCGATAACGCAGATGAGTCCAAACACAATTCCCAATGTCCAAGTTGCACCGCCAAAGTGCAACCTTGTTGCAAACCATTCATTCAGTAAGAACATCCATCCATGATCAAAAATGCTCTCACCAGTGTATTCCAAATCACATCACACACACAAGCTACATACACAGTATGCAATTAGAAAAGCAAGCAACGATGTTATCACTTGTGCCAATGCCAGGGGTAAAGGCGTAGGAGTGCGCCTGGGATGCAGAGGACTTTACCACTGCTTTTCCCGTATCCACATAAGACGGTCCTATATTTTGTTCAACCATTTGTCAACCACTCCTGACAATGATGGGAGAAATTATCCCCATGTAATAGAAAATCAACTGTCTATTCATATTCACGATTACCATACAAACATGTTTAGTCCACACATACATGTATTGTACGCATATAGCACAAACGTAGTAGTGGAAACTGCAAGAAACACTGCTTATTGTACAGACAACACCTGCCCAATCCACAAGTACATGAGTAACACAGTTATTTATATACATCAAGTCTACAGTTCCTTATCTAAGAGTCACTTCGGCAGTCTTGGGCTTTATGTCCTACTTCACCACATACGTAACACTTGTATTACTTCTTTGGCTGCTGAGCACCATTCCAACAGTCTCGGGCGATATGTCCTTGCTCGCCACAAGTATAACAAGTGCGAGTCTCACGTCTCTGCCTCTTGCGTTGAGCAGACTTTCCCACCCTTGGAGCTCTCATTTCCCTGGTCACAGACATTTGCTGGGCTCACGAGGCATTTGCTGGGCTCTCGTCAAGTTCATCTCCAAGAGTCTAGCTGACTCCACCAATGGTTGGAAGCCCAATAGCTTAGGACCCATCAACAAGAAACAAAGTTATTGACGGAGCCCATCATAAAACTGATTGATCTTCGTCTCCACGGTTTCAAACACAAACTCTGGTTGTTGTCTCATTGCAACAAATGCGTGAAAGTACTTGTTGGGTACATTGGTTTAAATGTACCTGATTTGAAGAAGCCTCACCCAACTCAATGATATACATCAAAATGTATTTGATGTGTTTTTGAGTTACTTATGCAGGTTAAGTATTTGCAGGACTGAAGCAAAAAGTTACTAAGTCCATTTGTCGACACCCAGAGGGTAAGTGTCGACACTTAAGAAGACTTGTGTCGACACCCAGACAAGCAGTGTCGACACTTGGAGTCATTGTGTCGACACCTGGGATGCAGAGTCGACACCAGACACAAAGTGTCGACACAAGGAGCTGTGTCGACACTCAATGAAGAAAGTACAGTAAAGCAGTGTCGACACTTAACAGCAGTGTCGACACCCAGTGAAGCTGTGTCTACACCAGAAAGTGTCGACACTTGGAGCTGTGTCGACACTCAGCAAAAGTCAGCAGAGACTAAGTATAAGTGTCGACACCCAGAATAATGTGTCGACACTCAACAGAAGAGTCAGCACTTAAAGAAAGTGTCGACACAAGAACAATGTGTCGACACTCAGCTGAAGACTCAACACTTGAAGAAAGTGTTGACACATGGAGCTGTGTCGACACTTAGCAAAGAACAGAAAGATCAACAAAATATTCTAAGTACAAGTGTCGACACTATGGGAATGTGTCGACACTCAGCTGAAGTCTCAACAGAAGAATCAAGTGTCGACACAAAGAGCTGTGTCGACACTCAGCAAGTATCAACACTGAAGACTATGTGTCGACACCAAGAAGCAGTGTCGACACTTAACAGATTCAACACATGAAGATGTGTCGACACAAAGGAGATGTGTCGACACTTAGAAGAATTCAGCAAAAGATAGAAGATCAAGCACTTGTGTCGACACTCAATTTCAGTGTCGACACATGCAGAAGAAACTGTGTTGAGACATAGAATCTACAACACAAGGAGTTGTGTCGACACCTTGTAGACTTGTGTCGACACTTACACAACTTGTGTCGACACTTGGTCTATAAGTATCGACACTTAAAGACAGAAAGTCTCGACACTTTCAGACAGTTAGAGAACTTTCAAGAACTGACTGGATGACTTGACAGCTGTCGTTCCAGCCGGTCTACAGCATCTGTCAGAGATGTCAGAAGACAGTTATGAACCGGACCAGCCGGTTACCATGAAGAAGACCTATAAATAAGCTCATACAGTCTACAGAAACTGTTGTTGAAGAAGTTGCTGAAGCAATTCAAGAAGTGGTTCACAGAGTTGTTCAAGTTATTGATCAAGTATCAAATCAAGAAGATCTAGCTGTCCAAGTGCAGATCTAAGAAGTTGGAGAAGAGGGCTCCATCCAAGAAATCAGCCGTTGGAACTAAGCTGAGAAGAAGGATTCAGATTCATTCTGGGTCTTAAGAAGCAGAGGTCAAGGATCAACTGCAGAAGGAGTCAATCTAATTGAGTTCTACTTTCAAGAAGCTTTGAAGAAAGCTAAGTCAGATTGAATCCAGCTGAGTTCTTCCAAGGACTCATCAAGAAACTCACAACCTCCCTCTCTTGTATTTGGGTTGTTGAGTTAATAATTGTAAATTCATTTTTATCTTGTAGGATCCTTTGGATCTGAGTGTTTTGTAAGCCTGTAATTATAAAGGCTGAGGGTAGGGCTTGAGAGCCTGAGTGTAGGCCTTGTTGGCTGAGTGTAGGCCTTGGTGGCTGAGTGTAGGCCTTATTGGCTGAGTGTAGTCCTTTGTGGCTGAGTGTAGGCTTTGTGGAAAAGCTGAGTTGTAGGGCCTTGGGCCTGAGGTGTAGGAACCAGTTTGGGTTCTGAGACAGTGGTGAAGTTTGGCCGAATCTAGTACACTGCTAGATAGGCGAAGGGGGAAAGTGGATGTACCCAAAGTTTGGGGAACCACTATAAAACTCTGTGTCTGCTGTGCTGTGCTATGCTGTGTATGCTGTGTAATTGCAAACGTAGAGTAGATTTTGTGTTATAACTGATTGCTGCCATTAAAGTTTAAACAAGAATTAGGTCACCTATTCACCCCCCCCTCTAGGTGTTTAGGTACTATATCTTTCAAGTGGTATCAGAGGGAGGTTCCTTAAAAAGGACTAACAGTCTAAGGAGATCCTGATTGGCAGATTCAGTCTAAGGTAAATTACAGATTCAAGAAACTCAAGAACCATGGGTTCCTCTGAGAATCACAAGAAATTGGGTTCCATGAAATTACATATATGCAGAAAGGAAATCTTTGGGATCTGGAAGGAAAGGGTAAGGCTATTTATGGAGGCCTCAGATCCTAGGATTTACATCACAGTCAAAGAGGGGCCATATGTGCCCATGAAGATATCAGTTCTAGATGCAAATCAGAGAACCCCAAAGGATTTCTCTGAAATGACTAAGGATGAGATTGTCCTAGCCACCATGGACAAAAGGGCACAAAACATTATAGTGAGTGTCATAGATGATGCAACTTTTCAGAATCTAATACACTGTAAGACAGCCAAAGAGATGTGGGACACTCTTATTGTGTATATGGAGGGTTCTGAAGAAGTTAGACAAGATAGAAAATCCTTGCTAAATCAGGAGTATGAAAGTTTTAGACAAGGAAAGGGTGATAGCATAACTGAGTGCTATAAGAAGTTCTACAGAATAGTGAATGAACTCATGTCTTATGGAAGAGAGTTCTGCAATTATGAACTAAATGACAAGTTCCTAAGGTCCCTAACTAAAGATTGGGACACAAAGATTTGTGCCATTAGAGAAATGGCTAAGTTGGGAGAAATTCCTCCACCTACACTGTTTGGCAAGTTATTGTCTTATGAAATGCAGTTGACAGTGAGGAAAGAGCAGGAGAAATCAACAAGAACTGAACACAAGGAAAGAACTATAGCTTTCAAGACAGAAGCCTCCAAAAAGTACATGAATAAGTCATCAACTCCACCTCCAAAGGTAGTTGAATCAGAGTCAGATGAGTCAGTCAGCACAAAATCTGAAAGCAGTGAAAGTGATGAAGACTTTGCTGCCTTCACTAGACATTTTCAGAAATTCTTGAAGAAGAAACAGTGGAGGTCAAGGCCTTCTACTTCAAATGGAAAAGAAGATTTTTATCAGGATAAAAAAGCCTCAAAGAAGGACAGGAAGAGGACTAAATCTAGCAAGGCAACTGTTTCTAAAATAGTGTGCTATTGCTGCAATAGACAAAGTCATGTTGTTGCAGATTGTCCTGAAAAGAGAAAGGAGTCTAGTGACAAGAAGAAGACTCATTTCAAAGGCAAGAAAGAGAAGTCTTTTGTTGCCAAGAAAGAGAAGACTCTATCAGATATCTCTTCTTCAGAAACTGAGTCTGATGCTGAGGCATACATAGGGCTGTTTGCTGAAGAAGAAGAAGAAGAATTCATGCAGATAATGGAGTCTATTTATGAACAAGAAGATAGTCAATGCCAAGGGCTAATGGCTTTGACAGAGCATGACAAAATCCTGGAGCAGCCAGGACCCAGTAAGGTACAAAGTTCAACTTTAAGTTCAGTTTCTTGTTCTAGTACAGAATCAGATTCATCTTCATCAAGTGATGAAAGTGTATCTGAGTCTGAGGATGATATTCATCAGCTGATAGATGAATATAAAGTACTGTTGCAAGCTTACAAGAAGAGCAAGTCCCTAGCCAAAAGTCAGGCAAAGGAAATTGCTGATCTAAAAGCTGCTGCAACAGATTCTGAGAAGCTATTTGATCAAAAGCTTAATGAGATAGCCAGGCTGAAACACATAACATTGATTCAGATGGGGACTATCACCTTTAAGAATGATCAAATCAAGAGTCTGGAGATCAATCTTCATAAAGAGAGAGAGCTTGTTGCTAGGTTTTCTAAACTTAAGTCAGTGTTACCCATAATTGATGAATTTGTTCATCACAAGGGTAAAGCTGGACTGGGCTTTATTAAACCTACAAGGACTAAGCAGTCCAAGTCCAAGTCCAAGGGAAAAGCCCCAACATTCAACAAATCAGCTGTAGATAAGACAGCAAAGACAGTACCTAAGCAAAGGTACAATAAGTTTGAATGTTGGTGTTGTGGCAAGGTTGGCCATTTTGCAATGGATTGTTGGCACAATGCTAGTGCCAAAGTGAGTACCAAACTACCTATTGGAAAGCCAGTATATAGCTTTGTCAAATTGCAAACTAACAAGTACCAAGGACAAAAGAATTCTTTGGGTTCTAAGGTTCATTAATCTGTTTTGCAGGTGAGTCCAAGTGGCCATACCCCAACATGGTACTTGGACAGTGGATGTTCCAGACATATGACTGGAACTAGAGGATTACTAAAGGACTACATTCCAATAAAAGATGGTCCAAAAGTCACCTTTGGTGGTTCTGAAAAAGGAATCATCAAAAGATTTGGTAACATTTCTAGCAACTTGGTTACCATTACTCAAGTGGCTTATGTTAAAGGGTTGAAACACAACCTAATAAGTATAAGTCAATTAAGTGATGTAGGGTATGACATCTCATTTGTTAATGATGGTTGTGATATCAAGAGGTCAAGTGATCAAGAGATCATCTTGACAGGTTATAGGAAGAGGAATGTCTACTGCCTAGACATTATGTGTGAGACCAATGGTTCTCAAGTATGTCTTATAGCAGATGAGAAAGTCTCTCATTGTGTCAAATGGCATAAGAGACTAGCCCATCTAAACTACAAGACAATTGGCAAACTCTTTAGCAAATAGTTAGTGAGGAATGGTCCTCAAGTTAAGTGTGTTAAAGATGGTATTTGCTCAGCTTGTCAAAAGGGCAAGCAGACTAAATCCACCTTTAGAAGCATAGAAAACAAAGATGCTGTGAGGTGTTTATACCTCTTGCACTTGGATCTCTTTGGTCCAATGCCAGTTCACAGCTTAGGTAGGAAGGTCTATACCCTTGTAGTTGTAGATGACTACTCAAGGTTTTCCTGGGTGTTCTTCTTAAGACAGAAATCTGAAACACCTAGTGTCTTCCTTAGCTTTGTCAAGCAAATTCAGAATGAACTAAATAGTACAGTGGTCAATATTAGAAGTGACCATGGTACTGAATTTCAGTCTGAAAGCATGACAAAACTATGTGAAGAATTTGGGATATTTCAAGAATTCTCTTCACCTAGAACACCTCAGCAAAATGGCATTGCTGAGAGGAAGAATAGAACCTTGATAGAGGCTGGTAGGACCCTATTAAGTGATACATCACTGCCAGAGTATTTCTGGGCTGAAGCAGTTAACACTGCATGCCATGTTATAAATAGGGCTACCATCACTAAAGGGCTCAACAAGACCCCCTATGAAGTTGTGAAAGGCAGGAAACCAAACCTATCCTATTTCAGGATCTTTGGTTGCAAATGCTTCATACTTAACAATGGGAAGTCTTACTTGACTAAGTTTGCTGCCAAGTCCCAAGAGGGAATTTTTGTTGGGTACAACAATAACAGTAAGGCTTATAGAGTCTACAACTTGACTACACAAGTTGTAGAAGAATCTGTGCATGTAGTTTTTGATGAGACTAAACTTATTAACAATGAGTTGTCTAGTAGTGTATGCAGCCCCACAGGTTTAACAAAGAAGATGGACAAGCTTACTATAGAAGAAATACCTGCTGCAAGACAGCAAGTAGAAGTCAGTGGCTGTTGTCCAGGGGGAGAACTTCATGTACCAATTGCTGATGAAGTTCAAGGTATACAGCATGATGGAGATGCTGAAGAGGTTCAACCAGAAGTTAGGATGCCTCCAGCCAATAGGCATCTTAGAGATCATCCAGTAGAGCAGATTATTGGAGATCCAAGATAAGGAGTACAAACCAGGAGCAGAAACATGAATGCAGCAATCTACTCCAGTTTTCTATCTCAAGTTGAACCTAAGAAGTTTGAAGAAGCAATACTAGATCCACAATGGACTGAAGCAATGCAAGAAGAGCTTAATCAGTTCAAGAGGTGCAAGGTCTGGGAACTTGTTCCTAAACCTAAAGACCACAATATAATAGGAACCAAGTGGATCTACATGAATAAGATGGATGAACAAGGGGTCATCATTAAGAATAAATCAAGATTGGTTGCTAAAGGATATAGGCAAGAAGAAGGTATTGACTTTGATCAAACCTTTGCTCCAGTAGCCAGACTGGAAGCCATAAGGATGTTCTTGGCCTATGCAACCTATCAAGGATTCAAGGTTTACCAAATGGATGTCAAGTCAGCATTCCTGAATGGTAATCTTAAGGAAGAAGTCTATGTGGAACAGCCTTCAGGTTTTGTTGATCCAACTCTACCTCATCATGTCTATAGACTTAGGAAAGCTTTATATGGGTTAAAGCAAGCCCCTAGGGCTTGGTATGAAACCCTATATAGTTTCCTCATTGAGAACAAGTTCTCAAGGGGGAAAATAGATAAGACTCTATACCTTAGGGAATCTAGAGGCAAAGTTATACTAGTCCAAATATATGTAGATGACATTATATTTGGGTCTACTGAAAGCACCCTTTGCAAAATTTTGCAAAACTGATGCAAGGTCAATTTGAGATGAGTAGTATGGGAGAGCTGAAGTTTTTCTTGGGTCTCCAAGTTAAACAGACTGAAAGTGGTTTATCCATATGTCAGTCCAAGTTCACCCTAGAACTCATAAGGAAGTATGGTATGGATTCATCCAGTACCATGAAGACTCCTATGGGGTCAAGTATGTCTCTTAGCAAGGATGATGCAGGGAAACCTGTAGATGAAACCTTGTATAGAGGGATAGTTGGCTCCCTATTATACTTGACTGCTAGTAGACCAGATATCATGTATACTACATGTGTCTGTGCAAGGTATCAAGCCTGCCCTAAAGAGTCTCATTTGACAGCAGTCAAAAGGATATTGAGATATCTAAAGGGCACTACCTATCTAGGCCTCTGGTACCCTAGGAATGGGGATTTTGAACTAACAGGTTATTCAGATGCAGACTTTGCAGGATGCAAAGAAGATAGAAAAAGCACTACTGGAACCTGTCAATTACTAGGTGGGAGACTAATTTCATGGAGTAGCAAAAAGCAAACCAGTGTGGCTATCTCCACTGTAGAGTCAGAGTATGTGGCTGCAGGAAGTTGCTGTGCTCAACTTCTGTGGATACAACATCAGCTAGAGGACTATGGATTTCAGGTAAGTAGAACTCCACTCTTCTGTGATTCTACAAGTGCTATTTCAATAGCTAATAATCCTGTATCCCATAGTAGAACAAAATATATTGAAATTAAATATCATTTTCTTAGGGAGCATGTAGAAAGAGAAGATATTTTATTAGAATATGTTAAAACTGATAATCAAGTAGCTGATATGTATACTAAGCCCCTAGAAGAAGCTAAGTTCAATAGATTTAAAATTGAACTAGGAATGATAAACTTAGAGTAAGTTTACAGAATAGAAATTGGCTAAGTAAAAAGGTGTCGACACATAGACAAGTCTATGTCGACACAGAATAGTGGTGTCGACACTTCAGGAAATTGGTGTCGACACATCTAGGACGTTGGTGTCGACACTTCAGAATATTAGTGTCGACACATGTCAAGTAGGTGTCGACACATCCAATGTGGTGTCGACACTTAAGTTTTACTCAGAATTTTCTAAGTAAAGTCTCGACTATGTGTCGAGTTATGTTGTGTCGACATATAAACAAGTGTCGACACATAAAATCTGTTGACTAAACTTGTGTCGACACATATGTGTCGAGACATTATAAGTCAGTGTCGACACTTATTGCCAGTGTCGACACATTTTAAGTTAGCTGTCCCGCCTGTTCATCTTCAAAATTAGAAGGGTATAAATAGGGTTTTGTCTTTGTTTGTCGACACGCTTTCAAAGTTTCGAGACCAAACTTCTGTGTCGACACCTCTCTTCTCTCAAGACAAATTCTACAAACCCTAATGGCGCCTAAGCTAGAGGAGAACGTCAACGAAGGATATGAGCTGATGCGCGGCGCTTTCAATGATGCTGATCAAGAAATCCAGGCGGTCGTAACCCTAGTTGCCGATTCTGGGTTAGAATATCTAGTGTCTGAACCTACTAAGATATGGAAGAAAGAGGTACTTGAATTCCTCAATGGAGTAAAGGTGGACGAATCTGGATACAAAATCAAATCCAGGGTTCATGGTGAGAAGGTCAAGGTATCACCAAAAAGTCTGAGGAAGATTCTACAGCTTCCAAGAACCCAAGAGGAAGATGAGATTACTGCTACAAAAACCAGGGAAGCTCTAAATTGGTGTGGACTGGATCCTAAGATGAAGCTTGGATCAGTATTTCTTAGAAAAGGCATGAACAGCCAAGGCAAATTCATGTCTGAGATTGTTGGAAAAGTACTACTCAGTAAGCCAGGAGGGCATGACATAGTGTCTGCCTCTATGTTCAATATAATGACTAGGATTATCTTCACTTTAAGAACTGATTGGTCAGTTATAGTGTTTGAGAAGATTAAGGAAAGTCTGAAGAAGCCCAACCTGGGCAGAATCATAAGTCTTTATCTTGCAGGAACCATACCTGAGGTAATGCACCAATCTGCTGGAACTAAAATCAATCACATGAGAAAAATGGATCTGAGAATTTTCTCTAGATGGGAAACGGTGTTGTCAAAGGAGATGCCAACCCCTGAGAAGACAGTTACTGACAAAGAAATTCCACCAAAGAAGAAAAGGAAGACTGCTCCAGTGGAACAAGTGTCCACTAGCAGCTCTGATAGTGAAGAACAGGTTGTCTTCACTCCAGATGAGCATGAGGAAGAGCCTGCAGTGAAGTCTCCTGCTCCTCAAGATGAAGCTGAGATCCAGGGGGAGCTACCTCAAGCTAGCCCCGTCCACAAGGATCAAAGCCAGGGGGAGCTTCCAGTTGTAGATGAACCCACTACACTGGAAAGTGAACAAGCAACCATCATTATACTAGAGGTAATCACTGAACTAAACACTTTAGATTTTTCTAAAGAAGATACTGATTTGTCTGATGTTAATCAGCAAATTCAGCTGGATAACCAAGTCTCAGATGCTGTCATAGAAGACACATCTACTGTTGTTCAAGATGTTACTGATCCAGTGGTTGAAGAACCAAGAATTTCTCCAGCTCCTTCACCACAAGAGTTTACCATGGAAGATTTATTCCTAAATCTGGATTAAGCAGATTTTGACATGGACAAAGCTGCTGCTGAAAGAGATAATGCTGCTGCTGAGGGGGAGCAAGTGCAAGTTCATGAAGAGCCTGTGAGGCAAGAAACTGAGAAGGCACCTGATGTGCAGCCTGAGAGGCCTCCAAGCCCTAAGGAGAGGGTTGACATAGCCAGTTCCTCAGAATCTGAAGATGAGGAGGCTACAAGGGCTAAGCAAATGAAACTTTATGTATTCAAGAGAAGAATCCAAAGTTATAAGAAAGCTCTACAATCTATTGCACCACAGCCTATAGTTCAGCAAACACCAACAGTTGATTATAGTGCTTTAATGGTGGCAATGCAAATTAAACTGGATGAGCACAGGCAGGCAATAGAGAAGTATGTGGATGAAGGGCAGAAATCTTTGCAATTTGATCTGGCCCAGGACATAAAATCAATAAGATTTGAGATGAATCTTAACAAGAAAGAGATGACAGACTGTTTCCACAAGGGTGGAAATGCAGTGGTGTACTTGGCAACACACTAAGAGAAGATAAAAGCACAAGTGGATGACATAGCATTGAAGCAAGGGTATGTTCTTGAAAATTAGCTAAGGATGAATGACAATCTTACTGCTTCCCATAATGCTATTGTCACATAATTAAAGAACCAGGCTGCTGGACCTTCTACCTCTACTGCTGCTGTTAAAGCTGAATTTGATAAAGTATTCCAAGAAGAACTCTCTGCTGTTAAGACTGCTATCCAAGCCTCCCAGAAGGCCATATTTGAACAACTTCAAAAGCTCAAACCTTTCTTTAAAGATGGAGTCAGATACTTGGATAATCAAATCAGATTTCAGAAGGATGATGTCAGAGATCACATGGCTAGAGAAGTCATAAAGGGGGAGAGAGTGTTAGTCAAGGCAAGCTCTGACCATGCTAAGTGGATATCAAATTCTATCAGAGCAACTCTTGGATATCCTCCTCTGTGTGATGACAATGATGTTGCTGAATCTGGAATTAACCTTGCCTATCTTGGAGATGAGCAACCAGAAGTAGCTCAAGTCATTTATCCTCCTCCAGATTTTGAAATGGTGCATGCTGATGTACAGACCATGTACAGCCCACCTGGGGGCAAGGACAATGTTATTATTGAAAAGGTTGTTCAGCCTATATCTGAAGCCATGCAAGAGGCATTGCAAAAAGAAGAAGAGACAAGATTGTCTAAGAAGAGGTTTAGGGAACAAGCTGAATAAAGGCCAGACTTTGAACAGTGGATCCCTACCTCAAGAAATATCATTTTGACTGCCTGGAAAGCTGCCAAGGATAACATTCAAGACAGGAACAAATGGTTCTCTGAGGCTGAATGGAGAAAACATGAGACTAGACAGGAGGCCATAGTTCAGCATAGAAGGAAGGCAATGATGGGAAAGCTACCTCCTACTGCTCTGGAGCCTAGCAAGTACTTTCCAAAGCCATACCATTATTTTGAAAGACAGAAGATCAAAGCTGAAGAGCTTAAGAAGAAAGATCTGAAAGGCAAGAAGCATGCTGATGCTGAAACTGCTGATGCTCCTGTCGAAGCTAAAGTTCAAGCTGGCAAAGGGATAGTTATTAAAGAGCTTAAACAAAAATATATTTAGAATTTTCTTGAAGTTTATTTTGTAATCTTTTGGATGTAAAACATTTTGTGAACTTCTGAAAATGTATAAGACAGATATTAGAACAATATGTTATATGATTAATCTATTTCATGTTTGTTTTGTGATAATGTCTATGTCTATTTCTTATTTGTTCTGAGATGATGAAATTGTATACATGTGAAATTAATACATGTTTATGTTTACCATGCTGTACATTATCCTGCTTTACATCATTTTGTAATCTTAATTATGAATGGTGTATATCATTGACTAAGGGTTATGACTTCTCCAAATAGGGGAAGATTGTTGGGTACATTGGTTTAAATGTACCTGATTTGAAGAAGCCTCACCCAACTCAATGATATACATCAAAATGTATTTGATGTGTTTTTGAGTTACTTGTGCAGGTTAAGTATTTGCAGGACTGAAGCAAAAAGTTACTAAGTCCATGTGTCGACACCCAGAGGGAAAGTGTCGACACTTAAGAAGACTTGTGTCGACACCCAGACAAGCAGTGTCGACACTTGGAGTCATTGTGTCGACACCTGGGATGCAGAGTCGACACCAGACACAAAGTGTCGACACAAGGAGCTGTGTCGACACTCAATGAAGAAAGTACAGTAAAGCAGTGTCGACACTTAACAGCAGTGTCGACACCCAGTGAAGCTGTGTCTACACCAGAAAGTGTCGACACTTGGAGCTGTGTCGACACTCAGCAAAAGTCAGCAGAGACTAAGTATAAGTGTCGACACCCAGAATAATGTGTCGACACTCAACAGAAGAGTCAGCACTTAAAGAAAGTGTCGACACAAGAACAATGTGTCGACACTCAGCTGAAGACTCAACACTTGAAGAAAGTGTCGACACATGGAGCTGTGTCGACACTTAGCAAAGAACAGAAAGATCAACAAAATATTCTAAGTACAAGTGTCGACACTATGGGAATGTGTCGACACTCAGCTGAAGTCTCAACAGAAGAATCAAGTGTCGACACAAGGAGCTGTGTCGACACTCAGCAAGTATCAACACTGAAGACTATGTGTCGACACCAAGAAGCAGTGTCGACACTTAACAGATTCAACACATGAAGATGTGTCGACACAAAGGAGATGTGTCGACACTTAGAAGAATTCAGCAAAAGATAGAATATCAAGCACTTGTGTCGACACTTAATTTCAGTGTCGACACATGCAGAAGAAACTGTGTCGAGACATAGAATCTACAACACAAGGAGTTGTGTCGACACCTTGTAGACTTGTGTCGACACTTACACAACTTGTGTCGACACTTGGTCTATAAGTGTCGACACTTAAAGACAGAAAGTCTCGACACTTTCAGACAGTTAGAGAACTTTCAAGAACTGACTGGATGACTTGACAGCTGCCGTTCCAGCCGGTCTACAGCATCTGTCAGAGATGTCAGAAGACAGTTATGAACCGGACCAGCCGGTTACCATGAAGAAGGCCTATAAATAGGCTCATACAGTCTACAGAAACTGTTGTTGAAGAAGTTGCTGAAGCAATTCAAGAAGTGGTTCACAGAGTTGTTCAAGTTATTGATCAAGTATCAAATCAAGAAGATCTAGCTGTCCAAGTGCAGATCTAAGAAGTTGGAGAAGAGGGCTCCATCCAAGAAATCAGCCGTTGGAACTAAGCTGAGAAGAAGGATTCAGATTCATTCTGGGTCTTAAGAAGCAGAGGTCAAGGATCAACTGCAGAAGGGGTCAATCTAATTGAGTTCTACTTTCAAGAAGCTTTGAAGAAAGCTAAGTCAGATTGAATCCAGCTGAGTTCTTCCAAGAACTCATCAAGAAACTCACAACCTCCCTCTCTTGTCTTTGGGTTATTGAGTTAACAATTATAAATTCATTTTTATCTTGTAGGATCCTTTGGATCTGACTGTTTTGTAAGCCTGTAATTATAAAGGCTGAGGGTAGGGCTTGAGAGCCTGAGTGTAGGCCTTGTTGGCTGAGTGTAGGCCTTGGTGGCTGAGTGTAGGCCTTGTTGGCTGAGTGTAGGCCTTTGTGGCTGAGTGTAGGCTTTGTGGAAAAGCTGAGTTGTAGGGCCTTGGGCCTGAGGTGTAGGAACCAGTTTGGGTTCTGAGACAGTGGTGAAGTTTGGTCGAATCTAGTACACTGCTAGATAGGCGAAGGGGGAAAGTGGATGTACCCAAAGTTTGGGGAACCACTATAAAACTCTGTGTCTGTTGTGCTGTGCTATGCTATGTATGCTGTGTAATTGCAAAAGTAGAGTAGATTCTATGTTATAACTGATTGTTGCCATTAAAGTTTAAAAAAGAATTAGGTCACCTATTCACGCCCCCTCTAGGTGTTTAGGTACTATATCTTTCAGTACTCCTCAACCATGTCCTCTGTAACACCCCCTATCTGTCGCATAGCATATAGCAGTAGGTCCGGCCGGGGCCCGACGCCATATACCACAGAAAGACCGAGTGGTTACTCATGGAAACCATCCAACCAATCATAACTTCCTACACAGAGCATTCTAGCAGAAGCGATTTAGTAAGTTGCAATAAAGAACCCAGCTCAAAAGCATGAATGTCCACTAATACCAAATAGGAATGTTGTACATACACAAGAACAGGCCTTAAGGCCTTACAAAATGGTTCACTTGATATTACATGATTTACAAACCACGGCACGCAGGCCGGTCATACATGAATAAAAGCAGTAAACAATCCAATTAGGCCTTTGAGGGCCGGCTTCGCAATTTGGGCTTTAGCCTGCTATTGACAGCTTGCTCCAGCAGCACCTGCAAGCAACAAACCATCGCACGGTGGCAAAACAAGGCAACGGTCAGCAATGCTGACCAAATTATAACGATCCCGCCCCCAACTCGTGGCGGCGATGCTCCTTCCCTGCATTTTCATTGGCATAATCGAGCAATATAACAATATTCATTTCATCACAGGCGTAGGCTCATACGGCCACACACCCCGTGCATTCAGGGCACATTCTTGGTGAACACAGTCTAAGTCTGCCGACTCACCACCATCCCTTTGGACGGCCAATCAATGAGCAATTTGTCTTCCCGGCATGGGTCACGGTAATTAATACCATAGACCGCCGAAGACCCTCATCTATGCCAACGACAAGTGTCATGTAACTTTAGGTCTCTTTAACCTGAACGACATAGAACAGGTACGGTTCCTATCTGACCCGTGCTCACATCACAACGGTAATTTAAACCATATGCGCAGGTCAAACTTCTCCCGAGTCCCGTTTCCATCACAATTCACATAACCCAGTTATGTTCAAGTTGGCTCTCAGGCCACCAAGTTGGCAAGATCACGCATCCGCCCAGTTTTTCGGGTGCACCTTTAGGTTAATCCCCAAGGCTCCCTGTTGCAATTTACCATGTAGAAAACCCGAAAAACAACCAATAGCACGGAGTCTCCTCCGGCATTATGCAATGCAACATCACCGATCCAGACCAACATGTCCGGATAGGCTTCACACATCATGCCTATGTCCGTTCTCGCTTACGGACTCTACACAATGGGGACTTTACATATCTACCCGAAGGAACGCCTCCAACTCACCGCAAACTCGCGAGAGCGGGCTTCCTATGCAAAGAAGGAGAGCTTCACATGCTCAAGAAGAGAATCGTTACCCTAGTGTTCTTCTTTGGCGCCATGAAAAAGTAAGCGGATGAAAAGCACCGCACTCTCTTCGCCTCCGTGGATCCGGAGTCGGCTCGCGATTTGGAGCTTCGAAGCTCCTCCAATGGCCGGATCTAGCTTCTTCTTCCTTCCTTGGCTCTCCTCTCTCTCTATACTTTAGAAAGATAACCACTCAAGTAAAAGTGAGGGTTTCAAGTGTAACACCCCCTATCCGTCACATAGTATATAGCAGTAGGTCCGGCCGGGGCCCGACGCCATATACCACAGACAGACCAGGTGGTTACGTATGGAAACCATCTAACCAATCTCAACGTCCTACACAGAGCATTCTAGCGGAAGCAGTTTATAAAAGTTGTAAACGAGAACCCAGCATTAGAGCACGAATGTCCACTATTACAAAATTAGGAATGTATACAAAATACCCAAAATTCGGCCTTAAGGGCTTACAGAATATTTCACTTGAATAATACATGATTTACAAACCTCGGCACGCAGGCCGGTCATACATGAATAAAACAGAAAACATTTCCACTTGGGCCTTCGAGGGCCAGCTTCGCAAAAAAGGCTTTAGCCCGCTATTGACCGCTTGATCCAGCTGTACCTGCAAGCAACAAACCACCGCATGGTGGCAAACAAGGCAACGGTCAGCAATGCTGACCAAATTATAACGATCCCGCCCCCAACTCGGGGCGGCGATGCTCCTTCCCTGCATTTTATTAGCACAAGCGAGCAATGCATATAACCATAGCCATTTCAACACAGACGTTGGCTCGTACGGCCACACGTCCCGTGCACTCAGGGCACATTCTCGGTGAACCGGTCGATGTTACGTCAATTAAAGCCATTAACATTCCAGACTCACCACCGCCACTTAGACGGCCATTCCTATGAGCAATTCGTCTTCCTGGCATTGGTCACGTCAATTTAAGCCATTGACCGCCGAAGACTCACATCTATGCCAACGACGAGGGCCACGTAACCTTAGGTCTCTCTAACCGAACGACATAAAGCGGGTACGGTTCCATCTAACCCGTGCTCACATCGCAACGACAATTTAAGCCATTTGCGGGGGTCAAACTTCCACCGAGTCCCATTCTACCGCAAATCACATAACTCAGTTATGTTCGAGTTGGCTCTCAGGCCACCAAGTTGGCAAGATCACGTATCCGCCCAGTTTTCCGGGTGCACCTTTGGGTTAGTCCCCAAGGCTCCCTGCTGCAATCTACCGCGTAGAAAACCCGAAAAACACCCAATAGCACGGAGTCTTCTCCGGCCTTATGCAATGCAACATCACCGATCCAGACTAACATGTCCGGGTAGGCTTCACGCAAAATGCCTACGTCCGTTCTCGCATACGGACTCTAAACAACGGGGACTTTACATATCTACCCGAAGGAACGCCTCCAACTCTCCGCAAACTCGCGAGAGCGGGCTTCCTATACTAAGAAAAGGAGCGATTCATGCTCAAGATGAGGATCGTTACCCTTGAGTTCCTCTTTGGCGCCATCAAAAAGTAATCGGATAGAAATCACCGCACTTGCGTTGCCTCCGTGGATCCGGAGTCGGCTTGCGATTCGGAGCTCCGAAGCTCCTCCAATGGCGGATCTAGCTCTTCTTCCTCCAAGGGCTCTCCTCTTTCTCCAAGGGTTTGGAGAGATGAAAAAGGTAAGAAAGTGATGGATTTTCTAAGTCAAACCCGGGTATATCCTCTCAGGAACCATCCCCAGCCGTTATATCTTCAATCAAGGAAACGAACGGTTTTGATTCGGGGCTGAAATGCCCAATCTGGACCGAACACGGCCTGGCACACGCCCGTGTCCAGGGCCGTGTGCCGCATTCGCCGTCAAAATCGAATCTCCTGGACCCTCACACGGGTATCGAACACGCCCGTGTTCGAGCTGACATGCCCGTGTTCCAGCTGACACGGCCGTGTACACGGGACATTTCGTCGAGGGAAGATCGACGACTTGATGACACGGCCTTGGACACGCCCGTGTCCTAGGCCGTGTGCCTTGTCTCGACGATCGTCGAGCGAATCTCGACGAATTCCCCGGACGATCGTCGACACGGGTCGACACGCCCGGCGACACGCCCGTGTCGCGGGCCGTGTGCCCATTCTCGACGAATCGTCGAGTATAACTCGACGACTTCACGGCTAAGTGTCGACATGGGTCGACACGCCCTGCGACACTGATGAGTTGTAAATATACGTGTTTTATATACAATAAATAAGATGTATTCGTTTCTTTTTGTAATTTTTAATTGTTTTTTCTTAATAAATTGCTTCCTTTTTGTAAATATTTTCTAACTTAGAGTTATTTTTGTTTACTGAATTTTTCTGGAAAAATTGCCAAAAAATCAAAGTACACGCCCGTGTACTGTTGGTCACGCCCGTGACCAGGGCGTGATACATCAAATTCCCGAGAAATGACATCTTTTTGAAGAAATAGCGTGACACGCCCGTGTCACGCCCGTGTCACCCGAGTCACGCCCGTGACCCATGCCCGTGACCATCCAGATCGACGGAATAGCGCTCAACGATCGTCGACCCAGCTGACACGCCCGTGTCACCTGACACGGGGCGTGACCCAAGTCGTGACCACTCCTTTCGATGTTTTTCGCTCGACGTTCGTCGAGCCAACCCGACACGCCTAGAGTCACGCCCGTAACCTAGGGCGTGACTCCTCTACCTGGCCCGACAAACTGCCGTCGGCAACCTCCCGAAGTCAACAACGCCATTAATCGCCGCACGACACGCCCACCGTCACGCCCGTGACAAGGGGCGTGACCGCCGCGTGACTGCCGCAATGTCAACTCGCCGTCAAGTCACCGAAATTTGCTGCTTAACAGTGTCGACACGCCCATAGTCACGCCCGTGACCGGGGGCGTGACCGCCGTGATTTTAGCCGCCAAGTCAAATCTCAAATCAAATCGGACGGCCGCCATATGTACAGTGTTGACACGCCCTCTGACACGCCCGTGTCAGAGGGCGTGTCCGATGAAAAATTTTCTCTATAAATTGAACCCTTCTGTTTTGAGCTGCTGTTCCACTTTTTGGTACCATTTTGTATAGGGGCCGGCTGTTAGATGCATTTCCATGCTATGTAAAGTTACTTTCTCCCCCTCTCTTAAATTTGTTTTTAGCCTTCTGTAACTCTCGTTTTAGCTTAATACATGTTTAGATTTTTGTCTCTTCATGTGGTTTTGAAATGGATCTAAGCCTCTCTTATGCAATCTTATTTCTTTTATTTTGTTTTAACATTCTTTTTGTTCTCTTCTACGTGTGTGTGTGGGTGTATGAGATTAATTTTCATGTTATTATACTTAGTTATTTCTTACTTAGTTTTAGTTAGACTTAGGCTTTTTATAGCTTTTTATGCATTCCTATAAACCAGTAAAAGCGTTTTCAAAGTGGTTTTGATTTTTCACTAACTTAGATTATCCTTTTAGGTCGTAAAACTTTTCTTCATTTTCACTTTATTTTCACTTTTTAATCACTTTTGCGGAGTTATAGGAACGTTTATATAGTCGTTTTAATTTTTCGAACACTTCGTTTTTGTTTTTATTTTCAAAAACTTTTTGCCCGTTTAAATTTTATTTCATCTTTTTACGCATTTCTACCGCATTCCATCGGTAGAAATGTATTCATTTCAATTTTTCGAGCACTTGCAATTTTAGTTTATTTTGCAAAAACTTTTGCTCCTTTTAATTTTATTTTCACTTTTTATTCATTTCTACCGCATTGTAGCGGCAGAAATGTAGTAGTTTTAATTTTTCAGTCACTTAGTTTTTCTTAATTTTGTACGTATGCGTGCGTGTATGAGTAGTTTTTATAGCTTTATTTCAATTCCTGTAGAGTGTGTGCGTGTGTTATTTTTATTTTTCCGCCTACTCATTTGAGTTAAATGGCTGGATTTTATTCAAACAAGTGTGTGTATTTTAATTTTCCGCCTACTCACTTGAGTTAAATGGCTGGATTTTATTTCAGTAGAGTGTGTTTACTTCTTGTAGAGTGGGTGTGTTTTAATTTTATGTCGAGTGCGTGAGTTTTAGCTTTTATTTACCGCCTACTCACTTGAGTTAAATGGTCGGTCTTTATTGGACTGTAATAATTTGGAATGCCCTTGTAAATGCATTTATTTTCTCCTACTCATTTGAGTAGGACTTTCTTTCTTTTTCCTGCCCACGCATTTGCGCCGGGACTTGCAATTTTACTGCTTTCATTTCAGTACTACTCGTTTGAGTAGAACTTGCAATTTACTGCTTTCCATTTACTGCTTTAATTTTCCTGCTTTATTTTTCTGCTTTAATTTTATTGCTTTCAATCGCTGCCGTCCCCATTCCGATGAGTGGCTAACGTTCTTAGTCCTCAGTATCGAAGAGCATTGGGACAGAAAAAATTCCTTTAAATAATTAAAGGTCTTACTTTTCTATTTAATTAAAAATCACTTAAGGTTTGCCCGGGGTTTACGACGCGTAGGACCACATATCGATGTGTGGGCCCTATTTCCGTAGTCCACATGCTAGCTAGCCGAGAGGCCGTGCATATGGACCGATCACCCCTTGGCAAAGAGAGTTCCGCACTAACCCTCGAGAGAGGAGGCGCGCCAACTCTACCGGATTGGGTTCCCCACCCAATAGCGGGGTTCTTAGCGTAATGCGGGCGTTAAGAGGAATCCTTCGTCGGACGAGAGCCCGGTCGAATAGTCTTAGCGTTCAGGTGAGCGATAGTCCTAGAGATAGGTGAGCTCATTTTAGTGGAATCTCCACGGCCAAGTCTCCGCCTTAATTAATTAGAAATTTAGGAGCTCTTTTTATTTAAAGTCTATTTTAGTTCATTTGTTTTCTCGGTGCCATCGAGCTAAGCTCTTCATCGGCACCACCTTTATTATGCTTTTATTTTCTGCCTTTTCTTTATATAAATAATATCCCGACAAGATAAAATTATCGGTAAAATAATAGTCCCCTCCAGGGAAGAGTATAAATAAACGAACCGACCCCGAGAACAATACGACCTCGATATTCCACCCGGAATATCCTGTACTACTCACGATAGATGCACTTGCCTCCTTTCGTTAAAACTCGATTTAACCCGTTTTATATCCAAATAAATAAAATACGCGCGCCCCGTTTTCTTAAATAAAATCACTTCCGCCTTTTTCTCAAATAAAACCGCCGGGTCGCCGCGTGACCGTAAATAATTTTGGAGTTTTAACCCTCAAGTTTTTGGCGCCGTTGCCGGGGAATTTTCGAGTCGTTATTTCGAACTCTGGAATACTATTAATTTTACCTTTTATCTATATTTTCAACAAAATTAAAAATGGCCAACAAAAATAATAATAATAATAATCATAATAAAAACTATCACCACAAAAAAAAGTATTATTACAAAATTATAAAACAAAAAAAAAATTGACAAACTTATAAAACTAAAAAAATTTGAAAAACCTTAAAACATAAAAATTTGAAAAAACTATAAAACTAAAAAAATAAAACACAAAAACAAATCAAAAAAATTAAAAACTTACCCAAAAAATAAAATAAAATAAAATAAAATATAAAAAAAAGAAGTAGAAAAAACACTAAACAATCTCCTAAAAGACCACAAAAAAAAATTTTCGTCTCTATTTTTTGTTTTTACCTTCTTCCTTTTCAAAACGCAAACCTATGTTTTTTTGATAAATACCTAAAAATAATCAATACATTAAATAAATAAAATGTTTTTGGTCGCTTCGGCTCGTCACACTCTTGTGCGCACTAGGGGCTCGCTTATCTGTCCCACTCAACAGCTAAGACGTTAGCTTACGCATCACTTACACATTTGCCCCCTACCGCCCGCACCCTTTAGGCCGAGTTTATCTTTTTCATTTTATTTTTCTGTTATGTTTTTGCTACTTCTTCTCAAATAATGCAGGGTTTCCACCTGGGCCTCCCCGAACTCGTGTAAGGGTAGTTCCGACCCCCTCCCCTTTATTTTGCCCATATTATATTTTGTATATTAATCGTTCCGCATACTTAGATTGCAACATTGGGGACAATGTTGTGTTTAAGTATGGGGGTGTATTCTTAGTTTCCTATTTTTTTGCATCTGTTTTTTCTGCACCCCAAAAACAAAAAAATTTTTAAACCAAAAATTTTTTTCCTTGTTTTTATAAACTAAAAACTCAAAAAAAAATCTATAAAACAAAAACTAAAAAAAAATAATAATAAAACAAAAACTAAAAAAATTATAAAACAAAAACTCAAAAAACAAATATTTTTCTTTTCCTTTGTAAATATGTTTTGAAAACATAAATCTCTTTCTTCCCCGCCTCTTCTTATTTGTAAACCTCGCTTTTTAGCATGCCCGCGGCGTTCGACTCATCGAACTAACCACCCAAAGAGTCTGTTCGCGGGCCAATAACTAAAAATTCAAAAAAAAGAGAAAAACCCTAAAAATAAAAAAAAAGTCTTTTTAATTATGTAACAAATAAATCGAATATCTCAATTCTTAACCCTTTTCGCACTCCAACAATCTAGTTGCGAGCTAATTTATAAGCGAATTATTTTAATTCTTTGCTTACTGTTCGTTTATTAATTAGAGAACGATAGATTTAGATATCTGGGGTTAAGTTTTAAAAAATTTCGTATGATTTTTATTTTAAATAAGGTACCTGTTTTCAGCACCACTTCTAATCTATCTAAATAGTTGCATATTTATTTTATTAAAAATAACAATCTTAGATTTCAAGTTATGATAACTCCAAGCTTTTTTTTGAAATTTAGGAATGTTTCATTTATAAAGGTTGCTCTCAAAAGTTTTTTATTAAACATAGTTTTATTTTTGAAAAAAAAACTCTATCACCTTTTTTTCATGTCATACTTGACATGATTTCGATCCTTAAAAGATCTTATGTCAATGGGAATAAGATTTCATTCCGTAAACATAGGCATCCAATATTTGAAAAGATCATATGTTATGGAGTAAGAGGATAAAATTCATTACTCCTACACATATACATTGGATTATGAAGATGTTAAAAAAAATTATGTTATGGAAAATAAGATTTCGTTTTCCTAACATCCATATTCGAAAAAAAAAATCATTAGAGGTTCGAGCGAAAAAATATACCCTCGCCTCTAAAAATTCTAAGCCTTCTTCATATCCCACGATATCTCCCTCCGCCAAATTCAAAAAAAATCTAGATTTATTTTTAAAATCTTTTTGAGAGCATAATTTGTAAATTAAATTATTTCCTTTAATTTTTTTCAAGCTACAGTTTCATAAATCCAATCTATTTTTGTGAGCCTCACAAATAAAATTTTTGCTATCTATTTGCTTATAACGAGAAGTCTTTTGCTGAAACTCTTCCTTTATTTAAATTTTTGGCATAATTTAGGATTTAACTCGTATACCCCAGATATTCATTTTGATCCTTCTTTCAATTAAGTCAAGCGGTAGATAAACTTAGGATTTTTTTAATTCATTATAAGTTCATCTCCAACTTTTGCTCTGGAATAGCAAAAGCTTAAGTATGGGGGTATTTGATGAGTTGTAAATATACGTGTTTTTATATACATTAAATAAGATGTATTCGTTTCTTTTTGTAATTTTTAATTGTTATTTCTTAATAAATTGCTTCCTTTTTGTAAATATTTTCTAACTTAGAGTTATTTTTGTTTTCTGAATTTTCAGGAAAAATTGCCAAAAAATCAAAGTACACGCCCGTGTACTGTTGGTCACGCCCGTGACCAGGGCGTGATACGTCAAATTCCCGAGAAATGACATCTTTTTGAAGAAATAGCGTGACACGTCCGTGTCACGCCCGTGTCACCCGAGTCACGCCCGTGACCCATGCCCGTGACCATTCAGATCGACGGAATAGCGCTCAACGATCGTCGACCCAGCTGACACGCCCGTTGACACGCCCGTGTCACCTGACACGGGGCGTGACCCAAGTCGTGACCACTCCTTTCGATGTTTTTCGCTCGACGTTCGTCGAGCCAACCCGACACGCCTAGAGTCACGCCCGTGACCTAGGGCGTGACTCCTCTACCTGGCCCGACAAACTGCCGTCGGCAACCTCCCGAAGTCAACAACGCCATTAATCGCCGCACGACACGCCCACCGTCACGCCCGTGACAAGGGGCGTGACCGCCGCGTTACCGCCGCAATGTCAACTCGCCGTCAAGTCACCGAAATTTGCTGCTTAACAGTGTCGACACGCCCATAGTCACGCCCGTGACCGGGGGCGTGACCGCCGTGATTTCAGCCGCCAAGTCAAATCTCAAATCAAATCGGACGGCCGCCATATGTACAGTGTCGACACGCCCTCTGACACGCCCGTGTCAGAGGGCGCGTCCGATGAAAAATTTTCTCTATAAATTGAACCCTTCTGTTTTGAGCTGCTGTTCCACTTTTTGGTACCATTTTGTATAGGGGCCGGCTGTTAGATGCATTTCCATGCTATGTAAAGTTACTTTCTCCCCCTCTCTTAAATTTGTTTTTAGCCTTCTATAACTCTCGTTTTAGCTTAATACATGTTTAGATTTTTATCTCTTCATGTGGTTTTGAAATGGATCTAAGCCTCTCTTATGCAATCTTATTTCTTTTATTTTGTTTTAACATTCTTTTTGTTCTCTTCTACGTGTGTGTGTGGGTGTATGAGATTAATTTTCATGTTATTATACTTAGTTATTTCTTACTTAGTTTTGGTTAGACTTAGGCTTTTTATAGCTTTTTATGCATTCCTATAAACCAGTAAAAGCGTTTTCAAAGTGGTTTTGATTTTTCACTAACTTAGATTATCCTTTTAGGTCGTAAAACTTTTCTTCATTTTCACTTTATTTTCACTTTTTAATCACTTTTGCGGAGTTATAGGAACGTTTATATAGTCGTTTTAATTTTTCGAACACTTCGTTTTTGTTTTTATTTTCAAAAACTTTTTGCCCGTTTAAATTTTATTTCATCTTTTTACGCATTTCTACCGCATTCCATCGGTAGAAATGTATTCATTTCAATTTTTCGAGCACTTGCAATTTTAGTTTATTTTGCAAAAACTTTTGCTCCTTTTAATTTTATTTTCACTTTTTATTCATTTCTACCGCATTGTAGCGGCAGAAATGTAGTAGTTTTAATTTTTCAGTCACTTAGTTTTTCTTAATTTTGTACGTATGCGTGCGTGTATGAGTAGTTTTTATAGCTTTATTTCAATTCCTGTAGAGTGTGTGCGTGTGTTATTTTTATTTTTCCGCCTACTCATTTGAGTTAAATGGCTGGATTTTATTCAAACAAGTGTGTGTATTTTAATTTTCCGCCTACTCACTTGAGTTAAATGGCTGGATTTTATTTCAGTAGAGTGTGTTTACTTCTTGTAGAGTGGGTGTGTTTTAATTTTATGTCGAGTGCGTGAGTTTTAGCTTTTATTTACCGCCTACTCACTTGAGTTAAATGGTCGGTCTTTATTGGACTGTAATAATTTGGAATGCCCTTGTAAATGCATTTATTTTCTCCTACTCATTTGAGTAGAACTTGCTTTCTTTTTCCTGCCCACGCATTTGCGTCGGGACTTGCAATTTTACTGCTTTCATTTCAGTACTACTCGTTTGAGTAGAACTTGTAATTTACTGCTTTCCATTTACTACTTTAATTTTCCTGCTTTATTTTTCTGCTTTAATTTTATTGCTTTCAATCGCTGCCGTCCCCATTCCGATGAGTGGCTAACGTTCTTAGCCCTCAGTATCGAAGAGCATTGGGACAGAAAAAATTCCTTTAAATAATTAAAGGTCTTACTTTTCTATTTAATTAAAAATCACTTAAGGTTTGACCGGGGTTTACGACGCGTAGGACCACATATCGATGTGTGGGCCCTATTTCCGTAGTCCACATTCTAGCTAGCCGAGAGGCCGTGCATATGGACTGATCACCCTTTGGCAAAGAGAGTTCCGCACTAACCCTCGAGAGAGGAGGCGCGCCAACTCTACCGGATTGGGTTCCCCACCCAATAGCGGGGTTCTTAGCGTAATGCGGGCGTTAAGAGGAATCCTTCGTCGGACGAGAGCCCGGTCGAATAGTCTTAGCGTTCAGGTGAGCGATAGTCCTAGAGATAGGTGAGCTCATTTTAGTGGAACCTCCACGGCCAAGTCTCCGCCTTAATTAATTAGAAATTTAGGAGCTCTTTTTATTTAAAGTCTATTTTAGTTCATTTGTTTTCTCGGTGCCATCGAGCTAAGCTCTTCATCGGCACCACCTTTATTATGCTTTTATTTTCTGCCTTTTCTTTATATAAATAATATCCCGACAAGATAAAATTATCGGTAAAATAATAGTCCCCTCCAGGGAAGAGTATAAATAAACGAACCGACCCCGAGAACAATACGACCTCGATATTCCACCCGGAATATCCTGTACTACTCACGATAGGTGCACTTGCCTCCTTTCGTTAAAACTCGATTTAACCCGTTTTATATCCAAATAAATAAAATACGCGCTCCCCGTTTTCTTAAATAAAATCACTTCCGCCTTTTTCTCAAATAAAACCGCCGGGTCGCCGCGTGACCGTAAATAATTTTGGAGTTTTAACCCTCAGACACGCCCGTGTCGCTGGCCGTGTGCCCATTCTCGACGAATCGTCGAGTATAACTCGACGACTTCGCGGCTAAGTGTCGACACACGCTTGACACGCCCTGGGACACGCCCGTGTCCCAGGCCGTGTGCCTTCTGCCAGAACCCAAACTGGCCCAAAACGTCCCTCTTTGCTCCTTTGAGTTTCGGGGCGTTACATCAAGGGTCCAATCCCGGGTATATCCCATCAAGAACAACCTCCAGCCGTTGGATCACCAATTAAAGAAACGAACGGCTTTGATTCGGGCCTGAAAAGTACAATCTGGACCGAATACGGCCTGGCACATGCCCGTGTCTAGGGCCGTGTGCCTCATTCGCCGTCAAAATCGACACGCTTGGAACAACACACGGGCATCGAACACGCTAGTGTTCGACATGACACGCCCGTGTTCCACCTGACACGGCCGTGTGGTCGGCCGTGTGCCCCCATCGATTTATCCCGAAAATAACCCGAGAACTACAGGGGTTCTAGGACACGCCCGTGTCCTAACCCGCATCCACTCGAACATGCCTGGGCTCCAGGCCGTGTACACGGTCTCTACACTCGACACTTCGTCGAGCGAAGTTCGTCGACCTCACGACGCGGCCTTGGAAACGCCCGTGTCCTAGGCCGTGTTCCTTGTCTCGACACATCGTCGAGCAAAATTCATCGACTCCCCGGGACGAGTGTCGACACGGGTCGACACTCCCTGCGACACGCCCGTGTGGCAGGCCGTGTGCCATGTCTCGACACTTCGTCGAGCACAAAATGTCGACTTCGCGGGCTGAGTGTCGACACAGGTCGACACGCCCTGCGACACGCCCGTGTCGCAGGCCGTGTGCCCTGTCTCGACACTTCGTCGAGCAAAATTCGTCGACACAAGCATGATACGCCCTGGGACACGCCCGTGTCGCAGGCCGTGTGCCTCCTGCCAGAACCCAAAACTGTCCCAAAACGTCACCCGTCGCTCTTTTGAGTTTCGGGGCGTTACAACTCTCCCCCTCTTAAAAGAATTTCGTCCACGAAATTATATAAAGGAAAGACATGTACAAAACCAAAATTTGTACCTGAGCGGAACAACTCCGGATACTCGTCAAGCATAGTCTGCTCTCGTTCCCAAGAGAGCTCCTCACGACCGCAATTGTCCCATCGGACCTTGACCATCCTGATCTCTTTGTTGCGTAGCCGGTTGACCTCCGAGTCCTCAATCCGCACGGGCTTGACCTTGGTCGTTAGACCACTATCCACCGGCACTTGATCAACCGCGATCACTTGCGTAGGCTCTTGCACCGCCTTCCGAAGCACAGAAATATGGAATACATCATGTAATCCACCAAGCTCCACTGAAAGCTTCAACCGATAGGCTGCTTCACCAACTCGCTCCAGAACCTCAAACGGCCCAAGGTACCTCGGGCTTAGCTTCTTCAATCGCCGCACCCGCGAGACACCCTTGAACGGCTTGATCTTTACGTACACATAGTCTCCCACAGCGAACTCCACGTTCCCGTGCTTGGCATTATAGTACTTCGCTTGCCGGTCCTGAGCTATAAGCAACCTCTCCCGAATGGTTCTCACCAAAGAAGTAGCATCCTCCACTTATAATCGCTTATACAACTTTGACTCACCCGTTTCTAGCCAAGACAACGTCATGCAACATTTTCTACCATATAGGGCCTCGAAGGGAGCCATTTGAATACTCGCTTGGTAGATACTGTTGTACGAGGAACTCCACCAAATAAAGATAGTCTTCCCATTGCTTTCCAAAATCCAAGACACACATGCGAAACATGTCTTCCATAGTTCTATTGACCCTCTCGGTCTGCCCATCCGTTTGCGGATGGAATGCTGTGCTGAATTTTAGCTTTATTCCCAACATTTGCTGCACAAGCCTCTAATCATTGGACGTGAACCGCCCATCTGAGTCACTCACGATGCTGCGGGGCACAATGTGAAGTCGTACAATGTTATCCACATACAGTTTTGCCAACTTCTGCACCGGATCATCCTTCTTATGCGGAATGAAATGCGACACCTTCGTCAACCGATCCACGACCACCCAAATGGCGTCGTTCCCCTTTTGCGACCTTGGCAAACCGTGCACAAAGTCCATAGAGATGTCGTCGAATTTCCACTCCGGAATAGGCAAGAACTTAAGAAATCCTCCCGGCTTTTGGCACTCCGCCTTCACCAAGGCGCAAGTTTGGCACTTCGCTACGTAGAGCGCCACATCTTTCTTCAAACCCGGCCACCAAAACAGTTTCTTCACATCGCGGTACATCTTCGTGCTCCCTGGGTGAATCGAGTACTTGCTATGGTGTGCCTCGTACAACAATTCCACCCGAAAATTACCCACACATGGGACGCACAGACGACCGTCTTTACAAAGCAATCCATCCTCCACAATGAATTGGGAATTTGACCCATCCAGAGCCTCTACCATGAAATGCTTCATACGGACATCCATATCCAAAGCCTGCCGAATTCGATCAGCCAGGTCATATTGGACTTCAGTCCAATTCAGTACTGCTTCAGCACTTGAGTGCCTATCCACACAAACAATCTCCAACGCCTCCAACTCCCGCACCAACCGCTCATCATGCACCGATAGCCAATTGGCTTGAGCTGGGGCTCGGCGACTCAACTGGTCCGCAACTGCATTACCCTTACCAGGCACGTAGTGGATCTTGAATGTATAGTCCCCCAGGAACTCCATCCATCTACGCTGCCGCATATTTAGATCCTTCTGATCAATCAGATACTTCAGGCTCTTATGGTCGGTGTAGATATCAGTCTTCACACTGTACAAATAGTGTCTCCACAACTTCAAGGCAAAAATCACGGCCGCTAACTCCAAGTCATGGACCGGATAGTTCTTTTCATGCACTTTTAGCTGTCTCGAGCCATAAGCTATTACACTTCCGTGTTGCAGTAGCACGTAACCCAAACCGCTGCCCGAAGCATCACTGTAAATCTCATAGCCTTCGGTCCCACATGGCGAACTCAGCACAGGCGCTGTGGTCAACCGACACTTCAACTCCTCAAAAGCTCGCGCGCACTCCGGCGTCCAAACGAACTTTTTCTCCTTCCTCATCAAAGTAGTGAGAGGTAACGCTATCCGCGAGAAGTTCTCTACGAAGCGCCTATAATATCCGGCAAGCCCCAGAAAGCTCCGGACTTCCGCTACCGTAGCAAGCACAGGCCACTCCCGTATCGCAATAATGTTCGCCGGATCCACAGCAATACCCTCTCCACTCACTATTTGACTGTGTAATGCCAATGAGGATAACCAAAACTCGCACTTCGAGAACATGGCATACAACTGATTCCTCCTTAGCGTCTCCAAAACCAAATGAAGATTCTTGAAGTGATCTTCCTCACTTTGCGAGTACACCAAAATATCGTCGATGAAGACGATCACAAAATGGTCCAAGTACTCCATAAAAGTCCTGTTCATCAAATCCATGAACACTGACGACGCATTAGTCAGCCCAAACGGCATGACCGTAAACTCATAATGCTCGTATCTCGTAATAATTGCTGTCTTCGGGATATCACTCTCCCTTATTCACAGCTGATAGTACCCAGCCTTGAGATCAAACTTTGAGTACACCGTCGACCCGACCAACTGATCAAAAAGATCATCGATCCGGGGGATCGGGTACTTGTTCTTCTCTGTCAACTTGTTGAGCTCCCGATAATCAATACATAGCCTCAAGATTCCATCCTTCTTCTTAACAAAGAGGACTGACGTGCTCCAAGGCGAAGAACTCGGGCGCACATACCCTTGCTCCAACAACTCTTGCAGTTGAACTTTCAGCTCCGCCATTTACTTAGGCGCCAGCCGATATGGAGATCGTGACACAGGATTTGCACCTAGCACTAGCTCAATCGTGAAATCTATCTCCCGTTGAGGCGGGGCTCCAGGAAGATCTGCGGGGAACACATCAGGGTATTCTGATACCACTGAAATACTATCCAACGCGGGCTTCGACTTTGCAACCTCTACTAGTGTAAAGAATAGTTCTGCACTGGCATGAATCGCCTTCACCACCTGAAGAGCAGACATCAACGTCTTGCTCGACCCCTTTAAACCCGTAAAAGTCATCTCACGACCTGCTCCCAACTTCACTTCCTTGCGATCGCAATTGATATAGGCTTGCTGCTCCGAGAGACAATCCATGCCAAATATAACGTCGAACTCCACCAACGGAAGTAACGACGCTTGCAGATCGAACTCCTGATTCCCAATACGAATCTTAATATCGCAGATCCTATCCGCGCGCATCGAACACCCATTGGGCAACAACACATCCAACTTATCCTTCGCCATCGAAGAAGGGACTCCGATTCGTGATATAAATCCCTCGGACAAGAAGGAGTGTGAAGCTCCCGTATCGAAGAGTGCTCTTGCCGGATTTTCACAAATCAAAACAAATCCTAAACAAGTAGTGGTAAGGTAACATGTGCATAACAAGTATTTAAAGAAATTGACTTGGTATAAATTAAACCGTAACTGTCACCACATCAGCCTGTTTGATGGCCTCCTGTTGGGCAAGATTATACACCCTTGGTGGGGCCGGAGCATAGTGGGACGCGGTCGACTCCACCGCCTTGCCCTTCTCTTCATAAGTTGCTCCCGGCTTTCTCTCAGACTTGGGACGTCCGCTCCAACAATCACGGGCAAAGTGCCCCGTCTTTCCACAAGTAAAACATGCCCCCGGGGTCCGACTCGTAGTCGCCCCAGAAGCACCAGAAGGAGCTGGACCCGAAGTCTTATGCTTCTTGAAGAATCTTTGATAGCCAGACTTTGAAGTAGTCGGCACTTTGAACCCAGATTTCTTCTCACCAACATTCCTCTTCGCTTGAACATTCTTCATGTCCTTATCTAAGGACCGGGCCGTGTTGACCAAGGTCAAGAAACCCTACGTCATCAGCCCCGAGAGTAGTAACCTCAACTCATCTCTCAAGCCTTCATAGAATCGATTCGTCTTGCGCTCCTCATCCGCGATTGTGGAGCTAGCATATCGGCTCAATCGAGTAAACTCGTGGAGATATTCATCCACGCTCCTCTCACCCTGATCCAACCTCAGGAACTCGTTCTCCAACGCTATCCTCTGCGCCGAAGTGAGGTATCGAGCCAAGAACAATCTCGAGAACTCGTCCATCGAGACATCAACAAGTTGCCTACCTCTCAGTAGATGTAGCTCCAATCCTTCCCACCACATTCTCGCTTCACCGTCCAAAAGGAACGTAGCAATGGTGGTCATTTGCCACTCCTCCGTCTCCGTTGCTGTCATTACTCTCTTCACCCTGGAGAGCCAGTCTTCAGCTTGAGATGGGGTTCCCAACCCCGAGAATACAGGAGGATTAGAGCTCATAACATGCTTAAGCTGTCTCTCGGTTGCCCTCCTTGGCATCACCGGTTCCTCTACCACCTGTTCCACTCTCCTCGGCTCAGCCTCTTGCAGCGGTACCTGCTCCATCGCAGGAGCGGGCTGCTGCGTTTGCCTTGCAGGCTGCGCATTAATCATTGCCAACACTACTTCGGCCACCAATCGTATGGTCTCAGCCAATAGAGGTGTTGCAGGAGCTTCTTTAGGTGCACTGCTAGCCTCAGAAACTCGACGTTCCGACGGCCCAGCACCACTTCTAGTCACCTATAGTGGTACAAAACACCGTTAAGCGACCAAATAAAATTGCAAACAACAATTATAGGAACACGCAGGTTCCTCAAACACGTGTATTTTCATTCCTAAGTGGACATTCATGGGTTCTTTTATTGTTATAACGATGACGCACACATATGTGCTCACCACCCCTTGAAAAGAATTCGCCCACGAATTCAGTTTAAGCCCGACCAAAAACAGTAGGCTGATACCAAATTGTAACACCCCCTATCCGTCGCATAGCATATAACAGTAGGTCCGGCCGGGGCCCGACGCCATATACCATAGACAGACCGAGTGGTTACTCATGGAAACCATCCAACAAATCATAACGTCCTACACAGAGCATTCTAGCGGAAGCGATTTAGTAAGTTGCAATAAAGAACCCAGCTCAAAAGCATGAATGTCCACTAATACCAAATAGGAATGTTTTACATACACAAGAATAGGCCTTAAGGACTTACAAAATGGTTCACTTGATATTACATGATTTACAAACCACGGCACGCAGGCCGGTCATACATGAATAAAAGCAATAAACACTCCAATTAGGCCTTCGAGGGCCAGCTTCGCAATTTGGGCTTTAGCCCGCTATTGACCGCTTGGTCCAGCAGCACATGCAAGCAGCAAACCACCGCATAGTGGCAAAACAAGGAAACGGTCTGCAATGCTGACCAAATTATAACGATCCCGCCCCCAACTCGGGGCGGCGATGCTCCTTCCCTGCATTTTCATTAGCATAAGCGAGCAATATAACAATATTCATTTCATCACAGGAGTAGGCTCATATGGACACACACCCCGTGCACTCAGGGCACATTCTCGGTGAACACAGTCTAAGTCTGTCGACTCACCACCATCCCTTTGGACGACCAATCAATGAGCAATTTGTCTTCCCGGCATGCGTCACGGTAATTAAAACCATAGACCTCCGAAGACCCTCATCTATGCCAACGGCAAGTGCCATGTAACTTTAGGTCTCTTTAACTCGAACGACATAGAACAGGTATGGTTTCATCTGACCCGTGCTCACATCGCAACGGTAATCTAAACCATATTGGCAGGTCAAACTTCTCCCGAGTCCCGTTTCCATCTCAATTCACATAACCCGGTTATGTTCAAGTTGGCTCTCAGGCCACCAAGTTGGCAAGATCACGCATCCGCCCAGTTTTCCGGGTGCATCTTTGGGTTAATCCCCAAGGCTCCTTGTTGCAATCTACCGTGTAGAAAACCTGAAAAACAACCAATAGCATGGAGTCTTCTCTGGCATTATGCAATGCAACATCACCGATCCAGATCAACATGTCCGGATAGGCTTCACACATCATTCCTATGTCCGTTCTCGCTTACGGACTCTACACAACGGGGACTTTACATATCTACCCGAAGGAACGCCTCCAACTCCCCGCAAACTCGTGAGAGCGGGCTTCCTATGCAAAGAAGGAGGGCTTAACATGCTCAAGAAGAGAATCGTTACCCTAGTGTTCTTATTTGGCGCCATGGAAAAGTAAGTAGATGAAAAGCACCGCACTCTCTTCGCCTCCGTGGATCCGGAGTCGGCTCGCGATTTGGAGCTTCGAAGCTCCTCCAATGGCCGGTTCTAGCTTCTTCTTCCTTCCTTGGCTCTCTTCTCTCTCTATACTTTAGAAAGATAACCACTCAAGTAAAAGTGAGGGTTTCAAGGGTCCAATCCAGGGTATATCCCATCAGGAACAACCCCCAGCCGTTGGATCACCAATTAAAGAAACGAATGGCTTTGATTCGGGCCTGAAAAGTACAATCTGGACCAAACACGGCCTGACACACGGCCGCGTCCAGGGCTGTGTGCCTCATTCGCCGTCAAAATCGACGCGCCTGGAAGAACTCACGGGCATCGAACATGCCCGTGTTCGACCTGACACGCCCGTGTTCCACCTGACATGGCCGTGTGGTTGGTCGTGTGCCCACATCGATTTATCCCGAAAACAACCCGAGAACTACACGGGTTCTAGGAAACGCCCGTGTCCTAACCCGTGTCCACTCGAACACGCCTAGGCTCCAGGCCGTGGACACGGTCTCGACACTCGACACTTCGTCGAGCGAAGTTCGTCGACCTCACGACACGGCCTTGGACACGCCCGTGTCCTAGGCCGTCTGCCTTGTCTCGACACATCGTCGAGCAAAATTCGTCAACTCCCCGGGACGAGTGTCGACACGGGTTGATGCGCCCGTATCGCAGGCCGTGTGTCATGTCTCGACACTTCGTCGAGCGCAAAATGTCGACTTCGCGGGCTGAGTGTCGACACGGGGCGTCACGCCCTGCGACACGCCCGTGTCGCAGGCCGTGTGCCCTGTCTCGACACTTCGTCGAGCAAAATTCATCGACCTCTCGACCAACTCGTCGACACAAGCCTGACACGCCGTGGGAAATGCCCGTGTCGCAGGCTGTGTGCCTCCTGCCAGAACCCAAAACTGGCCCAAAACGTCACCCGTCGCTCTTTTGAGTTTTGGGGCGTTACATCCTCTCCTTGGGTCAAGCACACATTTACCGACGAAGCAGATATGTTTCCCCTGGCAGTCTGCTCGCTTACACTGACCGGCATAGGATGTCGGACCGGATTAGAGGCTTGCACCTGTCCCTCATGGTAAGGCTTGAGCATTGCAAAAACCACATCAACAATCAGTCGAGCCGTCTCTATCGATGGAGGAGACGTTGGTACCACAGTTGATGTGATACTTCCCATCGAATGGTGTGGTTCCTGCTGCCACGCCATCACGCTAGTCGCCTACAGTCATAAAATACACAATTAAGCAAGAAACATATTTCCAAAAGCAATACCAGGAACGCACAGGTTCCACAAACAAGTGTCTTTGCATGCATTCCTCAGTGTACATTCAAAGAGTTCAATCGTGTTAATGCGGTTTGCACTGACATATGCTCGCCACGCCACAAAAGAATTCGACCACAAATTCGAAAGGGAACAAACAAGACAGCTGATACCAAAAATGTAACAACCTCATCCATTCATATAGTATATACTAGAAGGTCTGGTCGCGGCCCCACAACATATACGACAAAACAGGCGACGAATTTACGGAGTGATACCAGAGTTGCGCATCCTAACACATATGAATTCTAGCGGAGCCTACAACACCTAACTTGAACGCCACCCTGAATGTCCACCATATAAACAACATATTTATATATAACAGGACTGTCAGCAAATAAAATGTCTGGTGGCCTTATGGCCTTACGAGTCTCTTTATAATTGTGGCTTTGAACATTGCCGCGCACGCCAGCAACATATAAATAAAATACACCATTTGATTCGCCTTCAAGGGATAGCGGCAGCAACAGCAACAACAATAGCAGGGTCTTCAGCCTTTACGTATCCCGCTTGGTTCTCCAGCACCTGTGCAAGGACATTCCACCCAACGGTGGAAAACAAGGCAACGGTCAGCATTCAGCTGACTACTTTTATAACGACCCTACCCCTTTCCAGGGGTAGTAGTATTTCCGCCCGGCAGGCATAGCATTTCACAGGAAGATATATATATATTCATACATTGTGCTCTCCCGCACATACATTCCATCACAACCGTCAGCCACACGGCCCGACAGTCTGTGCACTCAGGGCACATTCTTGGTGTACCGGCGAACCAGTTGCCCAACACCATATCAGGGTCGCTACCTAACGGTAAAACATTGAGCATTTACTCCATGATGTGCAGCCGAAGTTTATAGTCTTAGTGAACCGGGATTGGCCTGTAGCCCCCCATTATATCACGACGCGTAGGCCTAAGACTCTTGCTATGTGCTCCAACAGACCGCACCTTCTGGTCTCACGTCGGACGGACATAACGCAGGTCGGATCATTCACCCCCGGTTGCTCAAATCGCATTGCCATCACTGAGTACGGCGTACTCACGGCTAAATAAAGGCGCGGGTCAGTTTCATCGAGCCTGTTTGGCATAAATCCTGGGCGCACCAGTACTTATCATCACACCCATTACATATCACACATCAGAGGATCTTTCCTGAGAACACCAGTACTTCCTGCTACTCCCTTTCGCAGGTACAACCCCACAAATAGCATAGGTATCAACGGTGGTTTCCTGGCTTACCATGCCAGTACTTGCTGCTACTCCCCTTCACCGGTACCACCCTTGAACAACAAGCATTACGAAATGGTATTTCCTAGACTTCCGATCCAGTACTTCCCGCTACTCCCTTTTATAGATATAACCCAATAGCACAAGCAGCACAAGCATCACAAGGGTATTTTCCAGGACTACCACTCCAGTACTTTCTATTACTCCACATCATAGGTCTAACCCATCGACTCCTAAACTACACGTTTATCACAGAGTCTTCTCCGGTGCGTATATGCAACAACACCTATCCAGACCAACCTGTCCAGATAGGCTTCACACAGCGTGCCTATTTCGTACTCCTTTTTCAGATCTATATGCCAAATGATTGGGGATTCCATGAATCAACCCAAGAGACTCCCACAATAAGCCACCCTCTTGTGGGGGAATCTGATGCACATGCCAAAAAGGAAGCCTTCACATGGCTAGGAAGAAAAGTTGTTACCCTTGAAGACCGTTTCGGCGCCATGAGCTCCTAGCTAGCTGGAAACAACCACAATGGCTTTTCCTTCACAACGCTAGCCTCGGATTTCTTGCCGGAACACTGTAGCACCATAGGTGGCCAGCTCCTCTTCATCCTCCTCCTTCTTCCTCTCTTTCTCTCTCTAGGAGTTTAGAAATATGAAGGCCAAAATGAAAATGAGAACTTCCTTCTCATCCATGGCCTTAAGGAAGTTTGGAGGCACCTCAGCCCTTGGATCATAGCTGAAGAAATGGGCGACCATGATTTTGCCACAAAAGGATATTTTTTCCTAAAATGGCCTGTGACACGCCCGTGTCCCAGGCCATGTACCTCAAGCGGTGCTCAACCGACTTATCCTGTTCAGTACACACCCATGTGACACGACCGTGTCACGGGCCGTATCACCTGAAACGCCTTCAGCCACGCCAGTGTCTGGGGCCGTGTACATGAAGCTGCATAAAATTGAGATCAACCCGATGGGGACACGTCCAGTGACACGCCCGTGTCACAGGCCGTGTACCCTAAGACACAGTGCGCCCATGTTCACTAGGCCTCAAGGCCTTGGGCACATCCCGAAAAGGACACGGTATGTGACACGCCCGTGTCCCAGGCCATGTGCCCATACACGGCACTAGACACGCCCCAGCTTAATTTTGTCGAGCTGAACATCATCGACCCGCAGAGGACACGACCTCTGACACGCTCGTGTCAGAGGGCGTGTGTCGTCATTCTTCCGTCGAACGGATTTTCATCGAACACTCGCCGAATGCTCACCGGAGCAGGACACGCCCTGGGAAACGCCTGTGTCTCAGGCCGTGTCACCCAATTTTGCCCAACTATGAAATTTAGGGTGTTACAAGAGAACTCCTCCCTCATAGTTTTCTCACGCTCCCAAGACGGCTCTTCTCGGCCACAGTTGTCTCAAAGGACCCTTAACATTTTAATGGATTTGTTCTGCAGCTGCTTGACCTCTACGTCCTCGATCTGAATGGGCTTGACCTTCGTCATCAACCCACTGTCGACCGACACTTAATTTGCGGTAATCACTTGAGCAGACTCTTGAATAGCCTAACGCAGCATTGAGATGTGAAATACATCATGCAAATTTCTAAACACCACTTAAAGAGACAAACGATAGGAGGCTTTGCCAACCCGCTCCAAGATCTCAAAAGGCCCAACATACCTCATACTAAGATTCTTTAAGCATCAAATCCTTGATACGCCTTTAAACAGCTTTATCTTGAGGTATACCCAATCACCCACTACAAACTCCATGTTTCGATGTTTTGCATTGTAGTACATGGCTTGCCTATCTTGAGCGATTAGTAGCCGTTCTTAAATCAACTGTAGCATTGAAGTAGCGTTTTCAACATCCCTTCGCTTGAACAACTTTGATTCTCCCGTTTCTACCCAAGACAATGACATACGACACCTCCTATCGTATAGAGCATCAAAAGGCATCATCTGAATGCTGGCTTAGTAGCAGTTATTGTATGTCATAAAAAGATGGTCCTCCCACCTTTCCCAAAACCCAAAGCACAGATATGATGCATATCTTCCATTGTCATGTTCACCCTTTTAGTCTGACCATCTGTCTATCGGTGAAAAGAAATGTTGAAGTTCAACGTGGTACCCAACAACTGATGATTGAGCCACTAATCGTTAGATATGAACCGACCATCGCGGTCACTAACGATGTTTCGGGGTATGCCATGCAAACGGTCTATGTTGTCCACGTAAAGCTTCGCCAGCTTCTCTACTGAATCATCCTTCCTATTGGGTATGAAATGTGACATCTTCATTAAACGATCAACGACCACCCAAATGGCGTCATTCCCCTTGTGCGATCTCGACAAGCTGTGAATGAAATCCATGGAGATGTCAACAAATTTCCACTCCGGTATAGGTATGGAATTCAGGAATCCGCCATGCTTCTCAAATACGGCCTTTAGCAAGGCACACGTCAGACATTTCAGCACATATAATGCTATGACTTTCTTTAGTCCTGGCCACCAGAATAGTTTCTTCATGTTCTTGAACATCTTGGTTCTCCCAGGGTGAATCAAATACTTTGTGAAATGCACCTCGTACAATAATTCTTCCCGTAACATCCCAGCATTGGGGACGCGCAATCGACTTCCTTTCCATAAAAGGCCATCGTTGATAGAGAACTGGTTGCTATACCCATCAACGACATCCACCACGTGGCGTTTCAAGCTCACGTCCAACTCCAAGGCCTACTGAATCCTATCTGCGAGGTCGTATTTAATCTCCGTTGAACTTAAACACGCATTTGTACTAGATCCTTTGTCAGTACAATCGATCTCGAAGCCCTCCAAATCCTGAATAAGCCGCTCGTCGTGCATCTGTAACCAGTTAGCCCATGCAGGAGTCCTATGGCTCAAAGAATCTGCCACAACGTTCCCTTCCCGGGAATATAAGGAATCTTATAGGTGTAGTCCCCAAGGAACCCCATCCACCTATGCAGAAACTTGTTCAGGTGCTTCTTATCTATCAGACACTTTAGGCTCTTTTGATCTGAAAAAATATCGACTTTTACCCCAGGTAGATAATGCCTACAAAGCTTGAGAGCGAATACCACGACCTCCAAATCCAAATCATAGACCGGGTAATTCCTCTCATGCACCATCAACTAGCGCGATCCACAGGCTATCACCTTCTGATGCTGAAGCAGAACACAACCTAATAACCTACCAGAGGAGTCACTGTAATTCTCATAGTACTCTGATCCACATGGCGACCATAATAATCGCGTCGTGGTCAAATGACAGTTTATTTCTATAAATGCTTGTGCCCACTCCAGCTACCAAAAAACTTCTGATCCTTCCATGTCAGAGTAGTGAGGGACAATGCTTTTCGCGAGAAGTTCTCCATGAAGCGCCTGTAATAGCCGGCAAACCACAGAAAACTGTGGAATTCCGCCACAGTAGACAACACAGGCCACTCACGTATCACAACTATCTTCGTCGGATCTATCGCAATTCCATATCCACTAACCACGTGACCAAGGCATGCTACCGAGGACAACCAAAAATCACATTTAGAAAATTTGGCATATAGTTGGTTCCTCCTCAGGGTCTTCAATACGATATGGAGATGCTTGAAATGATCATCCTCGCACTGTGAGTACACTAGTATATCATCGATGAAGACTATCACTAACTGGTCCAAGTACTCTATGAACGCCATGTTCATAAAATCCATAAACATGGATGGTACATTCATCAGCACAAACATCATGACGCTGAACTCATTATGCCCATAATGTGTGCTAAAAGCCATCTTGGGAATGTCACTTTCCCAAATTCTCAGCTTATAGTACTAGTACTTCAAATCTATCTTCGAGTACACTGTCGACACGAACAACTGATCAAATAGATCACCAATCCTTGGGATCAGATATCTATTCTTCTTTATCAGCTTATTCAACTCTCGGTAATCAATGCACATGCGTAAACTCCCGTCATTCTTCTTTAAAAAAGGACTGGCACGCTCCAAGGAGACAAACTTGGACGCACATACCCTTGATTTAATAGCTCGTGGAGCTGTACCTTCAATTTCGCCATCTCCTTAGGTGCTAAGTGGTACGGGGAGTGTGACATAAGCTTGGCACCTGGAACTAGATCAATGGTGAAGTAGATCTCTCATTGAGGTGGAGCACTAGGGAGATTTTCAGGAAAAATATCAGGAAACTCTGATACAACTAGGATACTATCTAGACCTAGCTTGGGCTTCAAAGCATCCACTAACATGAAAAATTGTTTTGCACCACTACAAAATGCCTTAACCACCTGAATAGCAGACATTAAAGTCTTGATCGATCCCTTCATGCCAAAGAATGTCGTCTCACGCTCTGTATCCACTCCCAGTATGACCACCTTGCGGTTGCAATCAATGTACGCACTGTTGGGTCCATTGTTCCCAATGTCCCTGATTTGTGAGAAGTCATACAGGTCAATGTCATACACATCAACTGTATTTGATGTGCATTTGAGGTCTTGAGTGCAGGTTGTCCATATCACATTGATTGGACATGCAGACACAATAAGTGGTTGCTGGACATAGCAAAAATCGACTAAGCCCACAAGCATTGAGTGGAGCAAGCTCACTCAACTCCAGAGGTATGGATTCAATATTGTCTAGTAGAAATTTGCCTAAGTCCACAGGCATTGAGTGAGGACAGCTCACTCAATGCCATATAACATATTGCGTTGAGTCTATATCAGCCTAACTGAAAGATAGCCAAAAATTTGGCTATGTACAAAAGCGTTGAGTGTAGTCTACTCACTCTACGCCATACAACAAAAAGGCTGCGAGTCAGGTAGAGTCAGTCTAAGCATTGCAAAATTGGCTGAAAATGTGGCCAAATCCACATGCGTTGAGTGTGGTCTACTCACTTAACGCCATACAACTTTTAGCGTTGAGTGTTGCTGTGTCAATCAACTCACAGAAAATTTGGGCAAAATTTTCAGCAACTCCACAGGCGTTGAGTGTAGCTTACTCACTCAACGCCAGACAACAGAAAAATTCTATAAGTAGTTTGGTGTTGAGTGGAGCTTACTCTCTCAACACCAAGGCACAGAAATATTTGCTAAGGCAAATAGCGTTGAGTGAGGCAATCTCACTCAACGCTCTCGACGCTCTCAATGACTTGAAGCAGAAATTTAGCTAAGTACAAAAGCAAGAATTGCTTGGCTTTCATCAAGCTTAGCTTAGTCGAACTGAGCTCAGCGTTCGTCGAACTGAGCCTGCAATACATCGAACTGAATTTAGCCTTTCGTCGAACTAAGTCTACAGTTCGTCAAACTGAACTTATGTTTTCGTAGAACCGATCTTGTTGTTCGTCGAACGGAGCACATCATTTATTGAGCTCAATACCTAAACACACAGAATTTTGTCTAAGTGTTGTGGCGTTGAGTGATACCTACTCACTCAACGCCTTTGGTTCTAATGATTAAACTTTGTCTAAGTACAGTGACGCTGAGTGATCCTGATGTCAGCAATGTCAAAAGGTCAACCAAAATTCAAATGTTACGTAACTGCTGCCAGAGACATTGGTGGCCAGCTGTTATCATCTTCCGTACTTTCCAAGGAATATTTTCAACATTAATTGTTGGGGCCCACATACAATAAAGACCCGTTGAATCAAGATTAAATGGAAAGCATGCGCTGAATGGCTTAATCTCAGCCATCAATCCTGGTTGTGGGACCCACTGATCAATTGGCCTTCAGAGAATAAAAAAAAGCAAATCGGCTAGAGCAATCGATCGTTGTTTTTCCTTGTCTATGTTTTCTTAAAACATAAAGTGCGGCCGAACTTCATCTCCTTCCTCGCCATTTTCATCGAGCCTAAAGATAGCTGAAGCAACACCATCTGCAATAGTAGGATCAGAAGTAATTCTAAGGAAGCAGATTTACAAGTTCTACATTGAAAAGAAAGCTGACTGAAGAAAATTCTAATGCCCACTTATTGTCTTCAATAGCAAAAGCTTAGACTGATATCTGCTTAGTAAAGGAATAAAAAGACACAGAGATCTTGTTCTGGTGTCTAATCATCTCTCTCTTTATTTCTTCTTCTGTAAAGATTCTTGGGGAATCTGGAGTTATAAGCCTGTATTATAAATGTTGAGATCTTAGTGACATGTGTTTCGCTTTGTGTCGTGTGAAAGGTCTTTGTGACTTGGGTTTAGCTTAGTGCCTAAGTTGTATGTCTGTGTGACCAGTGTGGTCCTGCGGGATCTATATTGTAAGCTCTTGAGGAGCTGAGTTTTGGATGGAGTGCCAAATCTAACACATTGTTAGATAGGTGCAGAGGGACAGTGGATGTACCCAAGATTGGATGTACCTCAAGATTGGGGAACCACTATAAATTGCAGTGTCGTCTGTGATTGATCTTGAAAGCAAAAACTAACCTAATAACCAACCATAGAAATCCGCAAACAAGTTAGAAAAATCAAATAGCGACAGAAACCTATTCACCACCCCCTCTAGGTGTTTAGCTAGCCTTGAAAACAAAACTTTGAAGTGGTATCATAGGGACTATGCTCTTTAAATGCTTAACAGTCTGAGTAGATCTCCAAGGTTAGCTAGAAGTCTGTCTTTATGGGTTCATGAATGACCAATAGGGAGCTGAGTGTTGTGAGGCTTCCAATCTGTAGAAAGGAAGATTTTTGCATGTAGTTAGCAAGGGTGAGACAGTTCATGGAAGTTGCTGACCCTAGGATGTATATTATAGTAGAAGAGGGACCATAAATCCCAATGAAGGTGTCAGCATTGGATGCTAATGTCAAGACCCCCTAGACATATGATGAGATGACCATGTATGAGTTTGCCTTGACATCAATTTACAAGAGAGCAAAGAACATAATTATGAGTGTTGTTGATGACTCTACTCTTTAGAACATGATCCATTGCTCAACTGTAAAGGAAATGTGGGAAACACTTGTGATCTACCAGGAGGGGACAGATGAGGTTAGAGATGATATGAAGTTCATGCTCAACCAAGAGTATGAGGCTTTCACGTAATCCAAGGGGACAACATAACGATCTGTTATGAAAAGTTCTTTAGGATTATGAATGAGCTGAAGACTTATGGAAGAGTATTCAGTCACTATGAACTGAGTAACAAGTTCCTTAGATCTCTCTATAGAGAGTGGGACACTAAAATCTATGCCAACAGAGAAGTGGAAAGCTGGGTGAGACAGTTCCTCACATCCTCTTTGGGAAGCTGATGTCAAATGAAATGCAGCTGGCTGCAAGGAAAGAAGAGGAGAAGAAGAACATGTCTCAGGCAAGAGACAAGTCTGTAGCATTCAAAGCTGAAATCTCCAGCAAAGGCAAAAGAAAGTATGCCTCTCCACCAAGGAGAGATGCTGAATCTGATTCTAGAAAATCAGAGAAAAGCACCTCAGACTGCCAATGGTCTGATGATGATTTTGCTGCCTTCACCAGGCAATTCCAAATGTTCTCAAAGAAGAAGCACTAGAGAGGCAGGCCTTCCTCCTCCTCACATCCCAAGGATGACTACTATAAGGGCAAGAGAAAATCCACTAAGGAGGATAAATATGGTTCCAAAACTGATAAACAAGTTTCCTCTAACACGACTTATTATCATTGCAGAAAACCTAGGCATGTCATAGCCGACTGCCCAGTCAAAAGAAAGGAACATAGTGAGAAAAAAGAGCACCAGTAAAAAGGCAAGAAGGAAAAATCCCTTTTCGCCAAGAAGAAAAGATGGATTGACTCCTCCTCATCAGAGTCAGAAGAAGAAGAAGAAGAAGAAGCCTACATTGGGCTATACTCTACTGAAGAAGTAGCTGTTGAAGCAGACTGCATCAAAAGGCTGGTTGATTTAAAAGAAGAAGCTGAGAAGGTTCATCCTGCTGTCAGGATTGAAGACAGGGCCCCTCTATCACAGTCTGATGGTGATTCAGAGGTGGATTCTGAAGAAAACAGATGCTGCCTTGGGCTGATGGCTAGGTCAGATAAAGAACTCAGCCAGGATCAGCCTGGACCAAGCAAGATAATTTCTGTTACTAGCTCTACTTGTTTAGATTATGATTCAGTTCTAGATTCTCGTGCTTCTGCATTGAGTGATGATGATGGCTCAGAATCTGAGGGAGACATCAATACATTGATTGATAATTATGGTGCACTTCTGCAGGTTGTAAAGAAAAGCAAGCTCTTGTCCAAATAATAGGCTCAGGAAATTATCTCTTTAAAGCTTGCTGCTTCAGAATCAGCGAAATTGCTGGATCTGAAGACTCAAGAAGTTAGCAAACTGAAGAATATAACAATCCTTCAGATAAGCACCATAACCTTCTGATGTGTTGGACGACAAGTGTACCGGTCGCACAAGTAATACAAAATGGGCGAATTTCCCCAAGTATCGATCTCTTCAATGAACACAGTAAGGTGGAGTTAATTTTGAGGAGGACTTGAGATTGAAGTCCTTATGTCGGAGTTAACTAGGGGGGTTTTTGATGGTTGCGGAAATAGAAAGTAAAACACTAGCATCTACTCCTATGCAACGCATCTATGCGATACTTCGCCAGGAGGGATGGAAGACTACACAGGCCACTATACACTAAATCCCTGGGCGGGTGGATGAGTAGTCTTGCGCGTGAGGTGGTTAGAACGGTGGAATGAGTGTCGAGAGCACCTCTTCTCTATACACGCCTCTAGCAATCACTAGAGCGGCAGAACTGATGTGTTGGCGGAAGGAAATAAAGCCACACCTCAAGCAAATAATGAAAATATAAAATCACATAGACATGAATGTATACAAATGTTTTACAAACTAAACTTATTTCCTCAAATACAAGTGATTAAGCTACACTATCAACAACAAGAGAAGAAAAGTGTGTGAAATCGACCGGATCCGAAGTCTTTTGGAGGATTCACGGAATGATTCACTGGGTTGTCAGTCCGGGTCCTAGCTCGGTCCTCAACTGCGTCTGGGGTAGAGGAGGCTGTCACTCACTCCCAATGGAGCCGTCTTCCTCGTGTCACGATCCGGTGGAGGATGGCACAAACTTCTCCTAACTTGATGGAGAAGGTTAGATCAAACTCTCCTTGAAGCTCAAGGATGAAGGAGGAGGCCGAGAGGAAGCTCCGGCTTGAATATGACGTTGAAAGCTTGCCTGGAGCACCTCCCTAAGGTCGAAGATGAAGGGAAAATGGCTGTGGAGAAAAACTCCTCTAATGGAGGAAAATCTGTGCTTTAAATAGAATCAGGTCAGAAAAATAGGCACACACAGTTTGACGCACGATCGTGTGCTAACCGTGCGTTATTAACTTGCAGGCCCAACTTGTGGAAGATGAAGCGTTGACCCGTGCATTTTACTTCGCGCACGGGCGCTTCCTCCCGTGCGTGAAGGAAATCACACGGGTAGCGACAGAAAGCAGGAAAACACGAAAATACGGTGGAACTGTGCATTTTACTCGCACACGGGCGCTTCCTCCCGTGCGTGAAAAAATCGCACAATTAACCACAGAGAGCAACAAACAAGAAGCTACAGGAAAACCGTGCGTTTCCTTCGCGCACGGTTTCGAAGAAACCGTGCGTCAAACGTGCATTAAGAAATTCATCGAGCTCTGTTCGACGTTTCTCCTACACAAATAAAACGCACGATCAAAAAGAACCGTGTGCTAAGAAAATGAATGACTGTGCGTTTTCCTAAAACCTGCATTCCATCCTTGGGGAAAATGCACCACCTGCATACAAATAATTAAATCCAAAGAGAACCCTCCAGCATCACATAAATGCAATGAAATAGCCGAAAAGGGCCATGGGGAGCACCATGTGCTTACCCCCAAATATATAATGCGCAATTGCACACCAATGGGCCAAAACAGTGCACTTAGCGTGAAAAACTATATAAAGGAAATATCAATGATAACATACTAAAAGTGAACTACAAGTGAGTGAAAACTAGCCCAGATGAGTCCGAAAAATCATATATAAATCGGACACATCACATCACCAGACCTAAACATTTGCTCACCCCGAGCAAATTATCACTAAGCGGAGTTAAAGAAGTCTAGTTGACTAAGCAATTATATAAATGGAGTACCATGCGAAGTCATACCCTCATGTACAAAAAGCAATAGTAGAAAACTCTTCTATGCATGCATAATAATTTCTAATTCTTATAAAAGTAAAGAGGATGTTACAAATACTCCTAAAGTGAATCACGGTGAATCATTCGGCTGCGCATAGAACGAAAGCAGGCGGATAATGAGGTGAGCATTGCTAAAGATCAGGTCTCAGGAAAATCTACAAAGGAATCCAGCAATGTCGGTAACCATATGCTCGCCCGTTCACACACTCTCCACGGCATTAGTTTGACTCTAGCACGAATCCGTAGGACTTGGAATATAATATAGGCTTAGGCGAAGGTGGGGTATACAAAGATAAACAAGACGGACACGCACACCCAAAATGAGATCGCCCGAAAACAGTCATAACTAAACTCAACAAACAAACACGTGCGGCGCACCACCAGACTTGGACTTTTGACGGTGCGTGCACGCTCATAATGAACACATCTCAGCAAGAATATATTTTTTTCTTTTTTTTATTCCAAATTGGAAATTTTCTTTTTATTTACTATCATATATATATTTTTTCTCCATTTTTATCCAAATAGGCAAAACAAAATATGAAAACACGACAACACCACATGCAACACAAACACCAACATAACGGCCCACACATAACGGATACAGACTACAACAAAACAAACTAAATGAGCAACCACATTCAGATGTGCGCGTAAGAAAGGCTATATGGCTATGGTAGCGAGGCATAGGGATGTCAAAGGAAGGGACAGGATCAACGGGGGTAGCAACGAATAGATGTCGGGAATGGTACAAGGCTCAAACTAGACAAAGTGACGGCCTACATCATGCACGCACTTGACTAACCATGTACCCATGCTTCGAGAGTAGCTAGGTGTCACAACCCGCATTTTCTCAACGGAAAATTCGTATCAGAGTAAGAGAAAACACGTGCTGTGATGCCACGTCATGCAGGGGATAACTGCACACGCTCAGGCAAACACCAGACGTTAGATTTTAAGGAAAATTGTTGATTAAATATGAAAGAAACTCAGTTATGTTGAATGGACGTATCCCTCGGCCCGGTGGATCAGCTAGTCCACAGTTAAAATTATATTTATACGCAGCAGAAAATACTTTGGTTCAATTAAATTGACTTCCTAAATGAGCATAAGTGTCCCCGGGGGACGACTTATGCGTGCACGACCCTAAGGTGAATATAGTAGGTATAAAAAGATAGTGTTTTACGCTGAGGAAAAAATAGTGTCTTTGATTTAGAAACATGTTATGCATGGGGTACATAAAATAATACTTTTAGGTTTTTAAAATATCTAACATGCAACCTAGCATAAATCCTTCCCAGAAGCAAGTAACCAACCACAAATAGGCAAAATCAGCAGTTTAAATTCATATTCAGCATCACAAGAAGCCACCAGTGGGCGCCAACAACCTGACACGAACCCACTGGCGAGTATGTATGTCTATACAGAAGAGTAAAGAACTACCTCTCAACAAAACGGGGATCAGCAATCTCAGCTACCCTAGAGGCCACCAATAAGCCCCTCCCAAAGAACTAGCCGCTGAACTGGCTACAACCTGGACCTGAGGCATTCAATAAAAGAACACCTCAGCAAGGAAACAATCAAAAAGTAAATAGTGCAATAGGTTAATGAGCAAATAAGATGAAGGGTTTACCAACCCGGCTACAAACTGCTATAAGCAAAAGAAAAAGAGAATGGCAGTAGGAAAAGAGTACTGTCTAAAACACCGCAGAGCACACCAAGTGCGAGCAATAAACCAACATGCCCTACCAAGGGAGCCTGCAACAGCATCAAGACATATACATATGTAAAAAGAAAGGAAAGCATAAACAGGAAAAGGGACTAACAGTCCTAACACATGGGTAAGTGGCAGTGGTCAAAACATGGGTCTGAATGCATAACCAAAATCAGACCCAAAAAGGGCTAAGGGGTCATACAGTGGCAGCTTTAGGGTCCCACACACACCAACCCAAACCGGGGCAAAAAGGCGGTGGCCACAGCTCTCCACATAAAACCACCCCTCCAGAGGCCACCAAAACTCCACCACCTGCCACGACCCAAGAGTCGGTATGCAGATATTAGGCGAGCACCCAATGCCCCCCTCCTAGGGAAAAGTCCCACAAACAGTCCTAAGAAACGCACGAACCCAAGGCAAAAACGTCGGGTCCAACCGACGCGGCCTTGCACACCTAACCAAAACCAACCCCGAGTCTCCCTGACCCCAAAACAACGGCAGCACCCAGTGTCGACACGATGTGTCGACACCACGACAAGCCGGTGTCGACACAAGGTGTCGACACAACCGCTGCTGGTGTCGACACCAAGTGTCGACACCACTGCGGTCGGTGTCGACACAAGGTGTCGACACTACAGTTGCGGGTGTTGACACAAAGTGTCGACACCCTAACAGGCTGGTGTCGACACCAAGATGTCGACACCCTGACTAGCTGGTGTTGACACCACGGTGTCGACACCCTGACAGGCTGGTGTCGACACCAAGGTGTCGACACCCTGACTAGCTGGTGTCGACACCACGGTGTCGACACCCTGACTAGCTGGTGTCGACACCAAGGTGTCGACACCCTGACAGGCTTGTGTCGACACCAAGTTGTCGACACCCTGACAGGCTAGTGTCGACACCACGGTGTTGACACCCTGACAGGCTGGTGTCGACACCACGGTGTCGACACCCTGACTGGCTTCAGGCGCTAGATCCAGCACACATCCAGAAATGAGAACGAGGTCTCCCTCTAGGGTACAACAACCATCGACAAATCGCAACTACTCAACCTGAACCGAACCAAAACTGTCCCTAATAGACACCATCCCTCAGGAAAACTGATATTATAACTAGAACTTTCTACTCTAACCACGGCATGATCGGGAACGAACCCTAGCGTACACCTAGGATCTAAGCAGGAAAGAGATATAATTAACTCAAAAGAAAGACAAAGATCAGCTTTGGCAAGGATGAGGGGACATCACTTGCCTAAATACCAGAAACTTGGCCGACAGCCTCCCCAGCTCACGAATCTGGCCGCAGAGCAACAAGCTGAGGAGCAGAAAGAAAGCAGATCCCGGCGAGGGCAGTCCAGATCCACTCTCGAAATCGACTTCCGACCGCTAAATCTCCAGGAATCGGCGTCCGAAGGCTAGGGTAGTCCGGCGGTTCTCTTCCTCTCGTACAGGCGGCGGCTTCTTCCAAGCAGAGAAAAGAAAAGACAAAGAACCCAGCCCTAATTCTAACCCAAGACTTTATATATATCAGTTTAATATTAAACAATCAACATATAAATAATTATTTACACTCAATATCAAAACAACACGAAACCTGAAACTTCTCGGAAAAAGACGAAATTCGCGCCGCAGCTAAAAAACCACGCTACGAACACAACTACGAAGTCGAAATTAGCATTCGACGAACGAAACCCGGGATAACACCTCCCAAAGCCAAAACACAAGCATTCCCTAAGAGGCCCAGCCGAGTCATCAAACCGACTCCGGCTAGCTGGGGAATCTTGCTAACAGGCTACAAACAGGCTACACAGGGAACCCTAAGAGCTAAAACCACGCTCTACAACAGCAAAAAGCCGGAAATACGCCATCGTAACGCCAGCCAAAGATCAAACAAAACACAGAAAAATCGGGGGCGTTACAGCCACTCCCCCTAAAAGAAAGTTTCGCCTCGAAACTTTACTCACAACACCCCTATAAAGAAGGAGAGAGAAAGAGCCAGGAAAGGGCTATATAAATAATAAAATAGAACATACCAAGCACAAGATCAGGGAAACAGATGAGGGTGAGCCTCCCTCATAGCCGACTCCAACTCCCAAGTCGCGCTTTCCACATCTTGATTCCTCCATAAAACTTTAACCATCGGAATAGTCTTCTTCCGCAACGCCCGAACTTGAAAATCCAAAATTCGAAAAGGCACCTCCACATAAGAAAGATTCGGCTCCAACTGAGGCACAGAATCCAAAACCTGCCTGCCATTCATCACACATTTTCGCAGCTGACTGACGTGAAAGACATCGTGCACGCCAGGGAAATTTGCGGGCAAGGCCAGCCTGTAGGCCGATACCCCAATCCGCTCAACAATCGGAAACGGCCCCACGTACCTCGGGTCCAACTTCCTATTCTTGCCAAACCGCTTGACTCCAATCAACGGGGAGACCTTTAAGAACACCGAGTCCCCCACAACAAATTCCAAGTCTGATCTACGCCGATTGGCGTTCTTCTCATATCTCTCATGGGCTATCCGAAGCTTTTCCCGAATGAGCTTCACAGCGGTTTCCATCTCCTCAAGCGCTTCTGGACCCAACAAAGGTCCCTCGCCAAGCTCAGCCCAAAACAATGGAGTCCTGCAGCGCCTCCCATATAACGCTTCAAAGGGAGCCATTTGCAAGCTTTCTTGATAACTGTTGTTATATGCGAATTCCATAAGCCGCAAGCGCTCGTCCCATGCTCCTCCGTGGTCCAGAATATAGCATCGGATCATATCTTCCACAATCTGATTTACTCGCTCCGTCTGACCATTGGTCTGCGGATGATAAGCCGGGGAATATCTCAAATATGTACCCAACCCTTCTTGAAGGCTCTTCCAAAAACGAGACGTGAACCTAGAGTCTCGATCTGATATGATACTCACGGGTACTCCATACAATCTGACAACCTATTCCAGATACAGCTCGGCTATCTTCCTCATCGGATAATCGATCTTAAATGGTATGAAATGAGCGCTCTTCGTCAATCTGTCTACGATTACCCAAACTGAATCATGCCCCTTAGGCGATCTCGGTAAGCCGGTTATGAAATCCATCGAGATACTCTCCCACTTCCACATCGGAATCTCCAAGGGAGTCAGCTTGCCACCAGGCCTCCCATGGTCGGCTTTTACACGCCTGCAAGTGAAACACTCTGAAACAAATCTGGCTATGACCTTCTTCATCCCGTTCCACCAGGCAATCTACTTTAAATCATGATACATCTTGGTCGACCCTGGATGTAGGCGACACTAGATCCGTGGGCGTCTCTGCACACCATATCCCGGATATCACCAACTGCGGGGATGCAGAACCTGCCACGATACTTCAAGGTACCCGCATCATCTATAGAGAAGTCTGGTAATTCACCTTTCTCAGCTCGAAGATACAAATGCAGAAGATCGAGATCGTCCTTCTGATGCAGTCTCGTAAGCGCAATCCACGAAGGTTCTGCTACCGCTAAGCTACTCTGCGAATCACAGCTTCCCACAGAAATGTCCATCAAAAGAAACTCTTCCACTAGGCGCTCGGCGGAAAGATTAAAAATCTTACCTGTCTTCCGACTCAGGGCATCAGCCACCACATTTGTCTTGCCCGGATGATACTGAATTTCAACATCATAGTCGGCCACGTACTCCAACCACCGCCGCTGGCGCAGATTCAATTCTTTCTGAGTGAAGACATACTTCAAACTCTTATGGTCCGTGAAAATTTTGCACTGCGCGCCATATAGCAAATGCCTCCACAATTTCAGCGCATAGATCACAGCTGCAAACTCCAGGTCATGCATAGGGTAATTCCTCTCGTGAGTCTTTAGCTGCCTCAACCCGTACGCAATCACCTTCCCGCCCTGCATCAAAACGCAGCCCAGACTGACATGCGACGCATCCACATATATATCATACTCACTACCCTCCGTAGGCAAAGACAAAATTGGAGCCGAACATAGCCTTCTTTTTAGTTCCTCAAAAGCCTTCTCACACTTGTCATCCCATATAAAGGCTACATTCTTCTGCGTCAACTTGGTCAACGGCGCAGACAAGGTAGAGAAACCTTCTACAAATCTTCTATAATAACCAGCCAAACCCAAGAAGCTTCTGATCTCTTTGGGGGTAACAGGTCTCGCCCATTCCATAACAACAGCGATCTTTTCTGGGTCCACCGATATTCCCTCCTTATTAATCACGTGGCCTAGAAAAGAAACTTGAGGCAACCAAAATTCACATTTGCTCATCTTGGCGTATAGCTTATGGTCTCTCAGAGTCGCCAAGACCAGCCGCAAATGTCGATCATGCTCCTCTGCATCCTTAGAATACACCAAAACATCATCTATAAAGACAATCACGAACTTATCCAGAAAATCCTTGAAAACTCTGTTCATCAAATCCATAAAATCTGAGGGCGCATTAGTCAAACTGAATGACATAACCAAAAACTCAAAATGCCCATGACGAGAACGGAACGCTGTCCGCGGAACATCTGACTCCCGAATCCTCAACTGGGGATAGCCCGAACGAAGATCTATCTTGTTAAACACGGCACTACCACGCAGTTGGTAGAACAAATCGTCGATTCGCGGCAAAGGGTACCTGTTCTTAATAGTAACCTTGTTCAGCTCTCTATAGTCAATGCATAATCTCATCGACCCATCCTTCTTTTTAACGAACAGCACTGGCGCACCCCAAGGTGAAGAACTCGGCCTTATAAAGCCTTTTTCCAACAACTCATCCTGCTGAATTCGCAACTCTTCCAGCTCTCGCGGGGCCATCCGGTACGGCGCCTTTACGATAGGACGCGTGCCTGGCTCCACATTTATTGCAAACTCGACATCTCGATCGGGTGGAAGACCGGGAAGATCGTTAGGAAACACATCAGAAAAGTCACACACCACAGCAATCTCTTCCAAACGGGGCACACTAACAATCGTCCCTACCAGAGAAACCACATAGGCAAAACAGCTAGAAACAAGCAACTTCCGAGCACGCACCGCAGAAATGACTGGAGACTCCTGGAGGGAATACCCGTAAACGCTCCCTGGCTGACCGTTGTCTTTGACGAAGTCCAAGCGCTTACCCTTGCACTGGATCACAGCATCGTACCTTGACAACCAGTCCATGCCCAAAATAACGTCAAAGTCCTCCAGGTCAATCACCTTCAAATCTGCCTTGGCTAGAAAATCTCCCAACAAAATTGGACAATCGAGGATACCTAGGTCCGCAACCACGGAGTCACCGGAGGGGAACTTAACGCAGAAGGCACCACCAACATGATCTAGGCCCAAACTGAACCGCTCCACGAAGGCTCTAGCCACAAACGAGTGGGTAGCACCGGAATCGAAGAGAACGCGCGCCCAGCGGTTCTTTACCTTAAATCGCCCTACTAATTGCACACGTATCTAAGGCAACAAGCGCTAAAACGAAAACTACAACCAAAAAGGGAACGTAACGAAACGACTGGGGAGGAGTCGAACCTGAGATAACCTGGGTCGAGGTCGGCGCTTCATCTGCCGAAAGCACATTCAGCTTTCCTTTTCCTTTATCCATTCGTTGAGGCGGTGGCAAAGCCTGGAGGGGAACTGGCTGCAGAATAGACTGAGTCTAAGGGCACCTTGTCTTGAGATGACCCTTCTGGCCACACTGAAAACAGACCTTATCTTTTAACCAACAACGGGCAGCCTCATGCCCCTTCCTTCCACACAAGGCACACACCAAATCTCCCCTGGAAGTACCCTAAATCGCGTGCACCTGTTCCTTCTTCTGCGCTCCCAACCTTTTGAAACACTTCTCAAAGGGGTGGCCTGGCCGGCCACAAAAGATACAAATCTCTTTGACCTTCTTTCTTGAGACAACATCAGGTTCCTAAGGGCTCTTCCCTCCACCAGTCTTCCGCTTATCCTTCCTTAACTGCTGGCCTCTATTCTTGGCATTCTCAATGGCTTCAACCCTCAAGGCAGCTTCAACCACGCTGGCATAACTGACTGCTCCATAGGCATTCGCTAACTGCTGAATGTCGCTTCTTATTCCACCCAGAAATCGCTTAACTCGGTCTGCCTCAACACTCACCAAACCCGGAGCAAACCGACTCAACTTACTAAAATCAATCTCATACTCACTAACCGTGAGTTTCCTCTGCTTTAAATGAAGAAAGTCATTCATTAGCCGGTCCCGTTCGACTGAAGGAAGAAACTTACTTAACAACATCACCTTAAATGACCCCCAAGTGCAACCTGCCACTAAGCTCTCTTTCTCCCTCAGCCACCAATTCTTTGCTAAGCCCTTGAGCTGGTAAGCAGCAAGCATCACTCTCTGATCGTCCATAATCCCTGAGTACGAGAACATATCCTCAATGGTAATCAGCCAATCATCCAAAATCATGAAATCTTCCTGCCCATCATAGGTAGGGGGTCTCAGCCGCTGAAACTGGGATATGAACGCCATCTCTGGGGGCACCACAACCAAAGGCACGGGAGGAGCAGGAGGGGAAGGAACAGCTACCCCCTCAGCGGGGTTCTGAGCTCTCGGGGTCTGTCCCGCCACCACTGCTACAAGGGACTGAATCTGAGCCTGCATAGCCACTACCTGCCTCGATAACTCCACATTACTCTACCGCAAGCTTTCTACCAACGCATCGCTCTGCGCTCCTGACGTCTCACCCTCGGATTGGTTGGTCAATCTCGTCGCAGGACATCTCGCCATCCTAAAATCGCACAAGCTTTAGACAAATCCTAGCCCATCAACTAGAACAAAACTACCTGATACGGACAAACACACTTAAATATGAACTTCAACTGCAAAACTTGCTCTGGGAGTTGTTTTTACCATGATGATGTTATGCTTATCCTAAGATGGTTCACCACCATCATACTAACTCATGTGCCTAAACCATGAATTCATGTATTTGTATTCTTTTTGAATCAAAACCATGTGTGTACATATGTCATCTTGCAAATCTTTAGCTTGGCACGTTGTGCTTATGAAATGTTATGCTATGCATGATGTGCTATGCATTCTAAAAAGGCCTTAGTGCATGCCATGGGCGGCGTACACATGAAAATGTTATGCATCCCATACTACATAACATTCCCATGTAACGAAAAAGAAAGCGTGCTAGCCGCATTCATGTGGTGAGGTTATGCATCCCATACTACATAACCCTCACATGTTGCCTCCTATGGTGGATCCATATACAAACACATATTATGCATCCCATACTACATAATATGCCCTGTATACTTCTTTATGCTCATGAGTGTAGTGTTCGTGCTTCGGCCCAGACGTGCTGATGACATATCGGTGTGTGAATGGTATGATGCTAAACACTAATGCAGACAAGGGAAAGGTTGCCCAACCATTTGTCAAGCAACCTCCCTCTGATACCAACTGTCACAACCCGCATTTTCTCAACGGAAATTTCGTATCAGAGTAAGAGAAAACACGTGCTGTGATGCCACGTCGTGCAGGGGATAACTGCACACGCTCAGGCAAACACCAGACGTTAGATTTTAAGGAAAATTGTTGATTAAATATGAAAGAAACTCAGTTATGTTGAATGGTCGTATCCCTCGGCCCTGTGGATCAGCTAGTCCACAGTTAAAATTATATTTATACGCAGCAGAAAATACTTTGTTTCAATTAAATTGACGCCCTAAATGAGCATAAGTGTCCCCGGGGGACGACTTATGCGTGCACGACCCTAAGGTGAATATAGTAGGTATAAAAAGATAGTGTTTTACGCTGAGGAAAAATACTGTCTTTGATTTAGAAACATGTTATGCATGCGGTACATATAATAATACTTTTAGGTTTTTAAAATATCTAACATGCAACCTAGCATAAATCCTTCCCAGAAGCAAGTAACCAACCACAAATAGGCAAAATCAGCAGTTTAAATTCATATTCAGCATCACAAGAAGCCACCAGTGGGAGCCAACAACCTGACACGAACCCACTGGCGAGTATGTATGTATATACAGAAGAGTAAAGAACTACCTCTCAACAAAACGGGGATCAGCAATCTCAGCTACCCTAGAGGCCACCAACAAGCCCCTCCCAAAGAACTAGCCGCTGAACTGGCTACAACCTGGACCTGAGGAATTCAAGAAAAGAACACCTCAGCAAGGAAACAATCAAAAAGTAAATAGAGCAATAGGTTAATGAGCAAATAAGATGAAGGGTTTACCAAACCGACTACAAACTGCTATAAGCAAAAGAAAAAGAGAATGGCAGTAGGAAAAGAGTACTGTCTAAAACACCGCAGAGCACACCAAGTGCGAGCAATAAACCAAGATGACCTACCAAGAGAGCCTGCAACAGTATCAAGACATATACATATGCCAAAAGAAAGGAAAGCATAAACAGGAAAGGGACTAACAGTACTAACACGTGGGTAAGTGGCAGTGGTCAAAACATGGGTCTGAATGCATAACCAAAATCAGACCCAAAAAGGGTTAAGGGGTCACACAGTGGCAGCTTTAGGGTCCCACACACACCAACCCAAACCGGGGCAAAAAGGCAGTGGCCACAGCTCTCCACATAAAACCACCCCTCCAGAGGCCACCAAAACCCCACCACCTGCCACGACCCAAGAGTCGGCATGCAAAAATTAGCCGAGCACCCAATGCCCCCCTCCTAGGGAAAAGTCCCACTAACAGACCTAAGAAACGCACGAACCCAAGGCAAAAACGTCGGGTCCAACCGACGCGGCCTTGCACACCTAACCAAAACCAACCCCGAGTCTCCCTGACCCCAAAATAAGGGCAGCACCCAGTGTCGACACGATGTGTCGACACCACGACAAGCAGGTGTCGACACAAGGTGTCGACACAACCGCTGCTGGTTTCGACACCAAGTGTGGACACCACTGCGGCCGGTGTCGACACAAGGTGTCGACACTGCCGCTGCGGGTGTCGACACCAAGTGTCGACACCCTGACAGGCTGGTGTCGGCACCAAGATGTCGACACCCTGACTAGCTGGTGTCGACACCATGGTGTCGACACCCTGACAGGCTGGTGTCGACACCAAGGTGTCGACACCCTGACTAGCTGGTGTCGACACCATGGTGTCGACACCCTGACTAGCTGGTGTCGACACCCTGACAGGCTGGTGTCGACAACAAGGTGTCGACACCCTGACAGGCTGGTGTCGACACCACGGTGTCGACACCCTGACAGGCTGGTGTCGACACCACGGTGTCGACACCCTAACTGGCTTTAGGCGCCAGATCCAGCACACAACCATAAATGAGAACGAGGTCTCCCTCTAGGGTACAACAACCATCGACAAATCGCAACTACTCGACCTGAACTGAACCAAAACTGTCCCTAATAGACACCATCCCTCAGGAAAACTGATATTATAACTGGAACTTTCTACTCTAACCACGACATGATCGGGAACGAACCCTGGCGTACACCTAGGATCTAAGCAGGAAAGAGATAAAATTAACTCAAAAGAAAGACAAAGATCAGCTTTGGCAAGGATGAGGGGACATCACTTGCCTAAATACCAGAAACTTGGACGACGGCCTCCCCCGCTCACGGATCTGGCCGCAGAGCAGCAAGCTGAGGAGCAGAAAGAAAGCAGATCCCGGCGAGGGCAGTCCAGATCCACTCTCTAAATCGACTTCTGACCGCTAAATCTCCAGGAATCGGCGTCCGAAGGCTATGGTAGTCCGGCAGTTCTCTTCCTCTCGTACAGGCGGCGGCTTCTTCCAAGCAGAGAAAAGAAAAGACAAAGAACCCAACCCTAATTCTAACCCAAGACTTTATATATATCAGTTTAATATTAAACAATCAACATATAAATAATTATTTACACTCAATATCAAAACAACACGAAACCTGAAACTTCTCGGAAAAAGACGAAATTCGCGCCGCAGCTAAAAAACCATGCTACGAACGCAACTGCGAAGCCGAAATTAGCATTCGACGAACGAAACCCGGGATAACACCTCCCGAAGCCAAAACACAAGCATTCCCTAAGAGGCCCAGCCGAGTCATCAAACCGACTCCGGCTAGCTGGGTAATCTTGCTTACAGGCTACAAACAGGCTACACAGGGAACCCTAAGAGCTAAAACCACGCTCTACAATGACAAAAAGCCGGAAATACGCCATCGTAACGCCAGCCAAAGATCAAACAAAACATAGAAAAACCGGGGGCGTTACACTAGTGGCAAGTTCTTAGCCACCGAGAAAGACAACCCTTCCTCCCGACTCGAGCAATACGAGGCTATTGAACTCCCATACACAATCCTACACCACCGTTTGATTCACAACTAGAGTACAGTAAACAAAATCTACGCTAATAGAAAAATAGAAACTATAAGCATATAAAGAAGTTTAATCTAAAAATACTCTAAGTTATCACGAGTGCACGCCTAGGAACACTCTTGGAGTCAACATATTACTCCATCATGCAATCCTAAACCAACGCAATATTCTCTATTCTACGCACAAGTGATAAAAAAGCTCAGCACGTGCAAACGCTTAAATACACACTCTCAAGAGGGTGCTGTGGAGTGCAATGAAATTGCAAATGATATAACAATAAATGCTTTTATTATGCGAATTAAATGTGCACGTGAGCGGATAACAACTCGAGTCTCTCGCCCACCAGTCTTAAACCATGCAACTTATCATAAGATGCACAATAAAAACAATGAAGTGTATGTCGGGGGAGAGGTTACCACATGCTCAGCCAATGAGCATACCAGAAGATTGGCGTTAAATCATGGAGCAAAACCTGCAAAAATTTTCAGTTCCTCCACCGTGACAAAGAAAGGCCACCTACAAATAGCTTAAACAACAAAATAAAGTATTCCAAGCCATAACAAATATAAGCGAAGCAATACCCGCGAGTTAGTAGTAAACACAAAATCACATCACGTATATCAAATGAAACTAAAGACAATAGCACAAGAAAGACAGACAATGCAATCAAAATAACTAAAAACCACCCTGAGGACGACGCCCCAACAGAATAGAGTAATGTATATAATAAGTCAAAATAACCAATACACAAATATGAAGCAAGAACTACAAAGAATCCCAACCGAGAAGAGCAGCAACAATCACTCTGGCAAATCAGAAAAAGTCGGAGGCGGAGGCGGAGTATAGGAACGAGAAGTCGAAGCTCGAGCAGGGGCAGCAGGGGGCACCTGAAGAAAGTCAATAATGCGTGACGTCATGTCATGCTGCTCGCACAACAGCTCCTCCATCTGTATATGCCGCGCATAGAAGTCGGGATAATCCAACATGATACTCCTACGATGCAGGGCATGGGCAAAAGAAGGCCATGGGCCCAATGACATGGTATGGACAGGAACGACATCGTCGGACTGGCGGGACTCAGAAGTGGATCCCGCATCCGCAGAAGAAGCCCTAGATGGCTGCTCACGCTCCAGAGTACGAATGACGTAGCTCCACGAACCGCCAGAAGAAACACGACGCACAAATCTAAAGGCGGTCATCATGGTCGGAGAAATAAAATCGCCATGGGAAACCAGAGTCATGGCGGGCAAAGTGTCAAAAACTCATAATCACTTGGCGATTCGCGTAATATAATGTGAACCACCAATGGCCTTCAAAGGCATGCACGTGGCCTGGTGAAGGAAGTAATCCGCAAGAACTCGGCCTAGGTGGAGAGGAACATGAAAGAAATTGTACCCTAATCACCTAGAGGGGGGTGAATAGGTGACTTAATCTTTTTTTAACTTTTAGGCACATTATATCACAGTTTTATAACTACTTCTTCACAGCAATCAATCAGCAATCACAGAATAAAGCATGCACACAGTGAACACACAGATTTATAGTGGTTCCCCAAGATTTGGGTACATCCACTTTCCCCCTTCGCTTATCTAGTAGTGTACTAGATTCGGCCAAACTCCTCCACTATACCTCAGATCCACCGATCTTACACTCAGAACCACAAATGGTTCCTACAGCTCAGGCCCAAGGCCCTACAACTCAGTCTTCACAAAGACCTACACTCAGCCTTCAACAAGGCCTACACTCAGCCACAACAGGCCTACACTCAGAGAAATAGATCTCCTACACTCAGGCACATAGGCCCTACCACTCAGCCTTTATAATTACAGGCTTACAACTCAAATACCTAAGGATCCTACAATAAATTAAGAATACAATGTATATACCTACAACTCTGAATAAGAGAGAAAGTTGATAGGTTCTTGATGAGTTCTTGGAAGAACTCTGCTGAGATCAACCTCACTTGTCTTTCTTCAAAGCTTCTTGAATGTAGAATAGAATAGGGTTGATACTCTCTGCAGCTGATCTTCAATCACTGCAACTTAAGTTTCAGATCTTAATCTGAAACCTTCTTCACAGCCTGGTTCCAACGGCTGACTTCTTCGAAGGAGCTCTCTCTCTCCAACTACTTAGATCTTCACTTGAATTGATTCTTCAATGAATAGCTAGATCTTCTTCTTTGATTGTTGATCAATCTCTTGTTGTTAATCTACTTCTTCTGTTGACAGAATAAGCCTTTATATAGGCCTTCTTCATGGTAACCGGCTGACCCGGTTCCTAACAGTTTCTGACAACTCTGACAATTGCAGTAGACCGGCTGAAATGGCAGCTGTCATGTCATCCAGTCACTTCTTGAAATATCTGTAACTATCTGAAAGTGTCGAGACAGTTTGTCTTTAAGTGTCGACACTTGTAGACTAAGTGTCGACACAAGTAGACTAAGTGTCGACACTAGCCTTCATGGTGTCGACACAACTCCTTGTGTTGTAGAAATTACTTCGCGACACAGCTTCTTCATCATGTGTCGACACTGATAATGTGTGTCGACACAATTCCTTGTTCTTCAGTACTTTGTTGATTTCTTGTAAGTGTCGACACTACTCCTTTGTGTCGACACATCTTCTTGTGTTGAACTTGTTCAGTGTCGACACATCTTCTTGGTGTCGACACATGCCTTCAGTGTTGATACTTTTGCTGAGTGTCGACATATCTGCTTGGTGTCGACACTTGTACTTAGTCTTCATAGAAATTCGCTGAGTGTCGACACAGCTCCTTGTGTCGACACTTTCTTCATGTGTTGAGACTTCTGCTGTGTGTCGACACTGATCCTTTGTGTCGACACATTCTTCATGTGTTGAGACTTTGGCTGAGTGTCGACACATCTCCTATGTGTCGACACTTGTACTTAGAATTTGTTGAACTTTGCTAAGTGTCGACACAGCCTCCTAGTGTCGACACTTTCTTCATGTGTTGAGTCTTCTAATTTGTGTCGACACATTCTTCAATATGTCGACACTTATACTTAAACTCTGTTGAAGTTTGCTGAGTGTCGACACAGCCTCCAAGTGTCGACACTTTCTGATGTCGACGATGTTCCTCTGGGTGTCGACACTGCTTCTAAGTGTCGACACTGCTTTTCTGGACATTTCTTCATTGAGTGTCGACACATCCTGTATGTGTCGACACTTTCCTCCTGGTGTCGACTCTGCATCCCAGGTGTCGACATAATTACTCCAAGTGTCGACACTGATTCTCTGGGTGTCGACACAAGTCTTCTTAAGTGTCGACACTTTCCTTCTGGGTGTCGACACATGGACTTAGAAACTTTTCAGCTTTCCCTGCAAATACTTAACCTGCACAACTAAACTCAAAACACATCAAATACATTTTGATGTATATCATTGAGTAGGGTGAGGCTTCTTCAAATCAGGTAGATTTATTCCAATGTACCCAACAATCTCCCCCTATTTGGAGAAGTCATAACCCTTAGTCAAAGATATACACCATACATAACAAAACAACAGTATGATGTAATGCATGATTATATAACATGGTAAATTTATAAACATATATTAAACAAAACATGTATATACCAATATCTCAGAACAATAATGTAATAGACTTAGCACACATCACATAGTTCTAAGAACTTCAATATTCTCATTATCCAAAAGTTTACAGAAAGTTTACACATAGTAAACTTAAGATAATTCTATTCTATTTCTGCTCAGCCTCCTTGATAACTATGCCCTTTCCAGATTGTATCTTGGCTTGAACTGGGGCTTCAGCATCTTCAGCAGCAGCAGGCTTCTTTCCCTTAAGATCCTTCTTCTTTAGCTCTTCAGCCTTGATCTTCTGTCTTTCAAAGTAATGATAAGGCTTGGGAAAGTACTTGCTAGGCTCCTGGGAAGTAGGAGGTAGCTTTCCCATCTTAGCCTTTCTTCTGTATTGCACAAGGGCTTCTTGCTTGGACTCATGCTTCCTCCATTCCAGTTCAGAATACCACTTGTTTCTATCTTGAATATTATCCTTGGCAGCCTTCCATGCAGTTAAGATAATATTCCTGGAGGTGGGGCTCCACTGTTCAAAATCAGGCCTTTGTTCAGCTTGCTCTTTGAACCTTTTCTTAGACAATAGAGTCTCATGTTCTTTGAGCAGCAAGGATTCTTGTTCTTTTAGTATAGCCTCTGGCACTGGCTGAACCACTTTCTCTATGATGACCTTCTCAATTCCCTGAGGAGGGCTATACATTGATTGTATATCTGCATGTATCATATCAAAGTCTGGTGGAGGGTAAATTACTTGAGCCACTTCAGCTTGCTCCCCTCCAAGATATGCATGATGAATCCCAGACTCTGCTACATTGTCATCATCACACAATGGAGGATATCCAAGGGTGGCTCTGATGGAATTGGAATTCTATTTTGCATGATCAGAGCTGGCTTTGACTAACACCCTCTCCCCCTTTATGACTTCTCTAACAATATGATCCCTCAGATCATCTTTCTGAAATCTTATTTGGGCATCCAAATAGTTTACTCCATCCTTAAAGAAAGGTTTCAACCTTTGGAGTCTGTCAGTTATAGCCTTTTGAGAGTCTAGTATATCAGTCTTAACAGCAGTTATGCCCTCTTGTAATGCTTTATCAAATTCTGCCTTAGCTGTAGCATTAGCTGTAGTCTGACCAGTAGCTATATTCTTCATTTCTGTGACTATTGTATTATGTGAAGCAGTTAAATTATCATTCATCCTCAGTTGGTTCTCCAGAACATAGCCTTGCTTCACTGCAATATCATCCACTTGAGCTTTGATCTTCTCTTGATGTGTATCCAAGTAGACCACTGCATTCCCTCATTTGTGGAAGCAGTCAGTCATCTCTTTCTTATTCAGATTCATCTCAAATCTGATGGACTTAATATCCTGGGCCAGATCAAACTGTAGAGATTTTTGCCCTTCATCTACATACTTTTCCAGAGCTTGCCTTTGCTCATCAAGCTTTATCTGTAATGCAACCATCGGAGAACTGAAATCTATTGATGGTGCTGGCTGTGGTGCAGGCTGTGGTGCTATTGTTTGCAGAGCTTTCTTATAATTCTGGCTTCGTCTCTTGAAAACTTGAAATTTTCTCTTCTTAGCTCTTGCAGCCTCTTCATCTTCTGAAGCAGATGTGCTATCAATTGTCACTCTGTCCTTAGGACTTAGGGGTATCTCCTTCTCAGTCCTTTATACCTGCTCAGCATCTTGTGGTACCTCAGTCTCTTTGCCTGCAGTTTCTTCTATATTCAACACTTGCTCCCCCTCAACATGAGCATTCTCCCCTCAGCAGCAACACTTTCTTTTTAAAAGTCAGTTTGGAGTAGGTCAGGGAATAGCTCTTCTAGGGTGAATTCTTGTAGAGGATGGGGTGGAGAAACTCTTATCTCATCAAGAACTTGATCAGATACCACTGGATCTACAACAGATGTGTCCTCCATGACAACATCTTGGGGTTGGCTATGTGATTGAGGTTGCTGATTAACATGAGGTATTGAATCATACAAAACATCATCCTCTATATGGAAATCTAATGCATTAATCTCAGTAATTACCTCAAGTATAGTGTGGGTAGCGTGTTCACTCTCTAGTGGAGTTGGCTCATATACTAGAAGAGGCTCCCCATGGATTGAATCCTGGTGAGTTGGGCTAGCCTGTGGTAGCTCCCCCTGTCTCTCTGCATCATCTTGTCTAGCTGGAGACTTTCCAGCATTTCCAGTGTCTTCTTCATCAGGAGTGAACACTACTTGTTCCTCAGAACTGCTTGATAATTCTTGAGCCACAGGAGCTGTTTTCTTCTTCTCTTTTGTGGTGTTACCTTTTCAGGAGTTGGCATTTCCTTAGTCAAGACTCTATCCCATCTAGAGAAGATTCTCATGTCCATCTTCCTCATGTGATTGATCTTAGAACCTGCAGCTTGGCTCATTACTTCTGGTATACTACCAGCCAAGTAAAGACTTAGAATTCTACCCAAATTGGGTTTCTTCAGGATTTCCTTAATCTTCTCAAACACTACTACAGACCAATCAGTTTGTAGTGTGAAGATAATTCTTGTCATTAGACTAAATATATGAGCTGAAACTCTGTCATGCCCTCCAGGCTTGCTCAAGATAACCTTGCCCACAATCTCAGATAAGAATTTGCCTTGGCTGTTCATCCCCATCCTATTGAAAACAGATCCTATTTTCATCTTGGAATCCAGTCCACACCATGTTAATGCTTCTCTAGTCTTAGAAGCAGAAACTTCATCTTCTTCCTTATTCCTTGGTAGATTTAGTACATTTCTCAAACTCTTAGGTGAGACCTTCACCTTTTCTCCATGAACCCTTGACTTAATCTTTAGTCCTGATTCATCTAGGGTTGCGCCATTCAGAAATTCCAGGACCTCCTTTTTCTAGATCTTGATGGGTTCTGAAACAAGGAATTCTAATCCAGATTCTACAACTAGGGTTACCACACCTTTGATCGCGGGTTCCGCCTCATCAAATGCATGCCGCACCAGTTCATATCCTTTATTCACGTTCTCTTCGAGCTTGGGCGCCATTAGGGTTTGAAGAAATTTGAATTGAGAGAAGAGAGGTGTCGACACACAAGTTTGGTCTCGAAACTTTGGTGAGTGTGTCGACAGACAATGGTGAAATCCTATTTATACCTTTCTAGGATTGAAGATGAAAGGGTGCGTCAAAATACTCAAATTGTGTCGACACTGTTGAAAAGTTTCGACACAGACTTATAATGTCTCGACACCTATGTGTCGACACAAGTATAGTCGATAGAATATATGTCTCGACACTTGTTTATGTGTCGACACCACTCAGCTCGACACTTAGTCGAGACTTTTCTTCACTAATTCTGCATAAAGTCTAAGTGTCGACACCACCTTGGATGTGTCGACACCTACTTCCTAGATGTGTCGACACCTTTCCTCTGAAGTGTCGACACCAATTCTCTTTCTCGACACAGACAACTCTGTGTGTCGACACTATTTTACTTAGCCATTTATGTAAACTTATTCTAAGTTTATCATACCTAATTCAATTTTAAACCTGTTGAATTTGGTTTCTTCTAAAGGCTTAGTATACATGTCAGCTAGTTGATTATCTGTATTAACATACTCTAGTGAAATATCTTCTTTTTCAACATGTTCCCTTAGAAAATGATATTTTATCTCTATGTGCTTAGTCCTACTATGGGAAATAGGATTGTTTGTAATAGATATAGCACTAGTAGAATCACAAAATAGTGGTGTTCTACTTACTTGAATACCATAATCCTCAAGCTGATGTTGTATCCATAGAAGTTGAGCACAACAACTTCCTGCAGCCACATACACTGATTCTGGTGTGGAGATAGCCACACTAGTTTGTTTCTTGCTACTCCATGAAATCAGTCTTCCACCTAGGAATTGACAGGTACCAGTTGTACTCTTCCTATCTTCTTTGCAGCCTGCAAAATCTGCATCTGAATAACCTGTCAGTTTAAAGTCTCCATCCCTAGGGTACCAAAGGCCTAGATAAGGAGTGCCCTTAAGATATCTCAGAATTCTTTTGACTGTTGTCAAATGAGACTCTTTAGGGCAAGCTTGGTACCTAGCACAGACACATATAGCATACATGATATCTGGTCTACTTGCAGTCAAATACAATAGGGATCCAACTATCCCTCTATACAAAGTCTCATTTACAGGTTTCCCTGCATCATCTTTGCTAAGAGACATACTTGACCCCATAGGAGTCTTCATGGTACTGGATGATTCCATACCATACTTCCTTATTAATTCTAGGGTGAACTTAGACTGGCATATGGATAAACCATTCTCAGTCTGTCTAACTTGGAGACCCAAGAAGAACTTAAGTTCCCCCATACTGCTCATCTCAAATTGTCCTTGCATAAGTTTTGCAAACTTTTTTCAAAGACTACTTTCAGTAGACCCAAATATGATGTCATCTATATATATTTGGACTAGTATGATCTTGCCTCTGGATTCCCTAAGGAATAGAGTCTTGTCTATTTTCCCCCTTGTGAATTTATTCTCAATGAGGAAACTAGACAGGGTTTCATACCAAGCCCTAGGGGCTTGTTTTAACCCATACAAAGCCTTCCTAAGTCTATAGACATAATTAGGTTGAGTTGAATCAACAAAACCTGATGGTTGTTCCACGTAGACCTCTTCTTTCAGATTTCTATTCAGAAATGCTGACTTAACATCCATTTGGTATACTATAAATCCTTGATAGGTTGCATAGGCCAGGAACATCCTTATGGCTTCCAGTCTGGCTACTGGAGCAAAGGTTTGATCAAAGTCAATACCTTCTTCCTGCCTATATCCCTTAGCAACCAGTCTTGCTTTGTTCTTTATAATCACTCCATGTTCATCCATCTTGTTCCTGAAGATCCACTTAGTTCCAATTATGTTGTGGTCTTTTGGTTTAGGAACAAGCTCCCAGACTTTGCATCTCTTGAACTGATTCAGCTCCTCTTGCATTGCCTCAATCCAATGAGGGTCTAGGATGGCTTCTTCAAATTTCTTTGGCTCTACTTGGGATAGAAAACTGGAGTAGAGTACTGCACTCAGATTTCTGCTCCTTGTTTGTACCCTTGTCTTAGATCACCAATAATTTGATTGGTTGGATGATCTTTCAAATGTTTACTAGCTAGAGGCAGCCTGGCTTCAGGTTGAACTCTTTCATCTTCTTCAACTTGCTGCACTCATTGGTCTTCTTCTACATCAGGTGCATCTAGTACTCCCCCTGGACAACAACCACTATCATCTACATGCTGACTTGCAGTAGATCCTTCTTCAATAGTGAGCTTGTCCATCTTCTTAGTCACACCTGTGGAGCTGCAAATACTTCTAGACAACTCATTATTAATAAGTCTAGCTTCATCAAATACTACATGTACTGACTCCTCTACAACTTGTGTAGTCAAGTTGTAGACCCTATAAGCCTTACTGTTGTTGCTGTATCCAACAAAGATCCCCTCTTGGGATTTGGCAGCAAACTTGGTTAAGTAAGACTTACCATTGTTAAGTATATAGCATTTACAACCAAAGATCCTGAAATAGGATATGTTTGGTTTTCTGCCTTTCACAATCTCATAGGGGGTCTTATTGTGGCTCTTAGTAATGGTAGCTCTATTAATTACATGGCATGCAGTGTTAACTGCCTCAGCCCAGAAATATTCTGGGAGAGATGTGTCACTTAATAGGGTTCTACCAGCCTCAATCAAGGTTCTATTCTTCCTTTCAACAATGCCATTTTGCTGAGGTGTTCTTGGTGAAGAAAATTCCTGAAATATCCCAAATTCTTCACATAGTTTTGTCATACTATCAGACTGGAATTCAGTACCATTGGTCACTTCTTATTTTGACCACGGTACTGTCTAACTCATTCTGAATTTGTTTGACAAAACTATAGAAGATACTAGGTGTTTCAGATTTCTGTCTAAGGAAGAACACCCAGGAAAACCTTGAGTAGTCATCAACAACCACAAATGTGTAGACCTTCCTACCTAGGCTGTGAACTGACATAGGACCAAAGAGATCCATATGCAAGAGGTATAAACACCTCACAACATCTTTGTTTTCAATGATATTAAAGGTGGATCTAGTCTGCTTGCCCTTTTGACAAGCTGAGCATATTCCATCTTTAATACACTTAACTTGAGGACCATTCCTCACTAACTCTTTGCTATAGAGTTGGCCAATTGTCTTGTAGTTAAGATGGGCTAGAGTTTTGTGCCATTTGACACAATGAGAGACTTTCTCATCAGCTACAAGACACACTGAAGAACCATTGGTCTCACACATAATGTCTAAGCAATAGACATTTCTCTTTCTATAACCTGTCAAAATGATCTCTTGATCATTTGACCTCCTGATATGACAACCATCTTTGACAAATGAGATGTCAAATCCTAGATCACTCAGCTGACTTATACTAATGAGGTTGTGTTTCAAACCTTTAACATAAGCCACTTGAGTAATAATTATAAGGTTGCTAGAAATGTTACCAAAACCTTTGATGATTCCTTTTTCAGAAGCACCAAAGGTGACTTTAGGACCATCCTTGATTGGTGTGTAGTCCTTTAGCAATCCCCTAGGTCCAGTCATATGTCTGGAACATCCACTGTCCAAGTACCATATTGGGGCATGGCCACTTGGACTCACCTGCAAAACAGATTAGTTGACCTTAGAACCCAAAGAATTCTTGGGTCCTTGGTGCTCGTTAATCTGCCTCTTAACAAAGCTACCTGTAGATCTTCCAACAGGCAGTTTGCTACACATCTTGGCACTATAATTGTGCCAACAGTCTATGGCAAAGTGGCCTACCTTGCCACAGCACCAGCACTCAAACCTATTGTACCTTTGCTTAGGTACAACCCTAGCTGTTCTATCTACAGCAGGCTTGTTAAGTATTGGGGCTTTGCCCTTAGACTTGGACTAAACAGTCCTAGCAGGTTTAGTAAACCCCAATCCAGTTTTACCCTTGTGAGGTATAAACTCATCTATCAGAGGTAGAACTGATTTTGGTTTAGAGAACCTTGCTACTATATCTCTCTCCTTCTGAAGAATAATCTCCAGATTTCTGATTTGATCATTCGTAAATGTTATAGTCCCCATCTGAATAACAGTTATGTTCTTCAGTCTGGTTATTTCATTTAGTTTTTGATCAATCAACTTCTCAAAATCAGTTGCAGCCTCTTTGAGACTAGCAATCTCCTTTGCCTGACTCTTGGCCAAGGATTTGCTTTTCTTAAAAGCTTGCAACAGTACTCTATATTCATCAATCAAATGATAAATATCCTCTTCAGATTCAGATCCACTGCCATCACCTGATGCTGATGTAACTGAATCTGAACTAACACTAGAAATTGAACTTAAAGAACAATTTTGTACCTTACTTGGTCCAGGGTGATCCTGGATTTTGTCACCTTCTGTTAAGGCCATCAGTCCTTTGCACTGATTGTCCTCTTGCTCATATATAGAGTTCATTTTCTGGATGAACTCCTCTTCCCCTTCTTCAGCAAACAGTCCTATGTATGCTTCAGCTTCTGACTCAGTTTCTGAAGAAGACATATCTGACAGGCTTTTGTCTTTCTTGGCAACAAAGGACCTTTCCTTTTTGCCCTTGATTTGAGTCTTCTTCTTATCAGTAGACTCTTTTCTTTTCTCTGGACAGTCAGCAACAACATGGCCTTGTCTGTTACAGCAATAGCATACAATTTTTGATAAGGTTGCTTTGCTTGACTTGGGCTTTCTCCTGTATTTCTTTGATGACTTCTTGTTCTGATAATAGTCATCTTTTCCCTGTGAAGTGGATGGCTTTGACCTCCACTGTTTCTTCTTTAGAAACTTCTGAAAGTGTCTTGTGAAAGCTGCAAAATCCTCATCACTCTCACTGCTTTCAGAATTTCTGCTTTCTGAATCATCTGACCCAGTCTCAGCCACTTTTGGAGGAGGAGATGGAGAATTACTTTTGTATTTCCTGGTCGCTTCTGTCTTGAATGCCACTGTCCTTTCTTTATGCTCAATTCTGGTAGTCTTCTCCTCTTCTTTCCTTGCCATCAACTGCATCTCATAGGATAGCAGTTTTCCAAACAATGTTGGAGGAGGAATATCTGCTAACTTGGCCATTTCCCTTATGACACAGATCTTGGTGTCCCATTCCTTTATTAGGGACCTCAAGAACTTATCATTCAGCTCATAATTGCTGAATTCTCTTCCATAGGACATCAACTCATTGACAATCCTATAGAATTTCTTGTAGCATTCTGTTATACTATCAGACCTGCCTTGTCTGAAGCTCTCATATTCTTGGTTTAACAAAGACTTCCTATCTTGTCTAACTTCTTCTGAACCCTCCATGTACACTATCATAGTATCCCACATCTCCTTTGATGTTTTACAATGTATCAGGTTCTGAAATGTAGCATCATCTATGACACTTACAATGATATTCTGAGCCCTCTTGTCCATGGTGGCCAGAATAATCTCATCTTTTGTCATTTCAGAAAAATCCTTAGGTGTTCTCTGATTTGCATCCAGGACTGAAACCTTCATAGGCACATATGGCCCTTCTTTAACTGTGATATAGATTTTAGGGTCTGAAGCTTCCATAAACAGTCTCACCCTTTCTTTCCAGATGCCAAAAATCTCTTTTCTGCAAATGGGCAATTTCATGGATCCAAGTTCCTTATGATTCTCTGTTGAACTCATTTTCTTGATTTTCTTGATTCTGCACTTTACTTCTACTAACAAGATCTACTCAGACAGTTATGTCCCTTTTTGAGTAACCTGCCTCTGATACCACTTGAAAGAAATTGTACCCTAATCACCTAGAGGGGGGGGGGGGGGTGAATAGGTGACTTAATCTTTTTAAAACTTTTAGGCAGATTATATCACAGTTTTATAACTACTTCTTCACAGCAATCAATCAGCAATCACAGAATAAAGCATGCACACAATGAACACACATATTTATAGTGGTTCCCCAAGGTTTGGGTACATCCACTTCCCCCTTTGCATATCTAGTAGTGTACTAGATTCGGCCAAACTCCTCCACTATACCTCAGATCCACAGATCTTACACTCATAACCCCAAATGGTTCCTACAGCTCAGGCCCAAGGCCCTACAACTCAGTCTTCATAAAGACCTACACTCAGCCTTCAACAAGGCCTACACTCAGCCAGAACAGGCCTACACTCAGAGAAATAGATCTCCTACACTCAGGCACACAGGCCCTACCACTCAGCCTTTATAATTATAGGCTTACAACTCAGATCCCTAAGGATCCTACAAGAAATTAAGAATACAATGTATATACCTACAAATCTGAATAAGAGAGAAGAGTTGATAGGTTCTTGATGAGTTCTTGGAAGAACTCTGCTGAGATCAACCTCACTTGGCTTTCTTCAAAGCTTCTTAAATGTAGAACACAATAGGGTTGATACTCTCTACAGCTGATCTTCAATCACTGCAACTTAAGTTTCAGATCTTAATCTGAAACCTTCTTCACAGCCTGGTTCCAACGGCTGACTTCTTGGAAGGAGCTCTCTCTCTCCAACTACTTAGATCTTCACTTGAATTGATTCTTCAATGAATAGCTAGATCTTCTTCTTTGCTTGTTGATCAATCTCTTGTTGTTAATCTACTTCTTCTGTTGACAGAATAAGCCTTTATATAGGCCTTCTTCATGGTAACCGACTGACCCGGTTCCTAACAGTTTCTGACAACCCTGACAGTTGCAGTAGACCGGCTGGAATGGCAGCTGTCATGTCATCCAGTCACTTCTTGAAATATCTGTAACTGTCTGAAAGTGTCGAGACAGTCTGTCTTTAAGTGTCGACACTTGTAGACTAAGTGTCGACACAAGTAGACTAAGTGTCGAGACTAGCCTTCATGGTGTCGACACAACTCCTTGTGTTGTAGAAATTACTTCTCGACACAGCTTCTTCATCATGTGTCGACACTGATAATGTGTGTCGACACAATTCCTTGTTCTTCAGTACTTTGTTGATTTCTTGTAAGTGTCGACACTACTCCTTTGTGTCGACACATCTTCTTGTGTTGAACTTGTTCAGTGTCGGCACATCTTCTTGGTGTCGACACATGCCTTCAGTGTTGATACTTTTGCTGAGTGTCGACACATCTGCTTGGTGTCGACACTTGTACATAGTCTTCATAGAAATTCGCTGAGTGTCGACACAGCTCCTTGTGTCGACACTTTCTTCATGTGTTGAGACTTCTGCTGTGTATCGACACTGATCCTTTGTGTCGACACATTCTTCATGTGTTGAGACTTTGGCTGAGTGTCGACACATCTCCTTTGTATCGAGACTTGTACTTAGAATTTGTTGAACTTTGCTAAGTGTCGACACAGCCTCCTAGTGTAGACACTTTCTTCATGTGTTGAGTCTTCTGATATGTGTCGACACATTCTTCAATATGTCGACACTTATACTTAAACTCTGTTGAAGTTTGCTGAGTGTCGACACAGCCTCCAAGTGTCGACACTTTCTAATGTTGACGATGTTCCTCTGGGTGTCGACACTGCTTCTAAGTGTCGACACTGCTTTTCTGGACATTTCTTCATTGAGTGTCGACACATCCTGTATGTGTCGACACTTTCCTCCTGGTGTCGACTCTGCATCCCTGGTGTCGACACAATTAATCCAAGTGTCGACACTGCTTCTCTGGGTGTTGACACAAGTCTTCTTAAGTGTCGACACTTTCCTTCTGGGTGTCGACACATGGACTTAGAAACTTTTCAGCTTTCCCTGCAAATACTTAACCTGCACAACTAAACTCAAAACACATCAAATACATTTTGTTGTATATCATTGAGTAGGGTGAGGCTTCTTCAAATCAGGTATATTTATTCCAATGTACCCAATAGAACCCCATGATGCATGCTGTAGAGGTAGAGAAGATCTGACAACCCTGCTGGCTCAATGATCAGGCGTTGATGTTTTGCCCGATCAAATGCTGAACATAGCGGAGTGCGTGAGAGATGATCTGGGAAGACTTCGCATAACACGCTTCGTACTGCTGTTGCATTCCGGTGATCTCCTGCTAGAATGCGTGGGGAGAAGCGCCGGTTGGGAACTCAAAGGGTTGGGCTAGAACGTCCTATTCCGTGAGTTCTTCAACCGCTTATATCCCCGCATAAATGGCAAGTATGCCCACACTACAAGTATACTGGCGCATGTTCATCCGAAATGCCACCGCAGTGGACTTACCGGTGCTGCGTCACGTCGTTCCAAAATGTGGAAGGTGGAGAGGAATTCGAGCATGAGTTCGCGGAATCCTGTCTCCACAATGGAGAAGAGCTGACGCCACGAACCCACGTTGAGTAATCTATCCACCTCCAGGTTTATACCGATGAACGTAAGCTCCCTGTCCGTAACGAAACAAAAATCCAAAAAGGGTATTTGGACCAAGCGTTCATACCTAGTGACCATTTCAGGTCTCCGAAAATGGAGCATCCACTCTGCGTCTTCAACGTTCATCAGAACAATCGGAGCATCTTCCAGCTCCGCCGGAACCGAAGCTCGAGAAGAAGAGGAAGAGGCACCACCAAAGATATGCAACTTGCTAATCAACTTTTTGTAACCCATGGCGATGATGAGGAGAGAAAGTGGAAGAGAAAGAGAGGAGGAATGGTGGGAAATTTGGAAGAGGAGGACGAGATCTCGCCGGAGAAGAAGGAGGCGAGGCGGACGATTGCGGCAGACACACGAGGATTAGGGCCAGCGTGCGTCAAAAACGCTCAGCATGCGTTTTTATAAATAAAATCGCACGGTCGTGTGGTTTTGCTGCGCATGTTTTCCATAACCGTGCTTTTACAAAACAACCTGATTCACATCATTTTCTTCGGGAAGTCTCATCGTGCCACAACAGAAAGAAAAACAAAAACAAAATGGAACAAAAAAACTTTTTGAGTGACTGGGCAATCTTCCCGAATTAGGCACAAGCACACAAGACTCTCGCAAGTAAGAATTAAAGCAAAAATAAATAAAACGACAAGCAAAGCAATTTTTAAAAAAACAAAAAAAAAATAACTACTCCTACTCCTAGAAAAGTTGTAGGGTTATTGTCATCCCAATACGACTTATTCGAAAAATGAAAAGTACTAGCTAATGGGCCTATGAAAAGAAAAGTGCGCAGGAAACTGTTCCATTATCCATTGCGGTAATGGGTACCTATACGGAGATAAAACAGTTACCCCTCTACCTAAATAATAATACCTGCCCAACACAGGTAGAGGAAATAGAAAATAAGAAGAGGAGGAGCGCTGGTCCTCGCTCATCTTATCACAAAACATATCATCGCCTGGCAAGGCGTCGTTAACCACAAATGTGTTGGAAGCGATGGCAAAGGTATGAACACCTGGCTCATCGTCATCGCAGCGTAGCCATGGGGACTCAACCTGCACAGGATCAGATAAAGAAGGGGGATCAAGTAATAAAAGAGAAGAAGAACTAAAATAATCATAATAAGGGAGAGTGATCCCGGTATCACTCTCAGCGAGATCCAAGCATAGATCATCGTCGGTATCATACGAGTCGTATTGTGGAGAATCCGAGGACTCGAGGTCTACGATGGTAAGGGGAACGACGTCATACAATAAGGAAGTGCAAACCTCCGCATTAGAAAGAGGATATTCCTCATCCCACCGGGGTGCGTAAAAGTGCTCCGAAGATCCACATTCTCCATCGGAGATAGAAGAATCCTCATCCCACTTCGGCACAACCTCAGGCACTGAATCATCCAGAAATATGGCATCATCAGCCGACTCACAAGAAAAAGGAGTAGCAAGCTCAGGCAAAAATTGCGGAGGGGCAGAACTGCTCTCAAAATCAAGCGCTAAATGAGCAGGCCCCATCGTAAAATCAATCACAGACGCCACCCCGTCGACGGGAACAATCTCATCATCCCAGCCCATGGATTCCTGATCCTCTTTTTGCTGGCTACCAAAAGAGTGATCGTCATCACTCAAGGGAAGCTCGTAAAAATGGAGCGAGGGACCCATGAAGGATCTGTTTGCAGCGAGAGATTCTTCGGTAATCTCAACGGGTAAGGAACGAGCAAGGTGCGCTATATCAGTGTATGGGCTAGGCAATACTGTGGTAGGCCTATCCACAATAGTCTTCCGTGAATGGGAGGCTGTTGCGCACATGCCCTCAGAGGGAGAAGGGTCGTGGAAGCGAGGGCAGTCCTTCACATTGTGGCCTATACCTTGACATAACAAACATCTAATGCAATGCTCGGCTTTCATATCAGCCATGACATTGATGCATCGACACAAAGCATCATAAAGACAGCACTCAGCAACAGAATACATCGAGAATACAAATAATTGCCGAAAAAGAGCTACACAGCTAGAATAAAAATAGCACGTATTTGCTATCAAATCCAAAAATCAGAAAAGGGCAAAAAGAAATAAGCAAAGTAAAGATTCTAACAACAAAAGCAAAGTAGAACATTGCAATGAACAAATGGAAAGGGCTTCGATCTACTATCTCCCTCTCCAAAAACTCGCACGACTGTGTTCCCCGGCAACAGCGCCAAAAACTTGATGCGTTGGACGGCAAGTGTACCAGTCGCACAAGTAATATAAAATGGGTGAATTTCCTCAAGTATCGATCTCTTCAAGGAACACAGTAAGGTGGAGTTAATTTCAAGGAGGACTTGAGATTGAAGTCCTTAAGTCGGAGTTAACTACAGGGGTTTTTGATGGTTTCGGAAACAGAAAGTAAAACACTAGCATCTACTCCTATGCAATGCCGTTATGCGATGTTTCGCCAGGCGGGATGGAAAACTAGACCGGCCGCTATGCACCGAATCGCTAGGCGGATGGACGAGTAGGCTTGCGGATGAGGTGGTCAGAATGGCGGAATGAGGGTCGACAACACCTTTTCGCTACGCATGCCTTTAGCAATCGCTAGAGCGGCAGAACGGATTTGGTGGTGGAAGGAAATAAAGGCGCACCTCAAGCAAATAACAAAAATATAAAATCACATAGACATGAATGTATACAAACATTTTACAAACTAAATAGACTTCATCAAATACAAGAGATTAAGCTATACTATTAACAACAAGAGAAGAAAAGTGTGCGAAATCAATCAGATCCGAAGTCTTGCGGAGGATTCACGGAAGGATTCGCCGGGTTGTCAATCCGCATCCTAGCTCGGTCCTCAACTGCGTTTGGGGTAGAGGAGGCTGTCACTCATTCTTAATGGACCCGTCTTCTTCGTGTCATGATCCGGTGGAGGATGGCACAAACTTCTCCTAACTTGATGGAGAAAGTTAGATCAAACTCTCCTTGAAGCTTAAGGATGAAGGAGGAGGCCGAGAGGAAGCTCCAGCTTGAATATGACGTTGAAAGCTTGCCTGGAGCACCTCCCTAAGGTGGAAGATGAAGGGAAATGGCTGAACCCTTCCATGGAGGCGGAAAACGGCGGTGGAGAAAAACTCCTCTAATGGAGGAAAATCTGCGCTTTAAATAGAAGCAGGTTAGAAAAATAGACACGCACGGTTTGGCATACGATTGTGCGCTTACCGTGCGTTATTAACTTGCAAGCCCAGCTTACGGAAGATTAAGCGTTCACCCATGCATTTTACTTCGTGCATGGGCGCTTCCGCACGTGTGTGAAGGAAATCACACGGGTAGCGACAGAAAGTAGGAAAACACGAAAATACGGTGGAACCGTGTGTTTTACTCGCGCACGGGCGCTTCCGCCCGTGCGTGACCAAATCGCACGATTAACCACAAAGAGCAACAAACACGAAGCAACAGGAAAACCGTGCTTCTCCTTCGCGCACAGTTTCGAAGAAACCGTGCATCAACCATGCGTTAAGAAATTCGTTGAACTCAGTTCAACGTTTCTCCTGCACAAATAAAACGCACGATCAAAAAGAACCGTGTGCTAAGAAAACGCACGACCGTGCGTTTTCCTTAAACCTGCATTCCAGCCTTGGTGAAAATGCACCACCTGCATACAAACAATTAAATCCAAAGAGAACCCTCCAGCATCATAGAAATGCAATGAAAATAGCCGGAAAGGGCCATGGGGAGCACCATGTGCTTAGCCACAAAAATAGAATGCGCAATTGCACAACAATGGGCCAAAATAGTGCACTTAGCATGAAAAATTATTTAAATGAAATATCAACGATAACATACTAAAAGTGAAGTGCAAGTGCGTTAAAACTAGCCCAGATGAGTGTGAAAATCCCTATATAAATCGGACTCATCACCTTCAAGAATAACCATATCAGGAATCTTGAAGGAAAGCTCAAAAAGGAGAGGGAACTGGTGACTAGCTACTCCAAGCCTAGCATAGCTTTTCCCTTAATAAACTCATTCTCCCCCCAAAAGGGAAATAAAGGGTTGTGATTCAAGGGAAGGATAGGAGCTGCTAATCTCAAGGGAAATGGCAAAGCTCAAGTAGAGCCACTTGCCTCTAAGCCTCCTATGAAACTTAATAGAGTGCAATTTCCATCTAACAACCATGACCATGAGAGTAGTTTTGGTCACTAGAATCATGCTAGACCATCTTGTGTGAACAAAGATGTTCCACAGTATGGTGGTAGTTACAACAAAGGTACAATTGCCTATGAGAAAATACAAATGGCCCATCCTGGACCATTTGTGTTTGGTGCAACAGCCCCTTCAGTCAAGGGTAAAGCTACTGACTGTTCTCCAATTCCTCCAGCCCAATCTAAGATAAAGGTCAAGGATGTCAGTAGACCAGACTTGGGCATATCTGAGGCCATCAAGAGTATGCTTTCTAAAGAGAAAGTTGCTGCTAGAATGGCTCAAGATATCCCAAACACTTCTAGTGCTAGACCTACCACTTGTCAAACTAGGGCTGGAAAACCATGGAATAAGACTGTTGCTACTCGTTCTAGACCCAGAGCTGTTGTTAATAAAGCCACTAGACCTGCTCCAAAAAGAAGGTACAACATCCATGAGTGTTGGTGTTATGGCAGGGTTGGCCAGTGTTTTGTGGATTGTTGGAAAAATTATAGTGTGCATAGAGCAAATAACAGCTTGCCGGTTAGAAATGCTGTGGGCAGGTAAAATTATTTCAGCCTAACATGCACTAAGGACACAAAAAAATATGGGTCCTAAGGTTAAATAATTTGTGTTTTGCAGGTTAGTCCAAGTGCCCATACCCCTATTTGGTACTTAGACAGTTGATGTTCCAGGAACATGACTGGAATAAGGAGAATGCTGAAGGATTATGATCCAGTAAAGAATGGTCCAAAGGTTATCTTTGGTGGGTCAGAAAAATGGGTGACTAGAGGTTATGGTAAGATCTCTATTGGCATAGTCACTATCACTAGAGTAATATATATAGAAGGGTTGCAACACAACCTGATAAGCATTAACCAACTCTGTGATCTTGGCTATGAAAAAGTATTCCACAATGATGAGTGTCAAACGAGGAGGTTAAGTGGCCAAGAGGTCATCTTAACAGGCACTAGGAGTGGAAATATGTACTGTTTAGATTTCTTATGCTCTAGCAAAGACTCACCCTGCATAGTTACAGATGAGAAAGCCTCTTCCTATGTGCAATGGTACAAGAGGCTAGCCCATCTAAATTATAGGAACATAAGCAAGCTGTTCAGCAATGAGCTGGTAAGGAATGGACCTATGTCTATATGCATTATGGAGGTTATCTACTCTGCATGCCAAAAGGTCAAACAGACTAGGACCTCCTTCAAGAGCATTGGCACCATAGACTCAGTGATGTCCTTATAAGTCTTGTATATGGATCTGTTTGGTGCAATGTCAATTCAAAGTCTAGGAAGGAAAGTCTACAACCTTGTGGTTACTGATGACTTTTCCAGATTTGCCTCGGTGTTCTTTTTAAGAAAGAAATCTGAAACCCCTGATGTCTTTCAAACATTTATCAAGCAAATTCAGAATGAATTCAATAACATTGTGGTCAAAATCAGAAGTTACCATTGCACTGAGTTTCAGTCTGAGTGCATGATAAGGTTCTTTGAAGAGCTAGGGATTTATCAAGAATTTTCCTCTCCTAGAACACCCCAGAAAAATGAAATTGCTGAGAGGAAAAATAAGACTCTCATGGAGGCTGGTACAACCTTACTAAGTGACTCATCCCTCCCAGAATACTTCTGGATTGAGGCAGTTAACACTGCATGCTATGTCCTTAATAGGTATTCTATCACCAAGAGTCACAAGAAGACTCCCTATGAGATCTTGAAGGACAGAAAAACAAACCTGAGCAATTTCAGGATCTTTGGTTGCAAGTGCTATGTGCTCAACAATGGAAAAATCCATTTAAATAAGTTTGTTGCAAAGTCCCTTGAAGGCATCTTTGTTGGGTACAACACTCACAGTAAGTTATATAGAATCTATAACTTAACTACCCAAGTTGTAGAATAGTCAATGCACATTATTTTTGATGAATCCAACATGATTAACTGTGAGCAGCCAAGCTCCTCCTCTTATAGTATTACAGGTATAGAGCAGGTGATAGACAAGTTCACCATCAAGGAAGCTACCCCCACAGTCAAAGAAAATGATGATGGACTGCCTATTCCAAGAGAAGGAGAAAACATACCTGAAGATAATGAAGACCAGCTAGCTGAAAACCCTGAAGATCAACAAGCTACAGCAAGATTTACTCCAACTACCATACATCTAAGGGAACATCCATTACACCAAATCATTGGTTATGCACGTCAAGGAGAACAGACCAGAAGCAGGAGCATGAATACAACTCTCTACTCATGCTTCCTATCTCAAGAAGAACCAAAGAAGTTTGAAGATACAATCAAGGACCATTTCTAGATTGGAGCAATGCAAGAAGAACTGGACCAATTTATGAGATGTAAGGTCTGTAAGTTGGTCCCCAGACCATAAGGACAAAATGTCATAGGGACTAAGTGGATCTACATGAACAAGTTAGATCAAGATGGCATTGTTGGATCCCTAGTTGGATTTGGGCTAGGTTCACTAATTAGGATGAGTCTGACCCATAATATATAGCAAGGGTCATGTATTTGAGTCCTAGAGTTTAGGCTAAGTCATTAGGTTCAACCTTGATGGACCAGCCAGTAGAAGACTTAAGGATATTCAAGACTTAGAAGAAATCAAAGTTCAGTATATAAGTTCGACGTTTGTTGAACTCAACTCGACGAACTCAGAGTTAATTCTCTGAGTTGAGCTCGATGATATTCGAGCTCAGATGGACGAATTCTGGAATTCAACTTCAACAGTTTATATTCTCTGAACCCATCTCGACGAAGACAGATTCTTAGCTCGACGAACTTGGACCGCAGAATTATCAAGATATTCGCAGAATGTAGATCGCTGAGCTCAGGTCGACAAATAGGATTTCTCAGCTCGATGAACTTGGATCTCCGGTTGACAAAATCTATTCAGAGCTCGACGATTTCTGTCCAGTGCCAGACTTAGAGTTTTTTCTTATTTTCTGTCCTTATTTCTTATATTATTTAGCAATAATTCTCTGAGTAATTACTACATATATTCCCCAGAATATAGCCATTATTGGCAGCATTAATTATGGTCTTCATCAGGGTTAATTACTTGCTTAATTTATTGGGACAGTTGGGGAAACTCATTATAGGCAATATTCTCTAGCCATATTTCATTCTCCAGGCAATCAGGAATCAATGCAAGTGATTCAAAATTTTGAAGGAGAATTAGACAAAGAATATAAAACGAGATATTTTATCTTTTCAATAGACAAGGAATTGAGATTCACAAGCAATATAGAATAACCAGAGGACAATTACAGAAAAGATTCAGAAAATTCTCTGTGCAGAAAACATACAGTTTTCTCCTTGTGCTTTCTGAAGACTGAAGAAGAACAACAAACAAAGATCAAGAGTCTTCTTCAACTTCAACTCCAGGAACTTTCAAGGACAACAAACATAAATCAGTCAGAAGTCCTTGGACACCATTTCAAGACAAGGCAGAAGACCTACACCCTGAGCAAGGCTCCAAGTGATTTTGGAATGAGTCTTGACAACAACAATCCGCTGAGTCTTCTCTGTTGATTAGAGAAATAGAAGACACCATCACCTCTCTCACCTCCTATATAAAGGGTTTATTAACTCCCTTCAAAAGTTTATTCTTAGTTTTTGGGTACCTGATCAAAAGCTCAAAGGGTTATGAGATCTCACTGGAAATAGATCTTGTGGTGGCAGTCACCTGATCAAAAACCTACAAGTGGACTCCTACAAGGGTGGTAGAAGAGTGGATTTACCCAGTTTGGGGAACCACTATAAAATTCTTGTGTCGTCTGGTTGTTCATTTTCTGTGTTGCTTTTCCTTTGTTGTGATTGGGTAGCTTTGATGTGTTAGATTTGTTTTCTGCAATAGCTTAGTTTATTTTATATTTTTTGATTACTACTATAGTATCACCTACTTTCCTCTGATACCAATTGAAAGAAAGGGGATAGATCTGATTTACTCTAGAGGGGGGGGGGGGTGCAGAACAAGGATTATGCAAGCACCAGTTCCATCTCCAGAACATATCACACAACCTCCATCTCCACTACCATATCATCTTAATGACATACATCATGACACATTCATGTCATCCTCCACTTTTGATTTACACACCTCCTTACCATCTACACCTACTTCACCTTTACATGACACTTCCACTCCAATTCCATCTCCTGTTGCATCACCTTCACATAATGACATCATGCCAGATGTCACTCCATCTGATGTTATTCCTTCTCATCCATCTGTATCTACTCAAACTCCACCAGAGTTTATGGATATGGATGCTCCCTCCCTTTCCACCATCCTAGAGAATATCACTCCAGTGATCAGGCAACTCATAACAGAGGCAATCACACCTCTTGCTACCTCCATTTCTTCTCTTGCTCCTCTCCTTGCTGCCTCCTCTATCCCTTCTTCTTCTAGGGGCCTGGTTCCAGTATCCACTGAAATCAGGCAGGGGGAGATGCTCAATGAAGAAGCAGTTCCAACTCTAGCAGTAGCAGTAGTAGAAAGCCTGCCGATGTAGAGATAGATGTATATATGCTTACAAAGGCTGAGACAGTGGCGGTTAATATATTGTGTACAGTTGAGCAAGTAAACTTGCCAGAAGTTATTTCTGTTGGTGATTGTATTATCAATCCCACAGTTGATTTATTTCAGTTATTAAATTCTTTTGATACAGTTCATCTGAATCATCTTCCAGAAGTCTGCTCAAAGCCTTCTATGCCTATAGTTCCCTATACTTCTCCAATAAGTCCTAAAGTTGCTAATCAAGTCTGAAAGTGAGCAGTTAGATCAGGAATACTCTAGAGGGGAGGGGGGTGAATAGAGTATTTAGAGTTTTATAAAATTCTCTGCTGGATAATGCAGATTAGTCTAAGTGCAGTAGTAAATAAATCAAAATATAAAAGTACAGAAACTAACTACTACAGCCACTGCAAGAAAACAAAAGAAAGAGGGCAACCAGACGACACAAGAAATTTATAGTGGTTCCCAAACCTGGCTACATCCACTCTTCCACCACCCTGGTAGGAATCACTTTTGAAGGGAGAGGACAACCCTTTATACAGTGGGGGTGAGAGAGTTGATTATGTCTTCTCTGTCAACAATCAGAGGGAAGACTTATGGATTTTTGATGGTAGCAAATGGCTCCCCCTGAGATATTGAATGGTTCAGGGAAATATGGAAGTCTTGCTGCAGGGTGATAGGCCTTCAAGCTTTTAACCTTTATCTACAGGATCTTCTTAACAGATTTGATAGTTGTTGTCATTGGAAGTCCTGGAGTGTTGAAGTAAGAAGACTCTTGATTTTGTATCATTGTTCTTCTTCTTCTGAGAGCAGATCTTCTTTTTGTATCAGAGCTTTTGTGAAAGGAGTAGAGAAGCTATTGAAGATAGACTGACTGAAAATCTCTGTGTGTGTATATGTTGTGTCTCTGCAATTGCTCTGGTACTCTGATTGTTCTTACTTTCTTGCTTGCTGTCAGGAAAGAGAGAAAAATCTCTTTTATCTTTCCTGAGAGAATTTCCTTTCAAAATTTGAATCCTTCTGCGCCAATCAATGTTGGCGGTCCTTGAAAATAAACTACATTGATTTCTTTCCCCAACTATCCCTTGGAAAAATGGAAAACAATAATTCTGATGAAAGTCGTGATTAATGTACCGTCCAGCGGTAATATTCAGAGAATATTTTATCATTAATCTTTCAGTAATTATTGCCATAGACTAAGGACAGAAGGAATAAATGCTAAGTCTGGAATCGTCGAACTGATGATAGAATTCGTCGAGCTGATAACTGTGTTCGTCGACTGGAGTTCAGCAACTATTCTGGATTTATAATATTCATAGTTATATCTGAAATGAAAGTTAAAGTCTCCAAAATTTGTCGACCTAAGATTTGATTTCGTCGAGCTGAGTTTCTAGAGTTGTCAAATATTCTATGTGTCGACACAATTACTCCTGGTGTCGACACAGGTGGTGTCGACTGATATCCTGTGTGTCGACACAAGTCTTCTGTATGGTGTCGACACAACCTTTCCAAAGTATCGACTGATGATCTGTGTGTCGACACAAGTGCTTCTAGTGTCGACTCAGTTGGTGTCAACATATACTCTGAGTGTCGACACAAGTCTTCTGGTTCTAAGTTGTTGAAGTAGATAATCCAGAATTCATCAGGTAGAGAACTAAGTTCGTCGTCCTGAGACTAGAGAACAAAGTCTTGACAGAATACTGTAGTAGTCCAAAGATTCGTCGACCAAAGAAAAAGTTCGTCGACCAAAGTCTAATTCTAAGTACTTGGGATATCTTGATCTTTCCTGAACTTAAAGTGTTGTTGTAATCCAAGTTTTCGTCGATCAGAGAATGTAGTTTGTCGAGCTCAGCTGAGAGAATTAACTCTGAGATCGTCGAACTGAGCACGACAATCATCGACCTGAGTTCGACGAACGTCGAACTCACTTTACAAAGTCTTGAAATCTTCTAAGTCTTGAGTCTCTGGCAGTCTTGTTGATAGCTGGTCCATGTGATGTTGAGTCTAAGGACTTGGCCTAGACTATAGGACACAACTATGACCCTAGCTATACATTGTGGGTCATATGATCCTAACTTAGTGAACCTAGCCCAAATCTTACTAGGGATCCAACAATCTCACCCTATTTGGGTGAGGTGACTAATTACAGACTCAAATCAAAATTGAAAAATAAACAAAGCAGAAAAAGCATATATCTGGCAGAGATCAATAACACATGTAGCAGATATATATATACATAAGCTTTGTTCAGAATATAGAGCAGTTATAGATAATTGTAGAAAACAAAAGAGTTTAAAATTTACTTCTTCTGTTTCTTTTCCTTTTGGTATTTCTTCCTTGCTCTTCTCTCCAGGCTTTGTAAACACAATCTCTCTTTTTGGATCTGAAGCTTGCACTTTTGTCATAGTCATATCAGCAGCCCCTATAATCTTCAAAGATGTTGCTCTGGGGACAACTGCTTCTAGGTGCAACTTCATGTAGTCATCCATATTGAAAATCTTATTAGCTTTATCAAATATCTTAAGTTCCTCTTTCCTGTACTTTGACATTATTGAATATTCAGAAGGCTCCTTTCCTTCAGCTTTGGCTTTGTTAATCATAGAAAGGCCCACTAGTTCCTGGAACCTAGCCATTCTAGCAATAGTAGCTATTTCAGGATCTTCAAAAGGAACAGGAGGAGAGGATGGTCTTTTAGAGCCTTCAGCTGGTTGATGTTCAGTGGATTGTTTCTATTGTTGTTGATGTTACTTTCCTGAAGAGTATTTCCTGTGCTGGCTGCTTCCATGTGATCTCCCTTAGTGTTTTTGATATGTTTGAAGTGGGGCAGATCTTTGATAATATGTGCTTGAAGCACCAGCAGCTGGAGGAGGTGGATCTTTTTTGAATCTTTGAACTGGAGGAGGAGAATACCTTCTGCTTTTCTCCCTCTCCTTCTGCTAATTTTTGGATAACCACATCCAAGATGGCATCCCTTTGTATGGAGTTATCTTTTGGATAATATAATAGGGAGTGTCATTGTTTGTATTTGGCTTTGGAGCAGGAGGAGGAGGGGCCTTTCTTTTCTTGGATACTTGCTTCCTCTTAGGTTCATCATCTGAATCATCTTCCTCATCATCATCATCATTATCATTATCTGATCCTTGAGGGTTATCATATAGGTCATTGAGTGCTTTCAGAGCCTCAGCAAAAATGATTGGCTTTTCAGGAGCTTGAGCAGAAACTTCAACAGGATGAGGAGAAGAAGCCATAGGAGAGACTAGAGAAATGGTTCTGACAGTGCTTTCAGCAGCTGCCTTACTTTCTTCTTCTATATCAGCCAAAATCAAATCATCCAGATTTGGTATGGGTGGCTCATCCATTACAAATGTCAGAACAGAAATAACTTCTTCTGGAGATGGCATGACTGCTGGCTTTGAAATAACAAAACTATATCTAAGTTGGTTAGCAACTTTTGGAGAGATTGGAGAAGTATATGGTACAATAGCCAAGGATGGCTTAGTAGGTACTGCTGGAATATAATTCAGAAAGGCAGTATCAAAACTTTTCAATAAATCAACTAAGTTTACTGTGGGATTAATTATGAATCCAGAAACAGAAAGAATGTCTTCAGCAACTATCTCTTCAGGGACTGACTCATTAAGGTCCATGTCAGTCTCAATGAAATTAATCAAATCAATTAAATCTCTATCATCAGGAATAAAATCTGCATCCCCTGGAATTAAATCTGTATCTGCTAGTAGTTCTTCTGCCTCTGCTGTTACTGGAGCTGCTGGAGTTGAGTTTTCGGTTTATGCTGGAGGTGCTGTAGCTTCTTCATTAAGCATCTCCCCCTGCCTGGTTTCAGTGTATACTGAAGCCCGGCCCCTAAATGAAGAGGGGGCAGCAGTGAAGGCAGAAAGTTGAGCAGATAGAGTAGAGATAGAGGTAGAAAGAGGTATAATGGCCTCTTCCATAAGAGATTTGAGTAGAGGAGTGATGAGAGTAATTATAGAGGTAATGGTGGAGGGATCCAGAGAAGGATTAGCAGATGGTTCAGGAGAATGTTAGGTGGAGACATTGTGAAGGATGGTAGATGTTGGAGATGGAGGAGGAGGGACATCTATCATGGGGACATACTGAGTGGATGGATGTGGAGGAGGAGGTGAATTGAGGGGGTAAGTTAGAAGATCAAAAGTTGGAATGGAGGATAGGTGAGGTGGAAGAGGAGATGAAGGTGGTGTTTGAACTGGTAAATCATTGGGGGATTGAGGTGAGTGAGGTGGAGTGGGTTGGTGGTAGTCCTGAACAGGAGATGAGGGGATGTTGGTAAGATATAGGGGTGGAGAGGTGGCAGAAGATGTAATTGTAGTAGAAATATGAATAAAGGGTGTTGGTTGTTGATGTGGTGGAAGTTATTGTTGTTGGAGTTGTTGTGGGTGTTGAGTTGCTGGAAGAGAAGGAGATGTGGGGATGATCATTTCAGTAGGGTGGGGAGTGGCTCTTACACCCTTGGTGCTTTCAGGAGCTGGGGTGGAAGAGGTTGAAGCCTTGGATGGCTTAGTTATGGTCCTCTCCCACCTGCCAAACAAGATGTATGTGAGCCTCTTGCTGGCATTAATGAATATGGTCTGTGAGATCAGGGATTCAACAGCCTTCTCCTTCAGGAAGATTCCTAGGATCCTTCCAAAGCAAACTTCTTTCTTGTTGTTCTTTTTCTTTATCAAATAAAATATAATTTGAGCCCAATCCACTTCCTTCTTATTAATCACTGCACACATAACCAGAAATTGGTGTCTGGTAATGTAGTCATGGGCAGTATGCTTGCCCAGCAATACCTTGCCTACAATATCTGGCAAGAACTTAAATGCGGCAGACAGATGTTTCTTTAACAACTTATTGGGATTATCTCCAGTGTATCCCATTAAACTCAACATCATATCATATTCTTCTGCGTCGATTTCTAACTGTTCTTCACCATTAATCAATCCAAAAATCTCAGTAAGTACAGCGGGAGATAAAGATACAGAGTTACCCGCAATTGTTCTGGTCATAGTGTTCTCTGATGTAGATGTATAAACCCACTCTCTGATTTCAGTTGCTGACAGTTTTATTCTTGTTGACATCAGATTTTTCAGTTTCTGTTCCTCTAGAAGTTCCAGTATATACAGAAATATTGGATCTGAATGTTGAAAGGATTCGAAGTCGACATCAAAGCCCGTGTCAAACTTCATTCCGGTTAGGGAACCTGTTGGAATAGCCATTGGAATCACCTACAAGAGAGACAAACGGCGATCAAGTGCAAGAGAACAGAAAGCGTGGGATGGAGGTCAAAGAAAAACGTAGATATAAAGTTTTCCAGAATATGAATCGACAATCTCCGTTCCACGAAAATTAAGAAATTCTTCGACCTGAGATCGACGAAATAATTAATAGTCAAATAATTCGTCGAGCTCTGTCTGAAGATTTGAAGACATTTTGTCGAGCTCCGTTCGACGAAAGTTTTCTGAAGTGAATTCGTCGATCTCCGTTCGACGAAAACAACTTCACTCACAAAGAGTTTGTCGTCCTGCATTCGACAAATATCTCACAAACTTTGCATAGTTCGTCGAGCTCCGTTCGACGAACTTTGGCAAATTCGTCTAGTGTAGACTTAAACTAAACTAAGTCTTCTTCATTGATCATTCCCAGTTGATTTATAAAGAAGAGATGATTTCTCTCATTCAGAGGTTTGGTGAATAGATCAGCCCTTTGTAAATCAGTGTAGATATAGACAAGCTTAATTTTGTTTTTATCTACACACTCTCTTATGAAATGATGCCTAATGTCTATATAATTTGTCCTACTGTGATGGACTAGATTCCGTAATATGACTATAGCACTTGTGTTATCACAAAGTAAAGTTGAATTATTTAAGTTGATACCATAGTCTAGTAATTGATTTTGTATCCACAGCATCTGGGAACAACAGCTACCTGCTGCAATGTATTCTGCCTCAGCAGTTGAGGTAGATACAGATGATTGTTTCTTACAAAACCAGGATACTAATTTCATATCCAGGAAGTGGAAAGTTCCTGAAGTACTTTTTCTATCCACCCTGCGTCCAGCAAAATTAACATCTGAGTATCCAGTTAACTCAAATTTTGATTCTGTGGGATACCATAGGCCTAGACTAGGACAACCCTTTATATATCTCAAAATTCGTTTTAGGAAAATAAGGTGAGATTCTTTTGGGTTCACCTGGAACCTAGCATAAAGGCATGTGGAAAACATGATATCAAGTCTGCTTGCTGTAAGGTATAACAGGGATCCAACAATGGCCCTATATAGTTTCTGATCCACAGGTTTCTCATGTGCATCTGAATCAATTACAATATTTGTAGCCATAAGTGTCTTCTTTGCTGAGGCATCAGCCATCCTAAACTTTTTGATAAGCTCTTTAGCATACTTAGCTTGGGAGAGGAAGATGTCATCAACGAGCTGCTTCACTTGGAGACCAAGGAAGAATGAAAGCTCACCCATGCTACTCATTTCAAATTTAGAATGTATGAGATCAGAGAATCTCTTGCATAATTTTGAATCAGTAGACCCAAATATTATGTCATCCACATATATTTGTACTAATAGTATTTGGTCCTTATGATGTCTAGTTTAAAGTGTTCTATCTACAATGCCTCTAATGAATTTATGCTCTAACAGAAAGCTGGCTAGAGTCTCATACCAAGCTCTTGGAGCTTACTTTAGACTATAGAGAGCTTTATGCAATTTGTAAACATAAGAGGGATGAGTTGGAGAAATAAAACCTGGAGGTTGTTCAACATACACCTCTTCCTTGAGTACTCCATTCAAGAATGCACTTTTCACATCCATTTGATAGACCTTGAATCTCTTGTAAGCTGCATAGGCAAGGAATATTCTGATTGCTTCCAACCTTGCAATAGGTGCAAAGGTCTGGTCATAATCTATTCCTTCTTCTTGCATATATTCTTGTGTAATAAGCCTGGCTTTATTCCTCACTATTTCTCATTGTGCATCCAGCTTGTTTCTATAGACCCATTTGGTTCCAATGACTGGGTAGTCTTGAGGCCTTGGAACCAAATCCCAAACTCTACATCTCTCAAACTGATTTAATTTCTCCTGCATTGCAGTGATCTAGTGGGCATCTTGCTCTACATCATGGATGGATAGTGGTTCAATCTGAGAGAGAAAATAGAAATTCTTCAAATCTTGGTTGAGTTGATGCCTTGTATGTACACCTGCTAATATGTATCCAATAACTTGAGATCTGGGGTGTTCCCTAAGTGTGATAAGATCAGCTGGTGGAGTTGGTTCTACAACAACATTTGGAATTAATTCCTCCTGTGGAATTATGTTTGCTGTTGGGGGAATATCACTCACTTCAATGCCTTCATCTTCACTTTCTTCAATGACTTGTGGAGAAGGATGAGTTGGAACCTCTTGGGTAAGGTTTATGTTGGGTACATTGGTCAAATGTACCTGATTTGAAGAAGCCTTCCCTAACTCAATGATATGCATCATAATGTATTTGATGTTTGTTTGAGTTACTTGTGCAGGTTAGGTATACACTGGACTGAAGCTAAAAGTTTCTAAGTCCATGTGTCGACACCCAGAGGAAAAGTGTCGACACTTGAGAAAGCTTGTGTCGACACCCAGACAAGCAGTGTCGACACTTGGAGTCATTGTGTCGACACCTGGAATGAAGAGTCAACACCAGACAGAAAGTGTGGACACTTGGAGCTGTGTCGACACTCAGTGAATAAGTATGCAGAAAAGCTGTGTCGACACTTAGCAGAAGTGTCGACACCTAGAAGAGCTGTGTCTACACCAGAAAGTGTCGACACTTGGAGCTGTGTCGACACTCAGCAAAAGTCTGCAGAGTCTAAGTAAAAGTGTCGACACTCAACACAATGTGTCGACACTATGCTGAAGAGTCAGTATTTGAAGAAAGTGTCGACACTCAGCACAATGTGTCGACACACAACCAGGAGAGTCAACACTTGAAGAAAGTGTCGACACTCAGCACAATGTGTCAACACTTAATTGAAGACTCTACACTTGAAGAAAGTGTCGACACAAGGAGCTGTGTCGACACTTAGCAAAGAACAGAAAAGTTACAAAATATTCTAAGTACAAGTGTCGACACTAAAAGAATGTGTCGACACTCAGCTGAAGAAACAAAAGTGAAGACTTGTGTCGACACCAAGAAGCAGTGTCGACACTTGACAGTTTCAACACATGAAGATGTGTCGACACAAAGAACATGTGTCGACACTTAGAAGAATACAGTTAAAGAATGAAGTACAAGTATTTGTGTCGACACTCAATTTCAGTGTCGACACATGCAGAAGAATCTGTGTCGAGACATACAAGGAATTGTGTCGACACCTTGTAGACTTGTGTCGACACTTACACAACATGTGTCGACACTTTGCCTATAAGTGTCGACACTTAAGAACAGAAAGTCTCGACACTATCTGACAGTTAGAGAATTTCAAGAAGTGACTGGTTGACATGACAGCTGCCGATCCAGCCGGTCTACAGCAACTGTCAGAGAAATCAGAAGTTTGTTATGAACCGGACCAGCCGGTTACCATGAAGGAAGCCTATAAATAGGCATCCATAGTTTACAGAAACAGTGGTTGTGATTGAGAAACAAGAGTTACAGCTTGAGAGAATACTTAAAGTAGTTGATCAGATTAAATCAAGAAGTGATACACAGAGGATCAACACAAGAAGATCTGTCAGTCCAACTGCAGATCTAAGAAGTTGGAGAGAGAGAGCTCCAATCAAGAATTCAGTCTTTGGAACTAAGGCTGAGAAGAAGGATTCAGAAACAACTGGATCTCAAGAAGCAGAGGTCAAGGAACAACTGCAGAAGATTCAGACTAATTCAGTTCTAACTCAAGAAGCTTTGAAGGAAGCTAAGTCAGTTTGGATCTAACTGAGTTCTTCCAAGAACTCTTCAAGAAACTCTCAACTCCTCTCTTATTTTCTGAGTTGTAGAGTTAGCTATTGTATTTCTATTTTAACTTGTAGGATCCATTGGATCTGAGAGAATTGTAAGCCTATATTATAAAGGCTGAGGGTAGGGCTTGGTTGCCTGAGTGTAGGAGTTGAAGAACTCTGAGTGTAGGTCCTTAATTGGCTGAGTGTAGGCCTGGGTGGCTGAGTGTAGGCCTTTGTGGCTGAGTGTAAGGCTTTGGGCCTGAGGTGTAGGAACCTAGTTGGGTTCTGAGATAGTGGAGAAGTTTGGCCGAATCTAGTACACTGCTAGATAGGCGAAGGGGGAAAGTGGATGTACCCAAAGATTGGGGAACCACTATAAATTAGTGTGTCTGCTGTGGTGTGCTGAGCTGTGCTGTGGATTGACTGTTTGTTTTCTGTAATTGCTATTAGCTGTAGTAATCTGTGAAATAACTGTTGTGCTGCCAATAAAGTTTTAAAAAGGTTTAGGTCACCTATTCACCCCCCCCACCCCCTCTAGGTGTTTAGGTACCATATCTTTCAAGTGGTATCAGAGCCAGGTTCCTCAAAACAAGGACTAACAGTCTAAGGAGATCCTGTTTGGCAGAAACAGTCTAAGTCAGAAAACAGATTCAAGAAATTCAAGCACTTCAAGAAACATGGGTTCTTCAGAGAATCACAAGGAATTGGGTTCAATGAAACTGCCCATATGCAGAAAAGAGATTTTTGGAATCTGGAAAGAAAGGGTAAGGCTATTCATGGAAGCCTCTGACCCTAGAATCTACATCACAGTCAAAGAGGGGCCATATGTGCCCATGAAGATCTCAGTATTGGATGCAAATCAGAGGACTCCAAAGGATTTCTCTGAGATGACCAAGGATGAAATTGTCCTAGCCACTATGGACAAAAGGGCACAAAACATAATAGTAAGTGCCATTGATGATGCAACTTTTCAGAACCTAATTCACTGTAAAACAGCCAAAGAAATGTGGGATACCCTCATTGTCTATATGGAAGGTTCTGAAGAAGTTAGGCAAGATAGGAAGTCCTTGCTTAATCAAGAGTATGAGAGCTTTAGGCAAGGAAGAGGAGATAGCATCACTGAATGCTACAAAAAGTTCTACAGAATTGTTAATGAACTCATGTCCTATGGAAGAGAGTTCACAAACTATGAATTGAATGATAAGTTCTTAAGGTCCCTAACTAAAGATTGGGACACCAAGATCTGTGCCATAAGGGAAATGGCAAAGTTGGGAGAAATTCCTCCTCCCACACTGTTTGGCAAATTGTTATCTTATGAAATGCAGTTGTCTGTGAGAAAAGAGGAGGAAAAGTCAACAAGGACTGAGCACAGGGAAAGGACTGTTGCCTTCAAGACAGAAGTACCTAGAAAGGGAAGGACTAAGTCATCAACTCCTCCTCCAGAGGTAGTTGAATCAGAATCAGATGAGTCTGTGAGCACAAAGTCTACAAGCAGTGAAAGTGATGAAGACTTTGCTGCATTCACCAGACATTTTCAGAAATTCCTGAAGAAGAAACAATGGAGGTCCAGACCTTCATTTTCCAAAGGGAAAGAAGTTCAGTATCAGGAGAAGAAGCCTTCAAAGAAGGACAAGAAAAAGACAAAGACTAGCAAGGCAACTGGGTCTAAGATAGTATGTTACTGCTGCAATAGACAGGGGCATGTTATTGCAGATTGTCCTGAAAGAAGAAAAGAATCCAGTGACAAAAAGAAGACTCACTTCAAAGGAAAGAAGGAGAAGTCCTTTGTTGCAAAGAATGAGAAGACTCTTTCAGACATTTCTTCTTCAGACACTGAGACAGATGCTGAAGCCTACATAGGGCTATTTGCTGAAGAAGAAGAGGAGTTTATGCAGATCATGGAATCAATATATGAACAAGGAGAGTGTCAGTGCCAAGGACTGATGGCATTGACTGAAAGTACCAAAATCCTGGAGCAGCCAGGACCTAGTCAGGTACAAAGTCTAACTCAAAGTTCAGATTTCAGTTCTTGTTCAGAGTCAGATTCATCTTCATCAAGTGATGGAAGTGTTTCTGAATCTGAGGGAGATATTCATCAGCTCCTAGATGAATATAAAGTTCTGTTGCAAGCCTATAAGAAAAGCAAGTCCCTTGCCAAAAGTCAGGCAAAGGAAATTGCTGATCTAAAGGCAGCTGCAACAGACTTTGAGAAGGAATTTGATCAAAAGCTCAATGAGGTTGCCAGGCTGAAACACATTACTGTGATTCAGATGGGAACTATGACTTATAAAAATGATCAAATTAAGTTACTGGAGATCAATCTCTAGAAGGAAAGAGAGATAGTTGCTAGGTTTTCAAAACCTAAATCAGTGCTACCCTTGATTGATGAATTTGTTCATCATAAAGGAAAGGCTGGATTGGGTTTTATTAAACCAGCTAGGACTGTTCAGGATCAGTCCAAGTCCAAGGGCAAAGCCCCAACATTCAACAAGCCTGCTGTAGTCAAAACAGCAAAGGTTGTACCTAAGCAAAGGTACAACAAGTTTGAATGCTGGTGTTGTGGCAAGGTTGGCCACTTTGCCTTGGATTGTTGGCACAATGCCAGTGCCAAGTTGAGTAGCAAGTTACCTGGTGGAAAGCTAGCAGGTAGCTATGTCAAGTTGCAAACTAACAATCACCAAGGACCCAAGTTTACTTTGGGTTCTAAGGTTCATTAATTTGTTTTGCAGGTGAATCCAAGTGGCCATACCCCAACATGGTACTTGGATAGTGGATGTTCCAGACATATGACTGGAACAAGGGGACTACTGAAGGATTTCATTCCAATCAAAAATGGTCCTAAAGTGACCTTTGGTGGTTCTGAAAAAGGAATCATCAAAGGGTTTGGTAACATCTCTTCAAACCTTGTTACCATTACTCAAGTGGCTTATGTTAAAGGGTTGAAACACAACCTCATTAGTATAAGTCAGTTAAGTGATGTAGGGTATGACATCTCATTTGTTAAAAATGGTTGTCATATCAAGAGGTCAAGTGATCAAGAGATCATTTTGACAGGATATAGAAAGAGAAATGTCTATTGTTTAGACATTATGATTGAGAACAATGGTTCTCCTGTCTGTCTTGTAGCTAATGAGACAATCTCTCATTGTGTCAAGTGGCACAAGAGGCTAGCTCATCTTAACTACAAGACTATTAGCAAACTCTTTAGCAAAGAGTTAGTGAGGAATGGTCCTCAAGTTAAGTGTGTCAAAGATGGCATTTGCTCAGCTTGTCAAAAGGGCAAGCAGACTAAATCCACCTTTAGAAGCTTAGACAACAAAGATGCTGTGAGGTGTTTATACCTCTTGCATATGGATCTATTTGGTCCGATGCCAGTTCACAGCTTAGGTAGGAAGGTCTATACCTTTGTAGTTGTTGATGACTACTCAAGGTTTTCCTGGGTGTTCTTCTTAAAGCAGAAATCTGAAACACCTAGTGTCTTCTATAGTTTTGTTAAGCAAATTCAGAATGAATTGAACTGTACAGTGGTCAAAATTAGAAGTGACCATGGTACTGAGTTTCAGTCTGAAAGCATGACAAAGCTGTGTGAAGACTATGGGATATTTCAAGAATTCTCTTCACCTAGAACACCTCAGCAAAATGGCATTGCTGAAAGGAAAAATAGGACCTTGATAGAGGCTGGTAGAACCCTATTAAGTGATTCATCACTGCCAGAATATTTCTGGGCTGAAGCAGTTAACACTGCATGCCATGTGATAAATAGGGCTACCATCACTAAAAGGTTAAACAAGACCCCCTATGAAGTTGTGAAAGGCAGGAAACCAAACCTATCCTATTTCAGGATTTTTGGTTGCAAATGCTTCATACTTAACAATGGAAAGTCTTACTTAACTAAGTTTGCTGCCAAATCCCAAGAGGGAGTATTTGTTGGGTACAGCAATAATAGTAAGGCTTATAGAGTCTACAACTTGACTACACAAGTTGTAGAGGAGTCTGTGCATGTAGTTTTTGATGAAACACAACTAATTAACAATGAGTTGTCTAGTAGTGTGTGCAGCCCCACAGGTCTTACTAAGAAGATGGACAAGCTAACCATAGAAGATGTACCTGCTGCAAGACAGCAAGTTGAAGAAGATGGCTTATGTCCAGGGGGAGAACTACATGTACAAGGAGCTGTAGAAGTACAAGGAACTCAGCTTGATGAAGATGCTGAAGATGTTCAACCAGAAGTAAGGATGCCTCCAGCCAACAGGCATCTAAGAGATCATCCAGTAGAGCTAATTATTGGAGATCCAAGACAAGGTGTTCAGACAAGGAGCAGAAATCAGAATGCTGTAGTATATTCAAGTTTTCTGTCTCAAATAGAACCAAAGAAATTTGAAGAAGCTATACAAGATCCACAGTGGACTGAAGCTATGCAAGAAGAACTTAATCAGTTCAAAAGGTGCAAGGTTTGGGAGCTGGTTCCAAAGCCTAAAGACCACAATGTTATAGGAACTAAGTGGATCTACAGAAATAAGTTAGATGAACAAGGGGTCATCATAAAGAATAAAGCAAGACTGGTTGCAAAAGGATATAGGCAAGAAGAAGGTATTGATTTTGATCAAACCTTTGCTCCAGTAGCTAGACTGGAAGCCATAAGGATGTTCTTGGCCTATGCAACCTATCAAGGATTCAAGGTATACCAAATGGATGTCAAGTCAGCATTCCTAAATGGTAATTTGAAAGAAGAAGTCTATGTGGAGCAGCCTGCAGGTTTTGTTGATCCAACTTTACCTCATTATGTGTATAGACTTAGGAAAGCATTATATGGGTTAAAACAAGCACCTAGAGCTTGGTATGAAACCCTATCTAGTTTCCTCATTGAGAACAAGTTCTCAAGGGGGAAAATAGATAAGACTCTATTCCTTAGGGAATCTAGAGGCAAAGTAATACTTGTCCAAATATATGTAGATGACATTATATTTGGGTCTACTGAAAGTAGCCTTTGCAAAAAGTTTGCAAAGCTTATGCAAAGTCAATTTGAGATGAGTAGTATGGGAGAACTGAAGTTTTTCTTGGGTCTCCAAGTTAAACAGACTGAAAATGGTTTATCCATATGTCAGTCCAAGTTCACCCTAGAACTCATAAGGAAATATGGTATGGATTCCTCCAGTACCATGAAGACTCCTATGGGGTCAAGTATGTCTCTAAGCAAGGATGATGCAGGGAAACCTGTAGATGAAACCTTGTATAGAGGGATAGTTGGCTCCCTACTATACTTGACTGCAAGTAGGCCTGACATTATGTATGCTACATGTGTTTGTGCCAGGTATCAAGCCTGCCCTAAAGAGTCTCACTTGACTGCAGTCAAGAGAATCTTGAGATATCTAAAGGGCACTCCTTATCTAGGCCTCTGGTACTCTAGGAATGGAGATTTTGATCTAATAGGCTATTCAGATGCAGACTTTGCAGGATGCAAAGAAGATAGAAAGAGCACTACTGGATCCTGTCAATTCCTAGGTGGAAGACTCATTTCATGGAGCAGTAAGAAGCAAACCAGTGTGGCTATTTCCACAGCTGAGTCAGAATATGTAGCTGCAGGAAGTTGCTGTGCTCAACTTCTGTGGATTCAACATCAGCTAGAAGACTATGGATGTCAGGTAAGTAGAACTCCACTTTATTGTGATTCTACAAGTGCTATTTCCATAGCTAATAATCCTGTATCACATAGTAGAACTAAACATATTGAGATTAAATATCACTTTCTTAGGGAGCATGTAGAAAGAAATGATATTGCACTTGAATATGTTAAAACAGATAATCAGATAGCTGATATGTTTACTAAGCCCTTGGAAGAAGCTAAGTTCAATAGGTTCAAAATTGAACTAGGTATGATAAACTTAGACTAAGTTTACAGAACTAAAGATTGGCTAAGTAAAAAGGTGTCGACACATAGACAAGTCTATGTCGACACAGAATAGTAAGTGTCGACACTTCAGGTAGATGGTGTCGACACATCTAGGAAGTTAGTGTCGACACATGTCGAGTAGGTGTCGACACATCCAATGTAGTGTCGACACTTAAGTTTTACTCAGAATTTTCTAAGTAAAGTCTCGACTACATGTCGAGTATAGTGGTGTCGACACTTAGCCAAGTGTCGACACATAAAATCTGTTGACTAAACTTGTGTCGACACATGTGTGTCGAGACATTATAAGTCAGTGTCGACACTTATTGACAGTGTCGACACATCTTTAGAAATTCATCCCGCCTGTTCGTCTTCAAACAAGAAAGGTATAAATAGGGTTCTGTTTGTGTTTGTCGACACGCTTTCAGAGTTTCGAGACCAAACTACTGTGTCGACATTTCTCTTCTCTAAAGACTAATTCTCAAAACCCTAATGGCTCCCAAGCTAGAAGAAAACGTTAACGAAGGCTATGAACTGGTGCGTGGCGCATTCGACGACGGCGAACAAGAAATCAAATCGGTGATAACCCTAGTCACCGATTCAGGATTGGAGTTCTTGGTTTCAGAACCAACCAAAATTTGGAAGAAGGAAGTTATTGAATTCCTTACTGGAGCGTCTGTAGATGACTCAGGCTACAGAATTAAGTCAAGGGTGCATGGCACCAAGGTCAAGATTTCACCCAAGTCCTTGAGAAAGGTACTTCAGCTACCTAAAGTTCAAGAAGAAGAGGAAGTGACCACATCTAAGACCAGAGAAGCACTTACCTGGTGTGGTCTTGATCCTAAGATGAAAATAGGATCAGTTTTCAACAGGAAGGGAATGAATAATCAAGGCAAATTCCTGTCTGAAGTTGTAGGCAAAGTTATACTAAGCAAACCAGGAGGACATGACAGGGTGTCAGCCTCTATGTTCAGTATTATGACCAGAATCATCTTCAACCTCAAAACAGACTGGTCTATGATTGTGTTTGAGAAAGTGAAGGAAAGTCTGAAGAAGCCCAATCTGGGCAGGATACTAAGTCTCTACCTGGCTGGATCAATTCCAGAGGTAATGAGCACTGCTGCTGGAACTAAAATCAATCACATGAGGAGAATGGATTCAAGGATATTCTCTAGATGGGAAAGAGTGCTGTCCAAAGAAGTTCCAACCCCAGAAAAGCAAGTTTCAAAGAAAGACTCTCCTCCCAGGAAGAAGAGGAAGACTGCTGCTGTGACTCAGGAGTCTTCCAGCAGCTCAGGCAGTGAAGAACATGTTGTTTTCACTCCTGATAGTCCAATAGATGTGGCTGCAGAGAAGTCACCTGCTCCACAAGAGCCAGCTGAGATCCAGGGGGAGTTGCCTCCAGCTAGCCCCAAGGATCCAAGCCAGGGGGAGCCACCAGCTGTAGAACATCCCTCTACACTGGAGAGTGAGCAAGCTACACTTATTATCCAAGAGGTACTTTCTGACCTTAATACATTAGATTTTTCTGTAATGGATTCTGATTTGTCTGATGTCCATCAGCACATTCAGCAAGCAAGTACAGAACCAGATGTTGTTCTTCAGGACACATCTGCTGTTGTGCCACAAGTTCCTGATAAAGTAGTTCATGAAACCAGTACATCTCCTGCACAGTCACCCCCAGAATATACAATGGAAGATCTATTTCTGAATTTAGATCAAGAAGATTTTGACATGGACAAGACTGCTGCTGATGAAGTAAAGGGTGCTGCTGCTGAGGGGGAGAACTTGAAAGTTCAGGATGAGCCTATAGGGGTAGACACTGAGAAGGCACTAGATGTGCAAGCTGAAAAACCATCAAGCCCTAAGGACAGGGTTGATATTGCCAGTACTTCAGAATCTGAGGAAGATGAGGCTGCACAAGCTAAAAAGAAGCAATTCTTTGTTTTCAAAAGAAGGAGTCAGAGCTACAAAAAGGCTCTACAAACTGTTGCTCAACACTCCTTAGTCCAACAAGCTCCATCAACTGATTACAGTGCTCTACTGCTTGCAATGCAAATCAAGATGGATGAACAAAGGAAGGCTATAGAAACTTATGTTGATGAAGGGCACAAGGCACTTCAATCAGATCTGGCACAGGACATCAAGTCAATAAGGTTTGAAATGAACCTTAATAAAAAGGAGATGACTGATTGTTTTACAAAGGGTGCTAATGCAGTGGTCTATCTGGCAACCCACCAAGAGAAAATAAAGACTCAAGTGGATGATATAGCACTAAAGCAAGGCTATGTGCTGGAGAATCAATTGAGGATGAATGATAATTTGACTGCATCTCACAATGCAATAGTCACTGAACTCAAGAATAAGTCTGATGAACCTTCAACATCCTCTGCTGCTGCCAAAGCTGAATTTGATAAAGCTTTTCAAGCAGAAATTGCTGCTGTCAAGACTGCAATCAAAGATTCACAGAAGGTCATTTCTGAACAGCTTACCAAGCTTAGACCTTATTTTAAGGAAGGAATCAGGTACTTGGACAGTCAGATAAGATTCCAAAAGGATGATGTAAGAGACCATGTTGAACAAGAAGTCATAAAGGGGGAGAGGGTGTTAGTCAAGGCAAGTTCTGAGCATGCAAAATGGATATCAAATTCCATCAGGGCTACACTGGGCTATCCTCCCCTGTGTGATGATGATAATGTAGCTGAATCTGGTATTCAAAGTGCATATCTTGGAGGTGAGCAACAGGAAGTAGCTCAGGTGATCTATCCACCTCCAGATTTTGACATGGTTCATGCTGATGTAAGCACAATGTATAGTCCAACTGCTGGTAAGCCTAATATTGTTCTGGAAAAGGTTGTTCAACCTATTACAGCAGCTATGCAAGAGGCTTTGGACAAAGAAGACGAGACTAGGCTATCAAAGAAGAAGTTCAGGGAACTGGCTGAGCAAAAACCAGATTTTGAACAATGGAGCCCTACTTCTAGGAACATCATTCTCACAGCCTGGAAAGCAGCCAAGGACAATGCACATGAGAGGAACAAGTGGTTCTCAGAAGCTGAATGGAGGAAGCATGAGATCAGGCAGGAAGCCATTGTCCAGTATAGAAGGAAGGCTAAGTTAGGAAAGCTACCTCCTACAGCTGTGGAGCCTAGCAAGTACTTTCCTAAGCCCTATCATTATTTTGAAAGGCAGAAAATCAAGGCTGAAGAACTTAAGAAGAAGGACTCCAAAGGGAAGAAGGTTGCTGATACTGAGCCTGCTGCTGCTGCTGCTGTAAAAGCCAAAATACAAGCTGGGAAAGGCATAGTTATAAAAGAACCAGAGCAGAATTAGATTAAGATTAGACTGAAGAATGTTGTAATTTGTTACATCTAAATATCTTTGTAAATCATTGACAATGTATTGAACACAATGTTTGGACAGTTTTTGATAAATATATTTCATGATTGATTCAGTAGAATGTGTCTAATTCTTGGTTGTTCTGTAATGCTGAATGAGTATACATGTGTGCTTTATTACATGTTTAAGTATACCATGTTGATATATACCTGCTTTACATCATTTTCTAATTTTTAATTATGAGTGATGTATATCATTGACTAAGGGTTATGACTTCTTCAAATAGGGGGAGATTGTTGGGTACATTGGTCAAATGTACCTGATTTGAAGAAGCCTTCCCTAACTCAATGATATGCATCATAATGTATTTGATGTTTGTTTGAGTTACTTGTGCAGGTTAGGTATACACTGGACTGAAGCTAAAAGTTTCTAAGTCCATGTGTCGACACCCAGAGGAAAAGTGTCGACACTTGAGAAAGCTTGTGTCGACACCCAGACAAGCAGTGTCGACACTTGGAGTCATTGTGTCGACACCTGGAATGAAGAGTCAACACCAGACAGAAAGTGTCGACACTTGGAGCTGTGTCGACACTCAGTGAATAAGTATGCAGAAAAGCTGTGTCGACACTTAGCAGAAGTGTCGACACCTAGAAGAGCTGTGTCTACACCAGAAAGTGTCGACACTTGGAGCTGTGTCGACACTCAGCAAAAGTCTGCAGAGTCTAAGTAAAAGTGTCGACACTCAACACAATGTGTCGACACTATGCTGAAGAGTCAGTATTTGAAGAAAGTGTCGACACTCAGCACAATGTGTCGACACACAACCAGGAGAGTCAACACTTGAAGAAAGTGTCGACACTCAGCACAATGTGTCAACACTTAATTGAAGACTCTACACTTGAAGAAAGTGTCGACACAAGGAGCTGTGTCGACACTTAGCAAAGAACAGAAAAGTTACAAAATATTCTAAGTACAAGTGTCGACACTAAAAGAATGTGTCGACACTCAGCTGAAGAAACAAAAGTGAAGACTTGTGTCGACACCAAGAAGCAGTGTCGACACTTGACAGTTTCAACACATGAAGATGTGTCGACACAAAGAACATGTGTCGACACTTAGAAGAATACAGTTAAAGAATGAAGTACAAGTATTTGTGTCGACACTCAATTTCAGTGTCGACACATGCAGAAGAATCTGTGTCGAGACATACAAGGAATTGTGTCGACACCTTGTAGACTTGTGTCGACACTTACACAACATGTGTCGACACTTGGCCTATAAGTGTCGACACTTAAGAACAGAAAGTCTCGACACTATCTGACAGTTAGAGAATTTCAAGAAGTGACTGGTTGACATGACAGCTGCCGATCCAGCCGGTCTACAGCAACTGTCAGAGAAATCAGAAGTTTGTTATGAACCGGACCAGCCGGTTACCATGAAGGAAGCCTATAAATAGGCATCCATAGTTTACAGAAACAGTAGTTGTGATTGAGAAACAAGAGTTACAGCTTGAGAGAATACTTAAAGTAGTTGATCAGATTAAATCAAGAAGTGATACACAGAGGATCAACACAAGAAGATCTGTCAGTCCAACTGCAGATCTAAGAAGTTGGAGAGAGAGAGCTCCAATCAAGAATTCAGTCTTTGGAACTAAGGCTGAGAAGAAGGATTCAGAAACAACTGGATCTCAAGAAGCAGAGGTCAAGGAACAACTGCAGAAGATTCAGACTAATTCAGTTCTAACTCAAGAAGCTTTGAAGGAAGCTAAGTCAGTTTGGATCTAACTGAGTTCTTCCAAGAACTCTTCAAGAAACTCTCAACTCCTCTCTTATTTTCTGAGTTGTAGAGTTAGCTATTGTATTTCTATTTTAACTTGTAGGATCCATTGGATCTGAGAGAATTGTAAGCCTATATTATAAAGGCTGAGGGTAGGGCTTGGTTGCCTGAGTGTAGGAGTTGAAGAACTCTGAGTGTAGGCCTTAATTGGCTGAGTGTAGGCCTGGGTGGCTGAGTGTAGGCCTTTGTGGCTGAGTGTAAGGCTTTGGGCCTGAGGTGTAGGAACCTAGTTGGGTTCTGAGATAGTGGAGAAGTTTGGCCGAATCTAGTACACTGCTAGATAGGCGAAGGGGGAAAGTGGATGTACCCAAAGATTGGGGAACCACTATAAATTAGTGTGTCTGCTGTGGTGTGCTGAGCTGTGCTGTGGATTGACTGTTTGTTTTCTGTAATTGCTATTAGCTGTAGTAATCTGTGAAATAACTGTTGTGCTGCCAACAAAGTTTTAAAAAGGTTTAGGTCACCTATTCACCCCCCCCCCCTCTAGGTGTTTAGGTACCATATCTTTCAGTTTAGTCCATCCAAACTCTCACATAAGTGATGTACCTGCAAGTTGCTTCTAGTAGAAATTTCTTTCTCCTTGCAGGACATGTTAGCTTCATCAAAATTAACATGGATAGACTCCTCAATTTGTAAAGTTGATTTGTTATAAACCCTATAAGCTTTGCTTACTTGGGAATATCCTAGAAAAATTCCCTCTTCAGCCTTTGAATCAAACTTTCTAATATATCTTTTGTTGTTTGTGTGAATATAACATATACAACCAAAGACTTTAAAATAGTTTATTTTAGGTTTCTTCCCTTTTAGTAATTCATAGGGAGTCCTATTCTTTAGCTTATGTATCAGGCTTCTATTCAGGACATAGTTTGTAGTGTTCACAGCCTCTGCCTAAAAGGATAGTGGTATGTAAGCATCTGCAAGCAATGTACTTGCAGCTTCAATGAGTGTCCTATTTTTCCTTTCAGCTACCCCATTTTGTTGAGGAGTTCTAGGAGCTGAGAAGCAATGTATGATACCTTCCTTCTCACAGAACTCATGCATAAGAAGAGACTCAAACTCTATGTCATGATCACTTCTGATCAATGCAACATGAGTAGAGAACTCAATCTGTATGGTCCTGAGAAAATCTGTAAGAACCTTGAAGTTATCTAACTTAGATATCAGAAAGGATACCCAAGTGAACCTGGAGAAGTCATCTACAATAACCAAAGTGTAGGATTTCCCTCCTAGGCTTTGTACAACAATGGGTCCAAATAGATCCATGTGTAGCAAATACAAAATCCTAGGTGTATCACTTTTATTAATGGATTTGAAACTAGATTTAGTTTGCTTGCCTAATTGACAAGCCCTGTAAAGGCCTTCCTTCTTATATGGACCAGAAGGTAAACCTCTAACAAGGTTGTCTTTTGATAGCCTAGCAATGTTTTTCAGGTTTACATGACCTAGACTTTTATGGCATAAATCATTCTGGTTACTAATTAAGTTAAGTAAACAAATATCAGAATTGGCAGATAAAAAATCAACTAAATATATGTTGCCTTGTCTATTTCCAATTAAAACTATTTGGTTTTCTTTATTAGAGATAATAGATGAAGATGAACTAAAATGTACCTGATAACCTTCATCACATAATTGAGTTATGGAGATGAGGTTATGCTTCAGTCCTCTGACATATGTCACTTTCTTGAATGTGACAGCTCCAATCCTCACTTCTCCAAAACCTTCTGACTGGCCACATTTGGAGTCACCAAAGATGACCTTTGGCCCCAGCTTGGACTTATAGTTGGATAGATTGTCCTTGCTGCCTGTCATATGTTTGGAGCAGCCACTGTCAAGGTACCAAGGTTGATTCACACTTGGACAGCTCTTTACCTGTAATGAAAAACAGTTAAATGTTTTTGACCCATGTTACCTTAGGTCCTTTGTTTTCTGGTATGAAAAGCTATAAATTACAGAAAATTCAGGTTGGGATTTATATCCTAGAGGGTGATATCTCCTAGGTGGTATAACCCAATCAGCTAGTGGATTGAAAGCTTTCCTGTAATTATTTATGTTTCTGTTATAATTAAAGTTTTGGTTAAGTATTTCTGGGTTCGACAAATTTCTGTGAGTTCGTCGACTAGAGTTCGACGAATAGGGTTGAGATCGTCGATCTCTGCCCAGAGAATGAATATATTCATTTTCTGTGCCCCTTGTTCGTCGACCTCTGCTCGACGAACCATACAGAGTTCGTCAATCGCAGTTAGATAAATAACTATAACTATAGTTTGCGTTTGGAGTTCGTCGATCTGGGTTCGACGAACTGGCTAGATTTTGTCGATCTAAGTTCGACGAATTCTGCTGAAACTTGTTACCTATGGTTTTTTGGTTATTGGTTTTCAGACCTATTGATTTAGAAACATTTTCGGTTGTTTGTTTATTTATTACTTTTTCTTTTCCCTTAGCATTGACAAATTTTATGGGGGTTGTTAAGATGTTCTTCCTGAGAATGGGGGGCAAACCTGATGAAGCACCCAAGCCTAGCTTGCCATTAAGTCTGACATTCACAGTGCTTGTGATGTCCATCAACTTAAGGCTTCTTCCATTAAGAGTTTCCTCAAGTTGTTTAGCCTCACAAAGCTCAGTTTTTAACAATGTTATTTTCTCATTAGCTAAGCATAATTCATCTTTTAACCTGTTATTTTCAGAGTTAATGTTTTCTAAATTTCCTAATTTTTCCCTAAGGGTTTTAATATCTTTTTCTGAATTTATTAAGTCTATACACATTGATTTAATTCAATTTTAAAAGAATCTGAAGTGTAATCAAAAGAAGATAGTACCTTATCAGCTTTTGAATCTGAAGCTTCTTCATTGTCTGATTCCTCTTCTTCTGAAATGCTCCTGGAAGCATCAATTGCCATGAGGCAAACCTCCTTAGCCCTTGCTTCTTCCTCATCTTCACTAGAGCTGGAAGATGTTGATTCATCTTCAGTTTCACTCCATGTTTCAGCGACAAAACAGTTTTCCTTCCTGTTGTATTTGTTGGAAGAAGGTTTGCTGGTGTGCTGTTTCCTGGTATCTTTCTCTCTTCTCTTCTCTTCTCTTTCTTCTGGTTCTCTGGACACTCAGAGTGGAAGTGCCCAGGTTTCCTGCACCCAAAACACACCACTTCTTTAGTTGGTGTTTTATCATACCTCGGTTTGTCATATTGCCTAGATGACTTTCTTCTGAAGTCATTTCTTGCCATCTTGTAGAATCTTCTAGCAAATAGACTCATGAGCTCTTCATTTGATGTTGATGTCTCTATCCCCTCAGCAGCTTTGAAAGCTATACTTTGCTCTTTTTTATCTGGTGGAGGTGTCCTTTGCTCTGCTGCCTCCCTGGACTTGATCAATTGTTCATAATACATTAACTTGCCCAATAAAGATTCTATAGATATCTCATTTAGGCTTCTGGCCTCCTTGATAGGCCAGATCCTTGAATCCCATGAGCTTTGGAAGTACATCAGGATCTTTTCACTCACCTCTGTGAGGGTGATGTCCTTGTCCAAGGTTTTTAGCTCATTGATGATTGAGCTTAACCTGTTATACATATTAGCTACTGATTCAGCTTCTTCTTTCTTGAAGTTCTCATATCAGGATATGAGGTTGGATCTCCTATCCTTTATCTCATCAGCTGAACCAGCCACCATCTGATTTAGTGAATCCCAGATAGCTTTGGCTGAGGTGCATTCAGCCACCTTCTGAAAATTATCATCTGACATAGTCTGTGCCAATATGTTCATAGCCTTGGCATCAGCTATCTTTGCCTTCTTCTGGGCTTCACTCCACTCAGGTGGTGGAACTGCAGTAGTGCTTGTAGATGTTGTAGAAGTTGAAGCTTGAGGGGGACCTATCAAGATAGAGTTGTATATATCCTCATCAATAGAATTCATGTATAATTTAATTCTTGCCTTCCAGATGGAAAACCTGTTTAGGTTGCAAACTAGAGGTCTGGTGCTTGCATACTCCTTGTTTTGTGTCATAGCTGTGTATATAAATATAATATGGAAATAAAAATAAAATTTAGACCTAACAAAGGATCTTTGGTTCAATGGTTAGCTTGTACAACCAAAGGAACCTCCTCTGATACCAATTGAAAGTGAGTAGTTAGATCAGGAATACTCTAGAGGGGGGGGGGTGAATAGAGTATTTAGAGTTTTATAAAATTCTCTGCTGGATAATGCAGATTAGTCTAATTGTAGTAGTAAATAAATCAAAATATAAAAGCACAGAAACTAACTACTACAGCCACATCAAGAAAATAAAAGTAAGAGGGCAACCAGATGACACAAGAAATTTGTAGTGGTTCCCCAACCTGGGTACATCCACTCTTCTACCACCATGGTAGGAATCCAATCAAATTTTTGATCAGGTGCCTGACACCAATGAGCTTTTGATCAGGTGCTCAAAAACCAAATCCCCAAGTCTTTTGATTAGATGACTTGTAACCAGGAATCACTTTTGAAGGGAGATGACAACCCTTTACACAGTGGGGGTGAGAGAGTTGATTATGTCTTCTCTGTCAACAATCAGAGAGAAGACTTGTGGATTATTGATGGTAGCAAATGGCTCCCCTTGAGATATTGAATTGTTCAGGGAAATATAGAAGCCTTGCTGCATGGTGATAGGACTTCAAGCTTTTAGCCTTTATCTGCAGGATCTTCTTGACAGATTTTATAATTGTTGTCCTTGGAAGTCCTAGAGTGTTGAAGTAATAAGAGTCTTGATTTTGTATGATTGTTCTTCTTCTTCTGAGAGCAGATCTTCTTTTTGTATCAGAGCTTTTGTGAAAGGAGTAGAGAAGCTGTTGAAGACAGACTGACTGAAAATCTCTGTGTATGTGTATGCTGTGTCTCTGCAATTGCTCTGGTACTCTGATTGTTCTTACTTTCTTGCTTGCTGTAAGGAAAGAGAGAAAAATCTCTTTTATCTTTCCTGAGGGAATTTCCTTTCGAAATTTGAATCCTTCTGCGGCAATCAATGCTGGAGGTCCTTGAAAATAAACTGCATTGATTTCTTTCCTCAACTATCCCTTGGAAAAATGGAAAACAATAATTCTGATGAAAGACATGATTAATGTACCATCCAACGGTAATATTCAGAGAATATTTTATCATTTATCATTCAGAAATTATTGCCATAGACTAAGGACAGAAGGAATAAATGCCAAGTCTGGGATCATCTAACTGATGATAGAATTCGTCGAGCTGATAACTATGTTCGTCGACTGGAGTTTAGCAACTATTCTGGACTTAGAATATTCACAATTATATCTGAAAAGAAAGTTAAAGTCTCCAGAATTCGTCGACCTAAGATTTGAGTTCGTCGAGCTGAGTTTCTGGAATTGTCAAATATTCTGTGTGTCGACACAATTACTCCTGGTGTCAACATAGGTGGTGTCGACTGATATCCTGTGTGTCGACACAAGTCTTTTGTGTGGTGTCGACACAACCTTTCCAAAGTGTCGATTGATGATCTGTGTGTCAACACAAGTGCTTCTACTGTCGACTCAGTTGGTGTCGACATATACTCTGAGTGTCGACACAAGTCTTCTGGTTCTAAGTTATTGAAGTAGATAATCCAGAATTCGTCCGGCAGAGAACTAAGTTCGTCGACCTGAGAAAAGAGAACATAGTCTTGACAGAATGATGTAGTAGTCCAAAGATTCATCGAACAAAGAATAAAGTTTGTCGACCAAAGTCTGATTCTAAGGACTTGGGATATCTTGATCTTTCCTGAATTTGAAGTGTTATTGTAATCCAAGTTTTCGTCGATCAGAGAATGTAGTTCGTCGAGCTCAGCTTAGAGAATTAACTCTGAGATTGTCGAACTGAGCACGACAATCATCGACCTGAGTTCGACGAAGGTCAAACTCACTTTACAGAGTCTTGAAATCTTCTAAATCTTGAGTCTCTGACACTCTTGTTGATAGCTGGTCCATGTAATGTTGACTCTAAGGACTTGGCCTAGACTCTAGGACACAACTATGACCCTGACTATACATTGTGGGTCATATGATCCTAACTTAGTGAACCTAGCCCAAATCTTACTAGGGATCCAACAAACTCAAAGCCAGTTTTGCAGCTCCAGTGATCACAGAAGAGCATATGATTGAGAATGTTCTTGAACAAGTATCAACCCCCAAGACTATTTCTCCTCAAATGGCTATCTCACCTCCTACATATAAGATGGATGATAGTCCCCTACCAGATCTAGATGAAATTATTATGGCTGACATAGCAGAAGAGAGTTTAACTGTTCTTGAAAGTGTTGCTGAAACAGAAGTTGCAGAACTTCCAGTATAGCCCCAGGCTGAGAAACAAATTTCTAAAGATATTTTGAAAGCAATTGATGATTTATAAGCAAATCATCAAGGATCATCTGATGATGATGATGATTCTGATGAATCTGATAGTTCAAAGATAAAGAAGAATGATGTCAAGAAAAAGAAAGTTGTTCCTAAAGCTGCCCCGAAGCTAAATCCCACCCATGATACTCCCTACTACATACTGCAGAATATCACTCCTTACCCAGGGATGCCCTCATGGATGTGGCTGTCTAAAAATCAGCAGAAAGCCAGGAAGAAAAGCATAAGGTACTCAAATCCTCCTCCTTATCAAAGGAATAGGAGAGGTCCTCCTCCTCCTCCTCCACCTGCTGGTGCTTCAGGACACATTTCTTAGAGATCTACTTCATATGCTCAAACTTATCAAAGATAACTAGATATATCTTCTAGATCTCAATTTCATGGAAGCAGTCAGCACAAACATCCAAGAAGCAGCAGACAGCTACAACAACATCAAAAGCAAGAAATGCAACAGCAACAATAGAAATTATCTGAAAGTGATAAAGCTGAAAAATTTGACAGTCTAAAAAGGCCAGAATCACCACCTATTCCATTTGTAGATCTTGAAAAAGAAACCACTGCAAGAATGACGAGATTTCAAGATCTTGTTGGACTCTCCCTCATTAATAAAGCTAAAAGGAAGGCAAGGATCCATCACAGTACACGACCATATCATCCTACAGGAGAGAAGAACTGAAAAGGTATGATAAAGCTAATAAGTTTTTCAATGTCGATGATTACAAGAATTTTCATCCAGAGGATGTAGTACCAAGAGCTACCTCTGTCAAGATAATTGGAGCTGCTGATATGATAATGTCTAGAAGAGAAACAACCAATCCCAACAGAGAAATTAAATTCAGACAGCCCTCTGAGCAAACTGACAAAGCTGATAGAGAAAGAAACAGAAGAACAAGTGATATTTTGTCTAGTTTTCTTTCTGAACTTTATTTGTTATAACTATCACAAAGCTACTGTCATGTACATTTCTGTAGATATTTTAAATTTTCTGCCAGATATATTATTTTTGCATTGTGATGATTTTCCTTTATCTTTATTAGTGACCTCACCCAAATAGGGGGAGATTGTTGGATACCTAGTTGGATTGGGCAAGGTTCACTAATAAGGATGAGTCTGACCCATAATGAATAGCAAGGGTCATGTATTTGAGTCCTAGAGTTTAGGCTAAGTCATTAGGTTCAACCTTGATGGACCATCCAGTAGAAGACTTCAGGAGACTCAAGACTTAGAAGAAATAAAGTTCATTATATAAGTTTGATGTTTGTCGAACTTATCTCGACGATAGTCATGCTCTACTCGATGAACTCAGAGTTAATTCTCTGAGTTGAGCTCAACAATATTCGGGCTCAGATCGACGAATTCTGGAATTCAACTTCAACAGTTTATGTTCTCTGAACCCACATCGACGAAGACAGATTCTTAGCTCCACGAACTTGGACCGCAAAATTAGCAAGATATTTGTAGAATGCAGATCACTGAGCTCAGGTCGACGAATAGGATTTCTCAGCTCGACGAACTTGGATCTCCGGTCGACGAAATCTGTTCAGAGCTCGACGATTTCTGTCTAGTGCCAGACATAGTGTTTTTTCCTTATTTTCCGTCCTTATTTCCTATATTATTTAGCAGTAATTCTCTGAGTAATTAATGCATATAATCCCCTGAATATAGCCATTATTGGCAGCATTAATTATGGTCTTCATGAGGGTTAATTACTTGCTTAATTTATTGGGACAGTTGGGGAAACTCATTGAAGGCAATATTCTCCAATCGTATTTCATTCTCCAGGCAATCAGCAATAAATGCAAGAGATTCAAAATTTCAAAGGAGAATTACGCAGAGAATATAAAAAGATATTTTTTTCACTTTTCTATTGACAAGGAATAGAGATACACAGGAAATAGAGAATAACCAGAGGACAATTACAGAAAAGATTCAGAAAATTCTCTGTGCAGAAATCATCCAATTTTCTCCTTGTTCTTTTTGAAGACTGAAGAAGAACAACAAATAAATATCAAGAGTCTTCTTCAAGTTCAACTCCAGGAACTTTCAAGGACAACAAACATAAATCAGTCAGAAGTCCCTGGACATCATTTCAAGACAAGGCAGAAGACCTACAGCCTGAGCAAGGCTCCAAGTGATTTTGGAAGGAGTCTTGACAACAACAATCCACTACGTCTTCTCTGTTGATTAGAGAAAGAGAAGACACCATCGCCTCTCTTACCTCCTATATAAAGGGTTTATTAACTCCCTTCAAAAGTTTATTCTTGGTTTTTGGCACCTAATCAAAAGCTCAAAGGGTTGTGAGATCTCCCTGGAAATAGATGTAGTGGTGGCAGTCACTTGATCAAAAACCTGCTAGTGGATTCCTACCAGGGTGGTAGAAGAGTGGATGTACCCTGTTTGGGGAACCACTATAAAATTCATGTGTCATCTGGTTGATCATTTTCTGTGTTACTTTTGCTTAGCTGTGATAGGGTAGCTTTGCTGTGTTAGATTTTTTTCCTGTGATTACTTAGTTTAGTTTATATTTTATGATTACTGCTATAGTATCACCTACTTTACTCTGATAATAATTAAAAGTATTCAAAAGCTTTAATTACTCTATTCACCCCCCCCCCCCCCCCCATCTAGAGTAAATCAGATCTATCCCCTATCTTTAAGGCATTATTTTCAAGAATAAGGCTAGACTGGTGGCTAAAGGCTACATGCAAGAAGAGGTCATAGACTTTGACTAGACCTTTACCCCAGTAGCCAGATTGGAAGCCATGAGGATTTTCCTTGCATTTGCTGCCTATCAGGGATTCAGAGTCTACCAGATGGATGTCAAGTCAGCATTCCTGAATGGGGACCTAAAAGAGGAAGTATATGTGGATCAGCCACCAGGTTTGTAGATCCTAACTCTCCTAATTTTGTTTATAAGCTTACGAAAGCTCTATATGGGCTAAAGCAAGCACCTAGGACTTGGTATGTAACCTTGTCAAGCTTCCTCATTGAGAACAAATTCTCAAGGGGAAAGATAAACAAGACCTTATTTCTAAGGGAATCAAAGGGCAAGCTTATCCAAGTCCAGATATATATTGATGACATTATCTTTGGATCTTCTGATGATAATCTTTGCATATAGTTTGCTAAACTTATGCAAGAGAAGTTCTAAATGAGCAGCATAGGTGAGCTCAAGTTCTTTTTGGGTCTCCGAGTAAGACAGACTAATGATGGCTTGTCCATATCCCAGTCCAAGTTCACCAGGGAGCTAATCAAAAAATTTAGTAAGGAGAATGCATCCAACATCAGAACTCCAATGGGATCAAGTATGCATATAGGCAAATATGAGGCAGGGAAACTTGTTGATGAGTCTTTGTATAAAGGGATAATTGGCTCCCTTCTATACCTAACTGCTAGTAGGACTGACATCATGTATGCCACCTGTGTCTATGTTAGGTATCAGGTCTGCCCTAAAGAATCTCATTACTCTGCTGCAAAGAAAATCTTGAGGTATCTTAAGGGCACACCAGATCTTGCCTTTTGTACCCTAGAAATAGGGATTTTGATCTAACGGGATTTTCAGATGCAGATTTTGCAGTTTGCAAAGAAGATAGGAAAATCACTACTGGAACCTGTAAATTCTAAGGAAGAAGGCTAGTTTCTTGGTGCAGTAAGAAGCAAACTATTGTGCCTATTGATACGGGTTAAAACTCCAAAAATAATTACGAGCACGCGTTGCCCCAGGCGGTTTTATTTAAGAAAAGCGGATTTGGTTTTATTTAGAAAACGGGGTGCGCGAATTTATTATTTGTATATAAAACATGTGAAATCAAGTTTTAACGAAAGGAGACAAGTGCACCTATCATGTGTAGTACAGGATATTCTGGTTTGGAATATCGAGGTCGTATTATACTCGGGGTCGATTCGATTATTTCAACTCTTCCCTGGAGGGGACTATTATTTTACCGATATTTAACTTGTCGGGTTATATTTTTATATATATAAAAAAAGCAGAAAATAAAAGCAATTAAAAAGGTGGAGCCGATGAAGAGCTTAGCTCGATGGCACCAAATACAATTGAACTAAAATATACTTTTAATAAAAAGAGATCCTAAGTTTCAAATTAATTAAGGCGGAGACTTGGTCGTGGAGGTTCCACTAAAATGATCTCACCTAGCTATAGGAACATCGATCACCTAAATGCTAAGATTATTCGACCGGGCTCTCGTCCGATGAAGGATTCCTCTTAAATCCCGCATTACGTTAAGAATACCGCTATTGGGTGGGGAACCCAATCCGGTAGAGTTAGCGCACCTCCTCTCTCGAGGGTTTGAGTAGAACTCTCTTTACAAAGGGGCAATCAGTCGATACGTACGTGAAAGTGCAGCTAGATCTGATATACTCTAGAGGGGGGTGAATAGAGTATATGGTGATTGAAAACTTTTTACAACAATTGTTGTAATGTGAGTAAGCAGAGAAGCAGTAAATAAATCTAATCACAGAGCTAAACTAATCATAAGCTAGTCACAGAACAATCAAGGCCAGAAACAAAAATAAAGACAAGCAAAACCAGAAGACACAAGGGAATATAGTGATTCCCCTGAACTTGGGTACATCCACTCTTCTACCACCCTAGGTAGGAATCCACTGCAGGATGAGTTGATCAGGTATCCTGGGCACCAATGAGCTTTTGATAAGGTGCTCAAAAACTAAAACAGATTTTTTGATCAGGTGTCTTGCCACCAATGAGCTTTTGACAAGGTGCTCAAAAACCAAGCTCAAACTTTTGAAGGGAGTTTGAGAAACCCTTTACATAGATGGGGGTGAGAGAGTGATGTAAGCCTTCTCTTTCTCAAACAACTGAGAAGACTATGTGGATTGATGGTGTCAAAGCTCCCCCTGAGTCCTTGAGATCTTCAGGAAAAGAAGCTTTGATGTAGGGTGATAGGCTTCAGAAGTTGAGCTCCAGCAAAAGATGATTTCAGCAGCAGCTGAAATGTTAGGTGTCTGGAGTCTTGAAATATGTTGGCCTGGAACACTTGAGACAAGAGAGATCAGAAGATTTCAGAAGATTTGATCTCCTTGGATGTGTGTTCTTGAGAATTCTTTGAGACAAAGAATATTTTTGTTCTTGTTCTGAAGATTACTGATGTCTGTATTTCTGTCTGTCTGTGTATCTGTAATCTATGTGTGAGATTCAAAAAAAAATTCTTTTCTTTTATTCTCTGGTACTGAATGGAAAAACATCCTCTGTCAAGATTAGCCGTTGTCCTGCATTACTTGCATCCTTAATTGCAAAATGTCTTCTGGAGGAAAGTCCATAGAAATATTCCTTGAAAATCCCTTGAAACTTGGTCCCGAAATAAATGAAAACGGCTAGAAAATCTTCTGAATTAATTGCAGAATAACTCCTTAACTGATTTGAATTTGAATCTTGAAAATCCTTGAAGTTATCTGAAAACGTCGAACTGAGCTCTGCTATCGTTGAACTGAGCTCAGTGATATGGATTTATATTGCAACAAAATATCGTCGATCTGAGCTCAAAGATTGTCGAACTAAGCTCAGAGATAGAGATCCAAAGCTGAGTCAAGATCGTCGAACTGAGCTCACCGATCGTCGAATGGAGTTCGACGATATGATGAAGTTGAGCTCAGCAATCGTCGATCGGAGTTCGACGATCTGTCGAAGTTGAGCTAGACGATCGTCGAATCGGAGTTCAACGAATCGTCGTGCTGAGCTCAACGATATGACTTGGTCTCAAACTGAAAAAGGCTTGGTCTTGAGGGCAGCTTCCAAACTTAGACTTCTAACTCTTAGACTCAATTCTAATTGACCTTTAGGACTATACAGGAGGTCAAATATTGGTTTCCTAGAGACATAGTGATCCTGACCCAAATTAGTAATAGGGTGTTCCAACAATCTCTCCCTATTTGGGTTAGGATTACTATTTACAGAGTTTGGAAAAATTAAATAGCATACAAGCAGCAATACAGAAAAACAAAAAGAAAAGCTGGACAAGCAGAACCACAGATATATATATATATATATATATATATATATATATATATATATATATATATATATATATATATATATATATCATCCCAAATAATAACCAGAAGTCAGAGAGATTGTCACCTTACATAATCATTTCTTTTCCTTGACCTTAACAAGTTTGATTTCTCTATTGGGGTTGAGGGCTTCTTTCTTTGATCTTGTATCATCTGCTGCACCTAAAGTGGTTTGCTGTTTGGGCCTGGGAACTACAGCTTCAGGATGCAGTTCCATGTATCTATCTGAATCAAAAAATTTGCTTGACCCATATCTTTCCAACGCTTTCTTTCTTTGTTCATACATTGTAGAGATGTTGGAGGAGTCTCTTCCTTGCTCTTTAGCTTTCTTGATCTGATCCAGTGCAGCAAGTTCTTTCATCCTTGCAGTTCAAGCAACTGGATTATTCTCAGGGTCTTCAAAAGGTACTGGTGGCTCATATCTATTAGAAGGATTGTCTTGAGGAGGCCTGGATGAAACAGTTTCCTTCAGTCTATAGGGAAAAGGACCAGAGGTGGTGTCAGATGAAATTTGTCCTTCCCTGGAGTATGGATGTTGCCGTGAGTATCCTTTAGAGTAAACCTGGACTTCTCTTTGATTGCCTCTGTATCCTCCTCTTCTAGATTGAGAACCCCTGGATTGGCTTCCCCTATGGTAGGATCTACCATGTGGCTGATAGGGAGCTTGACTTCTAGCAGGGGGTTGAGCAGCAGAACTTCCACCTGCACCTGCATCAGGAGGAGGAGGTGGAGGAGGATGAGGATGTTGGAATTGAGAAGAGCCCTTTTCATATTTCCTTTTCTTTTTCATTGCTTTGAGTTGATTCTTAGTGTACTGCATCCAGTGCTCAGTGATGGGGCAATCATGAAGAATATAGTATGGTATATCATTGTTATCCTTGACCTTGGCTGGAGGTACTTTCTTCATGGCTTTCCTCCTAGCCTTTCTTTTCCTGGCAATGGTAGCAGAAGAATCATCGGAATCTGTTCTGAACTCATCACTTTCAGAACTCTGATCATCATACAGGGCATCAATCTTCTTCATCAAATCTTTCTTGAGCTGTATAGAAGCAGATGAGGCAGCAGAGGGTGTAGTAGCAAAAGTTGAGGCAGTAACAGTAGTGATAGCAGCAGATACTACAGGTTCTGGAGAAGTAACAACAGCAGCAGCAACAGTTTCACTAACATCAATATCAGTAGTAGAGATATCAGCAGAAAATTCAGAAGGCTCAAACTCATGTGCCTCTGTCATAAGGATCTCCTTAGAAATTGGCTCATCAGCAGTAACATAAGTATCAGCAGCAGTATCAAAACTTTCAGCAGCAGAAGGAGCAGCAACATCAGAAACAACAGCAATGCTTTCAGCAGAAGTAGCAGCAGCATATACTGAGTGGACAAATGAAGTGATGATGCTGGGGTCACAGCAAGAGAATGGCACAAGGGCCTTGAACAGATCCTCTGGGGGCTGGATAGCAATTGTCTCTGGCAGACATCTGAAATAAATAGAGTCAAATTCTGAGAGCAAAGACCTGAGGTCTATTGCAAAGACTACAGCAGGAGGTTGAACTGAAGCTTGAAACACATCAGCAACAGCAGTAGCAGATTCAAGAACTGAAGAAACAGTAGCAGGCAGACTCACTGAAACAGCAAGAGCAGCAGCAGGCAGACTCACTTCATAGGGCATCTCCCCCTGCCTAGATTCAGACATGGCTGGATCAAGGCACACTGCTGAAGGGGCTGCCTGAGGGAAGAGAGAGGAGAGCCTGACAGAAAGGGCTGTCACTGACAGGAGTAATGGAGCCAAGGAGGTCTCCAAAAGAAGAGATAGCCTGGGGGCTAGCAATTCATACAGCCTGTCAGCAAGGGCTGGAATGTCTACTTGCTCAGTGGAGACTAGAGCAGAGGTAGAGGATGGAGGTGTAGCTGTTGGTGATGGTAGTGGAGAGCTGGAGTAGTGGGGCAGGGATGGTTGAGGTGTGGGTAAGGTGGATATGGAGGACAGTGGGATGGAGATAGATGGGGTGAAGGTGGGTTGGTCAATGATGACTTGCAGAAGAGCTTGATAGGATGTTGAGGATGAGGGTAGCTCAGGAGGAGAGGATGGTGAGTCATCCATAAAGGAATCATCAATGATGTTGAAGGATGGATTGGAGGGTGATGAAGTGGCAATGTCTGAGGGAGGGTAGGTGAAGAATGGATGGAATTGGTCTTCTGTGGTAGGAAGAGTAGGGACTGGAGAAGGTGTAGATGTTGGAGAGGGGCTGAAGATGATGATGGTGGTTGGAGTTAGAATGGTAGATGGAATGGGAAGAGATGGAATTGGAGGAGGAGGAGAGGCATCAGCAGGCAGGTCATCTGCAGGGGCAGAGACCTGTGGGGAAGTGACTCTGAGAGTCCTGGTGCCTGAAGGAGTGCTGGAGGAGGGCCTGCTGGGCTTGATGATCTGTCTGTCCCATTTACCAAAAAGGGCACAAGACAGTCTCTTGGATGCATTGATGTGGATTCCAGAGGAGACCAGCAATGCAGGGCACCTATTTTGCAGAAACACCCCTAGAATTCTTCCAAAGTTTACAAAACTTTTGTTGATCTTCTTCTTAATGAGGTCAAAGAATACCTCTCCCCAATTCAGGTTCTTCCTGTCTACTAGGGCTCCCATTAGGCATAGCTGATACTTGGTAATTATATCATGAGCAGAGTGCTTAGCTAGTAGGACTTTCCCAACTACATCAGCCAGGAATCTGTATTCCACAGAAAGATTCTTTTTCAATAGCTTGCTAGGGTTGGCCTCAGAATGACCCATTCTGGCAAGCAAGTCAGCAAATTCTTCTCCAGACAAATCAGCAGTATCTCCACCAGTTCTCAACTCAAAAACCTCTGTTAATATTGCTGGGGTCAGAGGTACCTGTGTGCCAGAGATTGATCCAACAATGGTGTTGTTGTCCTGATTGTGGGCAGTGTAGACCCATTACTTAATCTCATCAGAAGCAAGCTTAATCCTTGTAGTCATGATTGCATTAAGGTTCTGGTCTTTGAATAACCCCAAGATGTCCTGAAAGACCTGGTCTGTTGTGCATCAAATGTCGAAGCCAGCATCAAATTTCATGGCGGCGAGAACAGCAACAGACACCGCCATAGTTACCTGAAAAGATTCAACAAACAAAACAACCAAGTGCAGAAATGTTTAGAGGGAAAGAAAGTTCTTGCAGAGAAATCGAAAGCGCAAAAGAGAACGACGGCGAAAAATGAATTTTATATTAGGGTTCGAAGCAGAAATGGAAAGAACGTTGAACGCAGTTCGACGATCGGGGCTTCTAAAAATGAAGAGATCGTCGATCTCCGTTCGACGATTGGGGCGAGACAATGAGCTCTATCGTTTATTAAGGTATCGAATGTCTACTATTGCGAAATGGTAAAAGTAACACTCTAAATCCCAAATCAGGCTGGGCGACACGGCCTGGGACACGAGCTTGTCCTAAGCCGTGTCTTGCTCCGTGTCGAGTGGATCTCGGGTGTGTCTCGAGTGGGCCTCGAGTGTGCCTCAAGTGAGGAACATGGCCTCGTCTTATGGGCTTCTAAAGGAATCTGAAGAGTCTGTCAACATCGTCGATCTCCGTTCGACGATATTGGAGAGCGTCGAGCTCTGTTCGACGATCGTTCAGAGAACAAAATCGTCGAGCGTCGTTCGACGATCGTGGACCGGAAGAGATAGTTCATACTATCTGAGAAATGCTGAACTCAGGTCGATGATTTCGGAAATCGTCGATCTCCGTTCGACGATCTGGGGGAAAATCGTCGAGCGCAGTTCAGAGACTAGAAAAACTCTAGACACTAAGAAAAATCAAGATGTTTGCCTAGTCTTGGTCAATTTTTAAACTTATAAAATCTTGGATATTATTTAAGACTTCCTCCATCTAACATTCCTAACTGATTTAGGAAGAAGGTGTGTTTCTTTTCATCCAAGGGCTTGGTGAAAATATCTCCCCTTTGTAAATCAGTTGGGATATATTGTAGTTCAATTTTATTCTTTTCAACATTATCCCTTAAGAAATGATGCCTAATCTCTATGTGTTTTGTCCTACTATGGAGGATTGGATTTTGAGCTATAGAAATAGCACTGGTGTTATCACAAAAGATTTTAGACTTCTCTAAGTTGTAGCCATAGTCTAGGAGTTGGTTTTGAATCCACAAGATTTGTGAACAACAACTGCCTGCAGCCATATATTCAGCTTCAGCAGTTGAAGTTGACACAGAGGTTTGTTTCTTACAAAACCAGGAGACAAGTCTGTCACCAAGGAACTGACAAGTTCCACTGGTGCTTTTCCTGTCAATTCTGCATCCAGCATAGTCAGCATCAGAAAATCCAGTTAAATCAAATGCTGAGTCTTTTGGATACCAGAGACCTAGATTTGGACAACTTTTAACATACCTGAGAATCCTCTTTACTAGTATTAGGTGTGACTCTCTAGGGCTTACTTGGAACCTAGTACATATACATGTAGCAAACATTATATCTGGTCTACTAGCTGTAAGGTACAATAAAGAGCCAATCATTGCTCTATATGTTGTCTGATCAACAGGTTTCCCATGTTCATCAGCATCCAATATAGTATTAGTAGGCATAGGTGTTTTCATACAAGATGCTTCAGACATGCCAAATTTCTTAACCAATTCATTTGCATACTTGGTTTGAGAAATGAAGATGACTTCAGCATGCTGTTTGACTTGCAATCCTAGGAAGAAGGATAGCTCACCCATGCTACTCATTTCAAATTTAGAATGCATTAGGTTGGAAAACCTTCTGCACAATTTGGAGTCAGTAGAACCAAAAAAAATATTGTCTACATAAATCTGTACTAGTAGGGTATGGGACTTATGGGTTATAATGAAAAGAGCTTGGTCTACTCTACCCCTTATAAATCCATTTTCCAAAAGAAAGCATGTTAGGGTCTCATACCATGCTCTAGGAGCTTGCTTGAGACCATATAATGCTTTGTTCAATCTAAAAACTTAATCAGGATAAGTTTGAGAGATAAAACCTGGAGGTTGTCTGACATATACTTCCTCTTTGATGTCTCCATTTAGAAATGCACTTTTGACATCCATCTGATATACCTTGAAGCCTTTATGTGCTGTATAAGCTAAAAATATTCTGATGGCTTCCAATCTTACAACTGGTGCAAAAGTCTAGTCATAGTCTATTCCTTCTTCTTGAGAATATCCCTGAGCAACTAGCCTTGCCTTGTTCCTTACAATTACTCCTTGATCATCCAGTTTGTTTCTGAATACCCACTTTGTTCCAACAATGGAGTGATCCTGAGGCTTTGGCACTAGTTCCCATACTTTGTTCCTTTCAAATTGATGCAACTCCTCTTTCATTGCAATGATCCAGTGTGGATCTTGCTCTGCATCTTGAATGGACTGAGGTTCAATTTGAGATAGGAAGCAGGTGTGCAATAGGTTTTGGTTGACCTGATTTCTGGTTTGCACACCAGCTGAGATGTCTCCAATTATTTGGGAAATTGGATGGTCTATTGATGTTACTAAATCAACAGGGGGTGTTGATTGTTCACCAACCTGTGTTGTTGTTTCCTCTTGTGGTACAACAACTGGCTCTTCAAGTTGTTCTTCAATATGTTGAACACTTTCTTCATCTTCACTGCTTTCATCCCTTTGAGTAACCTGTAACTTGTTCAAGTCTTCAACAAGAGAATGTTCCTGCAAAGGTTCTATGGTAGAAGGGATCTTCTCCTTGAAAGACATGTTAGATTCATCAAATGATATATGAACAGATTCCTCAATTTTTAGAGATGATTTATTATAAACCCTATAAGCCTTGCTAATCATGGAGTATCCCAGAAACACTCCTTCATCAGCTTTAGCTTGAAATTTTGCTAAGTATTTCTTGTCATTATTATGTATATAGCAAATACAACCAAAAACTCTAAAATAATCAACTTTAGGTTTCTTCCCTTTGAGTAATTCATAGGGAGTCTTTCCCTTTAGTTTATGTATCAAACTTCTATTCAGCACATAGTTGGAGGTGTTCACTGCCTCTGCCCAAAAGGATAGAGGAAGATGAGCATCTAACAACAATGTAGTGGCAGATTCAATAAGGGTTCTATTTTTCCTTTCAGCTACCCCATTTTGTTGAGGAGTTCTAGGAGCTGAGAAAGTAAGCCCGATCTCTTCACTCTGACAGAACTCTTGCATAAGAAGAGAATCAAACTCTGTCCCATGATCACTTCTGATCAGGGCAATATGAGTATTGAACTCAATCTGTATACATTTGAGAAACTCTGTCAGACACTTAAAGTTATCAGACTTCTTTCTTAGAAAGAACACCCAAGTGAGTCTTGAGAAGTCATCTACAACTACTAAAGTGTAAGATTTCCCTCCTAGGCTTTGTACTGTGATGGGTCCAAAAAGATCCATGTGTAACAGATACAATATCCTAGGTGAATCACTCTTATTAAGTGACTTAAAGCTGCTTTTAGTTTGCTTGCCTAGTTGACAAGCCCTGCAGAGTCCTTCCTTCTTTTATGGGCCAGAAGGTAGTCCTCTAACAAGGTTGTCCTTGGATAGCCTAGTAATAGTTCTAAGGTTTAGGTGTCCTAGTCTCTAATGCCATAAAATATTTGGTCTACAAACAGAATTAAACAGGCAAATATCTACATCAGTTGAAAGAAAATCTACTAGATAGATGTTACCTTTCCTTTTACCTGTCAACACAGTTATGTTGTCCTCTGACTTGATTTTGCATAAGGCTTTGCTGAAGGTCACCTGGTAGCCTTCATCACACAGCTGACTGATGCTTATTAAGTTGTGCTTCAGTCCTTCCACATAAGCTACCTTCTTGAATGTTACTGATCCAATCTGGACTGCATCATATCCTTTAGTCTGTCCAAAGTTTGAATCACCAAAGATAACTTTGGGTCCAAGCTTGGCTCTAAAGGATGTGAGGTTGTCCTTATTCCCTATCATGTGCTTAGAGCACGCACTATCCAAGTACCATTGCTGGTTAGATGTTGGATAGGTCTTCACCTGCACATAAAATAATTCATTTGTTTTTGACCCAGTTTACCTTGGGCCTAGGTTGATAGCCTTTAAACTCTGAAATAAAAGACATCCCAGGTTGACTCTTATATCCTTCAGGATGATATCTCCTTGGAGGTATAATGCATTCAGTATAAGGGTTAAAGATGTGGGATGAAGGACCCTTAGGATAGAATTTTGATTTGCCCTTGAAAAAATTTCCAGAGCTCTGACCTCTGTTCGACGATCTTGGAGCTGCGTTCGACGATCTTGGGTCAGATCGTCGAGCTCCGTTCGACGGTCGACTATAGCAGAGTTCAGGAACTTGAGATCGTCGACCTGAGTTCGACGATTTTGCCTGAGATCGTCGATCTGCGTTCGGCGATCGTCGATCTGCATTCGGCGATCGTCGATCTCCATTCGACGATTTCTGCTGGGACTTAGTTTTCTGGGGCAGATCAGAATTTTTCCTAGCTACCTCTACAACTCTCTTTCCTTTGTCAGAAATGAATTTGATTGGAGTTATTAGAACTATGGGTTGGCTGGATGAAGCACCCAATCCCAATGTACTATTAAATCTGGAGTTCACTGTGCTTGTGATGTCCATCAGCTTGATGCTTCTCCCATTAAGGGATTCTTCAAGCTTCTTGGCCTCAGATAGCTCACTTTTCAGTGAAACTATCTGCTCCCTACAGCACTCCAACTCCTGAGAGAGTTTGAGGTTTTCTGACTTTAAAATATTATGTTCAGATAAATGATTTCTGAGGGAGATAATTTCTTTCTCAGATTTTAGCAGGTCTAAACATAATGCTTTCAATTCAGATTGAAAGTCCTCTGAATTAAAATCAAATGAACTAATTACCTGATCTTCTTCAGGTTGAGTCTCTGAGTGTAATGTTGACTCCTCTTCTTCTGAATTATGTTGTGAGGCATTGATTGCCATCATGCAGAACTCTTTTTCTTCTGCATCATCTTCATCATCACTGGAGCTGGAAGAGGCTTCTGACTCCTCTTCAGTCTCACTACAGGATTCAGTAACAAACCCCTTTCTTGTATGTTTATTTTTGCTTGATGAGGGTTTGCCATTGCCATTCCTCTTGGAGTCTTTCTCCTTTCTTCTTTCTTTCTTGTCCCTTATGTCCTTGTTTTTGTTTTCTGGACAGTCAGGAACTATGTGCCCTGATTTCCTGCAACCAAAGAAAATAATTTCTTTATTATTAATTGACTTGTCATACCTTGGCTTATCATGCTCCTTGTATGATCTCCTTCTGAAGTCCTTTCTGGCCATCTTGTAAAATCTTTTGGCCAAGAGACTGAGCAGTTCATCATTGCCTGTGACTTTGTCTTCAGGCTGATCTTCAGTTGCCTTGAAGGCTATTGTTTTCTCTTTTCTTGTGGTTGGTGATGCAGCCTTCTGTTCTTCTTCTCTATTCTTGATGAGTAGCTCATAAGATTTGAGCTTACCCAATAGAGCTTCAGTGGTGATCTCATTCAAACTTCTGGCATCCTTGATTGGCCAGATTCTTGAATCCCAAGTGCTAGGGAAGCACATTAGAATTTTGTCATTGAGTTCAGTTAGTGAGATCTCTTTATCCAATGTCCTAAGTTCACTGACTATTAGACTGAGCCTGTTGTACATATCTCCCACTGACTCAGTTTCTCCTTTCTTGAAATTCTCATATTGAGATATGAGGTGGGATCTCCTATCCTTTCTCTCATCAGCTGAGCCTGAGACTATTTCAGAGAGTTTGTCCCAAATCTCCTTTGCTGAATTGCATTCAGCCACCTTTTGAAAGATGTCATCAGACATTGTCTGGGCTAAGATGTTCATAGCCTTGGCATCAGCTACCTTCCATTTCTTGATGTCAGCATCTGTTCCTGATGGAGGTGGAACAGCATTTGTACTTTAGTTCTCTGGAGGTCTTGGACGCACTGTCAACACAGAGTTAAAAATATCCTCATCAATAGAATTCATGTATAGTCTGATCCTTGCTTTCCAAAGTGCAAACTTGGATAGATTGCACACTGGAGGTCTGGTGCTAGCATAATCTTTGTTTTGGGCCATGATTTGTGAAAGCAAAACCTAATAATAAACTTCAAAAGAAGACAGATCTAACTAGGGATCTTTGGGTTCAGGTGTTAGCCTGTGCAACCACCAAGGTGTGGTATGTTTAACCAACCTGACTCTGATACCAATTGAAAGTGCAGCTAGATCTGATATACTCTAGAGGGGGTGAATAGAGTATATGGTGCTTGAAAACTTTTTTACAACAATTGTTGTAATGTGAGTAAGCAGAGAAGTAGTAAATAAATCTAATCACAGAGCTAAACTAATCATAAGCTAGTCACAGAACAATCAAAGCCAGAAACAAAAATAAAGACAAGCAAAACCAGAAGACACAAGGGAATATAGTGGTTCCCCTGAACTTGGGTACATCCACTCTTCTACCACCCTAGGTAGGAATCCACTGCAGGATGAGTTGATCAGGTGTCCTGGCACCAATGAGCTTTTGATAAGGTGCTCAAAAACCAAAATAGATTTTTTGATCAGGTGTCTTGCCACCAATGAGCTTTTGACAAGGTGCTCAAAAACCAAGCTCAAACTTTTGAAGGGAGTTTGAGAAACCCTTTACAGAGATGGGGGTGAGAGAGTGATGGAAGTCTTCTCTTTCTCAAACAACTGAGAAGACTATGTGGATTGTTGGTGTCAAAGCTCCCCCTGAGTCCTTGAGATCTTCAGGAAAAGAAGCTTTGCTGTAGGGTGATAGGCCTTCAGAAGTTGAGCTCCAGCAAAAGATGATTTCAGCAGCAGCTGAAATGTTAGGTGTCTGGAGTCTTGAAATATGTTGGCCTGGAACACTTGAGACAAGAGAGATCTGAAGATTTCAGAAGATTTGATCTCCTTGGATGTGTGTTCTTGAGAATTCTTTGAGACAGAGAATATTTTTGTTCTTGTTCTGAAGATTACTGATGTCTGTCTTTCTGTCTGTCTGTGTATCTGTAATCTATGTGTGAGATTCAAAAAAAATTATTTTCTTTTATTCTCTAGTACTGAATGGAAAAACATCCTCTGTCAAGATTAGCCGTTGGCCTGCATTAATTGCATCCTTAATTGCAAAATGTCTTCTGGAGGAAAGTCCATAGAAATATTCCTTGAAAATCCCTTGAAACTTGGTCCAGAAATAAATGAAAACGGCTAGAAAATCTTCTGAATTAATTGCAGAATAACTTCTTAACTGATTTGAATTTGAATCTTGAAAATCCTTGAAGTTATCTGAAAACGTCGAACTGAGCTCTGCTATCGTTGAACTGAGCTCAGCGATATGATATTGCAACAAAATATCGTCGATCTGAGCTCAAAGATCGTCGAACTGAGCTTAGAGATAGAAATCCAAAGCTGAGTCAAGATCGTCGAACTGAGCTCACCGATCGTCGAATGGAGTTCGACGATATGATGAAGTTGAGCTCAGCGATCGTCGATCGGAGTTCGACGATCTGTCGAAGTTGAGCTAGACGATCGTCGATCGGAGTTCGACGAATCGTCGTGCTGAGCTCGACGATATGACTTGGTCTCAAACTGAAAAAGGCTTGGTCTTGAGGGCAGCTTCCAAACTTAGACTTCTAACTCTTAGACTCAATTCTAATTGACCTTTAGGACTATACAGGAGGTCAAACATTGGTTTCCTAGAGACATAGTGATCCTGACCCAAATTAGTAATTGGGTGTTCCAACAGTACGGCCTCTCGGCTAGCTAGCGTATAGACTACGGAAATAGAGCCCACACATCGATTATGTGGTCCTACACGTCGTAAACCCTAGGCAAACCTTAAGTTAATTTTAATTAATTAGAAAAATAGGACCTTGTATTATTTAAAGCTATTTTATTTGTCCCAATCCTCCTCGATACTGAGGGCTAAGAACAGTTAGCCACTCATCGGAATGGGGACGGCTTGCGGTGAAAAAGTAGAAAATTAAAGCTGTAAATGAAAGCAGGAAAAGGAAAGCAGTAAATAAAGCAGTAAATTGCAAGTCCTACTCAAACGAGTAGGACTGAAATGAAAGCAGCAAAATTACATGTCCTGGCTCAAACGAGTGGGCGGGACAAAATAAAGCGAGTTCTACTCAAACGAGTATGAGAAAATAAATGCATCCACGCACGCACTCTACTGAAAGGTAAACACATACACATACCTATCATTTAACTCAAATGAGTAGGAAGTAAATAAATGCTAGTACAAATACTACTCAAATTATTACAGACAAATATAGACCTTCCATTTAACTCAAGTGAGTAAACTATAAATAAAATCCTGCTATTTAACTATTAGCGAGTAGGCAGAAATAAATGGTAACACTTACGCACTCTACTTGAAAGTAAAACACACGCACACAACAGTAAATTGAAAACACAAGCACACAAGTTCTACTCAAATGAGTAGGAGAAAATTAAAACACGTCATTTAACTCTTAACGAGTAAGCAAAAAATAAATGCAACACATGCACACATTCTACAGAATTGAAAGAAAGCAATATAAACTAACTCATACACGTACACACACGTACAAAAAATAGGAAAAACTAAGTTGCTGAAAAATTAAAACAACTACATTTCTACCGCTAGAATGCGGTAGAAATGCATAAAAAGTGAAAATAAAATTTAAAGGAGCAAAAAATTTTGGAAATAACGCAAAGTGCAAGTGCTCGAAAAATAAAAATGATTACATTTCTACCGCTAGAATGCGGTAGAAATGAATAAAATGAAGTCAGAAAATTTAAAGGAGTAAAAAGTTTTTGAAAATAAAGCAGAAATAAAGGTGTTTGAAAAAGTAAAATAACAATTTATCCATTCTTATAACTCTATAAAAACTCTTAAAAAGTGCAAGAAAAGTTAAAAGAACATAAAGTTTTACAAAACTAAAAATAAAAGATTAAGTAAAAAAATTCAAAACCATTTTTGTAATCGTTTTTATAGGTTCATAAGGATGGATAGGAAGAGTGCTAAAAAGCTAATCTATCAAATTTGTGAAAATTATAAAAGCATAAAAACTAAACTCATACGCACACACACCCTTTTTAAAAGAACAAAAACAAAGTTAAATCAAAAGCAAAAATAAGATTGCATAAGAGAGGGGCTTAGATCCATTCCAAAACAATATAAAAAAACAAAAATCAAAACATTTTATTAAGCTAAAACGAGTGTTACAGAAATCTAAAAACAAACATAGGAGAGGGGGAGAAAGTCACTTTACATAGCTTTGGAATGCATCTAGCAGCCGACCCCTATACAAAATGGATCCAAAAAATGGAACATAAATCCTTACAGAAGCTGGAAATTTATAGACAAAAATTTCATGGGACACGCTCTTTGATACGGGCGTGTTAGTGGGCGTGTCAACACTATTTAAATGGCAGAAGTCCGATTTGACATGAAATTTGACTTTGCGGCTGAAAACGCGACAGTCACACCCCCAGTCAGGGGAGTGACATTGGGCGTGTCGGCTTTATTTATCATCAGAATTCGGTGATTTGACGGCGTTGTTGACTTCGGGAGGTCCACGTGGCAGTCACGCCCCGGGTCACGGGCGTGACTATGGGCGTGTCGGGGAGGTTGAACTGGGCGTCGTTTGCATCGAAAGTCACCGGAGGCGGTTTGTCGGGCCAGGTGGATAAGTACAAACCCGTGTGGCATTTTGACACGGGCGTGTTGGTTGAGTCGACGATCGTCGAGTGAAGAATGTCGAGAGATGGACACGGGCTTCGGCACGGGGCGTGTCAGGCTGACACGGGCGTGTCGCTATGTTGGTTCGACGAACGTCAAGAGGAAAATCATCGAGCTGGAGCCGTGATCGTCGATCGGGAATGACACGGACATGTCGAATAATTGGCCACGGGTGTATCCCTGTCGGCTCAACGAACGTCGAGTGCAAAACGTCGAGCTGGCTGGCACGGGCCAAGAAAACGGGGCGTGTCCTTAGACACGGGCATGTGTCCAGGCTTGTCTCATGATTTTTCTTCAAATTTGCTGATTTCACGGGAAATTGATGTATCACGCCTGGGTCACCGGCGTGACCCATAGTACACGGGCGTGTACATGCAATTTTTTGTCATTTTTCCTGAAAATTTTCAGAAAATCAAAAATAAACTAAGTTAGAAAATATTTACAAAATAGGTGCAATTTATTACAGAAAATTAAGTAAAAATAACAAAAAAAAAGTAAAATGACTTATTTAATGTACATCAAAATAGGAATATTTACAACTCATCAAATACCCCATACTTAAGCTTTTGCTATTCCAGGGCAAAAGTTGGAGATGGACATATAATGAATTAAAGAAATCCTAAGTTTAGCTACCATTTGAATTAATTGAAATAAAGATCTAAATAAATATCCGGGGTTTTAGAGTTAAATCCTAAGTTAGGCCAAAAATTTAAATAAAGGAAGAGTTTCAGCTAAAAACTTCTGATATAATCGAATAGATAGCAAAAAATCTTATTTGTTACGCTAACAAAACTAGATTGGATTATGAAAAATTTAGCTTATAAAAATTATAGGAGATAATAAAATTTAAAAATTATGCTCTCAAAAATATTTTAGAATTAAATCTAGAATCTTTTAAATTTGGCGGAGGGGTGTTGGTTTATGAAGGGGGCTTTGATTTAGGGGCGACGGTATATTTTTTCACTCGAACCTCCATTTTTTTCTTTTTTGATTATTAGGAAAATGAAATCTTATTTTCCTAATATGTTTTTTTCAACTTTATAAAATTAACCCAATGTATATGTGTAGGAGTAATGAATTTTATCCTCTTACTCCAAAACATATAGACTTTTCAAATATTGGATGCCTATGTTTACGGAACGAAATCTTATTCCCATTGACATAGGATCTTTTAAGGATCAAAATCATGTCAAGTATAACATGAAAAAAAATGAAAAGGGTTGTGTTCAAAAATAAAACTACGTTTAATAAAAAGTTTTTGAGAGCAACCTTTATAAATTAAACGTTCCTAAAATTCAAAAAAAAAATCTTGGAGTAACATAACTTGAAATCTAAGAATGTTAGTTTTTAACAAAATAATATGCAACTATTTAGATAAGTAGAAGTAATTCTGAAAACAAGTCTCTATCTAAAAAAAAAACATACAATTTTTTTTAAAAAACTTAACCCCAGATATCTAAATCTATCGATCTCTAATTAATAAATGAATAGTAAGCAAAAAATAACTAAAATTCACTTATAAATTAACTCACAACTAAATTTTTGGAGAGCGAAATGGGTTAAGAATGAGATAATTGAATTATTCATTACATAATTAACAATACATTTTTTTTGGATTTTTTTTAGAGTTTTTATCATTTTTTTGTTTTTTAATTTTTTTGATTTATTATTTTTTGTTTGATTTTTAGAGTTATTTCTTTTTTTTAGGATTTTTGGTTTTTTTGAAAAAATTTTACAAAAAAAAGGACAAGGTAAATACTCGAAGGCGTCCCTCGAACAAGACTCTTATTTGGGTGGTTGGTTCGATGAGTCGAATGTCACGGGCTTGCTAAAAAGCGAGCTGTTACAAATAAGAAGAGTGGGAGAGGAATGATTATATATTTATACAAAAATAATTACAAAGTAAAAGAAATTTTGTTTTGAATTTTTATTTTATGAAATTTTTTTTGAACTTTTTGTTTTATAATTTTTTTTGAATTTTGTGGTTTTATGAATTTTTTTGTTGAAGTGTTTAGATTTTTATGAAAAAAACAATGAATTTTTTTTTTGAATTTTCGACGCACGCACGGCCTCTCGGCTAGCTAGCGTATGGACTACGGAAATAGAGCACACACATCGATTATGTCGTCCTACGCGTCGTAAACCCTAGGCAAACCTTTAGTTAATTTTAATTAATTAGAAAAACAAGACCTTTTATTATTTAAAGCTATTTTATTTGTCCCAATGCTCTTTGATACTTAGTGCTAAGAACGGTTAGCCACTCATCGGAATGGGGACGGCTTGCGGTGAAAAAGCAAAAAATTAAAGCTGTAAATGAAAGCAGGAAAAGGAAAGCAGTAAATAAAGCAGTAAATTGCAAGTCCTACTCAAACGAGAAGGACTGAAATGAAAGCAGGAAAATTACATGTCCCGGCTCAAATGAGTGGGCGGGACAAAATAAAGCGAGTTCTACTCAAACGAGTAGGAGAAAATAAATGCATCCACGCACGCACTCTACTAAAAAGTAAACACATACACAGACCATCCAATTAACTCAAATGAGTAGGCGTTAAATAAATTCTAGTACAAATACTACTCAAATTATTACAGACAAATAAAGATCTGTCATTTAACTCAAGTGAGTAGGCGGTAAATAAAATCCTGCCATTTAACTCCTAGCGAGTAGGTGGAAATAAATGCTAACACGTACACACTCTACTTGAAAGTAAAACACACGCACACAACAGTAAATTGAAAACACACGCACACAAGTTCTACTCAAATGAGTATGAGAAAATTAAAGAACGTCATTTAACTCTTAACGAGTAGGCGAAAATAAATGCAACACACGCACACACTCTACAGAATTGAAAGAAAGCAATTTAAACTAACTCATACACGCATGCACACGTACAAAAAATGGGAAAAACTAAGTTGCTGAAAAATTAAAACAACTACATTTCTACAGCTAGAATGCGGTAGAAATGCATAAAAAGTGAAATTAAAATTTAAAGGAGAAAAAATATTTCAAATAAATGCAAAGTGCAAGTGCTCGAAAAATAAAAACGATTACATTTCTACCGCTAGAATGCAGTAGAATTGAATAAAATGAAGTCAGAAAATTTAAAGGAGCAAAATATTTTTGAAAATAAAGCAGAAATAAAGGTGTTTGAAAAAGTAAAATAATAATTTATCCATTCTTATAACTGTATAAAAACTCTTAAAAAGTGCAAGAAAAGTTAAAAGAACAAAAAGTTTTACAAAACTAAAAAAAAAGATTAAGTAAAAAATTCAAAACCATTTTTGTAATTGTTTTTATATGTTCATAAGGATGGATAGGAAGAGTGCTAAAAAGCTAAACTATTAAATTTTTGAAAATTATAAAAGCATAAAAACTAAACTAATACACACACACACCCATTTTAAAAGAACAAAAACAAAGTTAAATCAAAACAAAAATAAGATTGCATAAGAGAGGGGCTTAGATCCATTCCAAAACAATATAAAGAGACAAAAATCTAAACATTTTATTAAGCTAAAACGAGTGTTACAGAAATCTAAAAGCAAACATAGGAGAGGGGGAGAAAATCACTTTACATCTCTTTGGAATGCATCTAACAGCCGGCCCCTATACAAAATAGATCCAAAAAAATGGAAAAGAAATCCTTACAGAAGCTGGAAATTTATAGACAAAAATTTCATGGGACACGCCCTCTGACACGGGCGTGTCAGGGGGCGTGTGAACACTATTTAAATGGCGGCCATCCGATTTGACATGAAATTTGACTTTGCAGCTGAAAACGCGGCGCTCACACCCTAGGTCACGGGCATGATATTGGGCATGTCAGCTTTATTTATCATCAGAATTCGGCGATTTGACGGCGTTGTTGACTTCGGGAGGTCCACCTGGCTGTCACGCCCCGGGTCACGAGCGTGACTATGGACGTGTCGGGGAGGTTGAACTGGGTGTCGTTTGCATCAAAAGACGTCGGTGGCTGTTTCTCGGGCCAGTTGGAGAAGTACACGCCCGTGTAGCATTTTGACACGGGCGTGTTGGTTGAGTCGACGATCGTCGAGTGAAGAATGTCGAGATATGGTCACGGGTTTCGGCACGGGGCGTGTCAGGCCGACACGGGCGTGTCGCTATGTTGGTTCGACGAACGTCGAGCGGAAAATCATCGAGCTGGAGCCGCGATCATCGATCGGGAATGACACGGGCGTGTCGAATAATTTACCACAGGCGTGTCCCTGTCGGCTCGATGAATGTCGAGCGCAAAACGTCGAGCTGGTTGGTACGGGCCTAGAACACGGGGAGTGTCCTTGGACACGGGCGTGTGTCCAGGCATGTCACATGATTTTTCTTCAAATTCGCTAATTTCACAGGAAATTGACGTATCACGCCCGGGTCACGGGCGTGACCCATAGTACACGGGCGTGTACATGTAATGTTTTTGACATTTTTCCTGAAAATTTTCAGAAAATCAAAAATAAACTAAGTTAGAAAATATTTACAAAATAGGAGCAATTTATTATAGAAAATTAAGTAAAAATAACAAAAATAAAGTAAAACGACTTATTTAATGTACATCAAAATAGGAGTATTTACAACTCATCACCTATATCCACTACTGAGTTAGAATATATATCAGCAGGAAGATGCTGTGCTCAGCTGCTGTGGATCCAACATCAGCTTCCGATTACAACCTTCAGGTAAGTAGAACTCCTCTATACTGTGATTCCACAAGTGTTATTTCTATTACTAGGAATCCTATCTCATATAACAGGACTAAGCATATAAAAATAAGATATCATTTTATTAGGGACCATGTGTAGAAGGAAGTCATCATTCTTGAGTTTGTCCCCACGGACAAGCAAGTGGTTGATATCTTAACTAAGCCATTAGATGGATCAAAGTTCAACACCCTCAAATTTGAGTTGGTTATGTTGAACTTGGCATAGCTTCAGGCACTCCATTTTGTATTTTTTTGGTGCAAGTATTGTTCCTCTTGCTGGACATACAGACTCAATAGTAATAGCAGTTCACTGATGCATCTACTGAGGGGGACTAAGTTACTATGGAGAGAAGATAGAAGGTTAGCCAATGGATGGGCCAGCCCCCGATCTGTCTTTTCTGCAGAAGTCAAAAAGGGGGAGAGAAGAGAGAAGGTCCTAGCAAGGGGGAGACATAGCAAGTGGGAGAGATGACAAAGGGGAAAGAAAGACAAGTGGCACTGAAGTAAGGACAAACACCTTGCAGCAAAATAGGCGGAGTAAGTGATGCTCACCAGACAAGCAAGAAATGAGGTACATTTACTTACAACTTATCAGAATTTCAATATTTATTTTGCTGTATAGGTTGTGTGTGTCATTGACAAAGGAAAGAAAACATTTTTGATAAGGGTTTTGACTTCTTCAAGTAGGGGGAGATTGTTGGGTACATTGTTCCCAATGTCCCTGATTTGTGAGAAATCAAACAGGTCAATGTCACACACATCAACTGTATTTGAAGTGCATTTGAGGTCTTGAGTGCAGGTTGTCCATATCACAATGATTGGACGTGCGGACACAATAAGTGGTTGCTGGACAAAGCAAAAATTGAATAAGTCCACAGGCATTATGTGGAGCAAGCTCACTCAATGCTAGAGGTATGGATTCAATATTGTCTTAGTAGAAATTTTCTTAAGTCCACAGGGGTTGAGTGAGGACAGCTCAATCAATGCCATATAACATATAGCATTGAGTCTATCTCAGCCTAACAGAACGATAGCCAAAATTTGGCAAAGTACAAGAGCATTGAGTGTAGTCTACTCACTCAATGCCATATATTAAAAAGGCTCTGAGTCAGGCTGACCCAGTCAAAGCCTAGAGAAATTGGCTGAAAATGTGGCCAAATCCACAGGCGTTGAGTGTGGTCTACTCACTCAATGCCATACAGCTTTTAGCGTTGAGTGTTGTTGTGCCAGTCAACTCACAGAAATGTTGCCCAAAATTTTCACCAAGTCCATCTGCGTTGAGTGTTGCTTACTCACTCAAGGCCAGATAACAAAAAAATTCTGTTAAGTAGTTTGGCATTGAGTGGAGCATACTCTCTCAATGCCAAGACGCAGAATTATTTGCTAAGGCAAATATCGTTTAGTGAGTCAAGCTCACTCAGTGCTCTCGAAGCTCTCAACGCCTTGAAGCAGTAATTTGGCTAAGTCCAAATGCATGGATTGCTTGGCTTTTGTCATGCTTAGCTTCATCGCACTAAGCTCAACATTCGTTGAACTGAGCCTGGAGTTCGCAGAACTAAATTTAGCCTTTCCTCGAAATAAGTCTACAGTTCGTCGAATTGAACTTATGCTTTCATCGAGCTGAGCTTGCTATTTGTCGAACGAAGCTCAACATTCGTCGAGCTCAGTACCTAGACAGACAAAATTTTGTCTAAGTGTTGTGGCATTGAATGATACCTACTCACTCAACACCTTTGGATCTAATGATTGAATTTTGTCCAAGTTCAGAGATGCTGAGTCATGCTGACGTCAACTAAGTCAAAAAGTCAACCAATGTTCAAATGTTGCAGAAATGCTGCCAGAGACGTTGGCGGCCAGCTGTTATCATCTTTTGCACTTTCCAAGAAATATTTTCAACATTAGGTGCTGGGGCGCACACACAGCAAAGAGCCGTTGAATTAAGATTAAATGGAAAGCATGCACTGAATGGATCAATCTCAACTATAAATCTTGGTTGTGGGACACACTGCTCAATTGGCCTTCAGAGAATAAAATGAAGAAAATCGGTCAGAGCAATCAATCATTGTGCTTCCTTGTCTATGTTTTCTGAAAATGAAAAGTGCTGTCGAACTTCATCTTCTTCCTCACCATTTTTGTTGAGCCTGAAGAAGTAGTTCTAGAAAGAGAACCTTTCTGGGGAAAGAGATTGCTGAAGCAACACCATCTACAACAGCAAGATCGGAAGCTATTTTAAGGAAGCAGATCTACAAGTTCTGTAGAGAAAAGAAAGCTGGTTGAAGAAAATTCTACTGCCTACTTATTGACTTCAATAGCAAAATATTGGACTGCTTTCTGCTCTGTCTAGGAGGAAGAAGACACAGATATCTTGCTCTGGTGTCTAATCATCTCTCTCTTTCTTTCTTCTTCTGTAAAGATTCTTGGTGAATCTGGACTTGTAATCCTATATTATAAAGTCCGAGGTCTTAGTGACCTGTGTTTGGCTTTGTGCCGAGTGAAAGGTCTTTTTGACCTGGGTTTGGCGTAGTGCCTAAGTTGTAGGTCTGTGTGACCAGTGTGGTCCTTCGGAATCTGTGTTGTAAGCTCTTGAGGAGCTGAAGTTTTGGAGGGAGAGCCGAATCTAACACACTGTTAGATAGGGACAGAGTGATAGTGGATGTACCCAAGATTGGGGAACCACTATAAATTTCTGTGTCGTCTGTTATTGATCTTGAAAGAAAAAACTAACCTAATCACCAACCACAGAATTCTGCAAATAAATTAGAAAAATCAAATAGAGAAAGAAACCTATTCACCCCCCCCCCCTCTAGGTGTTTAGCTAGCCTTGGAAACAAGTCTTTAACGCACGCTGCACCGAGAGCCAGTCCATACCAAAGATTACATCAAACTCCAATATCGGTAGTAGTGACTCTTGCAAGTCAAACTCTTGACTCCCAATCTGTACCTTCACGCAACAAACTCTATACGAGCGTATAAAACACCCGTAAGGCAACATCACATCCAATTTATCTGTTGCCATCGAAGAAGGCGCTCATGTTGGGTATTGTATCCACAATTACCTGGATTTGAGGAAGCCACCTGTCAAGCTAAGATGAATTCACAGTGTATTTGATGAAACATCTTAAGTTGTGCTTGCAGCTCCTCCACGCTAAGTGCACACCAATGTCAGGGTGCAGTAGGTCAATATACACGGGTCTGCAAGACGTAATCCCTCGTTGAGCAGATCAGTGTGTTGGCCTACGTGTACTCTCTCTATTGGAGTGCACTTACTTTCAAGTACAGGGCCGTTCATATGCAAGAGAAGACAAGGAGCATGGATGGGTCAAGGAGCAGCTCCTGGGTGGAAGACGAAAATTCGTCCAACGGAATCACCAATTCGACGAGAATCATTCTCGCCCAAGTGTTTCTCGCCGACCCCTTCTGGCTACCTCAAAACGGTGCCAAGTAAGATTCGGCGAGAATCACTAGTGATTCTCGCCGAACCAGTGGTTAAGCAGCTCATGAATACCAAGTGATCCTAGAGTGACCGTTGGTAGACCTAGCTTGCTTCGCAATGAAGTTTGGATCTCCAAGTTTAGCAGCCGCTCATCATCATAGCCGCCGATCCCGAAGCTAGCCGCCGCTCGTGTTGCCGCCGCCGGTTCCGGGGAGATCCTCTCCAAGAGTGACCAAGGTTGTAGACTCTTCGTTGACTTCACGAACATGTCGTCGAAAGAAGAGGAACACCGTAGTCTCCAAAAGAAGTTTGTATCTCGTGTACATTCTATATTTACTTTTGTTGTAAAGGAACTTTTGTTCCGTGTTGTAAGGGTTGGGTGCAACCCGTTTTGTGGGAGTGTTGACTCTCACGTGTGGAAGGGTTCCTTCCGATAGTGCAGGGATTGGATTTCAATCCTGTTGGAGAAGAGACCGAGTCGTCCCTTGTTGGGAGATAGGTCAAAGGGGGAAAGTGGATGTACCCAAGTCGGGGAACCACTATAAATTGCCTGTGTATTCTGTGTGCTGTGCTTTTCATTTTTATTGTGCAGGTACATTCGTAAGTTCCGCAAAAGCGCTACACGTCACCTATTCCCCCCCCCCCATAGGTGCACTTTGCCGACACTAGGTGGACTTTCAAGTTGTATCAGAGGGAGGTTGCTCTTCAAAGGTTAACACCTTGAGTAGAATCTTGCCACCAGTGTCAGAAGCATGGATCTGGATTATGAGATACCGCCACTCAAACTCCCTGCATGCACAAAGGATTATTATCCCATCTGGAGAATGAGAGTGTCATTTCACCTTGATGCTATCGATCCTCGAGCATCCTTCATCCTGGAAGAGGGTCCGTTTATTCCAATGAAGACCTCCGACTCTAGGATCCAAGTGCCCATGGGCATTGCTGAGATGTCAGAGATGGAACTATCACTATTTCACTTGGACGAGAGGATTCGTCAAATTATCATGGATATCTGGTCTGGAGCCTCTCGCTCTAGATTGGAAAAATGTAGAACGGCTAAATCTCTGTGGATGATGATCTCAGAGCTGATGGGGGAGTCAGAGAAAGCTGGAATATGCTGTCAATCAGAGGATGAAGCGTATGTGGGGGTCCTCACTTCTGAAGATGAAGGCAAGGATCCCTCGGACTGCATCAGAGCTCCAGTGTCTGTGTCAGAGACTGAAGAGGACAGTGAGGAAAGCAGCTCTGATGTGGATGAAACAATAGTCACTGGATCTAATGATAATAACACAGAAGAGCAGGTAACTTCTTCATCCTGCCCCGTATCTCTTGAAATTTCTGAAGACAGGAACTGCCCTCCTTCAGAAAATGCTGATTCCCTGAAGAGAGCCCTTCAGTCAAGCAACCTACTTGCTGAGGAGCAAGCTCAAGAGATTGCTCGACTGAAGGTCTTATTGGTTCTCCAGTTGGCGTCCAACAAGGCCAAGGACTCTAAGATCTCAGCTCTAGAGAGTAGTCTGGAGAATGAGAAAAGAATAGTATCAAACTTCTCCAAGGTTGATGTCATTAAGAGAAAGCAAGAAAACGGGTGGATCTCCCGGATTATCAATTCGTGGAGAAATGGGGAAACGGTATTCCGACCCCCCACTCCAAGCAGGAAGGCAACTTATCATGCCTTCAGGTATGACCACAGGCATAGTCGTGGTCACTGCAAGGGTGATCTGTCCCCATGTGGAGACACCCGGAGTGCAAGGGCCGGCGTGGCCACCCACGAGAGAATACCTAAGGCTCATTCTGAGCCCTTTGTATTCACTGCCACTGCCTCAACACAGTGTGGATCTACATGTCCCAGCTCATAGAAGACTTCTCACCACTCGAGGACACGGGATAGAGAGGATAGAAGTCATGATGTCAGGTTCCATGGGGCCTCAGTAAGGGAGATGCCTGAAAGAATGACACCACCTTCCCGGCCTCATAACGCTCACAACATGCACTCTTTCCACCCTTCCACGTGTCACGATGGAAGAGGAATTTTTGTGACAAGATCATGCCCTATCCCGTTTAGACCTAGGACCGTGACTACATCAGTCACTAGATCAGGTCAGAAACGGCGATACAACATTCACCCATGTTGGTGCTGCGGCAAAGTGGGGCACTTTGCCATCGATTGTTGGCACAACCACTCTGTGCCCACGGCAAGGGCTTATCCACATTCTCGGGATAGAGGTAGTCTTCCAGACAGGTTTTCTGAAGGAAGGCAGTTGCGTGCTTATGCTAACAGGAACCTAGGACCCAATATGATTTGGGTTCCTAAGGTAAAGTAAATCTTTCTTGCAGGGTAGTCTAGGTTCCCGTGAATATGATGGGAACTAGACAGTAGGTGGCTCAAGACTAAATTGAAACAATCGTCTGCAATAACAGATGTGATATCAATTTGAGCATACTCACATTGAGCTTCTAATATGTTCTACCTGTGGGACTTAAACGATGACTCTCAAAATCCCAGGTACTCATGATCAGTTCCAAGACTTGAGTCGTTTTCAATTGACAAATACCTATATATATATATATATCCTTATATATAGATACATCTTTGTATATTAGTGTATGTATGCACATCTAAGCATAGGTTAACACGATACATGCAAACCTTTATACATCAATAAAAAGTTAACGAAGATATGTCATTGTGAATCTCGACAACTCACAATTGACATCAAGAAGTGTTTGGAGAAGCCTCGCTCAAATCCAAATAGATTGTCTTTACAATAAATATGTATTTATCGTTCTTATTTTGACTTGACATCAGAAGAATTCGAAAATGTTGCAATGCTTCAACGTGAAAATTCCTAGTCGAGAAACCTTTCAATTTCGGATTAGACAAATCCCGCCGACCCATTATATACTCGGAATCTTGGTATCATTTTTATACTTAGTAAAGAATCCCGCCGAAAGGGCTCGCCGACCCTTCGCCTTCCTCAAGAGTCCCGCCGAAGGAGCAAGCTACACGAGTCCCGCCGACTTTCGCAGAATCCATGCCAGGATTCGCAACGCCAAAGTTCCCGCAAGGAAGCTCTTCGCAGAATCGCAAGGTTTCTTCCGTCGGACCCGTAGGAAGCTCGTCGCACCGCCTACGCCAAATCCCGTCGAATCACGCCGACTCTTCCCATTCTCACCGACTCGCGGAAGCACGCCAAACCTCGCTGACTCTCCTCCGCTGGACACTCGCCGAGGGGCAACTAACTGCCGCAAGGGAAACTTACCGGAGGACAACTCGCCGACTCCTGCTGGCAACTCGCCAAATCCGTCTCCATCAAAGGTCTCCCGCAAGAATCCCGCCGAAGCTTTCACCGACGAACTCTTCAAGTTTCGATTCTTCTCCACTCGAACTAACTCACCGTCTACATCGCTAGGTATCCCCTCACCCGCACTTGGACTTGATCACTTGTATCACTTCCTTTTTGATTTTTTTTATTAAGCGTAGAAGAGGGCTTCTCTCCCTAGATCTGCAATGGCTCCAAGAACAACTGCTGGGTTGGTCTCTGGTTGCGAGCTGGTTCGAACTGGGTTTTCTCACGCCTCGGATGAATTCCGCAACATCATTCTGATGCTGGAAGAGGCTGGGCTAACATTCGTCCTGGAGCACCCTTACAAAATCCTGGACAAAGAGGTACTGGAGTTCTTCGCCACCGCAAGACTCCGAAATGGCGACTCACTAATCAAAAGCAAGGTGGCTGGGGCAAAGGTCAAGCTGTCTGCCAGCAAGCTGACTCGCTACCTGCAGCTTTCTAGCTCGGAGCAGGAGGACTATCTGGAGGATGAGGACAAAACCAGAACTCTCCTATTCTGGGTCTCACACGAGGAACTCGGTCAATAAAGAGAAAGGATATGAATGAAGAAGGGAAGCTCCTGTATGATATTATTGGAAAGGTGCTCATCTGCAAGCCGGGCTCTCATGACCATATCTCAGGAGATATGTTCAAGATCCTGATAGCTGTTGTCTGCCGTAAGAGGTTCAATTGGGGGGAGTTGCTGTTCGAGAAGATCAAGGACACCTTGGGCACTCCGAGTTTTGGCCGCATCATAAGTCTATATCTAAACCAGCTAAATGGAGACAAGTTTGACATGAGCAAAGGTGTCCCCCTCCACTACTTGAAGAAGATGGACACAAGTGTGTTTGATCGATGGGAGAGGCGTATTGGGCAGACTGCAGTGGAAGAGCAACAGGGAGTATCTCCAGCAGTAACCCCCGGTGAAATTCCTGATACCCTGACTGCAGGAATCGAGGGGGAGCCTCTACCCTCGTATACTGATGTAGTATCTGACATCTTCCCAGCTGGCCAGAGACGCTGTGGCAGATCTACATGAAGAAAGTGAACCTGAGCTGGAGCATGGGGAGGCCCCGAACCGAAACGAGCAAGGAGCCGAAGCTACTGGAATGGAGACTGCTGCCAACGAGTTGGAAGATGCTGCTGATATAGATGATTTCTTGGATGATGATAGAGAGGAAGATGGGAATGAGGGACATGAAGTATTGGAGGCTCCAGATCTTGTTGAACCTCCATCGGACAAGGATGCACCAGTGGAGGGGGAGTCAGATAAATCTACCGAGGCCGCCAGCATTCCTCCATTAGAGACTGTGCTTGTATCCAGCTCTACAGATGCGTCTGCTGAAGGGCAAGGTCCACAAGTGCCTCCGGCTCTTCCATTATGAGATGAGCTAGCAACTCACACAGTAAATGTCATTCAGGGAATTGTGAATGAACTCAAAGACTCCTTTGCTAACGCTCAGAATAAACTGCTGAAAAGGATTAAGACTTCTGAAAATCTGATGCTCAAGAATATGGTGGAGATCAATCATAAACTTGACGTGATGGACAAGAAATTTGAAGAAAAGTATACCGCGGCCGGCGAAGCTGTCACACTCCTTATGGCCGGATTGAAAAAGGACACTCATACTCTTGCTGTCGTAAATCAGAATGCACATGTTGTCGCCAACAACATTCAAAAGTTTGACAGTAATATGGTCACTCTTAACGCCAATCAGCAGGCCTTGGTCTCTGAATTCTCCAAGACCACGAAGCATATTGATGACTCCCTACATTCCTATGCCAACTTCATAGCTGTAGAAGCCAAAAAGGGGGAGAAAGAGTATCTAGCTAAGATGGCTGAGCTCCGAGAAGTCATGATTCTAAACTTCGAACAGTCAAACAAGTACGTCTATGATAGCTACCGGTGGATGCTCCACCAGGTGTTAGGCATCCCCTTGGATGAAAATCCTGCAGATATTCATCCTCCTGAGACATCTATGGCCGCTGAGGGAGTAAGTGCTGCTGAGGGAATAAGTGCAAGTGCTGCAGATGTTCCCATAAGTGAAGCTGATGCTAGGGCTCTCTCCAAAGCTAAACTGAGGAGCATGTTTGATCAAGAGGCCGTAGCAAAAGCCAAGGCCAAGAGAAAAGCTCAGGAAGGGACCTCCAAGGAGACACCAGCTGAAAAGAGGATCAGAATGAGTGAGGAGGACGTACGAAACGAAAAATGGAGTCCAGTTTCAAGGAACATCATCTTAGACACCTTCTGGCTGCAAGAAAGAGGAGAGATCAATCAAAACGAAGTATATAGCCAGTATGAGTGGGAAACGCACAAAACGTTTGAAGCGAAACGCAACATCTTTTTCAGAAACAACAAGGATGCAGATAAAGTTCCTCCTCCTAGGTATTACCCGAAGCCAAAAGAATACATGGAGAGGCAAAGCAAGAAGTACTTGGCTCAAAATCCTAAGGGTGACTTAGCTAAGGAAAAATAGTCAATAACTTATAGCTTGTCACTTTGTCTTAAGAACATTTAATGATTATTGTTATCATATGAACAATTCTGAGATTATATGTGTATATATATATATATTGGCATATATATTTGAATTTGTGAATGACTCAAGTCCTGATCTGGTTGCATATATTCTCTTATGCTGCATGTTTAATTTCTGAATGCTATGTTTATTATTTGATAGGTGTTATTCATCTTAGCTAGTAGGGTTTTGGCTTCGTCAAATAGGGGGAGATTGTTGGGTATTGTATCCACAATTACCTGGATTTGCGGAAGCCACCTGTCAAGCTAAGATGAATTCACAGTGTATTTGATGAAACATCTTAAGTTGTGCATGCAGCTCCTCCACGCTAAGTGCACACCAATGTCAGGGTGCAGTAGGTCAATATACACGGGTCTGCAAGACGTAATCCCTCGTTGAGCAGATCAGTGTGTTGGCCTACGTGTACTCTCTCTATTGGAGTGCACTTACTTTCAAGTACAGGGCCGTTCATATGCAAGAGAAGACAAGGAGCATGGATGGGTCAAGGAGCAGCTCCTGGGTGGAAGACGAAAATTCGTCCAAGGAAAATTCGACGAGAATCACCAAGTGATTCTCGCCGATTCGACGAGAATCACTAGTGATTCTCGCCGAATCGACGAGAATCATTAGTGATTCTCGCCGACCCCTTCTGGCTACCTCAAAACGGTGCCAAGTAAGATTCGGCGAGAATCACTAGTGATTCTCGCCGAACCAGTGGTTAAGCAGCTCATGAATACCAAGTGAAAATCGCTGAGAATCAATAAGTGATTCGGCGAGAATCACTAGCGATTCGTCGGATTTCTCGCCGATTCGTCGAGAATCACCTGCAATTCTCGCCGATTTTCACTTAGCGATTTCTCGGGATGCTGCTGGACCGGATTATGCCGCTGGACTAGTTTGAACCGGATTTCGGGTTTCTACTTGTGGGACCCACAACGGTCATATTGTATGGGTCTTCAATGTATAAATACATGGGTATTTTTGAACAGTAAAAGAGCGAAGAAAACCAGACAGAAAGAAAACCGAGCCGCGACGTAACCCTAGAATCGCGATTCCTCTCCGCCGCCGCCGTCGCCGCTCGCGCTAGTCCGTCGCCGCTGCTGATCGCTTTTCTTCCCGATCTCCGGCGACAGAAGCTTAGCAAAGCTCTGAGTCTCACGTGTCTATCCGGAGATCTCTTGTCTCTCGATTTGTTGACCGGGAAAAACTCCCCCGTCCGAATCGATCGAGACGACCGATCCTAGAGTGACCGTTGGTAGACCTAGCTTGCTTCGCAACGAAGTTTGGATCTCCAAGTTTAGCAGCCGCTCATCATCATAGCCGCCGATCCCGAAGCTAGCCGCCGCTCGTGTTGCCGCCGCCAGTTCCGGGGAGATCCTCTCTAAGAGAGACCAAGGTTGTAGACTCTTCGTTGACTTCACGAACACGTCGTCGAAAGAAGAGGAACACTGTAGTCTCCAAAAGAAGTTTGTATCTCGTGTACATTCTATATTTACTTTTGTTGTAAAGGAACTTTTGTTCCGTGTTGTAAGGGTTGGGTGCAACCCGTTTTGTGGGAGTGTTGACTCTCACGTGTGGAAGGGTTCCTTCCGATAGTGCAGGGATTGGATTTCAATCCTGTTGGAGAAGAGACCGAGTCGTCCCTTGTTGGAAGATAGGTCGAAGGGGGAAAGTGGATGTACCCAAGTCGGGGAACCACTATAAATTGCCTGTGTATTCTGTGTGCTGTGCTTTTCATTTTTATTGTGCAGGTACATTCGTAAGTTCCGCAAAAGCGCTACACGTCACCTATTCCCCCCCCCCCCCCATAGGTGCACTTTGCCGACACTAGGTGGACTTTCAGCTCCGATGTGCGATACAAATTCCCCGAAAAAATAGGAGTGTGAAGCTCCCATGTCGAACAGTGCTCTCCCGGGATAATTAAAGATCAAAACAAAGCCTAGCACAACAAGTCATACACTAATACGCATAAGGAAACACATATATAAAACTAAACATGATATTAATAAAAATCATTCATGTCACCACATCAGCCTTATTTATGGCCTTCTGTTGGCCAAGGTTGTAAGCTCTAGGCTAGGCTGGATCATAGTGGGATGGGGTTGAATCCACCGCCTTTCCCTTCTCCGCATAAGATGCTTCAGGATTCTTCTCTAACTTCGGGCGCCCACTACAATAGTCTCGGTCGATGTGTCCCTGCTTGCCACAATTATAGTAAGTAACCGGGCCTCGTACTGTAGTAACTCCAGACGCACCTGAAGGTGGGGCTTGACGCGAAGTCCTCGCATTTTTATTCCACTTATAGTTTCAGACTTTGACGAGCTCGGCAACTTGAACTCCAACTTCTTCAAGCTTGAGTTCCTATTCTCTTGAACTCTCTACACATATATCCCCAGAGATCGGGCGGAATTGATGAGAGTTAGAAAACCCTGTGTCATGGGCCCAGAGAGCAGTTGTTGAAGGCATTAACCTGACTTCACCTAGATTTCGAACCTGAAGTTGCAGCTCACACCTACTCTTCTTGAAACACCCTCCCGACATGAGTCACAGAACCAGAAATAGACTAAGGATCTCAGCTCGGAGGTCATACCTCTTACAAGGAAGAATCAGAAGTTCTCACCCTCCCAAGCCAGTGCTGAGCTAGGTGCCTTAGTGGAAGAAGATAGAAAGGGTCAACAACCTTTTCAAGGCACCTTATCGATTTATTTATAGACCTCTGCGTTTGACCTGCCAATAACGAAACTGAACAGACCTAAAATTACCAAAAACCCCGGGGTTGGGTTTGCCAACACCCAAAGTCTGTAGTTCTGAAGGGTTATATGCAGATCGCAAAGGGTAAAATGGTAACATTACCTGCCGTAAAAGAGTAAAATCCCCCCTTGGGGGTAAGAAGATAAAAACACCTTTTTCCTATATGGCATGTGAGAAATAGCCGGTGGGTGAGACGAGCCGATCTACTCTTCTCGCGAGTCTCCCCCATGCAAGAGTGGTCTCACCACATAAGACAGCCCGCGAGGCGAGAGCCACATCGCCTACTCTGATGCACCCCATCTCGCCTTCGGTGAGTGGACCCCATGGTCCCACTCGTGCCCTGAAGTCCCTCTCGCACCTAGCCAGCGCACCCACACATATTACCCCCCACGAGCCCAAGGTTGTACACAATCACCGCTCTTTTCGAGGTTGTCCCAAGCTCGGAAAGAAAGACTAACCGAGGATCGCAATGTTGAGATTCATTCACGAGAGAATCGTTGGTGGGGCCCCCCTCTGGAGTCTATAAATATGCGACCCCATCCCATCGTGGAGATTGCCCCCCTCTCATTTCCTACCCTTTTACCATCAACTTATCTCATAGTTAGAGTTTCCGCGAGCGCCTCGTGATAGTCCGCAAGCAAAATAAAGCCAACGTGGCTTCCCTGGCTTCGGCTTTGGTTCGCACCCCCGCTTCTGCACCTTTGATAAATTGTAAATATACATATTTTATGTACATTATTAAGTAGTTTTCGTTTTCTTTTGTTGCTTTAGGTTAAATTTCTTTAATAAAATGCTTCTTTTATTGTAAATATTTGGCTAACTTATTTTATTTTATTTTTCAGAAAAAATCCAAAATTCGGCCAAAAAAAGTAATGTTATGCCTGTGTACTTTGGGTCACACCCATGACCAGGGAGTGACACATCAAACCCATGGAGATCAACAATTTTTTGAAGAAATTGATGGGCACGCCCAGACACATGCCAGTATCGAATGATATGCCCCGTGTACTGAGCCCGTGTCCATCCCGCTCGACGATTTTCCGCTCGACATTCATCGACCCAACACGACAAGCCCAACATCATGCCCGTGTCATAGGGTGTGACTCCTCCACCTGGCCCGACAAACTTCCACCAGCGACTTTAGACGCAGACGGCCCCCAGTTCAACCTCCCCGACATGCCCAATGTCACGCACGTGACCTGGGCATGACCAACGCGTTTTCAGCCGCAAAGTCAAATCTCCTGTCGAATCATCAACTGCCATTTGAATAGTAGTGACACGCCCCCTGACACGCCCGTGTCAGAGGGCGTGTACTTGGAAAATTTTACCTATAAAAGGCCAGCTGTTGTATGAGTTTAGGGTTCAAAAATTTTAAACCATTTTGTTGACAAGGGATGCTGTTTGGAGCTTACTTTAGTGCTATATAAGGAACCCCCCTCTCCTTTTTAAGTTTGTTTGTTTAAGCTCTTGTAACTAACTTCTTTTGTAATAAAAATCGTTAGTATTTCATCCTTACATGCTCTGAAATGTCTCTGAAAGCCTTCTTTTCATCAATCTTAAGTATTTATGATTTCATTTTCATATTGCGTGTGTGTGTGTGTGAGTTAAAAGTGTGAAATGTATGTTTTGAAAATGAAAAACTTTTTGTTTTACTTTCATTTATCTCAAAATTTCTAGTAGTTATTATAGCCGTTTTCCTTATCATACGCTTTAGAATTGGTTAGACTTAGGATTTTTATGTTTCCAAATTCGTTCTTATGAACTTGTAAAACAATAAAAAAGGTCGTTTTCATTCCTCTTAACTTAGATTTTTCTTCATTTTGATTATAAAACTGTGGCTTCTTTTTAGCTTTCTTCCACTTTTTAAACCGTATTACAAAGCTATAAAAATGTATAATGCGTTATTTTAATTTTTCAACAACATTGATTTTCGCAATTACTTAAAAAGATTTTTGCTCAAACAATTTTTATTTCCACTTTTTATGCATTTCTATCAAAAACTAACGGTAAAAAAGTAAACGTTTTAATTTTTCAGGCACTTGCTTTTCTTGCTTTAATTTGAAAACTCTTTGCTCAAACAATTTTTATTTTGTCTTTTTATGCATTTCTACGACATTCTAGCGGTAGAAATGCAATTGTTTTAATTTTTCGATAACTTTGTTTTTCTTAATTTTTTTTCCTGCGGGTGTGCGTGTATGAGATAAGTTTTATTGCTTTCTCCAATTATGTAGAGTGTGTGCGTGTGCACATTTATTTCCACCTACTCGTTAAGAGTTAAATAGCGTGTCTTTAATTTTTCACCTACTCATTTGAGTAGGATTTGCAAGTGTGAGTATTTACTTTCTGCAGTGTGAGTATTTCATTTTCTGTCTGTAGTGTGTGTGTGTGTGTGTGTGTTTATTAATGCAAGTGTGTTTTAATTTCAGCAAGTGTGTGTGTTTCTATTTCCGCCTACTCGTAAGAGTTAAATGGATGGACTTTATTTGAGTAGGACTTGTTGTATCAATCTTCCGCCTACTCGCTAGGAGTTAAATGGTCGGACATCATTTCCCGCCTACTCGTTTAAGTAGAACTTGTAATTTTCAGCTTTTATTTACCGCCTACTCATTTGAGTTAAATGGCAGGTTTTTATCTTCCGCCTACTTGCAAGGAGTTAAATGGTCGGACTTTATTTCTCACCTACTCATTTGAGTACGACCTGTACTCGCATTTATTTTCGCCTACTCGTTAAGAGTTAAATGGCGTGCCTTTATTTTTTGCCTACTCATTTGAGTAGGATTTGTGTGTGTGTGTATTTCAATTATTTAAGTGAGTGTGTGTATTTCAATTATGAAAGTGTGCGTGTGTGTGTGCATTTATTTTGTCCTAATCGATTGAGTAGGACTCGCTTTCATTTTAGTCCTACTCATTTGAGTAGGACTTGCAAATTTTCAGCTTTTATTTCCCGCCCACTCGTTTGAGTGGGACTTGCAATTTCATTTATGCAATTTTCTCTTACTGGTAACTTAGTTTTATTTCTGTCTCTTTATTATGTGTTTGGATGAGTGCAGGTGTTTTTATTTGGGGTTACTTTTCTAATATTAGGTTATCTTGCTTTTCTTCTTATTCTCTTTATAACCCTTCAGTGAATAGTTTAGAACACTCACCTAACCAAACTCATAAGCTATCCCCATTCCGATGAGTGACTAATCGCTTTTAGCCCTCGGTATCGAAGTGCTTTGGGATTTAAAAAATGTTTTAAATAACTAAAGGTCTCATTTTTCTATTTAATTATAAAACTTAAGGTTTACCCCGGGTTAACGACGCGTAGAAGCACATATCGATGTGTGGGGCTCTATTTCTGTTATCCATACGCTAGTTAGCCGAGAGGCCATGCGTATGGACTGATCACCTCTGGGTAAAGAGAGTTCCGCACTAACCCTCGAGAGAGGAGGCACGCTAACTCTACCGGATTTGGTTCCCCACCCAATAGTGGGGTTCTTAGCGTACCGCGGGCATTAAGAGGAATCCTTCATCGTACGAGAGCCCGGTCGAATAGCCTTAATATCCAGGTGAGCGATATTTCTAGAGATAGGTGAGCTCATACATTTGGAACCTCCACTGCCAAGTTTCCGCTTTAATTAAATTGAAACTTTAGATCTCTAGTTATTCAAATATATTTTTAATCCTAACGTAATTCGATACCGAGTGTTATCTCTTCATCGACTTTAATCGTAATCAATTTTTGTACTATTTTAGTTAAAATCAACAACTTACTATTTCAGTAAAAAAAATAGTGCTTTCGGAGCAGTAGGGATAATCAACCCATTCCCGGGAAATTTACGATCTGGATATTCCCCAGAATATTCTGTATTACTTGCGATAGGTGCACTTGCCTCCCTTAGCAAGCCCGCGACGTTCGACTCATCGAACCAACCACCCACATAAAAGTATGTTCGCGGGCCATCATGTTTTTGGCGCCGTTGACTGGGAAACTTTGAGTTGTTATTTTGAATCTGAAGTCTATTACTTTTACCTTTATTTCTAAAAACTAAAAAAATAATAAAACTTTATTTAAAATAAAAAAAATTAATTTTCTAGTTTATATTTTAGGGTGTATAACCCGTGGACAACCTTCGGAGTCCGAAAATTTTGATTTCGATCCGGAGATCGAACGCTCCCTTGCGCGTATTCAGTCTCAACACTGAAATCCCTCTTTGTATCCCGAAGAATCCGTCGGAGAACCCTTTGTCGTTGCTATGGCCGACCCCAATCCGAACGCGGCCGTCGAGTGTACAAAGTCATATTATGCCCGACCGAATTTGGATGATACTGGGTCCAGTATTGTTCACGCAACAGTGGCGAACAATAATTTTGAGATCAAATCGAGCGTTATCCAAATGATCCAAAATGTCGTGCAGTTCGAAGGACTGCCGGATGAGGACCCGAACATTCATTTGTCTAGTTTTTTGGAAATCTGTGATACCTTTAAGATGAATGGCGTCACTGATGACGCCATTCATTTTCGCCTTTTTTCCATTCTCCCTCAGATCCAAAGCTAAGGTATGGTTGAATTCCCTCCCACGAGGATGTATCACCACCTGGGACGAGCTTGCGGAACGGTTCTTAACGAAGTATTTTTCACCCGCCAAGACTGCATAGTCGCGGGCGGACATTTCTTCGTTCATGCAGAATGATTTCGAATATCTATTTGAGACTTGGGGGCGCTTTAAAGAATTCCTCCGCAAGTGTACGCGCCACGCACTGCCTGCGAGGTTGTAGGTCCAAATCTTCTACAACGGGCTTAACTATCAGACCCGTCAAATGATTGACGCGGCTACCGGGGGCACCTTGAATAATAAGACCCCCGAGGCAACCAAAGCTCTTATTGAAGAGATGGCTATGAACGCCTACCAATGGAACGTCCCGCGGGGATGTCCCAAGCAGGCGGCCGACCTCTTCGAACTGGATGCCACAGCCCACTTAGCCCTTCAAGTTGAAAGGCTGATGAAGCAGGTGGCAGAGATGTCTGCTGTCTCCTCCACTCCACCTTGGGTGATTCCCCCTAATATCGGCATAGTCAATGAATTCATAAACTACGTGGGCCATGCTGGGCGACCTTCCTTCAAACCCAACAACAACCGGAATAGTAATAACTAAAATCCGGGTTGGAGGAACCACCCCAACTTCCCATGGAGCAATGCGAATAATGCGCAGCACCCACCCAATTCTTTCGCGCCAGGATTTCTTCCAGCTCCCCCTCTTGCAAAACCCTCCCCGATGGAGGAGATTTTTTCTAAATATATAGCTTCCAACGAATCAAATATCTGGAATATCACCGGATCGCTAAAAAACTTAGAACTCCAGGATGGACAGCTAGCACGAATGATGTCTGAGCGCGCTTGGGGCACTGCCAGGAAACACGGAGCCCAATCCGCGGGAGAATATCAACGCTATAACCCTCCGTAGCGGAAAGGAGGTGATCGATCCAAAATGGATCGATCCGCATGTATATATTTCACCTCTGACCCCTCTTCCCCCATCTTCAATTGCGCCACCTTTACAAATTTTAAATGAAAAAATTATTAAAAGGCCCTTGACATATCCACACAAGCTCGATAGTGAGCGTAAGGATGCGCAGTACGAAAAATTTATTTTATTATTAAAACAAATTCATATTAATGTTCCATTCTGCGAAGCAATTTCGTAGATGCCTAAATATGCGAAATATTTGAAACAACTTCTTTCTAATAAACAAAAATTACAAAATATTTCGCATTTTTCTTTGAATGCTGACTGCTCAGTGGCTCTTAATAATAAATTGCCCTTTAAACGAATTGACCCGGGGAGGTTCTCCATCCCGTGACTCTTTGGCAATATATTAGTAAAATACACTCTTGAAGATTTTTGCGTGAGCATTAATTTGATGTCGTTCTCGCTTTTTCAAAAATTAGGTTTGGGCACTCTCACCCCTACTAGAATGCGAATCCAACTAGTGGATCGCTCGATTAAGTTTCCCGTCGGGGTAGTGGAGGACGTACTTGTCCAAGTTGATAAGTTTATCTTTTCGGTAGACTTCGTCATCTTGGACATCGAGGAGGACACCGATGTACCAATTATACTTGGTCGCCCTTTTCTCGCCACCTCCAGCTCATTAATTGATGTAAGTAATGGTCATCTCCTCCTTCGGGTAGGAGATGACGAAGTTACTTTCTCTATTAATCCCTTCATAGGAGACTCGTCATCGAGCGATGACTTTTGTTATGATATAGACACCTATCCCGGAGATTGTTCTTCCCCTATTTTCGAGTCTACTTTTTTAAACGACGATATTTATGCGCTCGAAAATTTTAAATGCGATGAGGATACCTCTATAGACTTGCCTTTCGAACCAATTGGTAAGAAAGACATAGGAATTAAAACCACGTTAGAAGAACCACCCTGACTTGAACTAAAACCCCTACCAGATTCGCTCAAATACGCCTTTTTTGGGTAAAGATAATACCCTTACCGTTATCATTTCTTTGCATTTGAGTGATTCAGAGACTTTCAATTTATTGGGAGTTTTACGTAAACAGCGCCACGCATTTGCGTGGCAAATATCTGATCTAAAAGGCATTAACCCTTCTTTGTGCACCCATAAGATTTTCCTTCTCGATAATTGCCGCAAAACCATTCAGCCGCAGTGATGACTTAACCCAAACATGAAAGACGTTGTTAAGGCTGAAATTATTAAATTATTAGATGCGGGGATTACTTATCATATATCGGATAGTTTGTGGGTTAGTCCCATTCACGTGGTGCCCAAAAAGGGCGGTTTTACCGTAGTGGAAAATGAGCACAATGACCTCGTCCCAACTCATACTGTTACAGGTTGGCGGGTGTGCATTAATTAGAGAAAACTAAATGATGCAACCCGTAAGGATCATTTCCCACTACCTTTCCTAGACCAAATTCTAGACCGTTTGTCCGGTCATCCGTTTTTTTGTTTTCTTGATGGATTATCGAGGTTTTTCCAAATCCCAATTTCCCTCGATGATCAAGAGAAAATAAATTTTATCTGCCTGTTTGGCACCTTCGCCTACCGAAGAATGCCATTTGGCCTCTTCAATGTGCCAGCTACATTCCAAAGTTGTATGCTGGCAATCTTTGGCGAGCTGGTAGGAGACATTATGGAAGTCTTTATGGATGACTTCTCTGTTTTCGGAATCTCTTTCCCATCCTGTCTTCATAATTTAGATCGTGTCCTTCAGCGATGCGAGGACACGCATCTTGTTTTAAATTGGGAAAAGTGTAACTTTATGGTTCGAGAAGGTTTGGTTCTCGGCCATATGATTTCGTCTAAGGGGGTGGAGGGCGATAAGGCCAAAGTTGAAATTATCGAAAAACTTCCCCGCCTTCCAACGTTAAATCTATTTGGAGTTTCTTAGGCCACGCTGGCTTTTATAGTCGTTTCATTCAAGATTTTTCAAAAATAACAAAGCCGCTTACACGCCTCTTGGAAAAGGAATCAAATTTTGTCTTTAATAGCGAATGCGAGTCTGCATTTAATTTCATAAAACAAAAACTTATAAATTCACCCATTTTAGTGGCGCCCGATTGCACCCTTCCATTAGAAACTATGTGCGACGCTTGTGATATTACCGTAGGTGCCATTCTTGGCCAACATATAAACAAATATTTTCATCTTATTTATTACGCTAGCAAGACGCTCACTTCCGCACAAGTAAATTACACGACAACGGAAAAGAAACTTTTATTCGTCGTTTTTTGCTTTTGATAAGTTTCATTCGTATATAACGCTATCTAAATTTATCGTATTTACTGACCACTCTGTCTTAAAATATTTGTTAGCAAAAACGGACGCCAAGCCACGCCTTCTTCGATGGATCCTCCTCCTGCAAGAATTTGATTTGGAGATCCGGGATAAGAAGGGCGCAGAGAATTTAGCCGCTGATCACCTCTCCTGCTTAGAAAATCCCGGTGCGGAAGCGCTCGTCGAATCAGACATAAATGACAGATTCCCCGAGGAAGGCCTCCTAGCCATAACTACTAGTTCATCTTCTCCGCCTTGGTTCGCAGATTTTGCGAACTATTTAGTTGCGAGGGTGCTCCTAAAAGAATTTTCGAGCCATCAAAATAAGAAATTCTATTCTGACTTGAAATATTTCTTTTTGCAGGACCCTTTTCTTTTCCATATCTGCGCGGACCAAGCGGTACGAAGATGTGTCGCGGGTGTGGAGTGCACGCAAATACTTAGGCAATGCCACGAGGGTCCGGCTGGTGGGCATTATCAAGCTAACCAGACCGTGCGGAAGGCGCTGGAGGCGGGCTTCTTTTGGCCCACTCTATTCAAAGACGCTCATACTTTACTGCGCGCATGCGATAGCTGTCAGCGGTCGGGTAACATCTCTCGTCGCGACGAGATGGCCCAAAACATGTTTATAGAATGCGAAGTCTTCGATTTATGGGGAATATATTTTGTTGGCCCCCTACCTACGTCTTTCACAAACATGTATATTTTAGTAGCGGTCGACTACGTATCGAGGTGGGCGGAAGCGCAAGCTCTCCCCACCAACGATGCGCGAGTCGTCGTTACATTTCTTAAAAAACTATTTTCTCGCTTCGGCACACCTCGCACTTTTGTAAGCGATAGGGGGACGCACTTCTACAACACCCAGATGGCTAAAACGTTAGCTAGATACAGCATCACGCACAAACTTGCCACCCCCTACCACCTAGTGGCCAAGTGGAGGTAGTAAATATAGAGATAAAGCGCATATTAGAGAAAACCGTTTCACTTAATAGAAAAGATTGGTCCATCAAACTCGTCGATGTGTTGTGGGCTTATCATACCGCATACAAAACCGCAATTGGTTGTACGCAATATCGATTAGTCTATGACAAAGCCTGTCATCTCCCCGTAGAATTATAACATCGTGCACTTTGGGCTTTAAAACTTTTAAATCTCGATGCTAACTTAGCCGCTCAAAATAGAAAATTGCAAGTACACGAGCTCGATGAATGGCGTGCAAATGCTTACGAGAGTAATAAATTCTATAAGGAGCATTCTAAATTTTACCACGACCGAAAAATCAAGACCCAAAAAAATTTTTCTTCGGGCGATCTTGTCCTTCTATATAATTCACGACTTAGACTTTTCCCCGAGAAACTTAGATCACGTTGGTCCGACCCCATCAAAGTTGAAGAGGTTTGGCCATATAGGACCGTACTCGTCTCCCACTCGGAAAAAGGCTCGTTTAAGGTGAACGGTCATCGCTTAAAATTACACATAGCAGGCGATCCTGTGGGCGGTAATTTCGAATCCATAACCCTCTTTGATATATAAACCGCCAAAATAGTCAAGCTACCGACTATAAACAAAGCGCTCCTGGAAGGCACCCCTTGTTTATCTTTTTCGCTATCTCTTTACCTTTTTTTCTATTTTTTTAATAATGCAGGGTTCCTGAACTAGGGCCTTTCCCACCTCCTTTCAGGGAAGCCTCTACCCCCCCCCCCCCCCCGCCCTCTTTCTTTTTTTTGTAGATATTTCCTTTTCCATTTGTTCTGCATACTTACGTTACAACATTGTGGATGTTGGACTTAAGTATGGGAGTGTTTTCTCGCTTTATATTTTGCACTTCTATTTTATGCATTGTACTTTTACTTTCTGCACTCCAAAAATTTAAAAATATATAAATATATATAACAACAAAACAGAACTAAATTTTTTTTTCTTTTCCTTTCTTTTTTATTACAAAAAATTAAAAAAAAAATTATAAAACACAAATTCCAAAAAAATTATAAAACAAAAAATCCAAAACAATTTAGTTTCATTTTGTAAAAATCTTTGTAAATATTTTTTTTTGTAAATAATCTTCTCTCTCTCCCTTCCTTTTTGAATCTCATTCTTGTAAATAACTTCTCTTTTTCTCCAAATCTTTGTAAATAGAATGAAAATGTTATGAAAACAAAAATACAAAAAAAAATTTTCTCTTCGCAAAAAAAAAAAAAAATACAACAATTTTTTTCGCAAAAATTAAAAATCTAAAATTTTTTATACATCTTTTTTGAATTTTTAGTATGTATATGTATATAATAAATACATAAAATAAAAAAATAAAAAACAAAGATAATAAGTCAAAAATTCAAAAAAAGAATAAAACAAAACAAAAATTCAAAAAAAAGAGATAATAAATTAAAAACACAAAAAACACAAAAAAATGACGATAAAAACTATAAAAATCCCAAAAAATGTTTTGAAATAAATAAATCAAATATTCCATTCTTAATTTTCGTGCTATCCAAAAAATTTGTTTTGAGTTTATTTATATGTGAATTTTATTAATTCTTTATTTGCTATTCATTTGTTAATTATTTATTGAAAAATTTAAATAGCCGATGTTAAGTTTTAAAGAATTCATTATGCTTTGTTAAAAATAACGAACTCATTTTAGACACTACTTCTAATTTTTCATTGATAGGAGCATGTATATTATGTTGGAAAATAACGACTATATTATTCAATTAGGTTTACCTTTAGCTTTTTGAAAAATTGGAACGTACAATTTATTTAGGTTGTTCTCAAAATTGTTTTTTAATTAAAAATCTAGTTTTCTTATCTCCCCTTATTTATCATGACCTACTTGACATGATAAAACTTTTATCCTTAAAAGATCCTATGTCAATGGGAATAAGTTTTCGTTCCGTAAACATAAGCACCCAATAATTTAAAAAGATTATATGTTACGGAGTAAGAGGATAAAATTCATTACTCCTACACATATACATTGGGTTAATTTTACCATTATGAAGTTGGAAAAAATGATATTAGGAAAATAAGATTTCATTTTTCTAATAATCCAAATAGAAAAAAATGGAGGTTCGAGAAAAAATTACCTCACCTCAAAATCCAAACCCTCTTCATAAACCAACATCAACCCCTTCGCCAATTTCACGATTCTAGAATTAAATCAAAAATCTTTTTGAGAGCATAATTTGTAAATTGTATTATTTTCAGTAAAAGTCCTATAAGCTAAAGTTCATATAATTCCAAACTATTTTCGTTAATCTAACCATTATAATTATTGCTTTATATTTGATTACATCAAGAAGTCTTTGGGCCAAAACTTTTGCGCTATTTAAATCATCTACATAATTTTAGGACTTAACTCTTACACCTCATATGTTTATTTAGATCTCTCTTATAATTAATTAAGCGGTAGCTAAAATTAGAGTTTTTTCTATTCCTTATAATTTCACCTCAAACTTTTGTTCTGCAATAGCAAAAGCTTAAGTATAGGGGCATTTGATAAATTGTAAATATACCTATTTTATGTACATTATTTAATTAGTTTTCGTTTTCTTTTGTTGTTTTAGATTAAATTTCTTTAATAAACTGCTCCTTTTTTTGTAAATATTTGGCTAACTTATTTTATTTTATTTTTCAGAAAAAATCCAAAATTCGGACAAAAACAATAATATCATGCTCGTATACTTTGGGTCATGCCTGTGACCAGTGCGTGACACGTCAAACCCTTGGAGATCAACAATTTTTTGAAGAAATTGATGGACACGCCCAGACACACGCCCGTGTCGAATGACATGCCCCGTGTCCTAAGCCCGTGTCTATCCCGCTCGACGATTTTCGCCTCGACGTTTGTCGACCCAACACAACATGCCCAACGTCATGCCCGTGTCATATGGCGTGAGTCCTACACCTAGCCCGACAAACTGCCGCCGACGACTTTCGATGCAGACGACACCCAGTTCAACCTCCTTGACACGCCCAATGTCACGCCCGTGACCTAGGGCGTGACCGCCGCATTTTCAGCCGCAAGGTCAAATCTCCAGTCGAATCACCGGCCGCCATTTGAATAGTAGTGACACGCCTCCTGACACGCCTGCGTTAGAGGGCGTGTACTTCGAAACTTTTTCATATAAAAGGCCAGCTACTGTATGAGTTCAGGGTTCCGAAATTTTGAACCATTTTGTTAATAATAGCTGCTGTTTGGAGCTTTCTTTAGTGCTATGTAAGCCCCCCCCCCCCCCTCTCCTTTTTAAGTTTGTTTGTTTAAGATCTTGTAACCGACTTCTTTTGTAATAAAAATCGTTAGCATTTCATCCTTACATGCTCTGAAATGTCTCTAAAAGCCTCCTTTTCATCAATCTTATGTAGTTATGATTTCATTTTCATATTGTGTGTGTGCGTGTATGAGTTAAAAGTGCGAAATTTACGTTTTTAAAATGAAGAACTTTTTGTTTTACTTTCATTTATCTCAAAATTTCTAGCCGTTATTATAGCCATTTTTCTTATCATACTCTTTAGAATTGGTTAGACTTAGGATTTTTATGCTTCCAAATTCGTTCTTATGAACTTGTAAAACAATAAAAAAGGTGGTTTTCATTTCTCTTAACTTAAATATTTCTTCATTTTGATTATAAAACTGCTGCTTCTTTTTAGCTTTCTTCCACTTTTAAACCGTTTTACAATGCTATAAAAATGTATAATGCGTTATTTTAATTTTTCAACAACTTTGATTTTCGCAATTACTTAAAAAGATTTTTGCTCAAACAATTTTTATTTCCACTTTTTATGCATTTCTATCAAAAACTAACGGTAAAAAGTAAACGTTTTAATTTTTCAAGCACTTGCTTTTCTCGCTTTAATTTGAAAACTCTTTGCTCAAACAATTTTTATTTTACCTTTTTATGCATTTCTACGGCATTCTAGCGGTAGAAATACAGTTGTTTAAAATTTTCGATAACTTCATTTTTATTAATTTTTTTTTGCTTGAGTGCGTGCGTGTATGAGATAAGTTTTATTGCTTTCTCCAATTATGTAGAGTGTGTGCGTGTGTGAATTTATTTCCGGCTACTCGTTAAGAGTTAAACATCATGTCTTTAATTTTTCACCAACTCATTTGAGTAGGATTTGCAAGTGTGAGTTTTTATTATCTGCAATATGAGTATTTCATTTTCTGTCATATGTGTGTGTGTGTGTGTGTGTGTGTGTGTGTGTGTGTGTGTGTTTATTAATGTAAGTGTGTGTTTTAATTTCAACAAGTGTGTGTGTTTCTATTTCCGCCTACTCGTAAGAGTTAAATGGCTTGACTTTATTTGAGTAGGACTTGTTGTATCTATCTTCCTCCTACTCGTTAGTAGTTAAATGGTCGGACTTCATTTTCCGCTTACTCGTTTGAGTAGGACTTGTAATTTTCAGGTTTTATTTACCGCCTACTCATTTGAGTTAAATGACAGATTTATATCTTCCGCATACTCACTAGGAGTTAAATGGCCGAACTTTATTTCTCGCCTACTCGTTTGAGTAGGACCTGTACTCGCATTTATTTTCGCCTACTCGTTAAGAGTTAAATGGCATGCCTTTATTTTTCGCCTACTCATTTGAGTAGGATTTGTGTGTGTGTTTATTTCAATTATATAAGTGAGCGTGTGTATTTCAATTATGCAAGTGTGTGTATGTGTGTGTGCATTTATTTTGACCTACTCGATTGAGTAGGACTTGCTTTCATTTCAGTCCTACTCGTTTGAGTAGGACTTGAAAATTTTCAGCTTTTATTTCCCGCCCACTCGTTTGAGTGGGACTTGCAATTTCATTTATGCAATTTTCTCTTACTGGTAACTTAGTTTTATTTTTGTCTCTTTATTATTTGTTTGGATGAGTGCGGGTGTTTTTATTTGTAGTAACTTTTCTAATATTAGGTTATCTTGCTTTTCTTCTTATTCTCTTTATAACCCTTCAGCGAAAAGTTTAGAACGCTCTCCTAACCAAACTCATAAGCTATCCCCATTCTGATGAGTGGCTAATCACTTTTATCCCCCGATATCGAAGAGCTTTAGGATTTAAAAAATGTTTTAAATAACTAAAGGTCTCATTTTTCTATTTAATTAAAAAACTTAAGGTTTACCCCGGGTTAACGACGCGTAGAACCACATATCGATATGTGAGGCTCTATTTCCGTTATCCATACGCTCGCTAGCCGAGAGGCCGTGCATATGGACTGATTACCTCTGGGTAAAGAGAGTTTCACACTAACCCTCGAGATAGGAGGCACGCTAACTCTACCGGATTGGGTTCCCCACACAATTGCGGGCTTCTTAGAGTATTGTGGGCATTAAGAGGAATCCTTCGTCGGACGAGAGACCGGTCGAATAGCCTTAAGTGCAAGTGAGCGATATTCCTAGAAATAGGTGAGCTCATACTTTTGGAACCTCCACTACCAAGTTTCCACTTTAATTAAATTGAAACTTTAGATCTCTAGTTATTCAAATCTATTTTTAATCCTAACGTAATTCGATACCGAGTGTAATCTCTTCATTGACTTTAATCCTAATCCATTTTCATCCTATTTTAGTTAAAATCAACAACTTACTATTTCGGTAAAATAATAGTGCTTTCAGAGCAGTAGGGATAATCAACTGTTCCCGGTAAATTTAAAATCTGGATATTCCCCCAAATATTCTGTATTACTTGCGATAGGTGCACTTGCCTCCCTTAGCAAGCCCGTGGCGTTCGACTCATCGAACCAACCACCCACATAAGAGTCTATTTGCGGGCCATCAACCTTCAGCGTCTCGACTAAAGAAGGCAAAAAATGCCGGCCCCCCTTCTCGGCCGATTCGACTACTTCAGCACCCTTGGGAGTCAATGCGCCTCCTCCTGTGTCCTCTCGAGAGAGATAGGTGACTCTTGATTCCTCCTCTTGCCTCCGTCTTTTGCTTTTCTTAATAGCGTCTCGCCTACTAACTTAGAGCTTTTTCAGGGAAACTTTTCCTATTCCCCCTCCTGCGAATCCCCCTTACGCCATCGACAAACATTATCAAGACTCCGACTCGCCAAAGCCATCGACACACCATATCGTGAAGAATGATGACCTCTCGCAACTTGTAGGTAACTCTCGCATCCCAAGTAAATGAAATAAACGATCCCTTTCATCTGTACAGCTCGCGGCCTCCAAGCCTTCTTGCGAGGCCATCCTACATTCTGATCTTGACTTTTCTTGTATAGGTATCCAGATCAACTCGGTCGCTGAGGACTTCTCCGGGCCACCCGCCCTCTCGCCTTGTCCCCACCAAGATGAGATCGAACACTATCTGGGTAATCCCATGGATCCGCTGGAGATGAAGCGCAGGACGGCCGGGATTCTTCAAAATTATACGCACATTATCCGCGAGATGGAACGGGAGAAACAAGCCACTGACCAGCGCATTGACTGGCTGGAATTTGAGTGTGCCCGCCTCTCCTCCGAGATCGATGTCGGTTTTGAAATAGATGAGACTGACCCCCAGGCCATCATAAATGAGGCGGACCAGCACCTTCGTCTCGCATGCTGCGGTCTGGATTCCATTCTCACCTTTCACACCCATGGTCGGCCCTCATGTGCGGGGTCTCGCGTTGTTCGTTGTTGGTGGCACAAGAATTGAAGACCCACCACCCCATCTCGCTTATTCAATCGTCTCACTTTTTTAATTATGTTTTGTAATTCTGTGGCTTCTACCAATTTACTGTCCTGCCTGTGTAATCATAACTTATTATTTTAAGTCCCGTGAATATGACGCCCGCCTCGTGCGGAACGAAATAATTAATGTTGATATTCTATTAACCTCTTTCATGCTGGGCTTTTTATTATAGCTGTATTAATTGCTACTTTTTTCTTTTTATTTTGGATCACTGGAAGGATCACCACGGAATGCCGTGCCTCGAGGTCAGGAGAGAGAGAGAGGGAAAACAAAATGTTGGGCTGTCCCTTCGACTTCTCCACTCACATTTTCACGCCCACTTTTTTCTCTCTCCATCCGCTATAAATGCCCCGCCCTCTAGATCCAAATGTTTCACGCCAGCACTGTCTCTTCTTGTTCATTACAGGGTTCTCTCCTACTTCCTCTCAACTGCTTCTTCTCGCGTCTTACTCTCGTCACCCCCTTTTATACATCCCTCTGCTTTTGTCATCTCGCCTGCCATGACAAAGAAGAATGCTGAAGAGGGTGAGGCCCTCAACTATTGCGGCAGGAGATTCACCGGCCACGATTTTCCCCCAAGCAAAATCTTAGAGGAGTACTATAGATGCTACACCCGTGAGATCCTGGTGGAGGGGTTCGAGTCTCAGCCGCCGAAGGTCGGCGAGTTGATCAATACTTTCTATCACGACGAACTCGCCTTCCCCATCTCGCACTTCGAATCGGGGTAGAGACTCCCCCTCTGGCCAGAGGTAAAATAGGGTTTAAAATATTTCGGGGCCGTCCCAGCGCAGCTCAACCCAAACGCCATCTCTGTGTTTGTCGTATTTGCCAGTTACATGCACTACAAGCGCATCGAGTTTAGCCTCACCTCTTCCACAAACTATTCATCTACCACGCCAAAGATGACGACGTCTCGTACTTCACCGGCTAGGGCTTAAAGGTATGCGAGACACCCAACAAAAACCACAATTAGATCAAACGCTTCATCTTCATCCGCGGGAATCAGGGAGGCATTCCACTCGCCCCAGTATCTCTTGTCGAGATATATTACAAGACCCCTTAGGTTGGGGCCGCGGAAAAATCCGTCTGCGATTTCTTTGCGGGGAAATATTTTGAAGTCAACTTCCTAAGGCGAGATCTCGACTCTCTCCTTCCCGTCTTTCCCGGTGAAGGTACACTCGCGCTACCTTTGTCTTATGTTTATCAGCCCACTATTTTGTTCTAACCATTTCTTGTTCAGGAGAGAGGACTATTCCAGCCAATCCCCCCTACTTGAGCAACACGGGGCCGTCCAAGGGTCTCGCACTCGCTAGCATGGTGGCGCCGGAGGAGGCGAAGGAATCGTTGACCCCCGCCCCGAGGAAAAGATCTGGAGATGAGGCCGCTCCTTCTCGGCACTGTCCCAATAAAAAGATCAAGAAGGTTGTGTGACTCCCAAAAGGGAAAAAGGAAACTGCTCCAATGGAAAGGAAAGAGATGTCGGGATCTCTGACCCCCATCTATGTGGAAGAATCGCAATCGCCTCGCCCCCGAGCCGTCCCGCCCTCTCAAGAGACTGCATTACTTGACCAAACTGCCACCACTTCAGCTCAATCCGCCGAGCTTCCTCCTCGTGAAACGGGCTCCTCCAGTCTCCTAACCCCCTCCTTACATCAAAACTATAATATGGGACCTGCGGTAAAAGATGTTGCCGACGACCTGGTCCTACTGTGGGAAAAATACTCGAACCAAGTGTCAATGTCCACTCTCCTTCCCTCTCGGAAGGAGCAGCACCCTCCCACCAGCCACGCCTTCTCTCTCGGCTATAAGTTCTATGGCGCCCTTGGGACGGAGACCTTTGACAACGAGTCATCACAAGACCTCGTCTTGAAGACCGCCCAAGCCAAATTTCACGCCCTGGAGCTCTCCCACCGAGTCTCACGCCACCTCATTTTCAATAATAAGAAGTGGAAATAAGCCGAGACGGGCCAAGCAGCAGAGCGAGAGAACTCGAATGATCTCGAGAATAGGCTGGTGGTCGCTGACAATCTTCTCGCCAAAAGCCAGGGCGGCGTGGTAAGCCTTTTAACTATCCTTTGACAGTTTCATTCCTTGCTAGTTTCACTCTAGCGTAAATTTTTGTTAACTGATAGACTTCTCGCAGGATGCCGAGATGGCCGATCGGATGCGTTTGCGGATAGAGGATTTGCAGGTGGAGAATAGAAATTTAAAGGTTCAGAATGCCCGCCTTCTGAATATCACCCAACTTCACTCTCATCCGGATCCACTCCAAGCACCTTCGCCCACTCATTATACATTGGATGAGGTCGACGACCTTTTCCGAGACGCCATTATCAAGACGTTCGAGCTCGTTCTGAAGATGTTGAAGGAGTTGGGGGTTGTTAAAGAAGATGCCGAGACGGTCACCGCGCGCGACCTGGTCCCCCAGCTTTATGGCGAGATGGATCAAGGTTCTACTTCCAGTGAATAGGTGTGAAGGGGCGTCAACAGGGCATGAGACCTCTGCCCCCCTTTTTTGTTTCTTTTACTTGTATACTTATTTATTGAAGCATCGAAATGCTCTTTCATGGGACAGTATCCCTTTTTTGTAATGAACATAGAAACTTCTATTACATCTTCTTGCTCTGTGTTCTTTTCCCTTTATGTCATTTTACTTTATTCATTGTGGATAACCCTCTGCTCTGTTTCTTCTCGCGAGGTAGAGATCCCAGCCGTCTTGCTTAAGAATCAGTTTTGGGCGCGAGTCGTTTGTCTTCTCCTCACCAACTCCATGCGGGAGACCATTTGATATTTTCTCCTCATTTCGCCTCGAGACCAATCCAGCGTGAGAAGACCCTGGAGATCAGTCCGCTTTTGTGAGAATTCTCCCCCTTTAACATTTTGTGCGAGGCTTGCCCTTTGCCAGCGAGCCCCTGCTCGCTATATGCGAGATCCTCTATGTCGAGCGCTGGTTGGGTATGTCCATTCTCATTTACATATCAGCAATGTCTCCCACTCATAGGAGTTTTTCGTTCTCTATAAACCTTCTTCATTCTCTGATACGTTTAGATATTTTCCTTTGAGGTAATCTTCTCCCTTCTCTTGAAACCTAGTGAACCTATAGCCCTACCAGATTAATGGGAGCCAGGCCAACGGGTCTGCTCGGGGCCCATTCTCCAAACAACCTCCAACCACTGAGTGAGCCTACAGTCCTACCAGCTAGGAGAGAACCTGGTCAGAGGGTTAGCTCGGGGTCTCCTCTTCAAACAACCTCTAACCAACGAGTGAGCCTATAGTCCTGCCAGCTAGGTGAGAGCCTGGTCATCGGGTCTGATCGGGGTCTCCATTCCAAACAACCTCCAACCACCGAGTGAGACTACAGTCCTACAGTTAGGTGAGTGCCTCTTCAGCGGGTCTACTTGGGGTCTCCTCTCCAAATAATCTCCAACCAACGAGCGAGCCTACTGTCCTGCTAGCTAGTCGAAAGCCTGGTCAGCGGGTCTGCTCGGGGTCTCCTCTCCAAACAATCTCCAACCACTGAGTGAGCCTACAGTCCTGGATGCTAGGTGAGAGCATGGTCAGCGGGTCTATTCGGTGTCTCCTCTCCAAACAACATCCAACCACCGAGTGAACCTACAGTCCTACAGCTAGGTGAGAGCTTAGTCAGCGGGTCTGCTCATGGTCTCCTCTCCGAACAACCTCCAACCACCGAGTGAGCCTATAGTCTTGCCAACTAGGTGAGAGCCTAGTCAGCCGGTCTGCTCGAGTTCTCCTCTCAAAACAGCCTCCAACCACCGAGTGAGTCTACAGTCCTGCAAGCTAGGTGAGAGCCTGGTCAGCGGGTCTGTTCAGGGTCTCCTCTCCCAACAACCTCCAACCACCGAGTGAGCCTATAGTCCTGCCAGCTTGGTGAGAGCCTTGTCAGCGGGTCTGCTCGGGCTCTCCTCTCCAAACAACCTCCAACCACTGATTGAGCCTACAGTCATGACAGCTAGGAGAGAACCTGGTCAGCGGGTCTGCTCGGGGTCTCCTCTACAAACAACCTCCAACCACCTAGTGAGCCCACAGTCCTACCAGCTATGTGAGAGACTGGTCAGTGGGTCTGCTTGGGGTCTCCTCTCCCAACAACCTCCAACAACAGAATGAGCCTACATTCCTGCTTGCTAGGTGAGAGCCTGGTCAGCGGGTCTTCTCGAGTCCCGTTCTCCAAACAATCTCCAACCACCGAGTGAGCTTACAGTCCTGCCAGCTATGTGAGAGCCTAGTCAGCATGTCTGCTCGGATTCTCCTCTCCCAATAACCTCCAACCACCGAGTGAGCCTACAGTCCTGCCAGCTAGGTGAGAGCCTTGTCAGCGGGTCTGCTCGGGGTCTCCTCTCCAAACAGCCTCAATGTCACAACCCACATTTTTCACCGCCAAATAAGTATATGAAAATGTTTTAGTTGTCTTACCTAAATTACTTAGAGGGGGGTGAATAAGTGAGTTGCGTGTCTTTTTGCGGAATAAAAAAATAATAAGCGATGCACAGAAAATTAAAGAAGCATTCACAGACGACACCAAGAATTATAGTGGTTCCCCAACCTTGGGTATATCCACTTTTCACTCACTGATCTAGCAAAGCACTAGGCTCGGCTACTCCACTATCTCGGATTGAAAACAATCCTACACCTCGGAACAACGTTGCTACAACTCGATCCCAAAAACTGGATCTACACTCGGAAGATAAAACTTCCTATAAGAACTCGGAGAACAAATCCCCTACGACTCAGAAAAAGATCTCCTACAAGAATAGATTGAAATAAATAAATGCAAACAGTGATTTGATCTTAGATCTTGAAAACTTCTGCATGTTCTTCTTCCTTGAACTTTGCGGATTTATCAGAAATGGTTGAAGAAGAATCGACAAGATCTCTGGATCTGAAATTCTCCGGACTCAACAAGATCAAGTATTGGATCTGTAGATTCTAGAATGACTTGATCTCTGAATCAACTTCTATGAATCGATCTGGATCAGAAGCAAATAGGTAAGAATGGCGATGAAGAGCGGCGCTTCTGATTATGGAAAGAAAATTAGGGATTCAGAAAAACTTGGAATATCATGCTGTTGCTTGTTATTCTTCTTAGGGTTGGTCGAAAATGACAAGACCTTTTATAGTACTTGCCTAACGGCCATAATCGTAATTAATGACAGCCATGTGGACCAATCACATGCTAATGACATTTGAAATTCACGTCTTTCTGGACTTAGAAGATTTTCAGAAAAATAGTACGGGTGTTCTCGAGGAGGATTGTACTCAAGAAAAAAATCTTACTGGTTCTCGAGAAGAACACTAAGAAAAATATATGTGGAGGTTGAAATCTGTAGTGTCGAGATGGAAATAAGTACTCAAGAAAAATATGCTTTTGTTCTCGAGAAGAGTCATTTTGGTACTTGAGAACACCTGTAATCTCGAGAACAACTTTCTTACTCTCGAGAAAATACTATGGGTCTCGAGAAATAACTTCTACATCTCGAGAATAAACCATAGTCTTCTCGAGAATAAATTTGGTCTTCTCGAGAAAAAGACTTAGAAAAAAAATTGTCTGGAAAAAAAACAACCCGAGAAGAAATGCCATATAGTACTCGAGTACATAAACCCTTCTCGAGAACAACATTAAGCTTTCTCGAGAACAACTTCTGCCACTCGAAATTAAGACAAGTCTAACTCGAGAAATATCTTCAGTCCCTCTCGAGTACAAATATAGTACTCGAGAAAAATACTTAGACAAATCTAAAAAACTAAAAAAATTTAATTCTTCATTAAAATCAGCATCCATCTTTTCTCTTTCCCTTAGTGCCTGAAAAGGAAGTGTGTCCCAATAGAGAGTCAACACATGAGTCAACACCATGGATCACACAATGAGGGATTACATTGTTTGGTCCTGAGTTTGGAGACTCATTATAGACTGACAATGGTCTACACTTAGACATTAAGTCCTGCAAACACTTAACTAAAAATAGGGTCAAATAAAAACAAATAAAGAAATACAAATAAAGAAACCTTATCCACAATAGCCCAGATTTGTATGAAGTCTTTAGGTGCCCCTTCTGCCCGCACTGGAAGCAAACCATATCCTTCAACCAGCAACGACTCACGTCATGACCCATCTTTGAACAGATCGGTCACACAAGATCACCTTTGGGTGCACCTTGGATAGCGAGCACCTGCTGCTGCTTCAGGGTGGCAGTCCTCTTGAAACACCTTTCGAAAGGGTGGCCAAGCCGACAATAAAAAACTACATACCTCTTTACTTCTCTTCTTCGAGGAAGGGACAGATGCACTAAAGCTTCCATCCTCCTAGCCTTTTCTCTTTTCCTTTCTCGCCGCAGCACCTCGATTCTTGGTGTTCTAGATCGCCTCGACCTTTAAAGCGGCTTCCACTGCTTCTTCATAGCTTTCAGCTCAATAAGCGCATGAAAATTCCTGCACATCGCTTCTTAATCTTCCGAGGAAACACTTCACTCTCGCTTCCTCCGAAGCTACCAAATCAAGAGCAAATCTGCTCAGCTTACTAATCATGATCTTATATTCGCTCACAGTGAGCTGTCTCTGCATCAAATGCATGAAATTGTTCATTAATCGGTCCCGCTCGACTGAGGGTAAGAACTTCGGCATCATCTTCTTGAAGGACTCCCAAGAACATCCTTCTGCCAAACTATCCTTTTCTCGAATCCACCAGGTCTTTGTCAGGCCTTTTAGCTGGTAGGCCACAAGTATCACCTTCTGAGCTTCAATAATCCCCAAATATGTAGACATCTCATCCATAGAGATAATCCAATCATCCAAAACCATGAAATTGACACTCCCGTCATAAGTGGGAGGTCTCAATCACTGGAAATTTGATATAAGGTTCATCTCTGGTGGTAGCGTCACTGGGGGTATGAAAGGAGCAAGATAAGTAGGCACGACCTGACCCGCGCTAGAATCTTGCACCACGGGTTGCTGCGTGGGAGCGGCAGACAACAACAACTAAATCTACGACTGCATCACAACTAACTGCCTCGACAGAGCTTCATTGCTCTGGAGCAAGCTCTCGATCAATGCATCACTATAAGCACCTAACGACTCACCCTCTGATTGGGGAGGCAACCTCATCGCAGGATGCTTTGCCAGCATTTCTAAAAGGCAACAAACAACTCATCAAAGTCCTAGCTTACAACTAAGCCACTCAACTTGTTCAGACCATACTTAAAGACACTTACTTATGCTACAACTTGCTGAGGGATTTATAACGATGTTATTTCCTACTTAGGATGATATTATCTCATCCTATTTTCTCATGTGCCTATGAGATAAATGCATGAATTCTTTATTCTTCTTTAAAATCATGTGTGTACATGTGTCATCATGTAAACCTTAACATAGCACGTGTGCTTATGCGATGATATGCTATGTATACAGTGCTATGCATTTTAAAAAGGCCTTAATGCATGCATGAGTGGCGTACACATGAAATGTTATGCATCTCGTACTACATAACATCGCATACAACGAGAAAAGAAAACATGATGATGGGCACCCACGTGATGATGGTTATGTGAAAGATAATAGTTGTCAACCTAAATCACCTAGAGGGGGTGAATAGGTGAGTTGTGCATCTTTTGAGGAATAAAAAATCTTAGAACATAGCACAGATCTATCTATCAAATTATCACAGACGAGACAAGATTTATAGTGGTTTCCCGATCTTGGGTATATCCACTTTCCCTCACCGATCTAGCAATATACTAGACTCGGTTACTCCACTATCTCGGATTGAAAATCAATCCTACCCTCGGAACAAAGTTCCTACAATCTCAATCCAATCCACTGGATCTACAACTCGGAAGAAACACCTTCCTACAAACTCGGAGTGGAAAACTCCTACACTCGGAGAAAAATTCTCCTACAAAAATGAAATACAAGTACTGAAAAATACAAACAGTGATATTGTCTGGTTCAGATCTGAAAATAAAACAGGAACTGGATTCTTCTTCTTGGCGTCCGGCTTTATCAGAAAAATTGAAGAAAAATTCTCGGCAACAGTAGATCTGAACTCCTTGCTTCCACGATCGGACAGATGATGAGTATGTGAAAAACGATCTCGATTTGGAGAGCATCTTCAGTCTATTTCCTCTGAAAATAGAAGCCCTTGCCGGAGAGGAACAGAGGCGGCGGCAGCTTTCGTTCCGTGAAGAGAGAGAGATAGGAAACAACGATTCTTTGGAAAGAGGCGGCTGCAAAACTTAGAATAATTTTCTTCTTGAAAAACTTGTTTTCTGATTAGGGTTTGTTGATTAGACAAGACCTTTTATATGAGTACTAATAACAGCCATAATTGGTTTTAATGACGTACACATGGACCAATCATGTCACGAAATTTGAAAATCTGTAAAATCTGGACTTATAAGAAATTTCAGAAAAAATGAGGTCATATATACGAGTAGGTATAAAACTACTCGAGTAGTTCAAGGACTACTCCAGTAAGCAAAGAAATATTACTCGGGTATATAATTCATGACTACTCGAGTAGGTTGAAGACAACTACTCGAGTACATATAATCAACTACTCGAGTACTTTGAAGATCTACTCGAGTACACAGAGAAGTTTCACGGGAAGGAGTTGAACTACTTGAGTACAAGTTGTACTACTCGAGTAGGCAGAATTGAACTACTCGAGTGGTCAGAAGAACTACTCGAGACAAACATTTAGAAATATTCTGCACACTGGAAAAAACAGCTACTCGAGTAGTCAGATTGAACTACTCGAGAGGAAAGAAATCTTCTCGAGTATATGAAGGACTTACTCGAGTATTTCTTAACTACTCGACACAGATAAGAGAGTTACTCGACACAGTGTCGAGAACTACTCGAGTATACAAAGTACCTACTTGAGTAAATGACTTAGAAAAACTCTGAGAAAGAGAAATCTAGAACTACTCGAGTATGAACTACTCGAGACAGAATAAGCTACTCTTGTATGTGACTTGGACTACTCGAGTGATTTACTTAGAAAAACTTGGAAACTGAATTCTGGGCAGCTCGAGTAGGAAGAGAGATCTACTCGAGTAGTTAAGTAAGCTACTTGAGTTTGTCAGTGAACTACTCGAGTGTTTTACTTAACTTCACGAGAGGAAGAATTTTCTTACTCGAGTTATGCAGAAGTTTCACTCGAGTATATCTCAAGCAATCTACTCGAGTAGTTAAGGACCTACTCGAGAGAAATACTTAGAGAAATTTCTGTCAGCAATTTTTCTTCTACTGGAGGGGAATCAACATCAAGTCTTTTCACAGTCCTATAGCTTGAATATGAAGTGTATCCCAATAGAGAGGCTACACATGAGTCAACACTTTGGAACACACAATGAGGGATTACATTGCATGGTCTTGTGTTTGGTGACTCATTGTAGACTGACATTGGTCTACACTTCCCATTGGAGTCCTGCAAATACATAACTCAAACGAAGCATCAAATACAACCTAATTCATCTTAGTTCTAGGGTGACTTCATCAAATCTGGGTTAATGTGGACATAGTTCCCAACAATCTCTCCCTATTTGTTGAAGTCAGAACACTTTACACTAAGGTGAATTATAGACATAAACATAAGCTATGTAGAAAAATGTGCAAGCAAGCAATAGACTATGAGAAAGGATAATAAGAGTAAAAACTTAGAATTATATAAATAAGAATATCCAACATTATCAATTCTACAGTCAATCATTCCACACTCTCAAAAATCATTGAAAGTCAGCCTTGATTCTGTTGTCTGTCCAATTTCTCTTGTTGTCTCCTCTGGTAACAGTAGGGTTTAGGATAATACTTGGGAGGTCTAGGAGGGGCTGCAGGGTTGTTCCTCCCATATTCTCTGTCATAGATTCTTCTCTTGGTCTTGGATTTTTCATAAAGTTCCCATTCATATGAGCTGTAATGAATATTCCTGCTCTCATGGAATTCCATAACTAATCTGAGAGTTTCCAGAATCAGGGATTTGGAGGTTGGAGACCAAACTTCAGCATGTCCAGTAGCTTTAGTAGGAGCAGACTTGCTAGCAGAGGGGCCTTCACCATACTTCCTTTTATTCTTGTAAGTTTTGATCTCTAGAGGAGCCTGAAGGAAAATGTCAGCAAGATCTTCTTCCCAGCATGGACCATAGGTGTATGGAGGAGCAACTGTGTCTCCAGGCCTAGGAGAGAAGGTAGGTTGCAGAGGAGCAGCTGGGGCAGAGACATCTGTAGCTAGAGGATTTAAATGATGAGGAATGATGTTGGGGTCAGCAGCAAGGTCTGGCAGATCCTGGTTGTGCATCCAGACAGCAGTGTCATAAGTGTGGAACTTGACACTCTATATCTAGGCTAACACATCAGCCTTAATTTTCTCCACATGAGTTTCCCATAGTCCTTGTTGGAGAGCAACAGATTTTTCTAGAAATTCTTTTACTAATCCCTCCCCCTTTCTGACTTCAACAGATAGCTTTGTTATATCATCTTCTTTAAAAAGACCAACTTCTTCACAGATTTTCACTTTGTTGGCTTCATTTCTCTTGTCCAGTTCAATTTGATTATTTGCAAGGGTAACACCTTGTTCCATAACTTCTCCAACACTAGTGATAGTGTGGTCTAGGGATTTGCCACCAAGTTGAAATAAGTACTTAAGCTTGTCAGTATTATGCTGAATTTCAGCAAATCCTCTGCTCATCTCAGTCTCGAGAGCAGTTACCTTATCAGTTACAGACTTTAGAGAAGTATCAAAATAATTTATTTGTTCTTGCAACAGGAGAGAGATTTGGGACAGCAAATCTAGAGAGGCAGAGGCAGCAGCAGCAGCTAAAGTTGAAGGAGCAGCAGAAGGAAGAGGATGAGTTACCCATGGAGCTATTTCTTCAATGATCATAGAGCTGTGAGCTCTTGTGGTAGGAATGATAGCAACCCCTTCTTCTGTAACCTGAGGGAGAGAGAAATCTAGGTTTCTGAGAGGAGCTTCTGCTAGCTCTGGAGAGGGCTCATCAGAAATAAGAATTGTGTCCTGCTGGTCTTTGAGAGCATCAGGAGATTTGGCTGGAGTCCTCGCTGGAGAAGGTTTAGGAGATTGTGCTGGAGTTGAGTCCTTGTGACATTCAGAGGATGGATCTGGAGGAGATAGAGGAGGAGGAGGAATAGGCAACACTTCTTCAGAGAGTTCAACAATCATTGCATCTATGGCAGTAGCTGTTGAGAGAAGGGATTCTTGAGGTATCTGATCTGAAGGTGTTGCTGGAGTTTGAGGTGTATGAGGTAGGGAAGAAATTACTGGCTGAGGGGAGGTCTTCCTGACTGAGGTAGAAGGAGAAGGATCCCCCTCAATTGGTGCACTAGAGGAGCTGGCCATATGATGAGGAGAGGGAGATGGAGTCCTATCTTCTAATGCTGGATCTGCTGGAACTTCTGAGAGCTTAGCAGCTTGGGCAGGATTCTTCAGTTTGATCTCCCATCTCTGAATAGAAGAAATGTAGACCTTATTCATGTGATGAAGAGGGATCCCTTTGAGAAGTCGAATACCTGAGGATTTGTTTCATGGAGTAGCAGAGAGATTATTCTGGCATAGTTGGGGGATTTTAAACTGTCCTTGATTTTATCCAGAATCAGCATGCCAAATTGGAATTTCTTGCGGCAGACAATGGCTTGCATTATGTCGAAGAAATACAATGGAATTTCTCTTATGGAGTTGGTCTTGCACAGCAAAGTCTTTCCAATAACATCGAACATAAATTTTCCTTCTGCGTTCATGTCTGATCGTTTGATTGACTGTACTTCAGGCGAAATCCCACAGAACAAGCAGGTTCTGTGGGAATCTTCTTCATCGAGGTTGTCGGCTGTAGTGATTATTGGTAGACGGAGGAGTTGAGAGATACTTGTCGCAGTAAGCTTAATTTTTAGACCTTGTACCTTGGATTTCAGAACTTTGCCATTCCTTTTGACCTGCAGATTTGTGAAGAATTTTGCTTCCTCGGGGAAGAGGATTCGGCAGGGTTCTTGAAGAGCGAAGGAAAGTCCGGCGGTATCTAGAAGAACCAGTAAGTTGTGGAAATCATCTGAAAGCTCGGCAATTCCAGCGGTAACAAGCTCCGAACCTACACCAATCTTGGAGACGGCGGACATGATCCAGAAAATGAGAAAAGCTCTGTCGGGGGGAAGAGGAACAGTCACGGCTCTGCAGTTTCTCGAATGAAGATGAAGCGACGGACGGGTACTCGAGTGATTGGAATTGATTTCGTGTAGAGTGATTTTTGGAATTTCGAACTTATAAAACCCTAGGTTTATGTCTAATCATCGAGAAGGAAATAACGTAAAAGGAAAGGCGGCACAGGAAAATTTGAAAGCCAAGAGGCAAATTCACGAGAGGTAAAGGAAGTACTCGAGTATATAGGGAGTTACTCGAGTAGGTCTATAGGAGTTACTCGAGTAGGTCTATAGAAGGTACTCGAGTAGGTCTATAGAAGGTACTCGAGTAGGCCTGGAGAGGGTACTCGAGTAGGAGAATATGCAATGACTCGAGTAGAAGAATTGACTCACTCGAGTAGATGAAGTGTACTACACGAGTACATTAATTTCCTTACTCGAGTAAGTTAAAGGACTACTCGAGTAGGTCCTTTAAGTACTCGAGTAGGTACTTAGAGTACTCGAGTAGGTCAGGTCTAACTTGAGTCAGAGAAAGAAGAAAACTTTTAAAAGCCAAATTTTGACTAACCTTTTAATTTCCTTTGCTTTCATGAAATCCAAACTTCTCTAATCTTCCTTGTTGAGCATCCCAAGTTCAGTTTTGAAGAATGAGAACTTGGTCTCGTCCAGCGGCTTCGTGAAGATATCTACAACTTGCCTATATGTGGAGATATATTGGAGATATGTGTCCCCATGCTCTACATGCTCCCGGATGAAATGATACCTTAGCTCGATATGCTTTGTCCGGCTGTGCGAGACTGGATTGTTGGCTATTGCAATTGCGCTGGAAGAGTCGCAAAATAGAGGGATATTCTTGAACTTCATGTTGTAGTCTTCGAACTTATTCCCTATCCAAAGTAATTGTGCGCAGCAACTGCCTGCAGAGATGTACTCTGACTCGGCCGTTGAGATTGCGACACAGTTCTGCTTCTTACTACTCCAGAAGATTAGCCTTCTTCCAAAGAATTGGCACATCCCGGAGGTGCTTTTCCTATCATCTTTGCTTCCTGCAAAATCTGCATCTGAAAAACCAATTAGGTCGCTATCATTACTTCTTGGGTACCATAAGACAAGATTTGGTGTGCCTTTAAGGTATCTCAAAATCCGCATTGCAGCAGCGTAGTGAGATTTCTTAGAGTTCACCTGAAATCTTGCACAGACACATGTTGAAAACATTATGTCGGGTCTACTGGCAGTAAGGTAGAGCAAGGATCCAATTATGCTTCTGTACTTGGTTTCATCAAAAGGTTTCCCTTTTTCATCCTTGTCCAGAGACATAGTTAAGCCCATTGGAGTCCTCATAGAGGTTGTGTTTTCCATTCCGAATTTCTTAATCAGCGCTTTGGTGAACTTGGTCTACGAGATGAAAATTCCATCTTCAGATTGTTTCACCTGAAGTCCTAAGAAATACTTCAGCTCGCCCATATTGCTCATTTCAAACTTCCCTTGAATAAGTTTTGAGAACTTTTTGTAGAGGTTGTCGTCTGTAGAGCCAAAGATAATGTCGTCGACATAGATTTGTACTAGCAAAATCTTGCCTTTTATTTCCCTAAGAAATAATGTCTTGTCTATATTTCCCCTTGTGAACTTGTTCTCAAGTAGAAAGCTAGACAGCGTCTCATACCAAGCTCTAGGAGCTTGTTTCAGACCATATAGGGCCTTGTGAAGGAAATAAACATAATCAGGAAAGTTAGGATCAACGAAACCTGGAGGTTGTTCCACATACACTTCCTCCTTTATGTTACCATTTAGGAAGGCAGACTTCACGTCCATCTGATAGACGGTGAATCCTTTGAATGCAGCATAAGCTAGGAAAAACCTTATTGCCTCCAGCCTTGTCACTGGAGCATATGTCTGATCGAAATCGATTCCTTCTTCTTGATGATATCCTTTAGCGACGAGTCTGGCCTTGTTCTTTATGATCGTCCCGTCTTCGTCCATCTTGTTCCTGTAGACCCATTTTGTTCTAATGACATTCTTTCCTTTGGGTCTTGGAACAAGCTTCCACACATTGCAGCGCTTGAACTGATTTAGCTCTTCTTCCATTGCCAATATCCACGATGCATCTAAGTTTGCTTCCTCAAACTTCTTTGGCTCAACCTGTGAGAGAAAAATTAAATAAAGATTCTCGTTAGTTGTACCTCATCGAGTTCTGACACCGTCCCGGGGATCTCCTATGATCTGGTCCATGGGGTGATCCTTCAGATGTCTGAGCTCTAAAGTTCTTGCATCTGTATTATCTTCAATCACTGGAGTGATTTCCTCAACTTGGATGACTTCCTCATCTTGATCATCAGCCTCTCCAACAGGGGTTGGAGTGGTGATCTTGATGAACGTTTCGCCTTTGTCTTCGGACGGTTCATCCAAGCTAGTTTCTTTCAGCTTTGCACCTGCATCTTCAATGAGCACACTAGAGGAGTTGCTTTGCAACAAACTCATCTCGTCAAATACAACATGTATCGATTCTCCTACCACAAGGGTTTTTCTATTAAATATCCTATATGCCTTACTATGGCTACTATAACCTACAAAAATACCTTCAAAACTCTTTTCGCTGAACTTGGTGGTATGATACTTAAAATTGTTAAGTACGAAGCATTTACAGCCAAATGTTCTAAAGTATGAGATGGTTGGCTTCCTGCCCTTTACAAGTTTGTAAGGTGTCTTATCGTGGTTTTTGTTTATGAGTGCTCGATTTTGCACGTGGCATGCAGTGTTGACGGCTTCAGCACAGAAGTACTCCAGAAGTGAAGCATCACTCAACATAGTCCTGCAGGCCTCTATGAGTGTTTTGTTCCTTCTCTCAGCCACTCCATTCTATTGTGGAGTACGAGGAGAGGAAAACTCATGAAAGATACCTAAGCTTTCACAGAATTCTGACATGGCTCCAGATTTGAACTCTGTTCCGTTGTCACTTCTGATTTTGACTATGGAGCAGTTGTATTCATTCTGGACTTGCCTGACAAAATTAGTAAAGGTGTCAAAGGTATCTAACTTGTGTTTTAGAAAGAACACCAACGCAAAGCGCAAGTAAATATCAACAATTACCAACGTATAATCCTTACCTCCCAAAATTCTAATTTGCAGTGGACCAAACAAGTCCATGTGCAATACATGGAGACATCTATTAGAGTCTTTGTCAATAATGCTTTTAAAGGTACCCCTTGTTTTCTTGCCTTTTACGCATGCATGACGAGGTCTATCTTTGACGCACTTGACATTTGGGGCATCACGTACTAAGTTCATTGAAAATAATTTATTAATAGTTTTGAAATTAATATGTGCTAATCTCTTATTCCATTGATCACCAAGAGACGCACTATCTTTTGCTAAAAGACACACTGGTGTAGAGGAATCTATACAAATGAAATTTAAACAGAAAATATTCCTACTTCGAGTGTCGGATATAATCGTTTCCATATTGTCAACGGATTTTATCAAGCACTTATCAGCATGGAATTCAACTATGTATCCTTTATCGCAGAGTTGACTTATGCTTATTAGATTGTGTTCCAATCCTTCGACATAAGCCATATCCGAGAAGGATACATTATCGTTAGTAATCATACCATAGCCTCTTGTAATTCCACGGTCTGAACCTCCATAGATGACCTTTGGTCCGTTCACGACTGGAGTAAAGTTCTGAATGAGGCTTCTAGTCCCAGTCATATGCCGAGGGCATCCGCTGTCCAAGTACCAGATTGGCGTATTGTTGGCCTTTGGACATACCTGCAATCATAATCAATTTGCCTTAGGAACCCAAACACGTTTGGGTCCTTGGTCTCGGGTTAGAGTACTCCCCCTACGAGTGTTAGCATTATGAGCGGTCTTTCTCATGTTGCTAGTATGAGGGGTTACAGCATTTCTGGGATTGAACCAGCAATCTATGGCGAAGTGACCAACCTTGCCACAGCACCAACAGTCAAATCTGTTGTATCTTTGCCTCAAGATCTCCTGCTTGACCTTTTGGAATTGTGGTCTAGCAGGGGCAGCATTCTTGGATGAAGATGCCTCATGATGATGGCAATCACATGGCTTCTTCTCCTTTATAGGCTTTTCTACAACGGGCTTTGTCTTTGGTGCCTTCTTGAAGTAATGCCCATGATTGAAAGGGACATAGCTCTGAAGAATAACTTCTTCATAAGGTGCCTTAAATACACTTTCGCCAAAGTTTCGAGGTCGAGTCCATCCTTGATAGCGGGACTTTGGCTCTACATAGGTAGGCCTAGCAAAGTGCCCGTAGGATGAGTCAAAATCATACTCATTTGATGGAAAGATGACTTTCTTGAATGTAGTTTGATCTTGAGGGGCTTTCCCCTTCTCTTTGGCTAAGGCTTTTTTATCGGCCTTATTCTTCCGTTGATTCTTGTTTCTCCTAGAGGATTTACTAAGAGCTTCTTCATGGCCTAGTCCAGCTCCCTTGTACTTTGCTAAGAATTCAGCAACGAATGGAAGAACTGTTTTGAGCTTCGAGAAACTCTCAACAAGTTTCTTTTCAGCCGCAAGTTGGGCTTCCAACTCTTTGATGATCTTCTCTTTAAGGTCAAGGTGCTCAAGAGCCTTGTTATATTCTTCAATAGCATTATTGAAGTTTTCTTCGAGGGAGTCAGTCATTGCGACTTTCTCTCTCAAGATGCTCTCTTCAGCTTTTAGAGATTTGATCTCTTTAGTCTGAGTCTTTACGACTCGATGACATTTGTCGTAAGCCATGATTAACTCCTTGTACTGGGCCATTAGCTCTGACTCATCGTCAGAGGAGCTATCCTCACAATCATGCTCAGAGACTTCAGAATCTGAAAGAGGGGTATGAGAGTTTACCTTCCCAGTGAACTGGGGCTCTTGATCATCATCTGTTTGAGCAATTAGCCCAAAATATGCTTCTTCTTCTTCACTTGACTCAGATGAGACTCTTGACTCAGATGAGTCAGAGTCACTAAGAGTCTTGATCGTTTTGGCTATGAGGCTCTTCTCTTTCCTCTTCTTGTTGTGTGAGGATTTCTTTTCTTCTCTTCTACCACCCTCCTTCTTCTTATGAGGGCAGTCGGCGATGACGTGACCTGGCTTATTACAACAATAGCAAATGATGTCAGTCGAAACATATTTGTTCTGTTTAGAGGAATACCTGTCATGGCTACTTGAGCCTTCTCTTTGCAGATCACCATCGTGTCGTGATCTTCTATAGGAGGAATCCTTGCCTTTCCATTGCCTTTTCTTGTTCAAGAATTTCTTGAACTGACGTGAGAGCAGTGAGAACACTCCTTCTGATAGCTCAAAGCCTGAGGTAGTAGGCTCAGAAGTTTCTTCTTCTTCACTAATCTCTGGAGCTGGAGCAGGGCAGGCAGCCTTTGTCTTTCTGGAGGTGTCTGCTTTTAGAGCAATCGACTTTTCTTTGAGAGCATACCTACTCTTCTCTTCTTCAGCTTTCCTGGTGTTGAGTTGAAGCTCATATGACATAAGCTTCCCGAAGATATTTTGTGGGTACGTCTCAGCCAGCTTCCCAAACTCCCTGATGCCACAGACCTTGTTATCCCATTCTTTGGTCAGGGATATCAGGAACTTGTCATTCAGTTCTCCATTAGTCAATACTCTGCCATAGACTCTTAGGCCATTTACTATCTTGAAAAAGTTCTCAAATGTATCAGCAATGGTCTCTTTGCTTCCCTGTCGGAAGGATTCATACTTCTGATTAAGGAGGGATCTCCGATCATCTCTCACTTCTTTTGTTCCTTCCATTAAGGTAACCAAGGTGAAAGTGCGGCTAGATCTGAAATACTCTAGAGGGGGGGTGAATAGAGTATGGTGCTTAAAAACCTTTTACAACAATTGTTGTAATTTGAGTGAACAGGGAAGTAAATAAAAAATCTAAACACAGCAGATAGCTAATTACAACCTACAAAAGAAACTAATTACAGATCCTAACAAATCACCAAACAATCACAGCCAAAAACAAAAATAAAGACAAGCAAGTCAGAAGATACAAGGAGCTATAGTGGTTCCCCTAAACTTGGGTACATCCACTCTTCTACCACCTTAGGTAGGAATCCACTGCAGGATGAGTTGATCAGGTGTCCTGGGCACCAATGAGCTTTTGATAAGGTGCTCAAAAACCAAATCAGATTTTTTGATCAGGTGTCTTGCCACCAATGAGCTTCTGACAAGGTGCTCAAAAACCAAGCACAAACTTTTGAAGGGAGTTTGAAAAACCCTTTACAGAGATGGGGATGAGAGAGTGATGGAAGTCTTCTCTTTCTCAAAGCAGCTGAGAAGACTATGTGGATTTAGATGTTGGCAAATCTCCCCCTGGGTTCTTGAGAATTTCAGGAAATGAGGCTTTGCTGTAGGGTGATGGGCCTTTTGAAGTTGATCTCCAGCAAATGATAATTTCAACAACAGCTGAAATGTTAGGTGTCTTGAGTCTTTGAATGATGTTGGCCTTGAACACTTGAATCAAAGGGGATCTGAAGATTTCAGATTTTGTTGATCTCCTTTGGTGAGTGTTCTTATATGAATTCTTTTTGACAGAGAATGTTTTGTTCTTGTTCTTCTTATTCTGTGTATCTGTGTTGTCTGTTCTCTGTGTTGTGTATGAGAGATTCAAAAATCTTGTGTTTTATTATCTGGTTCTGAATAGAAAATCATCCTCTATCAAGAATAGCCGTTGGCCTATCATTAATTGCATCCTTAATTGCAAATGTCTTCTGGGGGAAGTCCAAAGAAACATTCCTTTATAATCCCTTGAAACTTGGTCCAGAATAAATGAAAACGGCTAGAAAATCTTCTGAATTAATTGCTGAATAACTCCTTAACTGTCCTGAATTTGAATCTTGAAAATCCTTTAACTCATCAGAAAAACGTCAAACTGAGCTCTGCTATCATCGAACTGAGCTCAGCGATTTGGACTTAGACAGCAACAGAGATCGTCGATCTGAGCTCAACTATCGTCGAACTGAGCTCAGAGATAGAGAATCAATACTGAGTCAAGATCGTCGAACTGAGCTCGCAGATCGTCGAATGGAGTTCGACGATTTGTTGAAGTTGAGCTCAGCGATCGTCGAATGGAGTTCGACGATCCGTCGAAGTTGAGCTAGACGATCGTCGATTGGAGTTCGACGATTCGTTGTACTGAGCTCGACGATATGACTTAGTCTCCAAACTGAAAATCCTTGGTCTTGAGGGCAGCTTCCAAACCTAGACTTCTAACCCTTAGACTCAATTCTAGTTGACCTTTAGATCTATACAAGAGGTCAAAAATAGGTTTCCTAAAGACATAGTGATCCTGACCCAAATTAGTAATAGGGTGTTCCAACAATCTCCCCCAATTTGGGTTAGGATTACTATTTACAGAACTTGGAAAAAATTAAATAACAACATACAAAGCAATAATACAGAAATGCAATAAACAAAGCATTGCAGAAGCACAGATATATAATATCCCAGATAGAATTCAGAAATCAGAAAGATTGTCACCTTACATAGTTATTCTTTCTCCTTGCTCTTTATAAGTTTGATTTCTCTATTAGGATTGAGAGCTTCTTTCTTTGACCTTCTGTCATCTGCTGCACCTAAAGAGGTTTGCTGTTTGGGCCTTGGTACAACAGCTTCAGGATGCAGCTCCATATATCTATCAGAGTCAAAGAATTTGCTTGAGCCATATCTTTCCAATTCTTTCTTTCTTTGTTCAGACAATGTAGTAATGTTAGAAGAATCTCTGCCTTGCTCTTTAGCTTTCTTAATTTGATCCAGGGCAGCTAGCTCTTTCATTCTGGCAGTCCAAGCAGTTCGATTATTTTCAGGATCCTCAAAGGGAACTGTAGGCTCATATCTATTGGATGGATTGTCTGGAGGAGCTCTGGATGAGACTACTTCCTTCAGCTTATAGGGAAAAGGACCTGAGGTTGTATCTGATGAAGCTTGTCCTTCCCTGGAGTATGGATGTTGCCTGGAGTAGCCTTTTGAGTAAACCTGGAATTCCCTTTGGCATCCTCTATAGCTTCCTCTTCTAGACTGAGAACCTCTGGACTGGCTTCCCCTATGATAAGATCTTGCATGAGGCTGATAGGGGGTTTGGCCTTTGGTAGAAGGTTGAGCAGCTGAGCTTCCACCTGCACCTATATCAGGAGGAGGTGGTGGAGGAGGATGAGGATGATGAAATTGAGAAGATCCTTTCTCATACTTCCTCTTCTTCTTCATAGCTTCAAGTTGATTCTTAGAATATTGCATCCAATGCTCAGTAATGGGGCAGTCATGAAGAATGTAATATGGAATATCATTAGTGTCCTTGACTTTGGCTGGAGGCACTCTTTTCATGGCTTTGCTCCTTGCCTAGCTCTTCCTGACAATAGTGGCAGAAGAATCATCAGAATCAGTCTTGAATTCATCACTTTCAGAACTTTGCTCATCATATAGAGCATCAATCTTTTTCAAATATTCTTTCTGAAGTTGAGTTGGAGGAGATGAAATAGCAGTGGTGACAACAGCAGATACAACACTTGTAACAATTGATGTTGTAGCAGCAGCAGTTGTAGTAACAACAGGCATAGAAGTTTCTGGAGCAGCACTCTTAGAAGGTATAGCAGCAGTAATATCAGCAGCTGGAGCAACAATAGATTCAGATAAAGCTTTTTCAGATACAGGAACATCAGCAGCAGCAGGAATGTCATCAGAAAAAAACAGAAGGCTCAAAATCATGTGCCTCTGTCATCTGCATATCCTTAGAGATTAACTCATCTGTAGTATCAACAATAACAGCAGCAGCAACAGAAACATCAACAATACGTTCAGCAGGAATAGCAGCAGCATATACTGAATTGACAAAAGATTGAATAATGTTGGTGTCACAACATGAGAAGGGCACAATGGCCTTGGACAGATCCTCTGAGGGCTGGATTTCAACTGTCTCTGGAAGAAAATTGAAATAAGCTGAATCAAACACTGATAGTAAGGACCTGATGTCCACTGAGAAGACTGCAACCTGAGGTGGAACTGGAGCTTGAGGAACAACAACAGCAGCAGCAACAACAACTGAAGAAACAGCAGGCAAGCTAACTTCATAAGACATCTCCCCCTGCCTAGATTCAGAGAATGCTGGATCAAGGCACACTGATGAAGGGATTGCCTGAGGAAATAAGGAGGATAGCCTGGCAGAAAGAGCTGCCACTAACTGAAGTAATGGAGCCAAGGAGGTCTCCAATAGAAGAGATAGCCTGGGGGCTAGCAGTTCATATAACTGGTCAGCTAGGGCTGAAAGATCTACATGCTCAATAGGAATATGAGCAGAGGTAGAGACTGGAGGTGGAGCAACAGGTGATGATGGTGGAGAGCTAGTGGATGGGGGAAATGATGGTTGAGGTGAGGGTATTGTGGAGATGGAAGACAGTGGGAATGAGATAGAGGGTGTGAAGGAGGGTTGATCGAGAATGTCTTGTAGCAGCTGTTGGTAAGATGTTGATGAGGAGGGTAGCTTAGGAGGAGAAAAGGGTGATTCATCCATGAAGGAATCATCAAAAAGATTGAAGGAGGGAATGGTGGATGATGTTTCAATGTCTGGTTGAGGGTAGGAATATAATGGATGGAAGATTTCTTCTGTTGTTGGTAGAGTTGGAATTGGAGATGGAATAGATATTGGAGAAGGGCTGGAAATGATGATTGTGGATGGAGTTTGAATGGTGGATGGAACTGGAGGAGATGGAATTGAAGTTGGAGGAGGAGAAGCAGCAACAGGCAAGTCATCTGTAGGGGCAGAGACTTGAGGGGAAGTGACTATTATAGTCCTGGTGCCTGAAGGTGTGCTTGCAGAGGGCCTGCTGTGCTTGGTTATCTACCTGTCCCAATTACCAAATAGGGCACATGACAATCTCTTTGAAGCATTAATATGTATCCCAGATGATACAAGCAGAGTAGGGCATCTATTGTGAAGAAAGAGCCCTAGGATCCTCCCAAAATTCACAAAATTCTTATTGATTTTCTTTTTAATCAGGTCAAAGAAGACCTCTCCCAAGTTCAATTGCTTCTTATCCACAATGGCTCCCATCAAACACAGCTGATACCTAGAGATAGTATCATGTGCTGAGTGCTTGGCCAGCAAAACCTTGTCTACTACATCAGCCAGAAATCTATATTCCACAGCTAGGTTCTTCTTCAGCAGCTTGCTAGGGTTAGCCTCAGAGTGACCCATTCTTGCAAGCAGATCAGCAAATTCCTCTCCAGACAGATCAGCAGAATCTCTACCAGAATTTAACTCAAAAACTTCTGTCAGAATGGCTGGAGTCAAGGGTACCTGGGTTCCAGAAATTGAACCAAATATTGTGTTTTGATCGTGGTTGTGGGCAGTGTAGACCCACTCCTTAATCTCATCAGCAGGCAGCTTGATCCTGGTGGTCATGATGGTAGCAAGTTTCTGCTCCTTGAAGAGTTCCAAAATATCCTAGAAAACTTGATCAGTAGTGCTGAAAGACTGCATGTCAATGTCAAATCCAGCATCGAATTTCATTGCGGCAAGAACAGCAACAGAGACGACCATGGTTACCTGCAAAAATCAACAAACAAAATGACCAAGTGTAGGGATGTTTGGAGGGAAAGAGAATTTTTGCAGAGAAATCGAAAGCGCAAAAGGAGAACGACGGCGAAAAATGAATTTTATATTAGGGTTCGACGCAGAAAAGGAAAGATCGTTGAACTCAGTTCGACGATCGAGGCTTCTAAAGGAATCTGAAGTGTCTTCAATATCATCGATCTCCGTTCGATGATATTGGAGAGCGTCGAGCTCTATTCGATGATAGTTCAGAGAACAAAGTCGTCGAGCGCCGTTCGACGATCGTTGACCGGAAGAGATAGTTCACACTATCTGAGAAACGCTGAACTCAGGTCGACGATTTTGGAAATCGTCGAACTCCGTTCGAAGATCTGGTGGAAAATCGTCGAGCACAGTTCAGAGACCAGAAAAACACTCTAGACACTAAGAAAAATGAAGATGTTTGCCTAGTCTTGGTCAATTTTTAAACTTTTAAAATCTTGGATATTATTTTAGACTTCCTCCATCTAACATTCCTAACTGATTTAGGAAGAAGGTGTGTTTCTTTTCATCTAAGTGTTTGGTGAAAATATCTCCCCTTTGGAAATCAGTTGGGATATATTGAAGTTCAATTTTATTCTTCTCAACATAATCCCTTAAAAAGTGTTGCCTAATTTCTATGTGTTTTGTCCTACTATAGAGGACTGGATTTTGAGCTATAGAAATAGCACTAGTGTTATCACAAAATATTTTAGACTTCTCTAAGTTGTAGCCATAGTCTAGGAGTTGGTTTTGAATCCACAAGATTTGTGAACAACAACTGCCTGCAGCCATATATTCAGCTTCAGCAGTTGAAGTTGACACAGAAGTTTGTTTCTTGCAAAACCAAGAGACAAGTCTGTCACCAAGGAACTGACAAGTTCCACCGGTGCGTTTCTATCAATTCTGCATCCAGCATAATCAACATCAGAAAATCCAGTTAAATCAAATGCTGAATCTTTTGGATACCAGAGACCTAGATTTGGACAACTTTTAACATACCTGAGAATCTTCTTTACTAGTGTTAGGTGTGACTCTCTAGGGCTTACTTGGAACCGAGCACATATACATGTAGCAAACATTATATCTGGTCTACTAGCTGTAAGGTATAGTAAAGAGCCAATCATTGTTATATATGTTGTTTGATCAACAGGTTTCCCATGTTCATCAGCATCCAATACAGCATTGGTAGGCATAGGTGTTTTCATGCAAGATGCTTCAGACATACCAAATTTCTTAACCAACGCATTTGCATACTTGGTTTGGGAAATGAAGATGCCTTCAGCATGTTGTTTGACTTGCAATCCTAGAAAGAATGATAGCTCACCCATGCTACTCATTTCAAATTTGGAATGCATTAGGTTGGAGAACCTTCTGCACAATTTTGAATCAGTAGAGCCAAAAATAATATCATCTACATAAATCTGTACTAGTAGGGTATGGGACTTATGGGTTCTAATGAAAAGAGTTTGGTCTACTCTACCCCTTATAAATCCATTTTCCAGAAGGAAGCATGCTAGGGTCTCATACCATGCTCTAGGAGCTTGCTTGAGACCATATAATGCTTTGTTCAACTTAAAAACATAATCAGGATAAGTTGGAGAGATAAAACCTGGAGGTTGTCTGACATATACTTCTTCTTTGATGTCCCCATTAAGAAATGCACTTTTTACATCCATCTGATATACCTTGAAGCCTTTGTGTGCTGCATAAGCTAAGAAGATTCTGATGGCTTCCAATCTTGCAACTGGTGCAAAAGTCTGGTCATAGTCTATGCCTTCTTCTTGAGAATATCCTTGAGCAACTAGCCTTGCCTTGTTCCTTACAATTACTCCTTGATCATCCAGTTTGTTTCTGAACACCCACTTTGTTCCAACAATGGAGTGATCCTTAGGCTTTGGCACTAGTTCCCAAACTTTGTTTCTTTAAAATTGATGCAACTCTTCTTGCATTGCAATGATCCAGTGTGGATCTTGCTCTGCATCTTGAATGGTCTGAAGTTCAATTTGAGATAGGAAGCAAGTGTGCAATAGGTTTTGGTTGACCTGATTTTTGGTTTGCACACCAGCTGAGATGTCTCCAATTACTTGGGAAATTGGATGCTCTCTTGATGTTACTAAATCAACAGGGGGTGTTGATTGTTCACCAACATGTGTTGTTGTTTCCTCTTGTGGTACAACAACTGGCTCTTCAAGTTGTTTCTCCTCAATATGTTGAATGCTTTATTCATCTTCACTGCTTTCCTCTTTTTGAGTAACCTGTAACTTGTTTAAGTCTTCAACAAGAGAATGTTCCTGCAAGGGTTCTATGGTAGAAGTATTCTTCTTCTTGAAAGACATGTTAGATTCATCAAATGAAATGTGGACAGATTCCTCAATTTTTAGGGTTGATTTATTATAAACCCTATAATCCTTACTGATCATGGAGTATCCCAGAAACACTCCTTCATCAGCCTTAGCTTGAAATTTTGCTAAATATCTCTTGTCATTATTATGTATATAACAAATGCAACCAAAAATTCTAAAATAATCAACTTTAGGTTTCTTCCCTTTGAGTAATTCATAGGGAGTCTTGCCCTTTAGTTCATGTATCAAACTTCTGTTCAGCACATAGTTGGAGGTGTTCACTGCCTCTGCCCAAAAAGATAGAGGAAGGTGAGCATCTGACAATAATGTAGTGGCAGATTCAATAAGGGTTCTATTTTTCCTTTCAGCTACCCCATTTTGTTGAGGAGTTCTGGGAGCTGAGAAAGTATGTCTGATCCCTTCACTCTGACAGAACTCTTGCATAAGAGGAGAATCAAACTCTGTCTCATGATCACTTCTGATCAGGGCAATGTGAGTACTGAACTCAATCTGTATGCATTTGAGAAACTCTGTCAAACACTTAAAGTTATCAGACTTCTTCCTCAGAAAGAACACTCATGTGAATCTAGAGAAGTCATCTATAACTACTAAGGTGTAAGATTTCCCTCCTAGGCTTTGTACTGTAATGGGTCCAAAAAGATCCATGTGCAACAGATATAATATCCTAGGTGAATCACTCTTATTAAGTGAGTTAAAACTATTTTTATTTTGCTTGCCTAGTTGACAAGCCCTGCAGAGTCCTTCCTTCTTGTAGGGGCCAGAAGGTAGTCCTCTAACAAGGTTGTCCTTGGATAGCCTAACAATAGTTCTAAGGTTCAAATGTCCTAGTCTCTTATGCCATAAAACATTTGGTCTACAAACAGAATTGAATAGGCAAATGTCTACATCAGTTGAAAGAAAATCTACTAGATAGATATTACCTTTCCTTTTACCTGTCAACACAGTTGTGTTGTCCTCTAACTTGATCTTGCATAATGCTTTGTTGAATGTCACCTGGTAGCCTTCATCACATAGCTGACTGATGCTTATCAGATTGTACTTTAGTCCTTCCACATAGGCTATCTTCTTGAATGTCACTGTCCCAATCTAGACTGCACCATATCCTTTAGTTTGTCCAAAGTTTGAATCACCAAAAATAACTTTGGGTCCAAGCTTGGCTTTAAAGGATGTGAGGTTGTCCTTGTTTCCTGTCATGTGCTTAGAGCATCCACTATCCAAGTACCATTGCTGGTTAGATGTTGGATAGGTCTTCACCTGCACATAAAATAATTCATTTGTTTTTGACCCAGTTTACCTTGGGCCTAGGTTGATAACCTTTAAACTCAGAAATGAAAGACATCCCAGGTTGACTCTTATAACCTTCAGGATGATATCTCCTTGGAGGTATTATCCATTCAGTACAAGGGTTAAAGATTTGGGAAGAAGGACCCCCAGGATTGGATTTTGATTTGCCCTTGAAGAAATTTCCAAAGCTCTGATCTCTGTTCGACGATCGTGGAGCTGCGTTCGACGATCTTGCGAGCTCCGTTCGATGGTCGAATGTGGCAGAGTTCAGGAATTTGAGATCGTCGACCTGAGTTTGACGATTTTGCCTGAGATCGTCGATCTGCGTTCGGCGATCGTCGATCTCCGTTCGACGATTTCTGCTGGGACTTAGTTTTCTTAGGCAGATCAGAATTTTTCCTAGCTACCTCTATAACTCCCTTTTCTTTATCAGAAATGAACTTGATTGGGGTTGTTATAACTATAGATTGACTGGATGAAGCACCCAAGCCTAGTGTACTATTGAATTTGGAGTTCACTGTGCTTGTGATGTCCATCAGCTTGATACTTCTCCCATTAAGGGATTCTTCAAGCTTCTTGGCCTCTGATAGCTCACCTTTCAGTGAAGCTATCTGCTCCCTACAGCACTCCAACTCCTGAGAGAGTTTGAGGTTTTCTGACTTTAAGGTATTATGTTCAGATAAATGATTTCTGAGAGAGATAATTTCTTTCTCAGATATTAGTAAGTCTAAACATAATGCTTTAAACTTAGATTTAAAGTCCTCTGAATTGAAATCAAAAGAACTGATTACCTGATCTTCTTCAAGTTGAGTCTCTGAGTCTGACTCTAACTCTTCTTCATCTGAATTGTGTTGAGAGGCATTGATTGCCATCATGCAAAACTCCTCTTCTGCATCATCTTCATCATCACTAGAGCTGGATGAAGCTTCTGACTCCTCTTCAGTTTCACTCTAGGATTCAGCAACAAATCCCTTTCTTGTGTGTTTTTTTTTGCTTGAGGAGGGTTTGCCATTGTCATTCCTCTTGAAGTCTTTCTCCTTTATTCTTTCTTTCTTGTCTCTTCTGTCCTTGTTTTTGTTTTCTGGACAGTCAGGTACAATGTGCCCTGGTTTCCTGTAACCAAAGCAGATAATTTCCTTATTATTTGACTTATCATACCTTGGCTTATCATGCTCCTTGTATGATCTCTTTCTGAAGTCCTTTCTGGCCATCTTGTAAAATCTTTTGGCCAATAGACTGAGCAGTTCATCATTGCTTGTGACTTTGTCTTCAGGCTGATCTTAAGTTGCTTTGAAGGCTATTGTCTTCTCTTTTCTTGTGGCTGGTGAATCAGCCTTCTGCTATTCTTCTCTATTTTTGATTAGCAGCTCATAAGATTTGAGCTTGCCCAAAAGAGCTTCTGTGGTGATCTCATTCAAACTTCTGGCATCCTTGATTGGCCAGATTCTTGAATCCCAAGTGCTTGGGAAGCACATTAGGATTTTGTCATTAAGTTCAGTCAATGATATCTCCTTATCCAAAGTCCTGAGTTCATTAACAATCAGACTGAGTTTATTGTACATATCTCCAACTGACTCAGCTTCTCCCTTCTTGAAATTCTCATATTGAGATATGAGGTGGGATCTCCTGTCCTTTCTTTCATCAGCTGATCCTGAGACTATTTCAGAGAGTTTATCCTAGATTTCCTTTACTGAATTACATTCAGCCACCTTTTGAAAGATGTCATCAGACATGGTCTGGGCTAAGATATTCATAGCCTTTGCATCAGCTACCTTCCATTTCTTGATATCAGCATCTGTTCCTGATGGAGGTGGAACAGTATTTGTACTTGTGTTCTCTAGAGGTCTTGGACAGACTATCAAAACAGAATTAAAAATATCCTCGTCAATAGAATTCATGTATAATCTAATCCTTGCTTTACAAAGTGCAAACTTGGATAGATTGCACACTGGAGGTCTGGTGCTAGCATAATCTTTGTTTTGGGCCATGATTTGTGAAGGAATAATCTAATAATAAAATCTACAGCAAGCAGATCTAAATAGGGATCTTGGGGTTCAGGTGTTAGCCTGTGCAACCACTGAGATGTGGTATATTTAACCAACCTGCCTCTGATACCAATTGAAAGTGCAACTAGATCTGAAATACTCTAGAGGGGGGGTGAATAGAGTATGGTTCTTAAAAACTTTTTACAACAGTTGTTGTAATCTGAGTGAACAGGGAAGTAAATAAAAAATCTAAACACAACAGATAGCTAATTATAACCTACAAAATAAACTAATTACAAATCCTAACTAATCACAAAACAATCACAGCCAGAAACAAAAATAAAGACAAGCAAGCCAGAAGACAAAAGGAGCTATAGTGGTTCCCCTAAACTTGGGTACATCCACTCTTCTACCACCCTAGGTAGGAATCCACTGCAGGATGAGTTGATCATGTGTCCTGGGCACCAATGAGCTTTTGATAAGGTGCTCAAAAATCAAATCAGATTTTTTGATCAGGTGTCTTGCCACCAATGAGCTTTTGACAAGGTGCTCAAAAACCAAGCACAAACTTTTGAAGGGAGTTTGAAAAACCCTTTACAGAGATGGGGATGAGAGAGTGATGGAAGTCTTCTCTTTCTAAAAGCAGCTGAGAAGACTATGTGGATTTAGATGTTATCAAAGCTCCCCCAGAGTTCTTGAGATGTTCAGGAAATGAGGCTTTGCTGTAGGGTGATAGGCCTTTTGAAGTTGATCTCCAGCAAATGATAATTTCAGCAACAGCTGAAATGTTAGGTGTCTGGAGTCTTTGAATGATGTTGACCTTGAACACTTGAATCAAAAGGGGATCTGAAGAATTCAGATTTTATTGATCTCCTTTGGTGTGTGTTCTTGTATGAATTCTTTTTGACAGAGAATGTTTTGTTCTTGTTCTTCTTGTTCTGTGTATCAGTGTTGTCTGTTCTCTGTGTTGTGTATGAGAGATTCAAAAATCTTCTGTTTTATTCTCTGGTTCTGAATAAAAATCATCCTCTGTCAAGAATAGTCGTTGGCCTGTCATTAATTGCATCCTTAATTGCAAATGTCTTCTGGGGGAAAGTCCAAAGAAACATTCCTTGATAATCCCTAGAAACTTGTTCCAGAATAAATGAAAACGGCTAGAAAATCTTCTAAATTAATTGCTGAATAACTCCTTAACTGTCCTGAATTTGAATCTTGAAAATCCTTTAACTCATCAGAAAAACGTCGAACTGAGCTCTGCTATCGTCAAACTGAGCTCAGCGATTTGGACTTAGACAGCAACAGAGATCGTCGATCTGAGCTCAACTATTATCGAACTGAGCTCAGAGATAGAGAATCAATAATGAGTCAAGATCGTCGAACTAAGCTCGCAGATCGTCGAATGGAGTTCGACGATTTGTTGAAGTTGAGCTCAGCGATCGTCGAATGGAGTTCGACGATCCGTCGAAGTTGAGCTAAACGATCGTCGATTGGAGTTCGACGATTCGTCGTACTGAGCTCGACGATATGACTTAGTCTCCAAACTGAAAATCCTTGGTCTTGAGGGCAGCTTCTAAACCTAGACTTCTAACCCTTAGACTCAATTCTAGTTGACCTTTAGATCTATACAGGAGGTCAAAAACAGGTTTCCTAAAGACATAGTGATCCTGAATCAAATTAGTAATAGGGTGTTCCAACACAAGGACTGCCACATCTCCTTTGCAGATTGGCAGTGGATTAAGTTCTACAGCATTGAGTCATCAACTGCACTTGCTATAATGTTTTTAGCTTTCTTGTCTAGTGAGACAAGTGCAATCTCGTCCTTGTCTAAATCCATCAGATTCTTTGGAACCTTCTTGGTAAGATCTATAGTGGAGACAGTCATAGGGACATAAGGACCTTCTTCAACTATCATGAAGATCCTTGGGTCCACAACTTCTATAAAGAATTTGATCCTTTCTTTCCACATGGGAAAGTTGTTCTTGTTGCATAGGGGAAGCTTGGCAAAATCCTTTGCCTTGTACATGATAGATAGATCACAAATGACAACTATTGCAGGAACTGATCAAGGTGTTAACCTTTTAACAATCAACCTCCCTCTGATATCAATTGAAAGATAATAGTTATCAACCTAAATCACCTAGAGGGGGGTGAATAGGTGAGTTGTGCGTCTTTTGAGGAATAAAAAAAATCTTAGAACACAGCACATATCTATCTATCAAATTATCACAGACGAGACAAGATTTATAGTGGTTCCCTAATCTTGGGTACATCCACTTTCCCTCACCGATCTAGCAATATGCTAGACTCGGCTACTCCACTATCTCGGATTTAAAATCAATCCTACCCTCGGAACAAAGTTCCTACAATCTCAATCCAATCCACTGGATCTACAACTCGGAAGAAACACCTTCCTACAAACTCGGAGTGGAAAACTCCTACACTCAGAGAAAAATTCTCCTACAAAAATGAAATACAAGTACTGAAAAATACAAACAGTGATATTGTCTGGTTCAGATCTGAAAATAAAACAGGAACTGGAATCTTCTTCTTGGCGTGCGGCTTTATCAGAAAAATTGAAGAAAAATTCTCGGCAAAAGTAGATCTGAACTCCTTGCTTCCACGATCGGACAGATGATGAGTATGTGAAAAACGATCTCCATTTGGAGAGCTTCTTCAGTCTATTTCCTCTGAAAATAGAAGCCCTTACCGGAGAGGAACAGAGGCGGCATCGGCTTTCGTTCCGTGAAGAGAGAGAGAGAGGAAACAGCGATTCTTTGGAAAGAGGCGGCTGTAAAACTTAGAATAATTTTCTTCTAGAAAAAGTTGTTTTCTGATTAAGGTTTGTCGATTAGAGAAGACCTTTTATAGGAGTACTAATAACGGTCATAATTGGTTTTATTGACGTACACGTGGACCAATCATGTCATGGAATTTGAAAATCTGTCAAATCTGGACTTAGAAGAAATTTCGGAGAAAATGTGGTCATATACACGAGCAGGTATAAAACTACTCGAGTAGGTCAAGAACTACTCGAGTAAGCAAAGAAATATTACTCGGGTATATAATTCATGACTACTCGAGTAGGTTGAAGATAACTACTCGAGTACATATAATCAACTACTCGAGTACTTAGAAGATCTACTCGAGTACACAGAGATGTTTCACGGGAAGGAGTTGAACTACTCAAGTACAAGTTGTACTACTCGAGTAGGCAGAATTGAACTACTCGAGTGGTTAGAAGAACTACTCGAGACAAACACTTAGAAATATTCTGCACACTGGAAAAAACAGCTACTCGAGTAGTCAGATTGAACTACTCGAGAGGAAAGAAATCTTCTCGAGTATATGAAGGACTTACTCGAGTATTTCTTAACTACTCGACACAGAGAAGATAGTTACTCGACACAGTGTCGAGAACTACTCGAGTATACAAAGTACCTACTCGAGTAAATGACTTAGAAGAATTCTAAGAAAGAGAAATCTGGAACTACTCGAGTATGAACTACTCGAGACAGAATAAGCTACTCGAGTATGTGACTTGGACTACTCGAGTGATTTACTTAGAAAAACTTGGAAACTTAATTCTGGGCAACTTGAGTAGGAAGAGAGATCTACTCGAGTAGTTAAGTAAGCTACTCGAGTATGTCAGTGAACTACTCGAGTGTTTTACTTAACTTCACGAGAGGAAGAATTTTCTTACTCGAGTTATGCAGAAGTTTCACTCGAGTATATCTCAAGAAATCTACTCGAGTAGTTAAGGACCTACTCGAGAGAAATACTTAGAGAAATTTCTGTCAGCAATTTTTCTTCTACTAGAGGGGAATCAACATCAAGTCTTTTCACAGTCCTATAGATTGAATATGAAGTGTATCCCAATAGAGGGGCTACACATGAGTCAACACTTTGGAACACACAATGAGTGATTACATTGCATGGTCCTGTGTTTGGTGACTCATTGTAGACTGACATTGGTCTACACTTCCCATTGGAGGCCTGCAAACACATAACTCAAACGAAGCATCAAATACAACCTAATTCATCTTAGTTCCAGGGTGACTTCATCAAATCTAGGTTAATGTGGACATAGTTCCCAACATTATGCATCCCATACTATATAACTGTCACTTGTTGCCACCTATGGTGGATCCATATATAAACACATATTATGCATCCTATACTACATAATATGCCATGTATACTTCTTATCATGCCATTAGTGTAATGCCTATGCTTCAGTTAAGATGTACTGATGATATATCAGTGTGTGTATGCAAACGAAAGAAGGGAAACAAACTAAACGAGATTTGCTTGTTTGACCAACTGGTCAAACCAACCTCCCTCTGATACCAACTATCAAAACCCGTATTTTCACCGCCAAATAAGTATACCAGAGTATTGGAAAAAAGCACATCATGATGCCACGTCAGCAGGGAATAACTGCGGATGCTCAAACAAAACTCATACTTAGCCATGAAGAAAGTTTCTTTAAGTTATTTAGAGTTAAAATCAATTTCAGTATAGTAGTTAACTGTATACCACGGCTTAGTGTCCCATCTAGTCCACGAAGAAAGTAGTTATACTCAGTGGAAAATACTTCTTTTATGAGATTTAACTTCCTAAATGAGCTCAGAAGTTCCTAGAGGACACCTCAAGGTATGCAAGTTCTAAATTTAAAATAGCAATAAAAGTAGATTTTTACGGTCGCTGAAAATAGTGATTTGACATTTTGAAAACGTGCAATGTATGAGGTAATAGTAGTAGTTATTTTTATACTTGAAAATAACTATCATGCAATCCTAACATAAAACGACCTAGAGAGTAAGTAATCCCTAACCACAGAAAGAAAAAAAACTAAGGAACTAGCAAGTATCCAAAAAGATTAACAATCCTATGGGTGTCAACAAACTGACACGAACCCACATAAATCCAAGTATGTCTGTACTAGTAAAGAAAAATAATCAACAATCTACCTCGCAACGGCGAGGCAACAACCACAGCCAACACTGCCACTCAAGCACACCAAAACCAGCATAAAACTCAACTACCACTCTGAACCTGAGGCATTCCAAAGACAAAACGCCTCAGCAGGAAGGTTCAAGTGATGGTAGAAAGTAAGCCAAAAGTAATCAAAGTCAAGGGGTACCAACCGAATACCAAAGGAAAAATACTTAATTAAGGTACAATAGTAAGGTGCAAAAGTAAAAAGGGAACACTTATGTGAAGTGTCACGTAAAACAACAGCACCCTAAATGCAGAAGACCGTAAGGTGAAAATAGGTCAAGATTAAGTCATCAGGAAGAGGAACAAACCACTACTAGCCACCTGTGATCAACTCCACCAAAAACCAAAATGGGCGGGGTGGACAACTCCAAAGACAATTCATCCATCTAAAAGCGGGGGAGACTGGATACTCTACCATACACCGCAAATGCCCAAAAACCTGGTAGAGCCCCATAAATGCTAATAGGGAGATCAAACTTTACGGCGGTGGATTCACCCACAAATAACACCCACAACAAAGAAAAACCCGGAAGGATAATTATGTAACGATCTAGGTTTATAGCTAGAGGCACACCACAGCCCAAACTGGGCCTGGCGGCTTGTCTCGCCCCACGGCATCGCCACGAAGAAGAAAACCATGATAGAAATCTCAAGTCAACAATGGCACATCGGATTCTACTTAGACAATTCTAGAATGAAACAATTGATCAACCATTGGAAGAATTTGCAACCCTAAATAAACTCTAACGTGTTCTACATGAAACTTGAGGAATGGTTGCAAGGGTGAAGTTACAACACATCATCAAGACAGAAAGCACTAAACAGGCCTAAATAGCAATAATCAAGAACATGAAGATCATGATTATTATTAGGCATAAGATCTCAACAGTTCTATAATCGACAAAATATTTAATAATCATGAAAACGAGCAGTTAGAAATTTATGCAAAATCAGAGAAAAAAGGGAAGTGAAAAAGGAAACCATCACTTGCCTTGATTTTACCGGAGAAAGACATCGAAATCACTCCTTGATATTGATCAGGGCGAAATAAGATGAGGGAAGTCGAAATCTAACAAGAATGGATGAAAATAAGGGTTAGGGCAAAAACCCTAGCGAGAAAATCTGAAGGAAAGGGGGAGGTTTTACCACGATGGCGTAGCTTTCGTTGAGAGCTTTCCAGATCTATATTTGGTTGAAGATTTCGAGCACCGGGGCACCGTTGGCGGCCACCGGAAGAATCACGAAAAACTCTCTCTCTCTCTCTCTCACGCCGCTCTGGTTCTAGAGATGAACATCAATGTCGGTCTAGAGTGAATGAGGAAATAAGAAGTAGGTATTTATAAACCTAGGGTAAAATCAGGATAACTGCACTAAAGAAAAGAATCGGGTTTGGCCGAACCGGTCATCCCGAGATGAAGGCCAGAGTACTGGAGAACAAGCAGACAGAAATTTTCGAAAAACAAGAAGCATTTCCAGAGAACTAGGAGTGGATTTCTCGGGTGGTAGAACATATATCTCGAGTACAAGAAAGGTCTTCTCGAGATCAGAAGTGTTGTTCTCGAGTACAAAACGATCTTCTCGAGAATAAAATGGCTGGTCTCGAGTATAAATAGAACCTTCTCGAAAACAGAAGGGTTGTTCTCGAGTACAAAAATTTTTTCTCGAGAACAAGGTCTGTTCTCGAGTACAGAAAAATCTTCTGGAGAACAAGGGGGGTTTGTTCTCGAGTACAAGAAAGATCTTCTCGAGAACAAAAAGTTTGTTCTCGAGAACAAATCCAACCTCCAGAAAAATAATGAAGAAGAACAATCCTGATCGCCGAACTCGGTTCGAAAAAATTCACCGAACAACAAGGTAGAAACCTGCTTGACGAAGTCAGTTCGAAAAAATCGTCGAACGCAAGCCCCATTCGATGAAGTCAGGTCCAAGTTCATCGAATGCAAGGCATGCTAGATGCATCGTCGAGCCCAACTCGATGTTCGTCGAGCTCCAGTCAACGATCATCGATCACTAAAAGACATAGCGCCCAACACCAGGTCGACGAAAAACCTACCCTAAGGAGGGCCTTCCCGAGAATCAAAGCAGCATTAGGCTAAAATTAATTAGAATAATTTATCATATTCAAAGTAGTTTGACAAGGAAAATAAGAGTTCAAAACAGAGCCCAAACGCGCTTTGAATTTAAATGAATTCAACAGCGAAGTCAAACTTAGAATCTAACGTACCATTCTTGAGACACTATCAGCAAAAGCTTACACAAGAAAGAAATTCCTCACAAGGATCCAAACATGTGCCGAGACTCCAAAACGTTTGGAACGCAACAACACCGGACAAGTCCAAGTCCTCAAAACCTCAACCTTTATTATAGGGAAGACATTCCAACCCAATAGAATCCCAAAATCTTGAAAAATAGGCCCAACGGACGCGAAAGCGCACAAACGGTGCAGCGCCGTTAACAAAATGAAAGAGGGTAATGCCCTGAAGTCGAAATTATGATGTCGACAAACCAAATAATGACATTAAAAAATCGGGGGCATTACCGTCACACCCCCGAAAAATGGACGAAACTTAACACAACCTCAACACCAAACACAGAACAAAACTCAGTTATTACCAACAACTCGATGAAATACCTGAACTAAGGGAAGAGATGCGGATGAGATTCTCTCATCGCCAAATCCAATTCCCACGTCGCGCTGTCGACGTCTTGACTTTGCCAATGAACTTTAACCATGGGGAAGGTCTTTCCCCGCAACACTCGATCTTGAGAATCCAGAATACGAACAGGTTCTTCCACGTACGTAAGGTTGGGCTAAATCTGGGGCTCTGAGTTAAGAACTTGACGATCACTATGGATACACTTCCGCAACTGGCACATATGGAACACATCATGGACACCAGGGAAGGAAGCAGGCAACTCCAGCTTATAAGCTGACAATCCAATACGCTCAAGAATTTGAAAAGGTCCCACGTACCGGGGGTCTAGCTTGTGGTTCCTTCCAAACCTTTTAACACATGATATCGGCGGAACTTTTAGAAAAACTAAGTCACCAACGGTGAACTCCAGATCAACCCTTCGTTGATTAGCATATTTCTCATAGCGTTCTTATGCTACAAGGAGCTTTTCTCGAAGATGAGTCACAACACAATTCATCTCTTCAAGGTATTCCGGACTTAGCATCGGTCTTTCACCAACTTCAGCCCAAAATAAAGGAGTTCTACAAAGCCTCCCATATAAGGCCTCAAACGGGGTTATTTGCATGCTCTCTTGATAACTATTATTGTACGCAAATTCCATGACTTTGAGATGCTCATCCCAAGTGCCACCGTGATCCAAAATATAACATTTGACCATATCCACCGTGATTTGATTATTTTCATTTGACCATTCATCTATGGATGATAGGCAGTGGAATACCTCAAATTCGTACCCAACCCCTCCTGTAAACACTTCCAAAAATGAGACGTAAATCTAGAGTCTCAGTTCGATACGATACTGACAGGCACTCCATGCAACCTGATAACCTCATCAAGGTATAATTCAGCTATCTTCTTCATAAAATATCTGAACTTGAAAGGCACAAAGTGGGCACATTTTGTCAATCGATCAACTATCACCCAAACAGAGTCATGCCCACGTGGAGATCTTGGTAAACTAGTGATGAAATCAATTGAAATACTCTCTCATTTCCAACTTGTAAAATCAAGCTATGTTAATTTACCACCAGGCCTTCTATGGTCATCGTTGACACGCTGACACGTATAACATTCTGACACAAACTTTGCTATATCGCTGTTTATTCTTGACCACAAAACAATTTGCTTTAGATCCATATACATCTTATTAGAACCAAGATGGTAGGATACACTGGAACCATGAGCTTCAGCACAGATCGATGCAAAGCCTCATATATCCATCTTTCTTCTTTACGAAGAAAACATGAGCACCTCATGGAGAAGAACTTGGCCTAATAAATCCACACTGTAGTAATTCATCAAGCTAAGTACGCAACACATCCAACTCATACGGAGCCATACGGTATGGTGCTTTGGCAATGGGACAAGTACCTTTCTCGAGGTCTATCACAAACTCAATCTATAACGCCCTGAAACTCAAAAGAGTGATGGGAGGCGTTTTGAGCCAAATTTGGAATTTGGCAGGGGTCACACGGCCTGGGACACATGCGTGTCATAGGACGTGTCCTTGGAGGGTTGTGGCGTGTTTGATACAGAGCCTGATGTGTCGACATAGGGCCTGCTATGTCGACAAAGGGCCTGCTTTGTCGACACAGGGCCTGCTGTGTCGACAAAGGGCCTGCTGTGTCGACACAGGGCCTGCTGTGTCGACACACGGCCTGCTGTGTCGACACAGGGCCTGTTGTGTCGACACAGGGCCTGCTGTGTCGACACAGGGCCTGCTGTGTCGACACAGGGCCTCCTGTGTCGATACAGGGCCTGCTGTGTCGACACAGAGTGTGGACATAGAGTGTTGACACAGGGTGTAAGACCCCCTCTTTTTTTTTTAAAACCCCGGGGTCTTAGGCCCAGAACCGCCGCCTTGCGGTGTCACCTTCGCACCCGGGAAGGTCATGACTACAAGACGCCGATCCTGCCGACCAAATCGATCGCAGCTGACGCAAAAGTAGTAGTACAAGAGAAGACAAGTCCACAGCATATCACATATATATAAAAATCTCCACGAAGGGAGTGTCCACAGAATAATAAAGTGTACAGAAATAAAAGGGCTGAAGCCCGGTACATCCATATCCTCACTACAGATCCGTCATGCGGAAGCAAAACAAAACAACTACTAGAAGTCGGAACTCACGGTCCCAGCTGGCTGTACTCCTAAGCTAGACAGCCCTATCTCCAACTGCACCGGTCTCCTGGGCTGCTCCTCCATACTCGGCTCCACGATCCCCTAATATGATGTGGTTCGAAAACCATTACTCTAAAAAGACTAAGCCCTATCGTCCCCCACCCCTTCCCCCATGCTCCTAGGCACCGAGCGGGGAGGAAGAAAGGAAAGGACGTGAAAGAGGAGAGAAATCAAAAACAGGTGACAGGGGGACCTAGCTAGCAATTTATAATCAGGTTATAATTAGTAAAGTAAGAAAGGAATATAACCTTCACTTATGTGAATACACATAACCCAAGGGATCTTCTACAAGGCTCCGATCGTATAAAATGTCCCATACCACTTTATACGTTGGGGTGTCGGTTATCACAAGCACCATATAAATATTGAAATAACCTTAATTTATAAACTTGCCCACACAAGCTTATAGACCAAGGGGTTGTTTTGCAGGGCCTAATGTATAAGAGTCCAATACCACTTATACTTTAGGTGTCAGGGTTAAATGAATCTATTATGCTATGACATGCAAGTGGGTATGATGGACATGCAAGTGCAACACACACACCCGACTCTGTGCACACAGACCTTTAGTTCCCACTTTTTGAGAGCTAGCATCACTCTCGGGTACCACCGCTGCGGCTACGGCAGCAGCGGAGCGGGCGTCTCCACTTCTAGGCTGGTATGCACACTACCAAGCCTTAGACCCCTCTCATACGCCTCTGTACACGTCCAAGGTGCACTCTAGAGTCTCGCGTACGTACTTTGCTGACAACCCGTCAGTCTTGTTGGGTCGGATGTGCGTTATCGGGGGTCGTCCTCCAGACCGCAGTGTAAAACAACCCACTGGCCCCTCTAACTCTCACAAACGCCTGGTGCACCGTACTGCCCTCGGTGTGACGAACGGCCAGTACAGCATGCCCCGCCACTAGATTTATGCACACGTAAGTATTTTACTCCGAGCCTTCCACTCGCAGGACCAAACCCGTCCTGAAAACCCTCAAACCGAACCCGGGTGAGAACACACATTAGTGCCTTTATACCAACTCCCTCAAACCCTACACGGGTGAGCATATATCATGAATCTCTCCAACCCTACACGGGTGAGAAGGTACAACAAATGTCCTAACCTATTAAACTACTCTTGTCTACGGGTTATTATACTTAGAGATTTAAGGTTAATCTCAGGACTGCTCCTGGTATTCCCTGTGAAGGGCTCTCAAGGGGCACTAGGAACTGTGTTGGGATTACGCCCAGCGTTCCCTTTCGCAAGGTACTTATTAATATTATTGGTTGATTTCCTTTACCCATTACCTTCTCATATTGCGATAGGCTAATCCTAAGGTAGTTTAGACCTCTCACTCTCGCGGGCACGACGATCTTTCGTCGAACTCGCTTACCTTCTAACACACATCCACACGATTCCCACCAGTCCTTAGAACTTTCTTGGTAACTCATCCACTTTTATTCAAACAATTCAATACGACTAACTCCGCCCTATTCCAACTCTTATCCTAATATAACTTTTTCCCAAATTACTATTTGCAGACCGACCTATACTAAGTGATGTTCATGATAGGATGTCCTTCGAGTTTTCATCCGAATGACCTAGGATTATTACTGGAGTCCTATCATGACATAAATGATTTAATTCCCGAATATTGTATTTTCCTCAATTAATCTTCTATTTAAATAATTTATTACAAGGGCCAATTATAGTCGAGTTGATCATGAAGTATACATTTTAGACATCATTAATATTCCATAAATTCATGATAAAATTCCATATATCCAAAAGTGACAATTTCCAAATTTGACATTTTATACAAACATTTATGGGGCCTAAAATTATTTTTGCAGTAAATTTCCATATTCCAAGATTTGTAAAGCAACTACTTGAAATTATCATCCAAATAATTTGAGAAAACTATATTACACTACTACAGTCCTAAAATTATCACTAGCCAAACTTTCATGATTTTTCACAAAATATTTAATTCTAAATAAATTTAATACCAAAATCAACAAAGAGCATAATTGTGAATCAAGCACTATAAATATACTTCAAAATTTCTAATTAAATTCCTAATAGTAGATATCATCCTAAAATCATCAGTGGCCCAACTTCACATTTTTAAATGTTAACTTATTCTTTAAATGATTTATTTATCAAATATGGCCTTTACAAAATTTATGAAGGAAGCAATATATAAAATCCTTTAAAAATTATAATAAAATTCAGAGACCTCTATTTAGGTCAAAAACCTCTACTGGCCAAGTTCTACTAGATTCTAATTAAACTAAATGATCAAATTAAATCAAATACTGAATTGGACACTTTGATAATTAACAAAGGAACTACCATGAATATAATCCATAAAATTCCACTAAAAATATCTAGGGGTTCAACTCACCCTAATACTCATTCTACCCCATTTTCACAGTTGTAGATGAGGTTAAGTTACCATTTTGACCTATTAGTGCTTCTACCCTAAAACTAGGGTTTGACTTTGGAGTTACTTAACTACTTCAAAATTTCCTAATATTTCAACCAGAGTCTTAAATATATCTAAACTAACTCTCTACTGATTTACAAGGCCATACAAGGGCATTTGCCCTTATGTCCTTCACAACCCCCTAAAGGTCCATCCTTACGGTGTGAACTTGGGTCCAAGGGTAAGTCAACCCTAATTCATCTATTTTCCCCAAAGAGGGGAGGGTACTTAAAGTAGTACTAAGTCAGTGGTCTAAAAAGGGTTGTGCCTTCAATATTTTATTTTTTTCTTCTTTTGGCTATAAGCACACCAAGTCCTTTACAAGCCAACACATGCAAGGGGTTTCCCTAACTTGCTGTGATCCATGTGGGCTAAACATTTAACCATGCCCTAATAATGTCTGCATGGACATGCCACCAAAAATTGGGGCCTTTTGGAGTTGAACTACTCCAAGAATCACCAAAACAAGACTAGGGGTAATTTGGTAATTACACAATAATTTTAATTCCAATTACTCCCATTTTCGGGTAGGACCTAAATATGCCATAAATCAGTTACTCCCCAAAATCTCAGGTCATTTGAGCCTCTGGATGGGCTTGGACATCACTTTCAAATTTCTGCATTTTGCTATTTGCTGCCCAAGGCCATTTAATTTTTAGATCTTGCATGTGAGATATCTCAACATGCAGAGGGTTAAAATGTCTACTTTTTCTACCATAGGTATAATATACTCCTAAGGGTAGGCCACCAAAAGTTGGGGCATTTTGGAGTTGATAAACTCCAAATATCAACAAACTTTAATTTATCATATTTGGACAAAAACTATATACTTATTTTCGCCCAAAATTCCCATATTGGGGTAGGGTCTAGATATAACTAATTCGGCCACATGCCCAAAATATCAGCCCATTTGGACTTAGGGTTTGGGCAGGGCACCCATTTTAGTTTCTGACCTATCCTAGGACCAGCCCTAGGAAAATGGCTCTATAGGGCAGTAGACTTAACCAAAAATTATTTGTAACATATCAAATTATAGGTGACTCCAAGACCTACAATTGTCATGTTGAACACCTTTTATGAAAAGGGCCGTAGGTGCCCTAACATTTGCATGCAATGGTCGGTTATAAAATGGCATAAATTGACACTATTCATATAATTAATAATTCCTGGATTTATTATTTTTGCATGGCACAGATCTTGACGCAATCCGACGGCTACTGCTCATCTTCTCCGATTTGCCTGGTTCTCAGCCCGATTTTCACGGGGCTTTTCCCGGCCGCCTCCGGCGGCGCCTCCACCGGCCAACTTCTCCTCCCCCCTCACGGTGGTGGGGGCAAGCCTTGCTGGAGGCTAGGGCGGCCGGAGGTGGCGGCGGCACCTAATCCGTGAGCTCCATAATGCCATTAATGGCGGAAAAAAAATGCTGGGCTCGGGCTCATTCGATCCCGAACCCTAACCTAGATATTCCTATGATCTAAGCATGAAGAGAGAGGTGAGGGAGGACCTTCCCGGCGGCCTTGCGACGTGAGGAGCGACGGGGAACCATTGAGGCGGCGGCGGCGCTTCTCCCTTGGTTTTCACGGCTAAGGCTCGGGTTCTATCTCACTCTCTGCTGCACTCCTTGTCCTAAGAGAGATGAATCTGAAAGGAGAGAGGGGAAATGAGGAGATGAAATATAGAGGTGGGTGGGTGATAATTCCTATGTGAGAGGTGGAGGGTTTGCCTTATTTTTGTCACCATGCATTCATGGGTGGGCCCCACTCCATCCACCTCCTCCTCCATGACTCCATGGGTCGGCCAGCCCATGTGGGGGCTGATGGCATGGGTCCAAGTGGCTTATTCCACTAAATACCCTTAAATATACCCCTTTCTCTCTCCTAAATTATTCTTTAATTTTGAGATTCTCTCTCTCTCTCTCCTAGTCACTAAGTTGGCTGGTAAATCTCATATTGGCAGCCCACATGTTTATTTCATTCACCAAAATATGGTTAGCCCATGTGAGTTGGGCTTGAGCTTGAGTTAGCCCATTTGGGCTAGCTTGACCCAAACCTAGGCTAGGGTTGACTTAAGTCAATTTGATCTTTGAGGTTGGCCCAAATGGGTCCTTGGTGACCCATTGGCCTCCCCTGAGGCCTAAGTAGGGTTTTATTGGCCCTTTAGAGGTCACTTGACCCTTAAGTAGGGTACCTTGACTACTTTAGGGCTAGAGTTGACTTTGGTCAACTTAGCCTTTTTGGTTGGCCCCAATGGGTCCTTGGTGACCCGTTGGCCTCTCACTATGGTTATGAAGGTATGTGTGAGGTCCACTTGGCTAAGGGAACTTCAATTGGCCCTTGTGTAGGCCAGTTTGACCCAATGTAGGCTAGGTTGACCCATTTAGGGTTAGAGTTGACTTTGGTCAACTTAGCCTCTTGGGTGGACCCCAATGGGTCCTAGGTGACCCAGTGACCTCACTCTAGGGTTAGGTGGGCTTGGGTGGGGTCCACTTGGCTTGGGGATGGTCAATTGACCCTAAGTAGGTTGGTTTGACCCATTTAGGGTTAGGGTTGACTTGGGTCAACTTAACCCTTTTGACTGCCCTCCATGTGTCCTTATTGATATAATGGATCTTACCATGGTTTGATGAGAACATGGTGGGGTCTTGAAGTCTTGGTGAAGCCCCATGGTTATCTTAAACAAAGGTTCAGGAATTTACTATTTGCAGACCATAGTGGTCTCACCCACATTCTTATGGTTTCCTTGGTCTTCTTGGGCTTCCTAGGGTTTGGTCATGACCTAGTCATGGCCAATAACCACACTTAGGGGTCTAGTTTGAAATGGGATGTTACAAATCCCAATAAACAAAACAAAGATTTCGTCCCCGAAATCCAGGTTAGGGCTACGGGAATTTCTACCGAAGAAAAGAAACTTGTAACATCCCATAAGAAGTGGAAGATTACATTTCGAAGCCATGTTTGCTAAGTGGGGTTTAAAGGAAAAAACCTAGATATATGACCAATTCGCCCAATTGGCAAAGCCAAGACCCCAATAAACAAAAGATTAGCCCCTACTCTTCCTAGAGTAGCCTTACTAGTTTAAAAATAGAAAGTAAAATGAACATGTTGAGAGGTTGTGAGGTATACCTGACTAAATAGCTCTGGATATCTTTCCTGCATCAGGTCCTGTGGCTCCCAAGTATGCTCCTCTCGTCCGTGGTTCCTCCACAGGACCTTGACTAGCGAGATCTTCTTGCGGCGCAAGACTCGTATCCCCTGGTCGTCGATCCGTATCGGCTCCAAATGTACAGATCGATACGAAGCTACCGGCCCATCAGTGGCCGTAATCTGCAACTCCGGGCATAGTAGAGCCCTCCTGAGTGAAGACACGTGAAAGACGTCATGCAAGCCGGCCAGCTCCGGTGACAGCTCTAGCCGGTAAGCTAATGGACCGATCCGCTCCAGGATCTTGAACGGCCCCATGTACCTCGGGCTAAGCTTCTTCCGCCGACCACGTACTCGTGAAACCCCATGCATCAGCTGGATCTTCAAGAACACCCGATCCCCTGCCTGAAATTCCACTAGACGATGCCGAGCGTCATAATACTTCGCCTGCCTGCTCTGCGCCTCCAGCATTCTATCCCGTATCAGTCATACCTGCACCTCAGTATCCTCGATAAAGTCCGTGCCCACAATCTTTGGACCCTCGTCTTGTATCGAAGACAACGGAGTCCTACATTTCCGCCCATACAATGCCTCATATGGAGCCATCTGTATACTAGACCGATGACTGTTATTGTACGAAAACTCCACTAGGGGCAACATCCTCTCCCAGGGCTCTCCACGGTCCACAATACACAGTCTCAGCAGGTCCTCCAGTGTCCGGTTTGTGCGCTCTGTTTGCCCATCTGTCTGGGCTTGGAGGCAGCAACAGAATTATCGCTGGAGCTTCGAAGGGTTTTCCGCTTATCCATGCCTCCAGGTTGCAATGGGATGATGCGAACAGCTCCGACCCGTCAGGTAGCCGTATCCATAACATCTGGGCGGTGATCCTCTCCACGCCTCCTAACCCTTGGATAAAGGTCTCCGACACAAACGAGTGCGAAGCACCCATTTCGAAGAGAGTGTGTACAGGCTTGCCGCAAATGAAGACGATGTCTGAGATTGAATATTTGTTTAGAGTTCTATTTTCTGGTTTTACTGCCTAGTCTTTAATAATTCAAGTTCATGAAACTACTTTTCTAGGAAGAAAAGAAGTTAAGTAAAAAAGGAAAACTTTTGGTCGTACCTGTAATAACTTGCTCCGGGTTCCTGGGTTGAGCCAGGTCCAGTGCATAAATCTGCTGTCCTCCCGTCCTGCGATCTCTACCCTGATATCCGCATCCTTGGCCACGTCCTCGGCCTCCAAAATGCTGAGTCGGTGGGGCAATCTGCGGTGCTGGTGGAGGCATCCCTCTCACGGGATAGTTTCTGTTGATGTGCCCCACCTGATGGCAGTGGTAACATTCCGGCGGAGTGTAGGCCCCACCTCCCGGTCTCTGCACATCTCTCATCTGAATAGGCTGAGGGGCCATCGTCACCTGCCCCCTCGGCTCATGCCTCACCTCCTGTCGAGGCTGATCCTCCACCTTTTGTACCTCTGGCGCACGACCTCGCCGCTGATCGTTTTGGGCTCCCCGGCTCTGATCCTCCGTTGGCCGTTTCCGGCCTCTGGTGGTGAGCCAATCTGCCTCTAACCTTTTTGCCATCTCCAGAATACAAGTGATATGCACGTCCGAAACGAAAAGAAGTGCATCCCTCATGTATTCTCGTAAACCTTTGTAGAACCTCTTGGTGTACGCTGCCTCATCTAGCCGGTAGGAGTCTGCAAAACGGGCCAGATGGTTGAATCCTCGATGGTATTCCACCACCGTCCTGGAACCTTGCTTCAACTGCAAAAAGCGGTCCTCCAGCTCATCTCGGGCCGACTGCAGAACAAAGTGCTCCAACAGCATGAGCCTGAACTCCTCCCACGTCACCTCGACAGCCTCCTATCAGCAAAGGTAGTCTCCAGAACTGTCTTCCACCACCGCTTGGCTTGGGACTCCAAGCAGAAAACAACCAGTGGCACCCTCTCCTCCAAAGCTCTGTATCCCTGTCAGCATCTCCTCCATGATGTCTAGCCATTCCTGTGTCCGAATTACCCCCTCTGTCCCCAAGTAGGACAGGGAGAGGGTCCTCGAAAGATGCTGAGCCAGTTGGCTCCCGGAATAGGCTGTGGAGCCGGGGCCTGTTGGTTCCTGAAGGCTTCCAGGATAGCCGTCAGAGTCTGTCCCATGTCAGACTGTTGGAATTGAGTGGGAACCGGCGGCGGTGGTGCAACTTCCAGAATCTGTGTAGGCAGTACTGGAGGCTGCGTCACAAAATTTATCGTCAAAACTTTTTCAACCTTAACAAAAATGGACAATTATATGTGTGATCCTCACATGGGCACACCACTGCTTCCGCTGCTTAGTTTGTCCCCAATACACAGTCTCAGCAGGTCCTCCAGTGTCCGGTTTGTGCGCTCTGTTTGCCCATCTGTCTGGGCTTGGAGGCAGCAACAGAATTGTCGCTGGAGCTTCGAAGGGTTTTCCGCCTATCCATGCCTCCAGGTTGCAATGGGATGATGCGAACAGCTCCGACCCGTCAGGTAGCCGTATCCATAACATCTGGGCGGTGATCCTCTCCACGCCTCCTAACCCTTGGATAAAGGTCTCCGACACAAACGAGTGCGAAGCACCCATTTCGAAGAGAGTGTGTACAGGCTTGCTGCAAATGAAGACGATGCCTGAGATTGAATATTTGTTTAGAGTTCTATTTTCTGGTTTTACTGCCTAGTCTTTAATGATTCAAGTTCATGAAACTACTTTTCTAGGAAGAAAAGAAGTTAAGTAAAAAAGGAAAACTTTTGGTCGTACCTGTAATAACTTGCTCCGGGTTCCTGGGTTGAGCCAGGTCCAGTGCATAAATCTGCTGTCCTCCCGTCCTGCGATCTCTACCCTGATATCCGCGTCCTTGGCCATGTCCTCGGCCTACACTAGGGGCAACATCCTCTCCCAGGGCTCTCCACGGTCCACAATACACAGTCTCAGCAGGTCCTCCAGTGTCCGGTTTGTGCGCTCTGTTTGCCCATCTGTCTGGGCTTGGAGGCAGCAACAGAATTGTCGCTGGAGCTTCGAAGGGTTTTCCGCCTATCCATGCCTCCAGGTTGCAATGGGATGATGCGAACAGCTCCGACCCGTCAGGTAGCCGTATCCATAACATCTGGGCGGTGATCCTCTCCATGCCTCCTAACCCTTGGATAAAGGTCTCCGACACAAACGAGTGCGAAGCACCCATTTCGAAGAGAGTGTGTACAGGCTTGCCGCAAATGAAGACGATGCCTGAGATTGAATATTTGTTTAGAGTTCTATTTTCTGGTTTTACTGCCTAGTCTTTAATAATTCAAGTTCATGAAACTACTTTTCTCGGAAGAAAAGAAGTTAAGTAAAAAAGGAAACTTTTGGTCGTACCTGTAATAACTTGCTCCGGGTTCCTGGGTTGAGCAGGTCCAGTGCATAAATCTGCTGTCCTCCCGTCCTGCGATCTCTACCCTGATATCCGCGTCCTTGGCCACGTCCTCGGCCTCCAAATGCTGAGTCGTGGGGCAATCTGTGGTGCTGGTGGAGGCATCCCTCTCATGGGATAGTTTTCTGTTGATGTGCCCCACCTGATGGCAGTGGTAACATTCCGGCGGAGTGTAGGCCCACCTCCCAATCTCTGCACATCTCTCATCTGAATAGGCTGAGGGGCCATCGTCACCTGCCCCCTCGGCTCATGCCTCACTCCTGTCGAGGCTGATCCTCCACCTTTTGTACCTCTGGCGCACGACCTCGCCGCTGATCGTTTCGGGCTCCCCGGCTCTGATCCTCCGTTGGCCGTTTCCGGCCTCTGGTGGTGAGCCAATCTGCCTCTAACCTTTTTGCCATCTCCAGAATACAAGTGATATGCACGTCCGAAACGAAAAGAAGTGCATCCCTCATGTATTCTCGTAAACCTTTGTAGAACCTCTTGGTGTACGCTGCCTCATCTAGCCGGTAGGAGTCTGCAAAACGGGCCAGATGGTTGAATCCTCGATGGTATTCCACCACCGTCCTGGAACCTTGCTTCAACTGCAAAAAGCGGTCCTCCAGCTCATCTCGGGCCGACTGCAGAACAAAGTGCTCCAACAGCATGAGCCTGAACTCCTCCCACGTCACCTCGACAGCCTCCCTATCAGCAAAGGTAGTCTCCAGAACTGTCTTCCACCACCGCTTGGCTTGGGACTCCAAGCAGAAAACAACCAGTGGCACCCTCTCCTCCCAAAGGCTCTGTATCCCTGTCAGCATCTCCTCCATGATGTCTAGCCATTCCTGTGTCCGAATTACCCCCTCTGTCCCCAAGTAGGACAGGGAGAGGGTCCTCGAAAGATGCTGAGCCAGTTGGCTCCCGGAATAGGCTGTGGAGCCGGGGCCTGTTGGTTCCTGAAGGCTTCCAGGATAGCCGTCAGAGTCTGTCCCATGTCAGACTGTTGGAATTGAGTGGGAACCGGCGGCGGTGGTGCAACTTCCAGAATCTGTGTAGGCAGTACTGGAGGCTGCGTCACAAAATTTATCGTCAAAACTTTTTCAACCTTAACTAAAATGGACAATTATATGTGTGATCCTCACATGGGCACACCACTGCTTCCGCTGCTTAGTTTGTCCCCAAACTAAACTTGCGCGGGGGTGACCCAGGGGTTATGGACTGTTACTTTCCGATCGAGGTTTCCTCTGATAACACTTGTAAGACCCCTTCTTTTTTTTTTAAAACCCCGGGGTCTTAGGCCCAGAACCGCCGCCTTGCGGTGTCACCTTCGCACCCGGGAAGGTCGTCACTATAAGACGCCGATCCTGCCGGCCAAATCGATCGCAGCTGACGCAAAAGTAGCAGTACAAAAGAAGACAAGTCCACAACATATCACATATATATAAAAATCTCCACGAAGGGAGTGTCCGCAGAATAATAAAGTGTACAGAAATAAAAGGGCTGAAGCCCGGTACATCCATATCCTCACTACAGATCCCTCATGCGGAAGCAAAACAAAAAAACTACTGGAAGTCGGAACTCACGATCCCAGCTGTCTGTACTCCTGAGCTAGACTGCCCCATCTCCAACTGCACTGGTCTCCTGGGCTGCTCCTCCATACTCGGCTCCACGATCCCCTAATATGATGTGGTTCGAAAACCATTAGTCTAAAAATACTAAGCCCTATCGTCCATGTTGGGTATTGTATCCACAATTACCTGGATTTGAGGAAGCCACCTGTCAAGCTAAGATGAATTCACAATGTATTTGATGAAACATCTTAAGTTGTGCTTGCAGCTCTTCCACGCTAAGTGCACACCAATGTCAGGGTGCAGTAGGTCAATATACACGGGTCTGCACGACGTAATCCCTCGTTGGGCAGATCAGTGTGTTGGCCTACGTGTACTCTCTCTATTGGAGTGCACTTACTTTCAAGTACAGGGCCATGTTTATGCAAGAGAAGACAAGGAGCAAGGATGGGTCAAGGAGCAGCTCTTGAGTGGAATGACGAGAATCACCAAGTGATTCTCGACAATTCGGCGAGAATCACCAAGTGATTCTCGCCGATTCGGCGAGAATCACTTGGTGATTCTCGCCGAATCGTCGAGAATCACTAGTGATTCTCGCCGACTCCTTCCGGCTACCTTAAAATGGTGCCAAGTGAGATTCGGCGAGAATCACTAATGATTCTCGCCGAACCCGTCGCTGAGCAGGTCATGAATACCAAGTGAAAATCGTTGAGAATCAACAAAGGAATCGTCGAGAATTACTTGTGATTCTCGACGAATCGTCGAGAATCGTCAACTGATTCTCGTCGATTCGTCGAGAATCACCAACGATTCTCGACGAATTTTACTTGTCGTTTTTCTGGATCTTCCTGAACCGGATTCTGCCGCTGTCAGTGTTCTGGACCGGTTTTCGGGATTTTTCTTGTGGGTCCCACAACGGTCAAATTAGTAGTATCTACAGTATATATACGGGTATTTTGAACTGTAGACACACAGAGAAAAAGAAACACTCGAGCACTGAAAAACCCTAAGTCGCCGCTTCCGCTCCGCTCCGCCGCCGCCGCTCGCGTCAAGTGGTCGCCGCTGTTTATCATTTTTCTTCCCGATCTCCGGCAACAGAAGCTTAGCAAAGCTTGAGTCTCACACGTCTATCCAGAGATCCCTTGTCTCTCGATTTGTTGATCGGGAAAAACTTCCCATCCGAATCGATCGAGACGACCGATCCTCGTGTGACCGTTGGTAGACCTAGCTTGCTTCGCTACGAAGATTGGATCTCTATTTTCAGCAGCCACTCATCATCATAGCCGCCGATCCCGAAGCTAGCCGCCGCTCGTGTTGCCGCCGCCGGTTCCGGAGAGATCCTCTCCTAGAGAGACCAAGGTTGTAGACTCTTCGTTGACTTCACGAACACGTCGTCGAACGAAGAGGAACACCGTAGTCTCCAAACAAAGTTTGTATCTCGTGTACATTCTATATTTACTTTTGTTATAAAGGAACATTTGTTCCGTGTTGTAAGGGTTGGGTGCAACCCGTTTTGTGGGAGTGTTGACTCTCACGTGTGGAAGGGTTCCTTCCGATAGTGCAGGGATTGGATTTCAATCCTGTTGGAGAAGAGACCGAGTCGTCCCTTGTTGGGAGATAGGTCGAAGGGGGAAAGTGGATGTACCCAAGTCGGGGAACCACTATAAATTGCCTGTGTATTCTGTGTGCTGTGCTTTTTATTTTTATTGTGCAGGTACATTCGTAAATTCCGCAAAAACGCTACACGTCACCTATTCCCCCCCCCCCCCATAGGTGCACATAGTTGACACTAGGTGGACTTTCAAGTGGTATCAGAGCCAGGTTACTCATCAAAAAGGTTAACACCTTGAGTAGAATCCTGCCACCAGTGTCAGAGGCATGGAGCTGGATTATGAGATACCGCCACTCAAACTCCCCGCATGCACAAAGGATTATTATCCCATCTGGAGGATGAGAGTGTCATTTCACCTTGATGCTATCGATCCTCGAGCATCCTTCATCCTGGAAGAGGGTCCGTTCATTCCCATGAAGACCTCCGACTCTGGGATCCAAGTGCCCATGTGCATTGCTGAGATGTCAGAGACGGAACTGTCCCTATTTAACTTGGACGAGAGGATTCGTCAAATTATCTTGGATATCTGGTCTGGAGCTTCTCGCTCTAGTTTAGCAAAATGTAGGACTGCTAAATCCATGTGGGTGATGATATCAGAGTGGATGGGGGAGTCAGAGAAAGCTGGAATATGCTGTCAACCTGAGGAGGAAGCCTATGTGGGGGTCCTCACCTCTGAAGATGAAGGCAAGCATCACTCGGACAGCATCAGAGCTCCAGTGTCCGTGTCAGAGACTGACGAGGCCAGTGAGGAAAGCAGCTCTGATGAGGATGAAACAATGGTCACTGGCTCTAATGACTATAACACAGATGAGCAGGTAACATCTTCATCCTGCCCCATATCTTTTGAACTTTCTGAAGACAGAAACTGCTCTCCTCCAGAAAATTCTGATTCCCTGAAGAGAGACCTTCAGGAAAGCAACCTACTTGCTGAGGAGCAAGCTCAAGAGATTGCTCGATTGAAGATCTTGTTGGTTCTCCAATTGGCATCCAACAAGGTCAAGGACTCTAAGATCTCAGCTCTAGAGAGTAGTCTAGAAAATGAGAAAAGAATAGTATCAAACTTTTCCAAGGTTGATGTTATAAAGAGAAAGCAAGAAAACGGGTGGATCTCCCGGATTATTAATTCGTGGAGAAATGGGGAAACGGTATTCCGACCCCCCACTCCAAGCAGGAAGGCAACTCATCATGCCTTCGGGTATGACCACAGGAATAGTCGTGGTCACTGCAAGGGTGATCTGTCCCCATGTGGAGACACCCGTAGTGCAAGGGCCGTCGTGGCCACCCATGAGAGAATACCTAAGGCTCCTTCTGAGCCCTTTGTATTCACTGCCACTGCCTCAACTCGGTGCGAATCTACATGTCCTAGCTCACAGAACATTTCTCACCACCCGAGGACACAGGATAGGGAGGTTGGAAGTCATGGTGTAAGTTTTCATGGGGCCTCTGAATGGGGGATGCCTGAAAGGAGGGCACCACCTTCCCGGCCTCATGACACTCACAACATGCATTCCTTCCACCCTTACAGGTGTCACGATGGAAGAGGAAATTTTGTGAGGAGATCATGCTCTATCCCGTTTAGACCTAGGACCGTGACTACCTCAGTCACTAGATCGGGTCGGAAACGGCGATACAACATTCACCCGTGTTGGTGCTGTGGCAAAGTGTGACACTTTGCCATCGACTGTTGGCACAACCCCTCTGTGCCAACGGCAAGTGCTTACCCACTTTCACGGGACAGAGGTAGTCTTCCTGACAGGTTTTCTGAAGGAAGGCAGTTGCGTGCTTATGCTAACAGAAACCTAGGACCCAATATGATTTGGGTTCCTAAGGTAAGGTAATTCTTTCTTGCAGGGTAGTCTAGGTTCCCATGAATATGATGGGAACTAGACAGTAGGTGGCTCAAGACTAAATTGGAACAAGCGTCTGCAATAACAGATGTGATATCTATTTGAGCATACTCACATTGAGCCTCTAATATGTTCTACCTGTGGGACTAAAATTATGACTCTCAAAATCCCAGGTACTCATGATCAGTTCCAGGACTTGAGTCGTTTTCAATTGACAATTACATATATATATATATATATATATATATATATATATATATATATATATATATATATATATATATATATATCTTTATATATAGATACATCTTTGTATATACGTGTATGTATGCACATCCAAGGATGAGTTTACTCGATACATGCAAACCTTTTTACATCAATAAAGAGTTATCAAAGCAATGTCATTGTGAATCTCAACAACTCACAATTGACATCAAAAAGTTTATGGAAAAGCCTCGTTCAAACCCAAATAGATTGGCTTTAAAATATATCTGTATTTATCGTCTTTTTATTGACTTGACATCAGACGAATTCGAAAATGTTGCAATACTTCTTAACGTGAAAATTCCTAGTCAAGAAATCGTTCAATTTCGACTTAGACAAATCCCGCCGACTTTTTATAGACTTGGAATCTCGCCGACCTTTCAACTTCATTACGGATCCCGCCGAAGGAGCAAGCTACACGAATCCCGCCGCACTTCGCAGGAAATATCCCGCACGAGCTCTTCCGCCGCTTCTTCCCTTACCCGCCGACTCGCCGAAACCCGCAGGAAGCTTGTCGAATCATCGTCTTGCAAGAGCTCTTCCGCCGAATCTTCCCTTATCCGCCGACTCGCCGAAACCCGCAGGAAGCTCGATCATCTTCTCGCAAGGTACTCGTCGGATCCCACACCGTCCTCGCTGTTTCCCGCAAGGCCTACACCGAAGGTCTTCCCAAAGGGCGCTCAAGGAAGATCTCTCGCAGGAAGCCCACCAACTCATTTCCGTCTAAGCCTTTAGGTAACCTCTTCCTCACCCATACTTGGACGTTATCACTTGTGACGCATTCCTTTTGATTGATCATTATAACTTGAGTAGGGATTCTCTCTCTAGATCTGCAATGGCCCCAAGGACAACTGCTGGGTTGCTCACTGGTTGCGAACTTGTTCGGACTGGGTTCTCTCATGCCTCGGACGAATTCCGCAACATCATTCTGATGCTGGAAGAGGCTGGGCTAACATTCGTCCTGGAGCACCCTTGCAAAATCCTGGACAAAGAGGTGCTGGAGTTCTTCGCTACCGCAAGACTCCGAAATGGCGACTCCCTAATCAAAAGCAGGGTGGCTGGGGCAAAGGTCAAGATGTCTGCCAGCAAGCTGACCCGCTTTCTGCAGCTTTCTAGCTCGGAGCATGAAGACTATCTGGAGGACGATGACAAAGCCAGAACTCTATCATTCTGCGGTCTCCCACGAGGAACTAGGTCCATAAAGAGAAAAGATATGAATGAAGAAGGGAAGCTCCTGTCTGACATTATTGGAAAGGTGCTCATCTGCAAGCCGGGCTCTCACGACCATATCTCAGCGGATATGTTCAAGATCTTGATAGTTGTCGTCTGCCGTAAAAGGTTCAACTGGGTGGAGTTGTTGTTCGAGAAGATCAAGGACACCTTGGGCTCTCCGAGTTTCGGCCGCATCATAAGTCTATATCTAAACCAGCTAAATGGAGACAAATTTGACATGAGTAAACGTGTCCCTATCCACTACTTGAAGAAGATCGACTCAAGTGTGTTTGACCGATGGGAGAGACGTATTGGGCAGACTGCAGTGGAAGAGCAACAGGGAGTATCTTCAGCAGTCACCCCCAATGAAGTTCCTGATACCTTGACTGCAGGAATCGAGGGGGAGCCTCTACCCCCTCATACTGAGGTAGTATCTGACATCTCCCAGGTGGCCAGGGATGCGGTGGCCGAAATTCAAGAAGAAAGTGACACTGTACTGGAGACTGCTGACAAAGAATTGGAAGAGGCTGCTGATGAAGATGAGTTCATGGATGATGACGAAGAGGATGAAGGGCATGAGGGACATGAAGTATTGCAGGCTCTGGATCCTGTTGAACCTCCATCTGACAAGCCTGCACCAGTGGAGGGGGAGTCAGATAGATCTACAGAGGCCGCCAGCATTCCTCCATTAGAGACTGTGCTTGTATCCAGCTCTACAGATGCGTCTGCTGAAGGGCAAGGCCCACAAGTGCCTCCGGTTATTCCGTTACGAGATGGGCTAGCCACTCACACTGTCAATGTCATTCAGGGCATTGTGAATGAACTTAAAGCCTCTTTTGATGAAGCTCAGAATAAAATGCTGAAAAGGATTAAGACATCTGAAAACCTCATGCTCAAGAATATGGTGGAAATCAACCATAAACTGGACGTGATGGAGAAGAAATTTGAAGAGAAGTATACCGCGGCCGGCGAAGCTGTCACACTTCTTATGGCCGGATTGAAGAAGAACACCGACACTCTTGCTATCGTAAATCAGAATGCATATGTTATAGCCAACAACATTCAAAAGTTTGACGGTAATATGGTAACTCTTAACACCAATCAGCAAGCCTTAGTCAATGAATTCTCCCGGACCACCAAGCACATTGATGACTCCTTGCACTCCTATGCAAACTGTATCGCTGTTGAAGCCAAAAAGGGGGAGGAGGACTACATAGCTAAGATGGCAGAGCTACGAGAAGTCATGATCACAAACTTCGAATAGTCAAACAAGTACGTCTATGACAGCAACTGGTGGATGCTCCACCAGGCGTTAGGCATCCCCTTTGCTGAAAATCCTGCAGATATTCATCCTCCTGAGACTTCTACGGCCGCTGAGGGAGTAGGTGCTGCTGAAGGAATAAGTGCAAGTGCTGCAGATGTTCCCACAAATGAAGCTGATGCTAGGGCTCTCTCCAAAGCTAAACTGAGGAGCATGTTTGACCAAGAGGCTTTAGCAAAAGCCAGGGGAAAGAGAAAAGCTCAAGAAGGGACCTCCAAGGAGACACAGGCTGAAAAGAGAACTCGAATGAGTGAGGAGGAAGTTCGAAACGAAAAGTGGAGTCCAGTTTCAAAGAACATCATCTTGGACACCTTCTGGCTACAAGATCAGGGAGAACTCAATCGGAACGAAGTTTACAGCCAGTATGAATGGGAGAGGCATAAGACGTATGAAGCCAAAAGGAACATATTCTTCAGAAACAACACGGATGCAGATAAAGTTCCTCCTCCCAGATATTACCCGAAGCCTAAGGAGTACATGGAGAGACAAAGGAAGAAGTTTTTGGCGCAGAAACTCAAGGATGACTTAGCTAAGGAAAGATAGTCAACAACTTATAGCTTGTCATTCTCCCCTAAAAACATATAATGATTATTTCTTCTGCGTCAACTTGGTCAACGATGCGGACAAGGTAGAGAAACCTTCTACAAATCTTCTATAATAACCAGCCAAACCCAAGAAGCTTCTGATCTCTTTGGGGGTAACATGTCTCGCACATTCCATAACAGCAGCGATCTTTTCTGGGTCCACCGATATTCCCGCCTTGTTAATCACGTGGCCTAGAAAAGAAACTTGAGGCAACCAAAACTCACATTTTCTCAGCTTGGCGTATAGCTTATGGTCTCTCAGAGTCGCCAAGACCAGCCGTAAATGTCGATCATGCTCCTCCGCATCCTTAGAATACACCAAAACATCATCTATAAAGACAATCACGAACTTATCTAGAAAATCCTTGAAAACTTTGTTCATCAAATCCATAAAAGCTGAGGGCGCATTAGTCAAACCGAATGACATAACCAAAAACTCAAAATGCCCATGACGAGAACGGAACGCCGTCCGCGGAACATCTGACTCCCGAATCCTCAACTGGTGATAGCCTGAACGAAGATCTATCTTGGAAAACATGGCACTACCACGCAGTTGCTCAAACAAATCGTCGATTCGCGGCAAAGGGTACCTGTTCTTAACAGTAACCTTGTTCAGCTCTCTATAGTCAATGCATAACCTCATCGACCCATCCTTCTTTTTAACGAACAGCACTGGCGCACCCCAAGGCGAAGAACTCGGCCTTATAAAGCCTTTTGCCAACAACTCATCCAGCTGAATTCGCAACTCTTCCAGCTCTCGCGGGGCCATCCGGTACGGCGCCTTTACGATAGGACGCGTGCCTGACTCCAAATCTATGGCAAACTCGACATCTCGATCGGGTGGAAGACCGGGAAGATTGTCAGGAAACACATCAGAAAAGTCACACACCACAGGAATCTCTTCCAAACGGGGCATACTAACAATCGACCATACCAGAGAAACCACAAAGGGAAAACAGCCAGAAACAAGCAACTTCCGAGCACGCACCGCAGAAATGATTGGAGACTCCTGGAGAGAATACCCATAAACGCTCCCTGGCTGACCGTTGTCTTTGACGAAGTCCAAGCGCTTACCCTTGCACTGGATCACAGCATCGTACCTTGACAACCAGTCCATGCCCAAATAACGTTAAAGTCCTCCAGGTCAATCACCTTCAAATCTGGTTTGGCTAGAAAATCTCCCAACAAAATTGGACAGTCAAGAACACCCAGGTCCGTAACCACAGAGTCACCGGAGGGGAACTTAACGCAGAAGGCACCACCAACACGATCTAGGCCGAAACTGAACCGCTCCACGAAGGCTCTAGCCACAAACGAGTGGGTAGCGCCGGAATCGAAGAGAACGCGCACCCAGCGGTTCTTTACCTTAAATCGTCCTACGAATTGCACACGTATCTAAGGCAACAAGCGCTAAAACGAAAACTACAACCAAAAAGGGAACGTAACGAAACGACTGGGGAGGAGTCGAACCTGAGATAACCTGGGTCGAGGTCTGCGCTTCGTCTGCCGAAAGCACATTCAGCTTCCCTTTTCCTTTATCCATTCGCTGACGCGGTGGCAAAGCCTGGAGGGGAACTGGCTGCAGAATAGACTGGGTCTGAGGGCACCTTATCTTGAGATGACCCTTCTGGCCGCACTGAAAACAGACCTTATCTTTTAACCAACAACGGGCAACCGCATGCCCCTTCCTTCCACACAAGGCACACACCAAGTCTCCCCTGGAAACACCCTGAATTGCGTGCACCTGATCCTTCTTCTGCGCTCCCAACCTTTTGAAACACTTCTCAAATGGGTGGCGTGGCCGGCCACAAAAGCTACAAATCTCTTTGACCTTCTTTCTTGAGACAGCATCAGGTTCCTAAGGCCTCTTCCCTCCACCAGACTTCCACTTATCCTTCCTTAATTGCTGGCCTCTATTCTTGGCATTCTCAATGACCTCAACTCTCAAGGCAGCTTCAACTATGCTGGCATAACTGACTGCTCCATAGGCATTCGCTAACTGCTGAATGTCGCTTCTTAGTCCACCCAGAAATCGCTTAACTCGGTCTGCCTCAACACTCACCAGACCCGGAGCAAACCGACTCAACTTACTAAACTCAATCTCATACTCACTAACCGTGAGTTTCCTCTACTTTAGATGAAGAAAGTCATTCATTAGCCGGTCCCGTTCGAATGAAGGCAGAAACTTACTTAACAACATCACCTTAAATGACTCCCAAGTGCAACCTGCCACTAAGCTCTCTTTCTCCCTCAGCCACCAATTCTTTGCTAAGCCCTTGAGCTGGTAAACAACGAGAATCACTCTCTGATCGTACATAATCCCTGAGTAAGAGAACATCTCCTCAATGGTAATCAGCCAGTCATCCAAAATAATGAAATCTGCCTTCCCATCATAGGTAGGGGCTCTCAGCCGCTGAAACTGGGATATGAACGTCATCTCCGGGGTCACCACAACCAAAGGCACGGGAGGAGCAGGAGGGGCAGGAACAGCTACCCCCTCAGCGGGGTCCTGAGCTCTCGGGGTCTGTCCCGCCACCACTGCTACAAGGGACTGAATCTGATCCTGCATAGCCACTACCTGCCTCGATAACTCCTCATTACTCTGCCGCAGGCTTTCTACCAACGCATCGCTCTGCGCTCCTGACGTCTCACCCTCGGATTGGGGGGTCGTTCTCGTCGCAGGACGTCTCGCCATCCTAAAATCGGACAAGCTTTAGACAAAACCTAGCCCATCAGCTAGAACAAAACTACCCGGTACAGACAAACACACTTAAATATGAACTTCAACTGCAAAAACTTGTTTTGGGAGTTGTTTTTACCATGATGACGTTATGCTTATCCTAAGATGGTTCACCACCATCATACTAACTCATGTGCCTAAACCATGAATGCATGTATTCTTTTTGACTCAAAACCATGTGTGTATATATGTCATCTTGCAAATCTTTAGCTTGGCACGTTGTGCTTATGAAATGTTATGCTATGCATGACGTGCTATGCATTCTAAAAAGGCCTTAGTATATGCCATGGGCGGCGTACACATGAAAATGCTATGCATCCCATACTACATAACATTTCCATGTAACGAAAGAAGAAAACGTGCTAGCAGCATTCATGTGGTGAGGTTATGCATCCTATACTACATAACCCTCACATGTTGCCTCCTATGGTGGATCCATATACAAACACATATTATGCATCCCATACTACATAATATACCCTGTATACTTCTTTATGCTCATGAGTGTAGTGTTCGTGCTTCGGCCAAGACGTGCTGATGACATATCGGTGTGTGAATGGTATGACGCTAACCACTAATGCAGGCAAGGGAAAGGTTGCCCGACCTTTTGTCAAGCAACCTCCCTCTAATACCAACTGTCACAACCCGCATTTTCTCAACGGTAAGTATCAGAGTAAGAGAAAACACGTACCGTGATGCCGCGTCGTGCAGGGGATAACTGCACACGCTCAGGCAAAACTCCAGACGTTAGATTTTAAGGAAAATTGTTGATTAAATATGAAAGAAAATCAGTTATGTTGAATGGCCGTATCCCTCGGCCCGGTGGATCAGCTAGTCCACATTTAAAATTATATTTATACGCAGCAGAAAATACTTTGGTTCAATTAAATTGACACCCTAAATGAGCATAAGTGTCCCCGGGGGACGACTTATGCATGCACGACCCTAAGGTGAATATAGTAGGTATGAAAAGATAGTGTTTTACGTTGTGGAAAAATAGTGTCTTTGACTTAGAAACATGTTATGTATGGGGTACATATAATAATACTTTTAGGTTTTAAAATATCTAACATGCAAACTAGCATAAATCCTTCCCAGAAGCAAGTAACGAACCACAAGTTGGCAAAATCAGCAGTTTAAATTCATACCCAGCATCACAAGAAGCCACCAGTGGGCGTCAACAACCTGACACGAACCCACTGGCGAGTATGTATGTCTATACAAAAAAGTAAAGAACTACCTCACAACAAACGGGGATCAGCTATCTCTGCTACCCTAGAGGCCACCAACAAGCCCCTCCAAAAGATCTAGCCGCTGAACTGGCTACAACCTGAACCTGAGGCATTCAATAAAAGAACACCTCAGCAAGGAAACAATCAAAAGGGGAAAAATAGAGCAATAGATTAATCAGCAAATAAGAAGGGGGGTTTACCAACCCGACAACAAACTGCTATAAGCAAAAGAAAAGGGGTGACAGTAAGAGGAGACTACTGTCTAAAGCACGGCAGAGCACACCAAGAGCGAGCAATAAAACCATTATGCCCTATCATAAGAGTCTACAACAGCAACAAGATGTATACATATATGCCAAAAGAAAGGAAAGCATAAACAGGAAAGGGACTAACAGTCCTAACACGTGGGTAAGTGGCAGTGGTCAAAACATGGGTCTGAATACATAACCAAAATCAGACCAAAAAAGGGCTAAGGGGTCAAACAGTGGCAGCTTTAGGGTCCCACACACACCAACCCAAACCGGGGCAAAAGGCGGTGGCCACAGCTCTCCACATAAAACCACCCCTCCAGAGGCCACCAAAACTCCACCACCCGCCACAACCCAAGAGTCGGCATGCAGAAATTAGCCGAACACCCAATGCACCCCCCTAGGGAAAAGTCACACTAACAATCCTAAGAAACACACGAACCCAAGACAAAACTGTCGGGTCCAACCAGCGCGGCCTTGCACGCCTAAAAAGAACCAACCCCGAGTCTTCCTGACTCCAAAACAAGCGCATCACCCAGTGTCGACATGATGTATCGACACCACGACAAGCCTGTGTCGACACAAGGTGTCGACACAACCGCGGCCGGTGTCGACACCAAGTGTCGAACACCACTGCGGCCGGTGTCGACACAAGGTGTCGACACTGCCGTGGCTGGTGTCGACACCAAGTGTAGACACCTCTGCAGCTGGTGTCGACACAAGGTGTCGACACTGCTGCTGCTGGTGTCGACACCATGTGTCGACACCACTGCGGCCGGTGTCGACACAAGTTGTCGACACTGCTGCTGCCGACACAAGTTGTCGACACTGCCGCTGCTGGTGTCGACACCAAGTGTCGACACCACTGCCGCCGGTGTCGACACAAGGTGTCGACACTGCCGCTGCTGGTGTCGACACCAAGTGTCGACACCACTGCGGCTGGTGTCGACACGAGGTGTCGACACTGCCGCTGCTGGTGTCGACACCAAGTGTCGACACCACGACTGGCCGGTGTCGACACCAAGTGTCGACACCAAGACTGGCCGGTGTTGACACAACGGTGTCGACACCCCGACTGGCTACAGGAGCCCAATCCAGCAAACGACCAAAAACGAGAACGAGGACTCTCTCTAGAGTACAACATCCATCGGCAATGGCAACTACTCGACCTAAACCGAACCAAAACTGTCCCTAATAGACACTATCCCTCAGGAAAACTGAGATTTTAATTGGAACTTTCTACACTAACCACGACATGATCGGGAACGAACCCTAGTGTACACCTAGGATCTAAGTAGGAAAGAGATAAGATTAAATCAAAAGAAAGACAAAGATCAACTTTGGCAAGGATGAGGGGACATCACTTGCCTCAATACCAGAAAAGCTAGGTCGGCGGCATCCCCCACTCTCGGATCTAGCCGCAGAGCACCAACTGAGGACCAGCAAGAATGCAGATCCAGGCGAGGGCAGTCCAGATCCACTCTCGAAATCGAATTTCGACCGCTAAATCTCCAGGAAATCGGCGTCCGAAGGCTAGGGTAGTCCGGCGGTTCTCTTCCTCTCGTACAGGCGGCGGCTTCTACCAAGCAGAGAAAAAGAGAAGAAACAAATAACCCAGCCCTAATTATAACCCAAGACTATATATATATCAATTTTAATAATAAACAATCAACATAATAATAATTATTTACACTCAATATCAAAACAACACGAGACCCGAAACATCTCGGAAAATGACGAAATTCACGTCGCAGCTAAAAACCCACGCTACGAACATAACTGCGAAGTCGAAATTAGCATTCGACGAACAAAACCCGGGATAACACCACCTGAAACCAAAACACAAGCATTCCCTAAGAGGCCCAGCTGAGTCATCAAACGGACTCCGGCTAGCTGGGGAATCTTGCTAACAGGCTACAAACAGGCTACACAGGGAACCCTAAGAGCTAAGACCACGCTCTACAACGGCAAAGAGCCGGAAATACGCCATCATAACGCCAGCCAAAGATCAAACAAAACACAGAAAAACCGGGGGCGTTATAGGGGTGTCCTGCTCTTTCCAGGAACGAAGGAGAGTGGACACCGGCACGCGGTTATCGTCCTTGTCCCATAAGAGAACCGGCTCGCCGGCATCATCATCGGTCAAAGGCCCCATGTTGTAATTGGGGTGAGAAGCGGGAGCCGGGCGACTAGAGGAGCCAGTCTCATCGGGAGGGAGCTTAGAAGGCTGAACATTGCTGGGGACAACTGGCTCTAACGAGACCGTCTCGCGGACAGGCGAGACGGGTAGTCGGGAAGGCGAGGGGGACGATAAAGATATGGGGGATAGGGATCCCGATGGCTCTTTCCTTTCTTTGACAGATCGTTTCTCCTTTTGGAAGGAGACAGACTTCGTCACCTTCTTCTTGGGGTTGTGCCGAGAAGTGCCCTCGTCCCCGGGCCTCTTTTTTGTGGTGGGAGTGAGCGTGTCCTTCACGGCCTCCGCCGCCATACTTGCTAAGGCGAGAGCCCGGTTACTTTGATAAGGGGGATGGACGGGGACGGTTCTTTCTCCTGGGTGAGATGACAGTCAGCAGATGACAAATTTACAAGGCTAAAGAGGGTGAACAGGAGCATACCTTCGCCAGGGAAGATGGCGGGAAGCGAGTCGAGGTCTCACCTAAGGTAGTTGACCTCGAAATTCTTCCCTGCAAAGAAGTCGCAGAGGTCCTTCTCGGCACCCCCACCTTGGGGGTCTCATAGTAACATTCGGCAGGAGATACCGGTGTGAGATGGATGCCTCCTAAATCTCCGCGGATGAAGACGAAGCGAGTCAGCCAGTGGTGGTTTTTATTCGGTGTCTCGCACACCATCAGGCCTTGGCCCGTGAAATAAGAGACGCCGTCACCTTTTGCGTGGTAGACGAACAACTTGCAAAAGGCTGTCAAGCTAAACTCGATGCACTCTCGCCGCAGGTAGCAGGAGAAAGTAATCAGCATGGAGATGGCGTTGGGGTTGAATTGGGCAGGGACAACCCCAAAGTACTTGAGAACCAACTTGACCTCTGGCCAAAGAGGAAGACGTAGCCCCGCCTCGAAGTGCGAGATGGGGAAGGCCAGCTCATTGGGGTAGAATGTGTTGATGCATTTGCCAACCTTGGGCGGGCAGGATAAGTAACCGTCAGCGAGATACTCGCTGGCGAAGCGAGCATATTCTTCCTCTGGCAGTCTGCCGAGAGGGAAGTCGTGGTCCATGAACCGCTTTCCGCAGCGGCTGCACCCCTGACCTTATTACACCTTCTTCTTTCCCATGGCAGGCGAGAAGACAATAAAAGGGAAGAGAACGTCTCAGAGAGAGCGGGACGCGAGATGAGTGAGGAAGAGGAGAGAGACGGGAGCTGCAACCAGAGAGACGGCTTAGAATAACAAAAGTAGAGGAATGCCTGGGTTTGAGATATTTATAAGGAATGAGGGAGAGAGGGAATTAAGTGGGAAAGTTAAGCGGTGGGAAATGAAGAGGCACCCTGACGCTTCGTCTCTCTCTCTCTTTCTCTCTCTCTCTCTCTTTCTCTCTCTCTTTAGAACCCAAGGGGCGGGGGCGCCGCAGCGGTCTTTTCGAGATAAAAGCCATCATTATTGAAAAAAGGGCCAATCAGTGTAATGATGAAAAACAGCATGAAATGACAGGTACAGTACCGAAAAAATAAAATATTTCATCCCACAGAGGGGGCATCTCGCCGAGAGGTTTTATACAATGCATCAGTAATTAAAAAGTTAAATCAACAGCGATAATATAGGACGGCCTGGAGAAGGCGAGACTGGCCCACGACAGCTTAGTTCCTGATCCATTTCCAGCGACCACCCTGACCTCCCGCCAAGGGAGGGCGGCCAGGAAGATGAAAAGCGCAAGCGGCGACCACGACGTGGCGCGCGAGACGAAGGTGTTCATCCATCTCGTTGAGGATGGCCTGGGGGTCCGTCCCGTCCATTACGCCGTCAGCTTCCCTCTCGGCAGCAAGGAGGTGGCACTCTGTCTCTAGCCAGTCCATACGGCGGTCAGAGGCTTGCTTCTCCAGCTCCATCTCGCGGATTATGTTCGTGTACTTCCAGAACATCCTAGCCGTCCTCCTCTTCAGCTCTAGAGTATCCATGCGATCGGACAAGTAGTCCTCGATCTCGTTAGGGCGTGGAAGGGGCGAGAGGGGAGGAGATGCGGGAGCGTCTTCAGTATCAGAATCAAATTGGATAGCTGCATAGAAGGCGAGAAATCATAAGCAAGGATGAGCTCGCATGGGTCGGAGAAAAGAAGGCGAATTGAAGGAAAAAAGCGAAAAGGGAAAACTCTTACTGGGTATGCGAGGGTTCCCCACAACCCGCGAGAGGTCTTATTTTCGGGAGAGAGGTAGGGAGGACGCCTCGGGCGAGTTAGTGCGCTGATGATCTTGGTTGATATTATCAGCAGGATTGGCGGGCACAGGTGAATCAACGAAACTTCCCTGAAAAAGTGTAGTCAGCAGGCGAGACTAAAGAAGGGAAAGAGTAATGAGATTACCTGCTTCTCTCCGGAAGAAGCGAAAGGGTTGTCTGTTGAAGGGGCAGAAGAGGTTGCGCCCACCGAGAGAGAGAGGCAGACGACTTTCATCTTTTTTAGGCGAGAGGATGGAGAGGTCAAGGGATGAATGCGCCCTAGGTCCGGGAATAGGGCGTCCGTGTTGGTTTTATTTCGCCTTCGCACCATCGCGAGGCGCTCGCGGAAGCTCTGGCTATGTGACATTCTGAAGGAAGAAGAAATGAAGGCTAAAGGGTCCCAAATAAAGACTGGGATCTCATATTTATAGGCCCCATAGGGGGGGGCACCAAATATTCTCATGAATGAGTCCTGACATCGCGAGCCGCGGTTGGACTTATCTTTCCGAGGTTAGGGCAACCTCGAAAAGAGCGGGGATTGTGTACAACCTTGGGCTCGCGAGAGGAGATCTAGCAAGCGAGAAAGGGGGACTGGCAAGATGAGAGGATGCCCACCTGCAAGAGGCGAGAGGTGGACAGCCCTCTAAAGTAGGCGAGACCTCTTAGTAGGCGAGACCTCCTAGGGGGCGAGATGGCCCACAGGGCGAGAGGCCGGCGAGACGGACAGGGCGGTCCTCTCGCCCGTCAGTTCCTTCCCCACTCGCCACATGTGAGAGGAGATGTCTTTACCTTTTTTACCCTAAAGGGGGATTTTACTTTTGTGCCCCAGGTAGTTTTCCATTTCTACCCCTGAGGGTCTGAGTATAGCTCTCCAAAACAGCGGAGTTTGGATGTTGGCAGACCCAGCCCAGGGTGTTTTGGTCATTTCAGGTTAATTCAAAAGTGATATTTGCAGATCGGATTAAGAGGCCTATAAATAGACCGATAAGATGCCTGAGAGGGTTGTTGAACCTTTCCACTATCTTCATCATAGGCACCTAGCTCTGCACTGGCTAGGGAGGGGAAGATCTTCAGTTCTTCCGGGAAAGAGGTGGGACCTCCGAGCTGAGCCCCCTCGATCTGTTTCAGGTCTCTGACTCTCGTTAGGAGGGTAGCGCAGGGAGATTACGTGTGGGCTGCATCCTGTTTCGAACTTTAGGAGGGACCAGAAAGCTGGTTCCAACAGAAAAGATCCTGTGTTAGATCTGAGTTTAATTTTTGTTAGATTTATATTCACAATATGGCACAGAACAAGGACTATGCAAGCAACAGACCTCAAGTATGCAATCTAAATAGGTTTGCCATCTGGAAGGCAAGAATTAAGTTACATATGAACTCTATTGATGAGGATATCTATAATTCCATCTTGACAGGTCCCCCTCAAGCCACTACCTCTACATCTACAACATCTTCAAGCATAAATGCAGTTCCACCACCTGAGTGGACTGAAACCCAGAAGAAAGCAAAGGTTGTTGATGCCAAGACAATGAACATTCTGGCCCAAACCATGTCAGATGACATCTTCCAAAAGGTGGCTGAATGCACATCAGCCAAAGCCATTTGGGATTCCCTTAATCAAATGGTGGCTGGATCTACTGATGAAAGAAAAGACAGAAAATCCAATCTCATATCACAATATGAGAACTTCAAGAAGGAGGATGCAGAATCAATTGCAGATATGTACAATAGGCTGAGCTCAATCATCAATGAGCTAAAGACCTTGGACAAGGACATCACACTCACTGAGGTGAATGACAAAATCCTCATGTGCTTCCCAAGCTCATGGGATTGAAGGATCTGGCCAATCAAGGAGGCCAGAAGCCTAAATAAGATTTCCATAGAATCTCTTTTAGGAAAGCTCAAATCTTATGAGAAGCTCATCAAATTCAGAGAAGCGGTTGAGCAGAGAACACCTCCACCTACAAGGAAGGGGCACAACATAGCTTTTAAAGCTATTGAAGAAGTTGAAGCCTCAACTGTGAATGAAGAGCTGATGAGTCTCTTTTCCAAGGGATTATATAAAATGGCAAGGAAGGATTTCAGAAGAAAGTCATCCAGGCAGGATGATAAGCCAAGGTATGAAAACATCCCCACTAAAGTAGTGGTTTGCTTTGGCTACAGGAAACCTGGACACTTCATCTCCGAGTGTCCAAAAAATCAAAAGAAGGAAAAGAGAAGAGAGAAGGACTCTAGAAGACAGCAAAGCAGAAGGCCTTCCTCCAGCAAATACAAGAAGAAGGAGAAAGGCTTTGTAGCTGAAAGCTGGAGTGAAACTGAGGATGAATCCACATCCTCCAGCTCCAATGAAGAAGAAGAAAAAGAGGCAAGGGCCAAAGAAGTATGCCTCATGGCCATTGATGCCTCCAAGAGTCATTCAGATGAAGAAGATTCTGACAGTGAAGGTGCTTCTGAATCAGATGTTGATCAGGTATTGTCCTCTTTTGATTATAGTTCTGATACTTTTAAAATTGAATTTAAAACAATGTGCATTGATTTAATAAATTCTGAAAAGGAAATCAAGGCACTTAGGGAAAAATTATCAAACTAGGAAAATATAATCTCTGAAAACATCAAGTTAAAAGAAGAACTAATATCAGCTAATAAACAAATTGACTCTTTAAAAACTGAACTATGTGAGGCCAAACAACTTGAGGAATCTCTCAATGGGAGAAGCCTTAAGCTGATGGACATTACAAGCGCAGTCAATGCCAGACTAAATGGCAAGCTGGGCTTGGGTGCATCATCAAGTTTGCCCCCCATTCTTAAGAAGAATATTTTATCAACCCTCATCAAATTTGTTTCTGCTAAGGGCAAAGAAATAATAAATCATAAACAAACTACAGAAGAAATGCCCAAATTAAAAGATCAAAAAAGCAGAAACCAGAAAACCCTAAATAAAAACAAAGTTCAGCAGATATTGTCGAACTTAGATCGACGCATTATGGCCAGTTCGTCGAACTCAAATCGATGAACGCTGAACGCAATCTTATATAATAATCATTCGTCTTACTGCGATCGACGAACTGTGTATGGTTCGTCGAGCAGAGATCGATGAACTTGGGGCACAGAAAATGAACTTGTTCACTCTCTAAGCAGAGATCGACGATCTTATCCCATTTCGTCGAACTCTGGTCGACGAACTCACAACAATTCGTCGAACCCAGTCAGACTTAACAAAAACTATAATTATAACACCAACTTAAATCAAACTAAGAAACCATTTAACCCTCTTGCTGATAGGATATTACCACCTAGAAGATATCACACCTTAGGATATAAAACACAACCTGAATTCTCTATGATATCTAGCTTGTCTTATCAACAATATAAAGGACCCAAGGTAACCTGGGTCAAGAACAACTAACTGTTTTCATTGCAGGGAAATGGCTGTCCAGTAATTAATCAAACATGGTACCTGGACAGTGGATGCTCCAAACACATGACTGGCAGCAAGGACAACGTAATTAACTACAAGTCCAAGCCGGGACCAAAGGTTATCTTTGGTGACTCAAAGTGTGGCCAATCTGAAGGCTATGGAGAAGTAAGGATTGGAGCAATCACATTCAAGAAGGTGACCTATGTAAGTGGACTCAAGCATAAACTCATCTCCATAAGCCAATTATTTGATGAAGGTTATCAGGTACACTTCAATTCAAGAACTTATATTATTTCTAATAAAGAAAAACAAAATGTTTTAATTGGAAATAGACAAGGAAACATTTATTTAGTTGATTACTATTCTGCCAATTCAGATATTTGTTTGCTTAATCTAGTTTACAATCAAAATGAATTATAGCATAAAAGGCTAGGACATGTTGTAAGACTCCCCCCTCCCGGATCCCAAAACACGGCACGAAGGGGGAGTCTTATGCCCGGAACAGCCGCCTTGCGGTAGCATTAGCACACGGGCTAACCTGTACCACAAGACGCCTATTCCGCCGGCTACAACAATATCAATATATCATGCCAACCCAACCAAATAAATAAACAGAAGAAGTCAAATCCACACTAAGTTATAATGTCCAAAACATCAATAAAGAGAAGCTAAAACATGCTTCTACAATATATCAGAGTACAGCTAATCTTTGCCCAAACGGGCTACATCAGAGTAAGCAAAACACTAACATCAGTAACAGACGGTATCGACGGCACCGTCACGTCAGGCCCTGTCTCCCTGGCCTGGCTGCCCTGCTGCGTAGTCTGCGGCTGCTCTACCTGCGGCGTGACCTCCTAAAAAGGAAGACGTAGCAACCGTTAGTCGAAACGACTAAGTGGTTTCACATCCGCTCCCCCGGCGACTCCTCGGCACCGGGCGGAGAAAAGGAACAAGAGTATAGTATCTATCAAGTATGCAAGTAAAGGAAAAACAAGCAGGTGGCAGTAGTGTAAGAGTATCAATGTATAACTAGCAGTTCTATAAAAGCTACCAATATGTAAACTAACCATTCTACAAGAGCCATCAAGTATAATAACAAGTGTAATAAAGCTACAGCAGGAAAGTAACTTAACTTATAAGGATGCCCATACAAACTTATAAGTTAAGGATCGGGTTACATAAAAGTAACTCATCGTATAGGAGTGCCCATACAAACTTATACGATGAGGATCTTGTTGTCCAATGTATGAAATGCTATGAATGTTATGCAATGACTCACCCATGCACTAGCTATGTCGACACAGACTATAGTTCCCACTTTTCGAGCAGGTAGCTAACCTCTCAGGCATCAGCCGCCGTGGCCAGGCGGTGACAGTAGAACGGGCACTTCTACTACTAGGCGGGTATCACACTACTTCACCTAGGCCTCCGTACGCCTCAACGCTAAGAACACAACAGCGGAGCCCATGCGTACTATGGCCCAGCGGGGTCTTGGGTAGATGTGCACCAAGAACACAGCCCGAACTGGCCTTGCGTGACCCGGAAGGGGCCTCGGAAGAAAGCACGAGGACACAGCCCAACCGTTCACATGGTCGGAGGGGCCTCGGGACATGAACACCGAGGACACAGCCCAAACCTGACCAAGTCTAACCGTCAACTCCCGTCGGTGTGACGACTGGCGAGCCCGTAGACCTGCCACACTATCCTTAACCCGGGATTACGACACCGCGTGTCGACTCACACCACATGCAAACACCACATCAACATATCATGGAAGGGGCCTCGGAAGTAAACACGAGGACACAGCCCAACCATCCATCCACACCTATCTCATCACAACAAAACAAGTGACGGTCAACACCGCACTTTCGTTCTTCCACAATACTACCCGTAGGGAGACGACGCTTTAAGTGTTGAACTAATAAATTTCATTTCACCAAATCAACATATCATGGCCATAGTTTAATCTTCTATATGTCATTCCATATGAACTCTACATAAGACTTATATGATGCGCATATGTTATAATCTATCAACATCTTATCAATTCGATTCGATTAAACATAAAGGAAACCATCCAAATCTCAAGACAACTTGCAATAATAAATCAGTTGTATGCATTCTAAATAATAAACACCATCATTCAAAGTTCTTCGGTGATTAGCATCAATTATTTAATCTTGACAGAATTCCACCGACTCTTGTTGCACTTCATATAAAACCAGAATTCTAAGTGTATCACTAATCTGGACAGCAATTTCGACTGGAGATTCCCGAGGCTACAGGAATCCGGTGAAGTCGTGTAACCCCTTGTTGGAAAGATCTTTTCATGATCTACAACTTTCATATTCAGGTCACAACCCAGATCTGACAATAACGTACTCGAAATCGGCTTCAAAGTTCACTGCGCACAGAACACAATTTCTGTGTACAGGAATTGCCGGACAGCAAACTCGATTTGGTTTTCCCGGGGCCACAGACATCACCTGAAGTCGTGCAACCACTCGTTGGAAAGGTATTTCCAAGGGCTACAACTTTCGTGTTTGGCAAAGCCCAGATCTGCACATATCCTACATAAAAAGGGCCTAGAAGATCGCTGCGCGCAGAATACAGATTCTGCGCGCATCTTAAAGGAAAATGAACGGCATCGGTTCGTCTTCCTCATCAAGGCGATCGTTCCTAAATTTTCCAGAAATATTCTCCTCCCTTATTCAACCTCAAAGGCCAAAACTCCTCACGAAACCATTCACCCATCATCGTATTGAAGAAAAGGGGAAGGGTTGAAGAGATGTAAAATCTAGGATTCAAATCCTAGCATGGCCAAACCTAGAATCTTCTCCTCTCCATCAAGTTCTCTTGAACCGATGTATCTCCTAAATACCTAAGATCTAGCACCAAGGGAGAGGGTAGGAAACTCACGTTGGCTCCAGCGGTACCACCATTTCCGGCCATGGATCGCGTAGTTCTCCTTGGCGGCATCTTCTCTTTCGCGGCGATGGCGGATCTCCTCCGGTAGAACTTGCTCCAGCGGTTTTCCTCTCACCAGGAACTCTCACAGGAAATAGGGAAAGAAAATGAGAGTGAAAAACGGCTAGGGTTTCTCTGCCCCTTATAAGCAAATGTGACACGGGTAGGGACACGGCCGTGTCCGTACCCGTGTCCTGCTTCTGCGAAACGGCCGTGGCGGTTTCCATGTCGGTTCAATGTTTGACACGGGTCGGGACACGCCCGTGTCCCAACACATGTTCACATGACACGGCCGTGTGCCTGGCCGTGTCATTGGCCGTGTGCATCTTCAGTTACATCTCGCTACTTCTCGTCGAGCCCAACTCGGCGCACACGGGTAGGGACACGGCCGTGTCACTACCCGTGTTCCCCACTCGACGATTCTCGACGACTCTCGACGATTTCGACACGGCTTGTCGAGCTCAACTCGATGCACACGGGTAGGGACACGGCCGTGTCACTACCCGTGTTCCCCACTCGACGATTCTCGACGACTCTCGACGATTTCGACACGGCTCGTCGAGCTCAACTCGATGCACACGGGTAGGGACACGGCCGTGTCACTACCCGTGTCATCTCTTCTCAGGACTTGAGTCAACCCTCCTGACTCAAAACACACACACTAGGGGCCTAGAGCGATTCGGGACGTTACAAATCCTATAAACAAAATAAAAGATTTCGTCCCCGAAATCAGGCTTAGGCTGTGTGGAGAAAAACTTAACAGGAAGTTTATCACATGTTTTTAAATAAGGTTACCTTGGGCAAACAACTCCGGGTAGCGTTGCTGCATCAGATCCATTGGCTCCCAAGTGTACTCCTCCTTCCCATGATTCAACCATAGCACCTTCACTAAGGGGACACTTTTGCGGCGTAATGTTCTTGTCTCGCTGTCAACAATCCGTACCGGCTCTAGTCGCACAGACCTATCTGACGCCACCGCACCATCAGTAGTGGGAATAAATTGGTCGGGCCGCAATAGTGCTTTTCGAAGCGACGATACGTGGAACACGTCGTGGAGATTTCTAGTTCTGGCGGTAACTCCAACCGATAGGCAACGGGCCAATTCTTTCCAATATAGTATAAGGCCCAACATACCTTGGGCTGAGCTTTTTCACTCCCCGCACCCGCGACACTCCATGCATCGGCCGAATCTTGAGAAACACTTTTTCGCCACTTGGAACTCCACCATCCGGTGCTTTTTATTGTAATATTTCGCCTGTCGACTTTGAGCCTCCAACATGCGATCCCGTATCAATCTGACCGCCGCATCAGTATCATCTATGTATTCGTTTCCCAATGCCTTCGGATCTTCATCTTGCACCCAAGACAAGGGAGTCCTACACCTTCTTCCGTAAAGGGCTTCATGGGGCGCCATACCGATGCTCGCTTGATGACTATTATTGTAGGAGAATTCCACCAGGGGCAAGAGTCTTTCCCACGGCTCTCCTCTGTCCAACACACATAACCTCAACAAATCCTCCAGCGTTCTGATGGTCCGCTCTGACTGCCCGTCAGTCTGTGGATGAAATGCGGTACTAAAAGTTAGGCGTGAGCCCAAGTACGCCTGTACCGCCTTCCATTCATTGGATGTAAACCGACCATCCCGATCCGAAACAATTGTCTTGGAACGCCATGATACCGTACAAATTGCTCCACAAAAAGGCGTACCAAAACATCCACGTGTGCTTCCTTCTTCATTGGAATGAACCGGGCCACCTTTGTCAGTCGATCCACAATAACCCACACCGAATCATTCCCGGAGCGGGAACGAGGTAACCCATGAACAAAGTCCATGGAGATATCCTCGAACTTCCATTCGGGGATGGGCAGCGACTGCAACAAACCACAGGGACTCCTGCATTCAGCCTTCACTCTTTGGCAAGCTTCGCAATGTGTAACATAGTAGCGAACATCCTTCTTCATTCCCGGCCAACACATGGTCTTCCGCAGTCCGGCGTACATCTTAGCAATACCCGGGTGCACTGAATATTGAGAGGAATGTGCCTCTCTCAATATATCCTCCCGAATTTTGCCGCCCTTGGGAATATAAAGTCGGCCACGAAATAAACGAGGCCGTCTTTGAGTGTGTACTCATCGGTGGTCCTATCTTCAATTGCCTTGATTGCCGGGGCCAAGGACGCATCCTGATGGGCCCGCGAACAGACTCTTACTGTGGTTGGTTCGTTGAGTCGATCGCCGCGGGCTTGCTCGGGTAGGCAAGTGCACCTATCGCAAGTAGTACTCGATATTCGGGGGAATACCGAGGTCGTATTGTTCTCGGGGTCGCGTTGACTATTCTTACTCCTCCGGGAGGACTATTATTTTACTGAAAATAAGGTGGATTTTTTTACTTAATAAAAGGCGAAAAAGCAAAGGAGCGAAAAAAACGGTTTAGAAAATATTCGATGAAGGGTTAACGCTCGGCATCGAATCGGATTAAGACTAAAATAATTTTTAATAATAAAAAGACTTAGTTTTCAAATTAATAATAAGACAACTTGGCCGTGGAGGTTCCACAAATGTGAGCTCACCTAGCTATAGGATATCGCTCACCTAAACGTTAAGACTATTCGACCCCCGAACGTTAGTCCGACGAAGGATTCCTCTTAACGCCCGCTTTACGCTAAGAACCCCGCTATTGGGTGGGGAACCCAATCCGGTAGAATTACGCTAGTCCTCTCTCGAGGGTATGCACGCAACTCTAGTTACCCAGGGGTGATCGGTCCATATGCACGGCCTCTCGGCTAGCTAGCATATGGACTACGGAAATAGGGCCCACACATCGATTATGTGGTCCTACGCGTCGTAAACCCGGGGTAAACCCTAAGTGCTTAAATTAAAATGAAAATGAGAGCTTTAATTATTATAAATCATTTTAAATGTCCCAATGCTCTTCGATGCCGAGGCTAATAGCGATTAGCCACACATCAGTATGGGGACGGCTTATAATTTAGTGAGGCGCGAGTTCGAAATTAAATGCTACACGATTATAGAAAGGGACAAAAGAAAAATAACAATATTTAGAGAGCTAAAAAGTTAACTAAACGAGAACTCACGCACACTCCAAATTATAAATAAAAAAGAACTAAGTTACACATGAAAGAAAATTTGCATAATTCAATTTTGCGAGTCCCACTCAAACGAGTGGGGGCGGTAAATAAAGGCTGAAAATTGCAAGTCCTACTCAAACGAGTAGGACTGAAATGAAAGCGAGTCCTACTCAAATGAGTAGGAGAAAATAAATGCGATTACAGGGCTAAAAAGTCCGGCCATTTAACTCAAGTGAGTAGGCGGAAAAAAAATAAAGAAAGTAAAATTACAAGTCCTACTCAAACGAGTAGGACTGAAAATGAAAACGATGCGCCATTAACTCTTAACGAGTAGGCGGAAATAAATGCACACGAACACACACACTCCAAATGAAATTCAAGAAAGCAATAAAACTATACACCTACACTCACACACTCTACATAATTTGAATAAAGCATTAAAAAAAAGCAATTAAAAAGAAAGCATGAAATTATACACCTACACTCACACACTCTACACAATTTAAATCAAAGCATAAAAATTATACACCTACACTCACACACACTTCATGAAAAATCAAAGTTACTAAAATTAAAATTTAACTATTTCAAGCATAGGTTTTGCCAAAAACAAATAAAAGAAGAAATTAAAATTTTAGAAGACAAAAGTTTTTCAAAACAAATTAAAAAACCAAAGTTTTTGGAAAATAAAAATTTCAACATTTTCATTCCTAGGATTTCATAAAGAGAGCTAAAAAAGTTGAAATAAAGTGAAAGAAGGAAAAAGTTTTCATTCCAAAATGAAGCTAAGTAAAAAAAAAAAAAAAAAAGAAACTTTAACTCTTTTACACACTCATAAGAGTGAAGATGTTGAAGAAGACAAGAAAAAGGAAAACTAATTCATCATTTCATGAGTTTCTAACAAAACCTATTTTGAAAAATCAAAGGCATATAAAGAGGAAAAAACATAACATTCCTAAGCATGAAAACAAGTAAAAAAACATGTAAAGTAAGCAAATTACACTCATACACACACACACACTTTTCATAAATGAAGAACAAGTGAAGAACAAAGAATAAAAAGGGAAAGAGGTGAGCCATCCAAATGAACTTTTCATGCCAAATAAAGAGAGAAAATCTAACATTTTTATTAAAATTTTCAAGCTATTACAAAGCTAAAAGATAAAGCAAAACAAAACATGAAATAAAAAGGGAGAAATCTCCTTACATAGTACTAGTATCCACGGATTAAGCCCACAAAAGACACTAACTGGCCCAAAAATCTGAACCCTTGGACCTTACAGAACTGGGCTATTTATAGGAAAAAATTTCTAAGTACACGCCCTCGGTCACGGGCGTGACATGGGGGCGTGACAGTACTATTCATGAAGGCGGCTGGCGATTGGACAGCAAAGTTGACTTCGGGCTGAGTTCGCAGCAGTCACGCCCCAGGTCACGGGCGTGACCTAGGGCGTGTCGGGGAGGTAGAACCGGGCGCGGGTTGCGTCAAATGTCCTCGGCAGCGTCTTGTCGGGCCAGCTGGAAAGGTCACGCCCCATGTCACGGGCGTGACTATGGGCGTGACAGTCGGGGTCGACACTCGACGAATGTCGAGCGGAAAGTGTCGAGTCGAAATCGTTGAGCTGAAATTGGGTCACGCCCCAGGTCACGGCGTGACAACTGGGCGTGACAGTTGGTGTCGACACTCGACGATCGTCGAGTGGAATTCGTCGAGAGGAGCGGACACGGGCTTGGGTCACGCCCCGTGTCGGGTGACACGGGCGTGTCGCCAGGCGTGTCGAGCTTGAACTTCAGAAATTTTCCGATTTCACGGGAAATGCGCAGTCACGGCCCGGTCACGGGCGTGACCCATGTGTCACGGGCGTGTACATCCCAATTTTTGGCAGATTTTGGAATTTTTCTGAAAATCAAAATAAAACAAGTTAGGAGAAAATTTACAAGAATAGGAACATTTTATTGAACAAAAATAAGTAAAAACGACGAAAATAAATGAAAATGACTAAATTAATGTGCATAAAAAATACGCATATTTACAGTTCATCAAATACCCCATACTTAGGCTTTTGCTATTCCAGAGCAAAAGTTTGAGGTGAATCTATAAGGAATAAAAAAAAACTCTAAGTTTTGGCTATCGCTTAATTAATTATAAGAGAGATCAAAATAAATATACGGGGTGTAAGAGTTAAGTCCTAAAATTATGTAGATGATTTAAATAGCGCAAAAGTTTTGGCCAAAAGACTTCTTGATGTAATCAAATAGAAGGCAACATTTGTAATGGTTAGGTTAACGAAAATAGTTTGGAATTATAAGAATTCTAGCTTATACGAGTGCTACCAGAAATAATACAATTTACTAATTATGCTCTCAAAAAGATTTTTGAATTAATTCTAGAATCGTGTAATTGGCTAAGGGGGTAGTGTGGTTTATGAAGAGGGTTTTGATATTTGAGGTGAGGTAAGTTTTTTCTCGAACCTCCATTTTTTTTTCTTTTGGATTATTAGGAAAACGAAATCTTATTTTCCTAATATGATTTTTGTTTTTCAACTTCATAAAAAAAAATTAACCCAATGTATATTTGTAGGAGTAATGAATTTTATCCTCTTACTCCCTATATAATCTTTTAAACTTATGGGTGCCTATGTTTACGGAACGAAATCTTGTTCCCATGACATAAGATCTTGTAAGGATAAAATTTTTCATGCCAAGTAGGTCATGAAAAGTGAGGGGAGAAAGGAAAACTAGATTGTAATCCTAAAAATTTTGAGAGCAACCTTAATAATTTGACGTTCCAATGTTTTCAGAAAGCTAAAAGTAAGTATAATTGAATTCTATAGTCGTTATTTCCTAACATAATATACGTGCTCCTATTAATGAAAAATTAGAAGTAGTGCCTAAAACGAGTCCGCTAGTTTTAACAAAGCATAAAAAATTCTTTAAAACTTAACCCCGGCTATTTAAATGTTTCAATCGATAATTAACAAACGGGTAGTAAACAGAGAATTAATAGTATTCACATATAAATAAACTTAAAATAGAATTTTTGGATAGCAGAAAAGTTAAGTATGGAATATTTAATTTATTTGTTGCAAAACATTTTTTTGTTTTTTATAGTTTTTGTTATCATTTTTTTTGTTTGTTTTTCATTTATTATCTTTTTTTGTGTTTTTGTTTTTCTCAAATTTTTTTTGTATGTTTTTTTGTATTATAAATCATTTCATAATATGTACAAAAATAAGGGAGAAAAAGAAAAAAAGTTTGTACAAGAAGGAGAGAGAAAAGAGTATGTACGAAAAAATATGTACAAAGTGAAAATAAAAAATTTTTGTTGTTTTTGAGTTTTTTTTGAAAAAGAAAGAGAAGAAAACAAAAATTTTTTTGGAAATTTTTTTTTTCATTTAAAATTTTGTTTTTGTTTTATTTTAAGATGTTTTTTAATTTTTTTGGTTTTTGTTTTGTTGTTATATGTATTTTTTTGTATTTTCTTTTTGTTTTGAGATGCAGAAAAATTGAAGTGCAGAAAGTAAAGCACGAAAATACCCCCATACTTAAGTCCAACATTGTCCCCAATATTGTATCGTAAGTATGCGGAACAGAAAAGAAAGACAATATGTACAAAGAAAGGAAAAGGAAGGGGGTAGAAGCTTCCCTGAAACGCGGTGGGAGGCCGATCAGAAACCCTGCGTTTATTAGAAAAAAATAACAAAGATAATAGGAAAGAGCGAAAAAGATAAGTGAGGGGTGCCTCCCAGGAGCGCTTTGTTTATAGTCGTGTAGCTTGACTATTTTGGCGGGTTATAATGTGGAGGAAAGTTATGGTTTCGCTAAAACCGATCACTGGGTCGCCCGCGATGTAAGACTTTAACCGATGACCGTTTACTTTAAAAAGCCTTTGTCCGGGTGGGAGACGAGTACGGTTCCATAAGGAAAAACTTCTTCAACTAAGAAGGGACCGGACCATCTAGATTTTAATTTACCTGGAAAAAGCCTAAGGCGTGAATTGTAAAGAAGGACAAGATCGCCCGGAGAAAATAATTTTTGGGACTTGATTTTTCGATCGTGATATAACTTAGAGCGCTCCTTATAGAATTTATTGCTCTCGTAAGCGTTCGCACGCCATTCATCGAGCTCGTTTAGTTGCAGTTTTCTATTCTGAGCGGCTAAGTTGGAGTCGAGGTTTAAGAGTTTTAAAGCCCAAAGGGCGCGATGTTCTAATTCTACGGGTAAATGGCACGCTTTGCCGTAGACTAACCGGAACGGCGTACATCCAATAGCGGTTTTGTATGCCGTCCGATACGCCCACAACGCATCGTCGAGTTTAACGGACCATCTTTCCTATTTAGCGAAACGGTTTTTTCCAAAATTCGCTTAATCTCTCGATTTACTACCTCGACTTGGCCACTTGTTTGTGGGTGGTAGGGGGTGGCAAGCTTGTGCGTGACTCCGTATTTAGCTAACGTCTTAGCCATAAGAGCGTTACAGAAATGCGTTCCCCTATCACTAACAATTGCGCGAGGCGTGCCGAAGCGAGAAAATAATTTTTTAAGAAATGTAACGACGACTCGCGCATCGTTTGGTGGGGAGAGCTTGCGCTTCCGCCACCTCGATACGTAGTCGACCGCCACTAAAATATACATATTTTTGAAAGACGGAGGTAGGGGGCCAACAAAATCTATGCCCCACAAATCGAAGACTTCGCATTCTAAAAACATGTTTTGGGGCATCTCGTCGCGACGAGAGATGTTACCCGACCGCTGACAGCTATCGCATGTGCGCACAAAATTATGCGCGTCTTTGAAGAGAGTGGGCCAAAAGTAGCCCGCCTCTAGCGCCTTCCGAGCGGTCCGGTTGGCTTGATAATGCCCACCGGCTGGACCCTCGTGGCAGTGCTTAAGAATTTGCAAGCACTCCAGACCCGCAACGCATCTTCGGACCGCTTGGTCCGCGCAGATACGAAAAAGAAATGGGTCCTCCCAAAAGAAATTTTTCAAGTCAGAAAAGAATTTCTTCTTTTGGTGACCGGAAAATTCTTTTGGAAGGACCCGCGCTACTAAAAAATTTGCAAAATCTGCGAACCAAGGCGAAGATGACGAAGATTTATTAATGGCAAGAAGGCGTTCCTCGGGGAATCTGTCATTTATTTCAGATTCGACGAGCGCTTCCGCACCCGGATTTTCTAAACGGGAGAGGTGGTCGGCCGCTAGATTTTCCGCTCCCCGCTTATCTCGGATCTCCAAATCAAACTCTTGTAGGAGGAGAATCCATCGAAGAAGGCGGGGCTTCGCATCATTTTTAGCTAATAAATATTTAAGCGCGGAGTGATCGTAAAAACGATAACTTTAGATAGCGTTATATACGAGCGAAACTTATCGAAAGCGAAAACGACGGCTAAGAGTTCCTTTTCCGTTGTCGTGTAATTTACTTGTGCGGAAGTGAGCGTCTTGCTAGCGTAATAAATAAGATGAAAATGTTTTTCTACGCGTTGGCCAAGAACGGCACCTAAGGCAATATCACTAGCGTCGCACATTATTTCGAACGGAAGGGACCAATTAGGGGCCACTAATATTGGTGAAGAGATAAGTTTTTGTTTTATTAAATTAAAGGCGGACTCGCATTCGCTACTAAAGATGAAGCGTGATTCCTTTTCCAAGAGGTGAGTTAGCGGCTTTGTTATTTTTGAAAAATCTTGAATAAAGCGTCGATAAAAGCCCGCATGGCCTAAGAAACTCCTAATAGATTTTACGTTTGTTGGATGCGGAAGTTTTTCTATAATTTCTATCTTGGCCTTATCCACCTCTATCCCCTTAGACGAAATCATATGGCCGAGGACCAAACCTCCTCGAACCATAAAGTTGCATTTTTCCCAATTTAGAACAAGGCTTGTGTCCTCGCACCGTTGAAGGACACGATCTAAATTATGAAGGCAATCGGGAAAAGAGCGTCCGAAAACAGAAAAGTCATCCATAAAGACTTCCATAATGTCTTCTACTAGCTCGCCAAAGATTGCTAGCATACATCTTTGGAATGTAGCTGGCGCGTTGCAGAGGCCAAATGGCATTCTTCGATATGCGAAGGTGCCGAACGGGCAAGTAAAAGTTGTTTTCTCTTGATCATCGGGGGAAATGGGGATTTGGAAAAACCCCGATAAACCATCAAGAAAACAATAATACGGATGACCGGATAAACGCTCTAAATCTGGTCTAGAAATGGCAGAGGGAAATGGTCCTTGCGGGTGGCGTCGTTAAGTTTCCTATAGTCGATGCACACTCGCCAACCCGTAATAGTACGAGTTGGGACAAGCTCGTTATGCTCATTCGCCACTACGGTAAGACCGCCCTTCTTGGGCACGACATGCACGGGACTAACCCATGCACTGTCCGAAATAGGGTAGATAATCCCCGCATCTAATAACTTAATGATTTCGGCTTTAACGACGTCTTTCATGTTTGGGTTAAGACGACGCTGCGGCTGAATCGTTTTGCGGCAATTATCGTTTAGGAAAATCTTATGGGTGCAAAAGGAGGGGCTAATCCCCTTTAGGTCAGAGATTTGCCACGCAATTGCGTGGCGATGTTTAAATAAAACTTCCAATAAATCGGAAGTCTCCGAATCACTCAAGTCCGAAGAAATGATAACGGGGAGCGTATCACCTTTCCCAAAAAAGCGTACTTGAGCGAGGCGGGTAAGGGTTTGAGGTCTAGGATGGCGGTTCTTCTAGGGAGGTTTTAATTCCTATGTCTTTCTTACCAATTGGTTCGAAAGGCAAGTCTATAGACGTATCCTCATCGCAGTTAAAATTTTCGAGCGCATAAATATCGTCATTTAAAAATACGGACTCGAAAATGGGAGAAGAACGATCTCCGAAAAAAGTATTTAAAGAATAGCAGAAATCGTCGCTCGATGACAAATTGTCCATCGAGGGATTAATAGAGAAAGTAACCTGGTCATCGCCTACTCGGAGGAGAAGGCTACCATTACTAACATCTATTAGTGCGCGGGAGGTGGCGAGAAAAGGGCGACTGAGTATTATTGGTACCTCGGCGTCCTCCTCGATATCTAAGATGACGAAGTCTACCGGGAAGGTAAAACTTGTCGACTCGGACAAGGACGTCCTCCACTACCCCGATAGGGAACTTAACCGAGCGATCCGCTATTGGATGCGCATATTCGTAGGACTAGGAGTACCCAAACCTAAACGCGAAAAGAGCGAGAACGGCATCAGATTAATGCTAGCCCCTAAATCAGCTAAGGCGTACTTTACTAATATATCGCCAAAAAGGCACGGGATGGAAAACCGTCCGGTCGTTTTGTTATGCGGGCAATTTATTAGTAAGGCCGCCGAGCAACAGCGTTGAGAGATACATGCGAAATATCCTCTAATTTGCGTTTATTAGAAAGTAGTTCTTTTAAAAAATTTCGCATATTTGGGCATTTGCGAGATAGCCTCGCAAAAAGGAACATTAATGTGAATTTGTTTAAAAGGAACTCACGCACACTCCAAATTATAAATAAAAAAGGAACTAAGTTACACATGAAAGAAAATTTGCATAATTCAATTTGCGAGTCCCACTCAAACGAGTTGGGGCGGTAAATAAAGGCTGAAAAATTGCAAGTCCTACTCAAACGAGTAGGACTGAAATGAAAGCGAGTCCTACTCAAATGAGTAGGAGAAAATAAATGCGATTACAGGGCTAAAAAGTCCGGCCATTTAACTCAAAGTGAGTAGGCGGAAAAAAAATAAAGAAAGTAAAATTACAAGTCCTACTCAAACGAGTAGGACTGAAAATGAAAACGATGCGCCATTTAACTCTTAACGAGTAGGCGGAAATAAATGCACACGAACACACACACTCCAAATTAAATTCAAGAAAGCAATAAAACTATACACCTACACTCACACACTCTACATAATTTGAATAAAGCATTAAAAAAAAGCAATTAAAAAGAAAGCATGAAAATTATACACCTACACTCACACACTCTACACAATTAAATCAAAGCATAAAAATTATACACCTACACTCACACACACTTCATGAAAAATCAAAGTTACCTAAAATTAAAATTTTAACTATTTCAAGCATAGGTTTTGCCAAAAACAAATAAAAAGAAGAAATTAAAATTTTAGAAGACAAAAGTTTTTCAAAACAAATTAAAAAACCAAAGTTTTTGGAAAATAAAAATTTCAACATTTTCATTCCTAGGATTTCATAAAAGAGCTAAAAAAGTTGAAATAAAAGTGAAAGAAGGAAAAAAGTTTTCATTCCAAAATGAAGCTAAGTAAAAAAAAAAAAAGGAAACTTTAACTCTTTACACACTCATAAGAGTGAAGATGTGAAGAAGACAAGAAAAAAAGGAAAACCTAATTCATCATTTCATGAGTTTCTAACAAAATCTATTTTGAAAAATCAAAGGCATATAAAGAGGAAAAACATAACATCCTAAGCATGAAAACAAGTAAAAAAAACATGTAAAGTAAGCAAATTACACTCATACACACACACACACTTTTCATAAATGAAGAACAAGTGAAGAACAAAGAATAAAAAGGGAAAGAGGTGAGCCATCCAAATGAACTTTTCATGCCAAATAAAGAGAGAAAATCTAACATTTTTATTAAAATTTTCAAGCTATTACAAAGCTAAAAGATAAAGCAAAACAAAACATGAAAATAAAAAGGGAGAATCTCCTTACATAGCACTAGTATCCACGGATTAAGCCCACAAAAAGACACTAACTTGGCCCAAAAATCTGAACCCTTGGACCTTACAGAACTGGGCTATTTATAGGAAAAAATTTCTAAGTACACGCCCTCGGTCACGGGCGTGACATGGGGCGTGACAGTACTATTCATGAAGACGGCTGGCGATTGGACAGCAAAGTTGACTTCGGGCTGAGTTCGCAGCAGTCACGCCCCAGGTCACGCCGGCGTGACCTAGGGCGTGTCGGGGAGGTAGAACCGGGCGCGGGTTGCGTCAAATGTCCTCGGCAGCGTCTTGTCGGGCCAGCTGGAAAGGTCACGCCCCATGTCACGGGCGTGACTATGGGCGTGACAGTCGGGGTCGACACTCGACGAATGTCGAGCGGAAAGTGTCGAGTCGAAATCGTTGAGCTGAAATTGGGTCACGCCCCAAGGTCACGGGCGTGACACTGGGCGTGACAGTTGGTGTCGACACTCGACGATCGTCGAGTGGAATTCGTCGAGAGGAGCGGACACGGGCTTGGGTCACGCCCGTGTCGGGTGACACGGGCGTGTCGCCAGGCGTGTCGAGCTTGAACTTCAGAAATTTTCCGATTTCACGGGAAATGCGCAGTCACGGCCCGGTCACGGGCGTGACCCATGTGTCACGGGCGTGTACTTCCCAATTTTTGGCAGATTTTGGAATTTTTCTGAAAATCAAAATAAAACAAGTTAGGAGAAAATTTATAAGAATAGGAACATTTTATTGAACAAAAATAAGTAAAAACGACGAAAATAAATGAAAATGACTAAATTAATGTGCATAAAAAATACGCATATTTACAGTTCATCACATCCATTCCTTGCTCCACCCGTATCCGGTCTCGGATATCACAAACTATGCTCATGTTGGCCAAATACTCCGCATATTCCGCCGAAGGATCCTTGAATATAGAGTAATTTCCATCTCTCGATCATCCGAGCCAACTCCATACTCATCAGCCGAGACTCTGGGCTAGAGCCTGGCACTTTTCTACTCAAGGCATCGGCTACGAGTTCGCTTTCCCGGGGTGGTAGTTCATGGTGAACTCATAGTCGCATAGAAATTCCAACCACCGCCGTTGTCTCAGGTTCAACTCCTTCTGAGTGTGAACATACTTCAAGTTTTTGTGATCGGAAAAGATCTCGCAGTGGACGCCATATAAATAATGCCTCCAGACCTTCAAAGCGAACACCACTGCTCCTAACTCCAAATCATGAACCGGGTAATTGATTTCATGTTTCTTTAACTGCCTTGAAGCATAAGCGATCACATGCCTGTGCTGCATCAGCACCGCTCCCATCCCTTGATATGATGCGTCTGTGTAAACCTGAAATCCTTCCTTCCCAGACGGAAGTGCAAGGATGGGGCGGAGGTAAGCCTATCCTTCAACTCTTGAAATGCTGCTTCACATTTAGGTGTCCACTCAAATGGCACACCCTCTTCGTCAAGGAGGTAAGAGGAAGGGCAATCTTGGAGAATCCTTTCACGAACTTGCGGTAGTAGCCAGCAAGTCCAAGAAAGCTTCGTACATCGGCCGCCGACTTCAAGGGCGACCACTCCTTCACGACCCGCACCTTAGCTGGGTCCACAGCTAATCCTGCCCCACTGATCACATGCCCCAAGAAGGCAACCTCCTTAAGCCAGAATTCACACATGCTAAACTTGGCATACAAGGCGTGCTCCTTTAATTTCTTCAAAACTAAGGTCAGGTGCTCGACATGCTCCACCTCCGTCTTTGAGTAGACCAAGATGTCGTCGATGAAAACAATGACGAAGATGTCCAGATATGGTTCAAACACCTTATCATCAGGCTCATGAAGGCCGAAGGTGCATTTGTGAGCCCAAACGGCATCACTGTGAACTCATACAAACCATATCTCGAACTGAAGGCTGTTTTCTGAATATCCCCCTCTTGTATCCTCAACTGATAGTATCCAGAGCGCAAGTCTAGTTTAGAGAACCAGTGTGCTCCCACTAATTGATCGAACAACTCGTCGATCCGAGGTAGTGGATAAGTGTTCCGCACCGTTAATCGATTGAGTTCCCGATAATCTATGCACAATCGCAGGGTTCCATCCTTCTTCTTCACGAACAGCACCGGGGCACCCCATGGTGATGAACTGGGGCGAACGAACCCTGAATCTACTAGTTCTTGAAATTGAACTCTAAACTCCGCGAGTTCTTTCGGGGCCATTCTGTACGGGGCCTTAGATACAGGCTTGGCACCTGGTACTAAATTAATCTGAAAATCGACCTCTCTATGCGGTGGTAATCCTGGTAGCTTCTCAGGAAATACCTCGGGAAAATCCCGCACAAACCCGTACATCCTTTAATTCCAACGCTTCCTCCTTCAACTCGAACCAGATCATGAAGACCTCGTCCCCCTTCATATGAGCTTTTACAACCTGGACGGAAGATAACATCATGCGAGGAGCGAAGCCAATACCTTGGAAGATGACGTCAGAGTCTCCATGTCTCAAATAGATCCGCTTCTCCGCGCAGTCGATCCTTGCAAAGTGCCAATCGAGCCATGCCATGCCCAAAATGATGTCAAACTCCGGCATTCTCAGAACCGTGGCCGGTGTATCAAAGGCCTTCCCATCAATAAATAACTCAAACTCGCACTTGGCGGTCGCGATCATCTCCGAGCCATCCGGAAGGCGTACACGTCGGGCTATTCCCGTGAAGTACTGAACATCCCCCATGTCTTTTATGAAATCCTCGGACACAAAAGAGTGTGAGGCACCGGTATCGAACAGCGCATAGGCCGTCTTCCCGCCAATACTCACGGTGCCTAAGTGCCAACGACCAAAACTTATTGCTAGTGTCTAATAAGTTCTAAGCAACTCATGTTAAACCATGCAAGTATGTAAACTAATTAAATCATACCTGCAATCACATCTTGTGGGTTCCGTTCCTGCGCCATATCAAGCGCGTACACTTGATCCCGGACCGGTCCGGGGTTTCCTCTTGGCGGTCCTCGTCCTCGACCACGCATATATCCCCGTCCTCGTGGAGCTGGTGGAGGGAGAGCAGGAGGGAGAGCAAGAGGGGCGTTCCCATATAGCTGCGGGCAGAAACGCCGGATGTGGCCTGGCTGGTTGCATTCGAAGCACACCAGACGACGACGCCCTTCAGGTTGTTGAAATCGCTGAGGCTGTGGGGGTGGAGGCAACGCAGGCGGCTGCGGAACTGGATGCTCCACCCTATAGTTTCGGTGGACACGCCCTCCACCTCTTGATAACCTCTTCCTCCTCTGAAGTCCCGTCTCCTTCTATTACTTTGGCCGGCTTCCATCACGTCCTCCGCAGGCCTCTTACTACATCCCAGGTGGTCCGCCTCCAATCTTTTCGCCATATCAATGATCTCCGCCAAGCTACCATCCGCTATAAACAAAAGGGACTGCCTTAGGGGATCTCGCAGCCCTTTATAGAAGCGCTTGGCATAACCTCTGTCATCCAACTCATAAGAATCCGCAAACCTTGCGAGATGCTGGAATTCCGCTGGTATTCTGTAACCGACTTTGATCCCTGCTTTAGTAGAATGAACCTCTGCTCAAGCTCATCTCGGGCCGATGTAGGGATAAGTGCTCCAAGAAAACACCCCGAGAATTCACTCCAACTTATCTCTGTGTAGATCCGGCCTTGGAAGGTAGAGCCCATGAGGGACTTCCACCACCTCTTCGCATGTAAGTCCAAGACGGACACTGCCAATGTCACTGCCATGTTGGCCGGGCAACGGATACCAGCCAGCAACTCTTCTATCGTGTCTAGCCATTCTTCTGTACGTACGGCTGACTCCGTCCCAAGGTAGACGGGAGGGGAGAGAGCCCGGAAGGTGCTCAGCCAGTTGGAGCTCGGGGCTTGTTGTTGCACCGAAGCCTGCTGTGCCTTAAAAGCATCAAGAATGGCGGTAAGCGTTTGCCCCAACTCAGACTGTTGGAACTGAGTGGGTATGGGAGGGGTAGGAGTACCCCCCATCGGCTCAACATGCAGTGGAACCTACACGTACACGACAAATTTGTGGTCAGGTTGGCTAAACTTAAGGTCAAAGTTGGACAAACTTAATGTGAATTACATATGGGCACACCACTGCTTCCGCGAAGTCAGTTTGTCCCCAAACTGACTAACCAAACGGGGGTGGCACCATTGTTGAATGACTTCGTAGTTGAGGATCGTGGCAAACTGATACCATTTGTAAGACCCCTCCTCCCGGATCCCAAAACACGGCACGAAGGGGGAGTCTTATGCCCGGAACAGCCGCCTTGCGGTAGCATTAGCACACGGGCTAACCTGTACCACAAGACGCCTATTCCGCCGGCTACAACAATATCAATATATCATGCCAACCCAACCAAATAAATAAACAGAAGAAGTCAAATCCACACTAAGTTATAATGTCCAAAACATCAATAAAGAGAAGCTAAAACATGCTTCTACAATATATCAGAGTACAGCTAATCTTTGCCCAAACGGGCTACATCAGAGTAAGCAAAACACTAACATCAGTAACAGACGGTATCGACGGCACCGTCACGTCAGGCCCTGTCTCCTGGCCTGGCTGCCCTGCTGCGTAGTCTGCGGCTGCTCTACCTGCGGCGTGACCTCCTAAAAAGGAAGACGTAGCAACCGTTAGTCGAAACGACTAAGTGGTTTCACATCCGCTCCCCCGGCGACTCCTCGGCACCGGCGGAGAAAAGGAACAAGAGTATAGTATCTATCAAGTATGCAAGTAAAGGAAAAACAAGCAGGTGGCAGTAGTGTAAGAGTATCAATGTATAACTAGCAGTTCTATAAAAGCTACCAATATGTAAACTAACCATTCTACAAGAGCCATCAAGGTATAATAACAAGTGTAATAAAGCTACAGCAGGAACGTAACTTAACTTATAAGGATGCCCATACAAACTTATAAGTTAAGGATCGGGTTACATAAAAGTAACTCATCGTATAGGAGTGCCCATACAAACTTATACGATGAGGATCTTGTTGTGCAATGTATGAAATGCTATGAATGCTATGCAATGACTCACCCATGCACTAGCTATGTCGACACAGACTATAGTTCCCACTTTTCGAGCAGGTAGCTAACCTCTCAGGCATCAGCCGCCGTGGCCAGGCGGTGACAGTAGAACGGGCACTTCTACTACTAGGCGGGTATCATACTACTTCACCTAGGCCTCCGTACGCCTCAACGCTAAGAACACAACAGCGGAGCCCATGCGTACTATGGCCCAGCGGGGTCTTGGGTAGATGTGCACCAAGAACACAGCCCGAACTGGCCTTGCGTGACCGGAAGGGGCCTCGGAAGAAAGCACGAGGACACAGCCCAACCGTTCACATGGTCGGAGGGGCCTCGGACATGAACACCGAGGACACAGCCCAAAACGACCAAGTCTAACCGTCAACTCCCGTCGGTGTGACGACTGGCGAGCCCGTAGACCTGCCACACTATCCTTAACCCGGGATTACGACACCGCGTGTCGACTCACACCACATGCAAACACCACATCAACATATCATGGAAGGGCCTCGGAAGTAAACACGAGGACACAGCCCAACCATCCATCCACACCTATCTCATCACAACAAAACAAGTGACGGTCAACACCGCACTTTCGTTCTTCCACAATACTACCCGTAGGGAGACGACGCTTTAAGTGTTGAACTAATAAATTTCATTTCACCAAATCAACATATCATGGCCATAGTTTAATCTTCTATATGTCATTCCATATGAACTCTACATAAGACTTATATGATGCGCATATGTTATAATCTATCAACATCTTATCAATTCGATTCGATTAAACATAAAGGAAACCATCCAAATCTCAAGACAACTTGCAATAATAAATCAGTTGTATGCATTCTAAATAATAAACACCATCATTCAAAGTTATTCGGTGATTAGCATCAATTATTTAATCTTGACAGAATTCCACCGACTCTTGTTGCACTTCATATAAAACCAGAATTCTAAGTGTATCACTAATCTGGACAGCAATTTCGACCGGAGATTCCCGAGGCTACAGGAATCCGGTGAAGTCGTGTAACCCCTTGTTGGAAAGATCTTTTCATGATCTACAACTTTCATATTCAGGTCACAACCCAGATCTGACAATAACGTAATCGAAATCGGCTTCAAAGTTCACTGCGCACAGAACACAATTTCTGTGTACAGGAATTGCCGGACAGCAAACTCGATTGGTTTTTCCGGGGCCACAGACATCACCTGAAGTCGTGCAACCACTCGTTGAAAGGTATTTCCAAGGGCTACAACTTTCGTGTTTGGCCAAAAGCCCAAATCTGCACATATCCTACATAAAAAGGGCCTAGAAGATCGCTGCGCGCAGAATACAGATTCTGCGCGCATCTTAAGGAAAATGAACGGCATCGGTTCGTCTTCCTCGTCAAGGCGATCGTTCCTAAATTTTCCAGAAATATTCTCCTCCCTTTTTCAACCTCAAAGGCCAAAACTCCTCACGAAACCATTCACCATCATCGTATTGAAGAAAAGGGGAAGGGTTGAAGAGATGTAAAATCTAGGATTCAAATCCTAGCATGGCCAAACCTAGAATCTTCTCCTCTCCATCAAGTTCTCTTGAACCGATGTCTCTCCTAAATACCTAAGATCTAGCACCAAGGGAGAGGGTAGGAAACTCACGTTGGCTCCAGCGGTACCACCATTTCCGGCCATGGATCGCGTAGTTCTCCTTGGCGGCATCTTCTCTTTCGCGGCGATGGCGGATCTCCTCCGGTAGAACTTGCTCCAGCGGTTTTCCTCTCACCAGGAACTCTCACAGGAAATAGGGAAAGAAAATGAGAGTGAAAAATGGCTAGGGTTTCTCTGCCCCTTATAAGCAAAATGTGACACGGGTAGGGACACGGCCGTGTCCGTACCCGTGTCCTGCTTCTGCGAAACGGCCGTGGCGGTTTCCATGTCGGTTCAATGTTTGACACGGGTCGGGACACGCCCGTGTCCCAACACGTGTTCACATGACACGGCCGTGTGCCTGGCCGTGTCATTGGCCGTGTGCATCTTCAGTTACATCTCGCTACTTCTCGTCGAGCCCAACTCGGCGCACACGGGTAGGGACACGGCCGTGTCACTACCCGTGTTCCCCACTCGACGATTCTCGACGACTCTCGACGATTTCGACACGGCTCGTCGAGCTCAACTCGATGCACACGGGTAGGGACACGGCCGTGTCACTACCCGTGTTCCCCACTCGACGATTCTCGACGACTCTCGACGATTTCGACACGGCTCGTCGAGCTCAACTCGATGCACACGGGTAGGGACACGCCGTGTCACTACCCGTGTCATCTCTTCTCAGGACTTGAGTCAACCCTCCTGACTCAAAACACACACACTAGGGGCCTAGAGCGATTCGGGACGTTACACATGTAAACATGAAATATATTGCTAGGCTATCTAAAGACAACCTTGTGAGAGGTTCACATTCTGGTCCCTACAAGAAGGAAGGCCTTTGCAGGGCTTGTCAACTAGGCAAGTAAAGTAAATCTAGCTTTAAGTCAGTTAATAAAAGTGATTCACCTAGGATTTGGTATTTGCTACACATGGATCTCTTTGGACCCATTGCTGTACAAAGCCTAGTAGGGAAATCCTACACTTTAGTTATTGTAGATGACATCTCAAGGTTCACTTAGGTGTTCTTTCTGAGATATAAGTCATATACCTTTAGAGTTCTTATAGATTTTCTCAGGACCATACAGATTGAGTACTCTACTCATGTTGAATTGATCAGAAGTGATCATGGTAAGGAGTTTGAGTCTCTTCTTATGAATGAGTTCTGTGAGAAGGAAGGTATCAGGCACTGCTTCTCAGCTCCTAGAACTCCCCAACAAAATGGGGTAGCTGAAAGGAAAAACAGGATCATAATTGAAGCTACATGCACATTACTTACAGATGCTTACATGCCCCTATCCTTTTGGGCAGAGGCTGTAAGCACAGCAAATTATGTACTGAACATAAGTTTGATATATAAACTAAAGAATAGGACTCCCTATGAATTACGTAAAGGGAAGAAACCTAAAATCACCTATTTTAAAGTATTTGGATGTGTTTGTTATATACATAATAACAACAAGAAATACATTAGAAAGTTTGATGCTAAGGCTGAAGAGAGAATTTTTCTAGGATATTCCCAAATAAGCAAAGCTTATAGGGTATTTAATAAATCATCTTTAAAAATTGAAGAATCAATTCATGTTACTTTTTATGAGGCTAACATGTCTTGCAAGGAGAAAGAGATATCTACCAGTAATCCTTTGCAGGTACCTCACCTGTATGAGAATTTGGATGGACTAAGCCTCACCCAAGAGGCTCCAACACATCCTTCTCCACAGTTTAATGAAGACAGTGAAGAAGAACAGTTGGAAGAAGTTGAACCTCAACCAACAACAAACATAATTCCACAAGAGGAATTAATTAAAAATGCTATTACTGAACCAACTCTACCCACTGACTTTATCACACATAGGATCACCATAGATCTCAAGTGATTGGAGACATGTCAGTAAGTGTACAAACAAGGCATCAACTCAACCAAGACTTGATGCATGCCTGTTATCTCTCTCAAGTTGAGCTTCAATCCATACATGATGCTGAGCAAGATCCTCATTGGATCATTTGAGAGATGTAGAGTTTGGGATTTGGTTACAAGACCCAAAGACTACCCAGTCATTGGAACCAAGTGGGTATATAGAAACAAACTAGATGCCCATGGTGTAATTTTGAGGAACAAGGCTAGGATTGTTGCTCAAGGCTATAGGCAGGAAGAAGGTATAGACTATGATCAGACCTTTGCACCAGTTGCAAGGTTAGAGGCAATCAGAATTTTTCTTGCCTATGCTGCCTACAAGAAATTCATGGTATATCAGATGGATGTAAAGAGTGCTTTTCTGAATGGAGTACTAAAAGAAGAAGTCTATGTTGAAAAACCTCCAGGTTTTATCTCTCCAACCGAACCTTATCATGTATTTAAATTGCATAAAGCCCTCTATGGTCTAAAGCAAGCTCCAAGAGCTTGGTATGATACCTTAGCTAGCTTTTTGATAGAGCATGAATTTGAAGAAAACCGTGAAGAGGCTTAAAGTTGGATGAGAAGGTTTGATGAGAATTAAGTCTTTATCCCTTCAAATATTGAGAAGAAAACTGAGGTAGTTGTTTGTTTAAAATTACTACATATCATCTTCTTCATTGTGGACAATTAAGGTTTCAAACCTTAAGTAATTACTCCACAAGTTTTAGAGAGACAAATAAAGAAATTGTCACACAAATTCTTTATTTGCTCAAAGTTTAAATTCAAGTTCATTTCTACTACTATTAGCATCTTGTCTTTTAAATTTCATTAAGGTTGTTGTAATGATATTTAATCATATGTATCTTGTTAGAATGAAGATTTTTATTTAGATAAATTTATAAAAGAAATTCTGTGCTTTGTTGAGTTAATTTATTATGAAATGTTTGAAATTCAAATTATTATATGTATGTTAACTTCCTTTATGTATTGTCATTAGCACTCAATATTAACAATTGGTATCAGAGCCGAGGTTCCATATTATAATCTTTACCGATTAGGGTCATAAGTTTCTTTAAAAAATGACTAATGAAGGAAGTGTCATGAATAGAGCTCCATTGTTCAATGGAAAAGATTATAATTATTGGAAGAAAAGAATGGAAATTTATATTAAATCATTAGGAATTGATGTCTGGAATTTTATAGAAAATAAAGATGTGCAAACTGCTGGAATAAATATCCTTGAAGATCAAAATGAAATAAGAAGGATAGATAAAAATAATAAAGTAATGCAAGCTTTAATGTCTGGCTTAACTGATTCAGAATTAGTTAAAGTTATGAACTGTTCTACTACTCAAAGTATATGGCTAAAACTTCAAAATTTATATGAAGGAGATAGCAAAATAAAAGAGGCAAAATTACAAATTTATAGGAGTAGATTTGAATCAATAAAAATGGAAAATGATGAAAGAATAGAAAATTTCATGCAAAGAACAAATGAAATCGTAAATTCTATTCGAGGTCTAGGTGAAATTCTAAATGATGCAACAATTATAAATAAAATATTAAGATCATTACCAGAAAAATTTAATTCCAAGGTCTCTGCAATTGAAGAGGCTAAGGACTTAAACCAGTTATCCTTTGATGAGTTACTTGGATCATTAGTGGCCTATGAAATGAGAACAATGGACATTAATAAAGAATATGAAAAACAACTTGCTTTCAAAACTGAGCTTGCTAAGAACAAAAATAAAGTTGAACATTCAAACTTTGGAAAGAAAAATAACTCTAGATATAATAAGTTTGATAAACCCAAGTTAATAGGAAATTGTTACACTTGTGGAAAACCAGGTCACTATTCAGTGGATTGCTATCACAACAAAAACAAAAACAAAGGAAACACTAAAATTAAAAATGATAGATATAGCAATGAAAAAATGAAGTTCTACAATCAAAATAAATCAAATTTTGTTAATGAGGAAATTGATAGTAGTGAGGATGAAAATGAAGTTAATAATGACAAGAAAAAACATTCTTTTACATTCATGGCAAAGACTAATTTTATTGAATCTTCTGACGATGACTTAGAAGATAAAAGTGATTTAGAAAAAGAACTAATAGCTTCACTAAAAAGGGTAAGAGAACAAGAAGAGTTAATTGAATCACTTGAATTTTCTCTAGAAAATACTCAAACATGGAGTCAAAGCATCACCTGAAATCACATTGAAAATCATATAGAGAGATCAATGAATATGATTAGTGATCTAAAAGAAGAAATTCTCTTGTTAAAAACCGAAATTAAAAATAAACATTATAAAGTTTCATCCTTATCTGATACTTGTTCCTTTGTGGATGCAGGAGACCAAATGGAAGAGAAAATGAAAAACATATCTGAAAACCTTCATGAAATGAAATTAAATTCAGTAACCAATAATGAATTAACTGACAGTGATGAGCTTTTTGAAGCTACTGATTTAGTGAATAACATAAATCAATTAATGAGAGACATGGATATTGATAGAAAGCAAATTCAAGAACTAACACTGCAGGTTCAAAACTCAAGGATGATCTTCAAAGGTTGTTCAAGTTTGAAGACTCCACAAACAAGCTGAATAGTCTCATATCTATGCAAAGATCTACACATGATAAGAGTGGATTAAGCTATCATACAAGAGAATTATCAGAAGGAACAGAGAAGGGTGAAAATCAAATGAATTTCAAATTCAAAGGTGCTGAAAATCTCATGCCAAAAAGGTATACTTGTCAACCACTCTCCAATAAAATTTGTTATATCTGCAATTATTATGATCATGAATCTATTGACTGTAATTTTTATAATTATTCATCTTTATCATCTTTTAGCACTGTTAATAGTTGTTCTTACTGCAAAAAATATGGTCACACTGTAAGAACCTGCAATAAGTTAAACTCCTCAAATGTTTTTGAAAATAATAATGGAATCTATCATTGCTATGTTGTTCAATCTGCCATAAAAGCATTAAAAGAAAGTAGATCCAATAAATGGATAATTGACAGTGGTTGCACTAGTCATATGACAGGAGAATTAAAGAAAATTAAAAATCTAGAAAACTATCTAGGAGGCACAGTTAAATTTGGAAATGATCAAGGAGCAGAAATTAAAGGAAAGGTGAAGTCTCACTTGTTAATGGTAAATTAAAAAAATGTCTTATTTGTAGAAGGATTAAAACATAATCTGCTAAGTGTAAGTCAAATTTGTGATCAAGATTATGAAGTAACATTCAATAAAGAAGGTGTAAAAGTTTATGACAAAAATGGCAATGTAGTGGCTTTAGGAAAAAGAAACAAAGAAAATCTATACATCATGAGTGATTCCATCAATCCAAAATGTATGATAACTCAAGACGAAAATGACTGGTTATGGCATAAGAGAATGTGCCATATTAGTTTTGACAATTTAGTAAAATTATATCAATGTCAAGCTGTACGTGACATTCCTAAAATTAAAAAACCAGTAAATCCTATCTGTGATTCTTGTATGAAAGGAAAAATGGTTAGAGTTAAACATCCTAGCAAAGAAATTAATACCTCTAAACTACTAGATCTTATTCACATGGATCTATGTGGCCCTTTTAAGACTGAGGGGTATAATGGTGAGAGATATTTCATGACAATGATAGATGACTACACAGGGTTAACATGTATCACTCTTTTATGGAGCAAAGATGAGGCATTCAAAAGCTTTTATGATTATAAAATTCATGTAGAAAAACAATCAGGAAAGAGCATAAAAAGTATAAGAACAGATAGAGGTGGGGAATTTATATCAAAAGAATTCAAAGACTTCTGTATTGATAATGGAATTAATAAACAATTAACTAAAGCTAGAACACCACAACAAATTGGTGTTGCAGAACGAAAAAATAGAACTATTCAAGAAATGATTAGGACTATACTTAATGAAAGTAAGCTAAGTGATACATTCTGGACCTTTGCAGTTCAAACAGCTGTTCATATAATGAACAGGTGCTTATTAAAACATGATTCTCAAAAAACACCATATGAATTGTGGTATAATAAAAAACCTTCAGTTAAATATCTAAAGGTATTTGGAAGCAAATGTTGGGTTAAGAAGAAAGAAGCTGATCTAGGAAAGTTAGATAACAGAAGTGATGAAGCTATATTTATTGGATACTCTTTGGCCAGTAAAGGGTATAGATGTCTCTTAAAAGAAAGTCAAAAATATTGAAAGCTCGGATGTTAAATTTGAAGAATCTAATTTCAGACAAGTAAAAGTAGATTCTGAAAAAGATGATGACCTAATAGAAAATGAACAAATTGAAATTACACCTGAACTAGATAATTCTGATTCATCTAGTGATGCATCCATAAACTCAAATGTGGATGAAAACACAGAAATAATTCCAAGAAAAATCAATACATGCCACAAAAATCATCCTGAAAGTCAAATTATTGGAAACCCAAGTCAAGGGGTCACTACAAGAAGAAATTCACCAAGAATACTATATTCCATGATAGCCATAGATGAACCAAAAACTGTAAAAGATGCTCTTGTTAATGAATCGTGGCTACATGCTATGACTGAAAATATTCATCAAATTCTAAAAAATAACACTTGGGAACTTGTAGAAAGACCTAAAAATAAAAATATTATTGGTTCAAAATGGGTGTTTAGAAATAAGCTAAATGAAAAAGGTGACGTCATTCGAAATAAAGCTAGACTAGTATGTAAAGGATATTCCCAAACAGAAGGTGTAGACTATGAGGAAACTTTTGCTCCTCTCGCAAGAATGGAGTCAATAAGAATGTTTCTTTCAATGTCCATAAACTTAAACTTTAAAATTTTTCAAATGGACATAAAATCGGCCTTCTTAAATGGCTACCTAGAAGAAGAGGTTTACATGGAGCAACCTGAAGGATTTGTTGATCACACAAATCCCTCACATGTATGTAAATTAAAGAAGGCATTGTATGGATTAAAGCAAGCTCTCGTGCCTGGTATGAACGGTTAGATGATTTTTTACACAAAGCTAATTTTGTAAAAAGTCAATTGAACAATACCTTATATATCAAACACACTAAAGATAATCTAATATTTGTTCTCATATATGTTGATGATATATTATTGGGTTCAAGAGACTTAGCTTCATGCAATGACTTTGTGAAAGAAATGAAAAATACTTTTGAAATGTCAATGATAGGTGAACTATCATATTTTCTAGGTTTACAAATACATCAAAAGAAAGAGGGAATCTTTCTAAGTCAAAGTAAATATCTATTAGAAATACTTGACAAATTTGGAATGAAAGATTGTAAACCCATTAGTACTCCCATGAGTACAAATGAGAAGTTATCAAAAGATATGGATGGACAAGAAATTGACCAAAAACAATATAGATCCTTGATAGGAAGTCTCTTATACTTAACATCAACTCGACCAGATATAATGCACTCAGTATGTTTAATATCTAGATTTCAAAGTAATCCTAAAGAGAGTCACTGGAGTGCTGGAAAACGAATCTTAAGGTATTTGAAAGGCACTATTGATTTTGGGTTATTCTATCCAAATAAAACAAATGACACTCTTATGGCTTATACAGACGCTGACTGGGTCGGTTGTATCGATGAACGTAAAAGTACAAGTGGAGGAGCCTTCTTTATAGGAAACCATCTTGTGGCATGGCACTCAAAGAAGCAAGATTCATTTACATTATCGACAGCTGAGTCAGAATTTGTTGCTGCAACGACATGTTGTACACAAATTTTATGGATGAAAGAAGAACTTAAAAACTTTGGGATTCAAATTGATAAACCTTTAGAGATAAAGTGTGATAACACAAGTGCAATTAATATCTCAAAGAATCCTGTTATGCACAATCGAACAAAATATATCTCTATAAAATATTTCTTCCTAAAAGAACATGTCACCAACAAGGATGTTATTCTAACCTATGTTTCTACAAAGGAACAACTAGCCGATATATTTACTAAACCCTTGTCAAAAATTCACTTCATTGACATAAGGAATAGCTTAGGGATCAAATCCTTAGCAATAATTACCTGATCATCCAGGAAGGGGGCTACTATCCTTTGGCATGGTTGTCAAAGGGGGAGAATGGTAATAGGGGGAGACTGCTATTACTATTATTAAAAAAATTAAAAGTTGACAACAATGCCAAAGGGGGAGTTTGTTGAGGTAATTTTAACTAGGATTGTCATTGTTGTACTTCTTATTTTTTATTTTTTTAATAACTATATCCTTTATTTTCAGGAAAAAGAATATGAACAAGTGTTATGTTAACACTTGGAAAGAAGATGATGAGAATCTATTTGCTTCAAACAAATGGTACCGTGAAGGGTACACATCTCCAAGTAGAAAGAAATTCTTCTACTAACCAAAAGCACTTTATGCTCTTTTAAATGTGGTTTTATATTTACTTCTTATGCATGACTTTATTGCCTTTAACAACATTAGAAAGACAATGTGTGGTTTGATGGTATGAGCACAATAGTTCATGTTTTTTATTCAAATGTTTAAGTTGGAATATGTCCTTTTATGTTGATGGTGTGTAATGATATGATCAAGTCTATGTTAAACATGATGTAGGGTATCTAAGCATTGTTTTGAAAATGATTACATGATGAGAAAGATAATTCATATCATGAAAGGTTATCACATGTAACACTATAATTGTTAACTTAATGCCTACGTATTACACTTGTCAAACCTTACTTTTATGAAATATTTCGTAAGGTCTTTTATGAGTTTTATTAAGGTTTGTTTTTTTAATATTAAGATAAACAATCTCAATTATTTTCGAAATTAAACCAGCAATTTTATTTAATAAAAACTATTTTTAAATAGGGCCGAATTTCTTGCTAACAATGGCGGTTTCTTTTTAAAAAAAACAAACAAAAACGAAATGGTAGCACCCCTTGATGAAAGGTTGCGGTTTTTTGAATAACTAACATTTTATAAATGCTATTGTGATGATTGAGAAGGTGCTCAAGCCGTGTGTTCTAAAAATAGAAAGAGAGAAAGAAAATCGTGAAGGTGAAGAAGGAAAAACCGTGAAGAACATTGTTGCTAAGACCAATGTCTTCGGTTTTGTTCTCTTGAGGGCAATCTCAAAAGAATAAAGAATCAAGTCCACGACTTGATTGAAGAAAGGAGAAAGACGAGCACTTGGATCTCAGATCCAAAACACTTGCATAAGAAGTGGAAGGTTCGGCCATTGAAATGTCTTGTTGAAGAAAACCGTGAAGAGGCTTCAAGTTGGATGAGAAGGTTTGATGAGAATTAAGTCTTTATCCCTTCAAATATTGAGAAGAAAACTGAGGTAGTTGTTTGTTTAAAATTACGACATATCATCTTCTTCATTGTGGACAATTAAGGTTTCAAACCTTAAGTAATTACTCCACAAGTTTTAGAGAGACAAATAAAGAAATTGTCACACAAATTCTTTATTTGCTCAAAGTTTAAATTCAACTTCATTTCTACTTCTATTAGCATCTTGTCTTTTAAATTTCATTAAGGTTGTTGTAATGATATTTAATCATATGTATCTTGTTAGAATGAAGATTTTTATTTAGATAAATTTATAAAAGAAATTCTGTGCTTTGTTGAGTTAATTTATTATGAAATGTTTGAAATTCAAATTGTTATATGTATGTTAACTTCCTTTATGTATTGTCATTAGCACACAATATTAACAGAATTCTCTAGATGCATAGTAGATAAAACACTATTCACTAGGCACCGTAAGGATAAAATCTTGTTAGTATAAATTTATGTGGATGACATCATATTTGGTTATACTGACTATAAACTATGCAAGAGGTTTTCTGACCTCATGCATTCTAAGTTTGAGATGAGTAGCATGAGTGAGCTCTCCTACTTCCTTGATCTCCAAGTGAAGCAGCTACCTGATGGAATCTTCATCTCCCAAGCTAAGTATGCTAAAGAGCTTCTTAAAATGTTTGGGATGGCTGATGCCTCAACAAAGAAAACACCTATAGATACCAATGCTATAATAGATTCTGATCCACATGAGAAACCTGTTGACCAGAAGTTATATAGGGGCATTGTTGGATCCCTATTATATCTTACAACTAGTAGACCTGATATCATGTTTGCCACATGACTTTGTGCTAGGTTCCAAGTGAACCCTAAAGAATCTCACATATTTTTCCTAAAAAGATTTTTGAGATATATAAAGAGTTGCCCTAGTCTAGGCCTTTGGTATCCTACTGAGTCAGAATTTGAGTTAACTGGATACTCAGATGTTGACTTTGCTGGATGCAGGGTGGACAGAAAATGTACTTCAGGAACTTGACAGTTCCTTGGTATGATATTAGTGTCATGTTTTTGTTAGAAACAGTCATCTATGTCCACATCAACTGCTGAAGCAGAATATATAGCAGCTGGCAGTTGTTATTCCCAAATGCTGTGGATCCAAAACCAACTCCTAGACTATAGCTTCAACTTAAATAATTCAACTCTCTTATATGATAATACAAGTGCTATAGCCATAGCACAAAATCCAGTCCATCATTGTAGGACTAAGCATATAGACATTATGCATCATTTCATTAGAGAGTGTGTACACAAAAACAAAATTAAACTTGTCTATATCTACACTGACTTATAAAGAGCTGATATTTTCACCAAACCCTTGGATGAAAGAAATCACTTGTTCTTTATAAATCAGCTTGGAATGATCAATGGAGAAGGTTTAATTTAAGTTCTGTCTGTGCTCGACGAATTCTTCAAAGTTCGTTGAACGGAGTTCGACGAACTGGGAAAAGTTCTTGAGATATTTGTCGAAGAAGATCGATGAACCCTTTGTGAGTGAAGTTGTGTTCGTCGACCAGAGATCGACGAATCTACTATAGAAAACTTTCGTCGAATGGAGCTCGACGAAATGTCTTCAAATCTTCAGACTGAGGTCGACGAATTATTTAACTACAACTTATTTCGTCGATCTCAGTTCGAAGAATTATTTTATTTTTCATTGAACGGAGTATGTCGATTCATATTCTGGAAAACCTTATCTCTAGGTTTTCTTCGACCTCCATCCCGCGCTTTCAGTACCTTTGCACTTGATCGTCGTTTTTCTCTTGCAGGTGCTCTATTGGAGATTCTAGTAGGAAATCTTGCGGCAATGAAATTTGACACCGGCTTTGATGTTGATTTTGATTCCTTCCAGCATTCTGACCCAATCTTCATGGAAATTTTGTAACTACTTGGAGAACAGCAGTTACTGACCCTGATGTCAACAATGATCAAACTCGTCAGCGCTGAAATTAGGGAGTGGGTCTATACCTCCTCCACCACAGATGAGAACACCCTGACAGGGAAAGTATCGGGTAATGTTATTTCTCTTACTCTCGCCGTCCTCAAAGATTTTTTTGGATTAAGTAATGGTGAAGAAGAGTTAGAAATGGATACTGAGGAGTTTGATATAATGCTAAGTATGATGGGTTACTGCTGAAGAAACACATGTCTGCTGAATTTAAATTCGTAGCAGACATTGTCGGTAAAGTGTTGTTGGGCAAGCACACTGCACATTATTACATAACCAGGCATCAATTCTTGGTGATGTGTGCAATAGTAAACAAGAAGTAGGTGAACTGGGCTCAGATCATGTTTGATATGATTAAGAAAAAGAAAACAAAGAAAGAAGTTTGTTTTGGAAGTATCTTAGGGATCTTCCTAAAAGAAAAGGCTGCTGAATCCATGGTCTCCCAGACAATATTCATCAATTCCTCTAAGAGGCTCACCTGTGCTCTCTTTGGCAGGTGGGAGAGGACTACCACCAAGCCCTCCAGGGCTTCTTCCTTCTCCACCAGGCTTTCTGAGAGTACTAGGGCTGCTCCAGCCACATCCCTCCCTACTGAAGAGATCCCTCCTCCACCTCCCTCTCCTCCAGCCATCCCACCACAACATCAGATGCTACAACAACCCTCTTCCACAATTCCCTCTCTTCCACAACCACAACAACCACAACAACCAATTCATATTCCTACTCCAGCTTCATGTCCTGCAACCTCTCCATAATTAAATATCACTAAAATTCCCTCATCTCCCATTCAGGAATACCATCAACCCTCTCCTTATCAATCACCACAACCATCCCCACCTCAATCCCCCCATGGTACACCCATTTCCTCACCACCTCCATCTTCCTTACCCCCCCCCCCCATTTGTATAACATCCCATTCTTCAATCTGCCTTCATCCCCCCTTACTACCTCTACTCCTCAGGATGTACTAATGCAAGATGCACCACCTCCACCTCCACCTCCACCATCCTCCTCCATTCTTACCTATGTCTCCACTGCTACACCGTCTAGACCACCCTCTGCAGCTCCACGCTTGGATCCCTCCATCATACCACAACTCATTGCACTTCTCACAGCCCTTCTTAAAACCATCATAGCAGAGGCTATTTCACCTCTTGCTTCTTCCATTTCCTCCCTAGCTGCCCAAATCTCTGCTCTCTCTGCTCCTCCCTCTTCAGTTAGGGGCCTGGCTCCAGTATACACTGAAACCAGGCAGGGGAGATACTCAATGAAGAAGTAGAAGTAGAAATAGCAGCAGAAGCAACAGCAGTAGCAGTAGTAGAAACAACAGCAGCAGCATACACAGCAGCAGCAGACACAGCAGAAAAAGCAGATGCTGATGATGAATTCATGGATTTCATTAATTTTATTGAAACAAATATGGAAATAGATACTGTGGATGATACAGTAACAGAGGAAATAATAACTGCTGGTGATTTTGTTATAAATCCCACAATAGATTTGTTAAATTTATTGAGAACTTTTGATGCAGTTCATTTGAACTTTCTTCCAGAAGACAGCACTAAGCCATCCATGGCTATAATTCCTTACACCACACCAATAATCCCCAAAGTTTTCAAGCAACTAAAGGCCAGTTTTGCAGTAACAGAGACTCCAGCCATTCCATCTCCTCCCAAAGCTGTTTCACCCATTGTCTCATCTCCTCTTGCCCTAGTTTTTGTCATGGATGATTAACCACTGCCTGATCTTGATGCACTGATCATGGCAGATATAGAAGAGGAAAATAAGTCAGTTGCTGAAAGCACTGAAGTGTACAGTTCTCCAGCTCCAGTTCCAGCTCCAGCTCTAGTTCCAGCTCCTCCTCCAGCTCCCTCCTAGGCTGAGAAACCTCTGATATCTGTTGAAGCCCTAAAAGAAATAAATACAATGTATGATAATCCACAAAATTCTTCTGATGATTATGAGGAGGAGGAGGAGGAGGATTCAAATGATGAGCCTAAGAAAAAGAAAGTCTCTGAGAAGAGGAAAGCTCATCCACCTCTTGCACCAAAATTAAATCCAGCCAAAGACACACAATACTATATACTTCAAAAGATCACACCTTTTAAGGCCATGCCAGTATGGATGTGGCTGTCCAAAAACCAGCAAAAAGAAAGGAAGAAAAGCAGAAGATATTCCCCACCTACTCAAAGATACAAAAAGGATCCTCCTCCTCCTCCACCAGCTGCTGGTGTGTTAAGTTCATCAACTCAAAGGACTACCCAATTTCAAACTTATCAAACACAACAGGGTAGGTCCTCATCTTCACGAAGCAGCCAGCAAAGATAGTATTCATCGGGCAAGCAGTACCAACAACAACAACAGCAGCATCAACAACATCAATAGCAAAAATTCACTGAACATCAAAATGCTGAAAGCTCCAAGAGACCTGCTTCCCCTCCTGTACCATTTGAAGATCCAGAGTAAGCTAAAACTTCTAGGATGGCTAGATTCCAGGAATTGGTTGGCCTATCCATGATCAACAAAGCAAGAGCTGAAGGAAAGGATCCATCTGAATATACTACAATGTCCAAGTACAGAAAGGAAGAACTGAACAGGTTTGATAAGGCTAATAAGTTTATTAATGTTGATGATTATATGAAACTGCATCCAGAAGCATTAGTGCCTAGGGCTACATCTCTTAATGTCATTGGGGCTGTTGATATAATAATGACAAAGGCTCAAGCTATAGAGACTAACAGGGAAATTATATTTACACAATCTGGAGACAATGCCAAAGAGGAGAAGCACAAGGAGAAGAAGAAGAAGAAATATACTTTGAACAGTTTAAGTCTTTTGATTATTTTAAAACTGTTTATTTATATATTTATACAAAGCTCTATGATATATATATATATCTGCTGCACATTTAAATTTTCATGCCAGATATATGTTTTATTGCATTGTTATTAATGAGAGTCTGTAATTAGTGACCTTTCCCAAATATGGGGAGAATGTTGGATCCCTAGTTAGATTTGGGCTAGGTTCACTAAATTAGGATGTCTGACCCAATATGTATAGCGAGGGTCATGATTATGTCCTAGAGTGTAGGACATGTCCTTAGAGTCAACACGACATGGACCAGCCATCAACATACTGTAAAAGACTCAAGACTTAGAGAAATATCAAAGACTCAGAAAATGAGTTCGACATTCGTCGAACTCAGGTCTACGAAAGTCATGCTCAGCTCGACGAAATCAGAGAAAATTCTCAGAGCTGAGCTCGACGAACTTGAATCTCAGGACGACGAATTCCAGAGTATACTTCAACACCAAGTCCAGAATTCTTCACACTTAACTAAAGTCGACGAACTTAGTTCTAAGGCGACGATCTCTGGATATTCTACTTCAACATCTTATTCCAGAAACATCTAAGTATTTGAAGTCCAGCTTCACACTCCAGTCGATGAAGTTAGAATATCAGCTCGACGAATTTGGATCTTAGTTTGATGATTTCTGGATCATCCACTTCAACACTATAAGAACAGAAACAACTAAGTATTCTAAGTATAGAATCACACTCCAGTAGACGAACTCACCTTCTCAGCTCGACGAACTTAGACCACAGTCTTGGCAAGATTTATCAAGTAGCAGTTAGAAGTTCTCAGCTCGACGAAACTAGTTCTCAGGTTGACGAACCTAGTTCTGAGGTCGACGATTTCTGGACACGTTACTTCAACATTCCTAAGTCCAAGAATCATGGAATTCTGAACTCCAGTCGACAAAGTTATATTCTCAGCTCGAAGGACTTGATGCATAGAATTGATGGGTCTAGAGAAAGCAGTTATCTGTTCTTAGGTCGACGATCGTGGATCTCAGCTCGACGAACAAAGATTATCTGGTTGACGAACTTGACTTCTCTGTTCGACGAACTCTGGACACATGTCGACGAATTTTGCTCAACGATTTCTGTGAAGTTCCAGACTTAGATATTTTCCTCCCTCTGTCTCTTTTCTATTGCAATAATTCCTGAGTAATCAATGCATAAATATTCTCCGAATATTACCAATAGAAGCAAGCATTGATTACGGTCTTCATCAGGATTATTGTCTGTCATTTTTCCATGGGACAGTTGGGGAAATCAATTAATGCAAATATTCTCAAGGCCGTCAGCAGTCAATGCAGAAAGGAATTTAAATTTCGAAATGCAATTTATATGGAAAATATTAAAGGGATTTTCTTTCTCTTCCTGTAGAGAGCAGTCAGAAAAATACAGTCAATAAGGATCTTCTTCTTCTCTCTCAACAATACACTGAGAAACAAGAGAGAGAGAGAGATACTTACAGAGAATATACAGAATACTGAGCTCACAGGGCAACAAAATTATCAAGAGACAAGAAGCCCTAGCCCTTGACCAGAGAAAAGAACAGCAAGCTGAAGAAGAACATACATTCAAGATCAAGAGTCTTCTTCCTTCTACATCCCAGGATTCTTCAAAGGACAACAAACATTTTATCTATCAAGAAGTTTCTGGAGTTCTTCTGGTCAAAGCAAAGTTTGAAGACCTATCACCCTACAACAAGACTTCAAATTCCTGAACCATTCTATATCTCAGAGGGAGCCTTTGCTAACATCATTTTTCCACTAGAGTCTTCTCAGTTGTATCTGAGAAAGAGAAGACAAAATCACTCTCTCATCCCCCACTGTATAAAGGGTTCTTAACTCCCTTCAAAAGTTATTCCTGGTTACAAGTCCCCTGATCAAAAGTCTCGAGGTTTGGTTGTTGAGCACCTCATCAAAATCTCATTGGTGGCAGTCACCTGATCAAAAACCTGAGTGGATTACTACCAGGGTGGTAGAAGAGTGGATGTACCCAAGTTTAGGGGAACCACTATAAAATTCTTGTGTTGTCTGGGTTGCTCTTCTTCTTTTGTTCTTGCTGTGGCTGTGCTTGCAAGGTTGCTGAGTTTGTGTTTTTTATTTAATTTCTACAGCACTAGTAATAGAATAAATAAATTAGCAAAAATCTGATAAACCATAAATACTCTATTCACCCCCCTCTAGAGTATTTTAGATCTAACCCCTAGCTTTCACACGGGCGTGTCCCTACCCGTGTCACTTTTCACTTATAAGGGATGTGAAAACCCTAGCCATTTTTCACTCCTCATTCCAAACCTTCTTCCTGGAGAACTGTTGTAGAGAGGGAGAAGTTGTTGGACCAAGTCCAAGAGGAGAAGTGATTAGCCCGCGAACAGACTCTTACTGTGGTTGGTTCGGTGAGTCGATCGCCGCGGGCTTGCTAGGGTAGGCAAGTGCACCTATCGCAAGTAGTACTCGATATTTGGGAGTATAACGAGGTCGTATTATTCCCGGGAACGGGTTGATTACCCCTACTGCTCCGAAAACCCTATTATTTTACCGAAATAGTAGGTGAGGGTTTTAATTAAAATAGGAACGAAAATAGATTTAAGAAAATAGTCGATGAAGAGATAACTCCCGGTATCGAATTGCGTTAGGATTAAAAATAGATTTGAATAACTAGATATCTAAAGTTTCAATTTAATTAAAGAATAAACTTGGCCGTGGAGGTTCAAAATAATGAGCTCACCTATCTCTAGGAATATCGCTCACCTAGACATTAAGGCTATTCGACCGGGCTCTCGTCCGACGAAGGATTCCCCTTAATGCTCGCTGTACGCTAAGAACCCCGCTATTGGGTGGGGAACTCAATCCAGTAGAATTAACGCGCCTCCTCTCTCGAGGGTTAGTGCGGAACTCTATTTGCCCGGGGGTGATCTGTCAATATGCACGGCCTCTCGGCTAGCTAGCATCTGGATAATGAAAATAGAGCCCACACATCGATATGTGGTTCTACGCATCATGAAACCAGGGTAAACCTTAAGTTTTTTAATTAAATCGAAAAATTAGACATTTGGTTATTTAAAACATTTTAGATCCCAAAGCTCATCGATACCAAGAGCTAAAAGCAATTAGCCACTCATCTGAATAGGGATAGCTTATATGTTTGGTTATGCGAGCGTTCTAAACTATTCGCTGAAAGGTTATAAAGAAAATAAGAAGAAAAGTAAAATACCCTAACATTAGAAAAGTTATTACAATTAAACATACCCGCACTCATTCAAACATATAACAAGAGACAGAAATAAAACTAAGTTACACATAAAAGCTAAAAATTGCATAATTGAAATTTGCAGGTCCCACTCAAACGAGTGGGGGCGGGAAATAAAAGCTGAAAATTGCAAGTCCTACTCAAACGAGTACGACTGAAATGAAAGCGAGTCCTACTCAAACGAGTAGGAGAAAATAAATACGATTACAGGGCTTTCTTAAATATTTACATCAAAATAAAGTCCGACCATTTAACTCCTAGCGAGTAAGCGAAAAATCAAATCCAGCCATTTAACTCAAGTGAGTAGGCGGAAAAATAAAGAATGAAAATTACAAGTCCTACTCAAATGAGTAGGACTGAAAATACAGTCCAGCCATTTAACTCAAGTGAGTAGGCGGAAAAATAAAAGCTACAAACACTTGCTTGAATAAAATCCAGCCAATTAACTCAAATGAGTAGGCGGAAAAATAAAAACAACACACGCACTCTACTTGAATAAAATCCAGCCAATTAACTCAAATGAGTAGGCGGAAAAATAAAAACAACACACGCACTCTACTTGAAAGTAACTATTCACGCACTCGACATAAATAAACACACACACACACTTGCATAATTTAACATAGGAGCTGAAAAATATCTCATACACGCACACACTCGTGCTAAAATAATTGAGAAAAACAAAGTTATTGAACAATTAAAATGACTGCATTTCTACCGCTGGAATGCAGTAGAAATGTATAAAAAGACAAAATAAAAATTGTTTGAGCAAAAAGTGTTCAAATTAAAGTGAGAAAGGCATGTGACCGAAAAATTAAAACGTTTACATTTTTACAGTTAGATTTTGATAGAAATACTTAAAAAGTGGAAATAAAAATTGTTCGAGCGAAAATATTTTTTGTAATTGCAAAAATTCTAAGTTCTTGAAAAATTATAATAACGCATTATCTGTTTTTAAAGCTTTGTAAATCGGGTTAAAAAGGTGTAAAAACAAAAAATGAAAGTAAAACCCTAAGTCTAACCGATTCTTTAAAGAAATGATAAAAAAATGGCCATAGTAAGGGCTAGAAATTTGATAAAAATGGAAGTAAAATAAAAAAGGTTTTCGTTTTAAAAACATAAATTTCGCAAGTTTAAGCTCATACACGCACACACGCACCATGAAAATGAAAATAAAAGTACATAAGATTGATGAAAAGGAGGCTTTTTGGAGAAATTTCAAAGCATGTAAGGATGAAATAATAACGATTTTTATTCCAAAAAAGGTTGATTACAAGAGCTCAAACATACAAATTTAAAAAGGAGAGGGGGGGGGGGGAATCCTTACATAGCACTGAGCAAGCTCCAAACAGCATCCCTAGTCAACAAAATGGTTCAAAAATTGGAACCATGAACTCATACAACAGCTGCCTTTTTATAGGAAAAAATTTCCAAGTACACGCCCTCCGACACGGGCGTGTCGGTTGGCGTGTCAGCACTATTAAACAACAGATTTCGGTGAAGTGACGGATTTGACGGCGATTTGACTTTGCAGCCGAAAACGCGGCAGTCATGCCCTGGCCACGGGCATGCCGGTGGGCGTGTCGTTCGGCAATTAAAGGCGTTATTGACTTCGGGATTCGCCGGCGGTAGTTTGTCGGGCGAGGTGGAGAAAGTCACGCCCCAGGTCACGGGCGTGACGGTGGGCGTGTCGGGTTGAGTCAACACTCGACAAACGTCGAGCGGAAATTGTCGAGAGATGGTCACGGGCTTCGGTACGGGGCTTGTCCGGTTGACATGGGCGTGGCGCTCATCGGACACGGGCGTGTCCCTCTTCATTCGACGACCGTCGAGTTGAAATCGTCGAGCGGGATGGACACGGCCTTGGCCATGCCCCGTGTCTGATTGACACGGGCGTGTGGTCGGGCGTGTCAGGATTTTCTCTTCAAAAATTTGCTGAATCACTGGTTGTTGACATGTCACGCCCTGGTCACGGGCGTGTCCCAAGTAACACAGGCGTGTACTTGCCAATTTTGGCAAATTTCTGCAAATTTATCAGAAAATCAAAAATAAACGAAGTTAGAAAATATTTACAAAATATTAGCAATTTATTACAGAAAATGAAGTAAAAATAACAAAAATAAAGAAAAACCATTTTTTTAATGTACATCAAAATAGTCATATTTACAATTCATCAAGAAGAACCGCCGCTGCCGAGGAGAAGATGATGCCTCCGCGAAGAGTTACAAGATCCTTGGCCGGAAATGGTGGAAATGCCAGAAATGAGGTGAGCTTCCTCCCCTCTCCCTTAGTTCTAGATTTGTAGTTATATCTAGGTGAGATGTCAACTCAAAAGAGTCTAGACTTGCGAGATGATGATAGGTAAAGGCCATTCTAGGGCTTGTGCTCTATGGATAGTGGTGTCTTCAACCTCTCCATCCTTCTATGTGAAGATGGGGGATGGTTTCGTGAAGAGAAATGGCCTTATGACGGTGAATAAGGGAGGTGGAATTTATGGAGGTGATTTTTGGAATCGGCTTGAGGAGGAAGATGAATCGATGCCGTTCATTCCGCCTTAAGATGCGTGCAGAAACCCATATTCTGCGCACAGCGATCTTCGTGGCCATTTTCAGGTGTGCTATGTTCAGAACTGGGCTTTCGACTAAACACAAAAGTTGAATTCCTTGAAAATATCTTTCCAACGCGTTGTTGCACAACTTCAGGAGAAGTCTGTAGCCATGGGAAAGTCTGAATGAATTTGACGGCTGACAAACCGAGCATGCAAAAATTGTGTTCTGTACGCAGCGGATTTGAAGCAGATTTCAAGTGTGTTACTCTCAAATCTAGGTTGTGGCTTGTATACGAAAGTTGTAACCCATAGAAAGACATTTCCATTGTGGGTTTACACACCTTCACCAGATTCATGTAGCTTTGGGAATCTTCGATCGAAGTTGCTATGCAGATAATGTTCTGTAATAGGAATTCTGGGTTTGGTATAACTTTAGATTTGGACTCGGTAGATATAATGTAGCAAATTGATTTGTGAAGCGAAGCATACTTAAACGAAATAATTTGATAGAAATAGGTAGACCAATTGAAATGCGCATCAAGTTAATGAATGTGTTGAAATCATTTAGAAATGAAATGTAGGATGTAAATCTATGGCCATGTGTATAATTATTTAACAGAATGAATTTAGTAGTCCAATGCTTAGAGTGGTGTCTCCCTACGGATAGCATTGAGGAATGATGTAGGTGCGGTGTTTGACCGCACTAGTTTGGATAGCATTGAGAAGAGTCAAAGTCTGACGGTTGGGCTTGGTCCTCGATGTTCATTTCCTGGGGCTCCTTCCGTGCAGAGTGGACGGTTCGGCTTGGTCCTCGTGCTTTCTCCGAGGATCCTTTCGTGCCACAGTGTTGTGGAATTGCATGCGGTGTGAGTCAACACGTGGTGTCATAATACTGGGTTAAGGATAGTGTGGAAGGTCTATGGGCTCGCCAGTCATCACACCGACGGGAGTTGATAGATAGACCTTGGGCAGTTAGGCTTGGTCCTCGGTGTTCATGTCCCGGGGCTCCTTCCATGCCAAGTGAACGGTTGGGCTTGGTTCTCGTGCTTTCTTCTGAGGCTCCTTCGGGTCACACAAGGCCAGTTCGAGGCTTGGTTCTCGGTGCACATCTACTCGAGACTACCGCTGGGCCATATTACGCGAGGGGGGGGGGGGGCTTCGCTGTTGTGTTCTTAGCATTGAGGCATACGAAGGCCTAAGTGAAGCAGTGTGGATGTCCGCTTAGTAGTAGAGAAGCGCGCTCTACTGTTGCCGCATGGCCACGGCGGTTGATGCCTGAGAGGTTAGCTACCTGCTCGAAAAGTGGGAACTACTAGTCTGTGTCGACATAGCGGTTGCATGTGTGTGAACATGTGTGAATCATTGCATAGCAATCATACCATTATATTTCATTGCATAAACAAGATCCTCATCGTATAAGTTTGTATGGGCACTCCTATACGATGCGTTACTTTATGTAAACTGATCCTTAACTTATAAGCTTTTATGGGCATCCTTATAAGTTAAGTTACTTTCCTGCTGTAGTTACTTGTACTTGATGGATGGTTATAACTCTTGAAGAACTGCTAGATTAAAATGCTATTAATCACATTGAACTATTATCACCTGCTTGTACCTGTTATATTATTAAATATATATTGTAACCTTGTTCCTCTCTCCGCCCGGTGCCGAGGAGTCGTCGGGGAAGCAGATGTGAAGCCCCTTAGTCATTTCGACTAATGATTGCTACGTCTTCCTTTTTAGGAGGTCACCCTGCAGGTAGAGGAGCCGCAGATTATGTAGTAGGACATCTAGGCCAAGACGACAGGGCCTGAATGGACAGTAACGTCGCTACCGTTAGTTACCGATATGAGTGTTGAGAGTTTTTGATGTATCCCTTTGGGCGTTTATTGCTATACTATGATATTGTAGAAGCTTGATATTAGCTTCTTTATTTGATATACTTTTGGACTTTTATGCTTATGTGTGAATCGACTTCTCTATATTATGTTTTGGTTGGGTTGGCATATATTGATATTGGCTGTAGCCGGCAGAATAGGCGTCTTGTGGTACAGGTTAGCCCGTGTGCTAATGCTACCACAAGGCGGCTGTTTTGGGCATAAGACCCCCTTCGTGCCGTGTTTTGGGATCCAGGAGGGGGGTCTTACACCTGTTATGTTTTTGAAAAAGAAAGACGGTGGTTTGCGGTTACGTGTTGACTACCGTGAATTGAATAAGCTGATAGAGAGGAATAAGTATCCGATTCCACGGATCGATGATGTAACGCCCCAAAAATTGTGTGAGAGTCGGTCGCGAAAAAGGGTTTTTGGTGCCTGTATAGGGGTACACGGCCTAGGACACGGGCGTGTCCAAGGTCGTGTCTGGCTGGTGATTTTTGGCCATTTTCAACCCAAGAAGGACACGACCAGGAACACGGCCGGATGACACGGGCGTGTCATCCGACACGGGCGTGTGCCGACCCGTGTCCCTACCCGTGTGTAGTTGGGTCATGTCCGTTTCCGTGGCAGTTATGCGTGACACGCCCCCGAACACGGGCGTGTCGAGGAACCCGACACGGGCGTGTCAGGTAAGACACGGACGTGTCTTAGCCCGTGTGTCGTTTCTCAGTTCGACGATCGTGCCTGGATCGAGTCATACGTCCTGGGACACGGCCGTGTGCCAAGCCGTGTTAGGCCCAGGTCTGGAGAATTTTGTGCAGATCTGAGCCGTTCGTTTTCTTTAATTAGGATCTGATGGCCCAGATGAGATCCTGCTCTGTTAAGGTCGGGAATAGGAGGTTAATTCCTCATTTTCTCTCCAAAGCTTTATCCTTCCAAAGTGAGAGAGAAGAGGAAGAAGAGGGAGGTTTCTGGCCGCCGGCGGAGCATCGGAGCACCGTTTCGAAATCAGAGAGCAGATCCATGGAGGGAAGGTCGTTGCGAAGAGTTCTGTCCGCGTAGTTTTCCCATGGCGCCAAAACGGACTACAAGGGTAACGATTCTCAACTGGAGCATATGAAGCTCTTTCTTTTGCATAGGGAACCCCGCTCCCGCGAGTGTGCGGTGAGTGCGTGGTGTTCCTTGGGGTTGATGTGAATAGTCCCCCTTGTGTTGCATATAGAGCCCGGAATCGTAAGTACAGGCATAGGCATTGTGTGTGAAGCCTACCCGGACGTGTTTGACTGGATCGGTGATGTTGCATTTGATATGATTTGCCGAATAAGACTCCGTGCTTTGGGTTTTTTTCGGGTTTCTACGCGGTAGATTGCAGCAGGGATCCTTGGTGGTTAGCTTCAAGGCGCACCCGAAAAATTGAGCGGAAACGTGTTCGGCTAAGTTGGCGGTTCGGGAACCGGCCTTGATCATAATTGGGTTATGAGATTGTTTTGGAAAATTTGGGATCCGAGAGAAGCTTGGCCCACGCGTAGGACTTAAATTGTATATGCGGCTTGAGCAACGGGCAAGTGGAATTGGACCTAGGCTATGTGGTACGGTGCGAGAAATCCGAAGACGGGCACTGGCCGTAGGCATAGTCGGAGCCTTAGACGGTGGTCAGATAGGCTAAATGCTCACATGTTTTTTTCCATCCTGGGGGTGGTGGTGAATGCACTGAGTGGTCAGAGTTCACCATGAATGTGGCCTGAGTGCACGGGGTGTTTGGCCGTGCGAGCCTACACCTGTGGCGAAATATAATTGCGCTATATTATTTTATTGGACTAATGCTATGCAGGGAAAGAGCACCGCCGTCCCGAGTAAGGGGCGGGGTCATTATAATTTGGTCGGCTTTTAGCTGACCGTTGCCTTGTTTGCCACCGTGCGGTGGTATGTGCTTGCAGGTGCTGCGGAGCCGAGCGCCAAATAGCGGGCTGGAGCCCATGTTGCTGTGCTGGCCCTAGAAGGCCGTAGAATAGTTGTTTTTTTTTCATTTATCATGTGTGGCCGGCCTGCGAGCCGATGTATGTAAGACATGTTATATTAAGTGAACATTTGTAAGGCCATGTACCTATTTCAGTGTATTTGGGTTTTCATTCCTGTTGTTGTAGCTGTGGACTTTCATATTTGATGGATTTAAGTTTGGGTTCTTTCAACTTTAAAACTTCCGCTAGAATGCTCTGTGTAGGACGAGTAGTATTAATTGGATGGTTTGATTATTCATTTGGTAATCCTTCCGACTGTCTGTGGTATATGGCGTCGGGTTCCAACTGGACCTTCTGTTATATGTCATGCGACAGACGGGGGTGTTATAATTTGGTATCAGACTTCTGGTTACGGTCAGGCTTAAATGAATTCGTGGGCGAATTCTTTTAAGGGGTGGTGAGCACATGTGTGCATCATCATTATAACATCAAAAGAACCCAAGAATGTCCACTTAGGAATGGAAAATACAATTGATTTGTGGAATTTGATTGTTCTAATGATTGCTTTTAGCAATTTGTTTGTCGTCTAATCGTGTGGCTTTGCTACTATAGGCAGCTGGGAGCGGTGCTGGTCAGTCAGAGCGTCCGCAATCAGCAGAAAGTAGTGCACCAAGGGACGTGCCTGCTACACCTCCTTCAGCGGAAACCATCAGGATGGTGGCTGAGGCCGTATTCGCAATGATAAATGCCCAACCTACAGGGCAAATGCATCGCGCACCTCCTGTGAATGAGCAAGAACCGGTTAGGGCGGCAGAGCCGAGAGTAGTGGAACGCGCAGTAGTGGAGTTGGTAGAGCCGAGAAGAGCTACAGAGAGGCAGCTAAAGTATGTGATGGACTTTAATCCTCCGAGGTTCAATGCGGTTGGAACGCCAACTCAAGCTGAGGACTGGCTCTCTTCCATAAATAGGGTCCTGATGGCCACAATAACTGAGGAGTGGCAGAAGACCACCATGGCGACTTTTCTTTTGGAAGGTGAAGCGAGGCTGTGGTGGGACGAGATGGAGTTTCATCTTCTAGTGGGAAGGCAACTTGCGGATGTACCCGTGGAGGAATTTTCAAGATTATTCCTAGCCAGATTTGTACCCTCTGCTCAGAAGTTGGAGATGGAGAATCAGTTTCTTGGGTTGATTCAGGGATCCAGAAGCGTGGACGAATATCTGCATGAGTTCACACGGTTGGGACGCGATGCTGGTGCTATGTTTACAGAAGAAGAGAGGAAGACCAACCGATTCTATGAGGGTCTTCGCGGCGATTTACAGTTACTCCTTGCTGGGCCTAAGGCGCAGGGCTTCCTAGCCTTGGTCAATTCGGCCCGATCGTTGGAAAAGGTTGCGAAGAAAGTTCAAGAGAAGAAGGACTCAGGAGAAAGGAAGACCGAGTTCAAGGTTCCAAATAATAAGTCAAGTTTCCGCATGTGGAACAAGAAGCGGAGGACTTCGAACTCAGCCCCTTCGGCTGATGTGTCGGGGGAAACTACAAGTCGAGTCCCCGGAGCTTGCTACAACTGCGGGAAGATGGGGCATTTTGCTCGGGAGTGTTGGAGCGGACGTTCAAAGTCCGAGAGGAGACCTGGAGCAACTTATGAGGAGAAAGGGAAGGCGGTGGAGTCAACCGCGTCCCATCATGCTCCAGCCCAGCCTAGAGTCTACAACCTTGGTCTGCAGGAGGCCATAAAGCAAGCGGACGTGGTGACAGGTATGAGTTAAATTACAGTGGTTTAACTTTTATAGTTGTTACCTTCGTATTTGTTAGCTTACGTTTGTTAGTGCTAGGCTTTGTGTTAATCTTTGGGTTTCCGGCGAGAGCCCTTTTTGATACGGGAGCATCACATTCCTTCTTTTCCGAAAAATTCATATCGCGCATCGGAGTTCCGTTCTCGATGGCAGAAAACAAGTTGGATGTGTTGTTGCCTAATGGGTGCTCAATGCGTGCGGATAGGATTTGCGTTGTGAAGATTCGGATTGGAGACCGGGAGTTTGATTTACGGGCGTTGATTCTACCATTAGTGGAGTTCGACGTAATCTTCGGTATGGATTGGCTCTCGGAGCAAAGTGCATGTATTGATTGCAACCGTAAAGAAGTCAAGTTGGGTCTGGACACTGATCGGGAGACTACTTTTGCGGGCATGAAGGGGTCAGGGAAATTTCTGATGTCAGCCCTTCAGATGTTCAAGGCAGTTCGGTCTGGGGCAGAACTATATGTCACTCTAGTGCAGACTTCGACGCCTAAGCCTAGTTTGGACAGCATCCCAGTTGTGTCCGAGTATCCTGATGTGTTTCCAGATGATCTCCCAGGAGCCCCTCCTTAGCGGGAGATAAAATTTACTATAGAGCTGGTACCGGGTGCCAAACCGGTGTCACGCTCCCCCTATCGGATAGCCCCAAGAGAAATGGCAGAGTTGAAGGTGCAACTGCAAGAGTTGCTAGAGCAAGGTTATGTGCGTCCAAGTTCGTCGCCTTGGAGCGCACCAGTTCTCTTTGTCAAGAAGAAAGATGGGAGCTTGCGACTTTGTATCGATTATCGGGAATTGAACAAACTTACGGAGAAGAACAAATATCCAATCCCAAGGATTGACGATCTGTTTGATCAGTTGGTTGGATCAACTGTATATTCGAAGTTAGATTTGAAGTCCGGTTACTATCAGTTGAGGATAAGGGAGAGCGACATCCCAAAGACAGCATTCGGTACGCGATTTGGGCATTACGAGTTCACGGTCATGCCGTTTGGGTTGACGAATGCGCCATCCGTGTTTATGGATCTGATGAATAGGATGTTCAGAGAATACCTGGATCAGTTCGTGATAGTATTTATCGATGATATCCTGGTGTATTCGCGGTGCGAGGAGGATCACTACAAGCATTTACACATGGTGTTGGAAACATTGTGGAAAAGTCAGTTGCATGCAAAGTTCTCCAAGTGTGAATTCTGGTTATCCTCGATAGCATTCCTTGGTCATGTTGTCAGTGGAGAAGGAATAGCGGTGGACCCGGCGAAGATAGTGGCGATACGGGAGTGGCCTACTTTTACTACGGTGGCAGAGGTCCGGAGTTTTCTGGGGCTTGCTGGCTACTACAGGCGCTTCGTAGAGAACTTCTCGCGGATAGCACTACCACTCACAACATTGACAAGAAAGGATCAGAAGTTCGTGTGGTCTCCGGAGTGCGAACAGGATTTTGAAGAGTTAAAGAGGCTGTTAAACACGACGCCTATTTTATGTTCACCAAGTGGAACCGAAGGGTTCGAGATCTATAGTGATGCTTCAGGCAGTGGTTTGGGCTGTGTTCTGCTACAACATGGGAGAGTGATAGCTTATGGTTCACGACACCTGAAGGTTCACGAGAGGATTTATCCGGTCCATGACTTAGAGTTAGCGGCCGTGATATTTGCTCTAAAGCTTTGGAGGCACTATCTGTACGGTGTGAAGGTCGATATTTACACCGATCATAAGAGTATGAAGTACCTGTTGGACCAAAAGGATCTAAACATGAGGCAGCGGAGGTGGATGGAGTTCTTAGGGGACTACACCTTCAAGATACACTATGTGCCTGGGAAGGGAAATGCAGTGGCAGATGCGTTGAGTCGTAAGATTCCCGCACAAGCCAACTGGTTATCAGTACATGATGAGAGATTGGTCCAAGAGTTGGAGGCATTGGAGATATCTTGTGTCGATAAGCAGTCTAGTGCCGAGGAGAAACTGTTTTGGACAGAGGTGCAGTGTGACCTAGCGGATAGAGTTCGGCGGGCTTTGGTTCAGGATAGCAGCATGAGGTAGATCTTGGAAGAATCTTTGGATGGGTCAAATTCCCAGTTTGTGGTTGAAGATGGGTTGCTAAGGAAGGACGGTCGTCTATGTGTTCCTAGTGCGGATAATCTTCGGGAGGAGTTGATGTATGAGGCTCATCATACCAAGTACTCAATCCACCCGGGAAGCACGAAAATGTATAGAGACATGAAGAAATTATTCTGGAGGATGGGTTTGAAGAAGGATGTGGCACTTTATGTTGTCAAGTGTCGTACTTGTGCATTGGTGAAAGAGGAGTGCCAGATGCCCGGAGGTTTCTTGAAATCCCTTCCAATCCCAGAATGGAAGTTTGACGACATATCTATGGATTTAGTGCACAGTTTGCCGAAGTCGCAGAAGGGAAACGATGCCATTTGGGTGGTCGTAGATAGATTGACAAAGGTGTCGCACTTTATCTCAGTCAGAAAGGAAGATCCGGTGGAAAAGTTACCCAAACTCTACGTGGATAATATTGTACGATTGCATGGGGTGCCTCGCAGTATTGTTAGTGATCGTGATGGACGCTTCACGTCGAACGACTGGAAGTCGGTGCATGATCTGTTGGGTACTAAGCTAAAGTTCAGCACAGCCTTTCACCCGCAGACTGATGGCCAAACCGAGAGAGACAACAGGACTATGGAGGACATGCTTCGCATGTGCGTCCTAGATTTCGGGAAGAATTGGGAGGATCACTTGTACATGGTGGAGTTTGCGTACAATAACAGTTTTCATGCATGTATTGGAATGGCGCCTTTCGAAGCCTTATACGGGAGGAAGTGTCGTACGCCGTTGTCTTGGTTGGAGGCAGGCGAATCTAAGTTGTATAAAAGTCAAGCGGTGGAAGATGCCACTTCAATGATACGGACAATTCAGGAAAGGCTGAAGATTGCTCAGGATAGACAGTCAAAGTATTACAATGCCAAACATAGAAATGTGGAGTTCAACGTTGGCGACATGGTATATCTAAAAATCAAGCCGTACAAGGGTGTATCGCGGGTTCGACGCTTGAAGAAGCTGAATCCGAGATACCTTGGACCATTTGAAATCCTGGAGCGTGTTGGCGAGGCGGCGTATAGGTTGAAGCTGTCGACGGAGTTGAGTGGGCTGCATGACGTGTTCCACGTATCGGTGTTATGTAAGGCAGTGCAAGAGCCTTCGCAGATCGTTGCGGACAATCAGGTACCGGTTGATTATGAGTTAGCAACAAGGGTCAGGTCAGTACGAATTGAAGATGTTGCAGTCAAACAACTCCGCAACAAGGAGGTCTGAATGGTTAAAGTCCGTTGGGATAATTGCGTACGTGAGGAGCTTTCTTGGGAGCGAGAGCAAGCTATGTTGGAGGAATACCCCGAGTTATTCCACTCAGGTATCATTTATATTTTGTGTACCTTTGCTTAATTTCGGGACGAAATTCCTTAAGTGGGGGAGATTTGTAACGCCCCAAAAATTGTGTGCGAGTCGGTCGCGAAAAAGGGTTTTTGGTGCCTGTATAGGGGTACACGGCCTAGGACACGGGCGTGTCTAAGGCCGTGTCTGGCTGGTGATTTTTGGCCGTTTTCAACCCGAGAAGGACACGGTCAGGAACACGGCCGGATGACACGGGCGTGTCATCCGACAGGGGCGTGTGCCGACCCGTGTCCCTACCCGTGTGTAGTTGGGTCGTGTCCGTTGCCGTGGCGGTTATGCGTGATACGCCACCGAACACGGGCGTGTCGAGGAACCCGACACGGGCATGTTAAGTGAGACACGGGCGTGTCTCAGCCCGTGTGTCGTTTCTCAGTTCGACGATCGTGCCTGGATCGAGGCACACGGCCTGGGACACGGCCGTGTGCCAAGCCGTGTTCGGCCCAGGTCTGGAGAATTTTGTGCAGATGTGAGCCGTTCGTTTTCTTTAATTAGGATCTGACGGCCCAGATGAGATCCTGCTCTGTTAAGGACGGGAATAGGAGGTTAATTCCTCATTTTCTCTCCAAAGCTTTCTCCTTCCAAAGTGAGAGAGAAGAGGAAGAAGAAGGAGTTTTCTGGCCGCCGGCGGAGCATCGGAGCACCGTTTCGAAATCGGAGAGCGGATCCGTGGAGGGAAGGTCGTTCCGAAGAGTTCTGTCCACGTAGTTTTCCCATGGCGCCAAAACGGACTACAAGGGTAACGATTCTCAACTTGAGGATGTGAAGCTCTTTCTTTTGCATAGGGAACCCCACTCCCGCGAGTGTGCGGTGAGTGCGTGGTGTTCCTTGGGGTTGATGTGAATAGTCCCCCTTGTGTTGCATATAGAGCCCGAAATCGTAAGTACGGGCATAGGCATTGTGTGTGAAGCCTACCCGGACGTGTTTGTCTGGATCGTTGATGTTGCATTTGATATGATTTGCCGGATAAGACTCCGTGCTTTGGGTTTTTTCGGGTTTCTGCGGGGTAGATTGCAGCAGGGATCCTTGGAGGTTAGCTTCAAGGCGCACCCGAAAAATTGAGCAGAAACGTGTTCTGCTAACTTGGCGGTCTGGGAACCGGCCTTTATCATAACTGGGTTATGAGATTGTTTTGGAAAATTTGGGATCCGAGAGAAGCTTGTCACGCGCGTAGGACTTTAATTGTATATGCGGCGTGAGCAACGGGCAAGTGGAATTGGACCTAGGCTATGTGGTACGGTGCGAGAAATCCGAAGACGGGCACTGGCCGTAGGCATAGTCGGAGCCTTAGACGGTGGTTAGATAGGCTAAATGCTCACATGTTGTTGCTATCCTGGGGGTGGTGGTGAATGCACTGAGTGGTCAGAGTTCACCATGAATGTGCCCTGAGTGCACGGGGTGTTTGGCCGTGCGAGCCTACACCTGTGGGGAAATATAATTGCGCTATATTATTTTATTGGACTAATGCTATGCAGGGAAAGAGCACCGCCATCCCGAGTAAGGGGCGGGGTCGTTATAATTTGGTCGGCTTTTAGCTGACTGTTGACTTGTTTGCCACCGTGAGGTGGTATGTGCTTGCAGGTACTGCGGAGCCGAGCGCCAAATAGCGGGCTGGAGCCCATGTTGCTGTGCTGGCCCTAGAAGACCGTAGAATAGTTGTTTTTTTTCATTTATCATGTGTGGCCGGCCTGCGAGCCGATGTATGTAAGACATGTTATATTAAGTGAACATTTGTAAGGCAGTAAGGCCATGTACCTGTTTTAGTGTATTTGGGGTTTCATTCCTGTTGTTGTAGGTGTGGACTTTCATATTTGATGGATTTAAGTTTGAGTTCTTTCAACTTTAAAACTTCCGCTAGAATGCTCTGTGTAGGACGAGTAGTATTAATTGGATGGTTTGATTATTCATTTGGTAATCCTTCCAACTGTCTGTGGTATATGGCGTCGGGTTCCAGCTGGACCTTCTGTTATATGCCATGCGACAGACGGGGGTATTACAGATGAATTGTTTGAGAAGCTAAAGAGTCGTTTGACCACGATGCTTGTGTTGACATCGACATGTGGTACAGACGGCTATGAGATTTATAGTGATGCTTCAGGGAGCGGTTTAGGCTATGTTCTTCTGCAATTTGGAAAAGTGATTGCTTATGACTCACGCTAGTTGAAAGTGCATGAGCGAAATTATCCCGTCCACGATTTAGAGTTGGCGGCGGTGATCTGTGCACTAAAGTTATGGAGACATTATCTTTATGGCGTAAAAGAGGATATCTTTACGGAGCATAGGAGCCTAAAGTACTTGTTGGAGCAGAAGGATCTGAAAATTCGATAATGAAGGTGGTTGGAGTTCCTTGTGGACTACACCTTTGAAATTTATTATACTCCTGGAAAGGGAAACGTGGTCGCTGGTGCCTTGAGTCAGAGGGCTCCATCACGGGCAAATTGGTTTCTGATGCATGATGAGCCTCTGATCCAGGAGTTGGAAGCATTAGAGATTTCATGTGTTCACAAGAATTCTACAGACGATGCATGTTTGAACTAGATGGAGGTGCAGTGTGACCTGGCGGACAAGATTTGACGAGCAATGGAGCTGGATGAAAGTCTCGAACGCTATGCAAAAGATGGGCGAGACGGCCAATTCTCCTCGGATGACGACATTTTGCGGAAAGAGGGCCGGTTGTGCGTCTCGAGTATGGGTAAGTTGTGAGAAGAGTTGATGTACGAAGCTCACTTTACAAAGTACTCAATTCACCTAGGAAGCACAAAGATGTTCATGGACATGAAGAAGCTGTTCTGGTGGCCAGGACTCAAAAAGGATATAGCTTAGTATATAGCTAAATGCCAAACTTGTGCTTTGGTGACGGCAAAATGGCAAAAGCCTGGCGGTTTCTTAAAGTCGTTGTCGATTCCGAAATGGAAGTTCAATGATATTTCAATTGATTTCATGCACGGGTTGCCGAGATCTCAACGCAATAATGATTCAATCTGGGTGCTTGTGGATCGGTTGACGAAAGTGGTGCACTTCCTTCCGAACAAACAGGACGATTCAGTGGAAAGTTTGGCAAAGCTCTATGTGGAGCAGATTGTTCAGCTACACGATGTTCCTCATAACATCGTAAGTGATCGTGATGGGAAATTTACATTGAAGGATTGGAGGCTAATCCATCAAATGTTGGGCACGAAATTGACATTCAGTGTGGCCTTTCATACCCAAACGAATAGTCAGACTGAAAGGACCAACAAGACAATAGAGGATATGCTACGAATGTGCGCACTGGAATTTGGTAAGAGATGGGAAGATCATCTCTATATGGTGGAGTTTGCCTACAATAATAGCTACCAAGCGGCATTAGTATGGCACCGTTTGAAGCTCTGTATGGTCGCAAGTATCGTACACCGTTAGCTTGGGCAGAAGCAGGCGAATCCAAACTGTATTGGCGTGAAGAAGTCGATGAAGCTAACTTGACAATACGCGCTATTCGAGAGAGGATACTGATAGCCCAGGATTGTCAAGCAAAGTACTACAACGCCAAGCACCGGAACGTGGAGTTCGCGGTGGTCAATTGGGTATATTTGAAAATCAAAACCTTCAAAGGCGTGTCCAGGATTCGACATCTGAAAAAGATAAGTCTGAGATATCTTGGTCCATTTGAAGTGGTAGAGCAAGTTGGGGAAGTTGCCTATCGGCTAGCTCTTTCTATAGAATTGACTGGATTACATGATGTGTTTCACATCTCTGTGCTTCGGAAAACCGTCAAAGATCCAGCTCAAGTGATCGAGAATGATCATGTACCAGTTGAGTATGGGCTAACGATGAAGGTTAGGCCCATTCGTATCGAGGATCGCGCCGATAAACAGTTGCGGAATAAGGCAATCGAGATGGTCAAAGTCTGGTTGGAGGAATGTGGTCGTGAGGAGCTAACATGGGAGCGAGAGCAGACCATACGAGCTGAGTTTCCCGTGTTATTTGTGTAAACTGTTGAACAGTGTATCCCTTATTGTAGCTTACATTTGAAAGTTATCGCATCTTGTTTTGTTTCCTTACTATGTGCAAATTTCCTGACGAAGTTTCTTGTAAGGAGGGGAGTGTTGTAACACTCCAACTCCCAAATTTAGGATCAGATTGGATGACATGGCCTGGGACATGGGTGTGTCCCAGGGAGTGTCCTGCTCAGGTAGAGCAGCTTGTTGAGTGCTCGACGAAATGCGCTCGATGAAGTTTTCAGGAGGGAACACTCCCTACGACACGGGCATGTCAGGGGGCGTGTCTTCCTCTGGTCGACGAACTTCACTCGAGTAGATGCGATTCACGAATCCTCGAGAGAGAGGGTACACGGCCTGTGACACGGGCGTGTTACATGGCCGTATCCCGCTCTGTATCTACTCGAGTGGGCCTCGAGAGGGTGTCTCGAGTAGGTCGAGACTGTGTCGAGTGCGGGTGAGACACGGGTGTGTCAGTATGTGACACGGGAGTGTCGTGACCAACTACTTGAGTAGTTGTCTCGAGTAGGTTTCAAATGTCTCGGGTAAGGCGCTCGAGAGCTTGATATGGGCGTGTTAGTATGCGCCACGGGCGTGTCATGTCTAATTACTCGAGTGGTACTCTCGAGTAGGTCGCGAATGGGTCTCGAGAACTAGACACAGGCGTGTCTGAGGGTACACGTCCTGTGACATGGGCGTGTCACATGGTCGTGTCCTGTTCTGGATAAGTTGGTTCGTGTGCCGCTTAAGGTACACGCCCAGTGATACGGGCATGTCACAGGGCGTGTCAGACCCGAAATGGCCGTTTTCAGGAAAAATTGTGGTCGTCCATTTCCTTTATCTGGGATCTGATGGCCCAGACTTCTCCCTACTTCTTTAAGGCCGAAAAAGTTTTGATAGCTCTCATTATTCATTTTGGCCATTCTCTTTCTAAAAGAGTTACAGAGAAGGGAGAGCAAGGCGGAGGAGGAGGAAGAGGAGAAAGGATCCGGCTACCAGTGGAGCTTGAGACTTCCGAGCTAAGGTCCGAGGCCAGCTTGGTGGAGGAAAAGCTACTGCGGTGTTTTCCAACTGGCTAAAATTTCATGGCTCCGAGGAGGTCGTTAAGGGTTACGATCTTTCTTCCTCGGACATGTGAAGTCCTTCCTTTTTGGCATGTGCATGGATTTCCCCAACCAGAAGGTGGATTATGAAGTGATTTCCTTGGGTTGATTCGTGGAATCCCCATTAGTCTGGCATATAGATCCGGAAATGGAGTACGAAATAGGCATGTTGTGTGAAGCCCATCTGGACAGGTTGGTCTGGATTGGAGATGTTGCATTTGCGCGCTGGAGAAGACTCTGCGGTTAAACGTGTAGTTTATGGAGTCGAAGGGTTGGACCTGTGAAGGGTAGTAGCAGGAAGTACTGGAGTGGTAGTCTAGGAAAAGACCCTTGTGCTGCTTGTAATGCTTGTGATGCTCGATGGGTTGGACATGTGAAGGGCAGTAGTAGGAAGTACTGGTGCGGAAGTCCAAGAAAAACCCTCTGATGCTTGTAATGCTTATGACGCTTGATGGGTTGTGCCTGTGAAGGGTAGTAGCAGGAAGTACTGGCTTGGAAGTCCGGGAAAATACCCTCAAGTGTATGCTATGAATGTATAGTTAAGCCTAGGGATGGAAAATGAGTTCTGTCGCTAACACGAGGCATGGCTCCTAGCTAACCTATGAATGTAAAGCCAGTACCTTGAGGACGGTCTGGCTATGTGTGAGCTTGATGAGCTCTTAAAAAGGCTTTATGCCAAACAGGTAAGGTGAAACCGACCCGCGCCTTTTACTTAGCCGCGAGTACATTAGTATTCGGTGATGGCAAGGCGACTTGAGCAACGGTGGGGTGGTTGATCCGACCTACGTTATGTCTGTCCGACTTGAAGACCTGAAAGTGCGGTCAGTTGGAGCGCATAGCGAGAGTCTTAGGACTACGCGCCACTAATACTAAAGTCTCCGGCTGCACGCCATGGAGCAAATACTCAATTTTACCGTTGGGTTTCGGCCCTGATACGGTGGGGGGACCCTGGTGCACCAAGAATGTGCACTGAGTGCACGGATTGTCGGGTCGCATGGCTGACGATTGTGATGGAATGTTTGTGCGTGAGAGCACAATGTGTGATATGTATATATCTGCTTATGAATTGGTCAGCTGAATGCTGATCGTTGCCTTGTTTTCCACCATTGGGTGGGCTGTCCTTGGACAGGTGCTGGAGAGCCGAGCGGGATATATAAAGGCTGAAGTCCCTGCTGCTGCTTCTGCTATCCCTTGAAGGCTAAGCTAAAAAATATGGTGTTTTGTTCATGTGTGGCCGGCCTGTGCGCTGATGTTTGGAAGCCACTTTTGTAACGAGCAACTATAAGTTCATAAGGCCAAATGATATTGTATTTTATGTACATTCCAATATAAATGTGGGTGTTTATGTTAGTGGACATTCATGGTTGGAGTTCAGCGTTTATGTTAAAAGCTTCTGCTAGAATGCTATGAGTTAGGATGCGCAACTCTGATATCAACCCGTGACTTCGCCGCATGTTTTGTGGCATATGGTGTGGGACCCCGACCAGACCATCTATTATATTCTGAATAAACGGATGGAGTTGTTACAAAGTATTTCCATTATTATAACCCGAATTAAAAGGTGGCCTATTCAGATTACCCATGTAATCCACATGTTCGACAATGGTGGAAGGTTCCCAATATTGGGGTTCACAGGTAGATGTAGACGAGGAAGCAGACATCTCGTCCATTTGTTTTTGTAGTTTCACAACCTGGAGAGATATACTAGAAAACATATCGATTTTGTACATCCGGTCGGTTTAGGTTGACGAGACCTGGGTGTACTCCACTGATACGTATTCATAGTCATACCTTCTATAACTTCTTGTGTGGCCACCAGTATCTTGTTGTTTAACGTTCCACCAGCGACGACATGAATATGTTGCCTCATTTGTTGATTGAGGCCATTATAGAAAGTTTGTACTTGCAACCAATCAATGATTTCATGATGTGGACAACGGCGTTGCAATTCATTAAATCGTTCCCAAGTATCATATAACGTTTTCATATCAACTTGAGAGAAATATGTAATATCATTGTGCAACTTGGCCGTCCTAGCGGGCGGAAAATATTTTGTGAGAAATTTTTCCGTCACCTCGGCCCAAGTAGTGATGGAGCCTCTTGGTAGAGAACTCAACCACTGCTTGACATTGATGCGCAAGTAAAAAGGAAAAAGACTTAGCCTAATTTCATCATCAGAATCCAAGTTAATTTTAAAAGTATCACATATTTCAAAAAAGATAGAAATATGCTCGTTTTGGTCCTCATCTTGAACCCCATCAAATTTTGCAATTATTGTACCATTTGAATGATGCTTGACTTCAATTCAAAGTTATTGTTTGCAATAGCTGGTCAAACAATACTTGATTGTGCCTCATCTAAATTTGGCCAGGCATAATAGGACAATCTGTTGATCGACCATATTTGGATTTGGGTCACCCAAAATAGAAGAAAATTGAGAAGATGGAGAAGGACAAGAAGAAGAAAAAGAAGTAGAAATGTTACTTATGAATTCCTCAACCAAATCTGGAGAATTGAACGGAGTCTTAGGCATCGTTCTAAGCTTTGCTCGATCTCCAGATCGAAGTTAAGTAGATTTGACAGATTCCCTCGGGTCATACACCGCAATAATTTTTTTTATTAGGATTTTTAAAAACAAAAAGAAAATGATCAAATTAATAGAACCATGCTTTCAGAATATCAACAAAGAAAATTTCCCCGACAACGGCGCCAAAAACTTGATGAATGAAATTCATTCATGTGTGTGATTCTAAACTGATGAGGCGGGTATACCTATCATTCTAGAGTATAGAATCAAGTGTCATATTTAGACTCGTGTAGCGTTGAGTACTTGTACTCACAAGGAAGAGCTATTATCTTTTCGGACAAAAAGTTGGTTTTGTGAATTATCAGAAGGAAAATGTTTAAACTAATAAGGAGAAATTCGATGATGGGAAAAATAGCACTTGATCGAGAATCCCCTTGGATTAAAATAAACATTCATGAAAATAAAGTATGCAAGCCTCTTTATTTACTCACTCGACCGTGGAGGTTGCCAAAGTACAAAAGTGTCTCTCTCGAGCTCATGCTTTTGACTAACCTTAGGTTGATCGATTAAGAACTCTCGACCAGTCAAAACCCCTAAGGTTTCTTTAGGCGGTGAACCCCTCTATTGGATTTTACTCCAATCCGGAATATTTATGTCGTCCTCTCTCGAGGAGTTCAATCAACTCCTTTTATCTTTGAGTTATCTCCTCGTATCCGCAACCTCTAGGTCATTTAGGATACGGATCTTATATCGAAAAACATATCCGCAAAATATGAATTCGAAACAATAAAATTCAAAGATAAATCGTTAGTGAGTAAAATAAAGAACTTGACATTTTTGATAAAATTGAAAATCTTATTTCATTTCAAGGTTCATCATGATCAAGTGCTAAATGGAGTTTAGCTACTCATCATGATTAGGGAATTACAAAATAGAGAGGAAAGAGACATGATTGAATGAAAACAACTTTAGTTAAAGCTTACAAAGTAAATGATCTAGACTAGGAAATGGAAAAAAATGCAAGAAATAATGCAGAAAATACTGAACTTAAACTCCCCCAAAAATCTCCTCCAAGATTCTGAAATTTTATAGAATTTATAGGCAAGTTTGTTGGAGAGTCATGCCCCTAGGTCATGCCCGTGACCTTGGACATGTAAGGATCAGAACTGTCGTCTTTAAGGCCTGGGAATGTTGGAGAGAAGCTACCAAAGGTTGTTAAGTGGTGGGTCACACCCGTGACCTAGGGCATGTCTTATCAGTTGCTGGAAACAATGGGAAGCAGAAATATCGGGAATAACTATGGCAGTTGTGGGAAGGGTCATGCCCCCTGGTCATGCCCCTGACCACGGTGTGAATGCTGGAATGCTTTGAATCTAAAACTATCCTCTTAAAGCAGTCGGCAAGTCTGATCTTCAAGCCTTAGTGACACGCCTGTGACCTCATGGTCATGCTCGTGTCATGGGCGTGTAATTTTAATCTAATGTGGAATTGAAGTATGGAGGTCCATCTGATGGTCACGCCTGATAGACATGCCCGCGGCTGTATGTTCACTCCTATGATCAGAAGGCGTATAATTTTAATTGACGTGTCAGTGCACCTGGAATGGCCGGATCGGCCACGGCAACATGTCGCGACCGTGACTATTGAATCATGCCCGTGACTTAGGCATGTATTTCGAAGTTTTCCAGTTTTGCTCCAAAATTAAACCTGAATAATCTGACTGCTTTTAAAATATAATTTTCTAAAGAGTTCAACCTGAAATATTAAAAATAAATTAATTAGAAACTTATTTAATAAATTATAAATCTAAATTAATTAATTATTAAATAAAAACTGTTATAAGAAAAAGGATAAATTTACAGTTATTAGTGCGTCATCGTTATAACATAAAAAGAACCCATGAATATCCACTTAGGAATGAAAATACACATGTTTGAGAAACATGCATGTTCCTACGATTTCTTTTTGGAATTGTTTTTGGTCACTTAATGGTGTGTTCTACAAATATAGAAGACCAGGAGTGGTGGTGGATAGTCAGAATGTCCGCACTCTCTGAAAAGCAGTGCACCTAATTACGCGCCTGCAACCCCTCCTTCGGCAGAGATGATAAGACTTGTGGCTTAGGCGGAGTTTGTAATGATAAACACCCAGCCTGGGATGCAAGAAAAACCTCCTGCCCCTGTTGTGGAGTAGGTGCCGCTTCGTGTGGCAGAGCATACAGTGGTGGAACGAGTGGCTGTAGAGCCTTTGGTGCCAAGAAGAGCGTCAGAAATGCAGCTCAAACATGTGATGAGCTTCAATCCTCTAGTGTTTATGGGGACTGGAACACCAACCGAGGCTGAGGATTGGCTCTCCCATGTTAAAAGAGACTTGACGGTAGTTGAAACGGAGGAAAGGAAGAAAACCACCATAGCCACGTTCCTATTGGATGGAGAGGCAAGACTGTGGTGGGAAGAGTTGGAGCTGCACCTCTTGGTTGGAAGACAACTCACCGATGTCTCAATGTAGGTGTTCTCGATGTTATTCCTGCCTAGATACCTCCCCTCGGCATAGAGTATCGACATTGAGAATTAGTTCTAGAGACTGAGACATGGAGAAAGTAGCGTGGATGAGTATCTCCACGAGTTCATGAGGTTGGGACGTTATGTTGGCGCTACTTTTGCTCTCAAGGAGCATAAGACCAACTTGTTCTATCAGGGTCTGCTTGATGATATAAGGCAACTGATGTACAACCTTGGGCTCGTGTGGGGCAATCCTAGTGGGAGCGCTGGGCTAGGGGCGAGAGGGACTGTAGGGCTCAAGTGGGATGATGGGGTCCACTCGCTGAAGGCGAGATGGGGTGCATTATAGTAGGCGAGGTGGCTCTAGCCTCGGGGGCTGGCTTATGTGGCGAAACCACTCATGAAGGGCGGGAGACACGCGAGATGGGTAGATAGGCTCTTCTCGCCCACCGGCTATTTTCTCACTCGCCTTATGGGAAAAGGTGTTTTTACCTTCTTACCCTAAGCGGGGATTTTACTCTTTTACCCCATATAATTTTACCCTTTTACCCTTTTTGGTCTGCATATAACCCTTCAGAACAGTGGAGTTTGGCTATTAGCAGACCCAACCAAGGATATTTTGGTAATTTCTAGTCGGTTCAGTTTGGTTATTGGCAGGTCAAACTCAGAGGCCTATAAATAGACTGATAAGGTGCCTTGAAAAGGTTGTTGACACTTTTTATCTTCTTCCTCTAAGGCACCTAGCTCAGCACTAGCAAGGGAGGGGGAGAACTTCTAATTCTTCAAGGTCAGATGTGGGACATCCGAGCTGAGACCCTCGGTCTGTTTCTAGTTTTGTGACTCATGTCGGGAGGGTGGTTCAATAAGAGTATGGGTGAGCTGCAACTTCAGGTCCGAACTCTAGGTGAAGACGGGTTACTAGCTTCAACATTTCTGGTGCGGTGAGCATGGACCGCAGCCTACACAGAAGAATCATAAACTACTTCATGGCGGGAGGTCACGGAGATGGAGACGGGGACAGGTCAGAGAACCCGGGAGGATTCGCAGTAAGGGAGGAATTCATGGCGTCCATCAAAGGCATTATGGACATGTTATTGGGGATCTCGCGGTAGGGCGACTGCTCGACCCCATTGCCTCAGGCGCCCACTCTTGCTTTGCAGGATGAGCTCGCCTCGGCAAGAGTTCGAGAGGACTCCACCAGGAGGCGACCTGGAACGGAAGTGATGGTAGAGGGAGGCGGGCAAGACCTGTCTGGAAGGGAGTTGTTCCCAAGCCCAGCGAGGGTCATCTCACCGGGAGACGTCGTCACGCGAGTGTGAGCGGCGAGACCCATGGTCAGTTGTTATCCCTTCTGCGATTTGATCCTATCAGATCCAGTCCCAAAAGGGTTCAAGTAGCCCGAGATGAACTACTACGGGGAAAGACGACCGTCTCCAGCACCTGCAATGGTTCGAAGATGCGGTCTCCATCAGGCCGATGACGGATGCATTCAAGTGTCATCTTTTCGTCATCACCTTAAAAGATAAAACTAGGGATTGGTTTCACCAGCTCCCGACAGGCTCGATATATAGCTTTGAGGATCTATGTAGAAGCTTCCAGTTACATTTCTCAAGTTTAAAGAAATGGAAGAAGAATCCGGAGTCCATTTTTCCGATTCGGCAGAGAGCAGATGAGTCCTTGGCCCAGTATGTAGACAGGTTCTAGGAAGAGATCTTGGATATTCAAGAGGTGCATGGATATGCCCTCCATATGGCCTTCACCGTTGGACTACAAGAGGGTTTCTTTAAGATGAGCCTCACTCAGGATGCTCCACTGTCGTTTGAAGGATTGATGGAGAAGGCTGCGAAAGAGATAGCAATGGAGGCGGCAAACCCGACCTTTGCTAGAAAGCTGGCAAGGCTGACGGAGGTCGAATCAAGAGAATAAGGAGGAGGGAGACAGCAAGAAGAGAGAAGAAGGGAAGAGAAGAGGGTGGCGGGATACCAAGAGTTTGGATGGAGGCATTCAGGAGGTCCTGCCCATGTGCAATGAAGAGGTATTCCCCGGGGGGAAGGAACCAGCAAGGAGGACCTGAAAGGTTCAATCAGCAGGGGTGGCGGTATGGTCAAACACCACCCATACCCCCTCCTCAGCAAGATATGGCCATCGGCCGAGGAATACGTAGGGGCAAAGAAAGAGGAAGAGCAGGATCGTGAGCTGGAAGAACGAGGAATCTTCAGGAGAGGAGATGATGGGGGGAGGTAGCGTTGCCATATTGTGACCTTCACGAGGAGGAGGGTCACGCAACAGCTACATGTCCGGAATTCTTGGAGATGAGAAGAGCTCAGGGAGCAGAGGAGCAGCAGAAGCTGATGTAGATAGTGGAGGTGACAGGGACCGGGGACGAGGATCGATGTGTGGACCGAGAAGACGTAGGAGATCGAGGTGGGATCAGAGCGATCCATGGGGGAGTAGGGATTGAGGCTGCCCATAAGACGAGCCTTCATACCACGTACCGTCGGAGAGTAGCCTCGACGTCACAAGCCCCTCCCACGGACGAGAAGATCATCTTCTCTCGAAAGGACATGCCGGACCATGAAGATCCCTTTTGTGATGCACTGGTGATCCAGACGGCTATCGAAAACTTCACGGTGTCGCAGATCCTTGTCGACAATGGGAGTTCGGTGAATGTCATCATCAAAAATGCGTGGAGGCCCGAAGGGTGCTGGCAGCGGATAGGCCATTGTTCGGGTTATGGGGGGAGGATGGAAGTCGAGGGGTGAGTAGGACTCCAGGTAACTCTGGGGCGGCTGTCCAGGAATTGTTGTTTTGTCATAGTGGACGCCCCCAACAGTTATAATGCTATTTTTGGGTGCACATTGTTCGGTGCTTTTAGATTTGTCACGTCGTCTTTCCACCAATACCTGAAGCTCTATGCCGGAGGGACCCAGATCAGAATACGAGGGGACATAAAGGCGGCTAGGGAATGCTATGTGACGGCAGTGAACACCATTTCTTGGCAGGGAGAGGCCACAGAGATGGAAAAGAGGATGGAGCGATGGCAACAGGGGTTCGAAGACGAAGTAGAGGAGGAGAAAGGAGACTGAAGGTCGAAGGTGCATAAGAAGTAGAGATGGTAGGAGGCATTGCGGTGGAGCCGGAGATGGCGGGAGAGAAAGAAGGAGAGATGGGAGTAGAGGAGGAGAAATGAGATAGGGGGTTCAATGGGGCAGAAGAGGTAGAGATGGTAGGAGGCATTGGGGTGGAGCCGGAGACTGCGGGAGAGAAAGAGGAAGAGAAAGGAGGAGAAGAGGAGTCGAAGGAAAGTGGAGGGGGGAGGAAAGAAAAATGAAGGATGGATGAAGTGGGAGAATCATTCGGGTGGAAGCCTGGCTGAAGAAGAGGGGAAGTTCGCTACTAGAAGGCGGAAGAACAAGCTTGGTAGAGGTGGAGAAGTTTTGGGAGGAAATGGATGTGGCTATTACGGATCACGAGGCAGTGAACCGTAAAGCCAGAGAATAAGAGGATATGTTGGGGGAGGGAGAAAGAGGAGGAGCCGTCAAGGCAGAAGGCGGCCGTGCAGGTGCTATAGATGGAGATCCTCATGAAAGAAGGGAGGAAAGAGAAGGTAAAAATCAGTGGCGAGCTCTGTTCCGAGGACCAGGAAGAGATCAAGGCATGCGTACAGAGGAACATTGACATCTTCGCTTGAAGCGCAGCAGATATGCTGGGGGTTGACATGGACGTGGCATTCCACTGCATCAACCTCGAGCCCAATGCTCGTCCTCTACAATAGAAGAAGCGGGCCATCATAACTAGATGGCCGGACCCATCAGAGAAGAAGTAGAGAAGCAGCTTAAGGAGGGGTTCGTGTCTTCATATAAATATCCAGGGTGGGTGAGTAATGTTGTAATGGTGAAAAGGGGGAGGGAAAATGGAGAATGTGGGTGGATTTTTCTCTTTTGAATAAAGCATGGAATAAGGATTGTTATCCTCTACCTCGAATCGACGCGCTGGTTGACTCAGCCGTCAGTTTTTCATTAATGAGCTTTCTAGATGCATTTTCAGAGTACCACCAAATATGCATGCACCTGCCGGACGTCAAGGACGTCACCTTCATCACGGAATATGGGTTCTTCTGTTTCAACATGATGTCATTTGGATTGAAGAATGCGGGGGCAACTTATCAAAGAATGAAGGATCGAATCTTTCGAGAGCACAAAGGGCGAAACATCAAAGTTTATGTGGATGACCTGATGATCAAAAGCCAAGATCTCAGGTCTCATATCTTGGATCTTGATGAAACCTTTGGAACCTTAAGTAAATATAGGATGAGACTCAACCCCTTAAAATGTGTCTTCAGGGCCAACAGGGGAAAAATTTTAGGGCATATCCATACCCCATCTGGAGTAGAACCCAATCCAGATAAAGTGAATTCAATCCTAGTATTAGAATCTCCAATAAACGCAAAAGAAGTCCAACGTCTCACCGAAAAGATGTCCAGATTAAGCAGATTTATCTCTTGGGCAAGGGAGAAGTTCTCACCTTTCTTCTGAACGCTAAGAGGGGGCCAAAAGTTTAAGTGGATTGTCGAATGCGAAGAAGCTTTTCAGGCCATGAAACAACAACTCACCCGTACGCCTCTACTTCAAGGGCCAAGGGAAGGGGATGGTTTGTTCCTGTACCTAGGAGTGGGGACCGGGGATGTGAGTTCGGTTCTTGTAAGAGAGGAAGGAAAAAAGAAGTTCCCAATCTCAAGGTCCTGAAGAAGGCAGAAGTCGGGTACCCTATTCTTGAAAAGCTGGCATTCGCTCGTATCATATCAGCCAGGAAGATCAGGCCATACATACTGGCCAATTCGATTCAGGTAGTGATAGATCACCCCCTTCGCAGTATCCTGGAGGTGCTGGAGCATTCTGGGAGGTTGGCCAAATGGTCGATAGAGCTCAGTGAGTTTCACCTCACTTTTACTCCTCGTCCAGCCATCAAAGCAGAAGCAGTTACTGATTTCCTGGCAGATTATGAAGTTGTGGTCCGAGATGCTGAGGCACACCCTCGAGCTGCTTGGGAGATACTAGTACACGAAGCGTCGGGAAGAAATTCTTTTGGAGGTGGGATGATCTTGGTAAGTCTAGAAGGGACCAGAATTGAGCAAGCTCTGAAGATCAACTTCACAATCAGTAACAACCAAGCAGAATATATGGCGATCATTGTGGGACTCAGGTTAGCTCGGGAGGTGGGCAAACAGGACATTAAGGTCTCCAGGGACTCTATGGTGGTTTTAGGGAAAACTAGAGGAGAATTCGAAGCGTACGAACCCACCATCCATTTGTATTTGGTGAAGTTCAAAGACATCATTGAGCAATTCTGTAGCTTTTCGATTCAACACATTCTGAGGGATGAAAGTGCTTAGGCAGACCTACTCGCCAAATATGGTCCTCGGGCTAGAGGAACAGTGAAGGAACTCTTCAGGCCATCCATAGAAGAAGGAGAATTAATGGAGATAGACCGGCAAGGGTCTTGGATGGACCCCTTCATCACCTTTTTGACCTCGGGACAACTCCCCGAGAGGGATCTCAATAAGAAGCAGGTTAGTTATAAATCAACATACTACCTGCTAAAGTATGGGGAATTATTCTTAAGACCCTATCGGGGTTACTAGCTCGATGCATATCTGAGGGGGAAGTTCCAAGGGTCTTAGAAGAAATTCATTCAAGAGAGTGTGGGAGTCATTCAGGGAGTCGGACCTTGAAGGGGAGAGTGTCGAGGCAAGGCAACTTCTGGCCTACCCTTAGGAAGGATTTGGAAGAATTTTCGAAAAGATGCCAAAAATGTCAGGTGTTCGCCCCTATCCAACTCCTTCCCGCCCAAAGATTACATACGATCACGGCTCCCTGGCCCTTTGCAATATGGGGACTAGATTTGGTGAGTCCTTTTCCCCAAGCCAGCGGCCAAAGAAAGTTTTTGCTGGTCATGATTGATTACTTTTCAAAGTGGGTAGAGGTGAAGGCGTTGGCTAACGTAATGTCGCAAGTTGTCAAGAACTTCATATGGGGGGAGATCATCTGCCGGCATTGGCTTCCGCTGGCCATCATCACTGATAATGGGCCACAATTTGATAGCATAGAATTCGTGGATTTCTATATCTGGCTAGGCATAGATCTCCATTTTGCCTCGGTTCACCATCCTCAGAGCAATGGACATGTGGAAGCGGCAAACATGATTATTGTGAATCTTCTGAAGAAGAAAGTGGCGATCCTGAGGGGAAGTTGGGTTGAATAGCTCCCTTCGGTTCAATGGGCCTTGAGGACAACACCACACACCCCCACGAGGGAGACTCCATTTAAACTTTCCCATGGCTTGGAGGCCGTCATAGCTATTGAATTCGAGGTCACATTTCCAAGAGTAGCCGCAACAAGAAAAGGAGACGAAAGATGGAGGACAGGGAACACAGAGGAGAAAAACCTCTCTCTTAATATGGTGGAGGAACTAAGGTATTTAGCATTGATCCGGCAGGAAGAAGTCAAGCGCTGGATGGCGAGGTACTTTGATAAACATATAAGGGTCAAACAGTTCCAGAAAGGAGACTTAGTCCTCGAAAAAGTAGATGCAGCGGGCCGGGGAGCCTTGGTGGGGAAACTCAACCCGAACTGGTAGGGTCCCTTTGTGGTGAAGGAGGTCCTGAAGTCAGGAGGGTGCCACCTCCATGAAGTTGATGGGGTACCCATCGATTGTGCTCGAAGCGGCGACGACTTAAAAAGTTTCTACCCATAACCTTTTTCATCTTTAAATACTTGTAAATTTGTGGTGATCTTTTAATATAATGGAATCCCAGGTGTATTATTTCATGGAATGAGAGTGAAATGATTGGATGGCAAGACCCCGAGCAGACCCGCTGACCAGGCTCTCACCTAGCTGGCAGGACTGTAGGCTCACTCGGTGGCTGGATGTTGTTTGGAGAGGAGACCTCGAGAAGACGCGCTGACCATTCTCTCACCTAGCTGGCAGGACTATAGGCTCACTCGGTGGTTGAGTGTAACGCCCCCGATTTTCTGATGTCATTAATTGGTTTGTCGATGTAATAATTTCGACGTCAGGGCGTTACCCTCTTTCGTTTTGTTAACGGCGCTGCACTGTTTGTGCATTTTCGCGTTCGTCGGGCCTATTTTTCCATATTTTGGGATTCTGTTGGGTTGGAATGTCTTCCCTGTAATAAAGGTTGAGGTTTTGAGGACTTGGACTTGTCAGTTTTTGTTGCGTTCTGAGCATTTTGGCGTCTCGGCACGTGTTTGGATCATTTTGAGGATTTTCTTGCTTGTGTAAGCTTTTGATGATAGTGTCTCAAGAATGGTACGTCGAATTCTAGGTTTGTGTTCGCTGTTGAATTCATTTAAATTCAAAGCTCGTTTGGGCTCTGTTTTGAACACTTATTTTCCTTGTCAAACTACTCTGAATATGATAAATTATTCTAATTAATTTTAGCCTAATGCTGCTTTGATTCTCGGGAAGGCCCTCCTTAGGGTAGGTTTTTCGTCAACCTGGTGTTGGTCACTGCATCGTTTAGTGGTCAACGATAGTTGATTAGAGCTGACAAACCTCGAGTTGGGCTCAGCGATGCGTCGAGCGTGCCTTACATTCGATGCACTTGGACCTGACTTCGTCGAACGGGCCTTGCGTTTGACTAATTGTTCGAACTTACTTCGTCGGGCAGGTTTCTCCCTTGGCGTTCGACGAATTTTTTCCAACTGAGTTCCGCTATCGGGATTGTTATTCTTCATTATTTTTTTGGAGGTGGGATTTGTTCTCGAGAACATACTTTTTGTACTCGAGATGATCTTTCTTATACTCGAGAAGAGACCCCCCTTGTTCTCGAGAAGATTTTTCGGTACTCAAGAACAGACCTTGTTCTCGAGAAGAATTTTCTGTACTCGAGAACAACCCTTCTATTCTCGAGACAGTTTTATTTATACTCGAGAACAACCCTTCTGTTCTCGAGAAGACCTTTCTTGTACTCGAGATATATGTTCTCCCACCTGAGAAATCCACTCCAAGTTCTCGGAAAATGCTTCTTGGTTGTCAGAATGTTCTGCCTACTTGTTCTCGAGTACTCTGGCCTTCTTCTCGGGATGACCGGTTGGGCAAAACCCGATTCTTTTCTTGAGTGCAATTATCCTGATTTTACCATAGGTGTATAAATACCTACGTCTTATTTCCTTCTTCACTCTGGACCGACTTTCCTGTTCATCTCTCGAAGTAGTGCGGCGTGAGAGAGAGAGAGAGAGAGAGAGAGAGAATTTTTCGTGATTCTTCCAGTGCGCGTCGACGATGCCAAGGTGCTCCAAATCTTCAATCAAATATAGATCCGGAAAGCTCACAGCGAGAGATACTCCATCGTGATAAAACCTTCACGTTTCCTTCCGATTTTCTCGCTAGGGTTTTTGTTCCTAACCCTTATTTTCATCCATTCTTGTTAGATTTCGACTTCCCTCATCTTCTTTCTCCTTGATCAACATCAAGGAGTGATTTGGACATCTTTCTCCTGTAAATTCGAGGCAAGTGATGGTTTCCTTTTTCACTTCCCTTTTTACTCTGATTTTGCATAAATTTCTAACATCTCATTTTCATGATCATTAAATATTTTGCCGATTATAGAGCTGTTGAGATCTCATGTCTAATCCTAATCATTATCTTCATGTTATTGATTATTGCTATTTAGGCATGTTTAGTGCTTTCTGTTTTGATGATGTGGTGTAACTTCACCCTTACAACTGTTCCTCAACTTTCATGTAGAACACATTAGAGTTTATTTAGGGTTGCAAATTCTTCCAAAGGTTGATCAACAGTTTCATTCTAGAATTGTCTATGTAGAATCCGATGTGCCATTGTTGACTTGAGATTTCTATCATGGTTTTCTTCTTTGTGGCGATGCCGTGGGGCGAGATAAGCCGTCAGGCCCCGATTGGGTTGTAGTGTACCTCTGAGCTCTAAACCCAGATCATTACGGGGTTTTCCATCCGGGTTTTTGTTTTTGCGGTGTTATTAGTGGGTGAATCCACCTTCGTAATGTTTGATCTCCCTATTAGCACTTGTGGGGCTCTACCAGTTTTTGGGCATTTGCGGTGTATGGTAGAGTATCCAGCCTCCTGCTTTTAGACGGATGAATTGTCTTTAGGGTTGGCCACCGTACCCGTTTTGGTTTTTGGTGGAGTTGACCACAGGTGGCTAGTAGGTGTTTGTTCCTGTTCCTGATGACTTAATCTTGACCCCTTTTCCCCTTATGGTCTTGTGCATTTGGGGTGTTGTTTTTTTACATGACACTTCACATAAGTGCTCCCTTTTTACTTTTGCACCTTACTGTTGTACCTTAATTAAGTAATTTTTCCTTTGGTCTTGGGTTGGTACCCCTTGACTTTGATTACTTTTGTCTTACTTTCTACCATCACTTGTACCTTCTTGCTGAGGTGTTCTGTCTTTGGAATGCCTCAGGTTCAGAGTGGTAGCTGAGTCCGGTACTGGTTTTGGTGTGCTTGAGTGGCAATATTGGCCGTTGTTATTGCATCGCCATAGTGAGGTAGATTGTTGATTATTTTGCTTTACTAGTACAGACATACTTGGATTTATGTGGGTTCGTGTCTGTTTGTTAATGCCCACAAGACTGTTAATCTTTTTGGATACTTGCTAGCTCCTTTATTTTTTTTCTTTCTGTGGTTGTGGATTACTTGCTCTCTGGGAAGTTCTATGTTAGGATTGCATGGTATTTATTTTCAAATATCAAAAAACCTACTACTATTACCTCATGCATTGCACGTTTTCAAAATGTCAAATCACTATATTCAGCAACCGTAAAAATCTACTTTTATTGCTATTTTAAATTTAGAAATTGCATACCTTGAGGTGTCCTCTATGAACCTCTGAGCTCATATAGGAAGTTCAATCTCATAAAAGAAGTATTTTCTGCTGCGTATAACTACTTTTTTCGTGGACTAGATGGGCCACTAATTCGAGGGATACAGCTAACTACTATACTCAAATTGATTTTAACTCTAAATAACTTAAAGAACCTTTCTTCATGGCTAAGTAGGAGTTTTGCCTGAGCATCCGCAGTTATCCCCTACTGACATGGAATCATGACGCGCATTTTTTCCTTACTCTGGTATACTTATTTGGCAGTGAAAAATGCGGGTTGTGACAGTTGGTATTAGAGGGAGGTTGGTTTGACAAGTTGGTCGAACCAGCCAATCTCGTTTAATTTGTTTCCCTTCTTTCGTTTGCATACACACACTAATATGTCATCAGTACGTCTTAACCGAAGCATAAGCACTACACTAATAGCATGATACGAATTATACGGGGCATATTATGTAGTATAGGATGTATAATATTTGTTTGTATATGTATCCACCATAGGAGGCAACAAATGACGCTTATGTAGTATGTGATGCATAACCATCATCACATGGGTGCACATTAGCACGTTTTCTTTTCTCATTGCATGCGATGTTATGTAGTATGTGATGCATAACATTTCATGTGTACACTGCTCATGCATGCATTAAGGCCTTTTTAGAATGCATAGCATTGCATACATAGCATATCATCGCAAAATCACGCGTGCTAAGTTAAGGTTTACATGATGATATATGTACACACATGATTTTAAAGAAGAATAAAGAATCCATGCATTCATCTCATAAGCACATGAGAAAATAGGATGAGAGGATATCATCCTAAGTAGGACATAGCATCATTATAAATCCCAGAGCAAGTTGCAGCATAAGCAAGTGTCTTTAAGTATGGTCTGAACTAGTTGAGTGGCTTAGTTGTAAGCTAGGACTTTGATGAGTTGTTTGTTGCCTTTTAGAAATGCTGCCAAAGCGTCCTGCGATGAGATCGACTCCCCAATCAGAGGGTGAGTCGTCAAGTGCTCAGAGTGATGCGTTGATCGAGAGCTTGTGCCAGAGCAATGAAGCTCTGTCGAGGCAGTTAGTTGCGATGCAGTCGCAGATTCAGTTGTTGTTGGCTGCCGCTCCTGCGCAGTAACCTGTAGTGCAAGATTATGACGCGGGTCAGGCCATGCCTGCTAATCCTGCTCCTTTTGTACCCCCAGTGATGCTACCGCCGAAGATAAACCTTATTTCGTATTTCCAGTGATTGGGGTGCCGATTTCATGGTTTTGGATGATTGGATTATCTCTATGGATGAGATGTTTACGTATTCAGGGATTGTTGAAGCCCAAAAGGTGATGCTTGCGGCCTACCAGCTAAAAGGCCTGGCAAAGACCAGGTGGATTCGATAAAAGGAAAATTTGGCAGAAGGATGTTCTTGGGAGTCCTTCAAGAAGATGTTGTTGAAGAAGGTCTTACCCTCAGTCGAGCAGGACCGATTGATGAATAATTTCCTGCATTTGCCGAAAAGACAGCTCACTGTGAGCGAATATGAGATCGAGTTTAGTAAGCTGAGTAGATTTTCTCCTGATTTGGTTGCCTCGGAGGAAGGGAGAGTGAAGCGTTTCCTCAGAGGATTAAGAAGCGATGTCCAGGAATTGGCATGCGCTTATTGAACTGAAAGCTATGCCGAAGCAGTGGAAGCTTCTTTGAAGGTCGAGGAGATCGAGAACACCAAGAATCGATGTCCTGCGGCGAGAAAGGAAAAGAGAAAAGGTCAGGAGGATGGAATCTTCAGTGCATCTGGCCCTTCCTCGAAGAAGAGAAGTAAAGAGGTATGTAGTTTTTGTGGTCGGCCAGGCCACCCTTTTGAAAGGTGTTTCAAGTGGACTTTCACCTTGAAGCAGCAGCAAGTGCTCGCCATCCAAGGTGCACCTAAAGGTGATCTAGTGTGCCCGATCTGCCCAAAGAAGGGTCATGACGTAAGAAGTTATTGGTTGAAGGATAAGGTTTGCTTCTAGTGCGGGTAAAAGGGGCACTTGAAGACTTCATGCCCCCATGCTCAGACTCCACTGCAGCCTGCTGCGCTTCGAGCTCTGCCGCAGCCGCCAAACAAGGACAATGGAAAAGGAAAGTTGAATGTTGTGACCAGAGAGGAAGCTCAAACTTCTACGCAAGTTATATCAGGTTAGCCCTAGTTTGATTATCTCTATTATTTCTTGTTGTTGCCCTAGTTGTCGTTCGTTTTGTTATATATGCTACGGTTTTAGGGCAGTTTAAGGTTCGGAATAGGATGGTGCATGTTCTTTTTGATTCGGGTGCCACACATTCCTTTATGGCTCGGAGGTTCGTAGATAAACATCGTTTGAGCGTGGATCAATTAAGAGACTCCTCCAATGTCAAGCTTCCCTCCGGTGATTCAGTGATATCTAATCAAGGAGTTCTGAGATGCCCTATATACCTAGGTGATTTACTAGCCTTTGCAGATCTGATGGTGTTGGATCTGGTGTACTTTGACGTGATTTTGGGCATGGACTGGCTGCCCAAGTGTGATGCGGTCATCCAGTGCAAGGCAAAACGACTGGACTTCAGGATGGACAATCGCCAACCTATAAGCATCTATGGATTTCAGGATCGGGTTTCCCCCATCATTTCTACGGTACATGCTTGTCGTGCTATATGGTCTGGTTGTGAGGCATTTTTGGTTTCTATTTCTGCTTTAGAAATAGCTTTTGTTACGCCACGTCTTGACGATGCCTCGGTGGTGCGAGAGTTTCTAGATGTTTTTCTTGATAGTCTTCCAGGACTTCCTCCGATGAGGGAGATTGTGTAACACCCCCTATCCGCCGCATAGCATATATCAGTAGGTCCGGTCTGGGCCTGACGCCATATACCACAGACAGATCGGGCGGTTACTCAATGGAAACCATCTAACTAATATCAACATCCTACAAAGAGCATTCTAGCGGAAGCAATTAAAAGTTGCATTAATAATGATCCCAACACTAGCATGAATGTCCACTAACAAGCCACGGAATGAACGTACAAATACAAAAGTATAATGGCCTTAAAGCCTTACAATTGTTTTCTCAAATAGAAGTGTTTTCCAAACCTTGGCACGCATGCCGACCATGCATAAATAAAAGAAAACACTAAGCATTAGGCCTTCGAGGGCCAGCACAGCAACTTGGGCTTTAGCCCGCTACTTACTGCTTGGCTCCACAGCACCTGCAAGCACAATCCACCGCAACGGTGGCAAACCAAAGCAACGGTCAGCAATGCTGGCCAAATGATAACGATCCCGCCCCCAATTCAGGGTGGCGATGCTCCTTCCCTGCACTTTATTAGCATAGCCAAGCAGTGTATATATACATTGCATCACAGGCGTTGGCACGCATGGCCACACGCCCCGTGCACTCAGGGCACATTCTCGTTGAACCGGTCAATGTCACGTCAATTTAAGCCATAGGCACCCCGGTCTCACCACTGCCACTTTGGCGGCCAAAATATGAGCACTTTGTCTTCCCGGCATGGGTCGCGTCAATTTAAGCTATACACCGCCGAAGAACCTCATCTATGCCAACGGCTCACACCGAATGACATAGAACAGTTACGGTTCCGCTTAACCCATGCTCACATCGCAACGACAATTTAAGCCATATATGTGGGTCAAACTTCTCTGAGTCCTATTTCCGTTACACACTTCACATAACCCGGTTATTTTCAAGTTGGCTCCCAGGCCACCATATTGGCAGAATCACGCATCTGACCAGTTTTTCGGGTGCATCTTAGTGTTAATCCCCAAGGCTCCCTGTTGTAATCTACCACGTAGAAAACCGAAAAACAAACATTCGCACGGAGTCTTCTCCGGCCATTTATACAATGCAACATCACCGATCCAGACCAACTTGTCCGGGTAGGCTTTACACATCATTCCTATATCCGTTCTCGATTACAGACTCTACATGTACACAACGGAGACTATTTATGTCTACCCGAAGGAACGCCTCAAACTCACCGCAATCTCGCGAGAGCGGGCTTCCCTATGCAAACGAAGTAGAGCTTCACATGCTCAAGTAGAGAATCGTTACCCTAGCATTCTTCTTTGGCTCCATGGAAAAGAATGCAGATGAAAAGCACCGCCCTCTCCTTGCCTCCGTAGATTCAAAGTCGGTTCGCGAATTGGAGCTCCGAAGCTCCACCGGTGACCGGATCTAGACTTCTTCTTCCTCGTTGCTCTCCCCTCTCTCTAGAACTTAGACAGAGAACCAGCGAATAGAAGATGAGGGTTTTGAAACCCTACACCCGGCTATATACCAATAGGAATAACCTCCAGCCGTCAGATCCCAACATAAAGAAATATACGGCTACGATCCGGGTCTAACCTAGAAAAACTGGGCCGAACAACGCACGGTTCACAAACCGGATCAGGACACGTCTGCAACAAACTCAAACTGTGTCGGGACATTTAGTCGAGACCCTGTCAAGACCCTTGTGTCGACACTCTGTGTTGACACATCACACCCTATGTCGACACTCTGTGTCTACACAGCACACCCTATGTCGATACAGCATGCCCTGTGTCGATACAGCAGGCCCTGTGTCGACACAGCAGGCCCTTTGTCGACACATCAGGCTCTGTATCAAACACGCCCCAACCCGCCAAGGTCACGGCCTATGATATGTCCATGTCCCAGACCGTGTGACTCCTGCCAAATTCCAAACCTGGCACAAAAAGCCTCCCGTCGCTCTTTTGAGTTTCGGGGCATTACAACTCTCCCCCTCTTAAAAGAATTTTGTCCCCGAAATTACATAAAGAAAGATAAGCATAAAACATAAACGGTACCTGAGCAAAACAACTCCGGGTACTCATCATGAATAGTCTGCTCTCGCTCCCAAGAGAGCTCCTCCCGACCGCAATTGTCCCAACGGACCTTGACCATCCTGATCTCTTTATTGCATAGCCGCTTGACTTCCGAGTCCTCAATACGTACGGGCTTGACCTTCATCGTCAACCCACTATCGACCAGCACTTGATTGACCGCGATCACTTGCGTAGGCTCTTGCAACGCCTTCCGCAACACCGATATATGGAATACATTATGTAGACCACTATGCTCCACTAATAGCTTCAACTGGTACGCTGCTTCACCAATCTGCTCCAGAATCTCAAGTGGTCCAAGGTAACTCGGGCTTAGCTTCTTCAAGTGCCGCACCTGCGAGACACCCTTGAACGACATGATCTTCAAGTACACCCAATCGCCAACAGCGAACTCCACGTTCCTGTGCTTGGCATTATAGTACTTATCCTGGCGGTCCTGAGCGATTAGCAAACTCTCCCGAATGGTTCTCACCAAAGAAGTAGCATCCTCCACCTCTTGTCGCTTGTATAATTTTGACTCGCCTCTTTACAACCAAGACAACAGCGTGCGACATCTTCTACCATAAAGGGCCTCGAAGGGCGTCATTTGTATGCTTTCCTGGTAGCTATTGTTGTATGCGAACTCCACCAAGTATAGGTGGTCTTCCCACTGCTTTCCAAAGTCCAGGACACACATGCGAAGCATGTCTTCCATTGTCCCATTGACCCTCTCGGTATGCCCATCCGTTTGCGGATGAAAGGTTGTGCTAAAACTCAGCTTTGTCCCCAACATCTGCTGCACCAGCCTCCAATCATTGGACGTGAACCGCCCATCTCGGTCACTCACGATGATGCGGGGTACACCATGAAGCCACACAATATTATCCACAAACAGCTTTGCAAATTTCTCAACCGGATCATCCTTCCTATACGGAATGAAGTGTGACACCTTCGTTAGACGATCTAGGACCACCCAAATGGCGTCGTTCCCCTTTTGCGACCTTGTCAACCCGTGCACAAAGTCCATAGTAATGTCGTCGAACTTCCACACCGGAATAGGCAAGGATTTCAAGAATCCTCCCGGCTTTTGGCCCTCCGCTTTCACCAAGGCGCAAGTTTGACACTTCGCCACGTAGAGCACCACATCCTTTTTCAGTCCTGGCCACCTGAACAATTTCTTTACATCGCGGTACATCTTCGTGCTCCCCGGGTGAATTGAGTACTTGGTATGATGCGCCTCGTACAACAATTCCACCCACAAATTGCCCACGTTTGGGACGCACAGACGACCGTCCTTCCAAAGCAATCCATCCTCAACGACGAATTGGGAATTTGACCCATCCAGAGCTTCAACCATGATCTGCTTCATGTGGCCATCCATTTCCAAAGCCTGTCGAATCCGATCGGCCAGGTCATATTGGACTTTAATCTAATTCAATAATGATTCAGCACTTAATTGCTTGTCTACGCAAGAGATCACCAATGCCGCTAACTCCCGAACCAACCGCTCGTCATGGATCGAGATCTAATTGGCTTGAGCTGGGGCCCGGTAACTCAATGCGCCCGCAACCCCATTGCCTTTACCAGCCACGTAGTGGATCTTGAATGTATAATCCCCCAAGAACTCCATCCACCTACGCTGCCGCATGTTCAGATCTCTCTGATCAAGTAAATATTTCAGGCTCTTGTGATCGGTGTAGATATCAATCTTCACACCGTACAAATAATTTCTCCACAGCTTCAAGGCAAAAATCACGTCCGCTAACTCCAAATCGTGGACCGGATAATTCCTCTCGTGCACTTTCAGCTGTCTCGAGTCATATGCTATAACGCTTCCTTGCTGTAGTAGCACGCAACCGAAACCACTACCCGAAGCATCGCTATAAATCTCAAAACCTCAGTCCCACACGGCGAACTAAGAACTGGCACCGTGGTTAACCGACAATTCAACTCCTCAAAAGCTCGCGCGCACTCCAGTGTCCAAACGAACTTCTACTCTTTCCTCGTCAAAGTAGTGAGAGGTAACGCTATCCGCGAGAAGTTCTCCACGAAGTGCCTATAATGGCCGAGAAGACCCAGAAAGCTCCGGACTTCTGCTACCGTAGAAAGCTCAGGCCACTCTCGTATCGCAACAATCTTCGTCGGATCCACTGCAATACCCTCACCACTCACTATATGACCGAGGAATGCCACTGAGGACAACCAAAACTCACATTTTGAGAACTTGGCGTACAATTGATTCCTCCTTAGCATCTCCAAAACCAAATGAAGATGCCTGAAGTGATCTTCCTCACTCTGCGAGTACACCAAAATATCGTCGATGAAGACGATCACAAAATGGTCCAAGTACTCCCTGAAAGTCTTGTTCATCAAATCCATGAATACCGACGGCGCATTGGTCAGCCCAAATGGCATGACCGTAAACTCGTAATGCCCGTATCTCGTACTGAACGTTGTCTTAGGGATATCACTCTCCCTTATTCTCAGCTAATAATAACCGGACTTGAGGTCCAACTTCGAGTACACAATCGACCCGACTAACTGATCAAATATATCATCAATCCTTGGGATCAGGTACTTGTTCTTTTCCGTTAACTTGTTTAGCTCCCGATAATCGATACAGAACCTCAAGCTCCCATCCTTCTTCTTAACAAAGAGGACCGGTGCGCTCCAAGGAGAAGAACTTGGACGCACATATCCTTGCTCCAACAACTCTTGAAGTTGCACCTTCAGCTCCGCCATTTACTTAGGCTCTATCCGATACAGAGATCGTGACACAGGCTTTGCACCTAGCACTAGCTCAATCGTGAAATCTATCTCCTGTTGAGGCGGGGCTCCAGGAAGATCGACGCGGAACACATCAGGGTACTCAGCTACCACTGAAATACAATCAAACGTAGGCTTCGGCTTTGCAACCTCCACTAGTGTAAAGAACAGCTCTGCACCAGCACGAACTGCCTTCACCACCTGAAGAGCAGACATCCACGTCTTGCTCGACCCTTTCAAGCCCGTAAAAGTCGTCTCATGACCTGCTCCCAACTTGACTTCCTTGAGACCGCAATCAATATAGGTTTGCATCTCTGAGAGCCAGTCCATGCCAAATATAACGTTGAACTCCACCAGCGGTAGTAACAACGCTTGCAGATCAAACTCTTGATTCCCAATGCAAATCTTAACACCGCAGATTTTATCCACGCGCATCGAACACCTATTCGGTAACAACACATCCAACTTGTCCTTCACCATCGAAGAAGGTACTCCGATGCGCGATATGAATCCTTCAGACAAGAAGGAGTGTGAAGCTCCCGTATCAAAGAGTGCTCTTGTCGGATTCTCAAAAATCAAAACAAATCCTAAACAAGCAGTGGTAAGGTAATACACGCATAACAAGTATTTAAAATTTAACTTTCTATAAATTTAAATCGTACCTGTCACCACATCCGCTTGTTTGATGGCCTCCTGTTGGCCAAGAGTATACACCCTTGGTTGAGCCGGAGCATAATGGGATGCGGTTAACTCCACCGCCTTGCCCTTCTCTTCATAACTTGCTCCCGACTTCCTTTTGGACTTGGGACGTCCGCTCCAGCTGTCACGGGCAAAGTGCCCCGGCTTCCCACAAGTAAAACATGCACCCGGTGTCCGACCCGTAGTCGCCCTAGAAGAACCGGAAGAAGGAGCTGGACCCGAAGTCCTAGCCTTCTTAAATAACTTATGGTACCCAGACCTTGAGGTAGTTGGCACCTTGAACTCCGTATTTTTATCACCAAAGCTTTTCTTCGCTTGAACATTCTTCATGCCCTTCTCCAAGGACCGGGCCGTGTTGACCAGGGTCAAAAATCCCTACGTCATCCGCCCCGAGAGTAGTAGCCTCAAGTTATCTCTCATACCTTCGTAGAAACGGTTGGTCTTACGCTCCTCATCCGCGAACATAGAGCTAGCATACTGACCCAACCGAGTGAATTCGTGGAGACACTCATCCACGCAACTCTCTCCTTGTACCAACCTCTGGAGCCCGTTCTCCAAATCTATCCTTTGCGTCGAAGGGAGGTACCTAGGCAAGAACAGTCTCGAGAAATCTTCCATCGAAACGTCTGTAAGTTGCCTTCCTCTCAATAGGTGCAGCTCCAAACCATCCCACCACAGCCTAGCATCTCCATCCAACAGGAACGTAGCTATAGTGGTCATCTGCCACTCCTCCGTCTCAGTTGCTGTCAAGACTCTCTTTAGCCGGGAGAGCCAATCTTCAGGTTGCGATGGGGTACCCAACCCCGAGAACACAGGAGGATTAAAGCTCATAACGTGTTTGAGCTGTCTCTCGGTTGCCATCCTCGGCACCAACAGTTCCACTACTACCTGCTCCACTCTTCTCGGCTCAACCTCTGGAAGAGGTACCTGCTCCGTCGTAGGAGCGGGATGCTGCATCTGCCTTCCAGGTTGCGCATTGATCATGGCAAACACTGCTTCGGCAACTAATCGTATGGTTTCATCCGATGGAGGTGTTGCAGGAGCATCGTTTGGTGCACTACTAGCCTCAGAAACTCGGCATTCTGACGGCCCAACACCCCTTATGGTCACCTATAGTTGTACAAAACACGATTAAGCGACCATATAAAATTGCAAAAAGCAATTATAGGAACGCGCAGGTTCATAAAACACGTGTATTTTCATTCCTAAGTGGACATTCATGGGTTCTTTTGCTGTTATAACGATGATGCACACACATGTGCTCACCACCCCTTAAAAATAATTCGCCCACGAATTCATTTTAAGCCTGACCGAAACCAGTCTGAAACTAGTAGTCTGATACCAAATTGTAACACCCCGTATCCGTCGCATAGTATATAGCAGTAGGTCCGGCTGGGGCCCGACGCCATATACCACAGACAGACTGGGAAGTTACTCAATGGAAACCATCCAACTAATATCAACGTTCTACACAGAGCATTCTAAGAAGAAACAATAAAAGTTGCATTAATAAAGAACCCAACACTAGCATGAATGTCCACTAACAAGCCACAGAATGAACGTACAAATACACAAGTACAATGGCCTTAAGGCCTTACAATTGTTTACTCAAATAGAAGTGTTTTCCAAACCTCGGCATGCAGGCCGACCATACATGAATAAAAGAAAACACTAAGCATTAGGCCTTCGATGGCCAGCACAGCACATTGGGCTTTAGCCCGCTATTTACCGCTCGGCTCCGCAGCGCCTGCAAGCACAATCCACCGCAACGGTGGCAAACCAAAGCAACAGTCAGTAATGCTGACCAAAATATATCGATCCCGCACCCAATTTGGGGCGGCGATGCTCCTTCCCTGCACTTTATTAGCATAGCCAAGCAGTTTATATATACATTGCATCACAGGCGTTGACACGCACAGCTACATGCCCCGTGCACTCAGGGCACATTCTCAGTGAATCGATCAATGTCACGTCAATTTTATCCTTAGGCACCCCGGTCTCACCACCGCCACTTTGACGGCCAAACTATAAGCATTTTGTCTTCCTATCATGGGTCACGTCAATTTAAGACATATACCGCCGAATACCATCATCTATGCCAACGAATCACACCGAATGACATAGAATGGCTCCGGTTCCGCCTATCCCGTGCTCACATCGCAACGACAAATTAAGCCATATGTGCATGTCAAACTTCTCCGAGTCCCGTTTCCGTTACACACTTCACATAACACGGTTATGTTCAAGTTGGCTCCCAGGCCACCATGTTGGCAGAATCACGCATCTGCCCAGTTTTACGGGTGCACCTTGGGGTTAATCCGGAAGGCTCCCTGTTGCAATCAACCACGTAGAAAACCCGAAAAACAAACATTCGCACGGAGTCTTCTCCGGCCATTTATGCAATGCAACATCACCGATCCAGACCAACTTGTCTGGGTAGGCTTCACACATCATGCCTATATCCGTTCTCGATTACGGACTCTACATATACACAACGGGGACTATTCATGTCTACCCGAAGGAACGCATCAAACTCACCGCAAACTCGCGAGAGTGTGCTTCCCTATGCAAAAGAAGTAGAGCTTCACATGCTCAAGTAGAGAATCGTTACCCTAGCGTTCTTACTTGGCGCCATGGAAAAGTATGCGGATGAAAAGCACCGCCCTCTCCTTCCCTCCGTAGATCCGAAGTCGGTTCGTGATTTGGAGCTCCGAAGCTCCGCCAGTGACCGGATCTAGACTTCTTCTTCCTCGTTGCTCTCCCCTCTCTCTAGAACTTAGACAGAGAACCAGTAAACAAAAGATGAGGGTTTTGAAACCCTACACTCGGGTATATCCCAATAGCAATAACCACCAGTCGTCGGATACCAACATAAAGAAATGTACGGCTACGATCTGGGTTTGACCTGGAAAAACTGGGCCGAACACCGCACAGTTTACAAAACGGAGTAGGACACGTCCACGACAAACTCAAACTGTGTCGGGACATTTAGTCGAGACCCTGTCAAGACCCCTATGTCGACACTCTGTCTCGACACAGCACACTCTGTGTAACATCCCATTTCCAACTAGACCCCTAAGTGTGGTTATTGGCCATGACAAGGTCATGACCAAACCCTAGGAAGCCCAAGAAGACCAAGGAAACCTAAGAATGTGGGTGAGACCACTATGGTCTACAAATAGTAAATTCCTGAACCTTTGTTTAAGATAACCATGGGGCTTCACCAAGACTTCAAGACCCCGCCATGTTCTCATCAAACCATGGTAAGATCCATTAGATCAATAAGGACCCATGGAGGGCAGTCAAAAGGGTTAAGTTGACCCAAGTCAACCCTAACCCTAATTGGGTCAAACCAACCTACTTAGGGTCAATTGACCATCCCCAAGCCAAGTGGACCCCACCCAAGCCCACCTAACCCTAGAGTGAGGTCAATGGGTCACCTAGGAGCCATTGGGGTCCACCCAAGAGGCTAAGTTGACCAAAGTCAACTCTAACCCTAAATGGGTCAACCTAGCCTACATTGGGTCAAACTGGCCTACACAAGGGCCAATTGAAGTTCCCTTAGCTACGTGGACCTCACACATACCTTCATAACCATAGTGAGAGGCCAACGGGTCACCAAGGACCCATTGGGGCCAACCAAAAAGGCTAAGTTGACCAAAGTCAACTCTAGCCCTAAAGTAGTCAATGTACCCTACTTAAGGGTCAAGTGACCTCTAAAGGGCCAATACAACCCTACCTAGGCCTCGGGGGAGGCCAATGGGTCACCAAGGACCCATTTGCGCCAACCTCAAAGACCAAATTGACCTAAGTCAACCCTAGCCTAGGTTTGGGTCAAGCTAGCCCAAATGGGCTAACTCAAGCTCAAGCCCAACTCACTTGGGCTAACCATCTTTTGGTGAATGAAATAAACATGTGGGCTGCCAATATGAGATTTACCACCCAACTTAGTGACTAGGAGAGAGAGAGAGAGAATCTCAAAATTAAAGAATAATTTAGGAGAGAGAAAGGGGTATATTTAAGGGTATTTAGTGGAATAAGCCACTTGGACCCATGCCATCAGCCCCCACATGGGCTGGCCGACCCATGGAGTCATGGAGGAGGAGGTGGATGGAGTGGGGCCCACCCATGCATGCATGGTGACAAAAACAAGGCAAACCCTCCACCTCTCACATAGGAATTATAACCCACCCACCTCTATACTTCATCTCCTCATTTCCCCTCTCTCCTTTCAGTTTCATCTCTCTCAGGACAAGGAGAGCAGCAGAGAGTGAGATAGAACCCGAGCCTTAGCCGTGAAAACCAAGGGAGAAGCGCCGCCGCCGCCGCAATGGTTCCCCGCCGCTCCTCACGTCGTAAGGCCGTCGGGAAGGTCCTCCCTCACCTCTCTCTTCATGCTTAGATCATAGGAATATCTAGGTTAGGGTTCGGGATCGAATGAGCCCGAGCCCAGCATTTTTTTCCGCCATTAATGGCATTATGGAGCTCACGGATGAGGTGGCGCCACCACCTCCGGCCGCCCTAGCCGCCGGCAAGGCTTGCCCCCACCACCGTGAGGGGGGAGGAGAAGTTGGCCGGTGGAGGCGCCGCCGGAGGAGGCCGGGAAAAGCCCCGTGAAAATCGGGCTGAGAACCAGGCAAATCAGAGAAGATGAGCAGTAGCCGTCGGATTGCATCAAGATCTGTACCATGCAAAAATATTAAATCCAGGAATTATTAATTATATGAATAGTGTCAATTTATGCCATTTTATAACCGACCATTGCATGCAAATGTTAGGGCACCTACGGCCCTTTTCATAAAAGGTGTTCAACATGACAATTGTAGGTCCTGGAGTCGCCCTTTATTTGATATATTACAAATAATGTTTGGTTAAGTCTACTGCCCTATAGAGCCATTTTGCTAGGGCTGGTCCTAGGATAGGTCAGAAACTAAAATGGGTGCCCTGCCCAAACCCTAAGTCCACATGGGCTGAAATTTTGGGCATGTGGCCGAATTAGGTATATCTAGGCCCTACCCAACAATGGGAATTTTTGGCGAAAATAAGTATATAGTTTTAGTCCAAATATGATAAATTAAATTTTGTTGATATTTGAAGCTTATCAACTCCAAAATGCCCCAACTTTTGGTGGCCTACCCGTAGGAGTATATTAGATCTATGGTAGAAAAATTAGACAATTTAACCCTCTGCATGTTGAGATATCTCACATGCAAGATCTAAAAATTAAATGGCCTTGGGCTGCAAATAGCAAAATGCAGAAATTTGAAAGTGATGCCCAAGCCCATCCAGAGGCCCAAATGACCTGAGATTTTGGGGAGTAACTGGTTTAGGGCATATTTAGGTCCTGCCCGAAAATGGGATTAATTGGAATTAAAATTAGGGTGTAATTACCAAATTACCCCTAGGCTTGTTTAGGTGATTCTTGGAGTAGTTCAACTCCAAAAGGCCCCAATTTTTGGTGGCATGTCCATGCGGACATTATTAGGGCATGGTTAAATGTTTAGCTCACATGGATCACAACAAGTTAGGGAAACCCCTTGCATGTGTTGGCTTGTAAAGGACTTGGTGTGCTTATAGCCAAAAGAAGAAAAAAATAAAATATTGAAGACACATCCCTTTTTAGACCACTGACTTAGTATTTCTTTAAGTACCCTCCCCTATTTGGGGAAAATAGATGAATTAGGGTTGACTTACCCTTGGACCCAAGTTCACACCCTAAGGATGGACCTTTAGGGGGTTGTGAAGGACATAAGGGCAAATGCCCTTGTATGGCCTTGTAAATCAGTAGAGAGTTAGTTTAGATATATTTAAGACTCTGGTTGAAATATTAGGGAATTTTGAAGTAGTTAAGTAACTCCAAAGTCAAACCGTAGTTTTAGGGTAGAAGCACTAATAGGTCAAAATGGTAACTTAACCTCATCTAAAAACTGTGAAAATGGGGTAGAATGAATATTAGGGTGAGTTGAACCCCTAGATATTTTTAGTGGAATTTTATGGATTATATTCATGGTAGTTCCTTTGTTAATTATCAAAGTGTCCAATTCAGTATTTGATTTAATTTGATCATTTAGTTTAATTGGAATCTAGTAGAACTTGTCTAGTATAGGTTTTTGACCAAATAGAGGTCTCTGAATTTTATTATAATTTTTAAAGGATTTTATATATTGCTTCCTTCATAAATTTTGTGAAGGCCATATTTGATAAATAAATCATTTAAAGAATAATTTAACATTTAAAAATGTGAAGTTGGTCCACTGATGATTTTAGGATGATATCTACTATTAGGAATTTAATTAGAAATTTGAATTATATTTATAGTGCTTGATTCACAATTATGCTCTTTGTTGATTTTGGTATTGAAATTATTTAGAATTAAATATTTTGTGAAAAATCATGAACGTTTGGCTAGTGATAATTTTAGGACTGTAGTAGTGTAATATAGTTTTCTCAAATTATTTGGATGATAATTTCAAGTAGTTGCTTTACAAATCTTGGAACATGAGAATTTACTGCAAAAATAATTTTAGGCCCCTTAAATGTTTGTATAAAATGTCAAATTTGGAAATTGTCACTTTTGGATATATGGAATTTTATCATGAATTTATGGAACATTAATGATGTCTAAAATGTATACTTCATGATCAACTCGATTATAATTGGCCCTTGTAATAAATTATTTAAATAGAAGATTAATTGAGGAAAATACAATATTCGGTAATTAAATCATTTATGTCATGATAGGACTCCAGTAATAATCCTAGATCATTCGGATGAAAACTCGAAAGACATCCTATCATGAACATCACTTAGAATAGGTCGGTCTGCAAATAGTAATTTGAGGAAAAGTTGTATTAGGATAAGAGTTGGAATAGGGTGGAGTTAGTCGTGTTGAATTGTTTGAATAAAAGTGGATGAGTCACCTAGAAAGTTCTAAGGAGTGGTGGGAATCGTGTGGATGTGTGTTAGAAGGTAAGCGAGTTCGACGAAAGATCGTCGTGCCCGCGAGAGTGAGAGGTCTAAACTACCTTAGGATTAGCCTATCGCAATATGAGAAGGTAATGGGTAAAGGAAATCAACCAATAATATTAATAAGTACCTTGTGAAAGGGAATGCTGGGCATAATCCCAACACAGTTCCTAGAGCCCCTTGAGAGCCCTTCACAGGGAATACCGGGGGCAGTCCTGTGATTAACCTTAAATCTCTAAGTATAATAACCCGTAGATAAGAGTAGTCTAATAGGTTAAGACATTTGTTATACCTTCTCACCCGTGTAGGGTTGGAGAGATTCATGATATATGCTCACCCGTGTAGGGTTTGAGGGAGTTGGTATAAAGGCACTAATGTGCGTTCTCACCCGGGTTGGGTTTGATGGTTTTCAGGACGGGTTTTGTCCTGTGAGCGGAAGGCTCGGAGTAAAATACTTGCATGTGCAAAAATCTAGTGGCGGGGCATGCGGTACTGGCCGTTCGTCACACTGATGGCAGTACGGTGCACCAGGCGGTTGTGAGAGTTAGAGGGGCCAGTGGGTTGTTTTACACTGCGGTCTGGAGGACGACCCCCGATAACGCACATCCGACCCAACAAGACTGACGGGTTGTCATCAAAGTACGTACGCGAGACTCTAGAGTGAACCTTGGATGTATACAGAGGCGTATGAGAGGGGTCTAAGGATTGGTAGTGTGCATACCGTCCTAGAAGCGGAGACGCCCGCTCCGCTGCTGCCGTAGCCACAGCGGTGGTACCCGAGAGTGATGCTAGCTCTCAAAAGGTGGGAACTAAAGGTCTGTGTGCACAGAGTCGGGTGTGTGTGTTGCACTTGCATGTCCATCATACCCACTTGCATGTCATAGCATAATCTATTCATTTAACCCTGATACCTAAAGTATAAGTGGTATGGGACGCTTATACATTAGCCCCTGCAAAACGACCCCTTGGTCTATAAGCTTGTGTGGGCAAGTTTATAAATTAAGGTTATTTCAATATTTATATGTTGCTTGTGATAACCGACACCCCAACGTATAAAGTGGTATGGGACATTTTATACGATGGGAGCCTTGTAGAAGATCCCTTGGCTTATGTGTATTCACATAAGTGAAGGTTATATTCCTTTCTTACTTTACTCATTATAACCTCATTATAAATTGTTAGCTAGGTCCCCCTGTCACCTGTTTTTGATTTCTCTCCTCTTTCACATCCTTTCCTTTCTTCCTCCCCGCTCGATGCCTAGGAGCATGGGGGAAGGGGTGGTGGACTGAAAGTCCACCTAGTGTCAACTATGTGCACCTATGGGGGGGGGGAATAGGGGACGTGTAGCGCTTTTGCGGAATTTACGAATGTACCTGCACAATAAAAATAAAAAGCACATCACACAGAATACACAGGCAATTTATAGTGGTTCCCCGACTTGGGTACATCCACTTTCCCCCTTCGACCTATCTCCCAACAAGGGACGACTCGGTCTCTTCTCCAACAGGATTGAAATCCAATCCCTGCACTATCGGAAGGAACCCTTCCACACGTGAGAGTCAACACTCCCACAAAACGGGTTGCACCCAACCCTTACAACACGGAACAAACGTTCCTTTACAACAAAAGTAAATATAGAATGTACACGAGATACAAACTTCGTTTGGAGACTACGGTGTTCCTCTTCGTTCGACGACGTGTTCGTGAAGTCAACGAAGAGTCTACAACCTTGGTCTCTCTGGGAGAGGATCTCCCCGGAACCGGCGGGGCAACACGAGCGGCGGCTAGCTTCGGGATCGGCGGCTATGATGATGAGCGGCTGCTGAAAATAGAGATCCAATCTTCGTAGCGAAGCAAGCTAGGTCTACCAACGGTCACACGAGGATCGGTCGTCTCGATCGATTCGGATGGGAAGTTTTTCCCGATCAACAAATCGAGAGACAAGGGATCTCTGGATAGATGCGTGAGACTCAAGCTTTGTTAAGCTTCTGTTGCGGAGATCGGGAAGAAAAACGATCAACAGCGGCGACCACTTGACGCGAGCGGCGGCGGCGGAGCGGAGCGGAAGCGGCGACTTAGGGTTTTTCAGTGCTCGCGTGTTTCTTTTTTCTCTGTGTGTCTACAGTTCAAAATACCCGTATATATACTGTAGATACTACTAATTTGACCGTTGTGGGACCCACAAGAAAAATCCCGAAAACCGGTCCAGAACACTAACAGCGGCAGAATCCGGTTCAGGAAGATCCAGAAAAACGACAAGTAAAATTCGTCGAGAATCGTTGGTGATTCTCGACGAATCAGCGAGAATCAGTTGACGATTCTCGACGATTCGTCGAGAATCACTAGTGAATCTCGACGATTCCTTTGTTGATTCTCAACGATTTTCACTTGGTATTCATGACCTGCTCAGCGACGGGTTCGGACGAGAATCATTAGAGATTCTCGCCGAATCTCACTTGGCACCATTTTAAGGTAGCCGGAAGGAGTCGGCGAGAATCACTAATGATTCTCGACAATTCGGCGAGAATCACTTGGTGATTCTCGTCGACTTTCACTTAGACGAATTTTCGTCATTCCACTCAAGAGCTGCTCCTTGACCCATCCTTGCTCCTTGTCTTCTCTTGCATAAACATGGCCCTGTACTTGAAAGTAAGTGCACTCCAATAGAGAGAGTACACGTAGGCCAACACACTGATCTGCCCAACGAGGGATTACGTCGTGCAGACCCGTGTATATTGACCTATTGCACCCTGACATTGGTGTGCACTTAGCGTGGAAGAGCTGCAAGCACAACTTAAGATGTTTCATCAAATACATTGTGAATTCATCTTAGCTTGACAGGTGGCTTCCTCAAATCCAGGTAATTGTGGATACAATACCCAACAATCTCCCCCTATTTGACGAAGCCAAAACCCTACTAGCTAAGATGAATAACACCTATCAAATAATAAACATAGCATTCAGAAATTAAACATGCAGCACAAGAGAATATATGCAACCAGGGAACTAAAAAGAAGGCTATGTTCGTCTCCAATTTTATCTTTGCCTACGGAGGGTAGTGAGTATGTTATATATGTGGATGCGTCGCATGTCGGTCTGGCCTATGTTTTGATGCAGGGCGGGAAGGTGATTGCGTACGGGTCGAGGCAGCTAAAGACTCACGAGTGGAATTACCCTACGCATGACCTGGAGTTTGCGGCTGTGATCTATGCGCTGAAATTGTGGAGGCATTTGCTATATGGCGCGCAGTGCAAGATTTTCACGGATCATAAGAGTTTGAAGTATGTCTTCACTCAGAAAGAATTGAATCTGCGCCAGCGGCGGTGGTTGGAGTACGTGGCCGACTATGATGTTGAAATCCAGTATCATCTGGGCAAGGCATATGTGGTGGCTGATGCCCTGAGTCGGAAGTCAGGTAAGATTTTTAATCTTTCTGCCGAGCATCTAGTGGAAGAGTTTCTTTTGATGGGCATTTCTGTGGGAAGCTGTGACTCGCAGAGTAGCTTGGCAGTAGCAGAACCTTCGTGGATTGTTCTTACGAGACTACATCAGAAGGACGATCCTGATCTTCTGCATTTGTATCTTCGAGCTGAAAAAGGTGAATTACCAGACTTCTCTATAGATGATGCGGGTACCTTGAAGTATCGTGACAGGTTTTGCATCCCCGCAGTTGGAGATATCCGGGATATGGTGTGCAGAGACGCCCACGGATCTAGTGTCGCCTACCATCCAGGGTCGACCAAGATGTATCATGATTTAAAACAGATTGCCTGGTGGTACGGGATGAAGAAGGACATAGCCAGATTTGTTTCAGAGTGTTTCACTTGCAGGAGTGTGAAAGCCGACCATGGGAGGCCTGGTGGCAAGCTGACTCCCTTGGAGATTCCGATGTGGAAGTGGGAGAGTATCTCGATGGATTTCATTACCGGCTTACCGAGATCTCCTAAGGGGCATGATTGAGTTTGGGTAATCGTAGACAGATTGACGAAGAGCGCTCATTTCATACCATTTAAGATTGATTATCCGATGAGGAAGATAGCCGAGCTGTATCTGGAAGAGGTTGTCAGATTGCATGGTGTACCCGTAAGTATCATATCCGATCGAGACTCTAGGTTCACGTCTCGTTTTTGGAAGAGCCTTCAAGAAGGGTTGGGTACAGATTTGAGATATTCCACGACTTATCATCCGCAGACCAGTGGTCAGACAGAGCGAGTAAATCAGATTGTGGAAGATATGATCCGATGCTATATTCTGGACCACGGAGGAGCGTGGGACGAGCGCTTGCGGCTTATGGAATTCGCATATAACAACAGTTATCAAGAAAGCTTGCAAATGGCTCCCTTTGAAGCTTTGTATGGGAGGCGCTGCAGGACTCCCTTGTTTTGGGCTGAGCTTGGCGAGTGACCTTTGTTGGGTCCAGAAGCGCTTGAGGAGATGGAAACTACTGTGAAGCTTATCCGGGAAAAGCTTCGGATAGCCCAGGAGAGATATGAGAAGAACGCCAATCGGCGTAGATCGGACTTGGAATTTTCCACGGGGGACTCGGTGTTCTTAAAGGTCTCCCCGTTGATTGGAGTCAGGCAGTTTTGCAAGAATAGGAAGTTGGAACCAAGGTACGTGGGGCCGTTTCCGATTGTTGAGCGGATTGGGGTATCAGCCTACAGGCTGGCTTTGCCCGCAAATTACCCTGGCGTACATGATGTCTTTCACGTCAGTCAGCTGCGAAAATGTGTGATAAATGGCAGGCAGGTTTTGGATTTTGTGCCTCAGTTGGAGCCGATTCTTTCTTATGTGGAGGTGCTTGTTCGCATTTTGGATTCTCAAGTTCGAGCGTTTCGGAAGAAGACTATTCCTATGGTTAAAGTTTTATGGAGAAATCAGGATGTGGAAAGCGCGACTTGGGAGTTGGAGTCGGCTATGAGGGAGGCTCACCCTCATCTGTTTCCCTGAACTTGTGCTTGGTATGTTCTATTTTATTTATTTATATAGCCCTTTCCCCGCTCTTTCTCTCTCCTTCTTTATAGGAGTGTTGTGAGTAAAGTTTCGAGGCGAAACTTTCTTTTAGGGGGAGTGGCTGTAACGCCCCCGGTTTTTCTGTGTTTTGTTTGATCTTTGGCTGGCGTTACGATGACTTATTTCCGGCTCTTTGCCGTTGTAGAGTGTGGTCTTAGCTCTTAGGGTTCCCTGTGTAGCCTGTTTGTAGCCTGTTAGCAAGATTCCCCAGCTAGCCGGAGTCCGTTTGATGACTCGGCTGGGCCTTTTAGGGAATGCTTGTGTTTTAGCTTCGGGTGGTGTTATCCCGGGTTTTGTTCGTCGAATGCTAATTTCGACTTCGCAGTTATGTTCGTAGCGTGGCTTTTTAGCTGCGACGTAAATTTCGTCATTTTCCGAGATGTTTCGGGTCTCGTGTTGTTTTGATATTGAGTGTAAATAATTATTATTATGTTGATTGTTTATTATTATATATATTGATATATATATATATATATATATATATATATATATATATATATATATATATATATATATATATAGTCTTAGGTTAGAATTATGGCTAGGTTATTTGTTTCTTCTCTTTTTCTCTGCTTTGTACAAGCCGCCGCCTGTACGAGAGGAAGAGCACCGCCGGACTACCCTAGCCTTCGGACGCCGATTTCCTGGAGATTTAGCGGTCAAAATTCGATTTCGAGAGTGGATCTGGACTGCCCTCGCCTGGATCTGCATTCTTGCTGCTCCTCAGCTGGTGCTCTGCGGCTAGATCCGAGAGTGGGGGATGCCGCCGACCTAGCTTTTCTGGTATTGAGGCAAGTGATGTCCCCTCATCCTTGCCAAAGTTGATCTTTGTCTTTCTTTTGATTTAATCTTATCACTTTCCTGCTTAGATCCTAGGTGTACGCTAGGGTTCGTTCCCGATCATGCCGTGGTTAGTGTAGAAAGTTCCAATTAAAATCTCAGTTTTCCTGAGGGATTGTGTCTATTAGGGACAGTTTTGGTTCGGTTTAGGTCGAGTAGTTGCCATTTCCGATTGATGTTGTACTCTAGAGAGAGTCCTCGTTCTCGTTTTTGGTCGTTTGCTGGATCGGGCTCCTGTAGCCAGTCGGGGTGTCGACACCGTTGTGTCGACACCGGCCAGTCTTGGTGTCGACACTTGGTGTCGACACCGGCCAGTCGTGGTGTCGACACTTGGTGTCGACACCAGCAGCGGCTTGTGTCGACACCGGCCGCAGTGGTGTCGACACTTGGTGTCGACACCAGCAGCGGCAGTGTCGACACCTTGTGTCGACACCGGCGGCAGAGGTGTCGACACTTGGTGTCGACACCAGCAGCGACAGTGTCGACACCTTGTGTCGACACCGGCCGCAGTGGTGTCGACACTTGGTGTCGACACCAGCAGCGGCAGTGTCGACACCTTGTGTCGACACCGGCTGCAGAGGTGTCGACACTTGGTGTCGACACCAGCCGCGGCAGTGTCGACACCGGCCGCAGTGGTGTCGACACTTGGTGTCGACACCAGCCGCGGTTATGCCGACACCTTTTGTCGACACTGGTTTGTCGTGGTGTCGACACATCGTGTTGACACTGGGTGCTACGCTTGTTTTGGGGTCAGGAAGACTCGGGGTTGGTTCTTTTTAGGCGTGCAAGGCCGCGTCGGTTGGACCCGACGTTTTTGTCTTGGATTCGTGTGTTTCTTAGGATTGTTAGTGTGAATTTTCCATAGGGGGGGCATTGGGTGTTCGGCTAATTTCTGCATGCCGACTCTTGGGTTGTGGCAAGTGGTGGAGTTTTGGTGGCCTCTGGAGGGGTGGTTTTATGTAGAGAGCTGTGGCCACCGCCTTTTGCCCCGGTTTGGGTTGGTGTATGTGGGACCCTAAAGCTGCCACTGTTTGACCCCTTAGCCCTTTTTGTGTCTGATTTTTGTTATGTATTCATACCCATGTTTTGACCACTGCCACTTACCCACGTGTTAGGACTGTTAGTCTCTTTCCTGTTTATGCTTTCCTTTCTTTTGGCATATATGTATACGTCTTGTTGTTGTTGCAGACTCTTATGATAGGGCATAATGGTTTTATTGCTCGCTCTTGGTGTGCTCTGCTGTGCTTTAGACAGTACTCTCCTCTTACTGTCACCCCTTTTCTTTTGCTTATAGCAGTTTGTTGTCGGGTTGTTAAACCCCTCTTCTTATTTGCTGATTAATCTATTGCTCTATTTTTCCCCTGTTGATTGTTTCCTTGCTGAGGTGTTCTTTTCTTGAATGCCTCAGGTCCAGGTTGTAGCCAGTTCAGCGGCTAAATCTTTTGGAGGGGCTTGTTGGTGGCCTCTAGGGTAGCGGAGATAGCTAATCCCCGTTTGTTGTGAGGTAGTTCTTTACTTTTCTGTATAGACATACATACTCGCCAGTGGGTTCATCTCAGGTTGTTGATGCCCACTGGTGGCTTCTTGTGATGTTGGGTATGAATTTAAACTGCTGATTTTGCCTACTTATGGTTGGTTACTTGCTTCTGGGAAGGATTTATGCTAGGTTGCATGTTAGATATTTTAAAACCTAAAAGTATTATTATATGTACCCCATGCATAACATGTTTCTAAATCAAAGACACTATTTTTCCTCAACGTAAAACACTATCTTTTCATACCTACTATATTCACCTTAGGGTCGTGCACGCATAAGTCGTCCCCCGGGGACACTTATGCTCATTTAGGGTGTCAATTTAATTGAACCAAAGTATTTTCTGCTGCGTATAAATATAATTTTAACTGTGGACTAGCTGATCCACCGGGCCGAGGGATACGGCCATTCAACATAACTGATTTTCTTTCATATTTAATCAACAATTTTCCTTAAAATCTAACGTCTGGAGTTTTGCCTGAGCGTGTGCAGTTATCCCCTGCACGACGCGGCATCACAGCACGTGTTTTCTCTTACTTTGATACTATTTTACCGTTGAGAAAATGCGGGTTGTGACACCCCCTCCCACCCCCCACCAGTCACGCCTTCTCCCTAGGGTTTGGGTTATATGGTGGCCTTGGCTCTGAGCCCGCAGATAATGAGTCATCGCGGGATCTCATTCTGAAAAGTGCCCATTCTCAATTTCGCTCCCTGGAGCTCGCGCACCGAGTCTCGCGCCGCCTTGTTTTCAACAATATAAAGTGGAAGGAAGCGGAGGCCGGTCTCGCCGCGGAACGGGAGAAATCCATCGACCTGGAGAAGCGATTGATTGTTGCCGACAACCTCCTCGCGCAGAGCCAGGGTGGCGTGGTAAGTTTTCTTACCGTTGCTTTGCTAGTCTTACTCTCTACTTTTTATAGTCCCTTACACGCTAGTCTTACTCTCTACTTTTTATAGTCCCTTACTCGCTCTCTTCCCGCAGGATGTCGAGAGGACCAACAGAATGCGCTCTCGCATTGAGGAGTTGGAGGGGGAGAACAACAAATTGAAAGCTGAAAATCTCCACCTCCGGAACATCACGGCACCCCCCTTGGACCAATTTCCCGTTCCTTCCCGCTACTCTGTAGACGAGGTGGACGCCATCTGCCGAGACTCCAATATCAAGAGGGCGGAGGTTGTTCTTAAAATGATGAAGGAGCTTGGGGTGGTCCGCGAGGATGCCGAGACGGTAACTGCCCGTGACCTGGTCCCCCAATTGTACGGCGAGACGGACGACAGCTCTTCTTCTGACAGCGAGTAGCGCATCATCAACTGCAATGGCTTCTCTTCCCCTTTTTCTTTTCTTGCCTAGTCCTTGTAGTTTTGATAGACAATTCCTCGAAAAAGGAAAGCGAGGTGTTCTTGTTCCAAGGATATTTTGTTTAAACCTTTTACATATTAATTATTGCTTCCATCTTCGGCTGTCTCGCCTAATAGCTAGTCAAAAGCGCGTGACAAACTTTTTAGATGTTATTTAATCGCTGCTTTTATCTTCCGCCGTTCTCGCTTGATAGCTAGCCAAAAGCGCGAGACAAACTTTTTAGATTCTATTTAATCTCTGCTTTTATCTTCCGCCGTCTCGCTTAATAGCTAGCCAAAAGCGCGAGACAAACTTTTTAGATGCCATTTAATCACTGCTTTTATCTTCCGCCGTCTCGCTTAATTGCTAGCCAAAAGCGCGAGACAAACTTTGGGTCTCTCTTCGCCCATACTACCCGCGAGATCAACTGACCGTTAGCGCTCGTCTCGCCGTAAGATTATCCTGCGTTAAAGTCCCTGGAGACCAGCCGCCCTACTTGACATGCCCCCACCTTCTTACGCCAGTCTTGCGCTTTGAATAAGGAAGGTCCACTCGTCATGGGCGAGACCACCCATGCCGAGTGTCGGCCAGAGAACCTCTTCCCTGGCCTGATTTCTGACCCTTCCCTTTTTTTAGGGATTTTCCACCAATCTTTTGATGAACATGGACCTTTCTCCACGCGAACTCTTACCCTTAGACTTGCCCTCAAGTGAGCCTGCAGCCCTGCCAGCTAGGTGAGATCCTGGTCAGCGAGTCTGCTCGGGGTATCCTCTCTAAACCATCTCCAACCACCGAGTGAGCCTACACCCTTGCCAGCTAGGTAAGAGCCTGGTCAGCGGGTCTACTAGCGGTCTCTTCTCCAAACCATCTCCAACCACCGAGTGAGCCTACAGCCCTGCCAGCTAGATGTGAGCCTGGTCAGCGGGTCTGCTCGAGGTCACCTCTCCAAACCATCTCCAACCACCGAGTGAGCCTACAACCCTGCCAGCTAGGTGAGAGCCTGGTCAGCGGGTCTACTCGGGGTCTCCTCTCCAAACCATCTCCAACCACCGAGTGAGCCTACAGACCTGCCAGTTAGATGAGAGCCTGGTCAGCGGGTTTGCTCGGGGTCTCCTCTCCAAACCATCTCCAACCACCGAGTGAGCCTACAGCCCTGCCAGCTAGGTGAGAGCCTGGTCAGCGGGTCTACTCGGGGTATCCACTCCAAACCATCTCCAACCACCGAGTGAGCCTACAGCCCTGTCAGCTATGTGAGAGCCTGGTCAGCGGGTCTGCTCGGGGTCTCCTCTCCAAACCATATCCAACCATCGAGTGAGCCTACAGCCCTGCCAGCTAGGTGAGAGCCTGGTCAGCGGGTTTGCTCGGCGTATCCTCTCCAAACCATCTCCAACCACCGAGTGAGCCTACAGCCCTGTCAGCTAGATGAGAGCCTGGTCAGCGGGTCTGCTCGGGGTCTCCTCTCCAAACCATCTCCAACAACCAAGTGAGCCTAAAGCCCTGCCAGCTAGGTGAGAGCTGGGTCAGCGGGTCTGCTCGGGGTCTCCTCTCCAAACCATCTCCAACCACCGAGTGAGCCTACAGCCCTGCCAGCTAGATGAGGGCCTGGTCAGCGGGTCTGCTCGGGGTCTCCTCTCCAAACCATCTCCAACCACCGAGTGCGCCTACAGCCCTGCCAGATAGGTGAGAGCCTGGTCAGCGGGTCTGCTCGGGGTGTCCTCTCCAAACCATCTCCAACCACCGAGTGAGTCTACAGCCCTGCCAGCTAGATGAGAGCCTGGTCAGCAGGTCTGCTCGGGGTCTCCTCTCCAAACCATCTCCAACCACCGAGTGAGCCTACAGCCCTACCAGCTAGGTGAGATCCTGGTCAGCGGGTCTGCTCGGGGTCTCCTCTCCAAACCATCTCGCCCTTGGTGCCCTAAAAAGGTCTCCCACGCTTTCATCACATCAAAAGAGCACATCATAATGGTAAGCATTGTACAATAAAAAAAAGTGCAATGGGCAGAGTGCTACAGGTAAAATCTCTTTAATTCATCACCACTTCGGGCTCGCTCGAGGGATACCCCGTCCACATCCTGGAGGTGGTACCCTCCTGACTTTAAGACTTCCTTTACTACAAAAGGACCCTCTCAATTGGGATTGAGCTTCACTACGGAGGCCCCTCTACCTGCTGCATCTACCTTTTTTAGGACCAAATCTCCCTTCTCGAAATGCCTGATCCTTATATGCTTGTCGAAGTACCTTGCCATCCGGCGCTTGACCTCCTCCTGCCGGACCATCGCCAAATCCCTGAGCTCCTCCACGAGATCCAAAGAGAGTTTCTATTCTTCTTCGTTCTCTACTCTCCATCTTTCGGCTCCTTCCCTCGCGACTGCTACTCTCGGTGATGTGACCTCAAACTCGATGGGTATGACAGCCTCTGAGCCATGAGAGAGCTTAAACGGGGTTTCCCCCGTGGCGGTATGTGGTGTGGTCCTCAAGGCCCACAGTACTGAAGGTAGCTGCTCCACCCAGTTCCCCCTCAAATTCTCCACTTTTTGTCTTCAATAGATTGACAATGACCTTATTAGCGGCTTCCACCTCTCCATTACTCCGTGGATGATGAACGGAGGCGAAACGGAGATCTATTCCCAAACGAATGCAGAAATCAACGAATTCTCTACTTGCAAATTGTGGTCCGTTATCTGTCACAATGGCTAGGAGCAACCCATGCCGGCAGATGATCTTCCCCCATACGAAATTCTTGACCACCTGTGATGTTACCTTGGCCAACGCCTTCACCTCCAGCCATTTCGAAAAGTAGTCCACCATGACTAGGAGGAATTTCCTCTGGCCACTCGCTTGAGGAAAAGGGCCCACCAGATCTAGCCCCCATATAGCGAAAGGCCAGGGGGCTGTGATTGTCCGTAACCTCTGGGCCGGAAGGAGCTGGAGGGGGGCGAACTCCTGGCATTTTTGACACTTTTTCGCGAATTCCTCCACATCTTTCCTGAGGGTAGGCCAGAAGTACCCCTGTCTCAGCACCCTCCCTTCTAATATCCGGCTCCGCGAGTGACTCCCACATTCTCCCGAGTGAATCTCCTGCAGAACCTTGGGAACCTCCTCCTCTGACACACATCTGGCCAGCAAACCTGACAGGGTCTTACGATATAAAACCCCATCCTTCAGCAAGTAGTACGCCGATTTGTATTTGGTATGCTTCTTGTCGAGTTCCTTCGTGGGTAACTATCCCGACTCCAAAAAGGTGATGAAGGGGTCCATCCAAGACCTCTACTGGCATACCTCCATGAGTTCCCCTTCTTCTATAGATGGTCTGAAGAGCTCCGTCATTGTTCCCCCGACTCGAGGGCCGTGCTTGGCGAGTTGGTCATCCTGAGTGCTCTCCTCCCTCGGGATGTGCTGAATCAAAAAGCTTCGGAACTGTCCTATGATGCCCTTGACCTTTCCTAGATACAACTGGAGGGTGGGCTCCCTTGCCTCGAACTCCCCTTTGATCTGGCCTGCCACCACCATGGAGTCTGTCGAGGCTTCAATGTCTTGTATGCCTCATATTCTGCTTCGTTGTTGGTAATTGTGAAGTCTGATCAGCCTCATATTCTGCCACCACCATGGAGTCTGATCAGCCTGAGTGCTCTCCTCCCTCGGTAACCTGAGTCCCGCAATGATCGCCTCATATTCTGCTTGGTTGTTGGTAATTGTGAAATGAATCTTCAAGGCCTGCTCGATCCGGGTCCCCTCCGATCTGATCAAGACCATTCCTCCTCCAAAGTAATTTCTTCCCGACGCTCCATCCACTAACATCTTCCAGGTTGCTCGAGGGGACACTTCCGTCTCCTGGACCTCATCTACATAGTCCACCAGGAAATCGGCTACCGCCTGTGCCTTAATGGCGAGCCGGGGAACAAAGTCGAGGTCGAATTCACTGAGCTCTATTGACCATTTAGCTAGCCTCCTGGAATGTTCTACCCCCTCCAAGATGCGACGGAGGGGGTGATCCGTTACCACCTGAACAGAATGAGCCTAAAAATACGGCCTGCGCTTTCGGGCCGAGATGATGAGGGCAAATGCTAACTTCTCAAGAATTGGGTATCCGAGCTCTGCTTTCTTCAGGACCCTGCTCACGTAATAGATCGGAAATTGCTTCTTCCCTTCTTCTCGCACAAGAACCGACCTCACTGCCCCAGTCCCTACCCCCAAATATAAAAACAAGACCTCCCCTTCCCTTGGCCCCTGGAGTAAGGGCGTCTAGGTGAGCTGTTATTTTATGGCCTGGAAAGCCTTCTCACATTTCGGGGTCCACTTGAACCTCTTGCCTCCCCGCAGTGTCCGAAAGAAGGGCGAGCATCTCTCTCCGGCTCGAGAGAGAAACCTGCTTAGCCCCGCCAACTTGCCTGTGAGACGCTGAACTTCCTTAGCTTTCCTAGGGGACTCCAACTCCAAGATTGCTCTCACTTTTTCAGGGTTGGGTTCCACTCCAGATGGAGTGAGAAGATGTCCTAGGAACCTTCCCCTATTGGCTCCAAAAACACATTTCAGGGGGTTGAATCTCATTTTATACTTCCTTAGGGTCTCGAAGGTCTCCTCCAGATCTAGGACATGAGCTTCGAGGTTCTTGCTTTTGATCATCAAGTCATCTACGTACACCTCGAGCTTCCTCCCTCTCTGTTCTCGGAAGATCCGATCCATCATTCTTTGATAGGTTGCTCCCGCATTTTTCAAACCGAAAGGCATCATATTAAAACAGAAGCATCCATCCTCCGTGACGAAGCTGACGTCCTTAACGTCCGGAGGATGCATGCGTATTTGATGATATCCGGAAAACTCATCCAAGAAACTCATAAAAGGGAAACCGACGGCTGAGTCAACCAGTGCGTCGATTCGGGGCAGCGGGTAACAATCCTTGTGGCATGCTTTGTTTAAAAGAGAAAAATCCACACACATTCTCCACCTACCCTCCCCTTTTTAACCATTACATAATTACTCACCCATCCCGGATACTTACAGGTGCATACAAACCCCACCTTAAGTAATTTCTCTACTTCCTCTCTAATAGGTCCGGCCATCTTGGATGCGATGGCCCTCTTCTTTTGCTGTATGGGGCGAGTGTTGGGATCGAGATTGAGGCGGTGACAAGCGACGTCTGCATCGACCCCGTGCATATCCACGGCACTCCATGCGAAGACGTCAATATTCTTCTGCACGCAGGCCTTGATCTTCTCACGGTCTTCCGGGCTGAGCTCGCCACTGATCTTTATCTTGTCCTCTCTGCCTTCCTTGGTATGGATCTCTACCTCGAGGACCTCCACAGCCGCTTTCAGCCTCGATGGCTCTTCCTCCCCTTCCTGCTCTGCTTGCGCGTCCTGCCCCTTGGCTTCGTCTTCCACGATGGCCATAACCATCTCTTCCCCAAGCTTTTCCATCTCCCACTTGCTTGCGTCCTCCTCTTCCTGCCGCGAGGCCCTTCTTTTTTCTGGCCGGGCCCCCTTCCCGGGCGACCCTCCCGCTTCTTCCATCTTCCTCTTCTCTTTTCTCCCTTCCTTTTCTTTCGTCTTCTTTTCCCATGCCACCTCCGTCTCTTCTCCCTCCTTTCCAGCCATTTCTAGTTTCTCCGCCATGTCCCCGGCCACAACTACTTCTCCCTCTCCTCCAGCACCTTCCTCTCCTCTCTCTTCTACCATCCCCGTCTCCCCGAACTCCTCTCCCACCATTTCTGGCTCCCCTGTAATGCCTCCAGCCCCACTACCTCTCCCTCTCCTCCAGCACCTTCCTCTCCTCTCTCTTCTACCATCCCCATCTCCCCGAACTACTCTCCCGCCATTTCTGGCTCCCCCGCAATGCCTCCAGCCACCATTACTTCTCCCACTCCTCCAGCACCTTCCTCTCCTCTTTCTACTTCGCCTCCCAGTTCCTGTTGCAATTGCTCCATCCTCCTTCCCATCTCCTCAGCGTCTACCATCCAGGAGATGGCGTTCACTGCCGTCACGTAGCATTCCCTTATGGCCTTTGGATCCCCCCGTACCCTGATTTAGGTACCACCTAAGTTCAGTTTCAAGAACTAGTGAAATGACGACGGAACGCACCTAAAGGCGCTAATCAAGGGGCGCCCAAAGATAGCGTTGTAACTGCTCGGGGCATCCACTATGACAAAGCGGCAATTTCGGGATAGCCCTCCCAGGGTTACCTAAAGTCCCACTCCCCCCTTCGACTTCTTTCCTCTCTCTTGAGAACCCAAACAATGGTCCATCTGCTGCCAGCACCCTCCGGGCCTCCACCCTCAATGCATTGAATGCTTTTTTGAAAATCACGTTCACTGAACTCCCATTATCTACCAGGATCAGTGACACCGTAAAGTTCTCGATGGCGGTTCGTATCACCAGCGCGTCACAAAAAAGGTCTTCATGATCTGGCATGTCTTTTCTTGAAAAGGTGATCTTTTCATCCGGGGGAGGGGATTGTGACGTCGAGGCTACGCTTCGGCGGTATATAGTGTGAAGGCTCTCCTTTCGGGCCGCCTCTATCCCCACCCCTCCATAGATTACTCCAATTCCTCCGCGATCTCCTTCATCCGTTCGATCCACACATCGATCCTCTTCTCCTGTAGCTATCACTTCCTCTATCTGTACCAGTCTTTGTTGTTCTCCTGCTCCTCGAGTTCTCCTCATTTCTAAGATATCTGGGCAGGTAGCCGTTGCGTGACCTTCCTCCATTGCAGCAAATCCATGATCCCCTTGATTGAAGCCATGAACTCTTCTCTTCCGACAAATCCTCCCGGGTTGTCCGACCCCTCTCCTTCTCCTTCTCCCTGACCTCCCGCCTCGTGGTTGCTCAAGGTTCTTCTCTGATGGCTGCGCTCCACGCTCACCGTAATAAAAATTTTGGAACCAGCTTTCTGGTCCCTCCTAAAGTTCGAAATAGGATGCAACCCAGACATACTCTCCCTGCACTACCCTCCTGACGAGAGTTAGAGACCTGAAACAGACCGAGGGGGCTCAGCTCGGAGGTCCCACCTCTTTCCGGGAAGAACTGAAGATTTTCCCCTTCCTAGCCAGTGCTGAGCTAGGTGCCTGTGAGGAAGATAGTGGAAAGGTTCAACAACCCTCTCAGGCACCTTATCGGTCTATTTATAGGCCTCTTAATCCGATCTGCAAATATCACTTATGAATTAACCTGAAATGACCAAAACACCCTGGGCTGGGTCTGCCAACAGCCAAACTCCGATGTTTTGGAGAGCTATACGCAGACCCTCAGGGGTAGAAATGGAAAACTACCTGGGGTACAAAAGTAAAATCCCCCTTGAGGGTAAAAAAGGTAAAGACATCTCCTCTCACATGTCGCGAGTGGGGAAGGAACTGACGGGCGAGATGACTGTCCTGTCCGTCTCGCCGGCCTCTCGCCCTGTCGGTCAGCTCGCCCCCTAGGAGGTCTCGCCTACTAAGAGGTCTCGCCTACTTCAGAGGGTTGTCCACCTCTCGCCTCTTGCAGGTGGGCATCCTCTCATCTCTCCAGTCCCCCTTTCTCGCTTGCTGGATCTTCTCCCGCGAGCCCAAGGTTGTACATTTTCTTCAATGGGTTAACTTGTAGAACTAAAGAAAACATGCTCTGATACCAATTGAAAGCTAGGGGTTAGATCTGAAATACTCTAGAGGGGGGGTGAATAAAGTATTTAGGGTTTATCAGATTTTTGATAATTTATTTAATCTATTACTAGTGCTGCAAAAATTAAATAAAAAATACAAACTTAGCAACCTAGCAACCACAGCCACAGTAAGAACAAAAGAAAAAGAGCAACCCAGACAACACAAGAATTTTATAGTGGTTCCCCTAAACTTGGGTACATCCACTCTTCTACCACACTGGTAGGAATCCACTCAGGTTTGTGATCAGGTGACTGCCACCAATGATCTTTTGATCCTGGTGCTCAACAACCAAACCTCAAGTCTTTTGATCAGGTGACTTGCAACCAGGAATAAATTTTGAAGGGATTTAAGAACCCTTTATATAGTGGGGGATGAGAGAGTGATTTTGTCTTCTCTTTCTCAGATACAACTGAGAAGACTCTAGTGGAAAAATGATGTTAGCAAAGGCTCCCCCTGAGATATAGAATGGTTCAGGAAGTTGAAGCCTTGCTGCAGGGTGATAGGTCTTCAAACTTTGCTTTGACCAGAAGAACTCCAGAAACTTCTTAATAGATAAAATGTTTGTTGTCCTTTGAAGAATCCTGGGATGTAGAAGGAAGAAGACTCTTGATCTTGAATGTATGTTCTTCTTCTTCTTCAGCTTGCTGTTCTTTTCTCTGGTCAAGGGCTAGGGCTTCTTGTCCCTTGACTGTTTTGTTGCCCTGTGAGCTCAGTAATCTGTATATTCTCTGTAAGTATCTCTCTCTCTTGTTTCTCAGTGTGTTGTCGAGAGAGAAGAAGAAGATCCTTATTGACTGTATTTTTCTGACCGCTCTCTACAGGAAGAGAAAGAAAATCCCGTTTATATTTTCCATATAAATTGCCTTTTGAAATTTGAATTCCTTTCTACATTGAATGCTGACGTCCTGGAGAATACTTGCATTGATTGAATTCCCCACTGTCCCATGGAAAAACGGCAGGCAATAATCCTGATGAAGACCGTAATCAATTCTTGCTTCTAACGGTAATATTCAGAGAATATTTATGCATTGATTACCCAGGAATTATTGCAATAGAAAAGAGACAGAGGGAGGAAAATATCTAAGGCTGGAACTTCATAGAAATCGTTGAGAAGAATTTGTCGACCTGTGTCCAGAGTTCGTCGAACAGAGAAGTCAAGTTCGCCGACCAGATAATCTTTGTTCGTCGAGCTGAGATCCACGATCGTTGACCTAAGAACTGATAACTGCTTTCTCTAGACCCATCAATTCTGTGCATCAAGTTCGTAGAGCTGAGAATATAACTTCGTCGACTAGAGTTTAGAATTCCATGTTTCTTGGACTTAGGAATGTTGAAATAACGGGTCCAGAAATTGTCGACCTCAGAACTGGTTCGTCGACCTGAGAACTAGTTTCGTCAAGCTGAGAACTTCTAAATGCTACTTGATAAATCTTGCCAAGACTGTGGTCTAAGTTCGTCGAGCTGAGAAGGTGAGTTCATCGACTGGAGTGTGATTCTGGACTTAGAATACTTGTTGTTTTTGGTCTTATAGTGTTGAAGTAGATAATCCAGAAATCGTCGAACTAAGCTCCAAATTTGTCTAGCTGATATTCTAACTTCGTCGACTGGAGTGTGAAGCTGGACTTCAAATACTTAGATGTTTCTGGAATAAGATATTGAAGTAGAATATCTTGAGATCGTCGACCTGAGAACTAAGTTTGTCGACTAGAGTTAAGTGTGAAGAATTCTGGACTTAGTGTTGAAGTATACTCTGGAATTCATCGACCTGAGATTCAAGTTCGTTGAGCTCAGCTCAGAGAATTCTCTCTGATTTCGTCGAGCTAAGCATGAATTTCATTGACCTGAGTTCGACGAACGTCGAACTCATTTTCCGAGTCTTTGATATTTCTCTAAGTCTTGAGTCTTTTGCAGTCTGTTGATGGCTGGTCCATGTGGTGTTTACTCTAAGGACATGGCCTAGACTCTAGGACATAATCATGACCCTGGCTATACATGTTGGGTCAGGCATCCTAATTTAGTGAACATAGCCCAAATCTAACTAGGGATCCAACACCGTGTCCTTACCTGTGTCCTTCGCGGGCGAAGCATTACAGGCGGTTTCCTGACATTTTGATACACAAACAGGGGTAGGGACACTCCTGTGTCCCTACCCGTGTCCACATGACACGGCCGTGTTCTCTGTCCGTGTCCTCCTCTGGACACGCCTCGTCGAGATCAACCCGACACACACGGTTAGGAACATGCTCGTGTCTCTACCAGTGTCCTTCTCGGGGTACACTTCGTCGATCTCAACTCTATGCACACGGGTAGGGACACGCCCGTGTCTCTACCCGTATCATCTTCACATGGGTAGTGACACGCTCATGTCACTACCCATGTCCTTCTCTGGGACAACTCAAGTCATCGACAAGAGATTTGGTTGGATAGATACGGGTAGGGACACGCCCGTGTCTCTACCCGTATCATTCACGGGAACAGCGGTTTTGCTTACACTGGTAGGGGCATACCGTGTCCCTACCGTGCAATCATGCACACGGGTAGTGACACGCCCGTGTCACTACCCGTGTCCTTCTATGGACATATTTGAGTCGTCGACTCGAGAGTTGGCCTCTCCCACATGGGTAGGGACATCCCGTGTCTCTACCCGTGTCTTATTCTGTACTGATTTCTGCTCCCATTTACAAGTGCAGCCTTGCTCCCAGCACTTCCCTGAACCCAAATCAGCACTCCTGACTCAAAAACGCGCACGAGGGGTCTGGTGCAAATCGGGATGTTACAAATCCTATAAATGAAATAAAAGATTTCGACCCCGAAATCAGGCTAAGGCTATGGGGAGAGAAGCATAACAAAAAATAAAATATGCTTTTAAGAATTACCTTGAGCAAACAACTCCGTGTAGCGATTTTGCATCAAGTCCATCGGCTCCCATGTATACTCTTCCTTTAAATGATTAGACCACAGCACCTTCACCAAAGGAACACTATTGCGGCGCAAAATTCTTGTCTCATTGTCTACGATCCGCACTGGCTCTAGTCACACAGTCCTATCAGTCGCCACTGCACCATCAGTGGTGGGGATATATTGATCGGGCCGTAACTGCGGCTTTCGAAGAGACGACACATGGAACACGTCGTGGAGATTGTCTAGCTATGGCGGTAACTCCAAACGATAGTCCTAGGGGCCAATCCTTTCCAATATAGTGTAGGGCCCAACGTACCTTGGGCTGAGATTTTTCACCCCACGCACCCGTGACACTCCATACATCGGCCGGATTTTCAGAAACGCTTTATCACCCACTTGAAACACCACCATCTGGTGCTTTGCATTATAATACTTTGCCTGCTGACTTTGAGCATCCAACATGCGATCCCGTATTAGTCAAACCACCGCACCAGTATCATCAATATACTCAATTCCCAAAGTCTTCGGGTCTTCATCTTGCACCCAAGACAAGGGGGTTCTACACCTTCTTCCGTAAAGGGCTTCATGGGGCGCCATACCGATGCTAGCTTGATGGTTGTTGTTGTAGGAGAATTCTAGCAGGGGTAAGATCCTTTCGCACGACTCTCTTGTATCCAACACACAAAACCTCAACATTTCCTCCAATGTACTGATGGTCCTCCCAGACTGCCCGTCTATCTGAGGATGAAACACGGTGCTAAAGGTAAGGTGTGAGCCCAAATATGCCTGTACCGCCTTCCACTCCTTGGAGGTAAACCGAACAACTAGATCAAAAACAATTATCTTTGGCACGCTATGGTCCCGTACAAACTGCTCCACAAAGAGGCGTATCAATACATCCACGTGAGCCTCTTTCTTAATAGGAATGAACCTGGCTACTTTTGTCAGGCGATCAACGATCACCCACACCGAATCATTCCCTGAGCATGAACGAAGTAAACCATGAACGAAGTCCATGGAGACATCCTCAAACTTCCACTCGGGGATGGACAATGACTGTAATAAACCACCGGGGCTCTTGCATTCCGCCTTCACCTTTTGACAGGCTTCGCAATGTGTAACAAAGTATCTGACATCTTTCTTCATCCCCGGACAACACATGGTCTTCCGCAAGCCGGCGTACATCTTGGCAATACCCGGGTACACTGAATACTGAGAGCAAGGAGCCTCTCTCAAGATATCCTCTCGGATTTTACCGCCCTTGGGAATGTAGAGCCGGCCGCGGAAATATACGAGGCCGTCTTTTAATGTATACTCGTCAGTAGCCCCATCCTCCATTGACTTGATTGTCGGGGCCAGTGCCGCATCCCTTCCTTGCTCTGCCCGGATTCGGTCCTGGATGAAGCAAACTATGCTCATGGTTGACAAGTACTCCGTGTACTTTTCTGAAGGAACCTTAAACACCAAAGTGATCTCAATTTCTTCGAGTGTCCGTGCTAACTCCATACTCATCAACCGATACTCTGAGCTCGAGTCCGGTACTTTTCTGCTCAGTGCATCCGCCACCGAGTTCGCTTTTTCGGGGTGGTAGTTAAAGGTGAACTCATAATCGCACATAAACTCTAAACACCTCCGTTGTCTCAAGTTCAATTCCTTCTCTGTATGAACGTACTTTAAGTTTTTATGGTCTGAAAAGATCTCGCAGTGGACGTCGTATAGATAGTGCCTCCATACCTTCAAGTCGAACAGCATTGCTCCCAATTCCAAATCATGAACCGGGTAATTGATTTCATGCTTATTCAGCTATCTTGAGGCATAAGCAATCACGTGCTCATGCTGCATCAATACCGCTCCCATCCCCTGATATAACGCGTCGGTGTAAACTTGAAATCCTTCCTTCCCAGAAGGAAGTGCTAAGATGGGGGCGGAGGTAAGTCTATCCTTCAGCTCTTGGAACGTAGCTTCACACTGGGGTGTCCACTCATATGGCACACCTTTCTTTGTCAAGGAAGTAAGAGGAAGGGAAATCTTCGAGAATCCTTTTACGAACTTGCGATAGTACCCGGCAAGCCCAAGGAAGCTCTGCACAAGAGCTGTCCAAGACATAGTCCTCGCCCCACATGTCATGGACCATGAGGGAGCCCTCCAGCATCTCCCAAAAGGAGCCATGCTTCCCTCTGCCTTCTTCAGCTTCAACCTCCACTCATGCATCACAGGAGTATCACCAACTACCTTGGGCACAAACGTCCAAGCCTCGTTACCTCTGAGAGAAGTCACCTCTTCAGCCTTGGTGTCAACCACCTCCTTGATTCTAGTGGGGTTATCACAGCCAGAAGAGCCTTGCTCGACCTGAGGGCTAGCAAAGAAACATGGAACCAAGTCCGTCGTGTTCCCTTCGCTATATCGAGCTGGTGGCTTACTGATCGTCTTCGATCTCCGAAGAACCGGATCACGGCTAACCACATCCGCTGCTTCTGAACCAGCTCCGTTCCCGGGCAAACCCGGAACAATGCTCCCCTTGCTCCCTGAACAAGACGCCTCCTTACTGGAACCAGAAGCACCTAGAGCAACGCTCCCCTTGCTACTTGAACCAGAAGACTCCCCTCTTGAACAAGAACTTCCTAGAACATCGCTCCCCCTGCTTCCTGAACAGGAAGCCTCCGCCTTCGAGCCAGAAGTACCTGGAGCAACGCTCCCCCTACTTCCTGACCCTGACGCCTTTGCCCCGGAGCTAGAATAACCTGGAGCACATGGTGACTCAGGCAACTCCACTTCCTTAGCAGCAGCCTCCTTCAGCCCATCATCTGACCTGCTTATCTCTAGCTCCACATGAGAGCTACCCCAATACGACGTCAACTCATCAAAGACAATGTCTCTCGACACTATGAGTTTCTTCGTCGCAGGATCCATACACCTCCATCTTCTCCTCTGCTCATCATACCCAACAAAGACTAGCTTTGTTTTGAGAGCACCCGGAGAGTGTATATAGCAGGTAGATCCAAACACCCGAAGGTGCTTCACTGAGGGCTTCACACCGAACATCAGCTCATAAGGAGTCTTCACTATGATCGGACTAAGAGGCATCCGGTTGATGACATGAGCAGCACAGGCCATCCCTTCAGCCCAAAGAGCCTTCAGAACGCCTTTACTCTGAAGCCAACACTTGCAGATCTCCATTAACCAACGGATCATCCGAGCTGCAATACTACCTTGTTGTGAAGTATGTCCACAAGAGAGCTCCTTCTGGATCCCTTGCTTCCTGCAAAAGTGTGAAAACTCGGTTGAGCCAAACTCACCACTGATACATGTCCTCAACACCTTGATCCTCCGGCCAAGCTGGCCTTCCACAAGCTTCTTGAACTCCACAAACAAGCGTACCATGTTGGACTTCTTCTTCATGAAGTATACCCATGTATACCTAGAATAGTCATCAACCAATATCAGCATGAACCTGCTGCCTCCAAGACTGGTCGTGACGGTCGGTCCCACCAGAGTACAATGGACAACTGCCAATGGTGCTTTACATCTGAATTGTGCTTTGTCAACCATGAAGCGATAGGCTCCACTTTCCTGACATCCCGCACACCCCCGACCATCACCATAGGATGACAATCTAGGCAAGCCTCTTACAAGTCTTCTTTCTACCATTACTTTCAGCTTGTCCATCCCTACATGCCCCAGTCTTTCATGCCAGATAGCAGCACTGTCACTGGCATTCATCCGATCAACTCCAGAACTAGTTGATGTCCCAACTACGTTCTTCTCCTTACCTCCGACATGAGCTATGTTCGCCGAGAGCAAGACAACCTTGCACTCCTTCCGAAGATGACCTTGCTGCTTGCATTTATAGCACCTTGGTCCTTCCTTCCTCTTCCTATCATGCCTAGGAGAAACACTCCTTTCTTCCTGATACGAAGTAGAGGGACCATCTTCAGCAGCAACCTTCACCTTCTTCCTGAACAACCCATCAAGGGAAGTCCAAACCTCCGCAGCTGACCGACATCCACTGATGTGGTCCAAGAGCTCCGATGAGATCACCTGCTTGAGAATAGACTCCGCTTTCGCATTTGTCTCCTTCCAAGCTCTCATCTCTTCAACATTGCCAGCAGTATCCTCTTGTCTTCCTGCTCCGCATACAACCTCCCAAAGGTCCTCGCCAAGAAGAAAACTCTTCATACAGGACTTCCACCGTTCACAGTTCATCACTGTAAGGAGATCAATGCCAAGACAACTTGCAACTTCCACTGTCATGGTTCTACCACTGGTTTCCTCTATAGAAGAGCAACTGCTTCCATTGAGCACTGCTTGACCACTACAACAACCTGGCTCTGATACCATGTTGAAATTCAACAAAACTGTAGAGGCCTCCTTAGATACCCTGTTGACACTCAACAAACCGGCGGAGAACACCCCACTTATATTGTTGAAAGTTTTCCCGAATCGTGGAGTTAGCAGGGGTTATCTCAACAAAGCAGTAACAACCAGCAACACATGCAGCACAAGTTTCTTTATTGATCAAGAGCAAACTTCTTTACAAGGCGAGACATACATGGTGAGACATGCTTCACCAAACAACCCAACCAGGAGAACAGAGACAGTTACAAAGACAAGAAACAAGAACAAGCCGCGCGGACAAAACCACCAAGCCGCCGGTCTACTGCTGTGGAGTCCGCTCAGTCCGCCAGGTCGCCAGACCGCAACCCAAGCCGCGCGGACTAATCCCTAATTCCAATGCTTAGCTCTTCACCGCCGATCTGCAGGCCGCCTGACCGCCAGGTCGCCTAGCCGCCATAACGCACAAGCTGCGTCACCGAATGGAACAGTCCGCCTGAAACAGGCGACTTCCTGAACCCCGAACCGCGTTGCCAAAGAGAAGACCGATTGTCGCTATCCGCGACCTGCTGTTTACCGCATGTTGCTTAACCGCAGAGTCCGCACTGTCCCTGACCGTAATCAGAGCCAAGTCCTGGCTTTCCAGTGCTATCCGCACAACATGTACAGCACAACCGGGTTAACTCACAAACTGCGCGGACACCCAAGTCCAGACCACAGTAACGTATGCGAGCTCAATTACTGTTCACTTACTTCGGTTAAGGTTGCCTACTCCTGATGTGACATGGGTCCTATTTATAGGCACGATGATGAGTATGGTCACCGCCCTAGCCGATAGGAACACTGCCACATCCCGCAGCAAGAACAAGTGGGTCCGCCAGCCCGCGGAAACACATTCCAGTTCGCCGCTCCTATGCAGATAGCCAGTCCGCCCCAGCTTCTCCAAGGCCGGACTCCAATATCCAGCCCGCCTTGCCGCCAGAGGCCAAGCCAGGACAACCACAACCGGACTCCACAACAGCTATGTCCGCCAATCCGCGGACACAGCACCAGTCCGCATAACCCGAGCCCGCAGCCTCGCCATCAAGGCACCTGCCGGACTCAGCGGACACTCGGCTTCCGTCCGCACATCCCGAGTCCATTGCCTCAATCTCCAAGGCACCGCCGGACTCAGCGGACACGCCGATCCAGTCTTCTTACACAGTAGACTCCAGTCCGCATTCCTGAGTTCATAACCTCATCACAAGGCTAGACCGAACTCAGTGGACTCCAGCTTCAGTCCGCACGCTCTTGCCCAGGCAATCCTCCAGTCCGCATACCCCCAAGCTAGCAAACAAGGCAACAACACTTCTACTAGGCTTGGCGGACTGAGAAAGTAGCCCGCGCTCCACTGCGCGATCTCCCCGGACTGAGCCATCCGGACTTGGTTCAGATCACACCAAGTCCAGTCCACTGGCCACAAGGGCCAGTCCGCACTTACTAGCGGACACTGGATCTAGCCCGCCATAACAGGCGACCTCCAGCTTCTGTCCGCACTGACCAGCGGTCTCCGCGGCTTCTACTTGCCGCTCCACTAGAGCAAGACCAAGGCAACTGCCAAACCGGTCTGCCGATCTCCAGTTCATCAGTCCGCTTCATGCCGGACTCCGCGGATAGGATTTCTATCCGCCCGGTTACTTCCTGGGAACCTAACTGCCTGCTGAGTAATCCCCGGCCTGTCAGACCGCCGCTGCTGTCCGCGTAGTCCGCGCGAACAGACCGCCCAGGCCGCCACAGAGCAAACCGCCTGCAACATCCCTGCCGACTTAGCAGTCCGCAAACCCTGTCCGCGTAGTCCGCGCAGATAGGTTGCCCAAGCCTTCCATTCACCCACTTTCACTTCACAAGTTTCAACAGCTCTAAGTATTGCACTACTAAACTCAATTCATTAATCAAACATACTCATGGCCATGATTTATACTTCTATATGACTCCCAAATGATGACAACATAACATAACATGTTACGCATATAAAGATTTACAAATCTTCCCAAAAGTACTATCCTATTATGAACATGATGCACGTGTAAAGATCCATCACACATTCCATATGTTAACGACATATTATATATGATGCGCACAAATAACAATCATTCAATTCTTATCAAGTCAATTAGTTTAAATAGGACTGCTTCACAAATTGATTATATGAAATCTAATTAATAAGCCTCATCAATCGTGCAATAAATGATTAATCATAAGAGTTCATCCAAGCCAAGTAACTTGCAATAAAACTTCCACCGAATCCAAACCCATCTAATAAAAAGCCCAGAATTTAGGTACAGACTGAATCTGGACAGCAGATTCGACCGGAGATTACCAAAGCTACAAGAATCCGGTGAAGACGTGTAACCCCACGATGGAAAGGTCATTCCGTGGTCCACAACTTTTGTATTCAACCTCAACCCAATTTTGAAATTATCCTATTTGAAATCGGACATAAATTCTGCTGCGTACAGAACACAATTTCTCCATGCAGGATTTGTTGAGCACCATTTTCGTTTAGGCTTTCCTGTGGATAAAAACTTCGCCTGAAGTCATGCAACCATTCGTTGGAAAGGAATTTTCACGGGCTTCAACTTTCGTGTTTAGCCGAAAGCCCAAATCTGGCAATAACATGCTTAAAAATGGCCACGAAGTTCGCTGCGCGCAGAATACAGATTCTGCACACATCTTAAGGCGGAATGAACGGCATCGGTTCATCTTCCTCCTCAAGGCGATCTTCCCAAATCATTCCAGAATTTTCTCCACCCTTATTCAACCTCAAGAGGCCTTTGCTCTTCACGAAACCATCCCCCATCTCTACATAAAAGATCGGAGAGGTTGAAGACACCACTAACCAAGAGCACAAGCCCCGGATTGGCCTCACCCTAGAGAAAGCATCTTCTCACATGTCAAGACTCTTTTGAGTCGACGTCTCGCCTAAATATCTACAGATCTAGCACCAAGTGAGAGGGTCGGAAACTCACATCGATTCCAGCGGTTCCTCCATTTCCGGCCATGGATCTCATAATTCTCCTTGGCGACATCTTCTCCTTCACGGTGATGGCGGATTTTCTCCCGTAGAACTTGCTCCAGCAGTTTTCTCTCTCACCAGGAGTTCTCAAAGGAAATAGGGAATGAAATGAGCATTAAAACGGCTAGGGTTTTCTCTTCCCTTATATATGGAAAGTGACACGGGTAGGGACACGGCCGTGTCCTTACCCGTGTCCTGCCTTGTGAAGCGGCAACGACAGTTTCCATGTCGGTTCAATATTTGACACGGGTAGGGACACGCCCGTGTCCCAACCCGTGTCCCGACCCTTGTCCATGTGACACGGTCGTGTGCCCTGGTCGTGTCCTTCTCGGGATGCATTTCGATGATCTCAACATTTCGTCGATCTCGATCAAAATCGTCGACTGGAGAACACGGGTAGGGACACGCCCGTGTCTCTACCCGTGTCATGTTAATTCGTCGAAGTCGATCCGCAGTTCATCGATCTCGACACCTCTCGTCGAGTGTAACTCGACACACACGGGTAGGGACACGCCCGTGTCGCTACCCGTGTCACATGGTGTCGACACAACTCGTCAGTCTCGACATGCCCTGTCGAGTGTAACTTGACACACATGGGTAGGGACACGCCCGTGTCGCTACCCATGTCACATGATGTCGACACAGCTCGCCGATCTCGAAATGCCTCGTCGAGTTCAGCTCGACGCACACGCACACGGGTAGGGACACGCCCGTATCTCTACCCGTGTCTCATGCTTTTCTAATTTCTCCTCCTTTTCACATGTGCTGCCCTGTTGTCAGCACTCCCCATGAACCCTAGTCAGCTATCCTGACTCAAAATGCGCACAAGGGGCCTAGTGCGATTCGGGACGTTACACGACGTTTCTAAATGCAAAACTTCCAATCCTGCATCATTGATTAGGGTTATTACATTCCTAATTTCTTCACCCGCAGAGTTGAATCCATTGCGAACAAGCTTATTACCTTCAAAGAAGTTATCGTCATTCCTAGGAGATATTGGAGTGGAGAGAAAGGATGGATGAGTATTGTCTAATATAGGTTCTAGGTCTCGACACTCATGTATCAAAAGTTCAAGAAATCAAGAAAGCATAGTCGACTTCTACTCTCATGCCCTATTTATAGTCTAATATTTCCTAAAGATGAAAGAGCGCACTGCATTTAAAATGTTCCAAAATTTTACTAGGTAAATACCTAGCATCGACACAGGGAAAAATTTTGTCTAGATGTGTTGACAAAAGTCGACACATGAATAATGTCTGTCGACACATTCCTTAGGGTCTCGACACCCTATATGTCTCGAGACTTGCATTGGTGTCTCGACACATTACAGTATCCAGTGTCGACACACTTTCTGGTGTACTGACACATTATAATATATAGTGTCGAAATATTTTTTGATGTCTCGACACTTTATCTGTTTTCTCCACACAATTCTTGACTTAGTCAAAATTTTGTTCTCTAAGTTATATATACTAGATCTTTTTGAGGTCTATTCTTGATATTTAGGTAAGTATATTTAATTATTGACTAATTATTTCATTCTTATTTTATATCAGACTTTTATGTATGCATAAATTACTCAAGATTCAGCATTCCAAGTTCAAACTTAATGAAATTAAATTTCTCTTCTTCGAGGGGCTTCATAAAAATATTAGCAATTTGTTTATTTGTTGGAACAAATTCTAAACTAATATCTTCATTTTCTACAAGCTCCCAAATAAAGTGATATCTAATTTCAATACATTTTGTTCTACTATGTGATCCAAGATTGTTTGCAACTGAAATAGCACAAGTAGAATCACAAAATAAAGGAATTTTACTTAGCTGTAAGTTGTAATTTTGTAATTGATGTTGAATCCAAAGCAATTGTGCACAACAACTTCCAGCAGAAATATACTCAGATTCAGTTGTGGACATTGCTACACTTGTTTGCATTTTGCTACTCCATGACATCAGCCTTCATCCAAGGAATTCACGTGAACCTGAAGTGATTTTCTCATCTTCTTTACAACCCACATAATTTGTATCTGAAAAGCATATCAGTTGAAACTCACTATTCCTGGGATACCATAGACCAAGATTAGGTGTGCTCTTTAGATATCTCAATATTCTTTTGACTGTAGTATAATGAGACTCCTTAGGGCAAGCTTGATACCCAACACAGACACAAGTAGCATAAATTATGTCTTGTCTACTGGCTATTAGATAGAGCAGAGATCAAACTATGTCCATATACAAGGTAATATCAACTGGCTTGCCATCACCATCCTGCTCTAAAGACTTACTAGACCCCATAGGTTTTCTCATCGAAGTGGCTGTTTCTATGACAAACTTCTTGATTAACTCCTTGGTGAACTTAGACTGAACAATGAAAAGTCCATCTATAGTTTTCTTAACTTGGAGACACAAAAAATATTGGAGTTCGCCCATTCTACTCATCTCAAACTTACCTTGCATAAGTTTGGCAAACCTAGTGCAAAGTGACTCATCAGTAAAATCAAATATAATGTTATCAACATATATTTTTACTAAGATGGTCTTGCCTTTGACTTTCCTTAAGAACAGTATTTTGTCTATTTTCCCTCTTGATAATTTATTCTCTAGAATGAACTTAGAGAGAGTCTCATACGAAGACCTTGGTGCTTGTTTTAATCCATAGAGAGCTCTTAATAATAAATAAACATGATTAGGTATAGTAGAATCAACAAAACCTGAGGGTTGCTCAACATCGACCCTTTCTTTAAGGTTACCATTAAGGAAGGCTGACTTTCCCTCCATTTGGTAAATCTTGAATTCTTTGTAGGCTGCATGTTCCAGGAAGAGTCTAATAGCTTCCAATCTAGCCAATGTGCAAAGGTTTGATCGAAGTATATACCCTCTTCTTGTCTATATTCCTTTACAACCAGTCTAGCAATATTTTTGACTATAACATCATTTTCATCCAATTTGTTCCTGTAGATCCACTTAGTTCCTATGATGTTACAGTCATCTAGTCTTGAAACTAGCTTCCAGACTTTACATATCTTAAACTGGTTCAATCCTTCCTATATAGCCCTTATCCAAAATGCGTCTATATTGGCTTCTTTAAACTTCTTCGGTTCTGTTAGAGACAGAAAAGTTGAATACATTATAGTGTTATGTCTACTTCTTGTGGTCACACCATGTGGTGCATCTCCAATGATCAGTTAACTTAGATGATCCCTAAGATGTCTGACAGTTTCTCTTTGAATATCTTCAACTTCTTGTTTAGTTTTTTCTACTGGTTGTTCCTGAGCATGCTCTTCCTCAACAATATTGATTCCATCTTGTATATTTTGGCTTCTTAGAACTAAGTCCTCTATTGACAACTCCTTTAACTTCAAGTCTTCTCTGTTGTACTTCATGTACCTGGTTTATCATTTTAAAACAAAGAACTTTCATTAAATACAACATAAACCGACTCCTTGATAACTTGATCCTTCAAGTTATAGAGCATATATGCCTTTTTGTGGTTACTATAACCAACAAATATACTTTCATAAGACTTCTCAGAAAATTCTGTTATGTATGTTTTCCCATTAATTAGGACAAAACACAAACATCCAAAGATTCTGAAATATGCCAAGTCTGGTTTTCTTCCCTTCATTAGTTCATAAGGAGTCTTATTCAACCTTTTGTTGATTGAAGCTTTATTAATAACAAGACATATTATGTTAATTGCTCTAGCCCAGAAATATTCTAGGAGAGAAGATTCACTGAGCATGGTTCTTCCATCTTTAATGAGAGTACTATTATTTCCCTCAGCAATTCCATTTTGCTGTGGTGTTCTTGGAAAAGAAAACTCTCACTGAATCCAAAATTCTTCAAAAAACTTTGTCATACATTCATATTGAACTTCAGTTCCATGATCAGTTCTGTTTCTGACCACAGAAATCTTCAATTCATTCTGTATTTGTTTGACAAATGCCTTGAAGACATTAGGAGATTCAGACTTTTCCTTAAGAAGAAAACCCAAGTAAATCTAGAATAGTCATCAAAACTTACATAGATGTAGACTTTCATTCCTATACTATGAACTGGCATATGACCAAACAAGTTTATATGCAAGAGGTATAAACACTTCATAGAATCTTTGGATTCAGTGCTTTTGAATGAAGCTTTGGTCTGCTTGCCTTTTTCGCATGCATAGCAAATTCTCTCCTTAGAGCATTTAATGTTAGGACCATTCCTAACTAGCTATTTACTGAAAAACTTACCAATGGTCTTATAGTTCAAATGAGCTAGCCACTTGTGCCATTTGACACAGTGTGAGGCTTTTTTATTTGCAACTAGGCATATGGGTGAGTCTGACTTTAATCAAAGAAAATTTAAACAATAAACATTCCCACACATAGTGCCTGTCAAGATTACCTCTTGGCCAATTGACTTTATGATACACTCATCCTTGTGGAATTAAATGGCATAGCCAAGGATCACAAAATTGACTTATTCTTATAAGGTTTTGTTGCAATCCCTCACATAAGCTACTTTCGTGAATGTGACTAAGGCATTTGAGATCTTACCATAACCTCTTGTAATTCATTTTTCAGCTCCTCCAGTGTTCATCTTTGGTGCATTCTTTTTGTAATATACTCCCTCAAATTGCTCCTTATTCCAGTTATGTGTCCGGAACATCCACTATCCAAGTACCAGATTGGTCTATCTCTGGTTTTTGTACATACCTATAAAATAAGAATTTATTTTTCCTTAGGAACACAAATTATTTTGGGTCCTAGGTGCTTGTTAGTTGTGGCTCCATTGAGACCACCTGTGAACTTCTTAACTGGGTACATTTTCTGAACATGAGACAAAGTGTAATTGAACCAACAACCCAAGGCAAAGTGTCTTATTCTTCCACAACACCATCACTCATATCTGTTATAACTCCTCTTTGGAGGAACATAAGGAACTTTATGCTGAGTTTCCTTAGGACAGAAATCAGCATTCTTGACAGTTGTCTTTTGACTAGGAGAATAATGATAGTTTTGCCTCACATTCACAACAGTCCTCCTTGGAGCAAGAACATTAACAATAGTTTTCCTATTCACATATGAGTTTAGTCCAACTGGTCCAGACTTCTGGGTTTCTTTTCCCTTAGTCCAAAACACAGGTTGTGGAATGATTGGACTCTTTTGTCCTGTTAGCCTTTTTAATCTTCTTCTCTTGGGTTTAACATACCCAAGTCTACTTCCAGATGTTTCTAATAAGATATTTATAATAGGCAACACTGTTTTATGTTTAGAAAATAATTATACTTGTCTTTTCTCATTCAGGAGTTTGAGTTCAAACTTATGAATGGTTGCATTCTTCTTCTTTAGCATCAAAATTTGATCATCAATGATTTTAGTCAGCTTTGACAACTTAGAACTTTGAAGACCAATCTTCTGAGTATCCATCTTATGATGATGCTCAAGATCTTTTAGTGATGTAATTTCTATAGCTTGTACTTCGACAAGCTTCTTGCTCTTTATAAGAGCTTCCAGCAGTTTTTCAAATTTCCCTGTGAGCAGTTGCAGTTCAGTCTCAAGGTTAGACTTATGTGAATCAAACATTGAGTCACATGAGTCTATCTCATTCACGGTCTCTTGGACAGAATTTGTAGAATAATAGGAATTGTCAAAGATTACCTTAATATCCTGTCATTCATCAATTTCTGTATCTGGATTATCAGACAGAGCCATCAAATTAACCTCCATTTCATCTTCATTGTAACACCTACCCTGTATTGAGCATATATTAAGAATCCAGCCGGGTCCCCACAACATACAGACGCCACAGCTTTAACATTAAAAGATGATATTAACTACCCAACTAAAAACTCAGAATAAAGCAACAACAGAAACATACCAACAAAACTAGAAGTTATCCACTACCAAACAGGAGTATCAAAATAGCCTTAAGTCCTTGCACAAAATATGTCCAAAACTTAATGGCAACAAGGTCAAACATCAAAGTGCAAAAGCACTCTTAGGCTATCTCGGCATGCAAGCCAGAAATACAAATAACATGGAGCATCACAGTCAAGAAGAAAAGAAGCTAGAAAGCATGGTAATCACTTCATGAGGCTTAGGCCTTTTCGGCCGGTGCACTTGCTCACGCTTGCGATCCTTGCCCTGTAAAAATTTGTGGTAACGTGGGTCAGCAAAGGCTGACCTCTACTGTGTAACCAACACATCTCCTCCAGGCCACCGCTAACGGACCCGGGTGTAAACCTCCAACCTGCAAGTCACCATTTCGTATGCCATATACATAAACATGTAAAGATTTAAAAATATGTTTGGATGTCTCAAACAACAAACACGTTTTCTATGTTACACATATAATCAAAGGGGCCTACTATGCAACATGCATGGAAACTCGGGCTTCACCCAAGGCACCCTATCGTGTATGCATCTAGCACATCATCATAATAACTGGGTACTTCTAATTTCCCCATTGGCGTAAAGCAGCAAACAAAAAGGGTACTTCAATTCCCCTAACGGCATACAAGCCGCCACACAGAAAACTTGCCAATTCCCCACCCGCTCGTGGATATTAGACCCCGGATTGCCTGCAAGCTCTGACTTCTCACGTCAGGATTCCGTCTCACACACAAACCGATTCTAAGGACCCTTTGCTGGACCCCACCCGCTCGTGGGCTTCAATGGCCGAGCTTGTCCTATGCTTGGCGTTCTTGTCAGTCTCACAGAAGGGGACTAGTCTCGCCGGTGCACTCTCCCCACATGACTTGCACGTCACGGGATAGCCAGCCGACCACGGAGACAAATATGCACCTTATCACATCACAATCCATAGTCTTTCCCACCCTAATCCATCATTCGTACTGCAACATTCTCACACTCCAAGGAAACTGTCTTCTGCCAACACGGATCTAACCTTGTCAGGTTCTGGCTACATGTACTCAATCAAAAAGATGGAAAACACATACATCACAAACGGCATCTTGTAGCAACAAATTCCTACAAAATCCTTAAGGCTCGCTATGTAACATCACCGAGTCAGACTAACGATCGCGACTATGGCTTCATCCACAATGCCTAATCCACTAATGAAGCAGATCTCTAATACAATATCATGTCGGGGACGAACACAATCAACCCGGTGGTTCCTCTTGAACCGTGGTGACCCAAACACCTCTCATTTGAGAGACTTGGTGCCCAAAAGCTTGAAAATCAAGAATGAAAAAGATGCTATGCACGCATCCTAGAAACTGAGAGGAGAAATGTCGTTACCTTGCGACCCCTCTTCCTAGACATGGAATCCTTGCTTTGAACAGATTGACACGAGCGCATCCACGCCCCTTCACGGATCTGGTCTCGGAATGGCGATCAGAGCTCTAAAGCTCCGTCAATGGTGGAAGAAAGCTCTCTCTCCTTCCACCTCCCTTATCTTCCTCTCCAACCCTAACTCTCACTCTAAAAGATGAGATAAATGGGGGGAAGGCACTCTCAGCCCTAATAAAATCCAAAGGGCGGAAGATCTAGGGTCCTTGGATCGAGTTTAAGGAAGCATTTGACGGCCACAAAATAAAAATGACGGAACTGCACCCGCCCGCACGATCAGTGGTGTACCTAAATCACCTAGAGGGGGGGGGGTGAATAGGTAATGTTCGTGTCTTTTTGCGGAATAAAAATTATCTTAAACATAAGCACACAAACACAAAGATTTTTATAGTGTTTTCCCGTATTAGGTATGTCCACTGCCCCTCCACGCCTATCTACCACGAAGGGTGAGATTCGTCTACTTCACTTTTCTTAGATTATTACAATTCTACACCTCAGAGCAACATTCCTACACCTCGAAGAATAAACTCTCATACAATCTAGATCCACAACCGGATCTACAAACTCGATCCGTAACTCGGATCAACAAACTCGATCCACAAACTGTATCGACAAACTCGATCCACTAACGGATCTACACTTGGAAGAACAAACTTTATACAAACTCGGAGACACGGCTCCTACAAATGTTAAAATAATTTTACAACAACCAATAAAATTTTATACTTCCAGATTTGAAAACTTCAATGGTCTTCCTCCTTGAAACTTGAAAAACTTGATGAAGAAGGTTAAGGAAGAAAACCGAGAAGGCTGATCTGAAAACAAGGATCCGACCCGATCAAATAGATGTTGAAGAACCTTGAATCTTGGATCTATCGATTCTTTTCTCTTGTTGAATCACTGGATCGAAAAATGAGTGCAAAGAAGAATGTTGAAGAAGATGGAGCATGCGGCTTATCCCGATCTTGAAGAATTGCGGTGCTATTCTGATTTTTAATTCTGATTAGGGTTAGCGAATCCTTGAAATGACTTTATATAGATCATCGTCCAACGGTCAAACGTCCTAAAGGAATGATCCAAGTGGATCAATCATGCTAAAATTGGATTAAAATTTGTAGTCCCGTCTGACAGTTTAAAACAAAAATTCTCCAACGACATTTCTTGAAAAGAAGTACATTTCTCGAGAAAAAAATTGCTTTCTCGAGAATAGACTTGATGAAATTTCTGTGAATAAAATTACTATTTTCTCGGGAAGAATATTTTTCTCGAGAAAGTGACTTAGCGCATTTTTAGAACTGGTGCCAGATTTCTCTAGAAGAATATGATTTCTCGAGAAATGGTCTGACCTTCTCGAGAAATTCACTTTGCGAAAATTCTGAGAACTGAAGATTTGATTTCTCAAGAAAGAATTGAATTCTCGTGAAAAGTACTTAGCTTCTCGAGAAATGGACTTGACTTCTCGAGAACTATTTTCCTTTCTCGAGACATGAACTAGGTTTCTTGAGAAATATTTAGGACCCTTCTCGAGAAAAAAGGCATGACAGATTTTGAGAATTTTCCGAGAAGACATAATGTTTCTCGAGAACAACTATGCTTTCTCAAGAAATAGACTTAGACTTCTCGAGAAACATGATCCTTTTCTCAAGAAATGGACTTGAAGAAATTTCTAAAAAGTTCTTTTCTTCTACATTTGAAACCAGCAACTATCCCCTCTTCCATTTCATTAGTACTTGAAAATTAAGTGCATCTCAATAGAGAGGTTACACATGAGTCAATACCATGGATCTCACAATGAGGGATTACATTATATGGTGCTGTGTTTAGTGAGTCATTGTAAACATAAATTGGTCTAAACTTAGCAATATTTACATGCAAGCACACAACTAAAAGAAAGAATCAAATGCATACTTAATTCATCTTAGTTCAAGGGTGACTTCATACAAATCTAGGTTTTTGTGAATATAATACCCAACAATCTCCCCCTATTTTTAGAAGTCAGAACTCTCTATAATAAGGTGAATTATATCAAGATAATCAAATAATTAACTAACAAGAAAAATAATATAAGCAATGAGAAATGTGAACTAATAAGATCAACAAAATTCAGAATTTTATATATGTATAGACTTTGTCCATTTATACATCCAGATCCACAAGATTCTACACTATAGCTAATCTCCAATCATTTAGATTGTAGCTGATGTTATCTTTCTTCTTCTCTTGTTGTCTTTTCTGATAGTTGTAAGGTTTAGGATTGTGATTTGGAGGTCGAGGAGGAGCATTTTGATTGTTTCTTCTGTATTCTCTATCATAGATCCTGCTCTTCGTCAAAGATTTTTCCTACAACTCTCACTCCAGGTAACTATAATGATCATTTCTATCTTCTTTAAAATCTACAACCAACTTCAGAGTTTCATGAATTAGAGACATTGAAGTTGGAATCTGAAAGTCCACCTAATGTCAGCTATGTGCACCTATGGGGGGGGGGGGGGAATAGGTGACGTGTGATTCTTTTGCGGAATTTACGGATGTACCTGCACAATAAAAACAAAAAGCACAGCACACAGAATACACAGCAAATTTATAGTGGTTCCCCGACTTGGGTACATCCACTTTCCCCCTTCGACCTATCTCCCCAACAAGGGACCACTCGGTCACTTCTCCAACGGGATTGAAATCCAATCCGTTCACTAACGGAAGCAGCCCTTCCACACGTGAGAGTCAACACTCCCACAAAACGGGTTGCACCCAACCCTTACAACACGGAACAAAAGTTCCTTTACAACGAAATTAAATATAGAGTGTACACGTGATACAAACTTCTTATGGAGACTACGGTGTTCCTCTTGTTCGACGACGTGTTCTTGAAGTCGATGAAGAGTCTACAACCTTGGTCTCTCTTGGAGTGGATCTCCCCGGAACCGGCGGCGGCACACGAGCGGCGGCTAGCTTCGGGATCGGCGGCTACGATGATGAGCGGCTGCTGAACTTGGAGATCCAAACTTCGTAGCGAAGTAAACTAGGTCTACCAATGGTCACTCTAGGATCGGTCGTCTCGATCGATTCGGACGGAGGAATTTTTCCCGGTCAACAAATCGAGATACAAGAGATCTCTGGATAGACGCGTGAGACTCAAGCTTTGCTAAGCTTCTATCGCCGGAGATTACGAAGGAATCTCAAATGTTGACGGCGACCAACAGTCCCGAGCGCGACGGCGGCGGCGGAGAGGAGTCGCGGAATTAGGGTTACGAGGCGGCTCGGTTTCTTTCTCCGTTTTTCCCTTTTTACTGTTCAAGAATACTGGAATATATATACTGTTGAATTCTCAAATATGACCGTTTGCGGGACCCACAAAAGAAATCCCTAAGTCCGGTTCAAACTAGTCCAAAGGCAGAATCCGGTCCAGCAGCATCCTGAGAAAACGCCAAGTGAAAATCGGCGACGAATCGGCGAGAATCACTAAGTGATTCTCGCCGATTCGTCGAGAATCGCCTGCGATTCTCGCCGATTTTCACTTGGCATTTTCTCAGGATGCTGCTAGACCGGATTCTTCCTTTGGACTAGTTTGAACCGGACTTAGGGATTTCTTTTGTGGGTCCCGCAAACGGTCATATTTGAGAATTCAACAGTATATATATTCCAGTATTCTTGAACAGTAAAAAGGGAAAAACGGAGAAAGAAACCGAGCCGCCTCGTAACCCTAATTCCGTGACTCCTCTCCGCCGCCGCCGTCGCGCTCGGGACTGTTGGTCGCCATCAACATTTGAGATTCCTTCGTAATCTCCGGCGACAGAAGCTTAGCAAAGCTTGAGTCTCACGCGTCTATCCAGAGATCTCTTGTCTCTCGATTTGTTGACCGGGAAAAATTCCTCCGTCCGAATCGATCGAGACGACCGATCCTAGAGTGACCGTTGGTAGACCTAGTTTGCTTCGCTACGAAGTTTGGATCTCCAAGTTCAGCAGCCGCTCATCATCGTAGCCGCCGATCCCGAAGCTAGCCGCCGCTCGTGTGCCGCCGCCGGTTCCGGAGAGATCCACTCCAAGAGAGACCAAGGTTGTAGACTCTTCATCGACTTCAAGAACACATCGTCGAACAAGAGGAACACCGTAGTATCTATAAGAAGTTTGTATCACGTGTACACTCTATATTTAATTTCGTTGTAAAGGAACTTTTGTTCCGTGTTGTAAGGGTTGGGTGCAACCCGTTTTGTGGGAGTGTTGACTCTCACGTGTGGAAGGGCTCCTTCCGTTAGTGAAGGGATTGGATTTCAATCCCGTTGGAGAAGTGACCGAGTCGTCCCTTGTTGGGGAGATAGGTCGAAGGGGGAAAGTGGATGTACCCAAGTCGGGGAACCACTATAAATTTGCTGTGTATTCTGTGTGCTGTGCTTTTTGTTTTTATTGTGCAGGTACATCCGTAAATTCCGCAAAAGAATCACACGTCACCTATTCCCCCCCCCCCCATAGGTGCACATAGATGACATTAGGTGGACTTTCAAGTGGTATCAGAGCCGGGTTGAGACGGCGAGAATCAACCAGTGATTCTCGTCGATTCTTACTTAGATGCAGAGGTGCTTGCTTAGAAGTTGCTGGATCGAGTTCGGCGAGAGTCAACTTCTGATTCTCGACGAATCGGCGAGAATCCCAAGTGATTCTCGCCGAATCAGCGAGAATCACTTGGTGATTCTCGTCGATTCTAACTTAGACGAATTTTCGTCTTTCCACCTGTGAGATGCTCCTTGACCCATCCTTGCTCCTTGTCTGCTCCTGCATATTTACAGCCCTGTGCTTGAAAATAGGTGCACTCCAATAGAGAGAGTACACGTAGGCCAACACACTGATCTGCTCAACGAGGGATTACGTCGTGCAAACCCGTGTATATTGACCTACTGCACCCTGACATTGGTGTGCACTTAGCGTGGAAAAACTGCAAGCACAACTAGAAGGATTTTATCAAATACATAGTCTATTGACCTTACCTTGTCCAGGGGCTTCTTCAAATCAGGTACATTGTCGATACAATACCCAACAATCTCCCCCTATTTGAAGAAGCCTAAACCTTACAAGCTAAGGTGAATAGAACAAATGAGAATGAAAACCATAAACTAAAAAGAGAGTTAAGTGAGTTATCCATTACCAATACCAATTTCTTGGGAGCAAGCTTGGAGCCACCTTAGCCTTAGCCGAGAGGGTAATCTCCCCCTTTTCGGCTTCTACAAATCGGGGTCTGTAGCGTTTTACCCTTTGCTCCCCCTCAGTTCTTGCACGGGCCTGGAGCCTCTGTAGTCTTCATTCCTCATAATTGAGCATCCCCAATTCAGTCTTGAAAAGATTGAACTTGGCCTCGTCTAGGGGCTTTGTGAATATATCAGCAATCTGCTTGTCCGTGGGGACATAACAGAGAGAGATATCTTTGTTCTCCACGTGCTCCCGAATGAAGTGGTAGCGTACTTCGATATGCTTCGTTCTGCTGTGCGACACCGGATTGTTGGCAATGGCAATTGCACTTGAGGAGTCGCAGTACATGGGTACTTCCTTGAACTGAAGGTCGTAGTTGGCTAGCTGGTTTCTGATCCATAGAAGTTGTGCGCAACAGCTTCCTGCCGAGATGTACTCTGACAATGCTGTGGAGGTTGCAACACAATTCTGTTTCTTGCTGTTCCATGAGATAAGCCTCCTGCCGAGGAATTGACACGTCCCGTAGGTGCTTTTCCTGTCATCCCTACTCCCTACAAAATCAGCATCTGAAAAGCCTATTAGCTCGACATCATTGTTTCTCGGGTACCACAAGCCAAGATTAGGAGTACCTTTAAGGTATCTCAGAATTCGCTTTGCAGCGACATAGTGAGATTCCTTAGTGTTCACCTGATATCGGGCACAGACACATGTGGAGAACATAATATCCGGTCGACTGGCAGTAAGGTAGAGCAGGGATCCAATGATGCTTCTGTATTTGGTTTCATCGAAAGGTTTACCTTTCTCATCCTTATCCAGAGACATGGTGGATCCCATTGGAGTCCTCATAGAGGTTGCACTCTCCATACTGAATTTCTTAAGGAGTTCATTTGTGAACTTCGTCTGAGAGATGAAGATTCCATCCTCAGACTGTTTCACTTGAAGTCCTAAGAAATACTTGAGCTCTCCCATACTGCTCCTTTCAAACTTTCCTTGCATAAGTCTAGAGAACTTTTTGCAAAGATTGTTGTCCGTTGAGCCGAATATTATGTCATCGACATAGATTTGCACCAGCAAAATCTTGCCTTTGACTTCCCTGAGAAACAATGTTTTATCTATTTTACCTCTGGAGAACTTGTTCTCAAGAAGAAAACTAGATAATGTCTCATACCAAGCTCGTGGAGCTTGTTTCAACCCATATAAGGCCTTATTAAGAGAATAAACGTGATTAGGATAAGTAGGATCGACAAAACCTGGGGGTTGAGCGACGTATACTTCCTCTTTCAGGTCTCCGTTCAGGAATGCCGATTTCACATCCATTTGATAGACTGTGAATCCTTTGTGTGAAGCATACGCCAGGAACAACCTGATTGCCTCGAGCCTTGCTACTGGTGCGAAGGTCTGGTCGAAGTCAATCCCTTCCTCCTGTCTGTATCCTTGAGCCACCAGCCTGGCCTTGTTCTTTACGATGACACCATGTTCATCCAGCTTGTTTCTGAAGATCCACTTCGTGCCAATCACATTCTACTTGTATGGTCTGGGAACCAGCGTCCAAACCTTGCAACGTTCGAATTGATGTAGTTCCTTTTGCATGGCCAGAATCCATGCCGCATCCTTGTTCGCCTCGTCGAACTTCTTTGGCTCAACCTGTGACAGGAAGCTAAGATGCAATACTTCGTTAACTGTACCTCTTCGAGTTCTGACACCAGCACGAGGATCCCCGATGATCTGATCTCTAGGATGATCTCTCACGTGCCGGAGCTCTAGAAGTCTGGCGTCTGGAGCTTCAACTACTTCTTGGGCTTTTCTTTCTTCTAAGAGATTTGTCCCATCTTGATCTTCAACATTTTCAGATGACGTGGAGGTGGAAACTTTGACGTACTTGGGAGCGTCATCTTTAGCGGTCTCATCCAGACTCAGCTGTTCAAGTCTAGCACCTGCATCTTCAAGAATACTACTGGAAGAATTGCTGTTAAGCAAACTTCCTTCATCAAAAACAACATTTATTGATTCTTCTACCACTAGGGTTTTCTTATTGAAGACCCTATATGCCCGACTATGGGAACTATAGCCCACGAATATGCCTTCGAAGCATTTTTCACCGAATTTAGTACGCGGGTACTTCCCATTATTCAGTACATAGCATCTGCAACCAAAGATCCTCAAGTAGGACATGGTTGGTTTCCTGCCTTTCAGTAGCTCGTAGGGCGTCTTACGGTGATGTTTGTTGATCAATGCTCGGTTTTGTACATGACATGCAGTATTGACACCCTCTGCCCAGAAGTATTCTGGGAGAGAAGCGTCTTTCAACATTGTTGTGCAGGCTTCAATGAGAGTTCTATTTCTCCTCTCCGCAACTCCATTTTGCTGAGGAGTGCGTGGGGAGGAAAACTCATGAAAGATACCTTGTTCTTCACAAAATTCTGTCATTGCACCAGATTCGAATTCTGTTCCATGGTCACTTCTGATTTTGACCACGGAGTAGTTAAATTCGTTCTGAACCTGCTTGACAAAATTAGTGAAGATGTCAAACGTATCTGACTTTCGTTTCAAAAAGAACACCCATGTAAACCGAGAATGATCATCAACTATCACTAGCGTATATGACTTGCCTCCCAAGCTATGAACTTGCATTGGACCAAACAATTGCATATGCAAAAGGTAAAGACATCGGGAAGAGTCTTTGTCAGCGATGCTCTTAAAGGTAGCCCGAGTCTGTTTGCCCATCTGGCATGCAGGACATGGGCTATCTTTGATGCACTTGATACTGGGAGCATCCCTTACCAAGTCCTTAGAAAACAGCATACTAATTGTCTTGAAATTAATATGTGCCAATCTCTTGTGTCATTGTTCACAAAGAGATGCACTGCCTGTTGCCACAAGGCATACATGGGTAGATGAATCTAAGCTGAGAAAATCTAAACAAAAGATATTTCTGCTCCTAATGCCTGATAATACCGTTTTAGAAGAGATACGTGAAATTATCAGACATTTATCCTTACAGAACTTAACGTCATAACCTTTATCACATAACTGACTTACACTGATCAGGTTATGGTTTAACCCTTCAACATAAGCCACGTCGGTGATAGAGATTATACCGTTGGAAATCATACCATAACCTCTGGTGACTCCTCGATCTGAGCCTCCAAAGATGACTTTGGGTCCATTCTCGACTGGAGTGTAATCACGCAGCAGGCTTCTTGTCCCGGTCATATGCCGGGAGCATCCACTGTCCAAATACCAGATTGGCGTTTTGGTGGCCTTTGGACATTCCTGCAAAACAAAATTAATTTGCCTTAGGAACCCAATCGAACTTGGGTCCTAGATTCCTGGTTAGCACACTACCCCTCGGTTGGTTAACCCTACGAGTGGTCGGTCTCGCATTGCTAACATGGAGAGTCTCGTAGTTCCTTGGATTAAACCAACAATCCACGGCAAAGTGACCGACTTTGCCACAGCACCAACAGTCAAATCTGTTGTACCTCTTCCTAGGCTCCTGCCTTACCCTGGGAACGGTGGGTACTGCTGGGGCCTTGGATCTGGAGGCGGAGGCCTCATGGTGACAACAGTCGCATGACTTTGTCACCTTCTGTATAACAGGCTTGGCTTTTGGTGCCTGCTTTCCATTATGGCCGCTAGAGAACGGACCATAATGTCCTATGTGGATTTCCTCATAAGGTGCCTTGAAGGCACTCTCACCGAAGTTCCGGGGAAAGTTCCAACCGTCATACCGGCTCTTTGGCTTTGCAACCGAGGGCCGAAAATGATGCCCAAATGTTGACTCAAAGTCGTGTTGGTTGCAAGGAAAGCCAGGCTTTCTGAACGCAACAGGACTAAGAGGAGCCTTACCCTTTTCATCAGCAGAGGCCTTCTTGGCGGCCTTATTCTTCCCTGGTTCTTGTTTCTCCTAGATGAAGAACCAGGTACCCCTATATGCCCCAAGCCAGCTCCTTTGGCCTGAGCAGAGAAGGTATCAACGACTGGAAGAACTGTTTTTGGCATAGAGAAGCTCTTGACGATCTTCCTTTCTGCCGCAAGTAGTTCTTCCAACTTGTCGACTTCCTCCTGCTTTAGATCAAGGAGCTTCAAAGACTCTGAATGCTTGGAAGTCAGGTCAAGGTGTTCCTGTCAGAGAGAAATCAAGCTAGTGACCTCTTCCCTTAGGGATACACATTCACCCTTAAGGAATTTTACTTCCTTCTTCTCAGCCTTCAGTCTCTTTCGGCACTCATCGAAAGTGTTGAGCAGAAGCTCATACTTCTCGAGGAGCTCAGCTTCACGGGCTGAAGGGCCATCCTCAGGTTCATCATCCTGAGACTCAGGATCAGAGTCGGAGTCGGAGAGAGGGGTGTGAGCTTTTACCTTCCCAGTAAATGGGGGGCATTCTCCTTCTGAGTCCGAGCGACCCACCAGCCCGAAGTAGGCTTCCTCATCATCACTGGAGTCTGAGGAATCAGACTCACTTAGTGTCTTTGGTCTTCTTGCGATGTAGCTCCGCTCCTTCTTCTTATCTCTGGAGGATTTGAGCTCCTCTCCTTTCCCTTTATCTCTTTTGCTTTGATGGCAGTCGGCCACGACGTGACCTGGCTTATTGCATCAAAAGCAAATAATATCAGAAGAACGATGTTTGTTAGGTTTAGATGCATACCTGTCAGAAGAATAATTTTTCTTATGATGCCTGGAGGAGGAGCTGTCTTTCTTTCTTTGATTCCTCATCTTGAGGAACTTCTTGAACTCTCGGGTGATGAGGGAGAAATCCTCCTCCGACAATTCTGAGCCGGAGGAGCATGGTTCAGAGTCCTCCTCCTCTTCCTTATTCCTCGCACGGTATGACATCGCACCCTTGCCCTTCCTGGAGTAACTGGCTTTTAGGGCCACAGTCTTTTCTTTTGCAGCAGCCTTCTCTGCTTCTTCCTCTGCCTTCCTGGTGTTCAGCTGAAGTTCATAGGACATCAGCTTCCCAAACAGGATTTGTGGATCAGTTTCTGCTAGTCTGCCAAATTCTCTGATGGCGCAGATCTTTGTGTCCCATTCCTTAGTGAGGGACCTAAGGAATTTGTCATTTAGTTCACCATTGGTGAACACTCTTCCGTAGCCCTTGAGGGCGTTGACAATCTTCAGGAAGTTCTCGTATGTGACCCCAATCTCTTCCTTAGGCCCTTGCCTGAAGGCCTCATATTTTTGGTTCAGGAGGGATCTCCGATCATCCCTCACTTCATCCGTACCCTCCATGAGGATGATCAGGCACTGCCAGATCTCCTGAGCTGTCCTGCAGTTGCTGAAGTTTTGCATCATAGAATCATCAACTGCGCTCACCAGAATGTTTCGTGCCTTCTTGTCCAGTCCCACCAGCACCATCTCGTCTTTGTCCATTTCAGAAAGTGTCTTCGGCACCTTCTTGGTGGGATCGATGGTGGAGGCCTTAGTGGGGACATAAGGTCCCTCCTCCACAATCATGAAGAGTCGAGGATCGACTGCCTCCATGTAAAACCTGATTCTTTCCTTCCAGATCGGAAAGTTGAGTCTGTTGCACACTGGGATCTTGCCGGAGTACTTGAGCCCGTCCATAGTAGATGAATGTCTCCTTGTTGACACTAGTGGAAGGATTCAACTCAAGGTGTTAACCTTTTTGTTGAGTAACCTCCCTCTGATACCACTTGTAGGGAAGGCGCAACCAACTCGCCCAAAAGCCCGGACTGTTTGAGGACGGCGCTACCACTCCTTTATGGAGCTGGCTACCCTAGGATCCACGGGGCGACCAGTTAGGCCCCAGGGGACACACCCTTCTGTTTCGACTAGTGCGGGCCATAGCGCCTCGCGCCGTACCTCCCAACACCGGGGGCATTGATGGAACCCAACAATCCCCCCCCCAGCAACGACCCCGGGGTTTCGAACCGTGACCTCCTCTGATACCACTTGTGGGGAAGGCGCAACCAACTCGCCCAAAAGCCCGGACTGTTTGAGGACGGCGCTACCACTCCTTTATGGAGTTGGCTACCCTAGGATCCACGGGGCGACCAGTTAGGCCCCAGGGGACACACCCTTCTGTTTCGACTAGTGCGGGCCATAGCGCCTCGCGCCGTACCTCCCAACACCGGGGGCATTGATGGAACCCAACAGAATCCACACTTCAACAAATTCTTTTCGAATACCTTTAGTTGCACCTTGGCTGTGAATGGATCTGCTTGTAGAAGCACCATCACCATATTTCCTTTTTTTTGCACTTGTACTTCAGGAGGTAGTTCTTGGAGAATCTCTGGTTGATCATGAGTCCAGACCTAGGAATAGCTTTCAAGAGGAAATTCATAATGTTCAGGTCTAGGAGAGAAGGTAAGCTTGAAAGCACTTGGATCTAGATGAAGAGGTGGAGCTTTATTTAGATCAACCTGAAATTTTGGAAAGATCTGAATATGCATCCAGAGAGCAGTCTCAACAGCATATAAGTTTACCACCTTAATCTTCTTTTCAACACATGTATTAATATCTTTTAGTTGATCACCCCAAAAATTTTTCATGTCTTGAACTTTCTTATCTAGATTGCCTTTACTTTATCCCCCCCTTTCTGACTTGTGCAGATAGGGTCGCAATGGCCTCTTCCATAAACTTTCCAACCTCTTCACAAGTCTTAAAATTCTGTTCATCAGTTTTCTTCAGCAAAAGAATATGATTGTTTGCCACCGTTACGGCTTGATTCATTACTTCACCAACACTAGTGATAGTGTAGTCAATAGCCTTGCCACCAAATTTCCACAGTCTCTTGAACTCATCTGTATTGTTTTGAATTTCAGCAAAACCTCTGCTCATCTCTTTTTCAAAAGCAGTGTATTCATCAGTTCTTGGAGAGACTTATCAAATTACTCTCTTTATTTTGTCATCATAGATTTTATCTTACCCAATAGGGTATCATCAGGAATTATTTTAGCTGGAGGAGTTGGATGAGGTAGAGTTGGAACTGTCCAGATTGGAATTTCTTCAATCACCACTATGATTTTGCATCGTCTGTTAGATATTATCTCATCCCCATCCTCACCTAGAATAGTAGGGATAGAGAAATCTAAATTACTTAGTGGAGGCTCTGCTGGTTCTGGGATAATTTCTTATTCATCAGTTAGTACAACGTCATTCTCCCCCTCAATATGTGTCTGGGGCTATGGTTCTGCTGGTATCTCCTCAGGAATGTCTACTGGAATCTTTTCAGGTGAGAAGAAAAAAGGTTCATCTGATGTAAGATTTTTTTTATCTTTGTATCACTGTCAGCTATAGTGATATCCACTTGAGTATCATCAAGATTATCTTTATGAGAGGAGGAGTAAACATTCATACCTGGTCCACCATCAGGTGCAGAGGTGCTCTTGTCATCATCAGACTTAGCTATGTTTTCCTCTTCTACTGCTTCATCATCATCAACAACTTGTTCTATAACCTGAGATATAGGAGCATCTGACTAGATATCTGTGTCTGGTACTTCAGCAAGCTGAACGTCTTCATGAACTGAAGGAGCAGGGTCCCCCTCAACAGCGCACCAGATGTGCTAGCTGTATCAATGTGAAAGGGAGATGGGGTCCTGTCCTCAACAACTATTATCCTATGAGCTGCTGGAGCTTGACTTGGCCTCTGAATCCTTATCTCCCATCGGCTGATGGAAGAGATAGTGACTTTCCTGAGGTGGTGAACTGCCACACCATTGTATATGACAAAGATCTCTAGGTGAGCTTATTTAGATACAAAGAAATTATTATTCCAAAGTTTCGTGCTTTTAGACTTTCCTTGATCCTTTCAAATAATAGGTATCCCCACTAGAACATCTTTCTACACACAACTGTAGTCATCATATCAAAGACATCTGAGGAGATGTAACCAATGGAGCCTGTTTTACAAAGGAGCACCTTTCCTAGAATATCAGCAAGAAGTTTACTTTAATCTCACAAGTTCTGTCTTATAACTGATGTGGTGGATTATGGAAGACCTTGAAAGGATAGGGTTGTTGAGTAATCATCTGCTTCCAGATATTCTTCCTCATCAACAGTTGGTAATATGAGAAACTATGTCAAGGAAGATGGCTTGACTTTGATCTTGATGTGTCTGACTGAGCTCTTCATCAATTTCTCAGACCTCTTGACCTAGGAATTTCTAAAAAAACTCCTCAACTTCTAGTTACAACACTTTGCAAGGATGTTCCAGGATGAAGGTGAGGCCGGCAGATTCTAGAAGTAGCAAAACATTCTTGAAGTCATCTGAAATTTACTCTATGCTTGTGCGAATGAATTAACTGCCCATACCGATATTGGAAGATGGAGCCATCGATTCTAGTGAATAAGAAATTTCTGATTTTCCAGATAAGAAGCAATGGAATTTACGTGAGGGACGACTGAACGCTCTGGCGGAACAGAAGAGCTTTTCTCGGGAGAGGCTATTCAAATTTGTCGATTTCGATTTCTATGGACTTATACAAAAATTGAAAATTTCGAAGAAATAATAGTAGCGTACAAGGAACGACAGTTCAAATTCTTCAGAAATTTGTCTTGTCGAATTAGGGAAATTCTCGAGAAAAATGATGCCTCTCGAGAAATCTATAAGCCATTTCTGGAGAAATTGAAATAATGTTCCGAGAAGTACAGAAAACTTTTCTCAAGAAATATAGAGGCTTTCGTGAAATCATATCTATTTCCTAAGATTTTTCTGAGTATGAATTCTGTTGAATTCTTCTGAGTGTACAACCTTAGGCTCGCGAAAGGTAGCTCAACGAGCGAGAGGGGGAGGCTGGCGAGATGAATTTTATAGGCGAGTGAGACCAGGAGTCCCACTTGCAGAAGGAGAGATGGGGGTTTCTCTGAAGTAGGCAAGACGCCCCATGGGGCGAGATGCCTCTAGGAGGCGAGATGGCCTATAGGGCGAGAGGTTGGCGGGACGGACAGGGGGGTCGTCTCGCCCATCAGTCATTTTCCCCACTCGCCACATGGGAGAAGAGATGTTTTTACCTTTTTACCCCCAGGGGGGATTTTACCTTTTTGCCCCAGGTAATTTTACACTTTTACCGCTGGAGGTCTGCGTATAGCCCTCTAGAACAGCGTAGTTTGGCTGTTGGCAGACCTAGCCCAGGGTATTTTGGTCATTTCAGGTTAGTTCAGAAGGAATATTTGCAGATCAGATTTAGAGGCCTATAATTAGACCGATAAGGTGCCTGGGATGGTTGTTGAACCTCTCCACTTTCTTCCTCACAGACACCTAGCTCAGTATTGGCTAGGGAGGGGAAGTTCTTCAGTTTCTTCCGGGAAAGAGGTGAGACCTCCGAGCTGAGACCCATCGGTCTATTTCCAGGTCTCTGACTCACGTCGGGAGGGTAGTTCAAGAAGAGTACTTGTGGGATGCATCCTCAGTTTCGAACTTTAGGAGGGACCAGAAAGCTGGTTCCAACATTTTTGGTACGGTGAGCGTGGAATGCAACCATCAGAGAAGAACCTTGAGTAACCACATGGCGGGAGGTCATGAAGAAGGACAAGGAGAACGGTCAGAAAACTCGGGAGGATTTGTCGGAAGAGAAGAGTTTATGGCTTCAATCAAGGGGATCATGGACTTGCTGCAAGGGATCTCGCGATAGGGTGATTGTTCAACCCCACTGCCTCAAGTGCCTGCTCTCGTGCCATAAGAAGAGCTCGTCTCGTCGTGAGTGGGAGAAGATGCCACAGGGAGGAGATCGGGGAAGGAGGTGATGGCGAAAGGGAGAGGGAGAGACATGGCGGGAAGGGAGCTGTTCCCAAGCCCGGCGAGTACCATCTCGCCTGGGGAGGTCATCACACGAGTAGGGGCGGTGAGACTGGTGGCGAGAGGGTCGCCTTTTTGTGAGCTGATCCTGTCAACTTCCGTCCCGGAAGGATTCTGGGAACCCAAAATGTACTACTATGTGGGGAAACATGATCCCCTTTATCACTTACAGTAGTTTGAGGAAGCGGTTTCGATCAGGCCCATGACGGATGCGTTAAAATGTCGTCTTTTTGCCATCACTCTAAAGGACAAGGCTAGGGACTGGTTTCACCAGCTCTCGATAAGCTCGATATATTGCTTCGAGGACCTGAGCAGTAGCTTCCAGCTACGGTTATCGACTTCAAAGAAGAGAAAGAAGAACCCAGAGCCAATCTTTTTGATTAAGCAGAGGTCAGATGAATCCCTATCTCAGTACGTGGATAGATTCCATCTTGGATATACCGGAGGTGCCGGGGTTTGCCCGGTCACGCAACGGCTACCTGCCCAGATTTCTTGGAGATGAGGAGAACTAGAGGAGCAGGAGAGCAACAGAGACCGTTACGGATAGAAGAAGTGACGGGTACAGGAGAAGAGGATAGATGTGTAGATTGAACGGATGCAGTAGATCGAGGGGGAATTGGAGTAATTCATGGAGGGGTGGGGATAGAGGCAGCCTGAAAGGCGAGCCTTCACACTATGTATCGTCGAAGAGTAGCTTCGATGTCGCAATCCCCTCCCCCAGATGAGAAAATCACCTTTTCAAGGAAGGACATGTCAGACCATGAGGACCCTTTCTACGACGCGCTTGTCATACGAACCGCCATCGAGAACTTTACGGTGTCACAGATCCTAGTGGACAATGGGAGCTCCGTGAACGTTATTTTCAAGAAGGCATTCAGTGAGATGAGGGTGGAGGCTCGGAGGGTGCTGGCGGCAGATGGACCATTGTTTTATTCTCAGGAGAGATGAAAGAAGTCGAGGGGGGAGTGGGACTTCAAGTAACACTGGGGGGCTCTCCCGAAATTGCCGCTTTGTCATAGTGGATGCCCCCAGTAGTTACAACGCCATTTTTGGGCGCCCCTTGATCAGTGCCTTCAGATGTGTTCCATCATCGTTTCACCAGTGCTTGAAGTTAAACTCTGGAGGAACCCAAATCAGAGTGGGGGGATCCGAATACTGCAAGGGAGTGCTACGTGATGGCAGTGAACACCATCTCCTGGCAGGTAAATGCTGAAGAGATGCAGAAGAGGATGGAATGATGGCAACAGGAGATTGGGCGATAAGTAGAAGTGAGAGAGGAGGAAGATGTTGGAGGAGAGGAAGAAGTGGTGATGGTTGGTGGCATTGTGGGGGAGCTAGAAATGGCTGGAGAGAAGCATGTAGAGATGGGGATAGTAGAAGAGAGAGAGGAAGAAGATGTTGGAGGAGAGGGAGAAGTACTAATGGTTGGTGGTATTGCAGGGGAGCTAGAAATGGCTGGAAAGGAGAAGGGAGAGATGGAGGCGGAAGAGGAAGGGGAGTCAAAGGAAGATGAAAGGAGGATGAAAGAGAAGAGGAAGATGGAGGAAGTGGGAGGGTCGCCCAGGAGGGGGCCCGGCTGGAGAAAAGAAGAGCCTCATTACAGGAAGGAGAGGACGCTAGCAAGTGGGAGATGGAAAAGCTTGGGGAAGAAATGGTGGTGGTTGTCATGGAAGACGAAGCCAAAGAACAGGAAGCGCTGGAAGAGCAGGAGGGAGAGGAGGAGCCATCAAGGATGATGGCGGCCGTGGAGGTACTCGAGGTGGAGATCCGCACAATGGAAGGGAGAGAGGAGAAGGTAAAGCTCAGCGGCAAACTCAGCCCGGAAGACCGAGAGACGATCAAGGCCTGCGTGCAAAAAAATTTTGACGTCTTCGCGTGGAGAGCCGCAGACATGCTCGGGGTTGATGCGGATGTAGCTTGTCACTACCTCAACCTCGATCCCAACACTCGCCCAGTACAAAAGAAGAAGAGGCCACCGCCTCAAAGATGTCGGGCCTATTAGAGAGGAGGTAGAGAAGTTACTTAAGGCGGGGTTTGTGTCCGCCTGTAAGTATCTGGGGAGGGTAAGTAATGTTGTAATGGTTAAAAAGGGGGAGGGTAGATGTAGAATGTATGTGTGGATTTCTCTCTTTTAAATAAAGCGTGTCCTAAGGATTGTTACCACCTGCCTCGGATCGACGCGCTGGTTGACTCGGCTGTCGGTTTCTCTTTTATGAGTTTCTTAGATGCATTTTCTGGATACCATCAAATACACATACATCCTCTGGATATTAAGGACGTCACCTTCGTCACGGAGGATGGGTGCTTCTGTTTTAATATAATGCCCTTCGGGTTGAAAAATGCGTGGGCGACTTACCAAAGAATGATGGATCGGATATTCCGAGAACAGAAAGGAAAGAACCTCGAGGTGTATGTGGATGACTCAATGATCAAAAGCAGGGACCGCAAATCTCATGTCCAGGACCTTGAGGAAACATTTGAGGCCTCGAGAAAATATAAAATGAGACTCAACCCACTAAAATGTGTGTTTTGAGCCAAAAGGGGAAAGTTCCTGGGGCATCTTCTCACCCCATCTGGAGTGGAGCCAAACCCTGATAAAGTGAAGGCAATCCTAGAGTTGGAGTCTCCTAGAAAAGCCAAGGATGTTCAACATCTAACCGGCAAGCTGGCCGGGCTAAGTAGGTTTCTCTCTCGAGCCGGGGAGAGATACTCGCCTTTCTTCCGGACATTAAGAGGAGGCAATAAATTCGAGTGGACTCCTGAATGCGAGAAGGCTTTTCAGGCTCTAAAGCAACAACTCACCCAGACACCTTTACTCCAGGGGCCAAGGGAAGGAGAGGTCTTGTTCTTATACTTGGTACTAGGAACTGGGGCTGTGAGCTCTGTTCTTGTGCGAGAGGAAGGGAAGAGGCAATTTCCGATCTATTATGTGAGCAGGGTCCTAAAGAAGGCAGAGCTCGGGTACCCCATTCTTGAAAAATTAGCGTTTGCTCTCATCGTCTCAGCCCGGAAGCTCAGACCATATTTTCAGGCTCATTCTATTCAGGTGGTGACGGATCACCCCCTCCATCGCATCTTGGAAGGGGTGGAACACTCCGGGAGGCTGGCCAAGTGGTAAATAGAGCTTAGTGAATTCGACCTCGCTTTCATTCCCCGGCTTTCCATCAAGGCATGGGAGGTGGCCGACTTCCTGGTAGACTACGTAGTCGAGGTCCAACAGACCGAAGCGTCCCCTAGAATGGCCTGAAAGATGACGGTAGATGGAGCGTCAGGAAGAAATTCCTTTGGAGGAGGAATGATCTTGGTAAGTCCAAAGGGGACCAGGATTGAGCAGGCCTTGAAGATTCGCTTCACGATCACCAACAACCAGGCGGAATATGAGGCGATCATCGCAGGGCTCAGGTTAGCCCGGAAGTTGGGCATATAAGATATTGAGGTCTCAACGGACTCCATGGTGATGGCGGGCCAGGTCAAAGGGGAGTTCGAGGAAAGGGAGTCCACCCTCCAGCTGTAACGTCCCGAATCGCTCTAGGCCCCTAGTGTGTGAGTTTTTGAGTCAGGAGGGTTGACTCGAGTCCTGAGAAGTGCAGGGAATTGGGCTGCACTTGTGGAGAAGGGGAGAAATCAGTGCAGAGAGAAGTGACACGGGTAGCGACACGGGCGTGTCCCTACCCGTGTGCGTCGAGTTCCACTCGACAAGCCGTGTCGAGACTGACGGGCTGTGTCGACACCAAGTGACACGGGTAGTGACACGGCCGTGTCCCTACCCGTGTGCGTCGATATGATCTCGACGAGGCGTGTCTAGATCGTCGAGAGTCGTCGAGATCGTCGAACGGGGTCGACACTAAGTGACACGGTTAGTGACACGGGCGTGTCCCTACCCGTGTGCGTCGAGTTGAGCTCGACGAGAAGTGTCGGGATGTAACTCAAGAAGTACACGGCCAATAACACGTCCAGGCACACGGCCGTGTCATGTGGACACGGGTCGGGACACGGGCGTGTCCCTACCCGTGTCAAACATTGAACCGACATGGAAACCGCCACGGCCGTTTCACGGAAGCAGGACACGGGTACGGACACGGCCGTGTCCCTACCCGTGTCACATTTTGTATATAAGGGGGAGATAAAACCCTAGCCGTTTTTCATTCTCATTTCCTTCCCCTATTTCCTGTGAGAGCTCCTGGTGAGAGGAAACTGCAGGAGCAAGTTCTACCGAAGGGGATCCGCCATCCCCGTGAAAGAGAAGATGCCGCCAAGGAGAACTACGCGATCCATGGCCGGAAATGGTGGTACCGCTGGAGCCAACGTGAGTTTCCTACCCTCTCCCTTGGTGCTAGATCTTAGATTTTTAGGAGAGACATCGTCTCAAGAGAGCTTGATGGAGAGGAGAAGATTTCTAGGTTTGGCCATGCTAGGATTTGAATCCTAGATTTTAGATCTCTTCAACCCTTCCCCTTTTCTTCAATACGACGATGGGTGAATGGTTTCGTGAGGAGTTTGGCCCTTGAGGTTGAATAAGGGAGGAGGACATTTCTGGAAAATTTAGGAAGGATCGCTTGAGGAGGAAGACGGACCGATGCCGTTCATTTTTCTTTAAGATGCGCGCAAAATCTGTATTCTGCGCGCAGCAATCTTCTAGGCCATTTTCGTGTAGGATATTGGCAGATCTGGGCTTTTGGCTAAACACGAAAGTTGTAGCCCTTGGAAATACCTTTCCAACAAGTGGTTGCACGACTTCAGGTGATGTCTGTGGCCCCGGGAAATCCCAATCGAGTTTGCTGTCCGGCAATTCCTGTACACAGAAATCGTGTTCTGTGCGCAGCGAACTTTGAAGCCGATTTCTAGTAAGTTATTGTCAGATCTGGGTTGTGATCTGAATATGAAAGTTGTAGATCATGAAAAGGTCTTTCCAACGAGGGGTTACACGCCTCCACCGGATTCCTGTAACTTCAGGAAACTCCGGTCGAAGTTGCTGTCCAGTGCTAATCCTGCGCTGAAATTCTGGGTCTCTACATACATTGTGGATTTGAAATGGGTGGTCCAATGTCGCAATTAATTCGAGGTTTTGGTGAAATAATTTATGTTAACCACCAAAGTGTTATGGATGATAATATTTACTGTTTTAGAAATCAATTTATTATCGCAAGATAGCTTGAGGCCTGATGATTTCCTTATGTTTAATTGGATTGATTTGATAATACTTCGGTAAGTTGTCGTAAGAGAAAATCTTGTTTATATCATGTTGAAATCACTTGGGATGATACATAGATGGGTAACCCATGGCCATGCATATGTTATATATCGGATTGAATTTAGGAGTCCAACAATAGTGGGTCGTCTCTTATTGGCATCTTATGGTAACTGTGCAAGTGCGGTGTTGACCGCCACTAAGTTTTGGTCGTGTTGAGGTAAGGTGTGAATGGATGGTTAGGCTGTGTCCTCGTGCTCACTCCGAGGCCCCTTCCATGATATGTTGATGTGAAATTTGCATGTGGTGTGAGTCGACACGCGGTGTCGTAATCCTGGGTTAAGGATAGTGTGGCAGGTCTACGGGCTCGCCAGTCGTCACACCGACGGGAGTTGGCAGATAGACTTGGTCGGTTTGGGCTGTGTCCTCGGTGTTCACGTCCCGAGGCCCCTCCGGCCATGTGAACGGTTGGGCTGTGTCCTCGTGCTTTCTTCTGAGGCCCCTTCCGGGTCACGCAAGGCCAGTTCGGGCTGTGTTCTTGGTGCACATCTACCCAAGACCCCGCTGGGCCATAGTATGCATGGGCTCCGCTGTTGTGTTCTTAGCGTTGAGGCGTACGGAGGCCTAGGTGAAGTAGTGTGATACCCGCCTAGTAGTAGAAGTGCCCGTTCTACTGTCACCGCCTGGCCACGGCGGCTGATGCCTGAGAGGTTAGCTACCTGCTCGAAAAGTGGGAACTATAGTCTGTGTCGACATAGCAATTGCATGGGTGTGCATGGGTGAGTCATTGCATAGCATTCATAGCATTTCATAACATAACACAACAAGATCCTCATCGTATAAGTTTGTATGGGCACTCTTATACGATGAGTTACTTTTATGTAACCCGATCCTTAACTTATAAGTTTGTATGAGCATTCTTATAAGTTAAGTTACTTTCCTGCTGTTACTTATACTTGCTAGTTTAGTGTAGCTCTTACATAAACGCTGATTATGATACTGTTACTCTCACACTACTGCCACCTGCTTGTACTTCCTTTACTTGTATGCTTGTTTTATACTATACTCTTGTTCTTTTTCTCCGCCCGGTGCCGAGGAGTCGCCGGGGAGCGGATGTGAAACCACTTAGACGTTTCGACTAACGGTTGCTACGTCTTCCTTTTTAGGAGGTCACGCCGCAGGTAGAGCAGCCGCAGACTACGCCGCAGGACAGCCAGGCCAGGACGAAAGGGCCTGAAGTGACGGTGCCATCGATATCGTCGGTTACCGATGTTAGTTCTATTACTCTGTTGTAGCCCGTTTGGGCAATGTTTAGCTGTACTCTGATATATTGTAGAAGCATGTTTTAGCTTCTCATTGTTGATGTATTTGGACAGTATAACTTAGTGTGGATTTTGACTTCTCTTGCTTATTTATTTGGTTGGGTTGGCATGATATATTGATATTGTTGTAGCCGGCGGAATAGGCGTCTTGTGGTACAGGTTAGCCCGTGTGCTAATGCTACCGCAAGGCGGCTGTTCCGGGCATAAGATTCCCTCTTCGTGCCGTGTTTTGGGATCCGGGTAGGGGGAGTCTTACACCAGCTGTACCTAGGGAAAGTCAACGACATCATCGGACAGTTCCGAAGTTTTTCGATTCGGCACATCCCGAGGGAGGAGAGCACTCAGGCTGACCAGCTCGCCAAGTATGGCCCTCGGGCCGGAGGAACAATGACGGAGCTCTTCAGGCCATCCATAGAGGAAGGGGAGCTCATGAAGGTATGCCAGCAAGGGTCTTGGATGGACCCCTTCATCACCTTTCTGACCTCGAGACAGCTTCCTGCAAGAGAACTCGACAAGAAGCATACCAGGTACAAATCGGCGTACTACCTGTTGAAAGACGGTGTTTTGTACTGCAAGACACTATCGGGTTTACTGGCTCGATGCATGTCAGAGGGGGAGGTTCCAAAGGTTCTGGAAGAGATTCACTCGGGAGAATGCGGGAGTAAGTCGGGGAGCCGTACTTTAGAAGGGAGGGTGCTGAGACAGGGGTACTTCTAGTCTACTCTCAGGAAAGATGCAGAGGAGTTCGCAAAAATATGTCAAAAATGTTAGGAGTTCGCCCCCCTCCAACTCCTTCCAGCCTAGAGGTTGCGAACAATCACAGCTCCCTTACCCATCGCTATATGGGGGCTAGATCTGGTAGGTCCTTTTGCCCAAGCCAGTGGCCAAAGGAAATTTCTACTAGTCATGGTGGACTACTTTTCAAAATGCCTGGAGGTGAAGGTCTTGGCAAAGGTGACATCTCAGGTGGTCAAGAATTTTATATGAGGAGAGATCATCTGCAGGCATGGGTTACCGCTGGCCATTGTCACGGACAATTGGCCACAATTTGCAAGTAGGGAATTTGTTCATCATCCACGCAGTAACGGGCAGGTGGAGGCAGCCAAGAAGATTATTGTCAATCTTTTGAAAAAGAAAGTAGAGAATTTTAGGGGAAGCTGGGTTGAGCAGCTACCTTAAGTCCTTTGGGCCTTGAGAACCACACCAAACACCGCCACGGGAGAGACCCCGTTTAAGCTCTCTCATGGCTCGGATGCTGTCATACCCATCGAGTTCGAAGTCACATCACCAAGGGTACCTGTTGCAAAAGAAGGGGACGAAGTGTTGGATCCCTAGTTGATTTGGGATAGGTTCACTGACTTAGGATGTGACCCATCTTGTATAGCCAGGGTTAAGTTGTGTCCTAGAGGCTAGGCTAAGTCCTTAGGTTCAACTTCAGAAGGACTAGCTTTTAACAAGACCATCAGAGATTTCAGACTTAAAGGATTTCAAGACTAAGTCAAATGAGATCGACGTTCGTCGAACTCAGCTTGACGAAAGGAGTTCTGCGCTCGACGATCGTGAGACAATTCTTAGTGCTGAGCTCGACGATCTTGGTTCTTTGTTCGACGAAGACTCAGGTTCTACATGAAGCCAAAGTCAGGACAACTTCAGAATTTTTCTAAGTCCAACTTCAAGCTTTGGTCGACGAATTGGATTCTAAGCTCGACGAACTTGGATCTCAAGTTCTCAGCTTCTCAGGTCGACGAATGTCGTACTCTACTCGATGAATTCTGAATACAGAGTATTTATGTCGACACTTAGGGCATGTGTCGACACCAGTCAATCTATGTCGACACCAGAGGATTTGTGTCGACACCAGTATTTAAGTCGACACCAATTCATGTCGTCACCAGAAAATTTGAGTCGACAAAAAGATCAATCAGTCGACACCAGTTTATGTCGACACTGGATATCAGCAGATGCAGAATATTTGGCTAAGTCCACAATCCTTCTTCGCTCGACAAATTTGGATCTTAGCTCGACGAATACTGTCTGACAGTGAATATTGTTTGTTCAACGAATGAAGATTGTCTGGTCGACGAACTCTCTCAATCTCATCTCGACAAACTCAAGCTCAGCTCGACGAACTCAAGCTCAGCTCGATGAACTCAATCTCAGCTCGACGAATTGCATTCTTCGTTCGACGAATCCAGACTAGGTTATCTTCCAGTTTCCCGTCCCGTTTCTTGGCGATGATTCCGGAGTTATTAATGTCAGATCTTCTCGGAATGTTACCGTCAGAACGCGCATTGATTATGGATGATTACATGCCATTTTTCCTTAGGATAGTTGGGGAAATCATTGATTGTCTCTTCCTTCCAAGGCCGACTGCCATTACTGCTCATTCATTCAAATTTTGAATGTTCTCAGTCAGTCAAAAAATAGACAGAGAAGAAAAAAAAAGAATCAACACAGTCAGTCATACAGTCACACAGAACAGCAAGCAATACTGACAATCAGACTCTCAGATTGCACAGAAGAACAATCAACTGAAATCAAAAGTTCTCCTGCAATCAGCCTGACCAGAGAACATTTTCAAGGAGAAGAAGAACAATCAAATTCTATCAAGAGTCTTCTTCTTTCCTTAAACTCTACAGGATAACTTCAAAGGACAACAAATCTTCATCTGTTAAAGAAGTTCCTGAAACAAATACTTGTGCAGGCATTCTAGGTCTTTGAAGACCTATCAGCCTGAAGCAGTGCTCCAGCATTCCTGATTAATTCAAGATCTCAGGGGGAGCAAAAGCTGCTACAATCAATCCATAAGTCTTCTCTCTGATTGTTGACAGATAAGACACCATCTCCTTTACCTCCAATTCCTGTACAGGGTTTTAATTACCTTCAAAATTATTCTGGTTGCAAGTCTCCTTCCAAAAGATTTGAGGTTTTGGTTTTTGAGCACCTGAACAAAAGCTCATTGGTGTCAGGCACCTGATCAAAAACCTGAGTGGATTCCTACTAGGGAGGTAGAAGAGTGGATGTACCCAGGTTGGGGAACCACTATAAAATTCTTGTGTCGTCTGGTTGCCCTTCTTTGTGTTTTGGCTGTGCTCTGTGATTGATTTATAGGTTGCTGTGCTTAGTTTTATTCAATTACTGAATTGTTCACCTAGGCTTACAACAAAAGCTGTAAAAACTTTTTAGTGAGCACAATACTCTGTTCACCACCCCCCCCCCCCCCTTTAGAGTATCACAGATCTAACCTGCACTTTCAATTGGTATCAAAGGGATGTTGGTTAAAATACCACACCTTAGTGGTTGCACAGGCTAACACCTGAATCACAAAGATCCCTCTAGTTAGATCTGTTTGTTTACTTCTGTTATTAGACTTATCTCTTCACAGACATGGCCCAAAACAAAGACTATGCAAGCATCAGACCTCCAGTGTACAATATTAACAAGTTTGCCATCTGGAAAGCATGAATCAGGTTATACATGTATTCTATTGATGAGGATATCTTTTTTTGTTATCTTGACAGGTGTACCTCCAACACCTACAGCTTCTACCAGCACTTCAACCAACATGACTGCAGTGCCCTCTCCAGAAAACAATGATGCATACAAGAAAGCCAAGATGGCAGATGCTAAGGCAATGAATATCTTAGCTCAGACTATTCCAGAAGGTGGCTGAGTGCACCTCAGCCAAGGCCATTTGGGATTCCCTCAACCAAATGGTAGCTGGCTCTACAAATGAAAGAAAGGACAGAAGATCCAATCTCATATCCCTGTATGAGAACTTTAAAAAGGATGAGAATGAATCAGTAGCAGAAATGTACAACAGGCTGAGCACAATCATCAATGAGCTCAAAACCCTGGATAAGGACATCACCTTGACAGAGGTGAATGACAAGATATTGATGTGCTTCCCTAGCTCTTGGGATTCCAGAATCTAGCCAATCAAAGAAGCCAGAAGCCTCAATGAGATCTCAACTGAGTCTCTACTAGGCAAATTGAAGTCCTATGAGCAGCTGATAAAATCCAGAGAAGCAGCAGAACAGAAGGCAACAACTCCGGTTAGAAAGGAGCACAGCATAGCCTTCAAAGCATCTGAAGAAAGTGAGACATCAACTTCAAATAAAGAACTCATGAGTCTCTTTGCCAAAAAGGTTCTACAAATGGCAAGGAAGGACTTCAAAAGGAAATCATCCAGACAGGATGATAAGCCCAAGTATGACAAAACACCAACCAAGGAGGTTGTGTGCTTTGGTTGCAGAAAGCCTGGACATTACATCTCAGAATGTCCAGAAAATCAGAAGAAGGATAAGAGCAGAGAAAAGGATTCAAGGAGAAAGCATAGCAGCAGACCCTCCTCCAGCAAATATAAAAAGAAGGACAAGGGATTTGTTGCTAAACTTGGAGTGACACAAGAAGAAACATCTTCCTCCAGTTCAAGTGAAGAAGAGGAAGAAGGTAGATCCAAGGAGGTTTGCCTAATGACAATTGATGCCTCCAGGAGCTGTTCTAGATCAGAAGAAGAATCAGAAGAAGAACTGCCTCAGACTCAGAGGCAGATCAGGTTATCTCTAGCTTTGAATTTAGTTCTAATTTATTTAAAGCTGAATTCAAATCTATGTGCCTCGACTTAATCAACTCAGAAAAGGAAATAAAAACTCTTAGAGAAAGATTAGGAAGTCTTGAATCTGTAAATTCAGAAAACATAAAGCTAACAGACCAATTAATCTTAGCTAATGAACAAATAATTAAACTAAAATCTGAATTATGTGAGGCCAAGCAACTTGAGCAATCTCTCAATGGGAGAAGCCTCAAGCTTATGGACATCACAAGCACAGTGAATGCCAGATTAAATGGCAAGCTGGGCTTGGGTGCTTCATCAAGCTTACCCCCCATAGTTAAGAAAAATATTCTTTCAACCCCCATCAAGTTTATATCTGCAAAGGGAAAAGAAAAGTTAATAGGCAAACCAATGTCAGAAAACAATCCTAGACCCATAGACAAGAGAAACAGAAATCTGAAAACAGCAAATAAAAGCAAAGTTCAGCAGCATTCGTCGAACTCAGATCGACAAAATGTAGCCAGTTCGTCAAACCTAGATCGACGAACGCTGAAGGCAAACTTCAGATATAACAATTCATCTAACTACGATCGATGAACTGTGTATGGTTTGTCGAGCAGAGGTCGACGAACTTGGGGCACATAAAATGACTACTGTCATTCTCTGAGCAGAGATCGACGATCTCAACTCTATTCGTCGAACTCTGGTCGACGAACTTACAGCAATTTGTCGAACCCAGAAAGACCAAACCTAAACTACTTCTCTTACAGAAACTTTAAACCTGCTAATAAGAAATTTAATCCAGTTGCTGATAGGGTAATTCCACCTAGGAGATATCACCCTTTAGGTTATAAATCACAACCTGCATTATCTGTTATTTCCAGCTTTACTTTTCAGCCAAATAAAGGACCCAAGGTAACCTGGGTCAAGAACAATTGAATTTTGTTTTTCTATGCAGGTACAGGTGAAGAGCTGTCCAAGGGTAAGTCAAACATGGTACTTGGACAGTGGTTGCTCCAAACACATGACAGGAAGCAAGGGCAATCTATCAAATTACAAGCCCAAGCTAGGACCAAAAGTGATTTTTGGAGATTCAAACAGAGGTCAATCAGAAGGATATGGGACAGTGAAGATTGGAGCAGTGACCTTCAAGAAAGTAACATATGTAAGAGGACTCAAACATCACCTTATATCCATAAGTCAATTATGTGATGAAGGTTATCATGTACATTTTAACTCTACTTCCTGTTCTATTATTGATAATAATAACAAAACTGTTTTAATTGGACTTAGAAAAGGTAACATATATTTAGTAGATTTTATATCTGCCACAACTGATATCTCCTTACTGAATGTTACTAGTAATCAAAATGAGTTATGGCATAAAAGAATAGGACATGTAAACCTTAAGAATATATCTAGGTTATCTAAAGACAACCTTGTTAGAGGTTTACCTTCTGGCCCCTACAAGAAGGAAAGCCTATGCAGGGCTTGTCAATTAGGCAAGCAAACCAAAACTAGTTTTAAATCCGTTAATAAAAGTGATTCACCTAAGATATTGTATTTGCTACATGTGGACCTATTTGGACCCATTGCAGTACAAAGCCTAGGAGGGAAGTCTTATACTTTAGTGATTGTTGATGACTTCTCTAAATTCAGTTGGGTAGCCTTTCTGAGAGCTAAGTCAGATACATTCAAGTTTCTTACAGATTTTCTCAGGACCATACAGATTGAGTTCTCTACTCATGTTGCATTGATCAGAAGTGATCATGGCACAGAGTTTGAGTCTCTTCTTTTACATGAGTTCTATGAGAAGGAAGGTATCAGGCAGTGCTTCTCAGCTCCTAGAGCTCCCCAACAAAATGGGGTTTTTGAAAGGAAACATAGGACACTAATTGAATCTGCAGGTACATTATTGGCAGATGCTTACATGCCTCTATCCTTTTGGGCAGAAGCTGTAAATACTGCCAACTATGTCCTGAATAGAAGCCTTATACATAAACTGAAAAATAAGACCCCCTATGAATTACTTAAAGGGAATAAACCTAAAATCACATACTTTAAAGTTTTTGGTTGTATTTGTTACATTCATAGTAATAACAAGAGACACATTAGAAAGTTTGAGGCTAAGGCTGAAGAAGGGATTTTTCTAGGATACTCCCAAGTAAGCAAGGCCTATAGGGTTTTTAATAAATCCACCCTTAAAATTGAAGAATCTATTCATGTATCTTTTGATGAAGCTAACATGTCATATAAGGAGAAAGAGATTTCTACCAATAGCGTTTTGCAGGTTCCTCAAATGTGTGAGTGTATGGATGGACTAAACCTTACCCAAGAGGTATCAAACCATCCTACTCCAGAGGTTGCTGAAGAAAGTGAAGAGGAAATTCAAGAGGAAGTGGCTGAACTTCCCTCAATAGCTAGTACCATTCCTCAAGAGGAATTAATTGTAGAAGCTGTTGCTCAACCAACTCCACCAACTGATCTTGTCACACTTAGAGATCAGCCTAGATCTCAAGTGATTGGAGACATCTCAGTAGGTGTACATACAAGGCATCAACTCAACCAAGACATGATGCATTCCTGTTTTCTCTCTCAAACTGAACCTCTCACCATCCATGAAGCTGATCAAGATCCCCACTGGATCATTGTAATGCAGGAGGAACTAAATCAGTTTGAGAGATGTAGAGTTTGGGATTTGGTTCCAAGACCCAATAACTACCCAGTTATTGGAACCAAATGGGTCTACAGGAACAAGTTGGATGCTCAAGGAAATATAGTGAGGAACAAGGCTAGGCTTGTTGCTCAAGACTACAGACAAGAGGAGGGAATTGACTATGACCAAACCTTTGCCACTGTTGCAAGGTTAGAGGCCATCAGGATATTCCTTGCCTATGCAGCTCACAAGAGATTCAAGGTCTACCAAATGGATGTCAAGAGTGCATTCCTGAATGGAGTACTTCAAGAAGAGGTTTATGTAGAACAACCTCCAGGTTTTATCTCTCCATCTAAACCCTATTTTGTTTTCAAACTGCATAAATCTCTCCATGGTTTAAAGCAAGCTCCAAGAGCTTGGTATGAAACCTTAGCAAGCTTTCTTTTAGAGAATAAATTTACAAGAGTAACCATAGATAAAACTCTTTTCACTAGACATCATAAGGACCAAATTTTGTTAGTACAAATATATGTGTATGACATCATTTTTGGGTTTACTGATCCCAAATTGTGCAAGAGGTTTGCTGACCTCATGCATTCTAAATTTGAGATGAGTAGCATGGGTGAGCTTTCCTACTTCCATGGTCTCCATGTGAAACATCTCCCAAATGGTATCTTCCTCTCCCAAGCTAAGTATGCTAAAGAGCTTATCAAAAAGTTTGGGATGGGTGATGCTTCAGGGATGAAAACCCCTATGGCTACAAATGCTGTTGTGGATTCTGATGCAGCAGGGAAACTTGTATATCAGAAAATTTATAGGGCAATTGTTGGATCCCTATTATACCTAACAGCTAGCAAGTCTGATATAATGTTTGCCACATGCCTTTGTGCTAGGTTCCAAGTGAACCCTAAAGAATCTCACCTTATTTTCCTAAAAATATTTTTGAGATATATAAAGAGTTGCCCTAATCTAGAACTCTGGTATCCTGTAGAGTCAGAATTTGAGTTAACTGGATACTCAGATGCTGACTATGCAGGATGTAGAGTGGACAGGAAAAGTACCTCTAGAACTTGCCAGTTCCTGGGTATGAGGCTTGTCTCCTGGTTTTGTAAAAAGCAGACATCTGTGTCCACATCAACTGCAGAAGCAGAATACATGGCTGCTGGCAGCTGCTGTTCACAGATGTTATGGATACAAAATCAACTCCTAGACTATGGTGTCAACTTAAATAATTCAACATTATTTTGTGATAACACTAGTGTTATTGCTATAGCACAGAATCCAGTTCACCATTCTAGGACTAAGCATATTGAAATAAGACATCATTTCATTAGAGATAATGTAGAAAAAAAGAAAATTAACTTAATCAATATTCCTACTGATTTACAGAGAGCAGACATTTTCACCAAGCCCTTGGATGAGAAAACCCATCTGTTCTTTATAAATCAACTGGGAATGATTAATGGAGAATAGTTAACCTAGTTTCTGTCTGCATTCGACGAATTTTCAAGAGTTCGTCGAACGGAGTTCGACGAATTAGGGAAAGTTTGCGAGATTCTCGTCGAACGGAGATCGACGAATTCTCTGTGTGGAAACAATTTTCGTCGACCGGAGATCGACGAACTTTGCTTCAGAAGACATTTCGTCGAATGGAGTTCGACGAACTTTTTTCGATTCTTCTGGATGAGATCGACGAATTATTCGTCTATAATTTATTTCGTCGACCTCAGTTCGAAGAATGTTTTCTTTTTTGTGGAACGGAGTTTGTCGATTCATATTCTGAAAATCTTATATCTAGGTTTCCTTCGACCTCCGTCCCGCGCTTTCAGTTCCTTTGCTCTTGATCGCCGTTTTTCTCTGTTTTTTGCTTGCAGGTCATCAATGGCGATTCCCACAGGAGCTTTGGTTGCGATAAAGTTCGATACTGGATTCGATATGGATTTTGAGTCTTTCCAGCATTCTGATCCTTTTTTCCTCTACATTATGGAACTGCTACAGGAACTGAATCTGAAGGACTTCATGACCCGGAGAATTAAACTTCATGCGACTGAAATAAGAGAATGGGTATATACATATACGGTTTCTGAGGATGATAGTTTGATAGGAAATATCGGGAGTACTACTGTTACGTTATCTCACGCAACTCTGTCTGAGATTTTTGGATTATTCAATGGAGAAGACAATATAGAAATGGATTCTGAAGAGTTTGATGATATGCTGAAGCTAATGCGTTTTTCAGGAAGCAACCCTAATAAACTGCTGAAGAAGCAACTGTACGCCGCCTACCAATTTCTGGCAGACATTGTAGGAAAAGTGCTAATGGGAAACCACTCAGCGCATGACTACATAACCCGCTACCAATTTATGGTTATGTGCACCGTGGTGAATAAGAGACGTGTCAACTGGGGCACAATTTTCTTTGAGTTGATAAAGAAAAAGAATAGCAAGAAGGAAGTCTGCATCGACAGAATTTTGGGGATTTTTCTTCAGGATAAGGCTGCTGATTGTATGGTCTCCCCGACCATCTTCATAAATGTCAGCAAGCGCCTCACCTGCGCTCTATTTGGCAGGTGGTAGAGGACTATCTCCAATCCCTCAAAGGCTTCTTCCTCTTCCATCCAAACTTCTGAGAGCACCAGGGCAGTAAAAGCCGCTCCCCACCCTGCAGAAGAGGTCCTTCCATCTCCATCATCTCTTCCTGCACCTCCAGCCAAATAACTCCCCTCCTCTTCCATTCTTGCTACCACACCTAAATCTCCACCACATACTCTTGTGCATACTCCTCCTCCATCTCCACCTCTAGACATTACCAACATTCCTACACCCCCTACTTCACCCCATGAGACATCACTTCCTACACCTCCTCAGTCTCCTCTTCCCCCTCATTTGTCGTCCATTCCATCTTACACCATACCATCAGACTCCATCATGCCAGATGCCCTCATACCATCTGTTATTCCACCCTCTATTCCATCCACTTCCCCTTCCCCATTTGATCCCTCAACCATCATATCCTTGCTCACTCCTCTCATCAAATCTCTAATCCAAGAGGCCATTACACCTCTTGTGAACTCCATCAATTCTTTATCTGCCCAAATCTCTCTTCTATCTGCTGTCCCCTCTTCATTCAGGGGCCTGGCTCCAGGTTCTCCTGAACCCAGGCAGGGGGAGATTCTCAGTGATGAAGTTGCAGCAGATGCAGATACAGCAGCATCAACAGTCACATCATCAGTTCCCTCTCCAGCCGATGTAGATTCAGATGAGGATGCAGAAATTTTAACAGATCTTGATTCTGAAATGATTGAGTTAATTCATTTTATGGACACTGACAATGATCTAAATGAGTCAGTTGAACAAATAAAACATGTTGGTGATTTCTATTTAAATCCCACACTTAATTTGTCTGTTTGTTGAGTAGTTTTGATACAGTTTTTGTGCAGTTTCTTCCAGCTGAGTTTACTAAGGCAAGTTTGGCTATTGTACCATACACCTCTCCAGTAAGTCTAGCAGTTGATAAGCAACTCTGTGACAATTTTGCTATCTCAGCTTCAACTTCCATCTCAGCTTCTAGTCCAGAGGTCATTCCAGAAGATACTTTAGTGGCAGTTTCAGCACCAGATTTTGTTATGGATGACTCTCCCCTGCCAGATTTGGATGAGCTTATTCTAGCTGATATAGAAGAGGAGAATAAGGCAGCAGCTGAAAGCTCTGTCCCTACTATTTCTATTTCCAGTGTTGCTCCCTCCTCTCCTATTGCTGAAACCTCAGATCCTTAACCTTCTGCCCCTCCTCCAGAAAAGGCAATTATTTCTAATAAAGCCTTAAAAGCTTTGGATGCCTTGTATGACATCTCTCAAGGCTCTGAGTCAGAAGAAGATGATGATGATGACTAAGATGAAGATGCTGCAAGTAAGAAAAAGAAGATGCTAGCAAAGAAAAGGAAGGCTCCTCCTCCTCCAGCTCCCAAGCCAAATCCAAATGCTGATACTCCCTATTACATTCTGCATAATGTAACTCCATATAAGGGGATGCCTGGATGGATGTGGATCTCCAAAAACCAGCAGAAGGATATAAAGAGAAGCAGGAGATATTCCCCTCCTCCAGTGCAAAGATTCAGGAAGGATCCTCCTCCTCCTCCTCCAGCAGCTGGTACCTCTAGCTCCTCTAGCTCCAAGAGATCTGCCCCAATGCAAACATATCAGAGACAATCAGGGAGATCTTCTGGAAGCAGCCAGCAGAGGCAGCCCTCCTCAGGAAGTCAAAGTCAGCATCATCAGCAGTAGCATCAGTAACAAATTTCTGATGTACAGAAAGCTGAAAGTCCAAAGAGACCTCTCTCTCCTCCAATACCTTTTGAAGATCTTGAAACTGCCAATACAGCAAAAATGGCTAGATTGTAGGAGTTGATTGGACTATCTTTGATAAATAAAGCCAAGGCTGAAGTTAAAGATATCTCTGGATTAACAACAATGTCAAAGTATAGAAAAGAAGAGCTGAAAAGGTTTGACAAAGGAAATAAATTGTTTAATGTTGATGACTACATGAAACTTCATCCAGAAGCAGTTGTCCCCAAAGCAACTTCATTGAATATTATTGGGGCAACTGACATGACTATGACAATAGCTCAAGCTCGAGATCCAAAGAGAGAAATCATATTCAAGAAGTCAGGAGAGAAACCAACTGAAGACAGATCCAAGCAGCAGAAGCCAAAGAAGTAATCCTTTTGTTGTTTCATTTTCTGTCTGTTTTTGTTTTTCAAACTATGGTATCTGTTAAACAAAGTTGTGTATATATATATATATCTGCTACATGTGTTATAATTCTCTGCCAGATATATCTCTTTTCTTGCTTTGTTTTTCTGTTTTGAGTCTCTGTTAGTGACCTCACCCAAATAGGGGGAAATTGTTGGATCCCTAGTTGATTTGGGCTAAGTTCACTGACTTAGGATGTGACCCATCTTATATAGCCAGGGTCAAGTTGTGTCCTAGAGGCTAGGCTAAGTCCTTAGGTTCAACTTCAGAAGGACCATCTTTAAACAAGACCATCAGAGATTTCAGACTTAAAGGATTTCAAGACTAAGTCAAATGAGTTCGACGTTCGTCGAACTCAGCTCGACAAAAGGAGTTCTGCGCTCGACGATCGTGAGACAATTCTTAGTGCTGAGCTCGACGATCTTGGTTCTCTGTTCGACGAAGACTCAGGTTCTACATGAAGCCAAAGTCAGGACAACTTCAGAATTTTTCTAAGTCCAGCTTCAAGCTTTGGTCGACGAATTGGATTCTAAGATCGACGAACTTGGATCTCAAGTTCTCAGCTTCTCAGGTCGACGAAGTCAGATTCTCAGGTCGATGAATGTAGTACTCTACTCGATGAATTCTGAATTCAGAGTATTTATGTCGACACTTAGGGCATGTGTCGACACCAGTCAATCTATGTCGACACCACAGGATTTGTGTCGACACCAGGATTTAAGTCAACACCACTTCATGTCAACACCAGAAGATTTGAGTCGACACCAGTTTATGTCGACACTGGATATCAGCAGATGCAGAATATTTGGCTAAGTCCACAATCCTTCTTCGCTCGACAGATTTGGATCTTAGCTCGACGAATACTGTCTGACAGTAAAGATTGTCTGTTCAACGAATGAAGATTGTCTGGTCGACAAACTCTCTCAAGCTCAGCTCGACGAACTCAAGCTCAGCTCGATGAACTCAAGCTCAGCTCGACGAACTCAATCTCAGCTCGACGAATTGCGTTCTTCGTTCGACGAATCAAGACTAGGTCATCTTCAAGTTTCCCGTCCCATTTCTTGGCGATGATTCCAGAGTTATTAATTCCAGATCTTCTCAGAATGTTACTGTCAGAACGCGCATTGACTATGGATGATTACATGCCATTTTTCATTAGGACAGTTGGGGAAATCATTGATTGTCATTTCCTTCCAAGGCTGACTGCCATTACTGCTCATTCATTCAAATTTTGAATGTTCTCAGTCAGTCAAAAAATAGACAGAGAAGAAAATAAAGAATCAACACAGTCAGTCTTACAGTCACACAGAACAGCAAGCAATACTGACAATCAGACTCTCAGATTGCACAGAAGAACAATCAACTGAAATCAAAAGTTCTCCTGCAATCAGCCTGACCAGAGAACATTTTCAAGGAGAAGAAGAACAATCAAATTCTACCAAAAGTCTTCTCCTTTCCTTCAACTCTACAGGATATCTTCAAAGGACAACAAATCTTCATCTGTTAAAGAAGTTCCTGAAACAAATACTGGTCCAGGCATTCTAGGTCTTTGAAGACATATCACCCTGAAGCAGTGCTCCAGCATTCCTGATTAATTCAATATCTCAGGGGGAGCAAAGGCTGCTACAATCAATCCACAAGTCTTCTCTCTGATTGTTGACAGAGAAGACACCATCTCCTTTACCTCCAATTCCTGTACAGGGTTTTAATTCCCTTCAAAATTATTCTGGTTGCAAGTCTCCTTACAAAAGACTTGTGGAAACCACCCGTCACCACACATCTTCCCAAAACCCCGAGGTGATGGTAAGGGGGGACGGGGGTACATGAACACAAAGGATCGCCTACTGCAGGAGATGTGAGACTAACCCCAACCACAGGACCGCGGGGATATTCCGCCACACAAGGGGGCCCATCGGGGTCAACACCCAGACCTGGAACGCGATGGGGAAAGCCCGAACATGCGGTCCCACACACACGTGTACTGCTGGCTAATATAATCTCAACACACCCCCGCAGCAGGACAACCTGCCTCTGATACCATGTGGAAACCACCCGTCACCACACATCTTCCCAAAACCCCGAGGTGATGGTAAGGGGGGACGGGGGTACATGAACACAAAGGATCGCCTACTGCAGGAGATGTGAGACTAACCGCAACCACAGGACCGCGGGGATATTCCGCCACACAAGGGGGCCCATCGGGGTCAACACCCAGACCTGGAACGCGATGGGGAAAGCCCGAACATGCGGTCCCACACACACGTGTACTGCTGGCTAATATAATCTCAACAAGACTTGAGGTTTTCGTTTTTGAGCACCTGAACAAAAGCTCATTGGTGTCAGGCACCTGATCAAAAACCTGAGTGGATTCCTACAAGGGTGGTAGAAGAGTGGATGTACCCAGGTTGGGGAACCACTATAAAATTTTTGTGTCGTCTGCTTGCCCTTCTTTGTGTTTTGGCTGTGTTCTGTGATTGATTTATAGGTTGCTGTGCTTAGTTTTATTCAATTACTGAATTGTTCACCTAGTCTTACAATAAAAATTGTAAAAAGTTTTTAGTGAGCACAATACTCTATTCACCCCCCCCCCCCCCCCTCTAGAGTATCAGAGATCTAACCTGCACTTTCACGAAGGATGGAGAGCGCAGAACGAGGAAGAGCAGAGACTCTCCCTAGATCTCGTGGAAGAACTCAGGGATTTGGCGATGGTCCGGCAGGAGGAGGTCAAGCGCCGAATGGCGAGGTACTTCGACATGCATATAAGGATCAGGCAGTTCGAGAAGGGTGATTTGCTGCTCAAATAGGTGGATGTCGCAGGTAGAGTGGACTTCATAGGGAAGCTCAATCCCAATTGGGAGGGTCCTTTTGTAGTAAAAGAGGTCTTGAAGTCAGGAGGGTACCACCTCCAGGATGTGGACGGGGTATCCCTCGATCGCGCCCGAAGTGATGATGATTTAAAGAGATTTTACCCGTAACACTTTTCACGCTCATTACATTTTTTATTGTTATATAATACTTGCAATTTTGATGTGAACTCCTGATGTGATGAGAGTATAGGTGTCCTTTCTCATGGCACCAAAGGTGAGATGGAAGTGAGGAGACCCCGAGCAGACCCGCTGACCAGGCTCCCATCTAGCTGGCAGGGCTGTAGGCTCACTGGTTGGTTGGAGGTGGTTTGGAGAGGAGACCCCGAGCAGACCCGCTAACCAGGCTCCCATCTAGCTGGCAGGGCTGTAGGCTCACTCGGTGGTTGGAGGTGGTTTGGAGAGGAGACCCCGAGCAGACCCGCTGCCCAGGCTCCAATCTAGGTGGTAGGGCTATAGGCTCACTCGGTGGTTGCAGGTGGTTTGGAGAGGAGACCTCGAGCAGACCCGCTGACCAGGCTCCCATCTAGCTGGCAGGGCTGTAGGCTCACTCGGTGGTTGGAGATGGTTTGATTTGGAGAAGAGACCCTGAGCAGACCCGCTGACTAGGCTCCCATCTAGCTGACAGGGTTGTAGGCTCACTCGGTGGTTGGAGATGGTTTGGTTTGGAGAGGAGACCCCGGGCAGACCCGCTGACCAGGTTTTCATCTAGCTGGCAGGTCTGTAGGCTCACTCAGTGGTTAGAGGAGTTTTGGAGAGGATACCACGAGCAGCCCCGTTGACCAGGCTCCCATCTAGCATGTAGGGTTGTAGGCTCACTCGGTGGTTGGAGATGGTTTGGTTTGGAGAAGAGACCCCGAGCAGACCGGCTGACCAGGCTCCCATCTAGCTGGCAGGGTTGTAGGCTCACTCGGTGGTTGGAGATGGTTTGGTTTGGAGAGGAGACCCTTAGCAGAACTACTGACCAGGCTCTCATCTAGCTGGCAGGGCTGTAGGCTCACTCAGTGGTTGGAGTAGTTTTGGAGAGGAGACCCCGAGCCGACCCGCTGACCAGTCTCCCATCTAGCTGGCAGGGTTGTAGGCTCACTCAGTGGCTAGAGATGGTATGGAGTAGAGACCCTAAGCAGACCCGCTGACCCAGCTCCCATCTAGCTGGTAGGGCAGTAGGCTCACTAGGTGGTTGGAGATGGTTTGGTTTGGAGAGGAGACCCCGAGCAGACCCGATGACCAGGCTCCCATCTAGCTGGTAGGGCTGTAGGCTCACTAGGTGGTTGGAGATGGTTTGGAGAGGAGACCCCGAGCAGACCCGCTGACCAGGCTCCAATCTAGCTCGCAGGGCTGTAGGCTCACTCGGTGGTTGGAGATGGTTTGGTTTGGAGAGGAGACCCCGAGCAGACACGCTGACCAGGCTCCCATCTAGCTGGTAGTGTTGTAGGCTCACTCAGTGGTTGGAGATGGTTTGAAGAAGAGGCCCCCAGCAGACCCGCTGACCAGGCTCCCATCTAGCTGGCAGGGCTGTAGGATCACTCGGTGGTTGGAGATGGTTTGGTTTGGAGAGGAGACCCCGAGCATACCCGCTAACCAGGCTCCCATCTAGCTGGCAGGGCTGTAGGCTCACTCGGTGATTGGAGATGGTTTATTTTGGTGAGGAGGCCCCGAGCAGACCCGCTGACCAGGCTCACATCTAGTTGGCAAGGTTGTTGGCTCACTCAGTGGTTGGAGATGGTTTGGAGAGGAGACCCCAAGCACACTCGCTGACCAGGCTCCCATTTAGCTGGCAGGGTTGTAGGCTCACTCGGTGGTTGGAGATGGTTTGGTTTGGAGAGGATACCCCGAGCAGACCCGCTGACCAGGCTCCTATCTAGCTGGCAGGGCTGTAGGCTCACTCGGTTGTTGGAGGTGTTTTGGAGAGGAGACCCCGAGCAGACCCACTGACCAGGCTCTCATCTAGCTGGCAGGGATGTAGGCTCACTCGAGGGCAAGATAAGTGGTAGGAACTCACAGAGAGAAGTGTCCATATTTATCAGAAAATTGGTAGAATTTTTAGAAAATAGAAGAATCGGAGATTAGACCAAGGAGGACCTCTGGCCGGCACTCGGCAGGGGGAGTATCACCTATAGCGAGTGGGTCTTCCATGTCCAAGGCACAGGACTAGCATAAATAGAAGGGACCAGTCATGTGGAGCGGTGGATCTCCAAGGATTACATCGCGGATTGACCTCACGGCGAGACAAGAGTTAAGAGTTTGACGATCTCACGCGAGGTAGAGGCAAAGAGACAAGGTCTTAACGTTTTGGACTATCAGGCGAAATAGCGGAGGGAAAAAGCGCCAGAAAATAACAAAAAAGTTAATTATGAAATTCCCTTGGGTCATCATAGAAAACACCTCACTATCGCAGAAAAAATATCCATATCATGAATAATTACAAGTATAGGGCAAGATAAAAAAGAGGGGGGGGGAGAAGTCCCAGGCGCTAACGTCTCCTTATTCCTCGCCGCTGGAGGATGAGCTGTCGTCCGTCTCGCCATATAAACAGGGCACCAGGTCACAGACTGTGACCGTCTCGGTGTCATCATGAACCATCCCCAGCTCCTTCATTATCTTGAGAATGAGCTCCGCTGTCTTGATGTTGGAATCTCGGCAGGGAGCATCAACCTCATCCACAAAATAGCGAGAAGGAACTGGAAATTGGTCCGAAGGGGGTGCCGCGCTGTCCCGGAGGTGGGTATTTTCAGCTTTCAATCTCTTGATCTCTCCCTCCAGTGCCTCAATGCTCGAGTGCATCCGGTCGGCAGTCTCGACATCCTGTGGGAAGGCGTAGTCAATAAAAGACCATAATAGCTAGCGAGTGAGGCTGGCGAAGCGATGATTAGGAAGCTTACCACACCGCCCTGACTTTGTGCGAGGAGATGGTCGGCGACGGCCAGCCGCTTCTCGAGGTCGTGGGACTTTTCGCATTCCGTGATTGTCTCTTAGATATCTGCAAGGAGAAAATAACCAAACTAACAATCCAACAAGGCAAGTATACCTATCGAAATGCAGCTAGGGGACACAAGTGTCGTATTAAAATCCGGGAACAGTTGAGTAAGCTTACTCACACGAAATCTATTATTTTATCGACGAAAAAATTAGGTTTTTTAGAAGAAAGCTAAACGTACTAAAGGAAGAGAACTACTTGCAATGAAAGAGAGCTACTTGCATGAAAAGATAAAGAGAGCTAAAAGAGCGATTAAACTTAAGCTTAGTAACGATGAGGGAAAAATGCACTCGATCAGAAATCACCTCGGCAAGAGTGGTTAGAAAAATACGATAAATAAACCTAAGCTAATTAGGGTAAAGGTCCTTGACCGTGGAGGTTCCATGAATATTGACACGCTTCTCTCGAAGGCCGTGCCTAACTGAGTTTAGGAAGGTCCGACCGACTCTCGCCTAAATCGGAGGCCTAAAACTCGCTTTACGCGGTGAACCCCGCTATTGGATTTTACTCCAATCTGGGAGATTTGAACGTCTGCCTCTCTCGAGGGGTGTGAACAACTCCCTTTACTCTTGAGTGCTCATTTCAAACTTTCGGCCTCTCGGCTAGCCCAGAATGAAAGCAAGGGTGGAGAGTATATATCGATGATATACCTCCAACCCGTGATAAATCAAGAGTAATTCAAGGCTAAACCCTAAAAAGAAAAGGTAAGATTCAAAGCATCATAACCTAATCACTCAAACCTCGGATCATCAAGATCGAGTACATGGAGGATTAGTTAATCATGGTGAGGTGGAAGAGGGGGGATGAGTAGAAGAAGAATAATGAAAACAGAGCAGAAACGAAAATGAAAACAACACTTTTTATTAATGGAAACTGGGATCTTACAGCTTGAAAACCAGAGATTACAAGTGCATGGAAAGGTAAACTACACAATCATTAACATTATACTACAGAACGAAGCTAGGAACTAATACAGGGAAAGCATAAAGCTAGAGCTAAGAACTAAAAATAAAGAGACATGCTTAAAAAAAGTTCAAAAATACAAAGGACAGAACCTCCCCTCTCAATCCAAAAGTGTCCCTGAACCCTTAGAGTTGGGCTCTATTTATAGAATTTTTCGGGTCGGGTCACGCCCCCCTCTCACGCCCTGGTCGGGCGTAACCATGGGGCGTGACACATTCGGCGCCACTTTTTCGGGCTGGAATTTAATTCTGACGAAGTAGTTGAGGTACACGCCCACAAGTCACGCCCTGGTAGGGCGTGTACCTGGGGCGTGTTCTTTGCGGCGTGACTTTGTTGAGCTGAAATTGAATGCTGGAGGTGACGGGCGGAATTGCTGAAGTACACGCCCATATGTCACGCCCGGGTCAGCCGTGACCCTGGGGCGTGACACTTTCGGTGTGACGGTGGAGCGGGAAAAACGAGCGCGCTGCGGCGATTCCTCGGAACCTGGGGACACACCTCTAGAACACGCCTGTGTCGGATGTGACACGGGCGTGACCGAGGGCGTGTACACTAAGTTTCCACGGAATGCAGTTTCGGACCAATTGCTTCATTCTTCTGGGTTACACGCCCTAGGTACACGCCCGGGTAGGGCTTGACCTTGGGGCGTGTCACAGCAAAATTCGGCTGAAAGCCGTGAAAACCTGCAAAAAGCAGAAAAAATGCATTAGCGACAAAAATATATACAAAGGGGAATCAAAATAAGTACTTTACAAGACATGATTTGCTTTAAAACCCCGAAAATATCCTAATAAAATTGACTGCAAACCGTATTATCAAATTCCCCCAAGCTTAAGTTTTGCTTGTCCCCAAGCAAAGATATAAAGACTAGCTAATCATAAAAGTGACTAATTCAAAAAGTTTTAATCATACTTACACAAGTACTATGCGAAATTCTTGGTAGGGAGAATGTAAAACGTAAATCTAAAACAATTATTTTGGTATGGTTTAACTTTTATAAACTTTACTTAATAAAAATAAATCATCCAGAATTTTGACGAAATTCTTTAAATAGATTTAAGCAAGGCAATGAAAATGAAAATAACGTATTGAGTTATTACTAGATCCAAGCAACGCATTATAAGTATATCAATTAAATAACAAAAATCTAAGTTTAAATCCAAAACTAAAACTGATTTACTTTTCTTCTTTTCTTAGTTGTTAAATAAAATTAAAAAAGGGCGTGAATCAAAAGGACTTAATAGGACCGAAACGTTTGGTTTAGGAATATGAATAAGAGTGGAATTCAAATATAAACATGGAGGCTTAAAAATCACACTAAACCAAAACAACGAGTTTAAAAAACAAATAAATTTATTTTAAACAAAATATGTATAAATAAATTTATTTTTTTTTCTTTATGATTATTTATCTCTTTTTTATTATTATTATTATTTTCATTCATTTTTTCTCTGTTTTTTTCAATACATTGCTTTTGAGTATACTTTTTTCAACAATTTCTCCAAAGATAACACAAAATTTCCTATCAAAAAAATTAGCGTGATTAGATAAGTAGGAATTTGGGCTTTGGTGAAAATGAAATGCTGTGTGGAGTTATCAAATGAATTTGGAAAAAAGGCTCAAAAGCGGCTAACTAGTGGTAAAAGATTTTAGGTTGGCAGGAAAGCTCAAACGCAAACCAAAATGACCTAAATCATTTTCACGCTTTTTTTAAATTTATTTAAAATATAGAGTCGATAAATTTCAAAAAGCAAGTTCGAGATAATAAAAGAAGATTGATGAAATTATCTTGAAAATAAAAATAATATGTGACTTGGATCGTTCATATCTACTACGTTATTCAAAATTTGTTCTTACAAAAATTATCTAAAGACGAAAAAGAAAATAGTGGATGATAAATTTTTAGAGAAAGTAAAGAAAATAAAGAACGGAAAACCATAATAGAAATGCACGTTTTAGAGAAATATTTTACCTTAACATGCTACCGTGAATTAGAAACACAGCATGGCCAACATTTTACTTGTGAAATATGATTAAAAAAAATGATTAGAAAAATTATAATTAACTACGTTGTTTATAAAGAAGTTTGAGAAAAACAAAACATAAACATGGGGTACTTATTGAAATACCAAAATGCAGCTATATATATACATATTTGTTTTTTGAATTTTTTGGATTTTTTGGATATTTACAAAAAGCAAAATGGAGGAACTCATCCCCCAAGCTTCAAATCTACATTGTCCTCAATGGAGAAGGAGGTCGGAGAACGAGAGAAAAGTAAAGTACAGAAATGAAAGACAGAATTAAAAAACAGGTACTTCCCCGGTTTTATGTTGCAGGGAAAGCTGAGTGATGCCGTTCCGCCATGCGTGTGCTGTGGATCTTCAGGAAACGTCGTCTAGTGGACTTTGTCATGGAATCAGAACCGTTGGAGCAGGCGATCGCAGAAATTTCAGCTTGCCGGAGCCATTCGGGGCAAAAAGTGTAAAATAAAGAAAACAGAAAAATATAACTTGGTTTGCCTCCCAAGAGCGCCCTTTGTTTAAAGCGTCATTTGAGCTCGACGCATCAAAATAAGATTGTCCCAAATATTGTTTAAAAATAAAGTTCGAATAAAGGTCAAAGTTTGTGAGTAAAATAAAGTGCAGATTAATCAAATGTCAGGACCGGAAAGATAGAGTTAACAGGGTTGAGACTGACATCATCACAGAAATACAGTTTAAGACGCTGACCATTCACTTTGGAAGTACCCTTATCAGGGTGGGAAATTAAAACAGTACCATAAGAAAAGACTTCTAAAATAGTAAAAGGCCCCGACCAACATGATTTTAATTTACCCGGGAATAAACGTAAACGAGAATTATAAAGAAGCACTTGGTCGCCCGGCTTAAAGATTTTTGGGTGCCTAAGATGTCGATCGTGTAAACGCTTCGTCCGCTCTTTATAAAGTCTGTTATTTTTATATGCGTAAGAGCGCCACTCGTCGAGTTCGTTAAGTTGAAATTTTCTAAAATCACCGACAGAGTGGGGATCGAAGTTTAAAAATCGTACGGCCCAAATGGCGCGGTGTTCTAACTCTACGGGTAAATGACACAATTTTCCATAAACCAACCGATATGCCGTACATCCGAGGGCGGTTTTGTACGATGTTCGGTAGGCCCATAGAGCATCGTCTAATTTGGCTGACCAGTCTTTTCTAGATGTTGAAACAGTCTTTTCTAAAATTCTTTTTATTTCTCTATTGACTACTTCGACTTGTCCGTTAGTTTGGGGGTGGTAGGCAGTGGAAAGCTTATGAGTAACGCCATATTTAGTTAGGATTTTTGAAAATTGTGCGTTACAAAAATGGGAACCCCTATCACTAACGATAGCGCGCGGCGTAACGAAACGAGAAAATAATTTTTTTAGGAAATTAACTACGACTCGGGCGTCATTCGTAGGAAGAGCTTGGGCTTCGGCCCAACGCGAAACATAATCAACGGCAACTAAAATGTACTTATTCCCGAAGCTAGAAGGAAAATGGCCGACAAAATCAATCCCCCAGAGGTCGAAAACTTCGCACTCTAGGAAATAATTTTGTGGCATTTCATTTTTATTCGAAATATTCCCCGACCGTTGGCAACTATCACACCTACTCACAAAGGCATGCGCGTCTTTAAACAGGGTGGGCCAGTAAAAACCCGCGCTTAACACTTTGTGAGCGGTGCGAGCAGCTTGATAGTGCCCACCTGTCGGTCCTTCATGCAAATGTTTAATAATATCTAATCCTTCATCAAAGGAAACACACCTCCTGATCACTTGGTCGGCACAAATTCTGAAAAGATGCGGGTCCTCCCAAAAATAGTTTTTCAGCTCAGAAAAGAATTTCTTCTTTTGCTGAGATGAAAACTCTTTAGGGAGCACACGGGCCACTAGATAGTTGGCAATGCGGGCAAACCAAGGAGAAGTAGATGTGTTAATTATGAACAGCTTCTCATCAGGGAAATAGTAATGAAACGAATTTTCGTCTAATTGTTCTATAAACGGGTTGTCTAGGCGCGAAAGGTGGTCGGCGGCCAAGTTCTCGGCACCTCGCTTATCACGTATCTCTAAGTCAAACTCCTGGAGGAGTAAGACCCAGCGAATCAAGCGAGGCTTGGCATCCGTTTTAGAGAGAAGATATTTGAGGGCCGAGTGGTCCGTAAAAACAATAATTTTCGAAAGAGTAATATAAGGGCGAAATTTGTCAAAAGCGAATACTACAGCTAAGAGCTCCTTCTCGGTTGTGGTGTAATTTTCCTGTGCAGATGTGAGTGTTTTACTAGCGTAATAAATGGGGTGGAAGTTTTTGGAAATACGTTGACCTAGTACGGCTCCCACCGCATAACTACTCGCATCACACATTATCTCAAATGGAATATCCCACACCGAAGCTATCATGATTGGGGCATTAACTAATTTTTCTTTTATTAAATTGAAGGCAGCTAGACAGAGGTCATCAAAGATGAATGGGGCGTCTTTTTCTAAGAGATGGGTAAGGGGCTTGGTGATTTTGGAAAAGTCCTTTATGAAGCGGCGGTAGAAACTCGCATGACCCAGGAAACTTCGTATAGCTTGTATGTTCGTAGGTGGCGGCAGCTTCTCGATAACTTCTATTTTCGCAACGTCTACTTCAATACCCCTTTCAGAAATTTTATGTCCCAAAACTAACCCTTCCCTCACCATAAAATGACATTTTTCCCAATTTAAGGCGAGGTTAGTTTCTTCGCATCGCTCTAAGACTTTTTCAAGGTTCTCTAAGCAACTATCGAAGGAATTCCCAAACACGGAGAAATCATCCATAAAAACTTCCATAATGCTTTCTACGTACTTGTCAAAGATGGCGAGCATACATCGTTGGAATGTAGCTGGCGCATTGCACAATCCAAACGGCATTCTTCGGTAGGCGAAGGTGCCGAAGGGACAAGTAAACGTAGTTTTCTCCTGGTCCTCGGGGGAGATGGGGATTTGAAGATACCCCGAGAGGCCATCGAGAAAACAATAAAAGCTATGTACGGAAAGTCGTTCTAAAATCTGATCAATGAACGACAAGGGGAAGTGATCCTTGCGGGTGGCGTCATTCAACTTACGGTAATCTATACACATTCGCCATCTGGTTACCGTCCGAGTCGGGATTAATTCATTATTTTCATTACTTACGACCGTTATCCCTCCCTTCTTTGGTACTACCTGTACTGGGCTAACCCACTTACTGTCGGATATAGGATAGATAATTCCTGCGTCTAACAATTTCATAACCTCGCCCTTAACTACGTCTTTCATGTTTGGATTTATACGGCGCTGAGGTTGTATAGAGTTACGTGAATTATCTTCCATTAAGATTTTATGAGTGCAGAAAGATGGGCTTATGCCCTTGATATCAGATATCTGCCAAGCAATAGCTTGGCGATGCTTTTGTAAAATTGAAAGAAGTTTATCCTTTTGTGCATCCGTGAGGTAGGCCGAAATTATGACAGGCAGCTTGGAGTACTTTTCTAAGAAAGCGTATCGAAGGTGCTCTGGTAGTTCTTTCAGTTCCAAGGTAGGGGGGTCATCATACGAGGTTTTGGAAATTTGTTCTTTTTCAAAAACTATGTCCTCGTACACTTTTTTATATGTAAAATGAAAAGGGGTGTTGCTAGCGGCCATGGCGGCTTCGTGCAGCGATTCAGTTGGAAAAGTAGAAGAGGAACAAAAATCAAAAAATTCTTTTTCAAAATCAGAAAGGCGAGTGGAGGATTCTTCACTTAGGTGTAGAGATTCAGTTGGAGGAGTAGGAGAGGAACAAAAAATGGAAAATTCTTCTTCAAAATCAGAGGTGTGAGAGAAGGATTCTTCACTTACGGTATCCATGAAAAAACAGGAGTCATCATTAGCTAGTGTGTTCTTCATTGAGGGGGTGATAGAGAAAGTTACCTCATCGTCGCCCACTCGAAGGAAGAGCTTACCATTGCTTACATCAATGATAGCTCGGGAGGTGGCAAGGAAGGGTCGGCCAAGGATCAGGGGAACCTCGACGTCTTCTTCGATGTCCAAAATGACAAAGTCCACCGGGAAGATGAACTTGTCAAATTTGACTAGGACGTCCTCCACTATTCCTAACGGGTATTTGACTGATCTGTCGGCGAGCTGGATAATCATGCGTATGGGGTTGATACTACCAATTCCTAACTTTTTAAACAACGATATGGGCATAAGATTAATACTCGCACCTAAGTCGGCTAAAGCGTGTTTGACAAAGAGATCACCAAAGACACATGAGATAGAGATATTACCCGGGTTACTGATTTTCTTCGGTAATCCATTTGTCAAAACCGACGAGCACTCGGCATTTAAAGTGACATGAGAAAGGTTCTCTAACTTCTTCTTGTTGGTTAGGAGGTCCTTAAGGTATTTTGCGTACTTAGGCATCTGGGATATGGCTTCGTGGAAAGGCAGATTTATGTGGATTTGTTTAAACATTTCAAAAAAATGGGTGTATTGATCATCCTGTCGTTGTTTATTAAGTTCGGAAGGGTATGGCGGGGATGGATTATTTTTAAAGGTGGGTGGTGGAGTGAGTTGTTTTTATAAAATAGGAGTGATAATTTCTTCGGCAGAGGGTGGAATTTTTAAAACGGGAACGAAGCTTTGATTTTTTAAAGTGGAAGCAGAGATTGCCTCGGGCTCTTCACTTATCATACCGGGAACTTTCTTCCCACTCCGAAGAGTTATAGCTTTCGCTTGCTCTCTCGGGTTGGGCTCGGTATTGGAAGGAAGAGACCCTACGGGTCGCTCAGAAATCATTTTAGCGAGCTGTCCTACCTGATTTTCTAAATTTTTAACACTTCCGGTTAAGGTTCTAATCGTAGCGTCATTAGCATTCATGTATTTTGAAAACATTTCCTCCAAATTTGGAGGTTTTGGAAAACTTTGAGGAGGTGGTGGTGGAGAAAAATCACTTTGCGGTGGCGGGCGCACAGCATTCGATGGATTGCTCCACGAAAAATTCGGATGATTTCTTAACGCAGGATTATAACTATTCGGAAAATTAAAACCAGGAGGATGATAATTCGCAGCAGAAAAATTATTAAAAGCAGTTCTAGGCATATTATTTACATAATCCAAATGTTCAGCGGGAGGAGTTGCAGATTCCCATACCTGAGGGGCGGAGGCAGCAGTCATCTCCGTAATTTTTTTGCTTAATATTTCAACTTGCAGTGCGAGTTGGGAGACGTTGTCCACTTCAAAGAGACCTGCAGGTTTGTTTGGGCGGGACCTAGGCACATTCCACTGGTAAGTGTTCATGGTCATGTCTTCAAATAGCTCAAGAGCTGCTTCCGGGGTCTTATGGTTTAAAGTACCGCCAGAAGCTGCGTCTATCATTTGCTTTGTGCTTTGATTTATCCCATTATAGAACGTCTGCACCTGCAACCATACAGGCAGAGCGTGATGTGGGCATCCTCTTAATAATTCTTTAAATCTTTCCCGGGTTTCGTAAAGGGTCTTAGAGTCTATTTGTCCAAAGGCAGAAATGTCATTCCTAAGTTTTGAAGTTTTAGTAGGCGGAAAATACTTGGCCAAAACTTTTTCAGTTAATTGCGTCCAAGTAGTTATGCTATTTTTAGGAAGGGTGTTCAGCCACTGCTTAGCCTTAATTCTAAGAGAGAAAGGAAATAATCTTAGCCTAATAGCATCATTTGTGACATCATTTATCTTGAAGGTGTCACAAATCTCAAGAAAGCTGGCTATGTGTGCGTTCGGATCTTCATCTTGAAGCCCGTCAAATTGCACATACTGCTGCACCATTTGAATTATGCTAGGCTTTAGTTCGAAATTATTATTATTTATTGCAGGGCAAACTATACTAGATTTTGTACCCTCGAGATTCGGTCGTGCATAATAGGACATAGGCCTTTGCACGGCTTCCTCCACGTTGGGTTCTGCCATTCTTAAGGTAGAAAATGACTCGGAATCCTCAACCGGCACTTGGGTAGTAGGGCCTTGAAATCGCGATCTTCTCCGAAGAGTACGCTCAATTTCGTGGTCCAGGTCCAAAGTAACCGACGGACTTCCGCGGGTCATACACTAGAAGAAGAGAGGAGAAGAAAGACTAGAAAATAAAAGAGCTAATGAAGTTCGAAAAAAAAAATTTGAAATAGATTTTTTATGTTTTAACTCCCGAACTTCCCAAGGGCTACCCGGTGAACGGTTCGCAAGGTACTAGACAAGATAGTGGCATTTAGAGCCACTTTGCCCTTTTCGAGAGAGTTAGGTGGTGTAGAAAAATTTGTGATGTGGGTTTCTATTAAGTAGGCGGTAATTAAAATCCAGCCATTTAACTCCGAGTGAGTAGGCGGAAAGTAAAAGCTACACTCACGCACTCGACAGAAAATTAAAACACACCCACTCTACAGAAAGTAAACACACTCTACTGAAATAAAGCCTGCCAATTAACTCAAGTGAGTAGGCGGAAAAATAAAATACGCACACTTACTTGAATAAAATCCAGCCAATTAACTCAAGTGAGTAGGCGGAAAAATTTTAAGAAGGAGGGTGAGAAAGAGAAGTGATTAAATTAATATATTCGTGTTTTCAATTTATCAACGAGCGTTGCTTCCCCGGCAACGGTGCCAAAAACTTCATTGTCTCTTAGATATCTGCAAGGAGAAAATAACCAAACTAACAATCCAACAAGGCAAGTATACCTATCGAAATGCATCTAGGGGACACAAGTGTCGTATTTTTAATCCGGGAACAGTTGAGTAAGCTTACTCACACGAAATCTATTATTTTATCGACGGAAAAATTAGGTTTTTTAGAAGAAAGCTAAACATACTAAAGGAAGAGAACTACTTGCAATGAAAGAGAGCTACTTGCATGAAAAGATAAAGAGAGCTAAAAGAGCTATTAAACTTAAGCTTAGTAACGATGAGGGGAAAATGCACTCGATCAGAAATCACCTCGGCAAGAGTGGTTAGAAAAATACGATAAATAAACCTAAGATAATTAGGGTAAAGGTCCTTGACCGTGGAGGTTCCATGAATATTGACACGCTTCTCTCGAAGGCCGTGCCTAACTGAGTTTAGGAAGGTCCGACCGACTCTCGCCTAAATCGGAGGCCTAAAACTCGCTTTACGCGGTGAACCCCGCTATTGGATTTTACTCCAATTCGGGAGATTTGAACGTCTACCTCTCTCGAGGGGTGTGAACAACTCCCTTTACTCTTGAGTGCTCATTTCAAACTTTCGGCCTCTCGGCTAGCCCAGAATGAAAGCAAAGGTGGAGAGTATATATCGATGATATACCTCCAACCCGTGATAAATCAAGAGTAATTCAAGGCTAAACCCTAAAAAGAAAAGGTAAGATTCAAAGCATCATAACCTAATCACTCGAACTTCGGATCATCAAGATCGAGTACATGGAGGAATAGTTAATCATGGTGAGGTGGAAGAGGGGGGATGAATAGAAGAAGAATAATGAAAATAGAGCTGAAACGAAAATGAAAACAACACTTTTTATTAATGGAAACAGGGATCTTACAGCTTGAAAACCAGAGATTACAAGTGCATGGAAAGGTAAACTACACTATCATTAACATTATACTACAGAACGAAGCTAGGAACTAATACAGGGAAAGCATTAAGCTAGAGCTAAGATCTAAAAATAAAGATACATGCTTAAAAAAAGTTCAAAAATACAAAGGACAGAACCTCCCCTCTCAATCCAAAAGTGTCCCTGAACCCTTAGAGTTGGGCTCTATTTATAAAATTTTTCGGGTCGGGTCACTCCCCCTGTCACGCCCTGGTCGGGCGTGACCCTGGGGCGTGACACATTCGGCGCGACTTTTTCGGGCTGGAATTTAATTCTGATGAAGTAGTTGAGGTACACGCCCACAAGTCACGCCCTAGTAGGGCGTGTACCTGTGGCGTGTTCTTTGCGGCATGACTTTGTTGAGCTGAAATTGAATGCTGGAGGTGACGGGCGGAATTGCTGAAGTACACGCCCATATGTCACGCCCGGGTCAGGCGTGACCCTGGGGCGTGACACTTTCGGTGCGACAGTGGAGCGGGAAAAATGAGCGCGCTGCGGCGATTCCTCAGAACCTGGGGACACGCCTCTAGAACACGCCCGTGTCGGATGTGACACGGGCGTTACCGAGGGCGTGTACACTAAGTTTCCACGGAATGCAGTTTCAGACCAATTGCTTCATTCCTTTGGGTTACACGCCCTAGGTACACGCCCGGGTACGGCGTGACCTTGGGGCGTGTCACAGCAAAATTCGGCTGAAAGCCGTGAAAACCTGCAAAAAGCAGAAAAAATGCATTAGCGACAAAAATATATACAAAGGGGAATCAAAACAAGTACTTTACAAGACATGATTTGCTTTAAAACACCAAAAATATCCTAATAAAATTGACTGCAAACCGTATTATCATTCCGCTGCAAGGCTGGACTCCGCTTCTTTCCACTTCTTATTGTTAAAAACCAAGCGGCGCGAGGCTCGGTGCGAGAGCTCCATTGAGCGAAACTGGGCATGGGCGCTCTTTAGAATGAGGTCCTGAGACATCTCATTGTCCGCGGGCTCAACGCCGAGGCCAACATAAAGCCCGTAACCAAGGGAGAAGGCGTGACTGGTGTGCAGGTAATGCTCCTTCTAGGCGGGAAGGAGGGTGGACACCGACACGCGGTTTGCGTCCTTCTCCCATAAGAGTACCGGCTCGCCGGCAGCATCATCCATCACATGCCCCATGTTGTAATTGTGGTTCGAGGAGGGAGCATGGTGACTAGAGGAGACATTCTCGCCAGGGGGAGCCCAGCGGGCTGGACGGTGGCGCTGGCGGTTGGTTCTGATAAAACCGTCTCGCAGGTAGGCGAGACGGCTGGTTAGCGAGGTGAGGGATTTCCTATAGAGATAAGGGACATGGATCCCGATAGCTCCTTCATTTCTTTGTGGGCAGCATTTTTCTTCTCTTTCTTAAAGGACACCGACTTATTCACCCTTTTCTTTGGGCTGTGCCGAGAAGCCGTGTCCCCGTCCCCAGGCCTTTTCTTTGGAGCGGGGGTCAGAGTCTCCTTCGCGCCCTCCACCTCCATACTCGCCAGGGCGAGACCCCAATTGATCTGGTAAGCAGGGTGGACAGGGACAGTCCTCTCCCCTGAGCAGGTTAATAGTTATCATAAAGAAAAAAAGTTTACAATGCTAAGGGGGCAGGAGTATACCTTCACCGGGGAAGACAACAGGAAGTGAGTTGAGGTCTCGCCTGAGGAAGTTGACCTCGAAGTTTTTCCCTGCGAAGAAGTCACAGAGAGCCTTCTCGGCACCTCCAACCTTGGGAGTTTTGTAGTAGCACTCGGCAGGGGACACCGGGGCGAGAGGGATGCCTCCCAAGTCCCCGCGAATGAAGACAAAGCGGGTCAGCCAGTGATGGTTTTTGTTTGGCGTCTCGCACATCTTCAAGCCTTGGCCTGTGAAGTAGGAAACGCCGTCATCTTTCGTGTGGTAGATGATCAACTTGCGAAAGACGGTCAAGCTGAATTCAATGCGCTCTCACCACAGGTAACTGGCGAAAGCGACCAGCATCGAGATCGCATTGGGGTTGAATTGCGCGGGAACAACCCCAAAATACTTGAAGACCAATATAACATCTGGCAAGAGGGGGAGCCTCAGCCCCGCCTCGAAGTGCGAGACGGGGAAAGCTAGTTCATGGGTGTAGAAGGTATTGATGCACTCACCGACTTTGGGTGTGTGAGATAGATAGCCATCGGCGATAAACTCATTAGTGAAGAGAGTATAGTCTTCCTCAGGTAGCCTGTCGAGAGACAAATCATGCTCTGCAAATCGCCTCCCGCAACGGCTGCGGCCCTCACCTTCTTCTACCCTCTTCTTTCCCATAGCCGGCGAGGAGGAAGAAACAAGAGAGAAGAAAAGATTGACGGGAAAGCGGGACGTGAGAGGTGCTGGGAAGAAGAGGAGTAGGCGGGAGCTCCAATCACGGAAATAGCAGAGAACAGTGATGAAGGCGTGAAAGTGCCTGGATCCTGGAGAATGGTATTTATAGCAAATAGGGAAGAGAGAGGATACTGAGCGGGAAATTGAAAGGGCGGAAAATGAAGAGGAAACCTGACGGTTCATCTTCTCCCTCTCTCTCTCTCTCTCTCTCTCTCCAGAACCCAAGGGGCGGAAGCGCCGCGGCGGATTTTTCGATGAGCTGAAATAATCATGACAGATTAATTAATTGGAAAATAAGCTAATCACAGCAATGATGAAAAAAATCTGGCACGACATGACAGGTAGACAAAATTTCATAATGATAAATTATTTCATCCCGCGCAGGGAAAGCATCTCGTCCAGGGAGTTTTATTCAAATTAATAAGTAATATAATTAAGATACATGAGAGCCTTCAGAGGGCGAGACGGGGGTGCGACCGCTTAATTCTTGACCCATTTCCAGCGGCCATCCCGACCTCCCGCCCAAGGAGGGCGGTCAGGTAGATGAAAGGCGCGAGCGGCGACCAGGCCGCGACACGCGAGACGGAGGTGTTTGTCCGTCTTGTTTAGGATAGCTTGGTGGTCTGTCCCATACATTATGTCGTCGGCCTCTATCTCGGCAGAAAGGCGATTGCACTCAGTTTCAAGCCAGTCCATGCGCCGATCAGAAGCCTGCTTCTCTAGCTCCATCTCGAGGATGATATGCATGTCCTTGCGGAACATCCTAGCCGTGCGTTGCTTCAGCTCTAGGGTGTCCATTTGATCACCCAGAAAATATTCGATCTCGTCAGGGCGTGGAAGAGGCGAGATGGGAGGAGACGCGGGAGCATCCTCAGTATCGGATTCAAAGTGGATTCATGCGCAGAAAGAGCAAAAAATCATAATGAAGGACGATCTTGCGGCCATGTGTCAGGATTATAGGGATTAACCCGGTGATCTCACATGTGTTGGGTGAAAGAATGCAAATTGGTGTGAAACCAAAGAGAGGATGAGTTTTCTTACTTGGGATACGCGGGTTTCCCATAACTCGCGAGGGGTTTTCTTTACACGTGAGGGGTGGGGAGGATGCCTCGGGCGAGTCGGTGCGCTGATAACATTCGTGGGAAACGCCAGGAGGATTTGCTGGCATGGTGGAATCGACGAGGTTTCCCTGGAAAAGCGTGATCAGCAGGCGAGATGAAAGAGGAAAAGAGGTGAGAGTAAGAATCAGAAATTTCCCGTCTCTCCCCCGGGGATGCGGGAGGAAGACTATCAGTTGTCGAGGGTGCGGAGGAGGTCGCGCCAGCCTAGAGGGGAGGGGGGCAGGCGGCCTTTGCCTACTTCGGGCGAGAATATGAAGGGGCTGAGGAGGGAGTACGCCCCAGGTCCTAGAACATGGCGGCCATGTTGGCTTTATTTCGCTTTTGCACCATCGCGAGGCGCTCGCAAAAACTCTGGCTATGAGACATGCTGAGGGTCGAAGAAATGAAGGAAGATAAGAAGGGGCACCCTATGTGGAGGTGGGAACTCCTATTTATAGACCTCAGAGGGGGGCACCAAAGATTCCTATAAATGAATCCCAGTGTCGCGAGTCTCGGTTGGACTTCTTTCCGAGGTTAGGGCAACCTCGAAAAGAGCGGGGATTGTGTACAACCTTACGCTCGCGAAATATGGCTCAACGAGCGAGAGGGGGAGGCTGGCGAGGTGAATTTGATAGGCGAGTGAGAGCAGGAGGCCCACCTGCAGAAGGCGAGATGGGGGGTTATTTGAAGTAGGCGAGACGCCCCATGGGGCGAGATGCCTCTAGTAGGCGAGTTGACCTATAGAGCGAGAGGTCGGCGGGACGGACAGGGGGGTCGTCTTGCCCGTCAGTCATTTTCCCCAATCTCCACATGGAAGAAGAGATGTTTTTACCTTTTTACCCCCAGGGGGGATTTTACCTTTTTGCCCCAGGTAATTTTACACTTTTACCCCTGTAGGTCTGCGTATAGCCCGCCAGAACAGCGGAGTTTGGCTGTTGGCAGACCCAGCCCAGGGTATTTTGGTCATTTCAGGTTAGTTCATAAGGGATATTTGCAGATCAGATTCAGAGGCCTATAAATAGACCGATAAGGTGCCTGGGATGGTTGTTGAACCTTTCCACTTTCTTCCTCACAGGAATCTAGCTCAACATTGGCTAGGGAGGGGAAGATCTTCAGTTTCTTTCGGGAAAGAGATGGGACCTCCGAGCTGAGACCCATCGGTCTGTTTCCAGGTCTTCGACTCAAGTCTGGAGGGTAGTTCAAGAAAAGTACTCGTGGGCAGCATCCTCAGTTTCGAACTTTAGGAGGGACTAGAAAGCTGGTTCCAACACTGAGTGTCTGATGTTGAATCTTCTCTAGAGTTCAACTTAGAACATTTCAGGATTCCATGTTAAGCTGACCAAGTTTTGTATTGAAAAAGGAGAACTTGGCCTTGTCTAGCGGCTTCGTGAAAATATTTGCAACCTGTTTTTTCGTCGGGACATAGATGAGGGCTATATCCTTGTTCTCCACATTCTCTCGAATGAAATGGTAGCGGACCTTAATGTGCTTGCTTCGGCTGAGGGAAACTAGATTGTTTGTAATTGCAATTGCGCTCGATGAGTCGCAAAACATCAGAATTAACTGAACTTCAAATTATAGTCTTCGAGTTGATTTTTGATCCATAGAAGTTGTTCGCAACAACTACCCGTAAAGATATACTCTGACCCGGCAGTAGATGTTACCACATAATTCTGCTTCTAACTGCTTCATGAAATAAGACGTCTTCCAAGGAATTGGCACGTCCCAGAAGTGCTTTTCCAATCGTCCCTACTTCCTGCAAAATGAGCATTTGAAAAACCAATTAGCTTGACATCATTACTTCTTGGGTACCATAAGCAAAGATTGGGTGTACCCTTAAGGTATCTTAAAATCTATTTTGCAGCGACTTAATGAGATTCCTTAGTGTTCCGTGATAACTAGCACAGACACATGTTGAAAACATTATATCTGGTGTACTGGCAGTCAGGTAGAGCAAGGATCCAATTATGCTTCTGTACTTGGTTTCATCAAAAGGTTTCCCTTTCTCATCTTTGTACAGAGACACATTTGAACCAATTGGAGTCCTCATAGAGGATGCACTCTCCATTCCGAATTTCTTAAGAAGCTCCTTGGTGAACTTCATTTGAGAGATGAAAATTCGATATTCAGATTGCTTCACATGAAGTCCTATGAAATACTTCAGCTCAGCCATACTGCTCATTTCAAACTTCCCTTGCATAGGTTTGGAAAACTTTTTACAGAGGTTCTCTTCCGTAGAGCCAAATATGATGTCGTCGACATATATTTAAACTAGCAAAATCTTACCTTTAACTTCACTAAGATATAATGTCTTGTCTATCTTTCCACCTTAGAACTTGTTCTCAAGAAGAAAGATAGACAACATCTCATACCAAGCTCGGGGATCTTGTATTAAACCGTATAATGCTTTATTTAAAAGTTACATGCAGTCTGGGATTTAAGAATTGATAAAATCTGTGGGTTGTACTATGTATACTTCCTCTTTTAAATTTCCATTTAAAAATGCTGAATTCACGTCCATTTGGTAGATGGTGATGCCTTTTAGGCCAGCATACGCAAGAAACATCCTGATCGCCTCGAGCCAATCCATTGGAGCAAATGTCTGGTCGACGTCAATGCCCTCTTCTTGTCTAAATCCTTATGATACAAGCCTGGATTTGTTCTTGATAATTACTTCATATTCATACTGTAACACCCCCTATCCGTCGCATAGCATATAGCAGTAGGTCTGGCCGGGGCCCGACGCCATAAACCACAGACAGACCGGGGGTAACTCAATGGAAACCATTCAACTAATCATAACGTCCTACAGAGAGCATTCTAGCGGAAGCAGTTTATAAGTTGCAATTAAGAACCCAACACTAAAGCATGAATGTCCAATAAATACCAAATAGGGATGTAGTACATACACAAGTACTGGCCTTAAGGCCTTACATAAAGGTTCACTTCAAATTACATGTTTTACAAACCAAGGCACGCAGGCCGGTCGTACATGAACAAAAGAAAGCAAACACTCCAATTAGGCCTTCGAGGGCCGGCTTCGCAATTTGGGCTTTAGCCCGCTATTTACTGCTTGGTCCAGCAGCACCTGCAAGCAACAAACCACCACACGATGGCAAACAAAAGCAACGGTCAGCAATGCTGAACAAATTATAACGATCCCGCCCCCAACTCCGGGCGGCGATGCTCCTTCCCTGCATTTATTAGCATAACAAGCAGTGTATAAAATATACATTTCATCACAGGCATAGGCTCGCACGACCACACACCCCGTGCTCTCAGGGCACATTCTCGGTGATCACAGTCTAAGTCTGCCGACTCACCACCATCCCTTTGGACGGCCAAACAATGAGCAATTTGTCTTCCCGGCATGGGTCACGGTAATTAAAATCATAGACCGCCGAAGACCCTCATCTATGCCAATGGCAAGTGCCACGTAACCTTAGGTCTCTTTAACGGAACGACATAGAACGGGTACGGTTCCATCTAACCTGTGCTCACATCGCAGCGGTAATTTAAACCATATGCGTAGGTCCAACTTCTCCCGAGTCCCGTTTCCATCACAAAATCACATAACTCGGTTATGTTCAAGTTGGCTCTCAGGCCACCAAGTTGGCAAGATCACGCATCCGCCCAGTTTTCCAGGTGCACATTTGGGTTAATCCCCAAGGCTCCCTGTTGTAATATACCACATAGAAAACCCGAAAAACAAACAATCACACAGAGTCTTCCCCGACATTTATGCAATGCAACGTCACCGATTCGGACCAACATGTCCGGGTAGGCTTCACACATCATGCCTATGTCCATTCTCGAATACGGACTCTAAACAACGGGGACTTTACATATCTAACTGAAGGAAAGCCTCCAACTCACCCAAACTCGCGAGAGCGGGCTTCCTATGCAAAGAAGGAGAGCTTCACATGCTCAAGAAGAGAATCGTTACCCTAGCATTCTTCCTCGGTGCCATGGAAATGTAAGAGGATGAAAATCACCGCACTCTCTTTATCTCCGTAGATCCGAAGTCGGCTCGCGATTTGGAGCTTCGAAGCTCCTCCAATGGTCGGATCTAAGCTTCTTCTTCCTCCTTTGCTCTCCTCTCTCTCTTGACTTAGAAAGAGAACCACTCAAAAGAAATGAGGGTTTAGAGGGTCCAATCCCGTGTATATCCCATCAGGAACAACTCCCAGCCGTTGGATCCCGAATTAAAGAAACAAACGGCCACGATCCAGATCTCAAATGCTAAAACTGGGCCGAACACGGCCTGCGACGCGCCCGTGTCCAGGGCTGTGTCCCCCATTCACCGTCAAAATCAACGCGCTTGGAACAACACACGGGCATCCGACACGCCCATGTTCGACCTGACACGCCCGTGTTCCAACTGACACGGCCGTGTGGTCGGCTGTGTGCCTCCATCGACACAGCCCCGAAAACAACCTGAGACTCACACGGGTATTGGACACGCCCGTGTCCCCGCCCGTGTCACACCGAACACGTCTGGGCTTCAGGCCGTGTTCACGGTCTCGACACTTCGTCGAGCGAAGTTCATCGACCACACGACACGGCCTTGGACACGCCCGTGTCCTAGGCCGTGTGGCTTGTCTCGACACATCGTTGAGCGAAATTTGTCGACTCCCCGGGCCGATCGTCGACACGGGCACGACACGCCCTGAGACACGCCCGTGTCTCAGGCCATGTGCCCTGTCTCAACATATCATCGAGCGAAAAATGTCGACCTCGCGGCCAAATCGTCGACTCAAGCCTGACACGCCCCGGGACACGCCCGTGTCCCAGGCCGTGTGCCCCCTGCCAAATTCCAGATTTGGCCCAAAATGCCTCCCGTCGCTCTATTGAGTTTTGGGGCGTTACAGCTCTCCCCCTCTTAAAATAATTTCGTCCACGAAATTAAATAAAGGAAGGACAAGTACCAAAATTAAATTGTACCTGAGCGGAACAACTCCGGATATTCGTCAAGCGTAGTCTGCTCTTGCTCCCAAGAGAGCTCCTCACCACCGCAATTGTCCCATCGGACCTTGACCATCCTGATATCTTTATTGCGTAGCTGCTTGACTTCCGAATCCTCAATCTGCACGGGCTTGACTTTTGTCATCAACCCAATATCCACCGGCACTTGATCAACCGCGATCACTTGCGAAGGCTCTTGCACCGCCTTCCGTAGCACCGAAATTTGGAATACATCATGTAAACCACTAAGCTCCACTGAGAGCTTCAACCGATAGGCTGCTTCACCAACCCTCTCCAAAACCTCAAACGGCCCAAGGTACCTCGGGCTTAGCTTTTTCAATCGCCACACCCGCGAGACACCCTTGAACGGCTTGATCTTTAAGTACACCCAGTCGCCTACAGCGAAATCCACGTTCTTGTGCTTGGCATTATAGTACTTCGCTTGCTGGTCCTGAGCGATAAACAACCTCTCCCGAATGGTTCGCAGCAACGAAGTAGCATCCTCCACTTCTAAGCGCTTATACAACTTTGACTCGCTCGTTTCTAGCCAAGACAACGGCGTGCGACATCTTCTACCATATAGGGCCTCGAAGGGCGCCATTTGAATACTCGCCTGGTACCTATTGTTGTACTCAAACTCCACCAAATAAAGATGGTCTTCCCATTACTTTCCAAAGTCCAAGACACACATGCGGAGCATGTCTTCCATAGTTCTATTGACCCTCTCGGTCTGCCCATCCGTTTGCGGATGGAAGGCTGTGATGAATTTTAATTTTGTTCCCAACATTTACTGCACTAGCCTCCAATCATTGGACGTGAACCATCCATCTCGGTCACTCGCGATTCCACGGGGCACACCGTGAAGCCGTACTATATTATCCACATATAGTTTTGCCAACTTCTCCACCGGATCATCCTTCGTATGCGGAATGAAATGCGACACCTTCGTTAGCCGATCTTCGACGACCCAAATGGCGTCGTTCCCCTTTTGCAACCTTGGCAAACCATGCACAAAGTCCATAGAGATGTCTTCGAATTTCCACTCCGGAATAGGAAAGGACTTCAGAAATCCTCCCGGTTTTTGGCACTCCGCCTTCACCAAGGCGCAAGTTTGGCACTTCGCCATATAGAGTACCACATCCTTCTTCAAACCCGACCACCAAAACAGTTTCTTAACATCGCGGTACATCTTCGTGCTCCCCGGGTCAATCGAGTACTTAGTATGGTGTGCCTCCTACAATAATTCCACCCGCAAATTGCCCACACTTGGGACGCACAGACGACCATCTTTCTAAAGTAATCCATCCTCCACAATGAATTGAGAATTTGACCCATCAAGAGCCTCTACCATGAACTGCTTCTTGTGGTCATCCAAATCCAAAGCCTGCCGAATCCGATCAGTCAGGTCATATTGGACTTCAGTCCAATTCAGTACTGCTTCAGCACTTGATTGCTTATTTACACAAACAATCTCCAACGCCTCCAAATCCCGAACCAACCGCTCGTCATGGATCGAAATCCAATTGGCTTGAGCTGGGGCCCGATGACTCAATGCGTCCTCAACCGCATTACCTTTACCAGGCACGTAGTGGATCTTGAAAGTATAGTCCCCCAGGTACTCCATCCATCTATGCTGCCGCATATTCAGATCTTTCTGATCAATCAGATACTTCAGGCTCTTATGATCGGTGTAGATATCAATCTTCACACTGTACAAATAGTGCCTCCACAGCTTCAAGGCAAAAATCACGGCCACTAACTCCAAGTTATGGACCAAATAATTCCTCTCGTGCACTTTTAGCTGTCTCGAGCCATAAGCAATCACACTTCCGTGTTGTAGTAGCACGCAACCCAAACCGCTGCACGAAGCATCGCTATAAATCTCATAACCTTCGGTCCCACTCGGCGAACTCAGCAGAGGCGCCGTGGTCAACCGACATTTCAGCTCCTCAAAATCTTGCATGCACTCCGGCATCCAAACGAACTTCTGCTCCTTCCACGGCAAAGTAGTGAGAGGTAACTCTATCCGCGAGAAGTTCTCTACGAAGCGCCTATAATTGCCGACAAGCCACAGAAAGCTCCGGACTTCCGCTACCGTAGAAAGTTCAGGCCACTCACGTATCGCAACAATCTTCACTGGATCCACTGCAATACCTTCTCCACTCATTATATGATCGAGGAACGCCACTGAAGATAACCAAAACTTGCACTTCGAGAACTTGGCATACAATTGATTCCTGCTTAGCGTCTCCAAAACCAAATGAAGATGCTTGAAGTGATCTTCCTCACTCTACGAGTACACCAAAATATCGTCGATGAAGACGATAACAAAATGGTCCAAGTACTGCCTGAAGATCCTGTTCATCAGATCCATGAACACTGACGGCGCATTAGTCAGCCCAAACGGCATGACCGTAAACTCATAATGCCCTTATCTCGTACTGAACGCTGTCTTCGTGATATCACTCTCCCTTATTCGCAGCTGACAGTACCCGAACTTGAGATCCAACTTTGAGTACACCGTCGACCCGACCAACTGATCAAAAAGGTCATCGATCCGGGGGATCGGGTACTTGTTCTTCTTCGTCAACTTGTTGAGCTCCCGATAATCAAGACATAGCCTCAAGCTTCCGTCCTTCTTCTTAACAAAGAGGATCGGCGCGCTCCAAGGCGAAGAACTTGGGCGCGCATACCCTTGCTCCAACAACTCTTGTAGTTGAACCTTCAGCTCCGCCATTTCCTTAGGCGCTAGCCGATATGGAGATCGTGACACAGGCTTTGCACCTGACACTAACTCAATCGTGAAATCTATCTCCCGCTGAGGTGGGGCTCCTAGGAAGATCTGCAGGGAACACATCAGGGTACTCAGCTACCACTGATATACTATCCAACGCGGGCCTCGGCTTTGCAACCTCCACTAGTGTACAGAACAGTTCTCCACCGGCACGAACCGCCTTCACCACCTGAAGAGCAGACATCAACGTCTTTCTCGACCCCATCAAGCCCGTAAAAGTCGTCTCACGACTTGCTGCAAACTTGACTTCCTTGCTACCGCAATCGATATAGGCTTGCTGCTCCGAGAGCCAGTCCATGCCAAATATTATGTCGAACTCCTCCAGCGGTAGTAGCGATGTTAGCAAATGGAACTCCTGACTCCCAATCCAAACCTAAGCGCAACAAATTCTACCCTCGCACATTGAGCACCATTTGTCACAACCCGCATTTTTCTCCGAAATCATGGAGTATCAGAGTATGAGAAAAACACACGTCGTGATGCCATGTCGAGCAGGGGATAACTGTCGACGCTCAGACGAACACAATCTAACTAGACTATGAAAGTTTCTTAAGTTTAATGATTAGAAAATCATATATCTTTTAGAGGCCGTATCCCTCAGCTCAGTGGATCATCTAGTCCACAGTTTAAAACTATATTTATACACAGCGGAAAAAACTTTATTTATTGCTTTGACATCCTAAGAGAGTGCATAAGTGACCCCCCGGGGTCAGCTTATACTATGCAAGACACTAAATTTATATCATATTATAAGTAGGGAAAACGTTCTTTTTACGTTACATGGGAAGTAGTGTATGAGTTTATAAAACATGTTGATCATGAGATATACATATACTAGTGTTTTAGGTTTAAAAGTAACTAGCAACCTAGCATAGAATTTCCCAAGAGCAAGTAGGCTATCTCCAGAAAAGGTAGCAGAAAAAGAAAATATTTTGTATCATAAGGTAAAACTACAGAGGGCGCCAACAAACTGACACGAACCCACTGGCAAGCATGTACGTCTGTAAGAAAAGCAAGAAAACTACCTCACAAAAAGTAAGAGAAAGATCCCTACAACTCAAGGGATCACCAACAATACCACAGCAAATCTAGTCGTCTACTCGGCTACTAGTCAGAACCTGAGGCATTCAGAAAAGAAAAGAACAACTCAGCAAGTAAAACAAAGGAAATCTGAACTATGCAATTAAATTATAATGGAACAAGCGAGTAAGTAAACAAGACAGTAAAAAGCAAACACTGTCCAGAGTAAACCAAAATTACACCAAACACCAAGCAATAACACCAAGCCCTGCTCAAATCCTGCAGAGGCTACAAGGCAAAAGACAAGGTAAACTTGCCATAATATGCTGCATTCTACCAGGAAGAAACGCCTAACAATCCTAATTTGTGAGTTAATGGCAGTAGTAAACAGAAATGGTCCTGAGTTGGTGACCAAAAATTGTCGAACTCAGGAAACTCGTCGAACGCAGCTCGACATTTTTCATCGAATCACAGGACACGGGCAATCGTGGAACTCCGTTCGATGATTTGGATTTCGTCGATCAAAGGCCACGGGGAATCGTCCAACTCCGTTCGACGATTTACCGTTAATTGCAGACCACAGGGAAAAAAGTCTAATACAGACCACGAGGAAAATATCATCGGACGCCGTTCGACAATTTTCCCTCCGTGGAACAGAGGTCACGGGAAAATCGTCGAACTCCGTTCGACGATTTCCATCAGACCCAGAACTAAGGCTCGTCGTCGAGCTCAGCTCGACGATAATCGTCGAACCCAGATCGACGATTTCCGTCGATCTGGCTGCACTGAGTGCACAGTAATCCTGAACCTCTTACTTCATTTCCGTCCAACTTCTTAGCCTAATTAACCAAACCTATTACTGGCAATATAAGTATAAAATCTCACTGTTATTGGATTCTAGGGTTGGAAGGCTAATGTCTACCCAAACAGAGGTTTTTAACAGGGAACCATTTGAAAGATTAACAGGAAACCATTTGATAAAATAGACAAGGTTACAACACTCCAGCCAAAGACATGAGTTTTAAAACTTGAGAGAATGCAAACAGAACTTAAAGGGGCATTATGGTTCATGATTCACATAATTCTGACAGGAAAACAGAGCAAATAATAATTTCGGGGAAAACTTGAATGATTACAGTAAATTGACCATGAAAAGGAGAAGGAAAGCTTGGCAAGGGTAGGAACACCACATGCATCATATCCAGAAATTAACTTGCACAGCCCTTCCCCTCTCTCTTGGCACCAGACGCAACAGCACCTAAACAGGATCTAAGGTTTTAATGGCGGAAAAGGTTCAAACCAAAAATTCTGAGTCCTCTAGAAACACCACGAAAATTGAATCTCTTACCGTAGTAATGAAGGTCTAGGCGAGAGCACTCCAAATCCACTTTCGGAATCGAATTTCGTCCACTAACGCTCCCAAAATCAGCGTCTGAAGGGTACAGGGTTGACGATTTTCTTCCTCTCGATCAGGCAGTGGTTTCTCTCTCACAGAAGGAGACAATGAATAGTCTCGTTTATTTCTTAAGGCTATATATATGATGCATCTCTACGTCTTTTCAACCTAACTGCCACCTAAAACCACTCATTTCAAACTTTACAAATTAATTAATCATTACATCCATTATTATTAACACACCAAAACGACGCAAAAACCGAACCACCTCGGAATCCGACGAAATTCGCACCGTAGTTAAACACCCACGCTACGAACGCAACGGAGAAGTCGAAATCAACTTTCGACGAACAAAACTCGCGTTATCACTACCCGAAGCCAAAACACCAGCATCCCCCGAGATGCCTCACCGGTCACCAAAACAGACCTGGCTTGCTAGGAGATCTTGTTAAAAAGACTACCAATAACCATACAAGGAACCAAAGAGCTAAGACCATGCTCTAACAAATGACACATGCCCGAAACGCTTCAACGTAACGCCAAACGAGATTTAAATAATCGCAGAAAAATCGGGGGCGTTACAGTCACTCCCCCTAAAAGAAAGTTTCGTCCCGAAACTTTATATACACCACTTCTACTATAGAAGGAAAGTAACAAACAAGAGTACTATAAAGGAAACATACCAAACAAATCAAGGGAACAAATGAGGGTGAGCCACCCTCATAGCCGACTCTAGCTCCCAAGTCGAGCTTTCCAAATCCTGATTCTTTCATAGAACTTTCACCATCGGGATAGACTTCATCCGCAGCACCCGATCTTGAGTATCCAAGATGCGGACCGGCACCTCAACATAAGAAATATTAGGCTCCAACTGGGGAACAACATCCAAAACTTGCCCACTGCTTCGCACACACTTCTGTAATTGGCTTACATGAAACACATTATGAATACCCGGGAAATTTGCCGACAAATCCAGTGTATAAGCTGACACACCAATCCATTCAATAATCTTAAATGGGCCCACATACCTCGGATCCAATTTCCGGTTCTTACCAAACCTCTTAACACCAACCACCGGGGAAACCTTAAGAAACACAAGGTCCTCTACAAAAAACTCCAAGTCAGACCTACGCCGGTTGGCGTTCTTCTCATATCTCTCCTGAGCAATACGAAGCTTTTCCCGAATAAGCTTCACAGCAGTTTCCATCTCGTCGAGTGCATCCAGACCCAACACAGTCCTCTCACCGACCTCAGTCCAAAACAAGGGAGTTCTGCAGTGCCTCCCATACAAAGCCTCAAATGGAGCCATTTGTAAGCTCTCCTGGTAACTGTTGTTGTATGCAAATTCCATAAGCCGCAAACGCTCATCCCACGCTCCACCGTGGTCCAAGATGTAGCACCTGATCATATCCTGAACTATCTGGTTCACTCGCCCAGTCTGACCATTGGTCTGCGGGTAGTAAGTTGTAGAATACCTCAAATCTGTACCCAAACCCTCTTGCAGACTCCTCCAGAAGCGAGATGTAAAACGGGAGTCTCGATCCGAAATGATGCTAACTGGTACCCCGTGCAATCTGATGACCTCATTCAAATACAGCTCTGCTATCTTTTTCATCGGATAATCAATCTTATATGGCACAAAGTGAGCACACTTCGTCAGTCTGTCCACTATAACCCTAACAGAATCAAATACTCTAGGAGATCTCGGCAAGCCCGTAATGAAGTCCATAGAAATACTCTCCTACTTCCAAGTAGGGATCTCCAACAGAGTCAACTTGCCACCAGGCCTTCCATGATCGGCCTTCACACGCTTGCAAGTGTGGCACTCAACAACAAATCGGGCTATATCACCCTTCATCCCATACCACCAGGCAATCTGCTTCAATTCATGATACATCTTTGTGGATCCTGGATGGTAGGCAACACTGGATCCATGAGCCACTCTACAAATCATAACCCTGATGTCTCCAACAACGGGAATGCAGAACCTGCCGTGGTACTTCAAAGTACCCGCATCATCAATAGGGAAATCCGGCAACTCCCCTCTCTCAGTCCTGAGATACAAGTGCAGAAGTTCCGGATCATCCTTCTGGTGCAACCTGATAAGTGCAATCCAAGAAGGCTCTGCCACTGCCAAACTGCTTTGCAAGTCACAGCGTCCCACGAAAATATCCATCAAGAGGAATTCTTCCACTAAACGATCGGCGGTGAGATTAAAGATCTTCCCCGTCTTCCGACTCAGGGCATCAGCCACTACATTGGCCTTGCCCGGATGATACTGTATATCCACATCATAATCGGCCACATACTCTAACCAACGCCGCTGGTGCAAATTCAGCTCTTTCTGGGTGAAGACATACTTGAGGCTTTTATGATCGGTATAGATCTTGCACTAAGCACCATAAAGTAAATGTCTCCACAACTTCAGGGCAAGGATCACTGCCGCGAACTCAAGATCATGCGTAGGGTAGTTCCTCTCATGAGTCTTCAGTTGCCTCGACCCATACGCAATCACCTTCCCTTCTTGCATCAACACACCTCTGAGCCCAACATGCGAGGCATCCACATACACATCATAGTCCATGCCCTCCGTAGGCAATGCCAAAATAGGAGCAGAACACAGCCTGCTTTTCAGCTCCAGAAAAGCCTATCGCATTTCTCGCTCCAAATGAACGGCCGCATTCTTCTGCGCCAGCTTAGTCAAGGGCACTGCCAGTGTGGAAAAGACCTCCACGAATCTTCTATAATATCCGACTGATGCTTAAGATCACGGCAGTGAACCGGTCGCACAAGTAATATAAAATGGGGGATTTCCCAAGTATCGATCTCACAAGGAACATAGTAAGGTGGAGTTAATTTCGAGGAGGACTTGAGATTGAAGTCCTCAGGTCGGAGATAACTAAGGGGGTTTTTGAAGTTTGCGGAAACAGAAAATAAAAGGCTAACAACTACTCCTATGCAACGCCGCTATGCGATGCTTCGCCAGGCGGGATGGAAGACTAGTCGGGCCGCTATGCACCGAATCACTAGGCGGATGGACGAGAAGGCTAGCGGATGAGGTGGTTAGAACAGCGGAATGGGGGTCGTGAGCACCTCTTCGCTACACACGCCACTAGCAATTGCTAGTGCGGCAAGGGCGGATGGATGGTGGATGGTGGATTTGGACAAATAGGCGCACCTCAAGTAAATAACAAAAACATACAATCACATAGACATGATTACACATAAACGTATATTACACTAAGCATAACTTCATCAAATACAAGAGTTCAACTACACATTCACCAACCAATCAAGAAAAGAGTGTGCGAAATCGACAGAATACGAAGCCTTGCTGAGGATTCACGATTGGAGTCGTCAGGTTGTCAATCCGTGTCCAAGCTCGGTCCGCATCTGCGTCCGGGGTAGAGAAGGGCTGTCACCACCTTCCAATGGCCCGTCTTCTTCGTGTCACAATTCGGTGGAGGATGGCACAACTTCTCCTAGCTTGGTGGAGAAAGATAGGTCAAGCTCTTCTTGTAGATCAAGGATGAAGGAGGAGGCCGAGAGGAAGCTCCGGCTTGGATTTGGCGGTGAAAGCATGCCCGGAGCACCTCCCTAGTGTGGAAGATGAAGGGGAACGGCGGAACCCTTCCTCGGAGACGAAAATGGCGGAGAAAAGTCGAGCGATCCAGAATTAGGGCGGAACCTGCGAATTTATAGATTGCAGAAATTATAATGCACACGACCAGTGGCGCACGACCAGTGGTAGTGCGCACTATGTCCAGTGGTAGTGCGTTTTCCCCAGGCAGATTTTGGAAAAATATGGAATCAATGCACACGATCAGTGGCGCACGACCAGTGGTCGTGCGCACTGTGTCCAGTGATAGTGAGCATACCCCAGGCAGATTCTGGAAATCAAGGAACATTGCGCACGAGCAGTGGCGCACGACCAGTGGTCGTGCGCACTATATCCAGTGAGCGTGCGCAGTATTCCTGCTTCCAAACATCCCCGGAACACGCACACGAACCCTATACCAAGCACTGATATGTGCAGACATTCCAGACGAGCACAATAAGGAGTACAAATAATAAAAGTACAAAAATACACAACACTGGGCCTAAGTGTGCACTTCCTATGAAAATAGAGACAAGATGAAATATGAACGATATATAACTAAAAGTGAAGTGTAAACGCGTGAAAACTAGCCTAGATGAGTCCGAAAAACCCTATATAAATCAGACTCATCACACCCCCAGACTTAACTGTTTGCGCGTCCCGAGCAAACAAAATCTAAGAAGATAGGGAAAATTACTAGCTAACAAAGAAATTGAAAAACAAAGTAACATGTGAAGTCGCATGCTCGCGTGCGTAAAAATACAATAGAGAAAATTTATAAGTATGCATAATAGTTAATATTTTTCACAATGCGTATCAAAATTTTATTACTACTCAAAAATAGAATCACGGTGAATCAACTGGTCACGCATAGGAAGAAAGTAGGCAGGCCACTAAGGTGAGCTTTGCCAAAGATCGGGGCTTAGGATCACCTCCAAAGGAATCCACCAATGTCGGGGACCATACGCTTGCCCGTTCACACTCTCTCCACGATACTAGTTAGACTCAAGCGCAAATCCGTAGGACTTTAGGATAATCACGGGGCTTGGGTTACGGTGAGGTAAACAATGATAAAAAGAAAGGCTATGCACCTAACTCAAATGAGCTAGCCTAAAAAGAATCCAAACGCTAACCACAATATATGCAGGTACACCACACCTCCAGACTTTAACTTTTAACAAATGGGTGTATGCACTGCCTACTCCAAATATAATCACATTTCCAAAAAGTTTTTCAATTTAAACTTTTTCTTTTCACTTCTTTTTTTTTTCTTTTACAAATATTTTTCTTTCTTTTTTTTTCATTTTAACTTCACAATTCAGCAGAAATTGACTTGGGAGCACTTCCACATTTTCACAAATAATAACACCACATCACATCCCAACATGAAAATATAAAACACAAAACTCGACTTGGGTGTGCGACTAGGATATGCTATGGGGCTTTGGTGAATGAAGGTGGAGCTAAATCAAAAGAAGGGTAGGCACAATGGGGCTAGCGAGGATATGACGTTAGGAACGGTACAAAGCTCAACCGGGCCAAAATGATGGCCTACATCACGCTTACGCTTGACTAACCATGCACCTATGCTTCGAGAGTAGTTTGGGGCAAGTTCTTAGTCACCGAGAAAGATAATCCTTCCTCCCGACTCGAGCAAAATGAGGCTAGTGGCGGCTACACACATCCCTACACTACCGTTTGATTCATACCAGATTCACCAACTTTTGAGTAGAATAAAAAGTCTTTACGCAAATAGAAAAATATAAAACTATAAGCATACAGAAAAATTAAATCTACTCAAATTTCTACACGAGACGATAGCAGTTGACTAGAAACACAACAAGGTCAACATTTTACTCTGTCTCACAATCCTAAGCCAGCACCATAATTTTCCCAAATCTAACGAAGAAATGAGTTTAACTCGCGGCACACAAACAGCTAAGCAAGCGCTCATGTGTGTGCAGTGGTGTGCAGTGCAATGAACTAATCAAAATAAAACTATAAAGGCTTCTAGTATGCACATGAGATGTGCACGTGCAAAAGATAACAAAATGGCTCTCCCCCAGACTTAAACTAAACTACACAGCAAATGATAGAGATATTAAAATCATACAGAGCTAAGGGAAGAGGTTACCCAATGCTCAGCAAGTGAGCATACCAGAAGACGCGTGAAAACCTGAAGCAGGCCCGCCATACGAAGAATCACAACCCTGCCAATGTGAATTGCCGTGAATACCTGCAGGGGTGAGCTCCGCAAAAACAAAAGAAAAACATATACAAAATACAAAGTAATAATAAAACTAAGGTAGACATGAAAAATAAAATGCAGAAAAGGAAAGATAAGTACTGGGGTTACTGTCATCCCAGCATGACTTATTCAGCTACGAAAAGGTTCTAGCTAATGGGCCTATGAAAAGAAAAATGCACAGGTAACTGTTCCAATATCCGTTTCGGTAACGGGTACCGATATGGCGATAGAACAGTTACCCCTCTGCCTAAATAATCATACCTACTCCTCGCAGGCAGAGGAAATAGGAAGTAGGATGAGGAGGAGGCCTGGTCCTCACTCATCTCACCACAAAACAAATCCTTGCCTAGCAAGGTTTCGTCCACCACAAGTTCGCTGGGGGAGAAGGTGACGGCATGGGCTTCCACTGTGAAGGAGGTAGGAACCTCCTCACACAAGAGGATGCACTCGTCGACAGCCTGAGCGCAAGGCTCAACGTCAACCCAACTTACCCGTGGAGATTCAACCTGCACAGGCTCAGATAAGGAAGGGGGGTCAAGAAATAAAAGAGACGAAGAACATAAAGAAATAATCGGGGGAGTGATCCCGGTTTCACTCCCCAAAGGCTGAGGTAGAAAAATATCGTCAGAAATGTCGACAATGCTACAAGGCTCGGCCGGATCCATAGATTCCTCCACCAAGACTTGGACGTCCTTTTTTGGTATCAAGGGAGAATCCTCAACACCAGGAAGGTCGTCCTCCTCCATGGGAGTGGAAACAACCCATGTATCACAAACCTTAACTTGTGTTGCATCGTCGAAAATGTCGCCAGAGGCGACTAAAGTAGAATGCACAAAAGGCGGAAGAACTTTGCTTGGATAAAAGTCAAGTGCAGGTTCCTCACAAAGAATCGGCTCCACGCTTGGAGTTGTATGCACAGGAGAGATACGCTTAGCCACGTCGAAGCCTAGATCAGTCACACATCTGGTGGTTGTGTCCATATCATTCCCTTCAACAACTGAAGGTGACAGGGACACATAACCAGATGATGAAGGTGTGCCACCAAGGGTAGGAGTCGGGATGATCCGGATGTCTGGCTCATCATCCTCTTCCATAACACGGAGGTACTCGGCACAATCCTTCAGGACATGATCTGTTCTATGACAATACAAACACTTTCTCCCATTACGCTGCGGTCCTTGTGGGGCCGGAGAGGAATAGGAGAATGGTGTATGTGGTGAGGACGATTGAACATAAGCTCTGGGCACAGTGTTCGAAAGGCTGTACGAATACAACATCTCATGCATTGTGCACTGAGGCTTATGCTCAATATCTCTCGTAGGGCATTCATGACTAGCGTGGGAAGGCTTCCCACACCAACGACATTGGGCATACGAATATCCCCACATGGTGTCGAAACAGCAGATTAAAAATAAATTGTGTAAATTACTAAATCCAACAATATATTACTACAATTGCCTAAAGAAATAAGGAAAAGGCAGGCAAAACAGAAATAGAACAAAACAAAAGCGATTTACAAAGGAAAAGGAAAGCAATCTCACGTCTCCCTCTCCAGAAACTCACACGACTGTGTTCCCCAGCAACGGCGCCAAAAACTTGATGCTTAAGATCACGGCAGTGAACCGGTCGCACAAGTAATATAAAATGGGGGCTTTCCCAAGTATCGATCTCACATGGAACACAGTAAGGTGGAGTTAATTTCGAGGAGGACTTGAGATTGAAGTCCTCAGGTCGGAGATAACTAAGGGGGGTTTTGATGTTTTCGGAAACAGAAAATAAAAGGCTAACAACTACTCCTATGCAACGCCGCTATGCGATGCTTCGCCAGGCGGGATGGAAGACTAGTCGGGCCGCTATGCACCGAATCACTAGGCGGATGGATGAGAAGGCTAGCGGATGAGGTGGTTAGAACAGCGGAATGGGGGTCGTGAGCACCTCTTCACTACGCACGCCACTAGCAATTGCTAGTGCGGCAAGGGCGGATGGATGGTGGATGGACAAATAGGCGCACCTCAAGTAAATAACGAAAACATACAATCACATAGACATGATTACACATAAACGTATATTACACAAAGCATAACTTCATAAAATACAAGAGTTCAACTACACATTCAACAACCAATCAAGAAAAGAGTGTGCGAAATCGACCGAATACGAAGCTATTGGGTACATTGGTTAAATGTACCTGATTTGAAGAAGCCCCACCCAACTCAATGATATACATCAAAATGTATTTGATGTATTTTTGAGTTACTTGTGCAGGTTAAGTATTTGCAGGACTGAAGCAAAAATTTCTAAGTCCATGTGTCGACACCCAGAGGGAAAGTGTCGACACTTAAGAAGACTTATGTCGACACCCAGACAAGCAGTGTCGACACTTGGAGTCATTGTGTCGACACCTGGGATGCAGAGTCGACACCAGATAGAAAGTGTCGACACAAGGAGTTGTGTCGACACTCAATGAAGAAAAGTGCAGACAGAAAGTGTCGACACAAGGAGCTGTGTCGACACCCAGTGAAGTTGTGTCTACACCAGAAAGTGTCGACACTTGGAGATGTGTCGACACTCAGCAAAAGTCAGCAGAGACTAAGTTAAAGTGTCGACACCAAGAACAATGTGTCGACACTCAACAGCAGAGTCAGCACATGAAGTAAGTGTCGACACCTAGAACAATGTGTCGACACTCAGCTGAAGACTCTACACTTGAAGAAAGTGTCGACACATGGAGCTATGTCGACACTTAGCAAAGAACAGCAAGATCAACAAAATATTCTAAGTACAAGTGTCGACACTAAGGGAATGTGTCGACACTCAGCTGAAGTCTCAACAGAAGAATCAAGTGTCGACACAAGGAGCTGTGTCGACACTCAGCAAGTATCAACATAGAAGACTATGTGTCGACACCAAGAAGCAGTGTCGACACTTAACAGATTCAACACAAGAGGTTGTGTCGACACAAAGGAGATGTGTCGACACTTAGAAGAATTCAGCAAGTTACAGAAGATCAAGTACTTGTGTCGACACTCAATTTCAGTGTCGACACATGAACAAGAATCTGTGTCGAGACATAGTATCTACAACACAAGGAGTTGTGTCGACACCTTGTAGACTTGTGTCGACACTTACACAACTTGTGTCGACACTTGGTCTATAAGTGTCGACACTTAAAGACAGAAAGTCTCGACACTTTCAGACAGTTAGAGATTTTCAAGAATTGACTGGATGACTTGACAGCTGCCGTTTCAGCCGGTCTACAGCACCTGTCAGAGATGTCAGAATTCAGTTATGGACCGGATCAGCCGGTTACCATGAAGAAGGCCTATAAATAGGCTCATACAGTTTACAGAAACGGTGGTTGTGAAGGTTGTTCAGATTGTTGTTGAACAAGTTATTAAAGTGGTACACAGAGTTATTGATCAAGTATCAAATCAAGAAGATCTAGCTGTCCAAGTGCAGATCTAAGAAGTTGGAGAGAGAGGGCTCCATACAAGAAATCAGCCTTTGGAACTAAGCTGAGAAGAAGGGTTCATATATATTCTGGATCTTAAGAAGCAGAGATCAAGGATCAACTGCAGGAGGATTCATTCTTATTCAGTTCTACTTTCAAGAAGCTTTGAAGAAAGCTAAGTCAGATTGAATCCAACTGAGTTCTTCCAAGAACTCATCAAGAAACTCTCAACTCCCCTCTCTTGTTTCTGAGTTGTTGAGTTATTATTTCTATAAACATTTTTATCTTGTAAGGATCCTTTGGATCTGAGTGAATTGTAAGCCTGTAATTATAAAGGCTGAGGGTAGGGCTTGAGATCCTGAGTGTAGGAGATTGAAATCTCTGAGTGTAGGCCTTGTTGGCTGAGTGTAGGCCTTGATTTGCTGAGTGTAGGCCTTTGTGGCTGAGTGTAGGCTTTGGGAAAAGTTGAGTTGTAGGGCCTTGGGCCTGAGGTGTAGGAACCAGTTTGGGTTCTGAGCTAGTGGAGAAGTTTGGCCGAATCTAGTACACTGCTAGATAGGCGAAGGGGGAAAGTGGATGTACCCATATCTTGGGGAACCACTATAAAACACTGTGTCTGCTGTGCTGTGATTGTGATTTGCTGTGTATGCTTTGTGATTGCTGTGAAAAAGTAGAGTAGATTCTATGATATAACTGTTTGCTGCCAGGTTCCTCAAAAAGTAGTGTAGATTCAAGTGGTATCAGAGCCAGGTTCCTCAAAAAGGACTAACAGTCTGAGGAGATCCTGAGTGGCAGATTCAGTCTAAGGAAAAGTACAGATTCAAGAAAATCAAGAAACATGGGTTCCTCTGAAAATCACAAAGAATTGGGTTCCATGAAATTTCCTATATGCAAAAGGAAATCTTTGGGATCTGGAAGGAAAGGGTAAGGCTGTATATGGAAGCCTCTGACCCTAGGATATACATCACAGTAAAGGAAGGGCCTTATGTGCCCATGAAGATATCTGTTCTAGATGCAAATCAGAGAACTCCAAAGGATTTCTCTGAAATGACTAAGGATGAGATTGTCCTAGCCACCATGGACAAGAGGGCACAAAACATTATAGTGAGTGTCATAGATGATGCAACATTTCAGAATCTTATACACTGTAAGACAGCCAAAGAGATGTGGGACACTCTTATTGTATATATGGAAGGATCTGAAGAAGTTAGACAAGATAGAAAATCCTTGCTAAATCAGGTGTATGAAAGTTTTAGACAAGGAAAGGGTGATAGCATAACTGAGTGCTACAAGAAGTTCTACAGAATAGTGAATGAACTCATGTCTTATGGAAGAGAGTTCAGCAATTATGAACTAAATGACAAGTTCCTAAGGTCCCTAACTAAAGATTGGGACACAAAGATCTGTGCCATTAGAGAAATGGCTAAGTTGGGAGAAATTCCTCCACCTACACTGTTTGGCAAGTTATTGTCTTATGAAATGCAATTGACAGTGAGGAAAGAGGAGGAGAAATCAACAAGAACTGAACACGAGGAAAGATCAGTAGCCTTCAAGACAGAAGCCTCCAGAAAGTGCAGGAATAAGTCACCAACTCCACCTCCAAAGGTAGTTGAATCAGAGACAGATGAGTCAGTCAGCACAAAGTCTGAAAGCAGTGAAAGTGATGAAGACTTTGCTGCCTTCACTAGACACTTTCAGAAATTCTTGAAGAATAAATAGTGGAGGACAAGGCCCTCTACTTCAAAAGGAAAAGAAGATTTTTATCAGGATAAAAAGGCTTCAAAGAAGGACAGGAAGAGGACAAAATCTAGCAAGGCAACTGGTTCTAAGATAGTGTGCTATTGCTGCAATAGACAGGGCCATGTTATTGCAGACTGTCCTGAAAAGAGGAAAGAATTTAGTGACAGGAAAAAGACTTATTTCAAAGGCAAGAAAGAAAAGTCTTTTGTTGCCAAGAAGGAGAAAACTCTATCAGATATCTCTTCTTCAGAAACTGAGTCTGAGGCTGATGCTTACATAGGGCTGTTTGCTGAAGAAGAAGAAGAAGAATTCATGCAGATAATGGAGTCTATTTATGAACAAGAAGACTGTCAGTGCCAAGGACTGATGGCATTGACTGAGAGTGACAAAATCCTGGAGCAGCCAGTACCCAGTAAGGTATAAAGTTCAACTCTAAGTTCAGTTTCTTGTTCTAGTACAGAGTCAGATTCTTCATCATCAAGTGATGAGAATGTATCTGAGTCTGAGGATGATATTCATCAACTTATAGATGAATATAAAGTACTGTTGCAAGCTTATAAGAAAAGCAAGTTCCTAGCCAAAAGTCAGGCAAAGGAAATTGCTGATCTTAAAGCTGCTGCAACAGATTCTGAGATGCTATTTGATCAAAAGCTAAATGAGATAGCCAGGCTGAAACACATAACAGTGATTCAGATGGGGACTATAACCTTTAAGAATGATCAAATCAAGAGTCTGGAGATCAATCTTCAGAAAGAGAGAGAGCTTGTTGCTAGGTTTTCTAAACCTAAGTCAGTGCTACGTTTAATTGATGAATTTGTTCTTCATAAAGGCAAGGCTGGACTGGGTTTTATTAGACCTGCAAGGACTGAGCAGTCCAAGCCCAAGTCCAAGGGCAAAGCCCCAACATTCAACAAGTCTGCTGTAGATAATACAGCAAAGACTATACCTAAGCATAGGTACAATAAGTTTGAATGCTGGTGCTGTGGCAAAGTTGGCCATTTTGCAGTGGACTGTTGGCAGAATGCTAGTGCCAAAGTGAGTACCAAACTACCTGTTGGAAAGCCAGTAGGTAGCTTTGTCAGATTGCAAACTAACAAGTACCAAGGACCCAAGAATTCTTTGGGTTCTAAGGTTCATTAATCTGTTTTGCAGGTGAGTCCAAGTGGCCATACCCCAACATGGTACTTGGACAGTGGATGTTCCAGACATATGACTGGAACTAGAGGATTACTAAAGGACTACATACCAATAAAAGATGGTCCAAAAGTCACCTTTGGTGGTTCTGAAAAAGGAATCATCAAAGGATTTGGTAACATTTCTAGCAACTTGGTTACCATTACTCAAGTGGCTTATGTTAAAGGGTTGAAACACAACCTAATAAGTATAAGTCAATTAAGTGATGTAGGGTATGACATCCCATTTGTTAAAAATGGTTGTCATATCAAGAGGTCAAGTGATCAAGAGATCATTTTGACAGGTTATAGGAAGAGGAATGTCTACTGCCTAGACATTATGATTGAGAACAATGGTTCTCCAGTTTGTCTTGTAGCTGATGAGACAGTCACTCATTGTGTCAAATGGCACAAGAGGTTAGCCCATCTTAACTACAAGACTATTAGCAAACTCTTTAGCAAAGAGTTAGTGAGGAATGGTCCTCAAGTTAAGTGTGTTAAAGATGGTATTTGCTCAGCTTGTCAAAAGGGCAAGCAGACTAAATCCACCTTTAGAAGCATAGAAAACAAAGATGTTGTGAGGTGTTTATACCTCTTACACTTGGATCTCTTTGGTCCAATGCCAGTTCACAGCTTAAGTAGGAAGGTCTATACCCTTGTAGTTGTAGATGACTACTCAAGGTTTTCCTGGGTGTTCTTCTTAAGACAGAAATCTGAAACACCTAGTGTCTTCCATAGCTTTGTCAAGCAAATTCAGAATGAACTAGACAGTACAGTGGTCAGGATTAGAAGTGACCATGGTACTGAGTTTCAGTCTGATAGCATGACAAAACTTTGTGAAGACTTTGGGATATTTCAAGAATTCTCTTCACCTAGAACACCTCAGCAAAATGACATTGCTGAGAGGAAGAATAGGACCTTGATAGAGGCTGGTAGGACCCTACTAAGTGATACATCACTGCCAGAGTATTTCTAGGATGAAGCAGTTAATACTGCATGCCATGTTATAAATAGGGCTACCATCACTAAAGGGCTCAACAAGACCCCCTATGAAGTTGTGAAAGGCAGGAAACCAAACCTATCCTACTTCAGGATCTTTGGTTGCAAATGCTTCATACTTAACAATGGAAAGTCTTACTTGACTAAGTTTGCTGCCAAGTCCCAAGAGGGAATTTTTGTTGGGTACAACAATAATAGTAAGGCTTATAGAGTCTACAACTTGACTACACAAGTTGTAGAAGAATCTGTACATGTAGTTTTTGATGAGACTAAACTTATTAACAATGAGTTGTCTAGTACTGTATGCAGCCCCACAGGTTTAACAAAGAAGATGGACAAGCTTATTATAGAAGAAGTACCTGCTGCAAGACAGCAAGTAGAGGACAGTAGCTGTTGTCCAGGGGGAGAACTACATGTACCGATTGCTGATGAAGTTCAAGGTATACAGCATGATGGAGATGCTGAAGAGGTTCAACCAGAAGTTAGGATGCCTCCAGCCAACAGGCATCTTAGAGATCATCCAGTTGAGCAGATTATTGGAGATCCAAGACAAGGAGTACAAACCAGGAGCAGAAACATAAATGCAGCAATCTACTCCAGTTTTCTATCTCAAGTTGAACCTAAGAGGTTTGAAGAAGCAATACAAGATCCACAATGGACTGAAGCAATGCAAGAAGAGCTTAATCAGTTCAAGAGGTGCAAGGTCTGGGAACTTGTTCCTAAACCTAAAGACCACAATATAATAGGAACCAAGTGGATCTACAGGAATAAGATGAATGAACAAGGAGTCATCATTAAGAATAAAGCAAGATTGGTTGCTAAAGGATATAGGCAAGAAGAAGGTATTGACTTTGATCAAACCTTTGCTCCAGTAGCCAGACTGGAAGCCATAAGGATGTTCTTAGCCTATGCAACCTATCAAGGATTCAAGGTTTACCAAATGGATGTCAAGTCAGCATTCCTGAATGGTAATCTTAAGGAAGAAGTATATGTGGAACAGCCTTCAGGATGCAAAGAAGATAGAAAAAGCACTACTGGAATCTGTCAATTCCTAGGTGGGAGACTAATTTCATGGAGTAGCAAGAAGCAAACCAGTGTGGCTATTTCCACTGCAGAGTCAGAGTATGTGGCTGCAGGAAGTTGCTGTGCTCAACTTCTGTGGATACAACATCAGCTAGAGGACTATGGATTTCAGGTAAGTAGAACTCCACTTTTCTGTGATTCTACAAGTGCTATTTCAATAGCTAATAATCATGTATCCCATAGTAGAACTAAACATATTGAAATTAAATATCATTTTCTTAGGGAGCATGTAGAAAAAGAAGATATTTTACTTGAATATGTTAAAACTGATAATCAAGTAGCTGATATGTTTACTAAGCCCCTAGAAGAAGCTAAGTTCAATAGATTCAAAATTGAACTAGGAATGATAAACTTAGAGTAAGTTTACAGAATTGAAATTGGCTAAGTAAAAAGGTGTCGACACATAGACAAGTCTATGTCGACACAGAAAAATGGTGTCGACACTTCAGGAAAAAGGTGTCGACACATCTAGGAAGTAGGTGTCGACACTTCAGAATGTTAGTGTCGACACATGTCAAGTAGGTGTCGACACATCCAATGTGGTGTCGACACTTAAGTTTTACTCAGAATTTTCTAAGTAAAGTCTCGACTATGTGTCGAGTTATGTTGTGTCGACACCTAAACAAATGTCGACACATACAATCTGTTGACTAAACTTGTGTCGACACATATGTGTCAAGACATTATAAGTCAGTGTCGACACTTATTGCCAGTGTCGACACATTTTAAGTTAGCTGTCCCGCATGTTCATCTTCAAAATTAGACAGGTATAAATAGGGTTTTGTCTTTGTTTGTCGACATTCTTTCAAAGTTTCGAGACTAAAACTTCTGTGTCGACACCTCTCTTCTCTCAAGACAAATTCTAAAACCCTAATGGCGCCTAAGCTAGAGGAGAATGTCAACGAAGGATACGAGCTGGTGCACGGTGCTTTCACTGATGCTGATCAAGAAATCCAGGCAGTCGTAACCCTAGTCGCCGATTCTGGATTAGAATATTTAGTTTCAGAACCTACTAAAATATGAAAGAAAGAGATTCTTGAATTCCTAAATGGAGCTGAAGTAGATGAGTCTGGATACAGAATCAAATCCAGAGTTCATGGAACGAAGGTCAAGGTATCACCAAAGCGTCTGAGGAAGATTCTACGGCTTCCAAAAACTCAAGAGGAAGATGAAGTTACTGCATACAGGACCAGGGAAGCTCTAACCTGGTGTGGACTTGATCCTAAGATGAAGCTGGGATCTGTGTTTAACAGGAAAGGCATGAACAGCCAAGGCAAATTCATGTCTGAAATTGTTGGAAAGGTCATCCTAAGCAAGCCAGGAGGGCATCACAGAGTGTCTGCCTCTATGTTTAGTATAATGACAAGGATTATCTTCACTCTAAGCACTGATTGATCAGTAGTTGTATTTGAGAAAATTAAGGAAGGTCTGAAGAAGCCCAACCTGGGCAGAATCATTAGTCTATACCTAGCTGGTGTGATTCCAGAAGTAATGAGTACTGCTGCTGGAAGTAAAATAAACCACATGAGGAAAATGGACATGAGGTTGTTTTCAAGATGGGACAGGGTGTTGACTAAGGAGCTGCCAACCCCTGAAAAGATTGTTTCTGAGAAAGAGATTCCTCCCAAAAAGAAAAGGAAGACTGCTCCAGTGGCACAAGAGTCCACTAGCAGTTCTGATAGTGAAGAACAGGTTGTCTTCACTCCAGATGAGCATGAGGAAGAGCCTGCTGAAAAGACTCCTGCTCCTCAAGAGGTTGCTGAGATCCAGGGGAGCTGCCTCAAGCTAGCCCCATCCACAAGGATCACAGCCAGGGGGAGCTTCCAGTTGTAGAAGAACCCTCTACACTGGAAAGTGAACAAGCCACCACCATCATACTAGAGGTACTCACTGACCTAAATACTTTAGAATTTCTTATAGAAGATGCTGATTTGTCTGATGTTCATCAGCAAACTCAGCTAGATAGTCAAGATCCTAGATGCTGTCATAGAAGACACATCTGCTGTTGCTCAAGATATTACTGATTCAGTGGTTGAAGAACCTATTATTCCTCCAGCTCCATCACCACAAGAATACACTATGGAGGATTTATTTTTAAATCTAGATCAACATGACTTTGACATGGACAAGGCTACTGCTGATGAAGAGAATGCTGCTGCTGAGGGGGAGCAAGTGCAAGTTCATGAAGAGCCTATAAGGCAAGAAACTGAGAAAGCTCCAAATGTGCAACCTGAGAAGCCTCCAAGCCCTAAGGAGAGGGTTGACATTGCCAGCTCCTCAGCATCTGAAGATGAGGAGGCTGCAAGGGCTAGGAAAAAGAAAATTTATGTCTTCAAAAGAAGGAGCCAGAGTTATAAAAAGGCTCTCCAAACTGTTGCTCCACAGTCTATAGTACAGGCAACCCCAGCTTTTGATCATAATGCACTGATGGTGGCAATGCAAATCAAGTTGGATGAGCAAAGGCAGGCCATATAGAAGTATGTAGATGAAGGGCAGAAAATATTGCAATTTGATCTGGCCCAAGATATCAAGTCTATAAGGTTTGAAATGAACCTTAACAAGAAAGAGATGACAGATTGTTTCCACAAGGGTGGCAATGCAGTGGTGTACTTGGCAACCCACCAGGAAAAGATAAAGGCACAAGTGGATGACATAAGCATTGAAGCAAGGGTATGTGCTTGAAAATCAGCTAAGGATGAATGACAATTTAACTGCTTCACATAATGCTATTGTCACTGAATTGAAGATCAAGGCTGCTGAACCTTCTACTTCCACTGCTGATATTAAAGCTGATTTTGACAAAGTATTCCAGGAAGAAATCTCTGCTGTTAAGACTGCTATCCAAGCATCCCAGAAGGTCATATCTAAACAACTTCAAAAACTCAAACCATTCTTTAAAGATGGAATCAGATACTTGGATAGTCAAATCAGATTTCAAAAGGATGATGTCAGAGATCATATGGCTAGAGAAGTCATAAAGGGGGAGAGAGTGTTAATCAAGGCAAGCTCTGATCATGCTAAGTGGATATCAAATTCCATCAGAACTACACTTGGATATCCTCCTCTGTATGATGACAATGATGTTGCTGAATCTGGAATTAACCCTGCCTATCTTGGAGGTAAGCAACCAGAAGTAGCTCAGGTCATTTATCCACCTCCAGACTTTGAAATGATTCATGCTGAGGTACAGACCATGTACAGCCCATCTGGGGGCAAGGACAATATCCATATTGAAAAGGTTGTTCAGCCTATATCAGAAGCCATGCAAGAGGCATTGCAAAAAGAAGAAGAGACAAGACTGTCTAAGAAGAGGTTTAGGGAACAAGCAGAACAAAGGCCAGACTTTGAACAGTGGAGCCCTACCTCTAGAAACATAATATTAACTGCCTGGAAAGCTGCCAAGGATAACACTCATGACAGGAACAAGTGGTTCTCTGAAGCTGAATGGAGGAAACATGAATCAAGATAAGAGGCCATTGTTCAATACAGAAGGAAGGCAAAGATGGGAAAGCTACCTCCTACAGCCCAGGAGCCTAGCAAGTACTTTCCTAAGCCATACCACTATTTTGAGAGGCAGAAGATCAAAGCTGAAGAGCTTAAAAAGAAAGATCTGAAAGGCAAGAAGCCTGCTGATGCTGAAACTGCTGATGCTGCTATCCAAGCTAAAGTTCAAACTGGCAAAGGCATAGTGATTAAGGAGGCAGAACAAAAATAGATTTAGCATTTTCTTGAAGTTTACTTTGTAATTTTCTTGATGAAAAACATTTTGTGAACTTCTGAAACTGTATAAGACAGATATTTGAAAAATATATGATTAATCTATTTCATGTTTGTTCTGTGAATATGTCTATTTCTTACTTGTTCTGTAATGATTGTTGGGTATTGTATCCACAATGTACCTGATTTGAAGAAGCCCCTGGACAAGCTAAGGTCAATAGACTATGTATTTGATAAACTTTTTCAAGTTGTACTTGCAGTTTCTCCACGCTAAGTGAACACCAATGTCAGGGTGCAGTAGGTCAATATACACGGGTCTGCACGACGTAATCCCTCGTTGAGCAGATCAGTGTGTTGGCCTATGTGTACTCTCTCTATTGGAGTGCACTTACTTTCAAGTACAGGGCCGTTCATATGCAAGAGAAGACAAGGAGCATGGAGGATCAAGGAGCAGCTCCTCGGTGGAAGACGTAAAATCGTCCAAGGCAAATTCGACGAGATTCTCGCCGAATCGGCGAGAATCACTAGTGATTCTCGCCGAATCGACGAGAATCATTAGTGATTCTCGCCGACTCCTTCTGGCCACCACAAAATGGTGCCAAGTAAGATTCGGCGAGAATCACTTGTAATTCCCGCCGAACCAGTGGTCAAGCAGCCCATGTATAAAGTAAAATTCGTTGAGAATCGACAAGTGATTCGACGAGAATCACAAACGATTCTCGATGAATCGTCGAGAATCACTTGGTGATTCTCGCCGATTCGTCGTGAATCGTCTGCGATTCTCGCCGATTTTTACTTGGCGTTTTCTCAGAACGCTGCTGAACCGGATTCTGCTTCTGGATTAGTTTGAACCGGATTCTGGGGATTTCGTTTGTGGGTCCCACAACGGTCAAATGTGCTGTATCTACAGGGTATAAATACATGGGTATTTTGAACAGTAAAATACAGAGAAAAAGACGCCGAGCTTACGGAAACCCTAAGATCGCGAAATCCTTCCGCCGCCTCCGTCGCCGCTCGCGCAAGTTCGTCGCCGCCGCTGATCTATCTTCTTCCCGATCTCCGGCGACAAAAGCTTAGCAAGGCTTGTGTCTCACGCGTCTATCCAGAGATCCTTTGTCTCTCGATTTGTTGATCGGAAAAACTTCCCATCCGAATCGATCGAGACGACCGATCCTCGTGTGACCGTTGGAAGACCGAGCTTGCTTCGCTACGAAGTTTGGATCTCAAAGTCCTGCAGCTACCGCTCGTCATCGTAGCCGCCGACCCCGAAGCTAGCCGCCGCTCGTGTGCCGCCGCCGGTTCCGGGGAGATCCTCTCCAAGTGAGACCAAGGTCGTAGACTCTTCATCGACCTCGAGAACACGTCGTCGAACGAAGAGGAACACCGTAGTCTCCGAAAGAAGTTTGTATCTCATATACATTCCATATTTACTTTTGCAAAGGAACTTTTGTTCGGTGTTGTAAGGGTTGGGTGCAACCCGTTTTGTGGGAGTGTTGACTCTCACGTGTGGAAGGGCTCCTTCCGTTAGTGAAGGGATTGGATTTCAATCCCGTTGGAGAAGTGACCGAGTCGTCCCTTGTTGGGGAGATAGGTCGAAGGGGGAAAGTGGATGTACCCAAGTCGGGGAACCACTATAAATTTGCTGTGTATTCTGTGTGCTGTGCTTGTTGTTTTTATTGTGCAGGTACATCCGTAAATTCCGCAAAAGAACCACACGTCACCTATTCCCCCCCCCCCCCATAGGTGCACATAGCTGACACTAGGTGGACTTTCAAGTGGTATCAGAGGCAGGTTGCTCATCAAAAGGTCAACACCTTGAGTAGAATCCTGCCACTAGTGTCAACAAGGAGACTTACATCTACTATGGACGGGCTCAAGTACTCCGGCAAGATCCCAGTGTGCAACAGACTCAACTTTCCTATCTGGAAGGAAAGGATCAGGTTCTACATGGAAGCAGTGGACCCTCGACTGTTCATGATCGTGCTGGAGGGACCTTATGTCCCCACTAAGGCCTCCACCATTGATCCCACCAAGAAAGTGCCGAAGACACTCTCTGAAATGGACAAGGATGAGATGGTCCTAGTGGGCCTTGACATGAAGGCAAGAAACATCCTGGTCAGTGCAGTTGATGACTCGATGATCCAGAACTTCAGCAACTGCAGGACAGCTCAGGAGATCTGGCAGTGTCTGATCATTCTTATGGAGGGCACAGATGAAGTGAGGGATGATCGGAGATCCCTCCTGAACCAGAAGTATGAAGCCTTCAGACAAGGGCCAAAGGAAGAGATCGGGGTCACCTACGAGAACTTCCTAAAGATTGTCAACGCCCTCCAGGGGTACGGAAGAGTGTTCACTAATGGTGAACTCAACGACAAATTCCTTAGGTCCCTTACTAAGGAATGGGACACTAAGATTTGCGCCATCAGAGAATTTGGCAGACTGGCAGAAACCGATCCACAAATTCTGTTTGGGAAGCTGATGTCCTATGAGCTTCAGCTGAACACCAGGAAAGCTGAGGAAGAAGCAGAAAAGGCTGCTGCAAAGGAAAAGACTGTGGCTCTAAAAGCCAGTCACTCCAAAAAGGGAAGAGTACGGTGTCGTACTGTGCCAAGAAAAGGGATGAGGAGGAGGACTCCGATCCATGCTCCTCCAGCTCAGAACTGTCAGAGGTGGATTTCTCCCTCATCACTCGAGAGTTCAAGAAGTTCCTCAAGATGAGGAATCAAAGAAAGAGAGACGGCTCCTCTTCTAGACATCAGAAGAAAAACTACTCTTCTGACAGGTATGCATCTAAACCCAATAAACATCGTTCTTCTGACATTATTTGCTTTGGATGTAATAAGCCAGGACACGTCGTGGCCGACTGCTATCAAAGCAAAAGAGAAAAGGGAAATGGTGAGGAGCTCAAATCCACCAGAGATAAGAAGAAGGAGCGGAGCTATATCGCCAGAAGGCCAAAGACACTAAGTGAGTCTGATTCCTCAGACTCCAGTGATGATGAAGAAGCCTACTTCGGGCTGGTGGGTCGATCGGACTCAGAAGGAGAATGCCCCCCATTCACTGGGAAGGTAAAAGCTCACACCCCTCTCTCCGACTCCGACTCTGATCCTGAGTCTCAGGATGATGAACCTGAGGATGGCCCTACGGCCGTGAAGCTGAGCTTCTCGAAAAGTATGAGCTTCTGCTCAACACTTTCGACGAGTGCCGCAAGAGACTGAAGGCTGAGAAGAAGGAAGTAAAATTCCTTAAGGGTGAGTGTGTATCCCTAAGGGAAGAGGTCACTAGCTTGATCTCTCTCAGACAGGAGCACATTGACCTAACTTCTAAGCACTCAGAGTCTTTGAAGCTCCTTGATCTCAAGCAAGAGGAAGTCAACAAATTGGAAGAACTAGTTGCGGCAGAAAGGAAGATCGTACAGAGCTTCTCTATGCCAAAAACAGTGCTTCCAGTCGTTGACACCTTCTCTGCTCAGGCCAAGGGAGCTGGCTTGGGGCATATTGGGGCATCTGGTTCTTCATCTAGGAGAAACAAGAACCAGAGGAAGAATAAGGCCGCCAAGAAGGCCTCTGCTGATGAAAAGGGTAAGGCTCCTCTTAGTCCTGTTGCGTTCAGAAAGCCTGGCTTTCCTTGCAACCAACATGACTTTGAGTCAACATTTGGGCATCATTTCCGGCCCTCGGTTGCAAAGCCTAAGAGCCGGTATGACGGTTGGAACTTCCCCCGGAACTTTGGTGAGAGTGCCTTCAAGGCACCTTATGAGGAAATCCACATAGGAAATTATGGTCCGTTCTCTAGCGGCCATAATAGAAAGCAGGCACCTAAGGCCAAACCTGTTATACAGAAGGTGACAAAGTCATGTGACTGTTGTCACCATGAGGTCTCCACCTCCAGATCCAAGGCCCCAGCTGCACCCACCGTTCCAAGGGTAAGGCAGGAGCCTAGGAAGAGATACAACAGGTTCGACTGTTGGTGTTGTGGCAAAGTCGGTCACTTTGCCGTGGATTGTTGGTTTAATCCAAGACATTACGAGACTCCCCATGTTAATAATGCGAGGCCGACCACTCGTAGGGTTAACCAACCGAGGGGGAGTGTGCTAACCCGGAATCTAGGACCCAAAGTCGATTGGGTTCCTAAGGCGAATTAATTTTGTTTTGCAGGAATGTCCAAAGGCCACCAAAACGCCAATCTGGTATTTGGACAGTGGATGCTCCTCGGCATATGACTGGGACAAGAAGCCTGCTGCGTGATTACACTCCCGTCGAGAATGGACCCAAAGTCATCTTCGGAGGGTCAGATCGAGGAGTCACCAGAGGTTACGGTATGATTTCCAACGGTATAATCTCTATCACCGACGTGGCGTATGTTGAAGGGTTAAACCATAACCTGATCAGCGTAAGTCAGTTATGTGACAAAGGTTATGACGTTAAGTTCTGCAAGGATAAATGTCTGATAATTTCACGTACCTCTTCTGAGACGGTATTATCAGGCATTAGGAGCAGAAATATCTTCTGCTTAGATTTTCTTAGTATTGATTCATCTACCCCCGTATGCCTTGTGGCAACAGGCAGTGCATCTCTTTGTGAACAATGGCACAAGAGATTGGCACATATTAATTATAAGACAATTAGTATGCTATTTTCTAAGAATTTAGTAAGAGATGCTCCCAGTATCAAGTGCATCAAGGATAGCCCCTGTCATGCATGCCAGATGGGCAAACAGACACGGGCTACCTTTAAGAGCATTGCAGACAAAGACTCTTCCCGATGTCTTTACCTGTTACATATGGACTTGTTTGGTCCAATGCAAGTTCATAGCTTGGGAGGCAAATCATATACGCTAGTGATAGTTGATGATCACTCTCGGTTTACATGGGTGTTCTTTTTGAAACGAAAGTCAGATACTTTTGACATCTTCACTAATTTTGTCAAGCAGGTTCAGAATGAATTTAACTGCTCCGTGGTCAAAGTCAGAAGTGACCATGGAACAGAATTCGAATCTGGTGCTATGACAGAATTCTGTGAAGAACACGGTATCTTTCATGAGTTTTCCTCCCCACGCACTCCTCAGCAAAATGAGGTTGTGGAGAGGAGAAATAGAACTCTCATTGAAGCCTGCACGACAATGTTGAAAGACTCCTCTCTCCCGGAATACTTCTGGGCAGAGGCTGTCAATACAGCTTGTCATGCACAAAACCGAGCATTGATCAACAAGCATCATCGTAAGACGCCCTACGAGCTACTGAAAGGCAGGAAACCAACCATGTCCTACTTAAGGATTTTTGGTTGCAGATGCTATGTACTAAATAATGGGAAGTACCCGCGTACTAAATTCGGTGAAAAATGCTTCGAAGGCATATTCATGGGCTATAGTTCCCATAGTCGGGCATATAGGGTCTTCAATAAGAAAACCCTAGTGGTAGAAGAATCAATAAATGTTGTATTTGATGAAGGAAGTTTGCTACACAGCAACCCTTCCAGTGGTTTTCTTGAAGATGCAGGTGCACGATTGAAACAGCTGAGTCTGGATGCGCCGGCTAAAGATGACACTCCTAAGTACGTCAAAGTGTCCACCTCCACGTCATCAGAAAATGTCGAAGATCAAGATGGATCAAATCTCTTGGAAGAAAGAGAAGCCCAAGAAGTAGTTGAAGCTCCAGACGCCAGACTTCTAGAGCTCCGTCACGTGAGGGATCATCCTAGAGAACAGATCATCGGGGATCCTCGAGTCGGCGTCAGAACTCGAAGAGGTACAACTAACGAAGTATTGCATCTTAGCTTCCTGTCACAGGTAGAGCCAAAGAAGTTCGACGAGGCGAACAAGGATGCGGCATGGATTCTGGCCATGCAAGAGGAACTACATCAATTCGAACGGTGCAAAGTTTGGACGCTGGTTCCCAGACCATACAAGCAGAATGTGATCGGCACAAAGTGGATCTTCAGAAACAAGCTGGATGAACATGGTGTCATCGTAAAGAACAAAGCCAGGCTGGTGGCTCAAGGTTACCGACAGGAGGAAGGGATTGATTTCGATCAGACCTTTGCACCAGTAGCAAGGCTCGAGGCAATCAGGTTGTTCCTGGCGTATGCTGCAGTCAAAGGATTCACAGTCTATCAAATGGATGTGAAATCGGCATTCCTAAACGGAGATCTGAAAGAGGAAGTATACGTCGCTCAACCCCCAGGTTTTGTCGATCCTACTTTTCCCAACCATGTTTACTTTCTTAATAAAGCATTATATGGGTTGAAACAAGCTCCACGAGCTTGGTATGAGACTTTATCTAGGTTTCTTCTTGAGAACAAGTTCTCTAGAGGTAAAATAGATAAAACATTGTTTCTCAGGGAAGTCAAAGGCAAGATTTTGCTGGTGCAAATCTATGTCGACGACATAATATTCGGCTCAACGGACAACAATCTTTGCAAAAAGTTTTCTAAACTTACGCAAGGAAAGTTTGAAATGAGCAGTATGGGAGAGCTCAAGTATTTCTTAGGACTTCAAGTGAAACAATCTGAGGATGGAATCTTCATCTCTCAGACGAAGTTCACAAATGAACTCCTTAAGAAATTCGGTATGGAGAGTGCAACCTCTATGAGGACTCCAATGGGATCCACCATGTCTCTGGATAAGGATGAGAAAGGTAAACCTTTCGATGAAACCAAATACAGAAAGCATCATTGGATCCCTGCTCTACCTTACTGCCAGTAGACCGGATATTATGTTCTCCACATGTGTCTGTGCCAGATATCAGGTGAACACTAAGGAATCTCACCATGTCGCTGCAAAGCGAATTCTAAGATACCTTAAAGGTACTCCTAATCTTGGCTTGTGGTACCCGAGAAACAATGATGTCGAGCTAATAGGCTTTTCAGATGCTGATTTTGCAGGGAGTAGGGATGACAGGAAAAGCACTTCCGGGACGTGCCAATTCCTCAGAAGAAGGCTTATCTCATGGAACAGCAAGAAGCAGAACTGTGTGGCTACCTCCACAGCAGAATCTGAGTACATCTCCGCAGGCAGCTGTTGCGCACAACTCCTTTGGATCCGAAATCAGTTGGCCGACTACAACCTTCAGTTCAAGGAAGTTCCTATGTACTGCGACTCCTCCAGTGCTATTGCCATTGCCAACAATCCTGTCTCGCACAGCAGAACGAAGCATATTGAAGTGCGCTACCACTTCATTCGGGAGCACGTGGAAAACAAGGACATCTCTCTCTGTTATGTCCCCACGGACAGGCAGATTGCTGATATATTCACAAAGCCCTTAGACGAGGCAAAGTTCAATCTTTTCAAGACTGAATTGGGTATGCTCAATTATGAAGAATGAAGACTACAGAAGCTTCCGACCCTTGCATGATCTGAGGGGGAGCTAAGGGCCAAAGGTTGCTGACCCCGATTTGCCGAAGCCGAAAAGGGGGAGATTACCCTCTCGGGGTCAAGGCTAAGGTGGCTCCAGCTTGATCCCAAGCAATCGGTATTGGTAAGGGATGACTCCACTTAATGATGTTAAGTTTATGGCTTTCAGTTGCTTTCCTTTCCATTTGCTCTATTCACCTTAGCTTGTAGGGTTTAGGCTTCTTCAAATAGGGGGAGATTGTTGGGTATTGTATCCACAATGTACCTGATTTGAAGAAGCCCCTGGACAAGCTAAGGTCAATAGACTATGTATTTGATAAACTTTTTCAAGTTGTACTTGCAGTTTCTCCACGCTAAGTGCACACCAATGTCAGGGTGCAGTAGGTCAATATACACGGGTCTGCACGACGTAATCCCTCGTTGAGCAGATCAGTGTGTTGGCCTATGTGTACTCTCTCTATTGGAGTGCACTTACTTTCAAGTACAGGGCCGTTCATATGCAAGAGAAGACAAGGAGCATGGAGGATCAAGGAGCAGCTCCTGGGTGGAAGACGTAAAATCGTCCAAGGCAAATTCGACGAGAATCACCAAGTGATTCTCGCCGAATCGGCGAGAATCACTAGTGATTCTCGCCGAATCGACGAGAATCATTAGTGATTCTCGCCGACTCCTTCTGGCCACCTCAAAATGGTGCCAAGTAAGATTCGGCGAGAATCACTTGTAATTCCCGCCGAACCAGTGGTCAAGCAGCCCATGTATAAAGTAAAATTCGTTGAGAATCGACAAGTGATTCGACGAGAATCACAAACGATTCTCGACGAATCGTCGAGAATCACTTGGTGATTCTCGCCGATTCGTCGAGAATCGTCTGCGATTCTCGCCGATTTTTACTTGGCGTTTTCTCAGAACGCTGCTGAACCGTATTCTGCTTCTGGAATTAGTTTGAACCGGATTCTGGGGATTTCGTTTGTGGGTCCCACAACGGTCAAATGTGCTGTATCTACAGGGTATAAATACATGGGTATTTTGAACAGTAAAATACAGAGAAAAAGACGCCGAGCTTACGGAAACCCTAAGATCGCGAAATCCTTCCGCCGCCTCCGTCGCCGCTCGCGCAAGTTCGTCGCCGCCGCTGATCTATCTTCTTCCCGATCTCCGGCGACAGAAGCTTAGCAAGGCTTATGTCTCACGCGTCTATCCAGAGATCCTTTGTCTCTCGATTTGTTGATCGGAAAAACTTCCCATCCGAATCGATCGAGACGATCGATCCTCGTGTGACCGTTGGAAGACCGAGCTTGCTTCGCTACGAAGTTTGGATCTCAAAGTCCTGCAGCTGCCGCTCGTCATCGTAGCCGCCGACCCCGAAGCTAGCCGCCGCTCGTGTGCCGCCGCCGGTTCCGGGGAGATCCTCTCCAAGTGAGACCAAGGTCGTAGACTCTTCATCGACCTCGAGAACACGTCGTCGAACGAAGAGGAACACCGTAGTCTCCGAAAGAAGTTTGTATCTCATATACATTCCATATTTACTTTTGTAAAGGAACTTTTGTTCCGTGTTGTAAGGGTTGGGTGCAACCCGTTTTGTGGGAGTGTTGACTCTCACGTGTGGAAGGGCTCCTTCCGTTAGTGAAGGGATTGGATTTCAATCCCGTTGGAGAAGTGACCGAGTCGTCCCTTGTTGGGGAGATAGGTCGAAGGGGGAAAGTGGATGTACCCAAGTCGGGGAACCACTATAAATTTGCTGTGTATTCTGTGTGCTGTGCTTGTTGTTTTTATTGTGCAGGTACATCCGTAAATTCCGCAAAAGAACCACACGTCACCTATTCCCCCCCCCCCCCCATAGGTGCACATAGCTGACACTAGGTGGACTTTCAATGATGAATTTGTATACATGTAAAATTGATACATGTTTATGTTTACCCTGCAGTACTTAATTCTGCTTTACATCATTTTGTAATTTTATTATGAATGATGTATATCATTGACTAAGGGTTATGACTTCTCCAAATAGGGGGAGATTGTTGGATACATTGGTTAAATGTACCTGATTTGAAGAAGCCCCACCCAACTCAATGATATACATCAAAATGTATTTGATGTGTTTTTGAGTTACTTGTGCAGGTTAAGTATTTGCAGGACTGAAGCAAAAATTTCTATGTCCATGTGTCGACACCCAGAGGGAAAGTGTCGACACTTAAGAAGACTTATGTCGACACCCAGACAAGCAGTGTCGACACTTGGAGTCATTGTGTCGACACCTGGGATGCAGAGTCGACACCAGACAGAAAGTGTCGACACAAGGAGTTGTGTCGACACTCAATGAAGAAAAGTGCAGACAGAAAGTGTCGACACAAGGAGCTGTGTTGACACCCAGTGAAGTTGTGTCTACACCAGAAAGTGTCGACAACTTGGAGATGTGTCGACACTCAGCAAAAGTCAGCAGAGACTAAGTTATAGTGTCGACACCAAGAATAATGTGTCGACACTCAACAGCAGAGTCAGCACATGAAGTAAGTGTCGACACCTAGAACAATGTGTCGACACTTAGCTGAAGACTCTACACTTGAAGAAAGTGTCGACACATGGAGCTATGTCGACACTTAGCAAAGAACAGCAAGATCAACAAAATATTCTAAGTACAAGTGTCGACACTAAGGGAATGTGTCGACACTCAGCTGAAGTCTCAACAGAAGAATCAAGTGTCGACACAAGGAGCTGTGTCGACACTCAGCAAGTATCAACATAGAAGACTATGTGTCGACACCAAGAAGCAGTGTCGACACTTAACAGATTCAACACAAGAAGTTGTGTCGACACAAAGGAGATGTGTCGACACTTAGAAGAATTCAGCAAGTTACAAAAGATCAAGTACTTGTGTCGACACTCAATTTCAGTGTCGACACATGAAGAAGAATCTGTGTCGAGACATAGTATCTACAACACAAGGAGTTGTGTCGACACCTTGTAGACTTGTGTCGACACTTACACAACTTGTGTCGACACTTGGTCTATAAGTGTCGACACTTAAAGACAGAAAGTCTCGACACTTTCAGACAGTTAGAGATTTTCAAGAATTGACTGGATGACTTGACAGCTGTCGTTCCAGCCGGTCTACAGCACCTGTCAGAGATGTCAGAATTCAGTTATGGACCGGACCAGCCGGTTACCATGAAGAAGGCCTATAAATAGGCTCATACAGTTTACAGAAACGGTGGTTGTGAAGGTTGTTCAGATTGTTGTTGAACAAGTTATTAAAGTGGTACACAGAGTTATTGATCAAGTATCAAATCAAGAAGATCTAGCTGTCCAAGTGCCGATCTAAGAAGTTGGAGAGAGAGGGCTCCATCCAAGAAATCAGCCTTTGGAACTAGGCTGAGAAGAAGGGTTCAGATATATTCTGGATCTTAAGAAGCAGAGATCAAGGATCAACTGCAGGAGGATTCATTCTTATTCAGTTCTACTTTCAAGAAGCTTTGAAGAAAGCTAAGTCAGATTGAATCCAGCTGAGTTCTTCCAAGAACTCATCAAGAAACTCTCAACTCCCCTCTCTTGTTTCTGAGTTGTTGAGTTATTATTTCTATAAACATTTTTATCTTGTAAGGATCCTTTGGATCTGAGTGAATTGTAAGCCTGTAATTATAAAGGCTGAGGGTAGGGCTTGAGAGCCTGAGTGTAGGAGATTGAAATCTCTGAGTGTAGGCCTTGTTGGCTGAGTGTAGGCCTTGATTGGCTGAGTGTAGGCCTTTGTGGCTGAGTGTAGGCTTTGGGAAAAGCTGAGTTGTAGGGCCTTGGGCCTGAGGTGTAGGAACCAGTTTGGGTTCTGAGCTAGTGGAGAAGCTTGGCCGAATCTAGTACACTGTTAGATAGGCGAAGGGGGAAAGTGGATGTACCCATATCTTGGGGAACCACTATAAAACACCGTGTCTGCTGTGCTGTGATTGTGATTTGCTGTGTATGATTTGTGATTGCTGTGAAAAAGTAGAGTAGATTCTGTGATATAATTGTTTGCTGCCATTAAAGTTTCAAAAAGGATTAGGTCACCTATTCACCCCCCCTCTAGGTGTTTAGGTACTATATCTTTCAGAAGCCTTGCTGAGGATTCACGGTTGGAGTCGTCGGGTTGTCAATCCGCGTCCAAGCTCGGTCCGCAACTGCGTCCGGGGTATAGAAGGGCTGTCACCATCTTCCAATGGCCCGTCTTCTTTGTGTCACAATCCGGTGGAGGATGGCACAACTTCTCCTAGCTTGGTGGAGAAAGTTAGGTCAAGCTCTTCTTGTAGCTCAAGGATGAAGGAGGAGGCCGAGAGGAAGCTCCGGCTTGGATTTGGCGGTGAAAGCTTGCCCGGAGCACCTCCCTAGGGTGGAAGATGAAGGGGAACGGCGGAACCCTTCCTCGGAGACGAAAATGGCGGAGAAAAGTCGAGCGATCCGGAATTAGGGCGGAACCTGTGAATTTATAGATTGCAGAAATTATAATGCACACGACCAGTGGCGTACGACCAGTGGTAGTGCGCACTATGTCCAGTGGTAGTGCGCATTCCCCAGGCAGATTCTGGAAATCAAGGAACATTGCGCACGAGCAGTGGCGCACGACCAGTGGTCGTGCGCACTATATCCAGTGAGCGTGCGCAGTATTCCTGCTTCCAAACATCCCCGGAACACACACACGAACCCTGTACCAAGCACTGATATGTGCAGACATTCCAGACGAGCACAATAAGGAGTACAAATAATAAAAGTACAAAAATACACAACCCTGGGCCTAAGTGTGCACTTCCTATGAAAATAGAGACAAGATGAAATATGAACGATATATAACTAAAAGTGAAGTGTAAACGCGTGAAAACTAACCTAGATGAGTCCGAAAAACCCTATATAAATCGGACTCATCACCGACCAACCCCAAGAAGCTCCTAATCTCCTTGGGTGTGCTCGTCCTATGCCAATTCATCACTGCAGAAATCTTTTCCGGGTCAACCGAAATGCCGTCTTTGTTCACCACATGACCCAGGAAGGAAACTTGGGACAACCAGAATTCACATTTACTCAACTTAGCGAATAACCGATGGTCCCTCAAAGCAGATAAAACCAATCGCAGATGCTACTCATGCTCCTCAGCACTGCGAGAAAAAATCAGAACATCGTCTATAAATACGACCACAAACTTATCCAGAAAGTCCTTGAACACCTGGTTCATCATGTCCATGAATGCTGATGGCGCGTTGGTCAAACCAAACGACATAACCAGAAAGTCGAAATGCCCATGCCTTGACCTGAAAGCAGTCCGTGGAATGTCTGACTCAGGGATCCTGAGCTGATGATAACCTGAACGAAGATCAATCTTGGAAAACACCGTGTTACCATGCAACTGATCAAAAAAATCATCGATCCTCGGCAGAGGGTACCTGTTCTTTATGGTAACTTTATTCAGCTCCCTATAATCGATGCACAGCCTCATCGACCCATCCTTCTTCTTCACAAATAGAACAGGAGCACCCCAAGGCGACGAACTCGGCCTAATAAAATGTTTAGCCAACAACTCGTCCAACTGGACTCGCAACTCCTCCAACTCACGAGGGGCCATCCGGTAAGGCGCCTTAGCAATAAGACGCGTACCCAGTTCCAAATCAATCACAAACTCAACATCCCGCTCGGGGGGAAGACCAGGATGGTCATCAGGAAAAACATCAGAGAAACCACGAACAACAGGAATCTCCTCCAAGCGTGGTATGCTAACAGTAGTCCCAACCACTGAGACTAAACAAGCAAAACAATCAGAATGAAACAGCTTCTGAGCACATAACGCAGAAATGATAGGAAAATCCTGGCACGGATCAGCATACACACTTCCAGGCTGACCGTTGTCCTTGATGAATTCCAAGCGCTTCCCTTTGCACTGAATAACCGCATCATACCTAGACAACCAGTCCATGCCCAGAATAACATCGAAGTCCTCTAGATCAATCATCTTCAAGTCTGCCTTCGCAAGAAAATCCCCCAACAAAACAGGGCAATCCAAAATGCCAAAATCTGATAACACAGATTCACCAGAATGGAACTTGACGCGGAAGGTATCACGAACATGATCTAGAATCAACCGATATCGCTCTACAAAAGCTCTAGCCACAAACGAGTGGGTAGCGCCGGAGTCGAACAGAACACGCGCCCAACGGTTCTTCACCTTAAATTTCCCTATAGGAGTACATAAGCAACTAAGGCACTACCAGAACAAAACTAAAACCATGATAGCAAATAAAATTTTCAAGCTAGGAAAAATGACTAACCTGAGATGACCCGAGTCAAAGTCTGAGCCTCCTGAGAAGAGATCACGTTCAGCTTTCCTTTGCCCTTGTCCATACCCTGAGGCGGAGGTAAAGCCTGGAGTGGAACTACCTGAAGAATAGGATGGACCTGAGGACACCTAGCCTTGATATGGCCCTTCTGGCCACACTGAAAGCAGACCTTATCCTTGGACCAGCACTGGGCAGCATCATGCCCGGGTCGCTTGTAAACAGCACAGCAAACATCCTTCCTAGGAGCACCTTGAATGGCATGAACTTGCTCCTTCCTCTGAGCTCCAGCCTTCTTGAAACACCTCTCAACAGGGTGGCCTGACCGGCCACAGAAGCTACACACTACCCTGCTCTTCTTTCCTGAAGCAGCATCAAGTACCTGGGGGTTCTTCTCCTCAACAAACTTTCTCTTGTCCTTCCTCATTTGCTGGCCTCTGCACTTAGCTGTCTCAATTGCGTCCACCTTCAGAGCAACCTCCACAACTCCTGCATAAGTCACTGATCCATAAGCACTGGCTAACTGCTGAACCTCCCTCCTTAAGTCACCAAGGAACCGCATGACTCGATCTGCTTCAACACTCACCAACCCAGGGGCAAACCTGCTCAACTTGCTGAACTCTATCTCGTACTCACTGACCGTGAGTTGCCTCTGCTTCCAGTGAAGGAAGTCGTTCATAAGTCGGTCACGCTCGACCGAAGGAAAGAACTTCCTCAACAACATCTCCTTGAATAATGCCCAAGTGCAACCAGCCACGAAGCTCTCCTTTTCCCTAAGCCACCAGCTCTTAGCCAAACCCTTTAGCTGATAGGCAGCTAACATCACTCTCTGATCATCTGCAACACCGGAGTATGAGAACATCTCCTCCATGGAGATCAGCCAATCATCTATGACCATGAAATCTGCCTTCCCATCATATGTAGGAGGGCTAGGTCTCTGAAACTGAGAAATGAAGGCCATCTCCGCTGGTACCACCACTGGAGGCCTCAGGGGAGCAGGAGGGGGAGGGGCAGCTGAACCCCCTGCAGGGTCTTGCACTCCCTGAGTCTGTCCTGCCACAACTGCCTCCAGAGACTGGATCTGGACCTACATCTCCACCATCTGCCTGGTCAGGGAATCGTTGCTCAACCGCAAGCTCTCGATCACCGCATCACTCTGCACTCTAGAAGTCTCACCCTCAGACAGTGGTGTCAACCTCATCGAAGGACGTCTCGTCATCCTAAAATCATGTCAACATTAGCCAAATCCTGGTACAATAGTTGGAACTAACTACAAGTACAGACAATACATACATAAATATGATCTTAAAACTGCTAAACTTGCTCTGGGAGTTTATTTTAACCTAAATGATGTTATGCCTAACCTAGGATGGTTAACCACCACCATCTAACTCTTGTGCCTAGATCGGCAATGCATGAATTTATATTCTTTTTTTTCTAATTTAAAACCATGTGTGTACATATGTCATCCTGTAAGTCTTTAACTTGGCACGTTGTGCTTATGCAATGTTATGCTATGCATGATTGTGCTATGCATTCTAAAAAGGCCCTAATGCATGTCATGAGCGGCGTACACATGAAAATGTTATGCATCCCATACTACATAACATTCTCATGAAACCAAAAGAAACGTGCTAGTCGCATTCATGTGGTGAGGTTATGCATCTCATACTACATAACCCTCACATGTTGCCCCTATGGTGGATCCATATACAGACACATATTATTCATCTCATACTACATAATATGCCCTATATACTTCATGTTATGCTATGAGTGTAGTGTTCGTGCTTCAGCCAAGACGTGCTGATGACATATCGGTGTGTGTATGATATGATTCTAAACTCCTAATACCTATAAGGAAAGGTTGCCCGATAAATTGTCAAGGAACCTGCCTTTGATACCAACTGTCACAACCCGCATTTTTCTCCGAAATCATGGTGTATCAGAGTATGAGAAAAACACGCGTCGTGATGCCACGTCGAGCAGGGGATAACTGTCGACTCTCAGGAGAACACCATCTAACTAGACAATGAAAGTTTATTAAGTTTAATGATTAGAAAATCAGATATCTTTTAGAGGCCGTATCCCTCAGCTCAGTGGATCATCTAGTCCACAGTTTAAAACTATATTTATACACAGCGGAAAATACTTTATTTATTGCTTTGACATCCTAAGAGAGTGCATAAGTGACCCCTCGGGGTCAGCTTATACTATGCAAGACACTAAATTTATATCATATTATAAGTAGGGAAAACATTCTTTTTACGTTACTTGGGAAGTAGTGTATGAGTTTATAAAACATGCTGATCATGAAATATACATATAGTAGTGTTTTAGGTTTAAAAGTAACTAGCAACCTAGCATAAAATTTTCCAAGAGCAAGTAGACTATCTCCAGAAAAGGTGGCAGTAAAAGAAACATATTTTGTATCATAAGGTAAATCTATCAGAGGGCGCCAACAAACTGACACGAACCTACTGGCAAGCATGTACGTCTGTAAGAAAAGCAAGAAAACTTCCTCACAAAAAGTAAGAGAAAGATCCCTACAACTCAAGGGATCACCAGCAACACCACAACAAATCTAGCCGTCTACTCGGCTACTGGTCAGAACCTGAGGCATCCAGAAAAGAAAAGAACACCTCAGCAAGTAAAATAAGGAAAACTGAACTATGGCATTAAATTACAATGGAACAAGAGAGTAAGTAAACAAGACAGTAAAAAAGCAAACACTTTCCAGAGTAAACCAAAATCACACCAAACACCAAGCAACAACACCAAGCCCTGCTCAAATCCTGCAGAGGCTACAAGTCAAAAGATAAGGTAAACTTGCCACAATATGCTGCATTCTACCAGGAAAAAATGCCTAACAATCCTAATTTGTGAGTTAATGGCAGTAGTAAATAAAAATGGTCTTGAGTTGGTGACCAAAAACAGTCCCCCAAACAAACAGTTCCAACAAAAACATAAATTTCCACTGTCAGCACAAAACCACCACAAATCCAGCCCGTAACTGGAAAAAAAAGGTGGCGGCCACGGCCAATGCCCAGCCCGTACCTGGGACTAAAAAGTGGCGGCCACGGCTCACACACAAAACATCCCGCTCCTTTAGAGCGTCAAAACACCACTACCTGCCTTAACACACGATTCGGCCCTCAAATTAAAGGAAGAACGAAAGGCCGACAAGATAATTCCAATAGGAGGTAATCACTCTGGAAGAAAGGTAATTGAAAAGAAATAAAATTCTGCCTACAGGAATCGTCGAACGCAGCTCGACGTTTTTCGTCGAGCGCTGGAACAAAATCGTCGAACTCAGGAAACTCATCGAACGCAGCTAGACGTTTTTCGTCGAATCACAGGATACGGGCAATCGTCGAACTGCGTTCGATGATTTGCCATTCGTCGATCAAAGGCCACGGGGAATCGTCGAACTCCGTTCGATGATTTACCGTTAAACGCAGACCACAGGGAAAAAGTCTAATACAGACCACGGGGAAAATATCGTCAGACGCCGTTCGATGATTTTCCCTCCATCAAACAGAGGTCATGGGAAAATCGTCGAACTCCGTTTGACGATTTCCGTCAGACCCAGAACTAAGGCTCATCGTTGAGCTCAGCTCGACGATAATCGTTGAACCCAGATCGACGATTTCCGTCGATCTGGCTGCATTGAGTGCACAGTAATCCTGAACCTCTTACTTCGTTTCCGTCCAACTTCTTAGCCTAACCAAACCTATTACGGACAATATAAGTATAAAATCTCACTGTTATTGGATTCTAGGGTTGGAAGGCTAATGTCTACCCAAACAGAGGTTTTTAATTGGGAACCATTTGAAAGATTAACATGAAACTGTTTGATAAAACAAACAAGGTTACAACAATCCAGCCAAAGATATGAGTTTTAAAACTTGAGAGAATGCAAACAGAACTTAAAGGGGCATTATGGTTAATGATTCACATAATTTTGACAGGAAAATAGAGCAAATAATAATTTCAGGGAAAACTTGAATGATTACAGTAAATTGACCACGAAAAGGAGAAGGAAAGCTTGGCAAGGGTAGGAACACCACTTGCCTCAAATCCAGAAATTAACATGCACATCCCTTCCCCTCTCTCTCGGCACCAGTCACAACAGCACCTAAACAGGATCTAAGGTTTTAATGGCAGAAAAGGTTCAAACCAAAAATTCTGAGTCCCTTAGAAATACCACAAAAATTGAATCTCTTACCGTAGGAATGAAGGTCTAGGCGAGAGCACTCCAAATCCGCTTTCGGAATCGAATTCCGTCCACTAACGCTCCAAAAATCAGCGTCTGAAGGGTACAGGGTTGACGGTTTTCTTCCTCTCGATCAGGCAGCGGTTTCTCTCTCACAGAAGGAGACAATGAATAGTCTCGTTTATTTCTTAAGGCTATATATGTGATGCATGGATACTTCTTTTCAACCTAACTGCCACCTAAAACCACTCATTTCAAACTTTACAAATTAATTAATCATTACATCCATTATTATTAACACACCAAAACGACGCAAAAACCGAACCACCTCGGAATCCGATGAAATTCGCACCGTAGTTAAAAAGCCACGCTACAAACGCAACGGCGAAGTCGAAATCAAATGTCGACGAACAAAACTCGGGTTATCACTACCCGAAGCCAAAACACAAGCATCCCCCGAGAGGCCTCACCGGTCAGCAAAACAGACCCGGCTTGCTAGGAGATCTTGCCAAAAAGACTACCAATAACCATACAAGGAACCAAAAGAGCTAAGTCCATGCTCTAACAAACGGCACATGCCGGAAACGCGTCAACGTAACGCCAAACGAGAATTAAATAATCGCAGAAAAATCGAGGGCGTTACACCATTGGACCATAACGCATCCAATTTGTCTCTTACCATCGAAGGAGGTACTCCGACGCACAATATAATTCCTGAATAAAGGAATGTGAAGATCCCTAAACGAACGGTGCTCTCGCCAGATAAAATAAAATCAGAACAAAGCTTAGCACAAGTAGTTCTAAGTTAACATGCACAAGGGCGACAAGTATTTAAGGCAAAACTATCTTTAAACCATACCTGTCCTCACGATGGCGTGCTTCCTCCAGGGCTTTAGGCACTCACGGGCATAATGCCCCAGCTCCCCACAGTTGAAACATGCGCACGGGGTTTGGCCTGTAGATGCCCCCGAAGAACCGAAAGGAGGGACTAGACCCAAAGTCCTAGCCTTCTTATACCACCTACGATATCCAGACTTTGAGGTGTTCGACATTTTGAATGTCGTTTCCTTTGCACTAAAGTCCTCGACTACTCCTGACAGAGCTTTCTTAGCCTTCTGAGCACCATTCCAACATTCTCGGGCAAAATGCCCTTTCTTTCCACAAGTAAAACATGTGTAAGTAGCTTTGCTAGTCGATGTCGTAGCCCCTTTCTCCAGCATTCCGCCGGATGCAACTCTTATGGGGCTTGCATAGTTCGATACCATGGTCGCTGGCATCGGGAGAGTCTTCCTCAAATCTTCCTCCAAAGATCTAGCTGATTCCACCAAGGTTCGGAATCCCAATAACTTTGGTCCTAGCAGTAGAACTCGTAACTCGGCGCGCAGGCCATTATAAAATCTATCGACTGTAGCTTGCTCATTATCCAACTCGAAGCATGGGTAGAGGCTTATCCTAAGAAATGCTTGCAAAATATTCCTCAACTGTGTGCGCTCCCTGCACTAAATGCATATTCAGCTGCTGCCCCGATGGTCTACCAAAAGTCATCTGCTCCATCACGCCAACTGGCATTGAAGCCACAACGGGGGCGCATGGTTGTACATTTCTTCCATGTTGTGCACCCGTCACAGCGAACACCTCTTCAATGATACTTCTAACGGTTTCATACGAAGGAGGGGTCTCAAACACCTCACCGGGTGCACTATGCTCCTCAGAAACCGGACATTCTGGCGGCCCAGCACCGCTTCTGGTCACCTATAGTGATACAAAACACCGTTAAGTGACCAAATAAAATTGCAAACAACAATTATAGGAACACGGACGTTCCCCAATCACGTGTATTTTCATTCCTAAGTGGACATTCATGGGTTCTTTTATTGTTATAACGATGACGCACACACATGTGCTCACCACCCCTTAAAAAGAATTCTTCCACGAATTCATTTTAAGTCTGACCGAAACCAGTAGTCTGATACCAAATTGTAACACCCCATATCCGTTGCATAGCATATAGCAGTAGGTCCGGCCGGGGCCCGACGTCATACACCACAGATAGACCAGGTGGTTACTCAATGGAAGCCATCCAACTAATCATAACGTCCTACACAGAGCATTCTAGCGAAAGCATTTTATAAGTTGCAATTAAGAACCCAGCACTAAAGCATGAATGTCCACTAAACACCAAATAGGGATGTAGAACATACACAAGTACTGGCCTTAAGGCCTTACAAAAAGGTTCACTTCAAATTACATGTTTTACAAACCACGACACGCAGGCCGGTCGTACATGAAAAAAAGCAAGCAAACACTCCAATTAGGCCTTCGAGGGCCGGCATCGCAATTTGGGCTTTAGCCCACTATTGACCGCTTGGTCCAGCAGCACCTGCAAGCAACAAACCACCGCACGACGGCAAATAAAAGCAACGGTTAGCAATGCTGACCAAATTATAACGATCCCGCCCCCAACTCGGGGCGGCGATGCTCCTTCCCTGCATTTATTAGCATAGCAAGCAGTGTATAAAAGATACATTTTATCACAGGCATAGGCTCGCACGGCCACACACCCCGTGCTCTAAGGGCACATTCTCGGTGATCACAGTCTATGTAACATCCCATTTCCAACTAGACCCCTAGGAGTGGTTTTGCCCATGACTAGGTCATGACAAACCCTAGGAAGCCAGGAATGGGCCAAGAGATAGGAGACAAAGTGTGAAAAATCATCATGGTCTGCAAATAGTAGAACACTAAACAATGGTTTAGGATGACCATGGGCTACACCTTGGCCCCAAGACCCTACCACAACACCGCCTAATACCTTGGGAGGCCCATTAGAGCCATAAGGACCCATTGGGGTCAACCAAAGAGGCTCAGTTGACCAAGGTCAACCCTATCCCTAAATGGGTCAAACTAGCCTACTTAGGGTCAATTGACCTACTCCTAGCCTAGAGTACCCCACCTATGCCCTCCTAACCCTAAAGTGAGGTCAATGGGTCACTAAGGACACATTGGGGCCAGCCCTAGAGGCCAGGTTGACCCAAGTCAACTCAAGCTCCTAATCTGGTCAAAGTACCCTTACTAAGGGTATGTGACCTCCAAAGTGCAGGGTAACCCTACATAACCCTACCTAGACCTTATGGGAAGCCAATGGGTCACTAAGGACCCATAGGGGTCAACCCAAATGGTCATGTTGACCCAAGTCAACTCTAGCCCTAAAATGGTCAAAGTGCCCTTACCAAGGGACATGTGACCACCAAGATGCCCAACCAACCCTATTCAAGTATTCCTAGACCTTAAGGGAGTCCAATGGGTCACTAAAAACCCAATGGGGTCAACCCAGATGATCAAATTGACCCAGGTCAACCCTAATTTGAACCAAGTCAAACCTAGCCCAAAAAGGACTAACCCAAGCCCAAGGCACTTCTTCCTTAGGCTAACCTCATTTCCATGTTCATCATGACTAAGTGGACTGCACTTATCCTATGGGGTTGACCAGTAAACCAGGGGTGACTAGGAGAGAGAAGGGAGCTTCCCTCCATATTAATGGAGGAGAGAGAAGATGGGGGAGAGGAAGGGAGAGAGTGGAGCCGGCCAAGGGAGGCTAACAGCCACCTTTAATGGCTTCAATTAACTCCTCTAGGGAAGAGGAGTTGATTCCAGCCATTTCCCGGCCACCAAGGGGTGGATTCAGCCCCCCTCCACTCTACCCGAGCCACACCATAAATGGTGTTGATGGCCATTGAAGAACCAGCCACCCCCCCTCCCCAATTGCCATTTAAATACCATCAGTGGGCAGAGGGGAACATTTTCGAGCGTTTACCTGGAGGAGATGAGCCGTCCCACTGTGCTGTTACAGAAGCCGAGCGCCGCCGCCGTCAACAATGGCATCCCACCGCTCTTCCCGCATCCAGGACGCCAGGAAGGTCCTCCCCCTCTCCTTAACTCGCAGGTAGATCATAGGACTCCTTAGGTTTAAGATTCGGGCTAAATTGAGCCCGATAAAATCCAGGATTTTCATGGTTTCGGCAAGAAATTTTCTTGCTATAACCGCCGGAAAACGCCTCTCCGGCGGCAGAGCCGTCGCCTGGCGATAGCCGCCACCTCAACAGAGGTGGTGGTGGTGGTGGCCGGCCGGGGAAGGGGCTGGATCGCCGGTGGCAGGGCTTGGAAGTGGCTCCAGGCGGGATGGATCCTGGCCGTCGGCTCAAGGAGGAAGATGAAGGGATCCCGTCCCTTTTGCTTCAAGATCTGTGCGGCCAAATGATTTAAACTATAGGTTATCATTTATATTTATATGAATTATGTCACAGATTTAGATATAATTGGTTTTAAATTTTAAAAATACTTAGGCCCCTCTGCAGAAAAGTCACCAACATAAAAGTTGTAGTCCCTGGTGTCTACTTTATTTTAAAATTGGTTTGAACCAATTTGGGTGCATGGTCTAACCAGGGCACCCATTTTGGTGGGACATGTTCCTAGGGCTAGGCAGTCATTAAACTGAGTGCCCACACTTCATCCCTAGCCCACATCAATTGAAATTTTGGCAGGGAGCCTACCTAGCTATACCTAGGGCCTGCCCAAAATTTAGAATTTTTGGAGATAATTTTCCTAAAGTTTTTGCTTTTATTTAATAAAGCTAGGGTAATTTAATTAAGTGGTCAAATGACCTCCAATCCCTCCGAAATTTTGGGGAGTGGTCCCTGGCATCAAGACCTAGTTCTGTACAAAATTTGAGCACATTTGGTTATGTTTTGGTTAGGGAATCACCAAACCCTAGTTTGGCCTTAAGAGGTCATTTTTGACCACAAGTGCACAATGGACTTAGGGTGGTCCCCTCCCCTCAACAGAGGCAGAGGCTTTGGACACTGACTTGGCATGGACATTGTCACCCTCTTGAGGAAAATAGGATGACTTAGGCTTGGTTTGCCCTAGGGTTCATCCTCAAACCCTAAGGAAGTACTTTTGAGGGTTGTGAAGGACATGGGGGCAAATGCCCTTGCATGGCCTTGGAAACCCAGTAGAATTTAGGGTAATGTAACCGAAGATCTCTGGTAGGAACTTTAGAAGAATTGGTGCAAGGTAGACACCTCAAATCCCTAACCCTAGTTTTAGGGTAGGGGCACAAATTTGAAGATCAGCCACTAAACCTTCCCGAAATGTTATTAAACTTGGGTAGAATAGGTTTTAGGCCACCTAGAACCTCTGGTAATTTTTGTAGAATTTTAGGGATTTTATTCTTGGTACTTCATTTGTTAATTACCAAAAGGCCCAAAATGATATTTGATTTTATTATGGATGTTATGTGCTTTAAAATATGATGAAACTTGGTCAGAGGTTATTATAGGCTAGTTGATCATCTCTGAATTTTATCACAATTTTCAATTAATTTTATTTGGTACTTCCTTCATTAATTTCAGAAAGGGGCTTTGGTAAAGAAAATTCATTATTGATGCTATATCTGTTTAAAAATCATGAGCCTTAGGTTTTGCTGTATTTAGGCCAAAACGTACTTGTAGAAATTTATTTATAATTTTTAGAGGTCTGTTTTCAGAACTTTCTTTACAAGGCCATATTTTTGAAAATAGGATAATTAATTAATTTGGGGAATACTTCTTTCAAACAAATTATGAAAGTTTACATAGAGGTTTTATGTGCCCTTACCATCATCCTGGAATTTTCTCTGAATTTTTGGAAGTATTTTTATTGTACATCCCCTTTTAATGAATTATTTTGGAATAAATTGGAAATACAATTTAAGGGCTAAAATCTTGCTGGACAAATTTGGAGATTCTGGATTTTTAGATGATTACCCATCTTGCATTTATCATAATTTTAGTGGAGCTTTATCTTGCTTAAATCCTGTACTTCCTGTTCAACCTTGGAACTTTTGGCTTTTTAAAATAAATAAATAAATTAGCATTTAAATTATAAAAATTAGGAAATTGTGGATTTAGTCTACGTATGCCCATATAGACCTGTAATAATTATTATATGAGCATTGAATGCCATATGACATACTTCCCTTTTTACGGGTCATATAGCTTAAGTGGTCTGCATTTAGTAAAACTGCAGGAAATCATTTGGGACATGAATTAGAGCACATGTGATGGGTATTGTTGGTTTGCTGGAAGGATAAATAGAATTAGGTGCATATTTGGAAGATAACTGAGTAGGGTGTTATTTTGTCTAGGGTTTAGAGGCGCTCGGGTCCGACGAAAGATCGTCCACCCCGAGGTGAGTGAAGTCAGATCACCCTAGGGTTAGCCTATCGTAACATGAGGAAGGAATGGGTAAGGGAATCAACCAATAACAAAATAAGTACCTTATGAAAGGGAACGCTGGGCGTAATCCACACATAGTTCCTAGTGCCCCTTGAGAGCCCTTCACAGGGAATACCGGGGGCAGTCCTGGGTTAACGTAAACTGTTTTAACAAGCTGAAAAGAGTAACTTAGTAATTAGGGTTGCACACTTCACAAACACTGTTGGCACCGGAATTTAGCTGGGAGCTTCGGCTCGGATGGTTAAAAGACAGACTTTGGGTCCGGGGAGCTTCGGCTCGATTGTTTGTGACGGACGTGTTGGTCCGGGGAGCTTCGGCTCGGGTTTTGTTTACGCTAAATTTGCATGTGCATAAAAGGAAAGGAAATTAAGGTGTTGGGTCTTCGGTATTGGAGGGTCGATGCACCGACGCCAATACGTTGACTCGACAAGTGTGGTTAGCACTTCGCCAACAGAAGTCCGGTGCGCCAGCCGACAAGAGTACGCAGGAGTCCGCTTCGTGCACCAAGCGTTGAGGCGTACGATAGGTCTGACTGGTAGTGATTTACTGGTTTAGAGGTGGGCGAGGCCCAACCCACCGCTTCCGTCTGCCACTATGGAGGTATCCTGGGAGGTTACGGCTCCAGAAAGGGGGAACTAAAGGTCTGTGTGCACAGAGTCGGGTGTGTGTGTTGCACTTGCATGATCCATCATACCCACTTGCATGTCATAGCACAATAGATTCATTTAACCCTGACACCTAAAGTATAAGTGGAATGGGATGCTTATACTTTAGGACCTGCAAAACGACCCATTGGTCTATAAGCTTTTGTGGGCAAGTTTATAAATTAAGGTTAATTTTGACATATATATTTACTGCTGTGTGATAACTGACGCCCCAACGTATAAATTGGTATGGGACTTTTTATACGATGGGAGCCTTGCAGAAGACCGCTTGGCTTATGTGTTCTCACATAAGTGAAGGTTACTTTTCATATTTCACCTTATTGTCTATACATGTTATAGAATTGCTAGTATAGGTCCGCTGCCATCTTCTTTTGATTTTCTCCACCTTCAAGTCCTCCACTTTCTTCCTCTCCGCTCGGTGCCTAGGGGCCGTGGGGGAAGGGGCGGGGGATAATATGACTTAGTCTTTTAGACTAACGGTTTTCGAACCGCATCATTTAGGGGATCGTGGAGACCAGCATAGAGGAGCAGCCCCAGAGACTGGTGCGCTTGGAGGTGGGGCAGTCTAGCTCCGAAGTTCATACAGCCGGGACCGTGAGTCTCGACCTTGAGTAGTTTTTCTGCTTTTGCTTCCGCATGAGTGATTTTGTAGTGAGGATATGATGTACCGGGCATAAGCCCGTATTTTGCTACTCTGATGTTTTATTCTGTGGACACTCACTTCGTGAAGACTTATTTACTGATATGCGATCTTCTGTGGACTGGTAGTTTCCATTTACTTCTTTATGCTACTTTTCTGTGATCGAAATGGCCGGCAGAATCGGCGCTTTGTGGTGATGACCCTTCAGGTCGTGAAGGAGTCACCGCAAAACAGCGGTTGTGGGCCTAAGACCCCGGTGTTGAAAAAGGGGGGGGGGGGTCTTACAAGTGGTATCAGAGCAGACCTCGATCGAAAAGTAGCAGTCCACAACCCTGGGTCACCCCCGCGCGAGTTTTGTTTGGGGACAAATTAAGCAGCGGAAGCAGTGGTGTGCCCATATGGGGGATCACATGTAAATTGTCCACTTTTATTAGGTATTGAGTCGATTACCTACTAATGTAGTTCGATTTGCGGCCCCCAGCTCAGCCCACCCCACAAGGTGGAGCTCAGAAGACTCCAGACATTGCACCACCTCCCATGGTCCCCACACCTTTCCTTCAGTCAGATATGGGGCAAACCCTTACAGCTATCCTTGAGGCCTTCCGGGCTCAGCAGGCTCTAGCCCAGCAGCCAAACCCAGGGGCCAACTGGATGAGCACCTTTCGAGGACTCTCTCCCCCGTCATACTTGGTGACAGAGTCGGCAGTGCGGACAGAGGAGTGGCTGGATGTTATGTACGAGATGTTGACTGGGATACGATGCCCTTGGGAGGAGAGGGTGGCCTTGGTGGTATCTTGCTTGGAGTCCCATGCCAAGAGGTGGTGGATGACGCTGTTGGACACGACGTTTGCCGATAGGGAGATTGCAGAAATTACTTGGGAGGAATTCAGGGCCACGCTGCTGGAGCACTTCGTTCCGCAGTCGGCCAGAGACGAGTTGGAGGAGCGGTTCTTACAGATGAGGCAGGGCACCAGGACGGTGGTGGAGTACCACCGAGAGTTCGACAATTTGGCTCGATATACAGGTTCTTACCAGCTGGACGAAGCAGGATACGTCAAGAAATTCTATAAGGGCCTAAAAGAGGAGTTGATGGAGACCTTGTTGTTTGTATCTGACGGGCCTATCTCCCAGATTTTGGAGATGGCAAAGAGGATTGAGGCAAATTGGCACACCACTCGGGGCCGGAAGCGGCAAGCGGAGGATCAGGGCCGGAGGGCCCGAAATGATCAGCGTCGAGGCACCATACCAGATGGGAGAAGGACAGAGGAGCAGCCTCGTCAGGAGGTGAGGCAGGAGCCGAGAGAGCAGGTGGTTTTGGCCCCTCAACCTCTTCGGATACAGGAGATGCCGAGACCCGGGGGTATGGCGTATCCCCCGCCGGAGTGCTTTCATTGTCATCAGGTGGGACACCTCCGGAGAAACTGCCCCATGAGGGGGGCACCACCTCCAGCACCACAGTGTGGCCCACCTGCCCAGCATTTCGGAGGCCGAGGACGCAGCCGAGGACGTGGTTACCAGGGAGGAGACCGAAAACATGAAAGGGAGCAGGCATATGCCTTGGATCTGGCACAGCCTCGAAATCCAGAGCGGGTCATCACAGGTAAGCTAAGATGTTTTAAATTGTTTAAACTAAATTCTCGTTCTCAATTGCCCAACAAGTAGAACTGCCCTAGGTAGAATAAATAGGAAAGAAAACGTGTTATAAAATACTAAGACCTTTAATCATCACAGGTATAGTCTTCATCAGCGGCAAGCCCACCTATACTCTGTTCGACACGGGTGCCTCGCACTCGTTTGTGTCAGAGGCCTTTCTGGAAGGGCTGGAAGGAGTGGAACGGTTCACAGGCCGGATGAGTAGGGTGCGTCTACCCGACGGATCGGATATACTCACCTCAGCCCACTGCAGTATGGATGCGGAGATTGGTGGAAAGTCGTTCAAAGTTTCAGCAACGGTCCTGAGGATGCCAGTCTTCGAGCTGATCCGGGGCATGATTTGGCTACAGTGGAATTATGCCCAGATTGATTGTCAAGCGAAGAGGATCACCGTGAGGCACGGGGACTCTACCATCATCATCGAAGGTATAAGACCTGCCTCACGTATACCCTTATCTTCAGTACAGGCCGTTAAGGCCTATTTACAGGGGGAGGCGGTCTACGAGGTGCTGTTTGAGATGGCGGAGGCCACGGGTTCTATATCGAATATTCCGGTGGTGCGGGAGTTTGAGGACGTCCTTCCAGAGAAATTACCCGGATTACCCCCACGTAGCGAGCAGGACTTCCAGATACAGCTTATGCCGGGGGCCAAGCCAGCATCCAAGGCACCTTACCGAATGGCCCCAAAGGAGTTGACAGAGTTCCGGAGCCAGCTAAGGAGTTAGTGGAAGCCGGATTTGTCCGGCCAAGCTCTTCACCTTGGGGAGCCCCGGTATTGTTCGTCAAGAAGAAAGACTGGACCCTCAGATTGTGCATCGACTATCGAGCACTAAATCGGCTGACGGTCCGGAACACCTCTCCACTGCCAAGGATAAATGAGCTGTTCGACCAGCTACAGGGAGCGCAGTTCTTTTCGAAATTAGATTTGAGGTCGGGATACTACCAGCTTCGGATTCGGGAGGAGGACATTCAGAAGACTGCTTTTAGTAGCAGATATGGTTTATACGAGTTTACGGTGATGCCCTTCGGACTCACCAATGCACCATCAACGTTCATGACCCTCATGAACCAAGTCTTCGAGGAATATCTTGATCTGTTTGTCATTGTGTTCATCGATGACATCCTCATTTACTCGAGGACAGAGGAGGAGCACACTCGCCATCTGACACTAACCCTGCAGAGACTGCGGGAGAATCATCTATATGCGAAGTTTAGTAAATGTCAGTTCTGGCTGAAGGAGGTGGGCTTCTTAGGCCATATTATCAGTGGAGCCGGATTGGCAGTGGACCCGACAAAGATTCAGGCTATTCGGGATTGGCCGCAGCTGAAGACAGCCACCGACGTACGGAGTTTTCTAGGACTAGCCGGTTACTACCGGAAGTTCGTGGAGTGATTCTCTCGAATCGCCCTCCCGCTCACATCCTTGACGAAGAAGGAGGTACCGTTCGTGTGGACCCCGCAGTGTCAGGCAGCTTTCCAGGAGCTGAAGGATCGGCTAACCACGGCTCCCATTCTTACTCTCCCCTCGGGGAGGGAAGGATTTCAGGTCTACACTGACGCTTCCTACCAGGGTATGGGAGCTGTACTGATGCAGAAGAGCCATGTGATTGCATACGCATCTCGCCAGTTGAAGAAGCACGAACAGAACTATCCAGTGCATGACCTTGAGATGGGGGCGATCATTTTTGCTTTGAAGTCCTGGCGCCATTATCTTTATGGAGTCCACTGCGATATCTATTCCGACCACAAGAACCTAAAATACGTGGACACGCAGAAGGAACTGAACATCAGGCAGAGGCGCTGGGTGGAGTTCCTTGCAGATTATCAGTATGAGATGCACTACCATGCAGGGAAGGCAAACGTGGTGGCGGACGCATTGAGTCGGAGAGCTGCCACTTCCGAAGTCGGGCCTCAGGTTATGTCTATGGAGCTGGTGAGGAGATTGGAGGATATGCACATCACACTGGTGTCATCCGAGGACCCCGAGCTTTACACGGAGTATTTAGCAGCGGTGAGTGCTACAGACGATATCCGGGATAGAGTCAGAGAGGGACAGATGCGAGATGTCAAATTGGAGCCGATATTCTGGGCCTTGGAGAACGGTACAGCAGGAGATTACACTATGAGGGACGGTGTGGTATGCTTCAGAGGTCGGACTTATATACCGGAAGGAGGCCAGGTCCGGGAGGATATCATGGCGGATGCCCACCACAGCAGATACTCGGTGCACCCGGGCATCACGAAAATGACTGCGGATTTGAAGAAGACTATGTACTGGCCTGGCATGAAGAAGGATATCACACGGTTTGTGACCCACTGTGAAGCTTGCCAGCTAGTGAAGGCAGGGTGCAAAAACCCCGCGGGTTTGTTGCAACCACTCCCGGTACCAGAGTGGAAGTTCGAAGACATCGCGATAGACTTTATTCACGGACTTCCCCGATCACGAACAGGGAATGACTCGATTTGGGTCATCGTCGATCGGATGACTAAAGTAGCCAGGTTCATTCCGATCAGGAAGGACGATGCTGTGGGAGTATTAGTACGGAAATTTATGGAGCAGTTCGTTCGATATCACGGGGTGCCCAGGACGATCGTGTTGGATCGGGATGGCCGGTTCACTTCCAGGGAGTGGAGATCCGTGCAAGCTTACTTAGGCACGCGATTGACCTTCAGCACTGCATTTCATCCCCAGACGGACGGGCAGACAGAACGTACCAACCGGACGCTGGAAGATCTTTTGAGGATATGTATTTTGGACCACGCGGAACCGTGGGAGAAACTCTTACCCCTGGTCGAGTTCTCCTATAACAACAGCTACCAGTCCAGCATCAGGATGGCGCCTTACGAAGCCTTATATGGAAGGAGATGCCGGACCCCGCTTTCTTGGGTTCAGGACGAAGATCCGAAGTTCTTGGGATCAGAGTTTGTTGAAGACACCGAGGCTCAGGTGAGGCTGATCAAAGACAGGATGCTAGAGGCGCAGAGTAGACAGGCTAAGTACTATGATGCCCGGCATCGGCAGGTGGTGTTCCAGGTGGGAGACTGTGTGTTTTTGAAGATCTGGCCCATGCATGGAGTCTCGCGGGTGCGTGGTCGGAGGAAGAAGCTCAGCCCTAGGTACATGGGCCCTTACAGGATCCTGGAGCGGATCGGGCCCCTAGCCTACAGGCTAGAGTTACCACCAGAGCTGGAAGCTCTGCACTACGTCTTCCATATTTCTTCGCTGATGAGGGCTCTGCTACGCCCAGAGCAGCAGATTTTGACCACCGAAGGGACGGTAGATTCAGACCGGTCAGTTCGTTTGGAGCCGGTTAGGATCGATGACCGAGGAGTACGGGTCTTGCGTCGCAAGAAGGTCGCACTAGTCAAGTTCCTGTGGAGAAACCACGACCAGGAGAGCATACCTGGGAGCTACAGGACTTGATGCAACAAAGATACCCGGAGCTGTTCAGTCAGGTATACCTCACAAACCACTCAAGATGTTTAAATTATTTTTTTTCCTGCGTTAAACTAGTAAGGGCTGCTCTAGGCAGGTAGGGGCTTATCTTTTGTTTATTGGGATCTTGGGTTCATCAATTGGGTGAATTGGTCATAGATTTAGGTTTCCCTTGAAACCTAGTTTAGCAAACATGGCGTCGTGATGGGATGTTACAAGTTTCCTTCTTCGGTAGAAAATTATCGTAGGCTTAACCTTGATTTCGGGGACGAAATCTTTATTTTGTTTATTGGGATTTGTAACATCCCATTTCCAACTAGACCCCTAGGTGTGGTTTTGCCCATGACTAGGTCATTACAAACCCTAGGAAGCCAGGAATGGGACAAGAGATAGGAGACAAAGTGTGAAAAATCATCATGGTCTGCAAATAGTAGAACACTAAACAATGGTTTAGGATGTCCATGGGCTACACCTTGACCCCAAGACCCTACCACAACACCCCCTAATACCTTGGGAGGCCCATTAGAGCCATAAGGACCCATTGGGGTCAACCAAAGAGGCTCAGTTGACCAAGGTCAACCCTATCCCTAAATGGGTCAAACTAGCCTACTTAGGGTCAATTTACCTACTCCTAGCCTAGAGGACCCCACCTATGCCCTCCTAACCCTAACGTGAGGTCAATGGGTCACTAAGGACACATTGGGGCCAGCCCTAGAGGCCAGGTTGACCCAAGTCAACTCAAGCTCCTAATCTGGTGAAAGTACCCTTACTAAGGGTATGTGACCTCCAAAGTGCAGGGTAACCCTACATAACCCTACCTAGACCTTAGGGGAAGCCAATGGGTCACCAAGGACCCATAGGGGTCAACCCAAATGGTCATGTTGACCCAAGTCAACTCTAACCCTAAAATGGTCAAAGTGCCCTTACCAAGGGACATGTGACCACCAAAATGCCCAACCAACCCTATTCAAGTATTCCTAGACCTTAAGGGAGTCCAATGGGTCACTAAAAACCCAATGGGGACAACCTAGATGATCAAATTGACCCAGGTCAACCCTAATTTGAACCAAGTCAAACCTAGCCCAAAAAGGGCTAACCCAAGCCCAAGCCACTTCTTCCTTAGGCTAACCTCATTTCCATGTTCATCATGACTAAGTGGACAGGACATAGCCTATGGGGTTGACCAGTCAACCAGGGGTGACTAGGAGAGAGAAGGGAGCTTCCTACCATGTTAATGGAGGAGAGAGAAGATGTGGGAGAGGAAGGGAGAGAGTGGAGCAGGCCAAGGGAGGCTAACAGCCACCTTTAATGGCTTCAATCAACTCCTCTAGGGAAGAGGAGTTGATTCCAGCCATTTCCCGACCACCAAGGGGTGGATTCAGCCCCCCTCCACTCTACCCGAGCCACACCATAAATGGTGTTGATGGCCATTGAAGAACCAGCCACCCCCCCCCCTCCCCAATTGCCATTTAAACACCATCAGTGGGCAGAGGGGAACATTTTCGAGCGATTACCTGGAGGAGACGGGCCGTCCCACTGTGCTGTTGTAGAAGCCGAGCGCCGCCGCCGTCAATAATGGCATCCCGCCGCTCTTCCCGCATCCAGGCCGCCAGGAAGGTCCCCCCTCTCCTTAACTCGCGGGTAGATAATAGGACTCCTTAGGTTTAAGATTCGGGCTCAATTGAGCCCGATCAAATCCAGGATTTTCATGGTTTCGGCAAGAAATTTTCTTGCTATAACTGCCGGAAAATGACTCTCCGGCGGCAGAGCCGCCGCTGGGCGATAGCCGCCACCTCAACGGAGGTGGTGGTGGCGGTGGCCGGCCGGGGAACGGGCTGGATCGCCGGCAGCAGGTCTTAGAAGCGGCTCCAGGCGGGATGGATCCTGTTCGTCGGCTCAAGGAGGAAGATGAAGGGATCCCCTCCCTTTTGCTTCAAGATCTGTGCGGCCAAATGATTTAAACTATAGGTTATCATTTATATTTATATGAATTATGTCACAGATTTAGATATAATTGGTTTTAAATTTTAAAAATACTTAGGCCCCTCTGTAGAAAGAGTCACCAACATAAAAGTTGTAGTCCCTGGTGTCTACTTTATTTTAAAATTGGTTTGAACCAATTTGGGTGCATGGTCTTACCAAGGCACCCATTTTGGTGGGACATGTACCTAGGGCAAGTCAGTCATTAAATTGAGTGCCCACACTTCATCCCTAGCCCAAATCAATTGAAGTTTTTGCAGGGAGCCTAACCTAGCTATACCTAGGGCTTGCCTAAAATTTAGAATTTTTGGAGACACGTTTCCTAAAGTGTTTGCTTTTATTTAATAAAGCTATGGTAATTTAATTAAGTGGTCAAATGACCTCCAAACCCTCCCAAATTTTGGGGAGTGGTCCCTGGCATCAAGACCTAGTTCTGTACAAAATATGAGCACATTTGGATATGTTTTGGTTAGGGAATCACCAAACCCTAGTTTGGCCTTAAGAGGGCATTTTTGACCACAAGTGCACAATGGACTTAGGGTTGTCCCCTCCCCTCAACAGAGGCAGAGGCTTTGGACACTGACTTGGCATGGACATTGTCACCCTCTTGAGGAAAATAGGATGACTTAGGCTTGGTTTGCCCTAGGGTTCAACCTCAAACCCTAAGGAAGGACTTTTGAGGGTTGTGAATGACATGGGTGCAAATGCACTTGCATGGCCTTGGAAACCCAGTAGAATTTAGGGTAATGTAACCTAAGATCTCTGGTAGGAACTTTAGATGAATTGGTGCAAGGTAGAGACCTCAAATCCCTAACCCTAGTTTTAGGGTAGGGGCACAAATTTGAAGATCAGCCACTAAACCTTCCCCAAATGTTATTAAACTTGGGTAGAATAGGTTTTAGGCCACCTAGAACCTCTGGTAATGTTTGTAGAATTGTAGGGATTTTATTCTTGGTACTTCATTTGTTAATTACCAAAAGGCCCAAAATGATGTTTGATTTTATTATGGATGTTATGTGCTTTAAAATATGATGAAACTTGGTCAGAGGTTATTATAGGGCTAGTTTATCATCTCTGAATTTTATCGCAATTTTCAATTAATTTTATTTGGTACTTCCTTCATTAATTTCAGAAAGGGGCTTTGGTAAAGAAAATTCATTATTGATGATATATCTGTTTAAAAATCATGAGACTTAGGTTTTGAGGTATTTAGGCCAAAAAGTACTTGTAGAAATTTATTTATAATTTTTAGAGGTATGTTTTCAGAACTTTCTTTACAAGGCCATATTTTTGAAAATAGGATAATTAATTAATTTGGGGAATAATTCTTTCAAACAAATTATGAAAGTTTACATAGAGGTTTTATGTGCCCTTACCATCATCCTGGAATTTTCTCTGAATTTTTGGAAGTATTTTTATTGTACATCCCCTTTTAATGAATTATTTTGAAATAAATTGGAAATAAAATTTAAGGGCTAAAATCTTGCTGAAAAAATTTGGAGATTCTGGATTTTTAGATGATTACACATCTTGCATTTATCATAATTTTAGTGGAGCTTTATCTTGCTTAAATCATGTACTTTCTGTTCAACCTTGGAACTTTTGGCTTTTTAAAATAAATAAATAAATGAGCATTTAAATTATAAAAATTAGGAAATTGTGGATTTAGTCTACATATGCCCATATAGACCTGGGTTAATGTAAACTATTTTAACAAGCTGAAAAGAGTAACTTAGTAATTAGGGTTGCACACTACACAAACACTGTTGGCGCTGGAAGTTAGCTGGGAGCTTCGGCTCGGATGGTTAAAAGACGGACTTTGGGTCCGGGGAGCTTCGGCTCGATTGTTTGTGACAGACGTGTTGGCCCGGGGAGCTTCGGCTCGGGTTTTGATTACGCTAAATTTGCATGTGCATAAAAGGAAAGGAAATTAAGGTGGTGGGTCTTCGGTATTGGAGGGTCGATGCACCGACGCCAATACGTTGACTCGGCAAGTGTGGTTAGCACTTCGCCAACAGAAGTCCGGTGCGCCAGCCGTCAAGAGTACGCAGGAGTCCGCTTCGTGCAACAAGCATTGAGGCGTACGATAGGTCTGACCGGTAGTGCTTTACTGGTTTAGATGTGGGCGAGGCCGAACCCACCGCTTCCGTCTGCCACTACGGAGGTATCCTGGGAGGTTACGGCTCCAGCAAGGGGGAACTAAAGGTCTGTGTGCACAGAGTCGGGTGTGTGTTGCACTTGCATGATCCATCATACCCACTTGCATGTCATAGCATAATCGATTCATTTAACCCTGACACCTAAAGTATAAGTGGAATGGGACGCTTATACTTTAGGACCTGCAAAACGACCCCTTGGTCTATAATCTTGTGTGGGCAAGTTTATAAATTAAGTTTAATTTTGACATATATATTTACTGCTGTATGATAACCCACACCCCAACGTATAAATTGGTATGGGACTTTTTATACGATGGGAGCCTTGCAGAGACCCCTTGGCTTATGTGTTCTCACATAAGTGAAGGTTACTTTTTATATTTCAGCTTATTGTCTATACATGTTATAGAATTGCTAGTATAGGTCCGCTGCCATCTGCTTTTGATTTTCTCCACCTTCAAGTCCTTCCCTTTCTTCCTCTCCGCTCGGTGCCTAGGGGCCATGGGGGAAGGGGCGGGGGATGATAGGACTTAGTCTTTTAGACTAACGGTTTTCGAACCGCATCATTTAGGGGATCGTGGAGACCAGCATGGAGGAGAAGCCCCAGAGACCGGTGCGCTTGGAGGTGGGGCAGTCTAGCTCCGGAGTTCATACAGCCGGGACCATGAGTCTCGACCTTGAGTAGTTTTTCTGCTTTTGCTTCCGCATGAGTGATTTTGTAGTGAGGATATGATTTATCGGGCATAAGCCCGTATTTTGCTACTCTGATGTTTTATTCTATGGACACTCCCTTCGTGGAGACTTATTTACTGATATGTGATTTTCTATGGACTGATAGTTTCCATTTACTTCTTTATGCTACTTTTCTGTGATCGAAATGGCCGGCAGAATCGGCGCTTTGTGGTGATGACCCTTCAGGTCATGAAGGAGTCACCGCAAAACGGCGGTTCTGGGCCTAAGACCCCGGTGTTGAAAAAAAAAGAAAAAGGGGGGGGGGGGCTTACAAGTGGTATCAAAGCAGACCTCGATCGAAAAGTAGCATTCCACAACCCTGGGTCACCCCCGCGCGAGTTTAGTTTGGGGACAAACTAAGCAGCGGAAGTAGTGGTGTGCCCATATGGGGGATCACATGTAAATTGTCCACTTTTATTAGGTATTGAGTCGATTACCTACTAATGTAGTTTGTTTTGCAACCCCCAGCTCAGCCCACCCCACAAGGTGGAGCTCAGCAGACTCCAAATATTACACCACCTCCCATGGTCCCCACACCTTTCCTTCAGTCAGACATGGGGCAAACCCTTACAACTATCCTTGAGGACTTCCGGGCTCAGCAGGCTCCGGCCCAGCAGCCAAACCCAGGGGCCAAATGGATGAGCACCTTCCGAGGACTCTCTCCCCATTCATACTTGGGGACAGAGTTGGCAGTGCGGACAGAGGAGTGGCTGGATGTTATGTACGAGATGTTGACTGTGATACGATGCCCTTGGGAGGAGAGGGTGGACTTGGTGGTATCTTGCTTGGAGTCCCATGCCAAGAGGTGGTGGAAGACGCTGTTGGACACGACGTTTGCCGATAGGGAGATTGCAGAAATTACTTGGGAGGAATTCAGGGCCATGCTGCTGGAGCACTTCGTTCCGCAGTCGGCCAGGGACGAGTTGGAGGAGCGGTTCTTACAACTGAGGCAGGGCACCAGGACGGTGGTGGAGTACCACCGAGAGTTCGACCATTTGGCTCGATATGCAGGTTCTTACCAGCTGGACGAAGCAGGATACGTCAAGAGATTCTATAAGGGCCTAAAAGAGGAGTTGAGGGAGGCCTTGATGTTTGTATCTGACGGGCCTATCTCCCGGATTTTGGAGATGGCAAAGAGGATTGAGGCCGATTGGCACACCACTCGGGGCCGGAAGCGGCAAGCGGAGGATCAGGGCCGGAGGGCCCGAAATGATCAGCGGCGAGGCACCATACCAGATGGGAGAAGGACAGGGGAGCAGCCTCGTCAGGAGGTGAGACAGGAGCCGAGAGAGCAGGTGGTTTTGGCCCCTCAACCTCTTCGGATACAGGAGATGCCGAGACCCGGGGGTATGGCGTATCCCCCGCCGGAGTGCTTTCATTATCATCAGTTGGGACACCTCTGGAGAAACTGCCCCATGAGGGCGGCACCACCTCCAGCACCACAGGGTGGCCCACCTGCCCCGCATTTTGGAGGACGAGGACGCGGCCGAGGATGTGGTTACCAGGGAGGAGACCGAAGAGAAGAAAGGGAGAAGGCATATGCCTTGGATCTGGCACAGCCTCAAAATCCAGAGCGGGTCATCACAAGTAAGCTAAGATGTTTTAAATTGCTTAAACTAAATTCCCGTTCTCAATTGCCCAACAAGTAGAACTGCCCTAGGTAGAATAAATAGGAAAGAAAACGTGTTATAAAATACTAAGACCTTTAATCATCACAGGTATAGTCTTCATCAGCGGCAAGCCCTCCTATACTCTATTCGACACGGGTCCCTCACACTCGTTTGTGTCGGAGGCCTTTCTGGAAGGAAAGGTGTGAGAGCGGAGCCGTGACCATCACAAAATCACATAACTCGGTTATGTTCAAGTTGGCTCTCAGGCCACCAAGTTGGCAAGATCACGCATCCGCCCAGTTTTTCGGGCTCCACCTTTGGGTTAATCCCCAAGGCTCCCTTTTGCAATCTACCACGTACAAAACCTGAAAAACAAACAATCGCATGGAGTCTTCCCCGTCATTTATGCAATGCAACATCACTGATCCGAACCAACATGTCCGGGTAGGCTTCACACATCAGGCCTATGTCCATTCTCGAATACCGGCTCTAAACAATGGGGACTTTACATATCTACCCGAAGGAATGCCTCGAACTCACCGCAAACTCGCGTGAGCGGGCTTCCTATGCAAAGAAGGAGAGCTTCACATGCTCAAGAAGAGAATCGTTACCCTAGCGTTCTTCCTCGGCGCCATGGAAATGTAATTGGATGAAAAGTACCGCACTCTCTTTGCCTCCGTAGATCCGAAGTCGGCTCGCGATTTGCAGCTCCGAAGCTCCTCCAATGGCCAGATCTAAGCTTCTTCTACCTCCTTTGCTCTCCTCTCTCTATTGACTTAGAAAGAGAACCACTCAAAAGAAATGAGGGTTTAAAGGGTCCAATCCCGTGTATATCCCATCAAGAACAACCCCCATCCATTGGATCCCGAATTAAAGAAACGAACGGCGACGATCCAGATCTCAAATGCTAAAACTGGGCCGAACACGGACTGCGACACGCCCATGTCCAGTGTCGTATCCCCCATTCGCCGTCAAAATCGACGCGCCTGGAACAACACACGGGCATCCAACACGCCCGTGTTCGACCTGACACGCCCGTATTCCAACTGACACGGCCATGTGGTCGGACGTGTGCCTCCATCGACGCAGCCCCGAAAACAATCCGAGACTCACACGGGTATTGGACACGCCCGTGTCCATGCCCGTGTCACACCGAACACGCCTGGGATTCAGTCCATGTTCACAGTCTCGACACTTTGTCGAGCGAAGTTCGTCGACCACACGACATGGCCTTGGACACGCCCGTGTCCTAGGCCGTGTGCCTTGTCTCGACACATCGTCGCGCGAAATTCGTCGACTCCCCGGGCCGATCGTTGATACGGGCTCGACACGCCCTGAGACACGCCCGTGTCTCAGGCCGTGTGCCCTGTCTCGACATATCATCGAGCGAAAAACGTCGACCTTGCGGCCAAATTGTCAACTCAAGCCTGACACGCCCCGGGACACGCCCGTGTCCCAGGCCGTGTCCCCCCTGCCAAATTCCAGATTTGGCCCAAAATGCCTCCCGTCGCTCTTTTGAGTTTCGGGGCGTTACACGTACAACATGTTTTTGAATATCCACTTGGTGCTGATCACGTTCTGTCCCTTTGGCCTGGGGACTAGCTCCCAAACTTTGCATCATTCAAACTGGTTGTGCTCCTCTTACATTGCCATGATCCAAGAGACATCTTTGTTCGCCTCCTCAAACTTCTTTGGTTCAACCTGAGACAGAAAACGAAGATGCATAATTTCATTTGATGTACCTCATCTAGTTCTAACACCATCACCTGCCTCTCTAATGATCTGATCAGCTGGGTGAAATATCTTGTACCGCCTTTGTAGGTGGAAGAAATTCTTCCTCTAAGGGTTCTTCATTTACCAGGCCTGGATCGACAAGTTTGACTGCGCTTGGAGCTTTTTCCTTAATAGCTTCATCCAAGCTAATTTCCTTGAACCTGGTACATGCATCTGCACTAATAATACTAGACGAGCTGCTATATAGCAGAATACTCTTTTCAAATACAACGTTTATCGATTCTTCCACCACCATAGTTTTCTTGTTGAAAATCCTATATGCCTTACTATGGCTACTATATCCTACAAAAATACCTTCAAAATATTTTTCACAAAACTTAGTTCGGTAGTGCTTCCCATTATTAAGTACGAAGCATTTGCTTCTAAAGATTCTAAAAGAGGACACAGTCGATTTTTGACCCTTCAATAACTTATGGGGGTCTTACGATAGATTTTGGTGACGAGTGTTCTGTTTTGCACGTGACAAGCCGTGTTGACTGCTTTAGCCAAGAAGTACTCCGGAAGTGAAGCGTCATTCAACATGGTTGTACATGCTTCAGTTAGGGTTCTTTTCCTTCTCTCATCAACTCCATTTTATTGTGGAGTGAATGGGAGGAAAACTCATGAAATATACCTTGACTTTCGCCAAATTTTGTCATGGCACCAGACTCAAACTATGTTCTGTGCTCACTTCTGATTTTGACCACTGAGCAGTCCAATTCGTTCTGAATTTGCTGGACAAAGTTAGTGATGGAATCGAAGGTGTCTGACTTGTGTTTCAGAAAGAACACCCAAGTAAAATGTGAGGAGTCATCAACAATTACTAATGTATAGACCAGACCTCCTAATATGTGAATAGACATAGGATGAATAACTCCATATGAAGCAAGTATAAGCTTCTTGAAGAATCTTTCTCAGCAATACCCTTGAAGGTAGCCCGTGTTTGTTTGCCCATTTGACGGGAGTGACATGGACTCTCTTTAAGGAACTTAATGCTAGGTCATCGCGTACTAAGTTGTGAGAAAATAGCATATTTAAGGTTCAAAAAATTAATATGTGTTAATCTCTTGTGTCATTGGTCACAGAGAGACGCACTACTATTTGCCATAAAACACACTAAGGTAGAATTGTCTAAACAAAGAAAATTTAAACAGAAAATATTTTTGCTCTGAGTGCCTGTTAAGACCATATCCAAATTTGCTAATGATTTTATCAAACACTTGTCCTTGTAGAACTCAACGATGTAGCCTTTGTCATATAGTTGACTTATTCTTATTAGATTATGGTGTAATCCTTCAACATAAGCAACGTCTGCAAAAGAGACTATGATGTTGGAAATCATACCATAACCTTTTGTTGTTCCACTTTCTGAACCTGCAAAAATGACCTTTGGTCCGTCTATGACTGGGGTATAGTCAAGCAAAAGTCTTCTGTCCCGATCATATGCCGAGACCATCCACTATCCAAATACTATATTCGAGTTTGATTGGCCTTTGGACATACTTACAAAAATAAATCAGTTTACCTTAGGAACCCAAACGTATTTGGGTCCTTGGTTCCTGGTCAACATACTCCCACTAGGAAAATTAGCCTTGCGAGTGGTCAATCTCGCATAGCTAACTCATGGGGTTACAAAATTGGTAGGGTTGTACCAACAATCTCCGCCAAAGTTACCAATTTTATCGCAGCACCAACAATCAAATCTGTTGTAACTCATTCTGTACTCTTTCTTTACCATTTGAACGTGAGGTCTAACAGGGATAGAATTCTTAGAGGTGGAAGCCTTCTGGTTGCAACATACACAGGGGATTCACATCTCCTTATCCTTAGGCACAATCGATTTAGCTTTCAGTGGCTTCTTATTGTTATGGCCATGTACATACGAACCATAGCTATTCATTTGAATCTCCTCATAAGATGCTTTAAACACGCTGGCACCAAAGTCACGGTGATGGGTCCATCCCTGGTATATGGTCTTGGGTTCTACATGAGTAGGACTTGCATGAAAACCATAAGATGACTCACAGTCAAACTTGTTTGTTCGAAAGATTACTTTCCTGAATGAATGTTGACTCATGGGGGCTTTCCTCTTTTCTTTGGATCTAGCATTCTTAGCATCCTTAACTTTTCCACCTACATGGTCAAGACCACTACCCTTCTTCTGAGTTGAAACTAATCAATGAGAGGGAGAACAGTCTTCAGCTTGGAGAAACTCTCAAAAAGTTTTCTCGCCACCGGAAGCTTTTCTTCCTACTCATCGAGATACTTTTCTTTCATAGTTAATGTCTTAGTAGAGCCCATGAGTTCGTCCTTCAAGTATTGGTCTTCATCAATGAGAGGAAGTAATTGTGCAATTTCTTACGTCAGATTTGCTTCCACTGCCTTGAGGGAGGCAATCTCTTTTACTTGCTTTCGGATAATCTTACGGCATTTGTAGAAAGCCTTTAACAGGTGCTCGTGCTTATCCATCAACTCAGAATCATTCTCATCATAGGAGTAGTCTTCAAGACCATTGGAGTACGTTTCAGATTCTGAGAGAATGGTGTGAGCGTTTCCTACCCATGGTACTCGGAGTTGCCACATCCTCGTCACTAATAGTATTCAAATTTTTGGCTACAAAGCTCTTCTATTCTTTCTCATTCCCTTTGAAGGATCTCTTCTCATCCTTCTTGGAGCTTTCCTTCTTCTTATAAGGACACTTCGCAATCATGTGACCTGATTTATTGCAGTAATAGAAAAAAACCTCAAAGGAAAATTGTTTGTTCGGTTTGGATTTATACATGTCTTCCTTGCTCTACCTTTCTTGCAACGATCAACATCACGATATGATCTCCTGGATTCTAAAGAGAATGACTTATTTTTTATTTCTCTCCTCTTACTTAGCAGCTTCTTGCACTGTTTGGAGATGAGGGAAAATTCTTCATCCGATAGCTCGGAGCCAGATGTGCTTTGCTCAGAGTCTTCAGGATTGTCAGGAGCTCGTTTCAATAAAGGTGACACAGCTTTAGAATTTCTTGAAATTCTGCCTTCAGGACCACAGACTTTTCTCAACTAGAAGTTCTGTTATTCCGCTCCTCCTTCTTACGTGTATTCATTTGTAGCTCATAGAAGAGCATCTTTCCAAATAGGTTCTGAGGGTCTATCTCCGGCAACATCCCGAATTCTCTTATTGAAACAACTATTTTGTCCCAGTCCTTTGAAAAGGATCTAAGGAACTTGTCGTTTAGCTCGCCATAAGTGAAGACGCGTCCGTAGTTGTTGAGAACGTTCACTATCTTGAAGAACTTCTCAAAACTGTGAGCTATGGAGTCATCAACACCTTGTTTGAAGGCTTCGTACTCCTAGTTCAACAATGATCTAAGATTGTATCTCACTTCTTCATTACCTTTCATCAGGAAAACAATGCAGTCCCACAACTCTTTAGCAGATTTGTAGTGGAATAAGTTCTTCGGCATTGAATCATCCACTGCACTTGCTATGATATTCTATGCCTTCTTGCCAAGGGAGACTAAGGCAATCTCATCCTTGGTGAGATCCATCATCTTTTTGGGAATCATGATCGTAGGATTTATTGTTGGTGCCTGTGTAGGGATGTGAGGTCCTTCTTCCACTATCTGGAAAATCCTCGGATCAGCAGCTTCCTTGTAGAAACGTACTCGTTCTTTCCATATGGGATATTTTTCCTTTGTGCATACTGGTAGCTTAGTGGATGACATATCTTTGCTTCTTTCCATGGTGAATGTGCGGAATGTCTGAACTCTAGATCAGGGATGTTGATCAATGTGTTAACCTTATTGACCAACATCCATCTGATACCAGTTGAAAGTATCTAGCGACTACCTAAATCACCTAGAGGGGGGGAATAGGTGATGTTCGTGTCTTTTCACGAAATAAAAATTATTTTTAAGACAAGCACACAAACGCAAAGATTTTTATAGTGGTTCACCTTATTGAGTACGTCCACTATCCCGCCTCGCCTATCTACCACGAAGGGTGAGATTTTGATACGTCATCTTCCTCAGATTATTACAATCTTACATCTCGGAGCAATGCTCCTACACCTCACAGAAAAAACTCTCCTATAATCTAGATCCACAACCGGATCTACAAAATCGATCCACAACCTAGATCTACAAACTCGATCCACAAACTGGATCTACAAACTCGATCCACTAACATATCTACACTCGGAAGAACAAACTTCCTACAAACTCATAGACAAGGCTCCTATAAATGTTAAAAATAATTTTACAACAACCAATAAAAATTTATACTTCCATATCTGAAAATTTCAAGTGACTTCCTCTTTAAAACATGAAAACTTGATGAAGTAGGTTGAGGAATAAAACCGAGAAGGCTGATCTGAAAACTAGGATCCGACCCAATAAAATAGATATTTAGGAATCTTGAATCTTGGATCTGTTGAATCTTTTCTCATTAAATTGCTGGATCGAAAGATGAGCCCAGAGAAGAATGTTGAAGAACACGGAGTGGGCGGCTTATCCCAATCTTAAAGAATTATGGCGCGATTCTTATTTTTAATTCTGATTAGGGTTAGCGAATCCTTGAAATGACTTTATATAGATCATCGTCCAACGGTGAAATGTCATAAAGGAATTATCCAAGTTAATCAATCATGCTAAACCTGGATTAAAATTTGATATCCCGTCTAACAGTTTAAAACGAAAATTTTACAACGGCATTTCTCGAAAAGAAGTACATTTCTCGAGAAAATATTTGCTTTCTTGAGAAAAGACTTGGCTTTCTCAAGAAAAGACTTGATGAAATTTATGTGAAGAAAATTACTGTTTTCTTGAGAAGAATATTATTTCTCGAGAAAGTGACTTAGCACATTTTTAGAACTGGAGCCAGATTTCTCGAGAAATGAATTTCTTTCTCGAGAAATGGTCTGAAATTATCGAGTAATTCACTTAGCGAAAATTCTGAGAACTAAAGAATTGATCTCTCAAGAAAGAATTGATTTCTCGAGAAGAGTACTTAGCTTCTCGAAAAATGGACTTGACTTCTTGAGAACTATTTTCCTTTCTCGAGACATAAACTAGGTTTCTCGAGAAATCTTCAGGACCTTTCTCGAGAAAAAGGACTTAGACAGATTTTGAGAATTTTTCGAGAAGACTTAATTTGCCTCGAGAACAACTATGCTTTGGCGAGAAACTTCTCGAGAAACATGTTCCTTTTCTCGAGAAATGGACTTGAAGAAATTTATGAAAAGTTCTTTTCTTCTATATTGGAAACTAGCAACCCTTTCCTTCTTCCATTTCTTTAGTACTTGAAAATGAAGTCCATCTCATTAGAGAGGTTACACATTAGTCAACAACATGGATGACACAATGAGAGATTACATTGTATGGTCATATGTTTAGTGTATCATTGTAAACTGACATTGGTCTACACTTAGCAATATTGACCTGCAAGCACTCAACTAAAAGAAAGCATCAAATACATACTTAATTCATCTTAGTTCAAGGGTGACTTCATACAAATCTAGGTTATTGTGGATACAATACCCAACAATCTCCCCCTATTTGTAGAAGTCAGAACACTCTATACTAAGGTGAATTATATTAAGATAATCAAATAATTAACTAACAAGTAAAACTATATAAGCAATGATAAATGAGAACTAATAAGTTCAACAAAATTTAGAATTTTATATATGTATAGACTTTGTCCATTGATACATCCAGATCCACAAGATTCTACACTATAGCTAATCTCCAATTATTTGTATTGCTGATGATGCTGTCTTTCCTTTTTTTCTTGCTGTCTTTTCTAATAGCTGTAAGGTTTGGGATTGTACTTTGGAGGTCGAGGAGGGGCATATGGATTGTTTATGCCATATTCTCTATCATAGATCCTCCTCTTGGAAGAATTTTCAGTCTGAACTTGAAGGTTTCAAGACAGTTGACTTGTCTCGACACAACTGTCGTATGTGTCAACATCTTTAAATCTGCACTGTGTCGAGACAGTTGATTTATCTCGACACAAGTGTCTGCTGGGTGTCGACACATTTATCCTTGAATTAATTCTTCATTGTGTCGAGACAGTTGATTTGTGTTAACACTCTAGTCTGCTGGTGTCGTCACTTGTATAACTCTACAATTTTGTTTTCATTCTGTCGAGATAGTTGTATGGTCTCGACATAATTATCTTAAGCTTTAAAGTGTCGAGATATTTGACATGTCTCGACACTGTTGACTTAGCCTTCAAGGTGTCGAGATAACTGACTTGTCTTGACACAACTATCTGGAATCTTCATTGTGTCTAGTTAGCTGACTTGTCCCGACACTGCTAACTTGAATCTTCATTGTGTCGAGTTAGCTGAATTGTCTCGACACTGCTGACTTAGTGTTCAAAGTGTCGGGTTAGCTGACTTGTCTCGACACTACATTTGTAAAGGTGTCAACATAGTTAAAGTGTGACCACACTTTTGTACTTAGCCATTTTTCCACATTGCAAGTTGCTAGATGTTTACTATGCCGACTTTACTCTGAAATTTGCTGACTTCACTCGACGCTTTTGTTCTTAGACAATTTTCTTTAGTTTCTAATCAGCTTCTTCGAGTCCACCTGTCAATATATCTTGGACCACCTGTCCAATGAATATGACATAGGCAACCTGCATTCTTGAACTGAAACATACAATAAATACATATGTGTGTATATCTTTGAGTTGAAAGGGCATCTTCAAATCAAGTACATTGTTTCTAATGTACCCAACAAGGATCCATATACAAACACATATTATGCATCCCATACTACATAATATGTCCTGTATACTTCTTATCATGCTTATTAGTGTAGTTTTTATGCTTTAGCCAAGACGTATTGATGACACATCGATGTGTGTATGAAATGGATAAGGCAAACTAAAACTAACCAGAGATAGTCGTTCGACCAATTGTCAAACAACCTATCCCTCTGATACCAACTATCACAACCCGCATTTTCTCCGTATTTAAACAATATATCAGAGTAAGAGAAAACTTGCATCATGATGCCATGCCGTGCAGGGGATAACTGCAGGCGCTCATGCAAGAACTCAAACATAATACTTTATATGAAATTCTCGGGTTGTTATGAAGAAAGCTGTAATTTAAGTTTTGAAAGCCAAATCCTTCAGCTAAGTAATCAACTAGTCCACAAGTATAAACATGAATATATGCTACGGAAAAATACTTTGTTTATATTGATTGACATCATACATGAGTATAAACATCCAAATAGGACAACTCATGATATGCATACCACTAGATTTAATATAAATATAGAAATAGTTTTTACATTTGTTAAAGTATAGTGATTTGGATTTTAAAACAATGCTATGAATGAGTTAGTCAAAATGATATTATTATACTTTAAAAATAACTAACATGCAATCCTAGCATAAAACCTTCCCAGAGAGCAAGTAAATCCAACAAGTCATCAAGAAGAGACTAAGCAGCTAGCAGGTATCTTAACAATATATAAACTCTAGTGGACGTCAACAACATTACACGAACCCACCATAAGGAAAAATAAATATGTCTGAACTAACAATAGAAAAACAACACTACCTCACATTGGTGAGGAAAAGATGTCTGCAACAATAGAAAAACATCAGCAACCACCAAACCTAGCTGCTCAACCGGCTAATGCTCCAAACCTGAGGCATTCCAAAGAAAATAATACCTCAGCAAGAATATAGAAGTGGCAAATAAAATCATTAATAGATAATAATCAAAAGAAAGCAAAAGGGGTTACCAACCCCACCCACAGGAATGGCCGACAAACCTCAGTTAATAAGTCTAACTATAACAAGTATGGTAGAATTCTCAACAGTAGAGTAAGAGAAGTTTCTCTAAGTGCGAAATGAAGCCATGCTTCGATAAAATCTAGAAAAGTAAGCATCCAACACATGTCTATACAATAGGAAGAGTAGAGACTGAACAGCTCTAAACTTGTGAATCATTAACACCCGTAAAAATAGATCTGGGTCGGTGGCACAATGTCCTACACAAACTAACAGACCCAAACATCTTGAAAAGGTACTGCGGTGGTGGCCACAATGTTAAACACAACCCGACAGTCCAAACATCTCACAAAATGCACTGTGGTGGTGGCCACAATGTCCAACATATCCCAACAGTCCAAGAGAAAATACCATAAGAAAACCCACCAAGTGCAATGATTCACGAGCCGACACTAGTTTGGTGGTCCTTTATCCACTGCCAACCATGGGCCACACCTAAACATCCATAAATTCCTATAAGACCCCAATCAAAACACTGGGCTTCTCCAATGACAAGAAGGAAGAAAATCCTGAAATTCACCCTAAGGCCCAAACTCGACAAATGGGCTCAATTCGGCGAGAAAATACTATGACCAAACTGATTCATCGAGCATACTCGACGAATACGATAGACATTCGACGAAATATACATAGCAAAATTAGTTAACTTACTGATACTCGACGATTCGGCTAGCATAACCTTGATACTCGACGAATCGGCGAAATTACCTAAGTCCATAGGAAATTTGTCGAGTATACTAGACGAATCTAGAGTTCACTCAATGCTCTCAATGCCAAAGCAGTCTCACTCGATTCCTGGACTTAACTCAGAAAATATTACTTCACTCAATGCTTCCACTTGATGTCTAGCCGAGTTTACTCAGCGCACTCAACGCCAAAGCAGAAACACTCAAAGTACTCAATGTCATTTGGTTCACTCGACGCCAAACTGATAATACTAGACAAATTCGTCCAGTTTACACGACGCTTTAGACTTAGACTCATAGACTGCTCGATCCTCTCAACGCCAAGTCAAATTCACTCAATGTCAAGGCTGATATTCGACGAAATCTTCGTGAATACTCGACGAATTTTCCTTAGTTTCAATGATCACTCAACGCTAAGAATGATTCAGTCAACACACTCAACGCCAAGGCTATAGTCAAATCCAAAGGCTAATACTAAGTGAATTCATCGAGATTACTCGATGAACTAGACTTCACTCAACTCTTACACTATTCGACGAATATACTTAATCCAAGGCCCATACTTGACGAATTTCACTCAGGTTAACCACACCATACTCAACGAATTATAAACCTATGCTAAGTGTTATATTCAATGAATTTTTCCTTACTAAGATTGTCATATACGACGAAGTTACCTTAGGATAATTTTTCAAATTGTCATACACTCGATGGGTTGATCTAGACTAGTTGTCATATTCGACGAATTCTACTTTTACTTGGCTAGAAATCCTACACTACTCTGTAGATTGAACTTGCATGATCCTTACACTACTCCTAATTATAATGAGGGAAGAAAAACAACAAAGAATCACACGAAAAAAGACTTCACAAGAGGAAGAAATCACCAATTGCCTCTATCTTTAGAAATTCGGCCACACTAGTGCCCTTCCTCACGAATCCGGCTGGAAAAACACCGTGGCTACACTTCCTGAAACTTTTCGAGGAATAAGAGGGTCAAAACCGAGTAACCCAACGTCCAAAATTTCAAGAAATGAGAAAAACTCATAGCATACACGTAGATCTCGACTAGGGCAATCTGAATCTACCCTCCGATGACGATTTTGAGCAACGGAGCTCCTTCAATCCACGGCCGAAAGCCTAGCAAAGTCTGTTGTTCCTCTCATTCGCAAAACAATGCAACAACTCGGGAGGAAGACGTTGAATTGGGTTTCTGTCATATCGTAAGACTATATATATATATAATATTACATTATTATCATAATAACGCCCAAATTACCGATAAATCCAATCAACTAGGATTTCTACGAAATTCGCACCGAAACTAAATATCGATATTAAGAATCCAACGGCAAAATCAAAATCAAAATATGACAAACAAAACACGTGTAAAAACTTCCCGATGTCCAAAACACCAACTATTCCAAAATGGCTCCTCCAAGTTCCAAAACAAACCCAGTTCGCAAATGATATCTCAAAAACACACTAGAAATTAGCCATGTTAATATTCTAAGTCAAAACCTCAGATACCAAATGTTAAAAGTCACGCTCCATCAATGGTACCCGTCAACTACACGTCAGCGTAACGCCTTGACGTAAAAAATACGTCACTGAAGGAATTAAAATAAAATCGAAAAATCAGGGGTGTTACACTAGGAGTATGTAGGCGTGTACTTGAAATCTTGCCCAAAACTGCTTGATTTTCTACAAAACAGAAAAATACACAGAATTAGAATTAAATTAAAAAAAGAAAGTAAGTTATATATGAAATTGAGAGAAATATATATAATTTTATTTATTATTTAATATTTTTCACCTTAATCGTCTAAGTTAACTTATGCATTATCATTATCACGACCCTTTACTTCGAACAGATACGCCAGATACTTAAGTCGAGGTTGAGGTATTACAAGCCACATCAGCATCGATGCTCGACAGGTCTGCGGTGTTCCAAGCAAAGATGTTCACGTTCTTTTGAATGTATTCTTGGACCCTTTCCCGATCCTCCTTGCTCAGTCTTCCACTGACTTGCGCTTTCTCGGGCCTCCTTCCCTGGCTGATGATCTCCTTGTTCTTTACCACCACTGATGCTTCCAGGATTTCAATATCTTCACAACCTTATCGAGCTCTTCCGCTTTCTCCTTCCATGAGATGGTGTTTAATATCAAGACGTAGCACTGCCAGGACACCGAGCGATCTCGTTTGACCCGGATTTGGATCTCCCCTGATGCTATAATTTAAGCACTAGTGGTAAGAGTAAGGTGGAAGTTGCTGATGAGCGGCTCTCCAAAGATGGTACTGTAGCTTATCTGGCATGCACAATGACAAATTTGCAATTCTTTGACTCTCCTCCCATATTCACAAGAAGTTCGACTCCTCCCTCCACTTACTTGCTCTTTCCAAAGAATCTAAAGAGTGGACCATCAAATGTATGCACCTTCTTTGCCACTACCTTCATCTCATCAAAGTCCTTCTTGAAAATCATGTTCAAAAACTCTCATTATCGCATTTTCAATCTCTATCTGAATTACTAGTGCATTGCCGAACAGATCTTCATGCTCGGGTATGTATTTTGTAAGAAGGTGATCTTATCTTTTGGTGTCGGCCTAGGGAGGTGATGTAGGCTACGGTGTTTGGCGCTATAACGGCAAAGGGAGTAACACGTACGCCTCTCTATTTCCACTACTATGCTCACACAATAACTAAACGCAGCTCACCCACGAACAACGTTATCAACTATCGCTAATGTACGGTAGCCACGCCGATTAATGATCGAACAAACGACTAGAGGCCGATGTTCTCTCAAGCTAAAAGGACCAATCTTGGGTCCGACCGAGCGATGGTTGTAATAAAAGAGATCTACCGAAATGTTCGGTTCGGAAATGGTAGATCGCCCCCAACAAAACGAAAGTGAGGCTCACCAAACCTCTCAGAAAATTAAACAATTAGAAAGAACAACACATGCGATCGGAAAGACAACCACAAACGAAAAAATGATTCCAAAGTAGCACAAAGGTATTCCACCAATTAAAAATCTAAAGAGATAAGAATCACGCAATAGGTAGAAGATCTCGTTACCCAACCGGAATAGATGATTCCGGTTCATTTTCAAGGATCGTTCTTCCACGACTCCGCCGGAGTGTCGCCGGATGGAGAGAAACTTATCCGCTTCCTTTACTTCATGCCAGGATGGAGGAAAAGACCACAAAGGGAGAAAAAACACCTTTGATCTTGGTCGATTTCACTATGGAAGGGGGATGATTTGGGGGCTCTTGTTGGAGGTCGGGTTTTGGATAAGGGAGAGGATGGTGGTTCGGTTTGTGGTGTGGAAGTGAGGGTCGGCTTGAGAGTGGTGGCCGAATCTTGGGAGGTGGAGTTGAGGGGAAACCGAGGGGAGCAAAGGAGGAAAGGGGAGGAGGGAAGAGGAGGGAGGCCGAGCAAGAGGAGGGGAGAGGAAGGGCGGCCGGCGGCCAAGAGGAAGGGAGGAAGAGGTGGGCTGAATTTTGCCTAAGGGGGAAAAGAGAGGTGAGGGGGAAATTCAAATTTTGAATTCAAGTTTTAATTTTTTTCATTCTCTAAGTAAAACCATGAAAGTCCATGCCTATATATAGGCTTTACAAAATGCATAGGCTATGTGTAGCCCACTAAATAAAAAAAATCAACACCTAAAATACTTCAACATTACATGATGAAAATAAAAATGCAAATAGAAATAAACTTAATAATATTTAAAAGCCTTCATCTCATGTAGCTCCACATCATGTAGTCATCATCTTCAACATGTAGGAGAACGTCCTCGTTGTCGCCGTCATCATCTTCAACTTTAACACGTTGGGGTTGCCGCCATCACCGTCGCCGTCGCCGTCAACATCTTCAACTTTAACATGGGGGTTGCCGCCATCGCCGTCGTCGTCATCATCATCATCTTCAACTTTAACTTGGGGGTTGCCGCCATCGTCGTCGTCCTCGCCGTCTTCATCTTCAACTTTAACACGTTGGGGGTTGCTGCCATCAATCCTCCCCCACTCAAAATAACTCATCACCGATGAGTTGGCATGGCGGTGCTGGCCCCAAAGAACGTCATCCAAAAGAACCATCACCGAGTCCGGAATACAAGGGTCACCGGAGACCGGGCGAGCACACCATAGTATCACATAACGCTGAATACCATCGCTTGGAGAGGAGAGCAAAACACCAAATGTGAACCTGTCTAGCAAATATATTGTCCTGGGGAAACTGGGAAAAGCAATAGGAAAATAAAGAGGAAAAATTTCTTCATCAACAGTCAACGTACCTCCGTTGGAGACCAATGGAGAGAACGATCCAAGAAAAAACTCACCCCCAACCCAAATGAAAATATAGTGGCACCAAACGTAGAGTTAGATATTTCAAAAGGTGGAAAAACACAATGCGTGAAAGTGGAAACATTTAAACTAGGGGAATTACCCCATTCAGTGGTTAACTTCAACAGATATGTTGTTTCTCCTAACTGATTAAAAATCCGAAAAGTTCTAACTCGCCGACTTGCCAACGTTTCTATAGTGCCCGTAGGCATCCGTTCAGGGACGAGTCGCACCAAGAGTAAACCGAAAACCTTATAGGGAGATGCCCTCTTATGTAAGTTAGCGATATATTGATAAGAAGACATGTGTGTGAATAACGCTTCCTTACTGTGCTTATGTAAAATGAAAGCGTGAGAGGCAAATACTATTGCAGGCAGACTTGACATGTAAAATAGCGGTAACAGAACTACTTGAGATGGAACCAGGGGAACTAAATATGGGGCGCAAACGGAAAGTAATAGGGTGGCAATAGCAGAACTACATATGGTGGCACCAACCCAACGAGATCTGGTGGTACCAACAGAATGCGATCCAGGGGCACAACAGATGGCCACATCATTAACGTACTCTCAGAGATTTGGTTAGTTTTAGAAAGTCGAGTGGATACCAAATTAATAAGACATTCATCATGACCAAACACAAAATCTATTATCACACTACGAGACATGTCCCAAGGAGGGTCCAGCATGGATGGTAAAATAACATGACTCAAATTAGACAAAATAAATTCTGGTTCGAAAGGATCCGCTGGTCGGGTAAACATATCAGGAGGGAGAGTCGGTTAAGCTAAAACCAGGAGAGAGTTAAGATCGCATTTAAATTCACGCAACGGAGTTAGCATCAGGGGATGCTCATCCGGGTCCACTTCCGTGCCGTCTTCCAAAAATATAACTCTCTCGCTAGGACATTCTTCCAACTCATAAATCACGACATCAGTAGCAGTATAGATCTCAGGAATGGGAGCATCAATAGATTCTGGAGGAGGGGCTAAGTCATGCCCAATGTCAAAATACGGATTTATCGTCCAAGTAAAATCCTCCCGGTGCAAGCCATCAAAATCAAACGGAAAATCAAACAGAAGATTTTCCCTCACAGAAAACTCAACTGGCTCGTCATCACCTAAGTCACTATCAGAGAAACATTCGCCACAGGGTGACTCTATCACCTCACTAGAAACTTCACTCAAATCAGACTCAGTAATGGTTTCAGAAAAATCGACGAAGGGAAGTGGAGATGATTCCTCGGGGGAGAAATCCTCATCCAGGTCACTAGGGTAAACAATATCTTCAACGTCAATACAATCGTCAGTAATATCAGCCTCGCCCTCAGTGACGGGTACAGTCCTAGGCACGACCTTAGACTCATCAGGGGAGTCTACAACTAAATCAGGCAACTTAGGGGGAGACTCAAAATGGTCTACGGGCGTAATCAGGGTAGGACGCATAATAGAGCCAAGACCAGATTCGCCACTAGACTCACATATAGTAATCGTCTGACATGAGGGAACTTTACTCCTAGGAATCTGGTGCTTCTCAATTTCTAATGTCGTGGTAAAAGTGGAGTCTAGATCTATGTGCCAATAACACAGTAATTTACCCTGCATGTAGGGGTTTAATCCCCTATGAAAACTGGAAAGGGTGACCTCAGGCGATTCCTGCACAACGCTCCTAACCATCAAATCCTTAAAGAGTTGCATATAATCTGAGACCGACTTATTCCCTTGTTTAAGGGTAGCCAAATCATCAGTTATTTGTCGTTTGGCCTGGGCATTTGGTTTATCTTCATTCCTAATGGAACCTAATGATTTTCTTCGGGAAACATTGACGTCGTAGGACATATTGTGAGAACCGGAGAGAAAACTCGATCCAGAATTTGTGCACATACAATGAGAAATGCTTCTGCCTCAATTAAAATAGGTTTGTCGAAATTGTTCCCGCTTAACCACTAGGGTAAAATTAATATAAAATAGATTTTCTTGCATAATAAAATATGAAGATTATTAATTAATTTTTTTTTTATTTTTTTGCTGAAAAATAAGAAAGTTAAGCCGCTATTGGCAGACCAGAATTTTTTTTTTGATTACTTTGACTCTGAACGTGCATACAAAGTGCGTGTTAACGTGTTAAGTAAAAGGGGGAGGGTGCCAATTAAGAAATTGACGTGAACCTCCCTCTGATACCAAATTGATGTAGGCTACGGTGTTTGGCGCTATAACGACAAAGGGAGTAACACGTACGCCTCTCTATTTCCACTACTACGCTCACACAATAACTAAACGTAGCACACCCACGAACAATGTTATCAACTATCGCTAATGTACGGTAGCCATGCCGATTAAAGATCGAACAAACGACTAGAGGCCGATGTTCTCTCAAGCTAAAAGGACCAATCTTGGGTCCGACCGAGCGATGGTTGTACCAAAAGTGATCTACCGAAAGGTTCGGTTCGGAAATGGTAGATCTCCCCCAACAAAATGAAAGCGAGGCTCGCCAAACCTCTCAGAAAATTAAACAATTAGAAAGAACAACACATGCGATCGGAAAGATAAGCCACGAACGAAAAAATGATTCCAAAGTAACACAAAGGTATTCAACCAATTAAAAATCTAAAGAGATAAGAATCACACAAGAGGTAGAAGATCTCGTTACCCAACCAGAATAAATGATTCCGGTTCACTTTCAAGGATCGTTCTTCCACGACTCCGCCGGAGTGTCGTCGGATGGAGAGAAACTTGTCCGCTTCCTTTACTTCACGCCGGGATGGAGGAAAAAAACACAAAGGGAGAAAAAAACACCTTTGATCTTGGTCAATTTCACTATGGAAGGGGGCTGATTTGGGTGCTTTTGATGGAGGTCGGGTTTTGGATAAGGGAGATGATGGTGGTTCGGTTTGGGGTGTGGAAGTGAGGGTCGGCTTGAGAGTGTTGGCCGATTCTTGGGAGGTGGAGTTAAGGGGAAACCGAGGGGAGCAAAGGAGGAAAGGGGAGGAGGGAAGAGGAGGGAGGCCGAGCAAGAGGAGGGGAGAGGAAGGGCAGCCGGTGGCCAAGAGGAAGGGAGGAAGAGGTGGGCCGAATTTTGCCTATGGTGGAAAAGAGAGGTGAGGGGGAAATTCAAATTTTGAATTCAAGTTTTAATTTTTTCATTCTCTAAGTAAAACCACGAAAGTCCATGCCTATATATAGGCTTTACAAAATGCATAGGCTATGTGCAGCCCACTAAATAAAAATAAATCAACACCTAAAATACTTAAACATTACATGATGAAAATAAAAATGCAAATAGAAATAAACTAAATAATATTTAAAAGCCTTCATCTCATGTAGCTCCACATCATGTAGTCATCATCTTCAACATGTAGGAGAATGTCGTCGTCATCGCTGTCATCATCTTCAACTTTAATACGTTGGGGTTGCCACCATCGCCGTCGCTGTCCACATCGTCAACTTTAACATGGGGGTTGCCTCCATCGCCGTCGCCGTCGCCGTCATCATCTTCAACTTTAAATTGGGGGTTGCCGCCATCGCCGTCGTCGTCGCCATCATCATCTTCACTTTAACACATTGGGGGTTGGCGCCATCAATCCTCCCCAGCTCAAAATAACTCATCACCGATGAGTTGGCATGGCGGTGCTGGCGCCGAAGAACATCACCCAAAAGAACCATCGCCGAGTCCGGAATCCAAGGGTCACCGGAGACCGGGCCAGCACACCATCATATCACATAACGCTGAATACCACCGTTTGGAGAGGAGAGCAAAACAACAAATGTGAACCTGTCTAGCAAAAAGATTGTCCTGGGGAAAATAGGAAAAGCATTAGGAAAATAAAGAGGAAAAATTTCTTCATCAACAGTCAACGTAACTCTGTTGGAGACCAATGGAGAGAACGATCCAAGAACAAACTCACCCACCAACCCAAATGAAAAATATAGTGGCACCAAACGTAGAGTTAGATATTTCAAAAGGTGGAAAAACACAATGCGTGAATGTGGAAACATTTAAACTAGGGGAATTACCCCATTCAGTGGTTAACTTCAACAGATATGTTGTTTCTCCTAACTGATTAAAAATCCGAAAAGTTCTAACTCGCCGACTCGCCAACATTTCTATAGTTCCCGTAGGCATCCGTTCAGGGAAGAGTCGCACTAAGAGTAAACCGAAAACCTTATAGGGAGATGCCCTCTTATGTAAGTTAGCGATATATTGATAAGAAGACATGTGTGTGAATAACGCTTCCTTACTGTGCTTATGTAAAAGGAAAGCGTGAGAGGCAAATACTCTTGCAGGCAGACTTGACATGTAAAATAGCGGTAACGGAACTACTTGAGATGGAACCAAGGGAACTAATATGGGGGCGCCAACCGAAAGTAATAGGGTGGCACTAGCAGAACTACATATGGTGGCACCAACCCAACGAGATCTGGTGGTACCAACAGAATGCGATCCGGTGGCACAAAAGATGGACACATCATTAACGTACTCTCAGAGATTTGGTTAGTTTTAGAAAGTCGAGTGGATACCAAATTAATAAGACATTCATCATGACCAAACACGAAATCTATTATCACACTACGAGACATGTCCCATGGAGGGTCCAACATAGATGGTAAAATAACATGACTCAAATCAAGAAAAATAAATTCATGTCCGAAACGATCCGCTGGTCGGGTCAACATATCAGGAGGGACAGTCGGTAAAGCTAAAACCGGGAGAGAGTTAAGATCGCATTTAAATTCACGCAACGGAGTTAGCATCAGGGGACGCTCATCCGGGTATACTTCTGTGTCGTCTTCCAAAAATATAACTCTCTCTCTAGGACATTCTTCCAACTCATAAACCACGACATCAGTAGCAGTACAGTTCTCAGGAATTGGAGCATCGATAGATTCCGAAGGAGGGGCTAAGTCATGCCCAATGTCAAAATACGGATTTATCGTCCAAGTAAAATCCTCCGGGTGCAAGCCATCAAAATCAAACGGAAAATCAAACAGAAGATTTTCCCTCACAGAAAACTCAACTGGCTCGTCATCACCTAACTCACGATCAGAGAAACATTCGCCACAGGGTGACTCTATCACCTCACTAGAAACTTCACTCAAATCAGACTCAGTAATGGTTTCAGAAACATCGACGAAGGGAAGTGGAGATGATTCCTCGGGGGAGAAATCCTCATCCAGGTCACTAGGGTAACCAATCTCTTCAACGTCAATACAATCATCAGTAATATCACCCTCGCCCTCAGTGACAGGCACAGTCCTAGGCACGACCTTAGACTCATCAGGGGAGTCTACAACTAAATCAGGCAACTTAGGGGGAGACTCAAAATGGTCTACGGGCGTAATCAGGGTAGGACGCACAATAGAGCCAAGTACAGATTCGCCACTAGACTCACATATAGTAATCGTCTGACATGAGGAAACTTTACTCATAGGAATCTGGTGCTTCTCAATTTTTAATGTCGTGGTAAAAGTGTAGTCTAGATCTATGTGCCAATAACACAGTAATTTCCCTGGATGTAGGTGTTTAATCCCCTACGAAATCCCGAAAGGGTGACTGCAGGCGATTCCTGCACACAGCTCCTAACCGTCAAATCGTTAAAGAGTTGCATATAATCTGAAACCGACTTATTCCCTTGTTTAAGGGTAGCCAAATCATCAGTTATTTATCGTTTGGCCTGGGCATTTGGTTTATCTTCATTCCTAATCGAACCTAATGATTTTCCTCGGGAAACATTGATGTCGTATGCCATTTTGTGAGAACCGGAGAGAAAACTCGGTCCGAAATTTGTGCACATACAATGAGAAACGCTTCTGGCTCAATTAAAATAGGTTTGTCGGAATTGTTCCCGCTTAACCACTAGGGTAAAATTAATATAAAATAGATTTTCTTGCAGAATAAAATATGAAGATTATTAATTAATTTTTGTTTTATTTTTTTGCTGAAAAATAAGAAAGTTAAGCCGCTATTTGCAGACCAGAAAATTATTATTTTTTGATTACTTTGACTCTGAACGTGCACACAAAGTGCGTGTTAACGTGGTAAATAAAAGAGGAGGGTGCCAAATAAGAAATTGACGTGAATCTCCCTCTGATACCAAATTGATGCAGGGTACGGTGTTTGGCGCTATAACGACAAAGGGAGTAACACGTATGCCTATCTATTTCCACTACTATGCTCACATAATAACTAAACGCAGCACACCCATGAACAACGTTATCAACTATAGCTAACGTACGGTAGCCACGCCGATTAAAGATCGAACAAACGACTAGAGGCCGATGTTCTCTCAAGCTAAAAGGACCAATCTTGGGTCCGACCGAGCGATCGTTGTACCAAAAGAGATCTACCGAAAGGTTCGGTTCGGAAATGGTAGATCTCCCCCAACAAAACGATAGTGAGGCACGCCAAACCTCTCACAAAATTAAACAATTAGAAACAACAACACATGCGATCGGAAGGATAAGCCACGAACGAAAAAATGATTCCAAAGTAACACAAAGGTATTCCACCAATTAAAAATCTAAAGAGATAAGAATCACATAAGAGGTAGAAGATCTCGTTACCCAACCAGAATAGATGATTCCTGTTCACTTTTAAGGATCGTTATTCCACGACTCCGCCGGAGTGTCGCCGGATGGAGAGAAACTTGTCCGCTTCCTTTGCTTCACGCCGGGATGGAGGAAAAAACCACAAAGCGAGAAAAAAAAACCTTAATCTTGGTCGATTTCACTATGGAAGGGGGCTGATTTGGGGGCTCTTGATGGAGGTCGGGTTTTGGATAAGGGAGAGGATGGTGGTTCGGTTTGTGGTGTGGAAGTGAGGGTCGGCTTGAGAGTGGTGGCCGAATCTTGGGAGGTGGCGTTGAGGGGAAACTGAGGGGAGCAATGGAGGAAAGGGGAGGAGGGAAGAGGAGGGAGGCTGAGTAAGAGGAGGGGAGAGGAAGGGCGGCCGGCGGCCAAGAGGAATGGAGGAAGAGGGGGGCCGAATTTTGCCTAAGGGGGAAAAGAGAGGTGAGGCGGAAATTCAAATTTTGAATTCAAGTTTTAATTTTTTCATTCTCTAAGTAAAAACATGAAAGTCCATGCCTATATATAGGCTTTACAAAATGCATAGGATATGTGCAACCCACTAAATAAAAATAAATCAACACCTAAAATACTTAAACATTACATGATGAAAATAAAAATGCAAATAGAAATAAACTAAATAATATTTAAAAGCCTTCATCTCATATAGCTCCACATCATGTAGTCATCATCTTCAACATGTAGGAGAACGCCGTCATCGTCGTCGTCATCATCTTCAACTTTAACACGTTGGGGTTGCCGCCGTCATCGTCGCCGTCGTCGTCAACATCTTCAACTTTAACTTGGGGGTTGCCGCCATCGCCGTCGCCGTTGCCGTCATCATCATCAACTTTAACTTGGAGGTTGCCGCCATCGCCGTCGTCATTGTCGTCATCATCTTCAACTTTAACACGTTGGGGGTTGCCGCCATCAGGAGGTCGATGTAACACTCCACAATATATAGAATGAAGGCTCCCCTTGCAGGTGGACTCAATCCCAAACCCCCATGGATCACAGTAATCTCGCCTTGGTTTCCCATGTCGACCCATTCTTTGCAACGATCTTCTACCTTTGCTCCTCCTTCTCCCACTCCCTGATGTTATTGTTATTGTGGTTGCTACCCTATTGGGGTTCTTATCCCTTCCATGACCTCCAAAAAGTTTGGGCGGGAAGCCATTGCTTGATCTTCCTCTTAGTGGAAGTCATAATATTACAATGCCAACATTCCCCATCCAGCTCCTCTTTGGTAGTTTCTTTCTCCACTTGTCCATCGACTGATCATCATTGCTTACTGAGGTAGGGGGTTGAAATGGACTCAAACTTGGTCGCAACCATAGATGATTTAATCGTCCTTGACCCACCTAAACTTTCCATCCCCTTAAAAGAGCCCTACACCCTGGAAGGTTTTCCTATGCTGGCCCTAAGGTGGTTCTCCCGGTGGCCTCTAGATCGGACGGCTGATTAGTGGCTAAAATATCAACCTGGCTCCTACCATCGGGGGCGCTTAAAATCCCTTGCTCTTTGCCTAATCCATCCTCCTCAACTCATATTGTTGGGTTACTCCTAATACCTTTACCTCGCTTCCTCGCAACATGGCCAACTTTATCACAAACACGCAGTTCGTGGCCTTACACTCTATCTCCCACCCCGCTTGGTCAAACAACTACTCAAAAGACAGAAGGGGTTCCTGAGTAAGCTCCAAATTAAATATCCCCATCTGCAGCCTGATGGCTAGGGCATGTTGTATGGTATACTCAGGCCCTTCTAAACAAGAATAAGCTCCTCATGAAAGAAATCTATATAGCTCCCAATAACTCTTCAACCCCTTCATTAATCAAGAAAAGAGCCTTAGCCCCCTTCTTCATTTTCTTGGATGTGGAAAAATGCTCCAGGAAACTCCAGCAAGGCACGTCATTTCATGTCTTTACATTGGAATACCTAAGCTTATACAGCTGAAGCATAATCACATGACAAAAGCATTATCCACCGCTTACTGCATACCCCAATGTGGAAGAGAATTAGAAGCGGGCCATTATCTTTTACACTTATTTTCCTAATGCGGCTAGGCCCTGAAAGCTTGTCATTGATAGTTGGAGTTGTGTAAATATTATAGCCCAGGAGGGGAAGCTGGTGGAACCAATATCTCGCCTTTCCCTTCAACAATATGGTGAATAGCCTAAACATAAAGACATTCATCACTTTTCTGATAGATCTGGTGTCCTTGAATAATTGGAGATGCTTGAGAGGGTCATTCGTTCCTGTATAGTAGGACATGATAGGCTTCCTGAGCTACTCTGGAATTGGGTCAAAAAGAATCAATTCACAGAACAAGCTCATCCACAAGACATGGCGAGCAAACAGTGTGTAACGCCTTTGGTTTTTAGATGTTTATTTGAATTTCTTTAGTGACATATTTTTGACGTCGGGGCTACATATTGACGCACAGTTGAAAGATACCATTGTTGGAGCGTGACTGTTGCTTATTTGGTGCCTCGGATTTTGACTTAGAATATTAGCTTGCCTAATTTCTAGTGTATTTTTGAGATATCCCTTGCGAGGCTGGGTTTATTTTGGAACTAGGTGGAGCCTTTTTGGGATAGTTGGTGTTTTGGATGTTAGGGAGTTTTTACCCGACTTTAGTTTATCCGATTTTGATTTCGACTTTGATGTTGGATTCGTAGCATCAATATTATTCTACGGTGCGATTTTCGTAGAATTCTGATTTGGTTTTAGTTTCAGATCATTTTGACGTTTGTTTAGTAATTAATTATAATACAACATTATATTACTTATATAAGTATAAATAGCCTTCGATTTGACGGGAACCCTAATCATCGTCACTTTCCCTAAGCCTTCGTCTGTTTCGCGAAATGGGAGAGGTCAGCATTGTCTTGTGCTTTCGGCCATAGATCGTGAACATTTGGGTGGTCAGTTTCGCTGGAGGAGTAGAGATTCGAAAATCTCTCGCCAAGAACTACACGTGTGCGGTAAGTATTTCCCGTTTCATGGATTTTTGTACTTTAGGGTTTGTGGTTTTGACCCACTTTTGTCTCGTAAAGTTTCAGGAAGTGTAACCCAGGAGTTCTTGCGGCCGGAACAGTGAGAAAGAGTGCTTATGTGGCTGAATTTCTGGAGTTTGTGGCAAGTGGTGATTTCTTCCCCTTGCCTAGTCCTTTTTTCATGTATTTTTTTCTTGTTGTTTTCTTTTTTCCATCCTTAGAATATAGTAGTGTAGGGAGTTGCCTTGGAGAACACAACAGGATAGTTCAAATTCTGGCCAAGAAATTCGTAGAATATGATAGCATAGTCTAATGAATATTAGTCGTATATGGGGAGAAATTTTGAGTGAAATTTGTCGAGTATAATACATCGAGTATTGGGTGTCGGGTTCATCGAGTATTTGCTGAAATTCATCCGGTAATGGTTTAGCATTGAGTCAAGTCCAATTCATCGAGTGATCTGTGAGTTTAAGTTAGATTCGTCGAGTAATCTCGACGAATTCGATGAGTATTAGCTTTTTCGTTGAGTATAGTGCATTGAATGATTCTTGAGACTATGGAAAATTCATCGAGTATTCACGATGGATTCGTCAAATTCCAGTTTTGGCGTTGAGTGAGTTAGACTTGGAATTGAGATAGTCGAGAGGTCTTTGAGTCTAAGTCAAATGCATTGTGTTAACTTGACAAATTCGTCGAGTTTAGCTGGTCAGGCGTTTAGAGCGTCGGGTGGACTTATGAAAGAATTAGTGCCTAACCATCTAGAGGGGTGGTGAATAGGTGTAATTCCTTTTTGTTTAAGGCAGACTATTTGCTCTGTTAATTAATCAAAAATTGTAAATTCTATACCTAACACAGCACATCATTCACATAAACATTCAATCACAGAGTGCACACAGTTTTTATAGTGGTTCCCAAGGTCTGGGTACATCCACTTTCCCCCTTCGCCTATATAGTAGTGTGCTAGATTCGGCCTAACTTCTGCTCTTCACCTCAGATCCTCAGATCTTACAACTCAGAACCCAAACAAGGCTCCTACAACTTAGAGTGAGTACACACTCCTATAGTTCAGGCAATCTGCCCTACCTCAGCCTTCAACAAGGCCTACAACTCAGAGATAACAATCTCTTACAACTCAGGCTCACAACCCTACCTCAGCCTTCAACAAGGCCTACCACTCAGAGATCTAAATCTCATACAACTCAGCCTTTATAACTCAGGCTTACAACTCATATCTAAAATAGATCCTACAGAAAATAGATTTAACAAAGTATTTTACCCCCACCCAGGTAGAGAGAGAAGGGATGGATGGTTTCTTGATCAGTTCTTGGAAGAATCTGATGGCAGAGAACAACCACTCTTAGCTTTGTTCAAAGCTTCTTGAATCTGAAATCAGTAGGGTTGAACTCCTTTGAAGTTGATCTTCAATCAGCTTCTTTCTTGAAATTCAGATCTCAATCTGAATCCTTCTTGGCATCATGGTTCAACAACTGCACTTCAGTAGATGGAGCTCTCTCTCTCTCTCTCCAACTTCTTCTTAGATTTTCTAATGAAAAACTTCTTGTCTTCTATTGTGACTGTTCTTCAGTATCTCTTTTTTTCTGTTGAAGGAGAATGCCTTTATATATACTTTCTCCATGGTAACCGGCTGATCCGGTTTCTAACAAACTTCTGACAGCTCTGACAGTTGCAGTAGACCGGTTGGAAAATGCAGCTGTCAAGTCATCCAGTCACTTCTTGAAATCTGTCTCTGTCAGCAAAGTATCGAGACTGAACTTCTTCATGTGTTGACACAAGTAGACTAAGTGTCGACACAAGTGGACCAAGTGTCGACACAGGACTTGGTGGTGTCGACACATCTCCTTTGTTGTAGATACTGCTTCTCGACACAGCTTCTGTAGAATGTGTCGACACTAATTCTATATGTCGACACAATCACTTCTTCTCTTTGACTTAGTTGAAACTCTGCTGTGTGTCGACACAAGTCCTGTGTGTCGACATAGTTGATGTCGACAAAGTCTTCTGTATGTTGACACTGCCTCTTGGTGTCGACACAGTTGATGTTGACAAAGTCTTCTGTGTGTCGACACTGTCTCTTGGTGTCGACATAGTTGATGTCGACAATGCTTCTCTGTGTATCGACACTGCCTCTTGGTGTCGACACAGTTGATGTCGACAATGGTTTCTCTGTGTGTCGACAATGCCTCTGTGTGTCGACACAGTTGCTTCTGGTGTCGACACAGCCTTTCCAAATGTCGACATAATTAACTCCAAGTGTCGTCACAGTTTTTCTCCAGTGTTGACACAAGCCTTCATAAGTGTCGACACAGCTTCCCCTAGTGTCGACACATGGACTTAGAAATTTTTCTACATTCCTGCATTTACTTAACATGCACATATAAACTCAAAACAACATCAAATACACCTTGATGCATATCATTGAGTAAGGTGAGGCTTCTTCAAATCTGGTACACATTTTCCAATGTACTAAATAATCTCCCCCTATTTGGAGAAGTCATAACCCTTAGTCAATGATATACACCATTCATAACAAATACACATTATGATGTATAACAACATTATATGACAGAGTAAATTCTAAACAAAACATATATAATATATCATCACAGAATAATAATGCTAACACAATGAGCATTCATCATAGTTTTGTTTAAACTTACAAAAGTTTCTTAATCAAAAGTGTACATAGATTTCAACACTAAAGATTACAAAGTTGTAAACTCAAGTAAATCTAATCTAAAGCTGATCTGGCTCCTTGATAACTATGTCTTTGCCTAATTGGACCTTGGCTTGTACTGGAACATCAGTATCATCAGCTGGCTTCTTGCACTTTAGATCTTTCTTCTTTTGCTCTTCAGCCCTAATTCTTTGCCTTTCAAAGTAGTGAAAGGGCTTTGGGAAATATTTGCTAGGCTCCTGAGCATTAGGAGGTAGCTTCCCAGCTTTAGCCTTTCTACTATATTGAACAATAACTTCTTGCCTGACTTTATGCTTTTGCCATTCTTGCTCAGAGTACCATTTGCCCTTCTCTTGGGTCTTGTCCTTTACAGCTTTTCAAGCAGTCAGTATAATATTCCTAGAAGTAGGACTCCACTGCTCAAAAGCAGGCTTCAACTCTACCTGTTCTCTGAATCTTTTCTTAGATATTAGAGTTTCTTGCTCTTTGTTCAAAACTTCCTCTGAAACTGGCATGTCTACTTTCTCAAGGATAATATTTTTATTACCCTTTGGAGGACTGTACATAGACTGTACTTCTTGGTGAATCATCTAAAAATCTATTGGAGGACAAATTACTTGAGCAACTTCAGGTTGGACACCTCCAAAATAGGTAGGGTGTATACCATACTCAACCACATTATCATCATCACAGAGGGGTGGATATCCAAGTGTGACTCTGATGCTATTAGATATCCATTTAGCATGGTCTGAGCCAGCTTTTACTAATACTCTCTCCCACTTTATGACTACTCTTGCAACATGATCCCTAAGGTCATCTTTTTGAAACCTGATTTGTTCATCAAGAAAATTTACACCATCTTTATAGAAAGATTTTAACTTCAGCAGCTGTGCAGAAATGGTCTTTTGAGACTGCTTAATAGCTGTTTTTACAGCAGTGAGGCCTTCCTGTAATTGCTTGTCAAAATCTTCCTTGGTTGTAGTCCTTGCTGCAGTCTAGACAGTAGCAATATTTTTCATCTCTGTAACAATCACATTATGTGATTCTGTCAGATTATCATTCATTCTAAGTTGATTCTCTAGAACATAGCCTTGCTTAACAGCTATATCACCAACTTGAGTCTAGATCTTTTCTTAATCTGTGGCTAGGAAAACCACATCATTGCCTCCTTTGTGAAAGCAATCTGTCATCTCCTTCTTATTCTGATTAACTTTAAATCTTATTGATTTAATATTTGTAGCCAAGGAGAGTTGGAGATCTTTGTGAGTTTCATCCATATATTTATCCACGGCAATCCTTTGTTCATCCAATTTTACTTACAAAGATATCAACAAAGAACTGTAATCAGTTACTGGGAAAGTTGTGGAGCAGTTTGTAAAGCCCTCTTATAGCTTTGACTCCTTCTTTTGAAAACCATCAGTTTTCTTTTGTTAGCTTGAATTTCTGCTTCCTCTTTAGAAGCTGAGGTACTGTCTATATTAACTCTTTCCTTAGGACTAGGAGGCAATTCCTGTTCAGTCCTAGGTTGCTCCCCCTGAGTCCCTTGCTCCTCCTCAACTCTTGCTTTCTCCCCTTGAGTTCCTACTTGCTCCCCCTCAAGGTTTGCTTGCTCCCCCTCAAAATCTGCTTTCTCCCCTACAAATTCAGTTTGCTCTCCCCCAGTTCTTTCTGTCTCCCCCTGAGTCCCTTGCTCCATAGCAGTGAACAACTCATCTAGGGTAAACTCTTGTTGAGTATGAACTAGAGATACTCTTATCTCTAGAGCATTAGCAATAGCAGATGTATCTTCCATGATAACATCTTGTGCTTGACGGTTAAGTTGAGTTGGTTGGTCAACATCAATCAAAGATTCAGTTAGAGTCTCATCCTTATCTTTAGAAATTGATTGATTAACCTCTTGATTTACCTCAAGAATTGTTTGTGTAGCCATTTCACTTTCCTGGTGGGTTGGCACTTCATCAAGATGAGGCTCCCACTGCACCTGAGCACTATCAGCAATATCTTGTGCTGTAGATTTTTCAGGAATCTCTTGCCTCTTCTCATCAGGCATATCCTTAGTTAGGATCCTATCCCATCTGGAGATGATCCTTATGTCCATTCTCCTCATATGATTAATCTTGGATCTAGCAGTTTGTTCCATTACTTTAGGAATGGTTCTAGCCAAGTATAAACTCATGATCCTGCCGAGGTTTGGCTTCTTAAGACTTTCCTTAATCTTTTCAAAAATTACTACTGAGCAATCTGTATTTAGGCTGTAGATGATCCTGGTCATTAGGCTGAACATATAGGCAGAAATCCTATCATGTCCCCCTGGCTTGCAGATAATGACTTTGCCAACTACTTCTGAAAGAAATTTGCCTTGCTGATTCATCCCTTTTCTGTTCATTGAGGATCCAATCTTCATGGTGGGATCCAATCCACACCATTGTAGTGCTTCCCTTGTCTTGGAAGAGGTAACTTCTACTTCTTGTTGAATTCTTGGTAGTTGAAGAGTCTTCCTCAAGCACTTCATGGTTAGTTTAACTTTAATACCCTGAACTATAGATTTGACTTTAAGTCCAGTTGAGTCTATAGTAGCTGCGCCATAGAATTCTAGTATTTCCTTCTTCCAAATCTTTGTTGGTTCAGAGACCAGAAATTCCAACCCATTTTCTGCAATTAGGGTTACTACTGCTTTAATGTCGGGTTCCTCATGGTCAAAGGCGTTGCGTACCAGCTCATAGCCTTCATTGACATTGTCTTCTAGCTTTGGCTCCATTAGGGTTGAGAGAAAGCTTGGATTAAGAAGAGAGAATTTGTCGACACAAGGTTTTAGTCTTGAAACTATGGAGAATGTGTCGACAGACTATGTCGTTGACCTATTTATACCCTTCTAAACAAGGAAGGTCAAACGGCTCATCAAAATCCTATTAATGTGTCGACACTATTGAAAATTGTCGACACTGACTTCTAATGTCTCGACATAAGTGTTGACTTCTATATGTCGACACTTATTCTATTTATGCTCAATGATTAGTCGATTCTCCACTCGACGAAATCTGTATTGATCCTAAGTGTCGACACAACCTTTGGATGTGTCGACACTACTTCTCTGAAGTGTCGACACCAATTTTCTAGATGTGTCGACATCATTTTCCTGGAATGTCGGCACCAACTACTATGTGTCGACACATATAACTTCTTGTGTCGACACAATTTTACTTAGCCAATTTTGTTAAACTAATTTATGTTCAACATACCTAATTCAATTTTGAAATTATTGAATTTAGTTTCATCTAAAGGCTTAGTAAACATGTCAGCTAATTGTAAATCAGTACATACAAATTCTAGAGAGATATCTTCTTTCTCTACATGGTCTCTAAGAAAATGGTACCTTATTTCTATATGCTTAGTTCTACTATGAGAAACTGGATTATGTGCAATAAAAATAGCACTAGTAGAATCACATAACAATGTTGTTATACTTACCTGAATACCATAGTCTTCCAACTGATGTTGTATCCATAATAGTTGTGCACAGCTGCTTCCTGCAGCAATATACTCAGACTCAGCTGTGGAAATTGCCACACTGGTCTGCTTCTTACAGCTCCAAGACCCCAGTCTTCCTCTTAGAAATTGACAGGTGCCTGTAGTACTTTTCCTCTCTACTTTGCAACCTGCAAAGTCTGCATCTGAATAACCCATTAGTAGAAAATCTCTATCCCTAGGATACCAAAGGCCTACATTAGGTGTGCCCTTAAGATATCTCAAAATCCTTTTGACTGCAGTCAGATGATATTCTTTAGGGTAGGATTAGTTCCTAGCATAGACACATGTAGCATACATGATATCTGGTCTACTAGCAGTCAGATACTGGAGGGAGCCAACTATTCCTCTATACAAAGATTCATCTACAGGTTTCCCTGCATCATCTTTGCTAAGAGATACACTTGTCCCCATTGGAGTTCTCATGGTAGTGGATGACTCCATACCATACTTCTTAATTAAATCCAGAGTGAACTTAGACTGGGATATGGACAAGCCATCTTCAGTCTGTCTTATTTGGAGACCTAAGAAGAACTTAAGTTCTCCCATACTGCTCATTTCAAATTTCCCTTGCATAAGTCTTGCAAACTTCCTACAAAGGTTACTTACAGTAGACCCAAATATTATGTCATCAACATATATTTGGACTAAGATTATCTTTCCTTTGGATTCCCTAAGGAATAGAGTCTTGTCTATTTTCCCCCTTGAGAATTTATTCTCAATGAGGAAAGTAGACAGGATTTCATACCAAGCCCTTGGGGCTTGTTTCAACCCATACAATGCTTTCCTAAGTCTATAAACATAAGTAGGATAGAGTGGATCAACAAAAATTGAGGGCTGCTCTACATAAACCTCCTCTTTTAAGTCTCCATTTAAGAATGCACACTTCACATCCATCTGGAACACTTTGAAGCCTTGAAAATCTGCATAGGCTAGGAATAGTCTGATAGCTTACAACCTAGCCACTGGAGCAAAGGTCTGATCAAAGTCTATGCCCTCCTCCTGTCTGTATCCTTTGGCAGCTAATCTTGCCTTGTTCTTCACTATGATCCCACTCTCATCAAGCTTGTTTCTATATATCCACTTTGTCCCAATGACATTGTGGCCCTTTGGTTTTGGAACCAAATCCTAGACCTTGCACCTTCTGAATTGATTTAACTCCTCCTACATGGCATCAATCTAGTGTGGGTCCTTAACAGTTTCTTCAAATCTCTTGGGTTCCACTTGAGATAGGAAGCTAGAGCAAAGAACTGTGTTCAAGTTCCTGCACCTTATTTGTACTCCTTGACTTGGATCACCAATGATCTGATGTGCAGGATGATCCTTCAAATGCCTTACTGTTGGAGGAAATCTGTCAGCAGTTTGGCCTTCTCCAATCTCTTCATTATGCTGCACCTCATGTTCTTCATCAGCATCCAGAGTTTCTTGTACTCCTCCTGGACAGAACCTACCATTTTCCTCATCCAGCTTTGTAGGTGGATCTTCTCTGATAGTAAGCTAGTCCATCTTTTGTTGAATACCTGTGGAGCTACAAGAACTACTTGGCAACTCACTATTAATAAATCTAGTTTCATCAAAAATGACATGAACTGACTCAACTACAACTTGAGTAGCCAAGTTGTAGACCCTATAGGCCTTACTATTGTTGATGTACCCAACAAATATCCCATCTTGGGATTTGGCAGCAAACTTAGAAAGGTGAGATTTGCCATTGCTAAGTACATAGCACTTGCAACCAAAGATCCTAATATATGATAAGTTTAGTTTTCTGCCTTTCACAACCTCATAGGGTGATTGTAATTGAGTTATTAGAAATGTTACCAAAACCTTTGATGATTCCCTTTTCAGAACAACCAAAGATTACTTTAGGCCAATTCAGCATAGGTGAGTAGTCCTTCAGCAATCCCCTTGTTCCAGTCATGTGCCTGGAACATCCACTATCCAAGTACCATATAGGGGTATGGAAACTTGGACTCACCTGCAATAAGGATTACTTAACCTTAGAAACCAAATGAGTTTTGGGTCCTTGGTTCATGTTAGCCTAAAATTTAACAAATCTTCCTGCAACTCTTCTAACAGGCACACTGTTATTCTATTTGACACTAGAATTGTGCCAACAGTCTAAGGCAAAGTGGCCTATCTTGCCACAGCACCATCACTCAAACTTATTATACCTTTATTTTTGTACAGCTTTAGCTAAATTATTATCAGCAGATCTATTGTTCTGTGCTGGGGCTTTGCCTTTCTTATTGGACTTAAGCGCCCAATCTGTTCTCTTAAAGCCTATTCCTGCCTTACCCTTTTGTGACACAAAATCATCTATTAAGGGTAATACAGATTTTGGCTTAGAAAAACTAGCCACAATCTCCTTCTCTTTCTGAAGTCTATTCTACAGATTTTTAATCTGATCATTCTTGAATGTGATTGCTCCCATTTGAATAACAGTTATGTTCTTCAATTTGGCAATCTCATTTATCTTTTGATCCAGCAACTTCTCTGAATCAGATGCAGCCATCATAAGAGCAGCAATTTCCTTAGCCTGATGTTTGGTGATGAGTCCATTTTATATACCTATTTTCGGACTCATCTGGGCTAGTTTTCACACGGTTGCACTTCACTTTTAGTTCATTATCATATATATTTCATCCTGTCTTTATTTCCATAGGAAGTGCACATTTTAGCCCGTGGTTGTGTATTGTGTTATTCTTTTAGTCTGTACTCCTTTTTGTTATTGTCTGGAATGTCTGCACAGATTAGTGATTGGTTTCTCCTTTCGGTACAGGGGTCGTGTGCGTGTTCCGGGATGGTTGTGAAGCAGGAATACTGCGCACGATCATGGGATCTACTGCGCACGACCACTGGTTGTGCGCCCCCGATCGTGCGCACTACTCTTCGTTTTCCAGAATCAGCCTCGGGTAAGCGCACGACCACTGGACATACTGCGCACGACCACTGGACATACTGCGCACGACCACAGGTCGTGCGCCACTGATCGTGTGCATTGATTCCTCATTTCTGGAGTCCTGTCTGGGTAATCGCATGATCATTGGACTTAGTGCGCACGACCACTGGTCGTGCGCCACTACTCGTGCGCATTATCCCAGTTCGTCTTCCTGATATTCCATGCCAGTGCGCACGAGCACATGACATAGTGCGCACGACCACTGGTCGTGCGCCTGTGATCGTGCGCATTGTTCAATTCTGCTTTTGTATAAATAGTGCAGGTCTCGCCCTGATCCGGGAGATCGCTCGTTTTCCTCCGCTGTTTTCCGCCTTCTCCGCCGTTCCCCTTCATCTTCCACCCTAGGGAGGTGCTCCGGGCAAGCTTTCACCGCCAAATCCAAGCCGGTGCTTCCTCTCGGCCTTCTCCTTCATCCGTGAGCTTCAAGTAGAGTTTTGACGCCATAGCCATCAAGCAAAGGAAAGCTAGCAAAATTCGTCCGCTATCGTGAGACGAAGAAGACGGGCCATTGGAAGGTGGTGACAGCCCTTCTCTATCCCGGACGCAGTTGAGGACCGAGCTTGGACGCGGAATGACAACCCGACGATTCCAACAGTGAATCCTCAGCAAGACTTCGGATTCGGTCGATCTCTTGACTTGTACTTGCTTTATTGTTATATATGTGTGTTAAAACTGTATTTATGTTGATGTTTTTGCACTTTAGATGTAAACTTTACTAGATTCATGTCTATGTGATTCTATGTTTGTTTACGGTTTAGTTGCTTGAGTTGCGCCATATATCCATTCACCACCATCCACCCTTGCCGCACTAGCAATTGCTAGTGGCGTGCGTTGCGAAGAGGTGCTTACGACCCTCATTCCGCCATTCTAACCACCTCATCCGCTAGCCTTCTCGTCCATCCGCCTAGCGATTCGGTGCATAGCAGCCCGACTAGTCTTCCATCTCGCCTGGCGAAGCATCGCATAGCGGCGTTGCATAGGAGTAATTGATAGTGTTTTATTTTTTGTTTCCGCATATATCAAAACCCCCCCCTTCGTCACCTCCGACCTGAGGACTTCAATCTCAAGTCCTCCTCGAAATTAACTCCACCTTACTGTGTTCCTTGTGAGATTGATACTTGGGAAAACCCCCATTTTATATTACTTGTGCGACCGGTTCACTGCCGTGATCTATAGCATCATTTGGCCAGGCTTTTGCTTTTCTTAAGTGCCTGCAATAAATCTCCATATTCATCTATCAGCTGATGAATATCTCCTTCAGATTCGGACCCATCTTCATCTCTTGATGAAGATGCATCTGATTCTAACCTAGTAAAATAATCAGAATCTACAGATACACATTTTACCTTACTGGGGCCAGGCTGATCCTGGCACTGATCTTCTTCAGACACTGCCATCAGTCCTTTGCATTGATGGTCTTCCTGCTCATAGGTAGAGTCCAGCAATTACATGAACTCATCCTCTTCTTCTACAAACAAACCAATGTATGCCTCAGCCTCAGATTCAGAATCTGAAGTTGATTGATCTGTCAGACTTTTCTCTTTCTCAGTAACCAAGGATTTCTCCTTTTTGCTCTTGTACTGAGCCTTTTTTCTATTAGCAGACTCCTTCCTCTTGTCTGGACAGTCAGCCACAACATGTCCAGCTTTGTTGCAGCAATAGCATATAATCTTTGATGTAGGCCTCTACCGCGTACACTAAATGTGTTACGGGAATGAAACGAACGCCACACTCAATCTACAATCTCTCACGCACTAGATTCAACTGCAGCGCACTCGCAAACGTTTTATCACAGTTCACCAACGTACGGTAGCCACTCCGCGGGAAGGTCAAACGAATGGCTATAAGCCGACGTTCTCCCAAGCTAAAAGGACCAATGTTGGGTCCGACCGAGCGAGAGTTGTACCAAAGGAGGTCTACCCAAAATGCGATCGAAAAATGGTAGATCTCCCCCAACAAAAATACGGGGTTCGTCAAACCCTTTCGAAAATATCGCGATTAAGATTGATGCAAATCCAAAAGGAAAACCACGAAGAATCTAATGATTCAAATCCAACGCAAAAATCTTTCCGACCACTGGAATATCAAGAGGGAATCACACGTTAGTGGAGAGGATCGTTGCCCAAGTCGGAATAGATGATTCCGACTACCTTTGAAGGGTCGCTCTTCCACGGTTCGCCTGAGTCGCGTTGGATGGAGAGATAGATCGTCCGCCTTGGCCGCTTCACACCAAAGTCCAGATTTCTCGCCGTAGAAGGAGACCTTTCCGGACAAAGCTTCACGTAGAGGGGGGCTGCCGGGTTCTCTTCAAAGGGGCTGCTCGGGTGGAGGAGGTAGGTGGCCGGCTGGCTATAGAGGGTGCAGGTCGGGTTAAAGAGGGTGTGAGGTGGTGGAGGCTTGGATGAGGGAGATGAATGGGCTGGCCGAAATTTCTAGAGGGAGAGTGGGAGAGGAGGGTGGCGGTTGTGGAAGAGGGGGAAGAAAATGGTGTTGGCCGAAATTTTAGAGAGAGAGAGAGAGGGGGAGAGGAGGCTTAGAAAGGAAAGTCTTAGGGTTTTTTTTCTCAATCAACTTGAGTTAAACAAAGCATGCATGCCTATATATAGGCTTAATAATAAGTCTTGGCTATATGTAGCCCAAAATAAAAATAAAAATAACACACAAAATGGCTACATGCAGCCTTCAATAAAATATCCCAAATAAAATAGCATACTAATAATAAGATAAATTTAACTATATATTTGTCTTGCGCCGAGGGCGGAAATTGTAGCGCCGCTCCATACGAACACCTCGGCAACGCGAGTCCTTTGTTGGATACGAAGGAGGGTCTTCCGTTAGCGTGTCGTCATCAACAACTTGGGGGCCGTCGTCAACTTGGGGGCCATCGTCCACTTGGGGGTCGTCGTCGCCACCAATCCTCCCCCGCTTGAAAGGACTCATCACCGATGAGTTGTCTTGAAGATACCGTCGGAGAAGAACACCATCCAAGAGAGCCACTTCCACTTCCGGGAGCCAAGAGTCATCAGAGGCGGGGCGATCACGCCAGCGGATCAAGTAGCGGCGCACATCGCCATCAGCAGTCGGAAACACGTCATCCTGGAGAATCCTGTCTGGCAAAAATGCGGTCCTGGCAAACCTGGGAAAAGCTTTAGGCAGCAAAGGGGGAAAATCTATATCATCAACATGTAGCGTACGTACGTTGGAGACCGACAGAGAGAGCGATCCCTTACCCCCCTCAACCCCATACCCATGAGAATCTGTAGTGGAACTAAACTGACAGGAAGATAGTTCTAGTGGCGGAGCAATATATGGCGTTAAATCCGAAACATTAAAAACAGGTGAAATACCCCAATCAGTTGGCAATTCCAAAAGAAAAGCATTGTCTCCTAACCATTTTAAAATCCGAAAAGGTCCAGCTCGCCGATCCGCTAACTTTTTTAAGGTGCCCGTAGGCAACCGTTCAGGGATGAGACGTACCATGACTAAATCACCCACTTTCAAGGGAGACACTCTCTTATGTGCGTTGGCATGAACTTGATAAGACGCGTATTGAGTGGTAAGCGTTTCATTTATGCGTTTGTGAAGATCATGGATGTGAGAGGCAAAGTCCTGTGCAAATTGACTTGACTTAAATGATGGCGGTAATGGAAGCAAGTCAAGGGGCACGAGAGCTTTATAACCGTGCACGATCTCATTCGGGGACAAACCCGTGGACCTATTTTTGGAATTATTATATGCTAACTGAGCATTAGGGAGGATAAGGTCCCATGTACCCTTGTGGTCTCCCATAAGGCATCAAAGCAAACTACCTAAACTTCTGTTCAGAACTTCTGTTTGCCCATCCGTCTGCGGATGGTACGCGGAAGAGAATAGAAGTTTGGTGCCCATAATCCTCCACAGGGTCTTCCAAAAATAACTAGTAAACTTCACATCCCTATCAGTAAATATAGACTTCGGAACTCCTCGATGGCCTACCACCTCTTTAAAATATAATTGTGCAACGTGTGACGCGTCGTTGGTTTTATTGCAAGCGATAAAATAAGCCATTTTAGAGAAACGATCTACAACAACTAAGATAGAGTCGTGACGTCGAAATGTGATTGGGAGGCCGAGAATGAAGTCCATGCTAACGTCTTCCCAAGGAATAGACGGAATCGGAAGAGGTGTATAAAGCCCCGCATTAGTTTTGTTCCCCTTAGCCAGTTGGCACGCTCGGCAACTACCCACGATCTTACTAACCATGGCCTTAAGACCGGGCCAATAAAACTTGTCTTCAACTAATGTGATCGTCTTGTCACGGCCAAAGTGTCCCCCTAATCCTCCACCATGCAATTCCCACACTATGAAGTGGCTTAGGGAGGAACGGGGGATGCAAAGCTTCGAATGGTTAAATAAGTAGCCGTCCCGAACGTAAAAAGAAGTAATGGTTGTCGGCGAGTCATCTTGAGTGGCGAAATAGATATCCTAAAAATCTGGGCAGTGGGCGTACTCATCCTTAATCCTATTGATGCCAATCACCTTTACTTCTAGCATGGAGAGCAATAACGAAACACGACTAAGGGCGTCGGCTACGCGGTTGAGAGTCCCCTTGAGCTGTTTCATAATGAAAGTGTACTCCTGAAGATAGGAGACCCATTTGGCATGTCTAGGACTAACCTTAGTTTGAGAGTTAAGAAACCTTAGTGAAAGTGCAACTAGATCTGATATACTCTAGAGGGGGTGAATAGAGTATATGGTGCTATAAAAACTTTTACAAACTTTTACAACAATTGTTGTAATATGTGTGAGTAGGGAAGCAAAAATAAATCTAATCACAGTACTAAGCTATGCAAAAACTAAGCACAGAAAAATCAAGGACAGAGACAAAAATGAAAGCAAGCAGAACCAGAAGACACAAGGAAATATAGTGGTTCCCCAAACTTGGGTACATCCACTCTTCTACCACCCTAGGTAGGAATCCACTGCAGGATAAGTTGATCAGGTGTCCTGGGCACCAATGAGCTTTTGATAAGGTGCTCAAAAACCAAAGCAGATTTTTTGATCAGGTGTCTTGCCACCAATGAGCTTTTGACAAGGTGCTCAAAAACCAGGTTCAGACTTTTGAAGGGAGTTTGAAAAACCCTTTACAGAGTGGGGGTGAGAGAGTGATGACAGTCTTTTCTTTCTCAAACAACTGAGAAGACTATGTGGATTGTTGTCAAAGCTCCCCCTGAATCCTTGAAATCTTCAGGAAGAAAAGCTTTGCTGAGGGTGATAGGCCTTCAAATATTGAACTCCAGCAATGGATGATTTCAGCAAAAGGGACTGAAATGTTGAGTGTCTGGAGTCTGGAATATGTTGGCCTTGAACACTTTGAAAACTAAAAGAGATCTGAAGATTTTAAAACTTGATCTCCTTGGATGAGTGTTCTTCAGAATTCTTTTAGACAGAAGATTTTTGAGGTTGTCCCTGTAATCTGTATTGTGTGTGCTCTGTTATGAGAGATTCAAAAATCCTGTCTTTTATTCTCTGGTACAGAATAGAATATTATTCTCTGTCAAGGATAGCCGTTGGTCTGCATTGATTGCATCCTTAATTGCATAATCTCTTCTGGAGGAAAGTCCACAGAGACATTCCTTTAAAAACTCCCTTGAAACTTGGTCCAGAATTGAATGAAAACGGCTAGCAAATCTCTGAATTAATTGCATAATAACTCCTAACTGATTTGAATTTGAATTCTGGAAGTTATCTAAAATCGTCGAACTGAGCTCTGCTATCGTCGAGCTGAGCTCAGCGATCTGAAAACACACAGCAGCAAGATAATCATCGATCTGAGCTCAAAGATCGTCGAACTGAGCTCAGAGATAAAGATCCAAGGCAGAGTCAAGATCGTCGACCTGAGCTCACTGATCGTCGAATGGAGTTCGGCGATATTATGAAGTTAAGCTCAGCGATCGTAGAATGAAGTTCGACGATCTGTCGAAGTTGAGCTAGACGATCGTCGATCGGAGTTCGACGAATCGTCGTGCTGAGCTCGACGATTAGACTTAGTCTCCAGACAGAAAAACTTGGTCTTCAGGGCAGCTTCCAAACCTAGACTTCTAACCCTTAAACTCAATTCTAATTGACCTTTTGAGCTATACAGGAGGTCAAGCAAAGGTTCCTAGAGACATAGTGATCCTGACCCAAATTAGTAATAGGGTGTTCCAACAATCTCCCCCTATTTGGGTTAGGATTACTATTTACAGACTTTGGAAAAATTTAAATAACAACATACAAGTATTAAGCAGAAAAACAACAGCTAGACAAGCAGAAACACAGAGATATATATATATCATCCAGATAACAATCAGAATTCACAGAAACTGTCACCTTACAATGTCACTTCTTCTCTTTGCCTTTAACCATTTTAATTTCTCTGTTAGGGTTTAGGGCTTCTTTGTTGGACCTGGTGTCATCTGCTGCACCCAAATAAGTTTGCTTTGTAGGCCTGGGAACCACAGCTGCAGGATGTAATTCCATATATCTGTCAGCATCAAAGAATATACTGGAAGCATATCTTTCTAATTCTTTCTGTCTTTGCTCAGACATTGTAGAAATGTTGGAAGCATCTAGTCCTTGTTCTCTGGCCTTCTTAATCTGATCTAGTGCAGCCAATTCCTTTAACCTGGCAGTCCAAGCAGCTGGGTTATTTTCAGGGTCCTCAAAAGGTACAGGTGGCTCATACCTGTTGGAAGGATTGTCTTGAGGAGGCCTGGCAGACACAGTCTCTTTTAGCTTGTAGGGGAAAGGACCTGATGATGTATCAGATGAAACATGTCCTCCCCTAGAATATGGGTGCTGCCTGGAATACCCTTTGGAATATACTTGTATATCTCTCTGATTACCCCTATATCCTCCTCTCCTAGAATATGAACCCCTGGATTGGCTTTCCCTTTGATAGGATCTGGCATGAGGTTGATATGGAGCCTGGCTTCTAGCTGGGGGTTGACTTGTAGAGCTTCCACCTGCACCTGCATCAGGAGGAGGTGGTGGAGGAGGATGAGGGTGCTGGAATTGGGATGAGCCCTTCTCATATTTTTTCTTTTTCTTCATGGCTTTCAGCTGGTTCTTGGAAAACTGCATCCAATGTTCAGTGATGGGGCAATTATGAAGGATATAATAAGGAATATCATTATTATCCTTAACTTTAGCAGGAGGAACCCTTTTCATTGCCTTGCTCCTTGCCTTCCTTTTACTGGCAATGGTAGCAAATGAGTCATCAGAGTCTATTTTGAATTCATCAGATTCAGAACTCTGATCATCATATAAAGCATCTATTTTCTTCATAAGATCTTTCTTTAGTTGAACAGCAGCAGATGAGGCAGAAGTTGAGATAGCAGCAGCAGTAGGGGCAGCAGCAGAGACAGCAGCAGATAAAGGAGGTGAAGTAGAAACAACAACAGCAGTAGAAACAGCAGAAACAACATCAAAAACTGCAGTAGGCTCAAAATCAGTGGCCTCAGACATCAGAATATCCTTGGATATTGGCTCATCAGAAACAGTTGGAATTGCAGCAACAATATGAATATCTTCAGCAGCAGCAGCATCAACAATCTCAGAAGCAAGATCAGTCCTTTCTTCAGAAGTAGCAGCAGCAGCAACATCTTCAGTAGCAGCAATTACTGAATGTACAAAAGAGCTGAGGATGCTAGGGTCACAGCAAGACAATGGCACAAGTGCCTTGGATAAGTCTTCTGGGGGCTGGACAGCATGGACCTCTGGTAGATAGCTAAAATAGGCAGAATCAAAAGCAGAAAGCAAAGACCTTAGGTCTATTGCAAGAACTGCAGTAGGAGGCTCAGCAGCAGCAGCAACAAGAGGAGCAGCAGAAGAAGCAGAAACAGCAGCAGCAACAGCAAGAAGGCTTTCTTCATGTGGCATCTCCCCCTGCCTAGATGCAGAGACATCTGGATCAAGGCACACTGCTGTGGGTGCTGCCTGAGGGAAGAGGGAGGAGAGCCTGGCAGAAAGAGCTGCCACTGACAGGTGTAGAGGAGCCAAGGAGGTCTCCAATAGGAGAGAGAGCCTGGGGGCAATCAGCTCATACAGCCTGTCAGCTAGGGCTGAGAGGTCTACTTGCTCAACTGCTGGAGCAGAGGTAGATGGAATGGAAGTAGCTGGGGATGCTGGAAGGGAAGGGCTGGAGAATTGGGGAATGGAGGGCTGAGGTGTTGGTAGGGTGGAGATGGAGGACAGGGGAATGGAGATGGATGGAGTGAATGTTGGTTGATCAATGATGTGGTGGAGGAGAGTTTGGAATGAAGAGGAGGAGGTAGGGAAGTCAGGAGGAGATGAGGGGGAATCATCCATAAAGGAATCATCCAGTTTGTTTCTGAATACCCACTTTGTTCCAACAATGGAATGATCCTTAGGCTTTGGCACTAGTTCCCATACTTTGTTCCTCTCAAATTGATGCAACTCCTCTTGCATTGCAATGATCCAGTGTGGATCTTGCTCTGCATCTTGAATGGACTGAGGTTCAATTTGAGATAGGAAGCAGGTGTGCAACAGGTTTTGGTTGACCTGATTTCTGGTTTGCACACCAGCTGAGATTTCTCTAATTATTTGGGAAATTGGATGGTCTCTTGATGTTAATAAATCAACAGGGGGTGTTGATTGTTCACCAACCTGTGTTGTTGTTTCCTCTTATGGTACAACAACTGGCTCTTCAGGTTGTTCTCCATTATGTTGAGCATTCCCTTCATCTTCACTGATTTCATCCTCTTGAGTAACCTGTAACCTGTTCAAGTCTTCAACTAGAGAATGTTCCTGCAAAGGTTCTATCGTAGAAGAATGCTTCTCCTTGAAAGATATGTTAGCTTTATCAAATGAAATGTGAACAGATTCCTCAATTTTCAAAGATGATTTGTTATAGACCCTATAGGCCTTGCTGATCATAGAGTATCGCAGAAACACTCCTTCATCAGCTTTGGCTTGAAATTTTGCTAAATATTTCTTGTCATTATTGTGAATGTAGCAAATACAACCAAATACTCTAAAATAGTCAACTTTAGGTTTCTTCCCTTTGAGTAATTCATAGGGAGTCTTTCCCTTTAGTTTATGTATCAGACTTCTGTTCAACACATAGTTGGAGGTGTTCACTGCCTCTGCCCAAAAGGATAGAGGTAGATGAGCATCTGACAACAATGTAGTGGCAGATTCAATAAGGGTTCTATTTTTCCTTTCAGCTACCCCATTTTGTTGAGGAGTTCTAGGAGCTGAGAAAGTATGCCTGATCCCTTCACTCTGACAGAACTCTTGCATAAGAAGAGAATCAAACTCTGTCCCATGATCACTTCTGATCAGGGCAATGTGAGTATTGAACTCAATCTGTATACATTTGAGAAACTCTGTCAGAAACTTAAAGTTATCAGACTTCTTCCTTAGAAAGAACACCCAAGTGAATCTAGAGAAGTCATCTACAATTACTAAAGTGTAGGATTTCCCTCCTATGCTTTGTACTGTGATGGGTCCAAAAATATCCATGTGTAACAGATACAATATCTAGGTGAATCACTCTTATTAAGTGACTTAAAACTGTTTTTAGTTTGCTTGCCTAATTGACAAGCCTTGCAGAGTCCTTCCTTCTTGTAGGGGCCAGAAGGTAGTCCTCTAACAAGGTTGTCCTTGGATAGCCTAGCAATAGTTCTAAGGTTTAGGTGTCCTAATCTCTTATGCCATAAAACATTTGGTCTACAGACTGAATTAAACAAGCAGATATCTACATCAGTTGAAATAAAGTCTACCAAGTAGATGTTACCTTTCCTTTTACGTGTCAACACAGTTGTGTTGTTCTCTGACTTGATTTTGCATAAGGTTTTGCTGAAGGTCACCTGGTAGCCTTCATCACACAGCTGACTGATGCTAATTAGGTTGTGCTTCAGTCCTTCCACATAAGCTACCTTCTTGAAAGTTACTGATCCAATCTGGACTGCACCATATCCTTTAGTTTGTCCAAAGTTGGAATCACCAAAAATAACTTTGGGTCCAAGCTTGGCTCTGAAGAATGTGAGGTTGTCCTTATTCCCTGTCATGTGCTTAGAGCACCCACTATCCAAATACCATTGCTGGTTAGATGTTGGATAGGTCTTCACCTGCACATAAGACAATTCATTTGTTTTTGACCCAGTTTACCTAGGGCCTAGGTTGATAACCTTTAAATTCAGAAATGAAAGACATCCCAGGTTGACTCTTATATCCTTCAGGATGATATCTCCTTGGAGGTAGAATCCATTCAGTATAAGGGTTATAGATTTGGGATGAAGGACCCTTAGGATTCAATTTTGATTTGCCTTTGAAAAAGTTTCCAGATCTCTGACCTCTGTTCGACGATCTTTGAGCTGCGTTCGACGATCTTGGGTCAGATCGTCGAGCTCCGTTCGACGGTCGACTATGGCTGAGGTCAGGTATATGAGATCGTCGACCTGCATTCGACGACTTTGGCTGAGATCGTCGATCTGCGTTCGACGATTTTTCCTGAGATCGTCGAGCTGCGTTCGGCGATCGTCGATCTTCATTCGGCGATCGTCGATCTATGTTCGACGATTTCTGCTGGGACTTGGTTTTCTGAGGCAGATCAGAATTTTTCCTAGCAACCTCTACAACTCCCTTTCCCTTGTCAGAAATAAACTTGATGGGAGTTGTTAGAACAATAGGTTGGCTGGATGATGCACCCAAGCCCAGTGTACTGTTAAATCTAGAGTTCACTGTGCTTGTGATGTCCATCAGCTTGATGCTTCTCCCATTAAGGGATTCTTCAAGCTTCTTGGCCTCAGAGAGCTCACTTTTCAGTGAAGCTATCTGTTCCCTACAGCTCTCCAACTCCTGAGAGAGTTTGAGGTTTTCTGACTTTAAAACATTGTGTTCAGATAATTGATTTCTGAGAGAGATAATCTCTTTCTCAGACTTTAGCAGGTCTAAACACAGTGCTTTAAATTCAGATTTAAAATCTTCTGAACTAAAATCAAAAGAGCTAATTACCTGATCTTCTTCAGGTTGAGTCTCTGAGTCTGACTCTGACTCCTCTTCTTCTGAGTTATGCTGTGAGGCATTGATTGTCATCATGCAGAACTCCTTTTCTTCTGCATCATCCTCATCATCACTGGAGCTAGAAGAGGCTTCTGACTCCTCTTCTGTCTCACTCCAAGATTCAGCAACAAACCCTTTTCTTGTATGCTTATTTTTGCTTGAAGAAGGTTTGCCATTTCCATTCCTTTTGGAGTCTTTCTCCTTCCTTCTTTCTTTCCTGTCCCTTCTGTCCTTGTTCTTGTTCTCTGGACAGTCAGGAACTATGTGCCCTGGTTTCCTGCAACCAAAGCAAATAATGTCTTTATTGTTGTTAATGGACTTGTCATACCTTGGCTTGTCCTGCTCCTTGTATGATCTTCTTCTGAAGTCCTTTCTGGCCATCTTGTAGAATCTTTTGACCAACAAGCTGAGTAGTTCATCATTGCCTGTAGCTTTATCTTCAGGCAGATCCTCAGTTGCCTTAAAGGCTATGGTCTTCTCTTTCCTTGTGGCTGGTGAAGCAGCCTTCTGTTCTTCCTCTCTGTTATTGATGAGTAGCTCATAAGATTTGAGCTTACCCAACAAAGCTTCAGTGGTGATCTCATTCGGACTTCTGGCATCCTTAATTGGCCAAATTCTTGAATCCCAAGTGTTGGGGAAGCACATTAGGATCTTGTCATTAAGTTCTGTCAGAGAGATCTCTTTGTCCAATGTCCTTAGCTCACTGACAATTAGACTTAGTCTGTTGTACATATCTCTCACTGACTCAGTCTCTCCCTTCTTGAAGTTCTCATATTGAGAGATGAGATGAGATCTTCTGTCCTTTCTCTCATCAGCTGAGCCTGAGACTATTTCTGAGAGCTTGTCCCAAATTTCCTTGGCTGAATTGCATTCAGCTACCTTTTGAAATATGTCATCTGACATTGTCTGGGCTAGGATGTTCATAGCCTTGGCATTAGCTACTTTCCATTTTTTGATATCAGCATTTGTTCCTGATGGAGGTGGAACAACATTTGTACTTGTGCTCTCTGGGGGTCTTGGACACACTGTCAAAACAGAATTAAAGATATCTTCGTTAATAGAATTCATGTAAAGTATAATCCTTGCCTTCCAAAGTGAAAACTTGGAAAGATTGCACACTGGAGGTCTGGTGCTAGCATAATCTTTGTTTTGGGCCATGATTTGTGCAAACAAAATCTAATAATAGAATACCAAAGAAACACAGATCTAGTTTGGGATCTTGGGGTTCAGGTGTTAGCCTGTACAACCAATCAGATATGGTATGTTTAACCAACCTGCTTCTGATACCAATTGAAAGTGCAACTAGATCTGATATACTCTAGAGGGGGGTGAATAGAGTAAATGGTGCTATAAAAACTTTTACAAACTTTTACAACAATTGTTGTAATATGTGTGAGCAGGGAAGAAGAAATAAATCTAATCACAGTACTAAGCTATGCAAAAACTAAGCACAGAAAAATCAAGGCCAGAGACAAAAATGAAAGCAAGCAGAACCAGAAGACACAAGGAAATATAGTGGTTCCCCAAACTTGGGTACATCCACTCTTCTACCACCCTAGGTAGGAATCCACTGCAGGATGAGTTGATCAGGTGTCCTGGGCACCAATGAGCTTTTTATAAGGTGCTCAAAAACCAAAGCAGATTTTTTGATCAGGTGTCTTGCCACCAATGAGCTTTTGACAAGGTGCTCAAAAACCAGGTTCAAACTTTTGAAGGGAGTTTGAAAAACCCTTTACAGAGTGGGGGTGAGAGAGTGATGGCAGTCTTTTCTTTCTCAAACAACTGAGAAGACTATGTGGATTGTTGTCAAAGCTCCCCCTGAATCCTTGAAATCTTCAGGAAGAAAAGCTTTGCTGAGGGTGATAGGCCTTCAAATATTGAACTCCAGCAATGGACGATTTCAGCAAAAGGGACTGAAATGTTGAGTGTCTGGAGTCTGGAATATGTTGGCCTTGAACACTTTGAAAACTAAAAGAGATCTGAAGATTTTAAAACTTGATATCCTTGGATGAGTGTTCTTTAGAATTCTTTTAGACAGAAGATTTTTGAGGTTGTCTCTGTAATCTGTATTGTGTGTGCTCTGTTAGGAGAGATTCAAAAATCCTGTCTTTTATACTCTGGTATAGAATAGAATATTATTCTCTATCAAGGATAGTCGTTGGTCTGCATTGATTGCATCCTTAATTGCATAATCTCTTCTGGAGGAAAGTCCACAGAGACATTCCTTTAAAAAATCCCTTGAAACTTGGTCCAGAATTGAATGAAAACGGCTAGCAAATCTCTGAATTAATTGCAGAATAACTCCTAACTGATTTGAATTTGAATTCTGGAAGTTATCTAAAATCGTCGAACTGAGCTCTGCTATCGTCGAGCAGAGCTCAGCGATCTGAAAACACACAGCAGCAAGATAATCGTCGATCTGAGCTCAAAGATCGTCGAACTGAGCTCAGAGATAAAGATCCAAGGCAGAGTCAAGATCGTCGACCTGAGCTCACCGATCGTCGAATGGAGTTCGGCGATATTATGAAGTTGAGCTCAGCGATCGTCGAATGGAGTTCGACGATCTGTCGAAGTTGAGCTAGACGATCGTCGATCGGAGTTCGACGAATCGTCGTGCTGAGCTCGACGATCAGACTTAGTCTCCAGACAGAAAAACTTGGTCTTCAGGGCAGCTTCCAAACCTAGACTTCTAACCCTTAGACTCAATTCTAATTGACCTTTTAAGCTATACAGGAGGTCAAGCAAAGGTTTCTAGAGACATAGTGATCCTGACCCAAATTAGTAATAGGGTGTTACAACACTTAGCGCTTCATGATCGGATAGGATGACAAACTCCTTAGGAAGTAAATAATGCTGCCAATGTTGGAGGCATCGAATGACCGCGTAAAACACCCGATCATAATTGGAATAATTTAATTTTGGACCTGCTAGTTTCTAACTGAAATACCCCACAGGGTGGCCTTCCTGACTCAACACTCCACCAATTCCCACTCCTGACGCATCACATGACAACTCAAAAACCTTGGTAAAATCCGGTAGTCGCAAAAGGGGGGCTTCCGACATGCGCGATTTAATTAATTGGAATGCCGTAGCGGCTGAGTTCATCCATGTAAATTCACCTTTTTTCATGCACTCGGTAATAGGGGCCATAATATTACTAAAATCCTTAATAAATCGCTGATAAAATGTAGCGAGCCCGTGAAAACTCCTAACTTCCCGAATGTTGGCGGGCTCGGGCCAATCTCTAATGGCTTGCACTTTCTTGGGGTCTACGTGGATCCCCTTCGAACTCATAATATAACCGAGGAACTCAACCGATGTCACATGGAAGGTACACTTCTTAATGTTCACGAATAATGTTTCCGATCTAAGCGTGGTAAGGATGGTTCTTAAATGCGACTCATGATAAATCGTGGAGGTGCTAAATACCAAAATATCGTCAAAATATACCACGATGAATTTTCCCATATAGGGTTGGAAGACGTGGGTCATCAACCTCGAAAACGTGCTCGGCGCATTGGAAAGTCCAAACGGCATAACTAACAACTCGTAGAGCCCTTCCTTAGACTTAAAGGCGGTTTTCCACTCGTCACCTTCCCTAATTCAGATCTGATGGTAGCCACTCCTAAGATCCAATTTCGAAAAACTCGTGGCACCGGCTAACATGTCCAATAAATCATCCAAGCGAGGGATGGGAAAGCGATACCTAATAGAGATTTTATTAATGGCTCTACTATCCACACACATCCTCCAAGAGCCGTCCTTCTTGGGGGCAAGTAAGGCGGGCATGGCACACGGGCTCTTGCTGTGGCGGATAAAACCCTTTTGCAATAAATCCAAGATCTTGGTTTGCAACTCTAAGTGCGCGGAGGGGTTTAGCCGATAATGTGGGAGGTTGGGCAATGAAGAGCCCGGAATGAAATCAATGGCATGTTGGATTTCCCGCAACGGGGGTAATTCAGCCGGTAGCTCTTCCGGGTACACGTCCACAAACTCTTCTAGGAGTTTTCTCAACGCCGACGGCAAGTTCTCAAAAGGGGTTGCGTCTTCCTTAACTTGTAGGCACACTAAGACATAGAGGACCCCATCTACAAAGGTAGTACGCTTCAATTCTTTCCTTCCTATCAGGCTCAACGTCTTCTTCTCGACCGGGACGACCGTATCCTTCGAGGGGGCTGAAGGATCCTTTGGCGGGGCGGGTATTAAGAGTATGGTTCTTCCATTAAATTTAAATTCGTAAGTGTTGGCCTGACCAAAGTGGGTGACGTCATGATCGTACAACCAAGGGCGACCCAACAAGACGTGACAAGCATCCATAGGGATGACGTCACACCAAATCTGCTCAGAATAAGCTTTGATGGTAAGGGGTACTAAGCATCGCTTCGTCACAGGGAGGTACGACTTGTCTACCCATGCCACTTTATAAGGGTGAGGGTGCGGCTTGGCAACAAGAGACATTCGTCTCACCGTGGCTTCAGAAATAACGTTCATGCAACTACCGCTATCGATGATCAACCTACACCATTTTTCACCACTCTTAAAATTCAACGTGAAAATGTTCGTCCTATTCCAATCGCCTAACGCTCGAGTGGTCGCCAGGATACACCTCATAACCATCATACAGGGGTCATCATCCATATCACTAGGCACTCCGTCCGACTCGCTCTCTTCGCCCGCCTCGTAAGTAATGTCGTCGGCCCCACCGGCAGAATCTAACAGGGCTAATGGTCTGGGTGTAGTAGTACAATCACTAGCATAGTGCCCTTGGACCCCGCAAGCGTAACAGGTGACATTCGTTCTGTTGACCCGACCCACCGGGACTCTCTCACCAGAGGGGTTTCTATCATTCCTAGCCGTTACGAATATGGAGGTCGAGTCGGGGGACTGATACTTTCCTTTAGCCTTATAGGTGGTGGTGGGAGGCGGTCCTAAAATGGACTTCCCCTTTTGGAACGAGCGAGACTTTCCCTTAAGCGCGTTGTGCTGCTCAATATCTAAGGCAACGTTGAAAGTGGTGTGCAAATTGGTGTGACCATAACGCAGAAGCTTTCCTTGGATGTCGGGGTTTAGTCCCTTACGGAAACTGGAGAGGGTGACCTCGGGCATCTCTTTCACGTCACAATTAACCATCATGTCCTTCAGCAAACTCATATACTCAGACACCGACCTAGTCCCTTGCTTAAGGGTGGCTAAATCATCGAACATTTGTGTTCGATGGTAAGTTGGGACGTACTGTTCCCAGCCTACGGGCAACGCTCTGTTCTCGACCCTCATACGCCGCTCCTCATTCATCCAAAATAGTTTAGCGCGCCCTAGCAACTTCATTCTCGCTACTCGCACCTTATCCGCGTCGTTCAGGGTATACCACTCGAAATAACATTCGATCTCCATGATCCAGTCCTGGAAGACTTGGGGATCTCCTAAACCATCGTAGGATGGTGGCTTGACTCGGACGGCCCGAGTAAGGTCAAACTCGTACGTTGCTCGTGGGGCGTTCTCATTAGGAGGGTGGGGGTATGGGTTGTGATGTTCTCCCACCCGTGGGTGAGCGGGTTGATTACAGGGTGCCCCTTGTGGTAACCCCAGTCCGTGAAGCGCCTCCCTAATAGCCGTCAACTGCTCCGTGAAATCCTAACGGAGCTCCTCAATCTCAGTGAGGGCACGACCCTCACCCCGGTCATCATCCATATTAGACGACGACGGAGGATATTCCGTACCGAGCCTAGTGCGCATGCAATGGAAGACAACAAATTCAGACAGACCAAAGAAGGAATTAATCCCGCTTAATGACTATAGGAAAATAAATTTTTTTTTTATTTTCTTACAGGAAAAAAAGGATTATTAAAAAATTTATTTTGATTTTTTGGCTGAAAAATAAGAAAACTACGCCGCTATTGGCAGACCAAAGATAATTTGTTTTTGAGATTTTTTTTTGTGACAACTAACGCGCAAACACAAGTGCAGGTTAACGTGCTAAAAGAGAGGAGGGTGCCAATTAAAAAATTGACAAGAACCTCGCTTTGATACCAAAATTTGATGTAGGCCTCTACCGCGGACACTAAATGGGTTACGGGAATGAAACGAACGCAACACTCAATCCACAATCTCTCACGCACTAGATTCAACCGCAGCGCACTCGCAAACGTTTTATCACAGTTCACCAACGTACGGTAGCCACTCCGCGGGAAGGTCAAACGAACGGCTATAGGCTGACGTTCTCCCAAGCTAAAAGGACCAATGCTGGGTCCGACCGAGCGAGAGTTGTACCAAAGGAGGTCTACCCAAAATGCGATCGAAAAATGGTAGATCTCCCCCAACAAAAATACGGGATTCGCCAAACCCTTTCGGAAATATCGCGATTAAGATTGATGCAAATCCAAAAGGAAAACCACGAAGAACATAACGATTCAAATCCAACGCAAAAATCTTTCCGACCAATAGAATATCAAGAGGGAATCACACGTGAGTGGAGAAGATCGTTAGCCAAGTCGGAATAGATAATTCCGACTACCTTTGAAGGGTCGCTCTTCCACAGTTCCGCCGGAGTCGCGCCGGATGGAGAGATAGATCGTCCGCCTTGGCCGCTTCACACCAAAGTCCAGATTTCTCGCCGTAGAAGGAGACCTTTCCGGACAAAGCTTCACGTAGAGGGGGCTGCCGGGTTCTCTTCAAAGGGGCTGCTCGGGTGGAGGAGGTAGGTGGTCGGCCGGCTATGGAGGGTGGAGGTCGGGTTAAAGAGTGTGTGAGGTGGTGGAGGCTTGGATGAGGGAGATGAATGGGCTGGCCGAAATTTCTAGAGGGAGAGTGGGAGAGGAGGGTGGCGGTTGTGGAAGAGGGGGAAGAAAATGGTGTTGGCCGAAATTTTAGAGAGAGAGAGAGGGGGGAGAGGAGGCTTAGAAAGGAAAGTCTTAGGGTTTTTTTTCTCATTCAACTTGAGTTAAACAAAGCATACATGCCTATATATAGGCTTAACAATAAGTCTTGGCTATATGTAGCCCAAAATAAAAATAAAAATAACACACAAAATGGCTACATGCAGCCCTCAATAAAATATCCCAAATAAAATAGCATACTAATAATAAGATAAATTTAACTATATATTTGTCTTACGCCGAGGGCGGAAATTATAGCGCTGCTTCATACGAACACCTCGGCAATGCGAGTCCTTTGTTGGAGACGAAGGAGGGTCTTCTGTTAGCGTGCCGTCATCAACAACTTGGGGGCCGTCGTCAACTTGGGGGCCGTCGTCGCCACCAATCTTGGATGTTGTTGATTTGCTAGGCTTAGTCCCATTCCTGTCCTTCCTGGATGATTTCCTCTTCTGATAATAATCATCCTTGGACTGAGATGTAGAAGGTCTAGATTTCCACTGTTTCTTCTTCAAGAATCAATGGAACTGCCTTGTGAGTGCTGCAAAATCTTCATCCGAGTCACTGCTATCTGTACTGGGATTATCTGAATTCTCTGAGATCATTTATGTATCTCTCTTAGGAAAAGATGGAGACATTTTCTTATTCTTCCTTGTGGCTTCTACCTTGAAGGCCACTGACTTTTCTTTATAGTCACCCTTTGTATTCTTTTCTTCCTCCTTTCTGGCTAACAGCTGCATCTCATATGACAGCAATTTTCCAAACAGTGTTGGAGGAGAAATTTCACCCAGTCTAGACACTTCCCTTATGGCACATATTTTTGTATCTCATTCCTTAGTTAAAGTCCTAAGGAATTTATCATTTAACTCATAAGTACTGAAAACTCTTCCATAGGACATTAGTTCATTGACAATCCTATAGAACCTCTTCAGACCCCTCCATGTAGACAATCACTGTATCCCACATTTCCTTGGAGGTTTTCAAGTGTATTAGATTCTGGAATGTTGCATCATCAATGACACTTACTATAATATTCTGGGCTCTTTTATCCATTGTTGCCAAGATGATCTCATCCTTAGTCATCTCTGAAAAATCCTTTGGAATTCTTTGGTTGGCATCAAGAACAGAAATCTTCATAGGAACATATGGTCCTTCCTTAACTGTTATATAGATTCCAGGATCAGATGCCTCCATAAACAATCTGACCCTTTCCTTCCAGATTCCAAATATCTCCTTCCTGCAAATTGGCAATTTCATGGCACCAAGTTCCTAATGGTTCTCTCCTGAACCCATCTTCTTGATCTTAATTCTGCCTTCCTGATCTCACTTAGACTGTTAAGTCAATATTTGAGGAACCTCCCTCTGATACCACTTGAAAGAATTAGTGCCTAACCACCTGGAGGGGGGGGGGGTGAATAGGTGTAATTCCTTTTTGTTTAAGGCAGAGTACTTGTTCTGTTAATTAATCAGAAATTGCAAATTCTACAGCTAACACAGCACAACATTCACAGAAACATTCAATCACAGAGTGCACACTGTTTTTATAGTGGTTCCCCAAGGTCTGGGTACATCCACTTTCCCCCTTCGCCTATTTAGCAATGTGCTAGATTTGGCCTAACTTCTACTCTTCACCTCAGATCCTCAGATCTTACAACTTAGAACCCAAAGAAGGCTCTTACAACTCAGAGTGAGTCTGCACTCCTACAGCTCAGTCAATCTTCCCTACCTCAGCCTTCAACAAGCCCTACAACTAAGAGATAACAATCTCCTACAACTTAGGCTCATAGCAGTACCTCAGCCTTCAACAAGGCCTACCACTCAGAGATCTAAATCTCATACAACTCAGACTTTATAACTCAGGCTTACAACTCAGATCTAAAATAGATCCTATAGAAAATAGATTTAACAAAGTATTTTACCACCACCCAGGTAGAGAGAGAAGGGATGGATGGTTTCATTATCAGTTTTTGGACGAATCTGATGGCAGAGAACAACTACTCTTAGCTTTCTTCAAAGCTTCTTGAATCTGAACTTAGTAGGGTTGAACTCCTTTGAAGTTGATCTTCAATCAGCGTCTTTCTTGAAATTCATATCTCAATCTGAATCCTTCTTGGCAGCCTGGTTCATCAAGTGCACTTCAGTAGATGGAGCTCTCTCTCTCTCCAACTTCTTCTTAGATTTTTTGATGAAAAACTTCTTCTGTCTTCTATTATGACTGTTCTTCAGTGTCTCTTTTTTTCTGTTGAAGGAGAATGCCTTTATATAGACTTTCTCCATGGTAACTGGCTGATCCAGTTTCTAACAAACTTCTGACAGCTCTGACAGTTGTAGTAGACCGGTTGGAAAAGGCAGCTGTCAAGTCATCCAGTCACTTCTTGAAATCTGTCTCTGTCAGCAAAGTGTCGAGACTGAACTTCTTCATGTGTTGACATAAGTAGACTAAGTGTCGACACAAGTGGACAAAGTGTCGACACAGGCCTTGGTGGTGTCGACACATTTCCATTGTTGTAGATACTGCTTCTCAACACAGCTTCTGTAGAATGTGTCGACACTAATTCTATGTGTCGACACTATCACTTCTTCTCTTTGACTTAGTTGAAACTCTGTTGTGTGTCGATACAAGTCCTGTGTGTCGACACAGTTGATGTCGACAAAGTCTTTTGTGTGTCGACACTGCCTCTTGGTGTCGACACAGTTGATGTCGACAAAGTCTTCTGTGTGTCGACACTGCCTCTTGGTGTCGACACAGTTGATGTCGACAATGCTTCTCTGTGTGTCGACACTGCCTCTTGGTGTCGACACAGTTGATGTCGACAAGGCTTTCACTATGTGTGGATAATGCATCTGTGTGATGACACAGTTGCTTCTGGTGTCGGCACTGCCTTTCCAAATGTCGACACAATTAACTCCAAGTGTCGACACAGTTTTTCTCCAGTGTCGACACAAGCCTTCATAAGTGTCGACACAGCTTCTCCTTGTGTCGATACATGGACTTAGAAATTTTTCTGCATTCCTGCATTTACTTAACCTGCATATATAAACTCAAAACAACATCAAATACACCTTGATGCATATCATTGATTAAGGTGAGGCTTCTTCAAATCTGGTACACATTTTCCAATGTACCCAACAACTTAAGTACAGGAGCAAAGTGGACTCAGTGAGGCATTGAGTATACTCGACGAATTTATATGGACTTAGTTATTTTCGACAATTCGTCGAGAATCAAGGTAGTTGTGTCGAATCATTGAGTATAGTTATGATAGTATATTCTTGTCATGTATAATTCGTCGTGTATCCACTGCATTCGTCGTGTATACACGACGAATTAGTGTGGACCTAGTTTCTTTCGCCAAATTGCTCCAATTTGTCAAGTTTGGGGCCTTGGTGTCAATTTTCGGATTTTTCTTCGACCTTGTCAGTGGAGAAGCCCAGTGTTTTGGTTGGGGTTTTATAGGTGTTTATGGATGTTTAGGTGTGACCCATGGTTGGCAGGGGATAAAGGACCACCTACCTAGTGTTAGCTCGTAAATCATTACACTTGGTGGTTGTTGATGTTTTCTCATGGACTGTTGGGTTGTGTTAGACATTGTTGCCACCACCACAGAGTTTTTGCAGATGTTTATACTCTTAGGTTGTGTTGGACCTTCTTGCCACCACCCTAGTGCCTTGTCGTGATGTTTGGGTCTATTAGTTCGTGTTGGACATTATGGCCACCGACTCAGATCTATTTTCACTAGTGTCAATGATTCACGTGTTTAGAGCTATTCAATATCGTGATTCTCTTTATTTAGACGTACGCCTTTATACAAAGTCTTGCAGACTTTCTCGAAGCATGGCTTTGTTTCGCACTGGTGCAATTTTTTTTCCCTTAAACTTTTTAAGCTAATACTTCTTGTTATAGTTTCTCAGCTTTCTGGTGGTTGGGGTTGGTAGCCCCTTTTGCTTTCTTTTGATTACTATCTACTGATGATCGTTTTACCACTTGTATTTTCTTTCTTAGGTATTCTTTTTTTGGAATGCCTCAGGTTCGGAGTAGTAGCTAGTTCAGCGGCAAGGTTTGGTAGTTTCTTGTTTCCTGCTATTGTTGCAGTTGCCTTTTCCTCACCCTAGTGAGGTAGTGTTTTTGTGTTGTTGCTCAGTTCAGACATACATTTTCATTTTGGTGGGATCGTGTCAGGTTGTTGACACCCATCTGAGTTTTTATATTGTTAAGATACATGCTAGCTTCTTAGACTTTTCTTGATGACTGATTGGTTTTACTTGCTCTCTGGGAAGGTTTTATGCTAGGATTGCATGTTAGTAATTTTCAAAGTATAAAAGCATCTTTTAACTATCTCATGCATAAAATAACTTTAAATAGAATTCATTATATTTTACCTAACGTAAAAGCTATTTCTATATTTATATTAAATCTAGAGGTATGCATAACATGAGTTGTCCTATCTGGATATTCATGCTCATGTAGGATGTTAAACCATATAAACAAAGTATTTTTCGCATCGTATATTCATATTTCTACTTGTGGACTAGTTGATCCACAGATCTGAGGGATAAGACCATTAAAACTTAACTTAAATTACAACTTTCTTCATAATAAACTTCAGTATTTCATATAAAGCATAAGGTTTGAGTTCTTACCTGAGCGTCTGCAGTTATCCCCTGCACGGCATGGCATCACGCCACACGTTTTCTCTTAGTCTGATATATTAATTAAATGCGTAGAAAATACGGGTTGTGACAGTTGGTATCAGAGGGATAGGTTGTTTGACAATTGGTCGAAGGACTATCTCCTGTTAGTTTTAGATTATCGTGTTTCATTTCATACACACACCGATGTATCATCAGTATGTATTGGATGAAGCATGAACACTACATTCATAAGCATGAAAAGATGTATACATGGCATATTATGTAGTATGAGATGCATAATACGTTTTTGTATATGAATCCTCATAGGAGGCAATATATGTAATACGCCAAGTATGACAACAGAATTTCGTCATTGTCGCCCGACGATACTCGGTATCGGCTGATGGTGATAGAGGTGTTAGTTGAGCCACGCTCGACGTATTTAACTTGTTTGACAAATCATCGAAATGATATCGCCAAGTGGCGATAGTGGCTATCTCCGGATGACAATATCGATAATTTGTCGAGACAACATCGGACAAACTCGATGAATCATCGAACGGATATCGCCGAGTGGCGTGTTGGAAACCTACTTGTGATTTGGGCAAGGATCACTATTAGGATTGATTAGATGACCCAACATGTATAATCTCGGGTTATAGGATGTTTTTAGGGTCAAGGTCAGTCACATGATGTTAGATTGTTGGAACGTACCTTTAGAAGACTTCAGAGACAGAAGGCTTTAGATAAAGAGCAGTTAAAAGTTTGCAGAAAATGTCATTCCACGAAAGCTGAGCTAAGTTGACGATCGTCGATCTCAGATCGACAAACTCAGAGTTCCTTCTCTAAGTTGAGCTCGACGAAAATCAAGCTAAGGTCGATGAACTACTTTCCCGACTTTGAAGTTCAGCTCGACGAAGGACTTACTCTATACCACAAACTTAGAGCTCAGATTGAAGAAATAAATTATATAGCTTGATGAACTTAGATCACAGGTCGATGAAAATTTACTGAATTCGACTAACTCATGCCAGGTTTTATTCTACTAATTCTCTGTAGTTTTTCAGTTCAAATAATGACAGATCGATTTCAAATTAATTTAATTAAGAATACTCTGATAATTAATGCATAATATTCTGAATGAATATAGCTGTTACCAGGCAGCATTAATTTTGAATTTCACAGAGTTATTACCATACCAAATTACTACGACAGTTATGGAAGGGCATTCAAGACAAATTGAGCCGTTCCAACTCCCAAAGATTATATAGAAAATTTCAAGGAAAGATTTTAAAATTCAAAGGTTTGAAATATGTAAGGATATATATACTCCTTCAGAAAATTGCAAAAAAAGGAATTTAGAGTAGAGTAAAAAAATTAAGTGAAGAATAAATACAGTTTTACATACAGGGTTCTTCATCATCTGCTTCTATCTTTCAAGAGATAAAAAATCAAATATCAGTTTGAAAGTTTTTCTGAATAGCAACATCAACTTTGAAGGCCTATACCCTGAAGCAAAGCTTCCATCTCCTGATCATCAACAAAACGCAGGGGGAGCTTTGACATCATCAACAATCCACTATTCTTCAAAGAGGTTTGAGACAGAGAAGACAAAATCATTTTCATTTTTCTTTCACTATGTACAGGGTTTTAACGCTCTTCAAAAGTTAACCTTTTGGTTCACAAGTCACCTGATCAAAATACTTGGGATTTGTTTTTGGGCAACTGATCAAAAGCTCAAAAGGTTGCAAGATCTCCCTTAGAAAAATAGATCTTCTGGTGACAGGGCACCTGAGCAAAAACCTGTGGTGGCAGGGCACCTGAGCAAAAACCTGTAGTGGATTCCTACAAGGGTGGTAGAAGAGCGTATGTACCCAGGTTTATTGGGGAGCCACTATAAACTCCTTGTGTCGTTTGTGATTGTTGTTCTCTCTATTTGTGTGCTGTGATTTGTTTTGTTTTTGCTTTATATATTTATATATATATATCACTAGTTTTTAAATCTGCTATAAAACTAAGTTAATTTTTTTAAAAATACACTATTCACCCCGCCCCCTAGTGTAAAATAGATCTATCCATCACTTTCAATTGGTATCAGAGGGTGGTTTCTTGGTTGTACATGCTAACAACTGAACCATAAGATCTGATAGATTTTCTCTTTACCAAGAAGTTTCTCATGGCACAAAATAAAGAGTATTCAAGCACCTGACCTCCAGTGTGTAATCTGAATAAGTTTGCACTTTGGAAGACAAGGATAACACTTTACATGAATTCTATTGATGAGGACATCTATAATTCTATTTTGACAGGACCACCACTACCAATGGAAACAATAAGTACAAGACCACCTCCTGAATGGACAGAAGCACAGAAGAAATCAAAAATTGATGATGCCAAAGTAAGGAACATTTTGTCCCAGACTATGTCAGATTACATTTTCCAGAAAGTTGTTGAATGCACTTCAGCAAAGGCAATCTGGGATTCTTTAAATGCTATGGTAGCAGAATCTGTAGATGAAAGAAAAGATAGGAGATCACATCTGATCTCTCAGTATGAGAACTTTAAGAAGGAAGAAGCCAAATCAGTTGTTGATATGTACAATAGTATTAGCCTCATAATAAATGAGCTAAAATCATTGGACAAGAATATCACATTGACAGAGATAAATGACAAGATCCTTATGTCCTTCCCTAGCACATGGGATTCAAGGATCTGACCAATCAAAGAAGCCAGATGCCTTAATTAAATCTCTACAGAGACCTTGTTGGGCAAGCTCAAATCTTATGAGCAGCTCATCAAGATCAGAGAAGCTGAACAAAGAAACTCTTCTTCAGTAATGAAAGAGCAAAGCAATGCTTTTAAAGAAACTGAAGAAGCAGTAAACATTCTAGACCATGAAGAACTAATGAGTCTCTTGCTAAGAGATTTTACAAGATGGCAAGGATGAACTTCTGGAGAAGATCAGCCAGAAATGATGATAAGCCAAGGTATGACAAGACTCCTACTAAAAAGATTGTCTGTTATGGGTGTAGGAAATCTGGACATATAATTCCAGAATGTCCAGAGAACCAGAAGAAAGAGAAGAAGAAGGAGAAGCACTCTAAGAAGTATACTCACAAGCACTCCTCCAGCAAACACAAGAAGAAAGAGACAGGATTTGTTGCTGAAACATAGAGTGATTCTGAGGATGAATCTTCATCCAGCTCCAGTGAGGATGAAGAAGAAGCTAAGGCCAGAGAGGTCTGCTTGATCGCAATTAATGCATCATGCAGCCACTTTGAAGATGAAATTTCTGAAGCAGAATCTGAATCAGAAGAAGATCAGGTAATTTCTTCTTTTAATTGTACTTAAGAACAATTTAAAACTGAATTTAAACTATTATGCAATGATTTAATCAAATCTGAGAAGGAAATCAAACTTCTCAGAGAAAAATTAATTGAATATGATAATTTATATTCTGAAAATATTACACTTAAAGATGTTTTAGACAATGCTTCAAAACAAATAATATCCTTAAAAACTAAATTAACTGAGGCTAAGGAGTTTGAAGAATCCCTTTATAGGAGAAGTATCAAACTGATGAATATCACGAGTACAAAAAATGACAAGCTAAATGGCAAACTGGGCATGGGGCTTTATCTAGTCAGCCTCCTTTGTTACAAAAAAATATATTATCTACTCTTGTAATGTATGTTTCTGAAAAAAGGAAAAGAAAAATTAGAAGATGTAAATAAAGAAACTGAAGTTTTTCACAAGGCTAAACAAAATAAAAAGAAAAATCTTCATAAAAATTATGTTCAACATAATTCGTCGAACCGAGAAAGACGAAATAACGTTTATTCGTTGAACTCAGATCGACGAACTATGAACCCAGATTTTCAATATAATTATTCTACTAACTGTACTCGACGATCTCAATATGGTTCGTCGAACCGTGATCGACGAACATTGGGTGCAGAGAATGAAAATTTTCATTCTATGGACAAAGTTCGACGAACTCATCCCCATTCGTCGAATGCAGATCGACAAACTTATTTTAATTCGCCGAACCCAAAATTTTTTAATAGAAACCTTAATTCTTTTAAAACTTTTAATCAAGCTAAAATTTTATTAATCCTTTTACCCAGTGGATCATTCCTCCCAGAGGATTTCATCCACTAGGTTATAAGGATCAGCTTGAATTTTTCTATATTTCTAATTATAAGTTTGAAAAAAAATAAAGGACCCAAGGTAACCTGGGTCAAGAACACCTAACCTATTTAGGAACTATCCTACCACAGAGAAACATTGGTATCTGGATAGTGGGTGCTCTAAACATATGACTAGAAGTAAAGCAAATCTAAGAAACTTCATGTCAAAGCTTCGACCAAAAGTAATATTTAGACACTCCAACTGTGGACAAACAGAAGGCTATGGAAATGCCAAAGTTGGAATAGTTACCTTCAGGAACGTAGCTTATGTAAGTGGCCTCAAGCATAACATAATATCCCTAAGTAAATTATGTGATGAAGATTATCAGGTATCATTCAATCAATCTTCTTGCATTATTACTTCTAGTGAAAATATATCTATTTTAACTGGAATTAGACAAGGCAACATATATGTAGTAAATTTTAAATCTGCTAATTCATAAATTTGTTTATTTAATCAAATTAGTTCAACCAATGAATTATGACATAAGAGATTAGGTCATGTAAACCTTAGGAAAATTGCCAAATAATCTAGGGACAACCTTGTTACAGGATTGCCTTCTAGTTCTTAGAAGAAGGAATGACTCTGTATGGCTTGTCAATTAAGCAAGCAAACTAAAAATAGTTTTAAATCCATTAATAAAAGTGATTCACCCAGGATTTTATATTTGTTACATATGGACCTTTTTGGCCATATTGCTATACAAAGTTTTGGAGGAACGTCATACACTCTTGTTGGGTACATTGGAAACTGTGTACCTGGTTTGGAAAAGCCTTACTTAACTCAATAATATACATCATTGTGTATTTGATGGGTTGTTTAGTTTTATTGTGCGGGTTAAGGAAATGCAGAAAAGTTTCTAAGTACAAATGTCGACACTTAACAAGGGTTGTGTCGACACCAAATACCAGATTTTGTTGACACACAGGACTTGTGTCGACATACAGAAAATCTGTCGACAACAATTGTGTCGACACACAGGACTTGTGTCGACACATGCCAGAATTCTGTCGACAACAATTGTGTCGACACACAGGACTTGTGTTGACACACACCAGAATTCTATCAACACCAACTTTGTCGAGACTTGAAGCTGCTATGTCAACACACAGGTCTTGTGTCGACACATTCCACAGAAGCTGTGTCGAGTAGTTAAAGAAGGGTTATGTCAACACTATGAGAGCTGTATCGACATCATCAAGAATTGTGTCGCCACATGGTCTATTTGTGTTGACACATTTGGATCTTTGTCTCGACAATTTTCTGCTGAGATAGAGTACATTGAGTTATCATGTGTCAAGACTGAAGACTTGACAGCTGTCATAACAAACAAAGCAGTTGCATCTGTTAGAGCTGTTAGAAGGCCGTTATGAACCGTATCCGCCAGTAACCTCAGAAGCATCTATATAAAGACCTGTTCTATCATCAATAAAACAGATTAAACAGAGAGAGAGATCTAATATGAAGAGAAGTTCAGATACTGAAATCAACAAGTCTCTAAGGGCAGATTCTGAACAAGTCTGCAAGAAGAATTCAGATCTACATCTTAAAGAAGAGGAAGCTGGATTGAGGATCATCTCCAACTTCACAGGAAGATCAACCTTACTTTGTTCAGATTCACGAAGCTTTGAAGAAGCTAAGACAGGTTGAATCTTATGCAGCCAGATCTATCAAGAAATGATCAAGAAACCTTCAACCCTCTCTCTCTCTACCTGGGTGAACGATTTATTCTTTTTATAATCAATTTTCTCTTTAGGAACTTTTATAGATCTGAGTATAAGAGAGTTATCTCTCTGAGTTGTAAGCCTAAGTTTATAAAGGCTGAGGTAGGGCTGAGTGCCAGAGGTAGGGGATTAATTTCTCTGAGTTGTAGTCCTGTTGAAAGAGGCTGAGGTAGGGCTGGATTGCCTGAGTTGTAGGAGTGTCGACTTACTCTGAGGTAGGATTCTCTAGAAGAATCTGAGTTGTAGCACTTGGTGAAGTGTGAGCTGTAGGAACCTTTCAGAGTTCTGAGTGGTAAGATCTGAGGATCTGAGAAAAAGATGGGAGTTAGGCCGAATCTAGTATACTTCTAGATAGGCGAAGGGGGAAAGTGGATGTACCCATCTCTTGGGAAACCACTATAAATCTGTGTGCATTCTGTGTTGGCTGTGTTTGTTTTTAAACTGTGCTGTGATAATTGCTGAATAAGTTGTTTAATAGTAATATATTTTAATATGTCTAAATAAAAAAGAATTGAACCTATTCACCCGCTCCCCCTCTAGGTGCTTAGGATATCTTGAAACCAATTCTTTCAAGTGGTATCAGAGCCAGGTTGCTCAAGAATAGACTTAATAGTCTGAGTTGATCTATAAGGCAGTTATCAGTTATAATCAAAAAGGGTTCGGGTGAAACTCATAAGGAACTTGGATCCATGAAACTACCTATATAACACCTCCCCTGTAATGACCGTATAATATGGGTCTGGTCGGGGGCCCACAACATACAGACGCCACAGCTTCAGTATTATAAAATGATATAGCTACCCAAACTCAAAACTCAAAACACATCACAGCGGAAACAACAAAAGAGACTAGAAGTTATCCACGCCTACAAGAGTAACAATATGGCCTTAAGGCCTTACAACAAGAGTGAATCCAAACTCAAATAATACATTAGTCCTGAAAGTGCATGAGCACACCTAGTCTACCTCGGCATGCAAGCCGGTCACCAAGGGCATCAAAACATACAATGTCATAAAGAGTAGAGCTACAGCAAAAAGTTAACACTTCATGAGGCTTAGGCCTTTCTGGCCAGCGAGCTAGCTTCTGCTTGCGATCCTTGCCCTGTAAAAATTATTAGTAACGTGGGTCAGCAAAGGCTGACCTCAAACTGTGTAACAAACACATCTCCTCCCGGCCGCCCCTAATGGAACCCGGGGTATTCCTCCAACCTGCAAGTTAGCACTTCGTATGCAATAATCATAAGCAAGAAAAGAAACTAAGGAAACAGGTTTGGATGTCTCAAACATCATACATGTTCTCCATTATTGAGCATATAATGATAGGGCCTACTATGCAACATGAATGCATCACCCGGGCTTTGATGCTAAAGATCACGGCAGTGAACCGGTCGCACAAGTAATATAAAAAGGGGGTTTTCCCAAGTATCGACCTCACAAGGAACACAGTAAGGTGGAGTTAGTTTCGAGGAGGACTTGAGATTTAAGTCCTCAGGTCGGAGATAACTAAGGGGGGTTTTGATATTGCGGAAACAGAAAATAAAATACTATCAACTACTCTTATGCAACGCCGCTATGCGATGCTTCACCAGGCGGGATGGAAGACTAGTCGGTCCGTTATTCACCGAATCACTAGGCGGATGGACGAGAAGCCTAGCGGATGAGGTGGTTAGAATGGCGGAATGAGGTTCGAAAGCACCTCTTCGCTACGCACGCCACTAGCAATTGCTAGTGCGGCATGGACGGATGGATGGTGGATGGACAAATAGGCGCACCTCAAGTAAATAATGAAAATACACAAAATCACATAAACATGATTGAATATCAATGTTTTACAAACTAAGCATTCTTCATCAATATAAATAAAGTTAAACACCAATATTCAACAATAAAGCAAGTACAAGACAAGAGATCGACCGAATCCGATGTCTTGCTGAGGATTCATGGTTGGAATCGTCGGGTTGTCATTCCGCATCCAAGCTCGGTCCTCAACTGCGTCCGGGGTAGAGAAGGGCTGTCACCACCTTCCAATGGCCCGTCTTCTTCGTCTCACGATACCAGATGAGGTTTGCTAGCTTTCCTTTGCTTGATGGCTGAAAGTTATGGTACCTAAACACCTAGAGGGGGGGGGGGGTGAATAGGTGACCTAAACCTTTTTAAAACTTTGTTGGCAGCAAAACAGTTATCTCACAAATTTCTACAGCTAACAGTAATAACAGAATATAAACAGTTAATTCACAGCACAGCACAGCACAGCAGACACACAAATTTATAGTGGTTCCCCAATCTTTGGGTACATCCACTTTCCCCCTTCGCCTATCTAGCAGTATACTAGATTCAGCCAATCTTCTCCACTATCTCAGAACCCAACTAGGTTCCTACACCTCAGGCCCAAAGCCTTACACTCAGCCACAAGGGCCTACACTCAGCCACCCAGGCCTACACTCAGCCAATTAAGGCCTACACTCAGAGTTCTTCAACTCCTACACTCAGGCAACCAAGCCCTACCCTCAGCCTTTATAATATAGGCTTACAAATCTCTCAGATCCAATGGATCCTACAAGTTAAGATTGAATTACAATAACTAACTCTACAACTCAGAAAATAAGAGAGGAGTTGAGAGTTTCTTGAAGAGTTCTTGGAAGAACTTAGTTAGATCCAAACTGACTTAGCTTCCTTCAAAGCTTCTTGAGTAGAACTGAATTAGTCTGAATCCTCTGCAGTTGATCCTTGACCTCTGCTTCTTGAGATCCAGATGATTCTGAATCCTTCTTCACAGCCTTAGTTCCAAAGACTGAATTCTTGATTGGAGCTCTCTCTCTCCAACTTCCTAGATCTGCAGTTAGACTGCCAGATCTTCTTGTATTGATCCTCTGTGTTTCACTTTTCTGATTACTTGAATAATCTGATCAATCACTTTAATTATTCTCACTACTTGAAATAACAACTTGTAATTCTTATATCAACAACAACTTCTGTAAACTGTGAGTGCCTATTTATAGGCTTCCTTCATGGTAACCGGCTTGTCCGGTTCATAACAGACTTCTGACTTCTCTGACAGTTGCTGTAGACCGGCTGGATCGGCAGCTGTCATGTCAACCAGTCACTTCTTGAAATTCTCTAACTGTCAGATAGTGTCGAGACTTTCTGTTCTTAAGTGTCGACACTTATAGACTAAGTGTCGACACATGCTGTGTAAGTGTCGACACAAGTCTACAAGGTGTCGACACATATCCTTGTATGTCTCGACACTGATTCTTCTGCATGTGTCGACACTGAAATTGAGTGTCGACACAAGTACTTGTTCTTCATTCTTTAACTGTATTCTCCTAAGTGTCGACACATCTCCTTTGTGTCGACACATCTTCATGTGTTGAAACTGTCAAGTGTCGACACTGCTTCTTGGTGTCGACACAAGTCTTCAATTTTATTTCTTCAGCTGAGTGTCGACACATTCCCTTAGTGTCGACACTTGTACTTAGAATATTTTGTAAACTTTTCTGTTCTTTGTTAAGTGTCGACACAGCTCCTTGTGTCGACACTTTCTTCAAGTGTAGAGTCTTTAGCTAAGTGTCGACACATTGTGCTGAGTGTCGACACTTACTTCAAGTGTTGACTCTTCTGGTTGTGTGTCGACACATTGTGCTGAGTGTCGACACATTCTTCATATGTTGACTCTGCTGATTGAGTGTCGACACATTGTGTTGAGTGTCGACACTTGTCCTTTGTCTCTGCAGAATTTTGCTGAGTGTCGACACAACTCCAAGTGTCGACACTTTCTGATGTAGACTCAGCTCTTCTAGGTGTCGACACTTCTGCTAAGTGTCGACACAGCTTTTCTGCATACTTCTTCACTGAGTGTCGACACAGCTCCAAGTGTCGACACTTTCTGTCTGGTGTCGACTCTTCATCCCAGGTGTCGACACAATGATTCCAAGTGTCGACACTGCTTGTCTGGGTGTCGACACAAGCTTTCTCAAGTGTCGACACTTTCCCTCTGGGTGTCGACACATGGACTTAGAAACTTTTAGCTTCAGTCCAGTGAATACCTAACCTGCACAAGTAACTCAAACACACATCAAATACATTATGATGTATATCATTGAGTTGGGTCAGGCTTCTTCAAATCAGGTACATTTGACCAATGTACCCAACAATCTCCCCCTATTTGGAGAAGTCATAACCCTTAGTCAATGATATACACCACTCATAATTAAAAATTAGAGAATGATGTAAAGCAGGTATATATCAACAGGGTAAACTTAAACATGTAATAAAGCACACATGTATACTCATTCAGCATTACATAACAAACAAGAATTAGACACATTCTACTGAACAATCATGAAATGTATTTATCAAAAATTGTTCTTACATTGTTTTAATACACTTCCATTGTTTTACAAGAATATTGCATATGTAAAAGATTACAACAATGTGTCTTAGTCTAATCTTAGTCTAGTTCTGATCAGGCTCTTTTATAACTATGCCTTTCCCAGCTTGTACTTTGGCCTTTACAGCAGCAGCAGCAGGTTCAGTATCAGCAGTCTTCTTGCCTTTGGAGTCCTTCTTCTTTTGTTCTTCAGCCTTGATTTTCTGCCTCTCAAAATAATGATAGGGCTTAGGAAAGTACTTGCTAGGCTCCACAGCTGTAGGAGGTAGCTTTCCTAACTTAGCCTTCCTTCTATACTGGACAATGGCTTCCTGCCTAATCTCATGCTTCCTCCATTCTGCTTCTGAGAACCATTTGTTCCTCTCATGTGCATTGTCCTTGGCTGCTTTCCAGGCTGTGAGAATGATGTTCCTAGAAGTAGGGCTCCATTGTTCAAAATCAGGTTTTTGCTCAGCTAGTTCCCTGAACTTCTTCTTTGACAGCCTTGTCTCTTCTTCTTTGTCCATAGCCTCTTGCATAGCTGCTGTAACAGGTTGAACAACCTTTTCCAGAACAACATTAGGCTTTCCAGTAGTTGGACTATACATTGTGCTTACTTCTGCATGAACCATGTCAAAATCTGGAGGTGGATAGATCACCTGAGCTACTTCCTGTTGCTCACCTCCAAGATATGCACTTTGAATACCTGATTCAGCTACATTATCATCATCACACAGGGGAGGATAGCCCAGTGTAGCTCTGATGGAGTTAGAAATCCATTTGGCATGGTTAGAGCTAGCTTTGACTAACACCCTCTCCCCCTTTATGACTTCTTGTTCAACATGATCTCTTACATCATCTTTCTGGAACCTGATCTGGCTGTCCAAGTACCTGATGCCATCCTTAAAATAAGGTCTAAGCTTTGTAAGCTGTTCAGAAATGACCTTCTGTGAATCCTTAATTGCAGTCTTGACAGCAGCAATTTCATCTTGAAATACTTTATCAAATTCAGCCTTGGCAGCAGCAGATGTGGAAGATTCAGCTGGCTTATTCTTCAGTTCAGTGACTATAGCATTGTGGGATGCAGTCAAATTATCATTCATTCTCAACTGATTTTCCAGCACATAGCCTTGCTTCAGTGCTATATCATCTACCTTTTCTTTTATCTGTTCTTGATGTTTAGCCAGGTACACCACTGCATTTCCACCCTTGTGGAAGCATTCATTCATTTCCTTTTTATTCAGGTTCATCTCAAATCTTATTGACTTGATGTCTTGAGCTAAGTCAAATTGTAAAGACTTGTGGCCTTCATCAATATACTTCTCTATGGCCCTCCTGTGCTCATCCAGCTTAACTTGCATTGCTACCATTAAGCCTCTGTAATCAGTTGATGGAGCTTGTTGGACTAGGGAGTGTTGAGCAACAGTTTGTAGAGCCTTCTTGTAGCTCTGACTCCTTCTTTTGAATACAAAGAATTGCTTCTTCTTGGCTTGTTCAGTCTCATCTTCCTCAGACTCAGAAGTACTGGCTATATTCACCCTATCCTTAGGGCTTGATGGTTTGTCAGCTTGCACATCAAGTGCGTTCTCACTTTCCTGCCTGATAGGCTCTTCTTGAACTTGCAGTGTCTCCCCCTCAGCAGCAGCACCCTTCTCTTCAGCAGCACCAACTTTATCCATGTCAAAGTCCTCCTGTTCTAGATTTAGAAATAGATCTTCCATGGTGTATTCAGGAGGTGACTGTGCAGGATATGTACTTGGTTCTTCAACTACTTTATCAGGAACCACTTCTAGGATAACTGATGTGTCTTGGAGAACAACATCTGGTTCTTGATTTTCTTGCTGAGTTTGCTGATGGACATCAGACAAATCAGAATCTATCACAGAAAAATCTAAAGTGTTGAGGTCAGAAAGTACCTCTTGGATAATGAGTGTAGCTTGCTCACTCTCCAGTGTAGAGGGTTGTTCTACAGCTGGTGGCTCCCCCTGGCTTGGATCTTTATGCATGGGGCTAGCTGGAGGCAGCTCCCCCTGGATTTCAGTTGGCTCTTGAGGAGCAGGAGACTTCTCTGCAGCCACTTCCTCATGACTATCAGGAGTGAAAACAACTAGTTCTTCACTACCTGAACTGCTGGAGGACTCCTGTGTCACAGGAGCTATCTTCCTCTTCTTCTTAGGAGGTGATTCTTTCTTAGAAACTTGTTTCTCAGGGGTGGACAGTTCCTTTGACAGCACCCTTTCCCACCTTGAGAAGATCCTCATGTCCATCTTTCTCATGTGGTTGATTTTGCTACCTGCAACAGTGCTCATTACCTCTGGTATTGTACCAGCCAGGTAGAGACTAAGTATCCTGCCCAGATTGGGCTTCTTCAGACTTTCCTTTATCTTCTCAAAGATAACCATTGACCAGTCTGTTTTGAGGTTGAAGATAATTCTGGTCATAACACTGAACATGGAGGCTGACACCCTGTCATGCCCTCCAGTCTTGCTGAGTATAACCTTTCCCACTATCTCTAACAGGAACTTTCCTTGAGTGTTCATTCCTCTCCTGTTGAAAACAGATCCAATCTTCAGCTTAGGATCTAGACCACACCAGGTAAGTGCTTCTTTGGTCTTAGATGTAGTCACTTCCTCTTCTTCTTGAATTTTAGGTAGCTGAAGTACCTTTCTCAGAGATTTGGGTGAAATTTTGACCTTGGTGCCATGAACTCGCGATTTGATCCTGTAACCTGAATCATCAACTGACCCTTCAGTAAGGAATTCAAGAACTTCCTTCTTCCATATTTTTGTTGGTTCTGAAACCAGATACTCCAATCCAGAATCGGTGACTAGGGTTACCACCGATCTGATTTCTTGATCACCATCATCGAACGCGCCACGAACCAGCTCATAGCCTTCATTGACATTCTCCTCGAGCTTGGGAGCCATTAGGGTTTAGAGATTTAGTCTAGAGAAAAGAGAAATGTCGACACAGCAGTTTTGGTCTCGAAACTCTGAAAGCGTGTCGACAAACAAAGACAGAATCCTATTTATACCTTTCTGGTTTGAAGACGAACAGGCGGGATGGATTACTAAAGATGTGTCGACACTGGCAATAAGTGTCGACACTGACTTATAATGTCTCGACACTTATGTGTCGACACAAGTTTAGTCAACAGATTTTATGTGTCGACACATGGTTATGTGTCGACACCACACTACTCGACATGTAGTCGAGACGTTACTTAGAAAATTCTGAGTAAAACTTAAGTGTCGACACATCATTGAATGTGTCGACACCAACTTGTCATGTGTCGACACTAACATTCTGAAGTGTCGACACCTACTCGACATGTGTCGACACTAACATTCTGAAGTGTCGACACCAACTTCCTAGATGTGTCGACACCATTTTCCTGAAGTGTCGACACATACCATTCTGTGTCGACATAGACTTGTCTATGTGTCGACACCTTTTTACTTAGCCAATTTTTAGTTCTGTAAACTTAGTCTAAGTTTATCATACCTAGTTCAATTTTGAACATATTAAACTTAGCTTCTTCTAAGGGCTTAGTAAACATATCAGCTATCTGATTATCAGTTTTAACATATTCAAGTGCAATATCATTTCTTTCTACATGCTCCCTAAGAAAGTGATATTTAATCTCAATATGTTTAGTTCTACTATGAGATACAGGGTTGTTAGCTATTGAAATAGCACTTGTAGAATCACAGTAAAGTGGAGTTCTACTTACCTGAAATCCATAGTCTTCTAGCTGATGTTGAATCCACAGAAGTTGAGCACAGCAACTTCCTGCAGCTACATATTCTGACTCAGCTGTAGAAATAGCCACACTAGTTTGCTTCTTGCTACTCCATGAAATGAGTCTTCCACCTAGGAATTGACAGGATCCAGTAGTGCTCTTTCTATCTTCTTTGCATCCTGCAAAGTCTGCATCTGAATAGCCTGTTAGATCAAAATCTCCATTCCTAGGGTACCAGAGGCCTAGATAAGGTGTGCCCTTTAGATATCTCAAGATTCTCTTGACTGCAGTCAAGTGAGACTCTTTAGGGCAGGCTTGATACCTGGCACAAACACATGTAGCATACATAATGTCAGGCCTACTTGCAGTCAAGTATAGCAGGGAGCCAACTATCCCTCTATACAAGGTTTCATCTACAGGTTTCCCTGCATCATCCTTGCTCAGAGACATACTTGACCCCATAGGAGTCTTCATGGTACTGGATGAATCCATACCATACTTCCTTATGAGTTCTAGGGTGAACTTGGACTGACATATGGATAGACCACTTCCAGTCTGTTTAACTTGGAGACCCAAGAAAAACTTTAGTTCTCCCATACTACTCATCTCAAATTGACTTTGCATAAGCTTTGCAAACTTTTTGCAAAGGCTACTTTCAGTAGACCCAAATATAATGTCATCTACATATATTTGGACAAGTATGACTTTGCCTCTAGATTCCCTAAGGAATGGAGTCTTATCTATTTTCCCCCTTGAGAACTTGTTCTCAATGAGGAAACTAGATAGGGTTTCATACCAAGCTCTAGGTGCTTGTTTTAACCCATATAATGCTTTCCTAAGTCTATAGACATAATGAGGTAGAGTTGGATCAACAAAACCTGCAGGCTGCTCCACATAGACTTCTTCTTTCAAATTACTATTTAGGAATGCTGACTTCACATCCATTTGGTATACCTTGAATCCTTGATAGGTTGCATAGGCCAAGAACATCCTTATGGCTTCCAGTCTGGCTACTGGAGCAAAGGTTTGATCAAAATCAATACCTTCTTCCTGCCTATATCCTTTTGCAACCAGTCTTGCTTTATTCTTAATGATGACTCCTTGTTCATCTAACTTATTCCTATAGATCCACTTTGTTCCTATCACATTGTGATCTTTAGGTTTAGGAACCAAGTCCCAAACCTTGCACCTTTTGAACTGATTAAGTTCTTCCTGCATTGCTTCAGTCCACTGTGGATCTTGTATTGCTTCTTCAAATTTCTTTGGTTCTATTTGAGACAGAAAACTTGAATATACTACAGCATTCTGATTTCTGATCCTTGTCTGAACACCTTGTCTTGGATCTCCAATAATCAGCTCTACTGGATGATCTCTTAGATGCCTATTGGCTGGAGGCATCCTTACTCCTGGTTGAACTTCTTCAGCATCTTCATCAAGCTGAGTTCCTTGTACTTCTTCAGCTACTGGTACATGTAGTTCTCCCCCTGGACATAAGCCATCTTCTTCTATTTGCTGTCTTGCAGCAGGTACATCTTCTATGGTTAGCTTGTCCATCTTCTTAGTAAGACCTGTGGGGCTGCATACATTGCTAGACAACTCATTGTTAATTAGTTTTGTCTCATCAAAAACTACATGCACAGACTCCTCTACAACTTGTGTAGTCAAGTTGTAGACTCTATAAGCCTTACTATTATTGCTGTACCCAACAAACACTCCCTCCTGGGACTTGGCAGCAAACTTAGTTAGGTAAGACTTTCCATTGTTAAGTATGAAGCATTTGCAACCAAAAATCCTGAAATAGGATAGATTTGGTTTCCTGCCTTTCACAACTTCATAGGGGGTCTTGTTTAACCTTTTAGTGATGGTAGCCCTATTTATCACATGGCATGCAGTGTTAACTGCTTCAGCCCAGAAATACTCTGGCAGTGATGAATCACTTAATAGGGTCCTACCAGCCTCTATCAAAGTCCTATTCTTCCTTTCAGCAATGCCATTTTGCTGAGGTGTTCTAGGTGAAGAGAATTCTTGAAATATCCCAAAATCTTCACACAGTTTTGTCATGCTTTCAGACTGAAACTCAGTACCATGGTCACTTCTAATTTTGACCACTGTACAGTTCAATTCATTCTGAATTTGCTTAACAAAGCTATGGAAGACACTAGGTGTTTCAGATTTCTGCTTTAAGAAGAACACCCAGGAAAACCTTGAGTAGTCATCAACAACTACAAAGGTATAGACCTTCCTACCTAAGCTGTGAACTGGCATTGGACCAAATAGATCCATATGCAAGAGGTATAAACACCTCACAGCATCTTTGTTGTCTAAGCTTCTAAAGGTGGATTTAGTCTGCTTGCCCTTTTGACAAGCTGTGCAAATGCCATCTTTGACACACTTAACTTGAGGACCATTCCTCACTAACTCTTTGCTAAAGAGTTTGCTAATAGTCTTGTAATTAAGATGGGCAAGCCTCTTGTGCCATTTGACACATTGAGAGACTGTCTCATCAGCTACAAGACAAACTGGAGAACTAATGTTCTCAACCATAATGTCTAAACAATAGACATTCCTCTTTCTATATCCTGTCAAAATGATCTCTTGATCACTTGACCTCTTGATATGACAACCATTTTTAACAAATGAGATGTCATACCCTACATCACTTAACTGACTTATACTAATGAGGTTGTGTTTCAACCCTTTAACATAAGCCACTTGAGTAATGGTAACAAGGTTTGAAGAGATGTTACCAAACCCTTTGATGATTCCTTTTTCAGAACCACCAAAGGTCACTTTAGGACCATTTTTGATTGGAATGTAGTCCTTCAGTAGTCCCCTTGTTCCAGTCATATGTCTGGAACATCCACTATCCAAGTACCATGTTGGGGTATGGCCACTTGGATTCACCTGCAAAACAAATTAATGAACCTTAGAACCCAATGTAAACTTGGGTCCTTGGTGATTGTTAGTTTGCAACTTGACATAGCTACCTGCTGGCTTTCCACCAGGTAACTTGCTACTCAACTTGGCACTGGCATTGTGCCAACAATCCAAGGCAAAGTGGCCAACCTTGCCACAACACCAGCATTCAAACTTGTTGTACCTTTGCTTAGGTACAGACTTGGCTGTCTTGACTACAGCAGGCTTATTGAATGTTGGGGCTTTGCCCTTGGACTTGGACTGATCCTTAACAGTCCTAGCTGGTTTAATAAAACCCAATCCAGCCTTTCCTTTATGATGAACAAATTCATCAATCAAGGGTAGCACTGATTTAGGTTTTGAAAACCTAGCAACTAGCTCTCTTTCCTTCTGGAGATTGATCTCCAGTAACTTAATTTGATCATTTTTATAAGTGATAGTTCCCATCTGAATCACAGTAATGTGTTTCAGCCTGGCTACCTCATTGAGCTTTTGATCAAATTCCTTCTCAAAGTCTGTTGCAGCTGCCTTTAGATCAGCAATTTCCTTTGCCTGACTTTTGGCAAGGGACTTGCTTTTCTTATAGGCTTGCAACAGTACTTTATATTCATCTAAGAGCTGATGAATATCTCCCTCAGATTCAGAAACACTTCCATCACTTGATGAAGATGAATCTGACTCTGAACTAGAACTGAAATCTGAACTTTGAGTTGGACTTTGTACCTGACTAGGTCCTGGCTGCTCCAGGATTTTGGTACTTTCAGTCAATGCCATCAGTCCTTGGCACTGACACTCTTCTTGTTCATAGATTGATTCCATGATCTGCATAAACTCCTCTTCTTCTTCAGCAAATAGCCCTATGTAGGCTTCAGCATCTGTCTCAGTGTCTGAAGAAGAAATGTCTGAAAGAGTCTTCTCATTCTTTGCAACAAAGGACTTCTCCTTCTTTCCTTTGAAGTGAGTCTTCTTTTTGTCACTGGATTCTTTCCTTCTCTCAGGACAATCTGCAATAACATGACCCTGTCTATTGCAGCAGTAACACACTATCCTAGACCCAGTTGCCTTGCTAGTCTTTGTCTTTTTCTTGTCCTTCTTTGAAGGCTTCTTCTCCTGATACTGAACTTCTTTCCCTTTGGAAAATGAAGGTCTGGACCTCCACTGTTTCTTCTTCAGGAATTTCTGAAAATGTTTGGTGAATGCAGCAAAGTCTTCATCACTTTCACTGCTTGTAGACTTTGTGCTAACAGACTCATCAGATTCTGATTCAACTACCTCTGGAGGAGGAGTTGATGACTTAGTCCTGCCCTTTCTAGGTACTTCTGACTTGAAGGCAACAGTCCTTTCCCTGTGCTCAGTCCTTGTTGATTTTTCCTCCTCTTTTCTCACAGACAGCTGCATCTCATAAGACAGTAACTTGCCAAATAGTGTGGGAGGAGGAATTTCTCCCAACTTTGCCATTTCTCTGATGGCACAGATCTTAGTGTCCCAATCTTTGGTTAGGGACCTCAAGAACTTATCATTCAATTCATAGTTAGTGAACTCTCTTCCATAGGACATGAGTTCATTAACAATTCTATAGAACTTCTTGTAGCATTCAGTGATGCTATCTCCTCTTCCTTGCCTAAAGCTCTCATACTCTTGATTAAGCAAGGACTTTCTATCTTGCCTAACTTCTTCAGAACCTTCCATATAGACAATGAGGGTATCCCACATTTCTTTTGCTGTTTTACAGTGAATTAGGTTCTGAAAGGTTGCATCATCAATGGCACTTACTATTATGTTTTGTGCCCTTTTGCCCATAGTGGCTAGGACAATTTCATCCTTGGTCATCTCAGAGAAATCCTTTGGAGTCCTCTAATTTGCATCCAATACTGAGATCTTCATGGGCACATATGGCCCCTCTTTGACTGTGATGTAGATTCTAGGGTCAGAGGCTTCCATGAACAGCCTTACCCTCTCTTTCCAGATTCCAAAAATCTCTTTTCTGCATATGGGCAGTTTCATTGAACCCAATTCCTTGTGATTCTCTGAAGAACCCATGTTTCTTGATTTTCTTGAAACTGTGTTCTGACTTACACTGAATCTGCCAAACTGGATCTCCTCAGACAGTTAGTCCTTTTTGAGGAACCTGGCTCTGATACCACTTGAAAGTTATGGTACCTAAACACCTAGAGGGGGGGGTGAATAGGTGACCTAAACCTTTTTAAAACTTTGTTGGCAGCAAAACTGTTATCTCACAGATTTCTACAGCTAACAGTAATAACAGAATATAAACAGTTAATTCACAGCACAGCACAGCACAGCAGACACACAAATTTATAGTGGTTCCCCAATCTTTGGGTACATCCACTTTCCCCCTTCGCCTATCTAGCAGTGTACTAGATTCAGCCAATCTTCTCCACTATCTCAGAACCCAACTAGGTTCCTACACCTCAGGCCCAAAGCCTTACACTCAGCCACAAGGGCCTACACTCAGCCACCCAGGCCTACACTCAGCCAATTAAGGCCTACACTCAGAGTTCTTCAACTCCTACACTCAGGCAACCAAGCCCTACCCTCAGCCTTTATAATATAGGCTTACAAATCTCTCAGATCCAATGGATCCTACAAGTTAAGATTGAATTACAATAACTAACTCTACAACTCAGAAAATAAGAGAGGAGTTGAGAGTTTCTTGAAGAGTTCTTGGAAGAACTTAGTTAGATCCAAACTGACTTAGCTTCCTTCAAAGCTTCTTGAGTAGAACTGAATTAGTCTGAATCCTCTGCAGTTGATCCTTGACCTCTGCTTCTTGAGATCCAGATGATTCTGAATCCTTCTTCACAGCCTTAGTTCCAAAGACTGAATTCTTGATTGGAGCTCTCTCTCTCCAACTTCCTAGATCTGCAGTTACACTGCCAGATCTTCTTGTATTGATCCTCTGTGTTTCACTTTTCTGATTACTTGAATAATCTGATCAATCACTTTAATTATTCTCACTACTTGAAAGAACAACTTGTAATTCTTATATCAACAACAACTTCTGTAAACTGTGAGTGCCTATTTATAGGCTTCCTTCATGGTAACCGGCTGGTCCGGTTCATAACAGACTTCTGACTTCTCTGACAGTTGCTGTAGACCGGCTGGATCGGCAGCTGTCATGTCAACCAGTCACTTCTTGAAATTCTCTAACTGTCAGATAGTGTCGAGACTTTCTGTTCTTAAGTGTCGACACTTATAGACTAAGTGTCGACACATGCTGTGTAAGTGTCGACACAAGTCTACAAGGTGTCGACACATATCCTTGTATGTCTCAACACTGATTCTTCTGCATGTGTCGACACTGAAATTGAGTGTCGACACAAGTACTTGTTCTTCATTCTTTAACTGTATTCTCCTAAGTGTCGACACATCTCCTTTGTGTCGACACATCTTCATGTGTTGAAACTGTCAAGTGTCGACACTGCTTCTTGGTGTCGACACAAGTCTTCAATTTTATTTCTTCAGCTGAGTGTCGACACATTCCCTTAGTGTCGACACTTGTACTTAGAATATTTTGTAAACTTTTCTGTTCTTTGTTAAGTGTCGACACAGCTCCTTGTGTCGACACTTTCTTCAAGTGTAGAGTCTTTAGCTAAGTGTCGACACATTGTGCTGAGTGTCGACACTTACTTCAAGTGTTGACTCTTCTGGTTGTGTGTCGACACATTGTGCTGAGTGTCGACACATTCTTCATATGTTGACTCTGCTGATTGAGTGTCGACACTTGTCCTTTGTCTCTGCAGAATTTTGCTGAGTGTCGACACAACTCCAAGTGTCGACACTTTCTGATGTAGACTCAGCTCTTCTAGGTTTCGACACTTCTGCTAAGTGTCGACACAGCTTTTCTGCATACTTCTTCACTGAGTGTCGACACAGCTCCAAGTGTCGACACTTTCTGTCTGGTGTCGACTCTTCATCCCAGGTGTCGACACAATGATTCCAAGTGTCGACACTGCTTGTCTGGGTGTCGACACAGGCTTTCTCAAGTGTCGACACTTTCCCTCTGGGTGTCGACACATGGACTTAGAAACTTTTAGCTTCAGTCCAGTAAATACCTAACCTGCACAAGTAACTCAAACACACATCAAATACATTATGATGTATATCATTGAGTTGGGTCAGGCTTCTTCAAATCAGGTACATTTGACCAATGTACCCAACAATGTCTATGGCGTCAAACCCTACTTGAAGCTCACGGATGAAGGAGGAGGCCGAGAGGAAGCTCCGACTTGGATTTGGCGGTGAAAGCTTGCCCGGAGCACCTCCCTAGGGTGGAAGATGAAGGAGGATGGCGAAAACGGCGGAGGAAATGGCCGATCTGCGGATTTTTGGATTAGGGCGAGACCTGCACTATTTATACAAAAGCAGAAGTGAACAATGCGCAAGATCACAGGCGCACGACCAGTGGTCGTACGCACTATGTCCTGTGCTCGTGGGCACTGGCATGGAATATCAGGAAGAAGAACTGGGATACTGCGTACGAGTAGTGGCGCACGACCAGTGGTCGTGCGCACTAAGTCCAATGATCTTGCGATTACCCAGACAGGACTCCAGAAATGAGGAATCAATGCACACGATCAGTGGCGCACGACCGGTGGTCGTGCGCAATATGTCCAGTGGTCGTGCGCTTACCCCAGGCTGATTCCAGAAAATGTAGAGTAGTGCGCACGATCGGGGGCGCACGACCAGTGGTCGTGCGCATTAGATCCCATGATCGTGCGCAGTATTCCTATTTCATAACCACCCCGGAACACGCACACGACCCCTGTACCGAAAGGAAAAACCAACCACTAATCTGTGCAGACATTCCAGACAATCACAGAAGGGAGTACAAACTATAAAAACAACAAAATATACAACCACAGGAATAAATGTGGACTTCCTATGGAAATAAAGACAGAATGAAATATATAAGATAATGAACTAAAAGTGAAGTGCAAATGCGTGAAAACTAGCCCAGATGAGTCCTAAAATAGGTATATAATGTGGACTCATCACATCCCCAGACATAATTGTTTGCGCATCCCGAGCAAACAAAATCTAAGCAGATAGGGAAGAATACTAGTTAACAAAGAAATTGCGATACGAAGTACCATGCGAAGTCGCATGCTCGCGTGCGTAAAAATATAATAGAAGAAATTTCTAAGTATACAAAATAGTTTATACTTTTCACAATGCGTATCAAAATTTTATTATTACTCAAAAATGGAATCACGGTGAATCATTCGGTCATGCGTAGGGAGAAAGTAGACTAATCGCTAGGCAAGCATTGCCAAAGATCAGGGCTCAGGATAACCTACAAAGGAATCCACCAATGTCGGTGACCATATGCTTGCCCTTTCGCATTCTCTCCACCACACTGGTTTGGTTCACACACGAATCAGTAGGACTTTAGGTGAAGAGATGGGGCTGGGGTTTCGGTGAGGTAAAAAAAAGATAAACAAGAAGGTTATGTACATAACCCAAAGGAGCTAGTATGAAGGGAATCCATCAGCTAACCAAAATATATGCGGGTGATGAATTGTAAATATGCGTATTTTTGTGCACATTAATTTAGTCATTTTCATTTATTTTCGTCGTTTTTACTTATTTTTGTTCAATAAAATGCTCCTATTCTTGTAAATTTATTACTAACTTGTTTTATATTATTTTGAAGAAAAATTTCAAAATCTGCCAAAATTGGGCAGTACACGCCCGTGTCAATTGGGTCACGCCCGTGACAGGGCCGTGACATTGCATTTCCCGTGAAATCGGACGATTTTTGAAGTACAAGCTTGACACGCCTGGCGACACGCCCGTGTCACCCGACACGGGGCGTGACCCAAGCCCGTGTCCACTCCACTCGACACTTTCTGCTCGACGATTGTCGAGTGTCGACACCAACCGTCACGCCCAACGTCATGCCCGTGGCCTGGGGTGTGACTCAATCTCAGCTCGACGATTTCAACTCGACACTTTCTGCTCGACGATTGTCGAGTATCGACACCAACCATCACGCCCAGCGTCACGCCCGTGACCTGGGGTGTGACTCAATCTCCGCTCGACGATTGTCAAGTGTCGACACCAACTGACACGCCCAGCGTCACGCCCGTGACCCGGGGCGTGACCTTTCCAGCTGGCCCGACAAGATGCTGCCGAAGACTTTTGACGCAACCCGCGCCCGGTTCTACCTCCCCGACACGCCCAGAGTCACGCCCGTGACCTGGGGCGTGACTGCCGCGAACTCAGCCCGAAGTCAACTTTCCTGTCCAATCGCCAGCCGCCTTCATGAATAGTACTGACACGCCCCCCCTACACGCCCGTGACCTAGGGCGTGTACTTAGAATTTTTTGCCTATAAATTGCCCATTTCTGTAAGGTCCAAGGGTTCAGATTTTTGGGCCATTTTAGTGGATTTTTGTGGGCTGCATCCGTGATTTCCTTGCTATGTAAGGAGATTTCTTCCCCCTTTTTCTTTCAATTTTGTTTTTGCTTTAGCTTTGTCTTTGTAATAGCTTGTAATAGTTTCCTTTAATCAATAAAAATGTTAGATTTTCTCTTCTTATTTGGCTTTGGAATGAACACTTGTGCCCACTTTTTCTCCCCTTTTTATCCTTGGTTTTATCTTTGTTCTTCATTTATGAAATGTGTGTGTGTGTGTGTGTGTATGAGTGTAACTTATTTACTTTACATGCTTTTAATTTGTCTCGTGATAGGTTTTGTTAGAAATTTATGAAATGATGAATTAGCTTTCTCTTTTTCTTCATGTCTTCTTTTAATGTTTTCAACATCTTCACTCTTATTAATGTGTAAAAGAGTTACTAAAGTATTTTTGATTTTTTTTTACTTAGCTTTATTTTAGGATGAAAACCCTTTTTGTTCTTTCTCTTTTCATTTCAACTTTTTTAGCACTTTTATGAAATCCTAGGAATGAGAATGTTAAAATTTTAATTTTCCAAAAACTTTGGTTTTTAATTTATTTTGAAAAAACTTTTGTCTTCTAAAAATTGTAATTTCTTCTTTTTATTTGTTTTTGGCAAAACCTAAGCATGAAAAAGTAAAAGTTTTAATTTTTAGGTAACTTTCATTTTGCTTTTAATTTGTGTGTGTGAGTGTATGAGACTAAATGTTTTGATGCTTTGATTCAAATTTTGTAGAGTGTGTGAGTGTAGGTGTTAAATTTTAATGCTTTCTTTTGATGCTTTGATTCAAATTTTGTAGAGTGTGTGAGTGTAGGTGTTAGCTTTAATGCTTTCTTGAAATTCATATGGAGTGTGTGTGTTTGTGTGCATTTATTTCCGCCTACTCATTAAGAGTTAAATGGCGAATCGTTTTCATTTTCAGTCCTACTCTTTTGAGTAGGACTTGTTATTTTCTTTCTTTATTTTTCCGCCTACTCACTTGAGTTAAATGGACGGACTTTATTTCCCGCCTACTTGTTCGAGTAGGACTTGTAATTTTCTTTCTTTATTTTTCCGCCTACTCACTTGAGTTAAATGGACGGATCTTTATCTCCCTGTAAATATTTGAGAAAGCCCTGTAATAGCATTTATTTTCTCGTACTCATTTGAGTAGGACTCGCTTTCATTTTAGTCCTACTCGTTTGAGTAGGACTTGCAATTTTCAGCTATTATTTACCGCCCCCACTCGTTTGAGTGGGACTCGCAAATTTCAATTATGCAAATTTCTTTCACGTGTAACTTAGTTGCTGTTTAATTTATAATTTGGAGTGTGCGTGAGTTCTTGTTTTAGCTAACTTTTCAGTTTTCTAAATGTTTGTTATTTTTCTTATGTCCCCTTCTTATAATCGTTTAGCGTTTAATTTCGAACTCGCGCCTCACTAAATTATAAAGTCGTCCCCATACCGATGTGTGGCTAATCGCTATTAGCCTCGGCATCGAAGAGCATTGGGACATTTAAAATGATTTCTAATAATTGAAGCTCTTTATTTTCATTTTAATTTAAGGACTTAAGGTTTACCCCGAGTTTACGACGCGTAGGACCACATATCGATGTGTGGGCCCTATTTCCGTAGTCCATATGCTAGCTAGCCGAGAGGCCGTGCATATGGACCGATCACCCCTGGGTAAATAGAGTTGCGTGCATACCCTCGAAAGAGGACAAGCGTAATTCTACCGGATTGGGTTCCCCACCCAATAGCGGGGTTCTTAGCGTAAAGCGGGCGTTAAGAGGAATCCTTCGTCGGACTAACGTTCGGTCGAATAGTCTTAACGTTTAGGTGAGCGATATCCCTATAGCCAGGTGAGCTCACATTTGTGGAACCTCCACGGCCAAGTTGCCTTTTATTAATTTGAAAACTAAGTCCCTTAATTATTAAAAATTGTTTTAGTCTTAATCCAATTCGATGCCGAGCGTTAACCCTTCATCGAATATTTTCTAAAAACATTTTTTTCTCTCCTTTACTTTTTCCGTCTTTACCTTACTATAAAAATCCACCTTACTTTCAGTAAAATAATAGTCGTCCCGGAGGAGTAAGAATAGTCAACACGACCCCGAGAACAATACGACCTCGGTATTCCCCCGAATATCGAGTACTACTTGCGATAGGTGCACTTGCCTACCCGAGCAAGCCCGCGGCGATCGACTCACCGAACCAACCACAGTAAGAGTCTGTTCACGGGCCAATCAAGTTTTTGGCGCCGTTGCCGGGGAATCTCTTTTCGAGTTGCTATTTCGAATTCCGGAGTCTATTACTTTTACTTATTTTCTATAAAAAAAAACTAAAAACTTTATTTTAAAACAAAAAAAGAAGTTTATTTTGTTTTATTTTTGTTTGGGTGTATGACTCGTGGACAACCCTCCGAGTCTGAAGATTTTGACTTCGACCCTGAGATCGAACGCTCTCTTGCACGTATCCAATCTCAACGCCGAAATCCTTCTTTAGATCCCGAGGAATCTATCGGAGAACCCACTGTTGTAGTTATGGCCGCGCCTAACCTTCCCCCGGCGGCCGAGCGTACTATGTCTTATTACGCCCGACCTAACCTGGATGATTCTGGGTCGAGTATTGTTCGCCCTGCGGTGGCGAATAATAATTTTGAAATAAAGTCGAGTGTCATTCAAATGGTACAAAATGCCGTGCAGTTCGATGGAATGCCGGATGAGGACCCGAATGTCCACTTGTCCAATTTCTTGGAGATATGCGACACCTTCAAGATTAATGGCGTCACTGATGACGCCATTCGTTTGGGCTTATTTCCTTTTTCCCTTAAGTCCAAAGCCAAGGCTTGGTTGAATGCCCTCCCGCGAGGATGTATCACCACGTGGGCTGAGTTGACGGAACGGTTCCTAACGAAGTACTTTCCGCCCGCAAAAACCGCAAAGTTGCGGGCGGACATTTCTTCGTTTGTGCAAAACGATCCTGAGTCTTTATACGAGACTTGGGAACGGTTTAAGGAATTCCTCCACCGTTGCCCGCACCACGCGCTGCCAACGTGGTTGCAAGTTCAAATTTTTTATAATGGGCTGAATTTTCAGACGCGTCAAATGATTGACGCGGCTGCCGGGGGTACGCTTAACAACAAAACCCCCGAGGCCGCCCCGGCTTTATTCGAAGAGATGGCTATGAACGCCTATCAATGGAACGTCCTGCGGGGACGCCCAAAGCCGGCGGCTGTTCTTTTTGAAGTGGATGCCACTGCTCTCTTGACCCTTCAAGTTGAAAGGTTAACAAAGCAGGTGGCGGAGATGTCTGCTGCCTCCTCCACTCCGCCTTGTTTTATTCCCCCTAACGTCTGCGTAGCTGAAGAGTTCGTGGAGTTCATGGGAAATTCGGGTCGTCCTCCCTTCAACCCCAACAACAACCCTTATAGTAATAACTATAATCCGGGTTGGAGGAATCACCCCAACTTCTCGTGGAGCAACCCGAATAATGCTCAGCGTCCCCCTATTTCTTATGCGCCCGGATTTCTTCCTCCTCCTCCTCTTCCGAAACCCTCCCCGATGGAGGAAAATTTTTCGAAGTATATTGCATCCAACGAGTCAAATATCCGGAACATTACCGGATCGCTAAAAACACTCGAACAACAGGTTGGACAGCTGGCAAGGATGATGTCCGAGCGCGCGCTCGGGGCACTGCCGGGAAACACGGAGCCCAATCCGCGGGAGAACGCCAACACTATAACCCTCCGTAGCGGAAAGGAGGTCGTCGATCCAAAACAGACCGACCCTCAGGTACATATTTCACCTCCGACCCCTATTCCCCTTTCTTCGCTTACGCCGCCTTTACCAATTATAAAAGAAAAAATTATTTTAAACAAGGCTCTTCCATATCCGCATAAGTTAGATAACGAGCATAAGGACGCGCAATATGAAAAATTTATTTTATTATTAAAACAAATTCACATTAATGTTCCTTTTTGCGAAGCTATCTCGCAAATGCCCAAATATGCGAAATTTTTAAAAGAACTACTTTCTAATAAACGTAAATTAGAGGATATTTCGCATGTATCTCTCAATGTCGTCTGCTCGGACGGCCCTTACTAATAAATTGCCCACAAAACAAAACGACCCGGGACGGTTTTCCATCCCGTGCCTTTTTGGCGATATATTAGTAAAGTACGCCTTAGCTGATTTAGGGGCTAGCATTAATCTGATGTCGTTCTCGCTCTTTTCACGTCTAGGTTTGGGTACTCCTAGTCCTACGAATATGCGCATCCAATTAGCGGATCGCTCGGTTAAGTTCCCTATCGGGGTAGTGGAGGACGTCCTTGTCCGAGTCGACAAGTTTACCTTCCCGGTAGACTTCGTCATCTTAGATATCGAGGAGGACGCCGAGGTACCAATAATACTCGGTCGCCCTTTTCTCGCCACCTCCCGCGCACTAATAGATGTTAGTAATGGTAGTCTTCTCCTCCGAGTAGGCGATGATCCGGTTACTTTCTCTATTAATCCCTCGATGGACAATTTGTCATCGAGCGACGATTTCTGCTACTCTTTAGATACCTTTTTTGGAGATCGTTCTTCTCCAGTTTTCGAGTCCGTATTTTTAAACGACGATATTTATGCGCTCGAAAATTTTAAATGCGATGAGGATACTTCTTTAGACAAGCCTTTCGAACAAATTGGTAAGAAAGGCAAAAGCATTAAAACCTCCCTAGAAGAACCGCCCATCCTAGACCTCAAACCCTTACCCGCATCACTCAAATATGCTTTTTTGGGAAAAGGCGATACGCTTCCCGTTATCATTTCTTCGGACTTGAGTGATTCGGAGACTTCCGATTTATTGGAAGTTTTATTTAAACATCGCCACGCAATTGCGTGGCAAATCTCTGACTTAAAGGGGATTAGCCCCTCCTTTTGCACCCATAAGATTTTTCTTAACGATAATTGCCGCAAAACGATTCAGCCGCAACGTCGTCTTAACCCAAACATGAAAGACGTCGTTAAAGCCGAAATTATTAAGTTATTAGATGCGGGGATTATCTACCCTATTTCGGACAGTGCATGGGTTAGTCCCGTACATGTCGTGCCCAAGAAGGGCGGCCTTACCGTAGTGGCGAATGAGCATAACGAGCTCGTCCCAACTCGTACTGTTACGGGTTGGCGAGTGTGCATCGATTATAGAAAACTTAATGATGCCACCCGCAAGGACCATTTCCCTCTGCCATTTCTGGACCAGATTTTCGAGCGTTTATCCGGTCATCCGTATTATTGTTTTCTTGATGGTTTATCGGGGTTTTTCCAAATCCCCATTTCCCCCGATGATCAAGAGAAAACAACTTTTACTTTCCCGTTTGGCACCTTCGCATATAGAAGAATGCCATTTGGACTCTACGATGCACCAACTACATTCCAAAGATGTATGCTAGCGATCTTTGGCGAGCTAGTAGAAGACATTATGGAAGTCTTTATGGATGACTTTTCTGTTTTCGGACGCTCTTTTCCCAATTGCCTTCACAATTTAGATCGTGTCCTTCAACGGTGCGAGGACACAAGTCTTGTTTTAAATTGGGAAAAATGCAACTTTATGGTTCGAGGAGGTTTGGTCCTCGTCCATATGATTTCGTCTAAGGGGATAGAGGTGGATAAGGCCAAGATAGAAATTATAGAAAAACTTCCGCATCCAACAAACGTAAAATCTATTAGGAGTTTCTTAGGCCATGCGGGCTTTTATCCACGCTTCATTCAAGATTTTTCAAAAATAACAAAGCCGCTAACTCACCTCTTGGAAAAGGAATCACGCTTCATCTTTAGTAGCGAATGCGAGTCCGCCTCTAATTTAATAAAACAAAAACTTATCACTTCACCAATTTTAGTGGCCCCTAATTGGTCCCTTCTGTTCGAAATTATGTGCGACGCTAGTGATATTGCCTTAGGTGCCGTTCTTGGCCAACGCGTAGAAAAACATTTTCATCCTATTTATTACGCTAGCAAGACGCTCACTTCCGCACAAGTAAATTACACGACAACGAAAAAGGAACTCTTAGCCGTCGTTTTCGCTTTTGATAAGTTTCGCTCGTACATAACGCTATCTAAAGTTATCGTTTTTACCGATCACTCCGTGCTTAAATATTTATTAGCTAAAAATGATGCGAAGCCCTGCCTTCTTCGATGGATTCTCCTCCTACAAGAGTTTGATTTGGAGATCCGAGATAAGCGGGGAGCGGAAAATCTAGCGGCAGACCACCTCTCCCGTTTTGAAATTCCGGGTGCGGAAGCGCTCGTCGAATCTGAAATAAATGACAGATTCCCCGAGGAACGCCTTCTTGCCATTAGTTCTTCGTCCTCTTCGCCTTGATTCGCAGATTTTGCAAATTACTTAGTAGCGCGGGTGCTTCCAAAAGAGTTTTCAAGTCATCAAAAGAAGAAATTCTTTTCTGACTTGAAAAATTTCTTTTGGGAGGACCCATTTCTTTTTCGTATCTGCGCGGACCAAGCGGTCCGAAGATGCGTTGCGGGTGTGGAGTGCTGCAAATTCTTAAGCACTGCCACGAGGGTCCAGCCGGTGGGCATTATCAAGCCACCCGGACCGCTCGGAAGGCGCTAGAGGCGGGCTACTTTTGGCCCACTCTCTTCAAAGACGCGCATAATTTTGTGCGCGCATGCGATAGCTGTCAGCAGTCGGGTAACATCTCTCGTCGCGACGAGATGCCCCAAAATATGTTTTTAGAGTGCGAAGTCTTCGATTTATGGGGCATAGATTTTGTTGGCCCCCTACCTCCATCTTTCAAAAATATGTATATTTTAGTGGCGGTCGACTACGTATCAAGGTGGGCAGAAGCGCAAGCTCTCCCCACCAACGATGCGCGAGTCGTCGTTACATTTCTTAAAAATCTATTTTCTCGCTTCGGCACGCCTCGCGCAATTGTTAGTGATAGGGGAACGCATTTCTGTAACAATCTTATGGCTAAGACGTTAGCTAAATAAGGAGTCACGCACAAGCTTGCCACTCCCTACCACCCGCAAACAAGTGGCCAAGTTGAGGTAGTAAATCGACAGATTAAGCGAATTTTAGAAAAAACCGTTTCGCTAAATAGGAAAGATTGGTCCGTTAAACTCAACGATGCGTTGTGGGCGTATTGGACGGCATACAAAACCGCAATTGGTTGTACACCGTTCCGGTTAGTCTACGGCAAAGCGTGCCATTTACCCGTAGAATTAGAGCATCGCGCTCTTTGGGCTTTAAAACTCTTAAACCTCGACTCCAACTTAGCCGCTCAGAATAGAAAACTGCAACTAAACGAGCTCGATGAATGTCGTGCGAACGCTTACGAGAGCAATAAATTCTATAAGGAGCGCTCTAAGTTATATCACGATCGAAAAATCAAGTCCCAAAAATTATTTTCTCCGGGCGATCTTGTCCTTCTTTACAATTCACGTCTTAGGCTTTTTCCAGGTAAATTAAAATCTAGATGGTCTTAGGCTTTTTCCTAGTTGAAGAAGTTTTTCCATATGGAACCGTACTCGTCTCCCACCCGGAAAAAGGTTCATTTAAGGTAAACGATCATCGGTTAAAGTCTTATATAGCAGGCGACACAGTGATCGGTTTTAGCGAAACCATAACTTTCCTCCACATTATAAACCCGCCAAAATAGTCAAGCTACACGACTATAAACAAAGCGCTCCTGGGAGGCACCCCTCGCTTATCTTTTTCGCTCTTTCCTTATTACCTTTGCTGTTTTTTTTCTAATAAACGCAGGGTTTCTGATTGGACTTCCCCGAACGCGTTTCAGGGACGTTTCTACCCCCCCTCTCTTTACTTTTGTACATATCGCATTTTATTTAATTTTTGTTCCGCATACTTACGTTACAACATTGGGGACCATGTTGGCCTTAAGTATGAGGGTATTTTCGTGCTTTACTTTCTGCACTTCCTTTTTTTCTGCATTTCAAAAATACAAAAAAAATACATATAACAACAAAAACAAAAAAAATTTATTAAAAAACATCTTAAAATGAAAAAAAAATTAAAATAAAAAATCCAAAAAAAAATTTCTCTTTCTTTCTTTTTTCCAAAAAACTCAAAAACAAATTAAAAAAATATATATATAACAAAACAAAAAAATAATAATATTTAGTTTCACTTTGTAAATATTTTTTTTATAATTTTTTGTACATAATCTTTTCTCTCTCCCCCTTCCTCATTCTTGTAAAAACATCTCTTTTTCTCCCATATTTTTGTACATATAATGAAAATTCAAAGCAAAATATAATAGTTCAAAAAAAAATAATTTCAAAAAAATTGAGAAAACCAAAAATACAAAAAAAGATAATAAATGAAAAACAAAAAAATGATGATAAAAACTATAAAAATAAAAAAAAATGTTTTGAAACAAATAAATCAAATATTCCATCCTTAACTTTCCTGCTATCCAAAAATTCCGTTTTGAGTTTATTTATATGCGAATTTGATTAATTCTTTGTTCACTACCCGTTTGTTAATTATTGATTGAAAAAATTAAATAGTCGGGGTTAAGTTTTAAAGAATTCTTTATGCTTTGTTAAAAATAGCGAACTCGTTTTAGGCACTACTTCTAATTTTTCATTGATAGGAGCACGTATATTATGTTAGGAAATAACGACTATAGAATTCAATTATACTTACTTTCAGCTTTCTGAAAAAAAAATTGGAACGTACAAATTATTAAGGTTGCTCTCAAAAAATTTTAGGATTAAAATCTAGTTTTCCTTTCTCCCCTTACTTTTCATGACCTACTTGGCATGAAAAATTTTATCCTTAAAAGATCCTATGTCAATGGGAATAAGATTTCGTTCCGTAAACATAGGCACCCAATAATTTTAAAAGATTATATATGGAGTAAGAGGATAAAATTTATTACTCCTACAAATATACATTGGGTTAATTTTATTCTGATGAAGTTGAAAAATAAAAATCATATTAGTAAAATAAGATTTCGTTTTCCTAATAATCCAAAAGAAAAAAAAATGGAGGTTCGAGAAAAAATTACCTCGCCTCAAAAATCAAAACCCTCTTCATAAACCCACTACCCCCTTAGCCAATTACACGATTCTAGAATTAATTCAAAAATCTTATTGAGAGCATAATTAGTAAATTGTATTATTTCCAGTAGCACTCGTATAAGCTAGAGTTCTTATAATTCCAAACTATTTTCGTTAATCTAACCATTACAAATGTTGCCTTCTATTTGATTACATCAAGAAATCTTTTGGCCAAAACTTTTGCGTTATTTAAATCATCTACATAATTTTAGAACTTAACTCTTACACCACGTATATTTATTTCGATCTCTCTTATAATTGATTAAGCGGTAGCTAAACTTAGAGTTTTTTTATTCCTTATAGATTCACCTCAAACATTTGCTCTGGAATAGCAAAAGCCTAAGTATGGGGGTATTTGATGAATTGTAAATATGCGTATTTTTGTGCACATTAATTTAGTCATTTTCATTTATTTTCGTCGTTTTTACTTATTTTTATTCAATAAAATGCTCCTATTCTTGTAAATTTATTACTAACTTGTTTTATTTTATTTTGCAGAAAAATTTCAAAATCTACCAAAATTGGGCATTACACGCCCGCGTCAATTGGGTCACGCCCGTGACAGGGCCGTGACATTGCATTTCCCGTGAAATAGGACGATTTTTGAAGTACGAGCTTGACACGCCTGGAGACACGCCCGTGTCACCCGACACGGGGCGTGACCCAAGCCCGTGTCCACTCCACTCGACACTTTCTGCTCGACGATTGTCGAGTGTCGACACCAACCGTCACGCCCAGCGTCACGCCCGCGACCTGGGGCGTGACTCAATCTCAGCTCGACAATTTCAACTCGACACTTTCTGCTCGACGATTGTCGAGTGTCGACACCAACCGTCACGCCCAGCGTCACGCCCGTGACCTGGGGCGTGACTCAATCTCCGCTCGACGATTGTCAAGTGTTGACACAAACTGACACGCCCAGCGTCACGCCCGTGACCCGAGGCGTGACCTTTCCAGCTGGCCCGACAAGATGCCACCGAAGACTTTTGACGCAACCCGCGCCCGGTTCCACCTCCCCAACATGCCCAGAGTCACGCCCGTGACCTGGGGCGTGACTGCCGCGAACTCAGCCAGAAGTCAACTTTCCTGTCCAATCGCCGGCCGCCTTCATGAATAGTACTGACACGCCCCCCTACACGCTCGTGACCTAGGGCGTGTACTTAGAAGTTTTTGCCTATAAATTGCCCATTTCTGTAAGGTCCAAGGGTTCAGATTTTTGGGCCATTTTAGTGTCTTTTTGTGGGCTGCATCCGTGATTTCCTTGCTATGTAAGGAGATTTCTTCCCCCTTTTTCTTTTCAATTTTGTTTTTGCTTTAGCTTTGTCTTTGTAATAGCTTGTAATAGTTTCCTTTAATCAATAAAAATGTTAGATTTTCTCTTCTTATTTGGCTTTGGAATGAACACTTGTGCCCACTTTTTCTCCCCTTTTTATCCTTGGTTTTATCTTTGTTCTTCATTTATGAAATGTGTGTGTGTGTGTATGAGTGTAACTTATTTACTTTACATGCTTTTAATTTGTCTCGTGATAGGTTTTGTTAAAACTTTATGAAAGGATGAATTAGCTTTCTCTTTTTCTTCATGTCTTCTTTTAATGTTTTCAACATCTTCACTCTTATGAATGTGTAAAAGAGTTACTAAAGTATTTTTGATTTTTTTTTACTTAACTTTATTTTAGGATGAAAACCCTTTTTGTTCTTTCTCTTTTCATTTCAACTTTTTTAGCACTTTTATGAAATCCTAGGAATGAGAATGTTGAAATTTTAATTTTCCCAAAACTTTGGTTTTTAATTTGTTTTGAAAAACTTTTGTTTTCTAAAAATTGTAATTTCTTCTTTTTATTTGTTTTTGGCAAAACCTAAGCATGAAAAAGTAAAAATTTTAATTTTTAGGTAACTTTCATTTTGCTTTTAATTTGTGTGTGTGAGTGTATGAGACTAAATGTTTTGATGCTTTGATTCAAATTTTGTAGAGTGTGTGAGTGTAGGTGTTAAATTTTAATGCTTTATTTTGATGCTTTGATTCAAATTTTGTAGAGTGTGTGAGTGTAGGTGTTAGCTTTAATGCTTTCTTGAAATTCATATGGAGTGTGTGTGTTTGTGTGCATTTATTTCCGCCTACTCATTAAGAGTTAAATGACGAATCGTTTTCATTTTCAGTCCTACTCTTTTGAGTAGGACTTGTTATTTTCTTTCTTTATTTTTCCGCCTACTCACTTGAGTTAAATGGACGGACTTTATTTCCCGCCTACTCATTCGAGTAGGACTTGTAATTTTCTTTCTTTATTTTTCCGCCTACTCACTTGAGTTAAATGGACGGATCTTTATCTCCCTCTAAATATTTGAGAAAGCACTGTAATAGCATTTATTTTCTCCTACTCATTTGAGTAGGACTCGCTTTCATTTTAGTCCTACTCGTTTGAGTAGGACTTGTAATTTTCAGCTGTTATTTACCGCCCCCACTCGTTTGAGTGGGACTCGCAAATTTCAATTATGCAAATTTCTTTCATGTGTAACTTAGTTCCTGTTTAATTTATAATTTGGAGTGTGCGTGAGTTCTTATTTTAGCTAACTTTTCAGTTTTCTAAATGTTTGTTATTTTTCTTATGTCGCCTTCTTATAATCGTTTAGCGTTTAATTTCGGACTCGCGCCTCACTAAATTTTAAAGCCATCCCCATACCGATGTGTGGCTAATCGCTATTAGCCTCGGCATCGAAGAGCATTGGGACATTTAAAATGATTTCTAATAATTGAAGCTCTTTATTTTCATTTTAATTTAAGGACTTAAGGTTTACCCCGGGTTTACGACGCGTAGGACCACATATCGATGTGTGGGCCCTATTTCCGTAGTCCATATGCTAGCTAGCCGAGAGGTCGTGCATATGGACCGATCACCCCTGGGTAAATAGAGTTTCGTGCATACCCTCGAAAGAGGACAAGCGTAATTCTACCGGATTGGGTTCCCCACCCAATAGCGGGGTTCTTAGCGTAAAGCGGGTGTTAAGAGGAATCCTTCGTCGGACTAACGTTCGGTCGAATAGTCTTAACGTTTAGGTAAGCGATATCCCTATAGCTAGGTGAGCTCACATTTGTGGAACCTCCACGGCCAAGTTGCCTTTTATTAATTTGAAAACTAAGTCCTATAATTATTAAAAATTGTTTTAGTCTTAATCCAATTCGATGCCGAGCGTTAACCCTTCATCGAATATTTTCAAAAAACGTTTTTTTCGCTCCTTTACTTTTTCCGTCTTTACCTTACTAAAAAAAATCCACCTTACTTTCAGTAAAATAATAGTCCTCCCGGAGGAGTAAGAATAGTCAACACGACCCCGAGAACAATACGACCTCGGTATTCCCCCGAATATCGAGTACTACTTGCGATAGGTGCACTTGCCTACCCGAGCAAGCCCGCGGCGATCGACTCACCGAACCAACCACAGTAAGAGTCTGTTCGCGGGCCAATCAGCGGGTACACCCCACCCCCAAACTAAACTTTTAACATATGGGTGTGTGCACCGCCTACTCGAAATATAATCACATTTCTAAAATGATTTTCACTTTTACTTTTCATTTTCACTTTTTTTTTTCTTTTTCTTTTTCTTTACAAATATTTTTCTTTTTCTTTTTCTTCATTTTATTTTCATAATTCAGCAAATATAATATTGGAGCACATCCACATAATCACAAGTAAAATCACCACATCACATCCCAACATTAAAATGTCAACACTAAAGCTCAACTTGGGTGTGCGACTAGGATTGGCTATGAGGCTTTGGTGAATGAAGGTGGAGCTGAATCAAAAGAAGGGTAGGCACAACGGGGTTAGCGAGGACAAGACGTTAGGAATGGTACAAAGCTCAACCGGGCCAAAATGATGGCCTACATCACACTCATGCAGGACTAACCTATACCCATGCTTCAAGAATAGCTTGGGGAAAGTTCTTAGCCAACAAGAAAGACTATCCCTCCTCCAGACTCGAGCAATACGAACCTAATGGCCGTCTACACACATTCCTAAGCTACCGTCGGATTCACACCGGATTCACCAACTTTTGAGTAGAATAAAAAGTATTTACGCAATTAGAAAAATATAAAACTAAAAGCATACAGAAAAATTAAATCTACTCCAATTTCTACACGAGACGAGAGCAGTTGACTAGGAACACAACAAGGCCAACATTTTTCTCCGTCTCACAATCCTATGTCAGCACCATAATTTTCCCAAATCTAACAAAGAAATGAGTTTAACTCGCAGCACGCAAAAAGCTAAGCACGCGCTCATGTGGGTGCAGTGGTGTGTGATGCAATGAACTAATCAAAATAAAACAATAAAAGCTTCTAGTATGCACATGAAATGTGTACGTGCAATAGGCAACAAAACTGGCTCTCCCCCAGACTTAAACTAAACAACATAGCATATGATAGAGAAATTAAGATCATAAAGAGCTAAGGGAAGAGGTTACCCAATGCTCAGCTAGTGAGCATACCAGAAGACGCGTGAAAAACTGAAGGAGGTCCGCCATACGAAGAATCAGAACCCTGCCAATGCAATTTTCCAAGAATACCTGCAGGGGTGAGCTCCGCAAAAACAAAACAAAATATACAAAAAGAAATGCTAAAACTAAAATAAACATGAAAAATAAAATGCAGAAAATGAAAGATAAGTACTGGGGTTATTGTCATCCCAGCACGACTTATTAAATTCTAAACAGTTCTAGCTAATGGGCCTATGAAATAAAAAGTGCACAGGTAACTGGCCTAATATCCATTTTGGTAACGGGTACCAATACGGTGATAGAGCAGTTACCCCTCTGCCTAAATAATCATACCTGCTCCTCGCAGGCAGAGGAAATAGGAAGTAGGATGAGGAGGAGGCCTGGTCCTCACACATCTCACCACAAAATGAATCCTTGCCCAGCAAGGTATCGTCTATCACAGGCCCGCAAGAGGCAATGGCAACGGCATGAGCACAAAGCTCATCGTCATCCCAACGTACCTGTGGAGACTGCACAGGCTCAGATAAGGAATGGGGATCAAGTAATAAAAGAGAAGAAGAACTTAAAGAATCAGCAAATGGGAGAGTGATCCCGGTCTCACTCTCAGCAGGATCCAAGCAGAGATCACTGTCGGTGTCATACGAGTCGTACCGAGGGGAATCCGAGAACTCGAGGTCCGCAGTGGTAAGAAGAACGGCCTCATCCAATAAAGCAGTGCAAACCTCCACATCAGAAAGAGGGTATTCCTCATCCCACCGGGGTACGTAAAAATGTTCTGAAGATCCACCGTCTCCGTCGGAGATAGAGGAATCATCATCCCACTTCGGCGCAACCTCGGGCACCGAATCATCCACAATTACGGCATCATCAACCGACTCACAAAAAAGAGGAATAGCACAATCCGGAAAAAATTGCAGAGGGGCAAGGCTGCTCTCAAAATCAAGCACTGAATGAGCAGGTCCCATCACAAAATCATTCGTAGACGCCACCCCGTCGACGACCGGAACAATCTCATCATCCCATACAGGAGCGTCCATTAATTCCTGCTCCTCTTTTTGTTGGCTAACACCAGAGTGATCATCATCACTCAAGGAAAGATCGTAAAAAGGGATCGAGGGACCCATGAAAGTACTGTATGCGGCTAGAGATTCTTCGGTAATCTCAACGGGTAAAGAAGGAGCAAATTGCATTATATCAGTGTGTGGGCCAGGCAACATCCTGGTAGGCCTGTCCACAACAGTCTTCCGCGAACGGGAGGTTGTTGTGCACACGGCCTCAGAGGGAGAAGGCTTGCACAAATGAGGGCAATCCTTCAACATGTGGCCCTCACCTTGACATAACAAACACCGAATGCAATGCTCGACATTCATAACAGCAATGACATCGATGGATCGGCGCAAATTATCAAGGATACGGCACTCAACATCAGAATCCATCACGAACAAAAATAATTGCTGAAAAAGTGCTACACAGCTAAAATGAAAATAACACGGATCTGCTATCTAAATCAAAAATTAGAAAAGGGGAAAAAGAAATAAGCAAAATAAAAATTCTAATAACAAAAGCAAATAAAAAAATGATATGCACAAATGGAAAAGGGCTTCAATCTATTATCTCCCTCTCCAAAAACTCACACGACTGTGTTCCCCGGCAACGGCGCCAAAAACTTGATGCTAAAGATCACGGCAGTGAACCGGTCGCACAAGTAATATAAAATGGGGGTTTTCCCAAGTATCGGTCTCACAAGGAACACAGTAAGGTGGAGTTAGTTTTGAGGAGGACTTGAGATTGAAGTCCTCAGGTCGGAGCTAACTAAGGGGGGTTTTGATATTGCGGAAACAGAAAAAAAAATACTATCAACTACTCCTATGCAACGCCGCTATGTGATGCTTCACCTGGCAAGATGGAAGACTAGTCGGGCCACTATGCACGGAATCACTAGGCGGATGGACGAGAAGGCTAGCAGATGAGGTGGTTAGAATGGCAGAATGAGGGTCGAAAGCACCTCTTCGCTACGCACACCACTAGCAATTGCTAGTGCGGCAAGGACGGATGGATGGTGGATGGACAAATAGGCACACCTCAAGTAAATAATGAAAATACACAAAATCACATAGACATGATTGAATATAAACGTTTTACAAACTAAGCATTCTTCATCAATATAAATAAAGTTAAACACCAATATTCAACAATAAAGCAAGTACAAGATAAGAGATCGACCGAATCCGAAGTCTTGCTGAGGATTCACGGTTGGAATCGTCGGGTTGTCATTCCGCGTCCAAGCTCGGTCCTCAACTGCGTTCGGGGTAGAGAAGGGCTGTCACCACCTTCCAATGGCCCGTCTTCTTCGTCTCACGATAGCGTACGAAGTTTGCTAGCTTTCCTTTGCTTGATGGCTATGGCGTCAAACCCTACTTGAAGCTCACGGATGAAGGAGGAGGCCGAGAGGAAGCTCCGGCTTGGATTTGGCGGTGAAAGCTTGCCCGGAGCACCTCCCTAGGGTGGAAGATGAAGGAGGACGGCGAAAACGGCGGAGGAAATGGCCGATCTGCGGATTTTTGGATTAGGGCGAGACCTGTACTATTTATACAAAAGCAGAAGTGAACAATGTGCACGATCACAGGCGCACGACCAGTGGTCATGCGCACTATGTCCTGTGCTCGTGCGCACTGGCATGGAATATCAGGAAGAAGAACTGGGATACTGCGCACGAGTAGTGGCGCACGACCAGTGGTCGTGCGCACTAAGTCCAATGATCGTGCGATTACCCAGACAGGACTCCAGAAATGAGGAATCAATGCACACGATCAGTGGCGCACGACCGGCGGTCGTGCGCAATATGTCCAGTGGTCGTGCGCTTACCCCAGGCTGATTCCAGAAAACGTAGAGTAGTGCGCACGATCGGGGGCGCACGACCAGTGGTCGTGCGCATTAGATCCCATGATTGTGCGCAGTATTCCTGTTTCACAACCACCCCGGAACACGCACACGACCCCTGTACCGAAAGGAAAAACCAACCACTAATCTGTGCAGACATTCCAGATAATCACAAAAGGGAGTACAAACTATAAAAACAACAAAATACACAACCACAGGCATAAATGTGCACTTCCTATGGAAATAAAGACAGAATGAAATATATATGATAATGAACTAAAAGTGAAGTGCAAATGCGTGAAAACAAGCCCAGATGAGTCCGAAAATAGGTATATAAAGTGGACTCATCAGGCTTCACCCAAGGCACCCTATAGCGTATGCATTTAGCATAACATCACATCATTTGGGTACTCATCATTTCCCCATTGGCATAAAGCCGCAAACAAAAGGGGAACCACAATCCCCCAATGGTATACAAGCCGCCACACAGAACTCTTGCCAAGGCCCCACCCGCTAACGGTCGCAGACCCGGGCTTGCCGGCAAACTCTGACTTCTCATGACAGGATTCCGTCCAACACACTGACCGATTCTAAGAACCCTTGTTGGACCCCACCCGCTCATGGACTCATTGCCCGGGCTTGTCCCATGCTCGGCGTTCTCGTCAGTCTCAAACAAAGGGGACTACTCTCGCCGGGGCACTTTCCACACATGACTTGCACGTCACGGGATAGCCAGCCGACCATGGAGACACAGCCACGCCTTGGCACATCACAAACCAAGACTGATTGGCCAGCGAACAGACTCCTACTGTGGTTGGTTCGGTGAGTCGATCGCTGCGGGATTGCTGAGGTAGGCAAGTGCACATATCGCAAGTAGTACTCGATATTCGGGGGAATACCGAGGTCGTATTGTTCTCGGGGTCGTGTTGACTATTCTTACTCCTCCGGGAGGACTATTATTTTACTGAAAGTAAGGTGGATTTTTTTAATTAACTAAAGACGGAAAAGCAAAGGAGCGAAAATACGATTTAGAAAATATTCGATGAAGGGTTAACACTCGGCATCGAATCAGATTAAGACTAAAATAATTTTTAATAATTATAGGACTTAGTTTTCAAATTAATAAAAGGCAACTTGGCCGTGGAGGTTCCACAAATGTGAGCTTACCTAGCTATAGGGATATCGCTCACCTAAACGTTAAGACTATTCGACCGAACGTTAGTCCGACGAAGGATTCCTCTTAACGCCCGCTTTATGCTAAGAACCCCGCTATTGGGTGGGGAACCCAATCCGGTAGAATTATGCTTGTCCTCTCTCGAGGGTATGCATGCAACTCTATTTACCCAGGGGTGATCGGTCTATATGCACGGCCTCTCGGCTAGCTAGCATATGGACTACAGAAATAGGGCCCACACATCGATATGTGGTCCTACGCGTCGTTAACCCGTGGTAAACCTTAAGTCCTTAAATTAAAATGAAAGTAAAGAGTTTTAATTATTAGAAATCATTTTAAATGTCCCAATGCTCTTCGATGCTGAGGCTAATAGTGATTAGCCACACATCGGTATGGGGATGGCTTTATAATTTAGTGAGGCGCGAGTTCGAAATTAAACGCTAATGATTATAAGAAGGGGACATAAAAACAAAATAAACATTTAGAAAGCTAAAAAGTTAGCTAAAACAAGAACTCACGCACACTCCAAATTATAAATTAAACAGAAACTAAGTTACACATAAAAAAATTTGCATATTTAAAATTGCATGTCCCACTCAAACGAGTGGGGGCGGTAAATAAAAGGCTAAAAATTACAAGTTCTACTCAAACGAGTAGAACTGAAATGAAAGCAAGTCCTACTCAAATGAGTAGGAGAAAATAAATGCGATTACAGGGCTTTCTCAAATATTTATAAGAAGATAAAGATCCGTCCATTTAACTCAAGTGAGTAGGCGGAAAATTAAAGAAAGAAAATTACAAGTCCTACTCGAACGAGTAGGCGGGAAATAAAGTACGTACATTTAACTCAAGTGAGTAGGGGGAAAAATAAAGAAAGAAAATTACAAGTCCTACTCAAAAGAGTAGGACTGAAAATGAAAATGATGCGCCATTTAACTCTTAACGAGTAGGCGGAAATAAATGCACACAAACACACACACTCCATATGAATTTCAAGAAAGCATTAAAATTAACACCTACACTCACACACTCTACATAATTTGAACAAAGCATTAAAAGAAAGCATTAAAATTTACCACCTACACTCACACACTCTACAAAAATGAATCAAAGCATCAAAACATTATTCTCATACACTCACACACACAAATTAAAAGCAAAATAAAAGTTACCTAGAAATTAAAACTTTTACTTTTTCATGCTTAGGTTTTGCCAAAAACAAATAAAAAGAAGAAATTACAATTTTTAGAAGACAAAAGTTTTTCAAAACAAATTGAAAACCAAAGTTTTTGGAAAATTAAAATGACATGATTTTCAATCTTATGTTTTCATGAAAGTGATAAAAAAGTGAAAAAGAAAATGAAAAGAACAAAAAAAGAGGTTTTACAATCCTACAAAAAACCTAAGAAAAGAAAATAAAATTCACTTTCAAATCTCTTTTACAAATTCATAAGTTGAAATAATAAACAAAAAAAATCAATAAGGAAGAACATGTTGAAGATGAGATAACCATATCATACCATGCTTGGAAATTAAATCTACTACAAAACCTATCATGAAGACAAATTAAAAACATTACTATCAAACATGTTACACTCATACACACACACACACTTTTCATAAAGAGAAAAACAAGGGTAAAACTAAGAATAAAATGAGAAGAAAAGTGGGCACAAGAGTTCATTCCAAAACCAAATAAGAAGAGAAAATCTAACATTTTTATTGATTAAAGGAAACTATTACAAACTATTACAAGAGCTAAAGCTAAAGCAAAAACAAAATTGAAACAAAAAGGGGGAAGAAATCTCCTTACATAGCAAGGAAATCACGGATGCAGCCCACAAAAAGACAGTAAAATGGCCCAAAAATCTGAACCCTTGGACCTTACAGAAATGGGCAATTTATAGGCAAAAAATTCTAAGTACACGCCCTCCGTCACGGGCGTGTAGGGGGGCGTGTCAGTACTATTCATGAAGGCGGCCGACGATTGGACAGGAAAGTTGACTTCGGGCTGAGTTCGAGGCACTCACGCCCCAGGTCACGGGCGTGACTCTGGGCGTGTCGGGGAGGTAGAACCGGGCGCGGGTTGCGTCAAAAGTCTTCGGCAGCATCTTGTCGGGCCACCTGGAAAGGTCACGCCCCAGGTCACGGGCGTGACTCTGGGCGTGTCAGTTGGTGTCGACACTCGACGAATGTCGAGCGGAAAGTGTCGAGTTGAAATCGTTGAGCTGAGATTGAGTCACGCCCTAGGTCACGGGCGTGACTCTGGGTGTGACGCGGGTTCGACGATCGTTGAACTGAATTCGTCGAGAGGAGGGGACACGGGCTGCTCTCACGCCCCGTGTCGGGTGACACGGGCGTGTCGCCAGGCATGTCAAGCTTTTTACTTCAGAAATCATCCGATTTCACGGGAAATGTAATGTCACGGCCCGGTCACGGGCGTGACCAAATTGTCACGGGCGTGTACTGCCCAATTTTGGCAGATTTTGAAATTTTTCTGCAAAATAAAATAAAACAAGTTAGTAGTAAATTTAAAATAATAGGAGTATTTTATTGAAAAAAAATAAGTAAAAACGATGAAAATAAATGAAAATGACTAAATTAATGTGCAGAAAAATACGTATATTTACAATTCATCAAATACCCCCATACTTAGGTTTTTGCTATTCCAGAGCAAAAGTTTGAGGTGAATCTATAAGGAATAAAAAAAAACTCTAAGTTTAGCTACCGCTTAATCAATTATAAGAGAGATCGAAATAAATATACGGGGTGTAAGAGTTAAGTCCTAAAATTATGTAGATGATTTAAATAGCGCAAAAGTTTTGGCCAAAAGACTTCTTGATGTAATCAAATAGAAGTCAACATTTGTAATGGTTAGATTAACGAAAATAGTTTGGAATTATAAGAACTCTAGCTTATACGAGTGCTACTAGAAATAATACAATTTACTAATTATGCTCTCAAAAAGATTTTTGAATTAATGCTAGAATCGTGTAATTGGTTAAGGGGGTAGTGGGTTTATGAAGAGGGTTTTGATATTTGAGGTGAGGTAATTTTTTCTCGAACCTCCATTTTTTTTTCTTTTGGATTATTAGGAAAACGAAATCTTATTTTCCTAATATAATTTTCTTTTTTCAACTTCATATAAATAAAATTAACCCAATGTATATTTGTAGGAGTAATGAATTTTATCCTCTTACTCCATATATAATCTTTTTAAATTATTGGGTGCCTATGTTTACGGAATGAAATCTTATTCCCATTGACATAGGATCTTTTAAGGATAGAAAATTTTATCATGCCAAGTAGGTAATGATAAGGTTAGTGGAGAAATGAAAACTACATTTTTAATCCTAAAAAATTTTGAGAGCAATCTTAATAATTTGTACGTTCCAATTTTTTTTCAGAAAGCTAAAAGTAAGTATAATTGAATTCTATAGTCGTTATTTCCTAACATAATACACGTGCTCCTATCAATGAAAAATTAGAAGTAGTGTCTAAAACGAGTTCGCTATTTTTAACAAAGTATAATGAATTCTTTAAAACTTAACCCCGGGTATTTAAATTTTTCAATCAATAATTAACAAACGGGTAGTGAACAAAGAATTAATCAAATTCGTATATAAATAAACTCAAAACGGAATTTTTGAATAGCAGGATAGTTAAGGATGGAATATTTGATTTATTTGTTTCAAAACATTTTTTTTTTATTTTTATAGTTTTATCATCTTTTTTTTGTTGTTTTTCATTTATTATCTTTTTTTGTATTTTTGTTTTGTTTTACTTAATTTTTTTGAAAAAACTTTTTTTGAACTATTATGTTTTTTTTTGTATTTTTTTTTTGAGAATTTTCATTATATGTACAAAATCATTGGAGAAAAAGAGAGGTTTTTACAAGAATGAGCAATGGGGAGAGAGAAAACAATATTTACAAAAAAGAATATGTACAAAAAAATTATTTACAAAGTGAAACTAAAAATATTCTTCATAAAATTTTTTTTGTTGTTTTTTTTAATTTTTTGAGTTTTTTGGAAAAAAGAAAGAAAGAAATTTTTTTTTTGATTTTTCATTTTAATTTTTTTTTCATTTTAAGATGTTTTTTTTAATTTTTTTGTTTTTGTTTTGTTGTTATATGTATTTTTTTTGTATTTTTGAAATGCAGAAAAAAATTGAAGTGCAGAAAGTAAAGCACGAAAATACCGCCATACTTAAGTCCAACATTGTCCCCAATGTTGTAACGTAAGTATGCGGAACAAAAATTAAATAAAATGCGATATGTACAAAAGTAAAGAGAGGGGGGGGGGTAGAAAACGTCCCTGAAACGCGTTCGGGGAAGTCCAATCAGAAATCCTGCGTTTATTAGAAAAAAAACAGCAAAGATAATAAGGATAGAGCGAAAAAGATAAGTGAGGGGTGCCTCCCAGGAGCGCTTTGTTTATAGTCGTGTAGCTTTACTATTTTGGCTGGTTTATAATGTGGAGGAAAGTTATGGTTTCGCTAAAACCGATCACTGGGTCGCCTGCTATATAAGACTTTAACCGATGACCGTTTACTTTAAAAGAACCTTTTTCCGGGTGAGAGACGAGTACGGTTCCATATGGAAAAACTTCTTCAACTAGGAAGGGACCGGACCATCTAGATTTTAGTTTACCTCAACTTGGCCACTTGTTTGCGGGTGGTAGGGGGTGGCAAGCTTGTGCGTGACTCCATATTTAGCTAACGTCTTAGCCATAAGAGCGTTACAGAAATGCATTCCCCTATCACTAACAATTGCGCGAGGCGTGCCGAAGCGAGAAAATAGTTTTTTAAGAAATGTAACGACGACTCGCGCATCGTTGGTGGCGAGAGCTTGCGCTTCCGCCCACCTTGATACGTAGCCGACCGTCACTAAAATATACATATTTTTGAAAGATGGAGGTAGGGGGCCAACAAAATCTATGCCCCACAAATCGAAGACTTCGCACTCTAAAAACATGTTTTGGGGCATCTCGTCGCGACGAGAGATGTTACCCGACCGCTGACAACTATCTCATGCGCACACAAAATTATGTGCGTCTTTGAAGAGAGTGGGCCAAAAGTAGCCCGCCTCTAGCGCCTTCTGAGCGGTCCGGTTGGCTTGATAATGCCCACCGGCTGGACCCTCGTGGCAGTGCTTAAGAATTTGCAAGCACTCCACACCCGCAACGCATCTTCGGACCGCTTGGTCCGCGCAGATACGAAAAAGAAATGGGTCCTCCCAAAAGAAATTTTTCAAGTCAGAAAAGAATTTCTTCTTTTGATGACTTGAAAACTCTTTTAGAAGCACCCGCGCTACTAAGAAATTTGCCAAATCTGCGAACCAAGGCGAAGATGACGAAGAACTAATGGCAAGGAGGCGTTCCTCGGGGAATCTGTCATTTATTTCAGATTCGACGAGCGCTTTCGCACCCGAATTTTCTAAACGGGAGAGGTGGTCCGCCGCTAGATTTTCCGCTCCCCGCTTATCTTGGATCTCCAAATCAAACTCTTGTAGGAGGAGAATCCATCGAAGAAGGCGGGCTTCGCATCATTTTTAGCTAATAAATATTTAAGCGCGGAGTGATCGGTAAAAACGATAACTTTAGATAGCGTTATATACGAGCGAAACTTATCAAAAGCGAAAACGACGGCCAAGAGTTCCTTTTCCATTGTCGTGTAATTTACTTGTGCGGAAGTGAGCGTCTTGCTAGCGTAATAAATAGGATGAAAATGTTTTTCTACGCGTTGGCCAAGAATGGCACCTAAGGCAATATCACTAGCGTCGCACATAATTTCGAACGGAAGGGACCAATTAGGGGCCACTAAAATTGGTGAAGTGATAAGTTTTTGTTTTATTAAATTAAAGGCGGACTCGCATTCGCTACTAAAGATGAAACGTGATTCTTTTTCCAAGAGGTGAGTAAGTGGCTTTGTTATTTTTGAAAAGTCTTGAATGAATCGTCGATAAAAGCCCGCATGGCCTAAGAAACTCCTAATAGATTTCACGTTTGTTGGATGCAGAAGTTTTTCTATAATTTCTATCTTGGCCTTATCCACCTCTATCCCCTTAGACGAAATCATATGGCCGAGGACCAAACCTCCTCGAACCATAAAGTTGCATTTTTCCCAATTTAAAACAAGACTTGTGTCCTCGCACCGTTGAAGGACACGATCTAAATTGTGAAGGCAATCGAGAAAAGAGCGTCCGAAAACAGAAAAGTCATCCATAAAGACTTCCATAATGTCTTCTACTAGCTCGCCAAAGATCGCTAGCATACATCTTTGGGATGTAGCTGGCGCATTGCAGAGTCCAAATGGCATTCTTCGATATGCGAAGGTGCCAAACGGGCAAGTAAAAGTTGTTTTCTCTTGATCATCGGGGGAAATGGGGATTTGAAAAAACCCCGATAAACCATCAAGAAAACAATAATACGGATGACCGGATAAACGCTCTAAAATCTGGTCTAGAAATGGCAGAGGGAAATGGTCCTTGCGGTTGGCATCATTAATTTTTCTATAATCGATGCACACTCGCCAACCCGTAACAGTACGAGTTGGGACGAGCTCGTTATGCTCATTCACCACTACGGTAAGACCGCCCTTCTTGGGCACGACATGCACGGGACTAACCCATGCACTGTCCGAAATAGGGTAGATAATCGCCGCATCTAATAACTTAATAATTTCGGCTTTAACGACGTCTTTCATGTTTGGGTTAAGACGACGCTGCGGCTGAATCGTTTTGCGGCAATTATCGTTAAGAAAAATCTTATGGGTGCAAAAGGAGGGGCTAATCCCCTTTAAGTAAGAGATTTGCCACGCAATTGCGTGGCGATGTTTAAATAAAACTTCCAATAAATCGGAAGTCTCCGAATCACTCAAGTCCGAAGAAATGATAACGGGAAGCGTATCGCCTTTTCCCAAAAATGCGTATTTGAGTGATGCGGGTAAGGGTTTGAGGTCTAGGATGGGCGGTTCTTCTAGGGAGGTTTTAATTCCTATGTCTTTCTTATCAATTGGTTCGAAAGGCAAGTCTAAAGAAGTATCCTCATCGCATTTAAAATTTTCGAGCGCAAAAATATCGTCGTTTAAAAATATGGACTCGAAAACGGGAGAAGAACAATCTCCAAAAAAGGTATCTAAAGAATAGCAGAAATCGTCGCTCGATGACAAATTGTCCATTGAGGGATTAATAGAGAAAGTAACCTGATCATCGCCTACTCGGAGGAGAAGACTACCATTACTAAAATCTATTAGTGCGCGGGAGGTGGCGAGAAAAGGGTGACCGAGTATTATTGGTACCTCGGCGTCCTCCTCGATATCTAAGATGATGAAGTCTACCGGGAAGGTAAACATGTCGACTCGGACAAGGACGTCCTCCACTACCCCGATAGGGAACTTAACCGAGCGATCCGCTAATTGGATGCGCATATTCGTAGGACTAAGAGTACCCAAACCTAAACGTGAAAAGAGCGAGAACGACATCAGGTTAATGCTAGCCCCTAATTCAGCTAAGGCGTACTTTACTAATATATCGCCAAAAAGGCACGGGATGGAAAACCGTCCCGGGTCGTTTTGTTTTGTGGGCAATTTTTTAGTAAGGGCCGCCAAGCAGACAGCGTTGAGAGATACATCTGAAATATCCTCTAATTTGCGTTTATTAGAAAGTAGTTCTTTTAAAAATTTCGCATATTTGGGCATTTGCGAGATAGCCTCGCAAAAAGGAACATTAATGTGAATTTGTTTTAATAATAAAATAAATTTTTCATATTGCGCGTCCCTACGCTCGTTATCTAACTTATGAGGATACGGAAGGGCCTTGTTTAAAATAATTTTTTCTTTTATAATTGGTAAAGGCGGCGTAAGCGAAGAAAGGGGAAGAGGGGTCGGAGGTGAAATATGTACCTGAGGGTCGGTCCGTTTTGGATCGACCACCTCCTTTCCGCTACGGAGGGTTATAGCATTGACGTTCTCCCGCGGATTGGGCTCCGTGTTTCCCGGCAGTGCCCCGAGCGCGCGTTCGGACATCATCCTCGCCAGCTGTCCAACCTGTTGTTCGAGAGTTTTTAGCGATCCGGTGATGTTCCGGATATTTGACTCGTTGGACGCAATATACTTCGAAAAATTTTCCTCCATCGGGGAGGGTTTCAGAAGAGGAGGAGGAGGAAGAAATACGGGCGCATAAGAAATAGGGGGACGCTGAGCATTATTCGGGTTGCTCCACAAGAAGTTGGGGTGATTCCTCCAACCCGGATTATAGTTATTACTATAAGGTTTGTTGTTGGGGTTGAAGGGAGGACGACCCGAATTTCCCATTAAGCCCACGAACTCTTCAGCTACGCAGACGTTAGGGGGAATAAAACAAGGCGGAGTGGAGGAGGTAGCAGACATCTCCGCCACCTGCTTTGTTAACCTTTCAACTTGAAGGGTCAAGAGAGCGGTGACATCCACTTCAAAAAGACCAGCCGCCGGCTTTGGGCGTCCCCGCGGGACGTTTCATTGATAGGCGTTCATAGCCATCTCTTCGAATAAAGCCTGGGCGGCCTCGGGGGTTTTGTTGTTTAGAGTACCCCCGGTAGCCGCGTCAATCATTTGACGCGTCTGAAAATTCAGCCCATTATAAAAAATTTGAACTTGCAACCACGTTGGCAGCGCGTGGTGCGGGCAACGGCGGAGGAATTCCTTAAACCGTTCTCAAGTCTCGTATAGAGACTCAGGATCGTTTTGCACAAACGAAGAAATGTCCGCCCGTAACTTTGCAGTTTTTGCGGGCGGAAAGTACTTCGTTAGGAACCGTTCCGTCAACTCAGCCCATGTGGTGATACATCCTCGCGGGAGGGCATTCAACCACGCCTTGGCTTTGGACTTAAGGGAAAAAGGAAATAAGCGCAAGAGAATGGCGTCATCAGTGACACCATTAATCTTGAAGGTGTCGCATATCTCCAAGAAATTGGTTAAGTGGACATTCGGGTCCTCATCCGAAATTCCATCGAACTGCACGGCGTTTTAGACCATTTGAATGACACTCGACTTTATTTCGAAATTATTATTCGCCACCGCAGGGCGAACAATACTCGACCCAGTATCATCCAGGTTAGGCCGGGCATAATAAGACATAGTACGCTCGGCCGCCGGGGCAGGGTTAGGCGCGGCCATAACTACAACAGTGGGTTCTCCGATAGATTCCTCGGGATCTAAAGAAGGATTTCAGCGTTGAGATCGGATACGCGCAAGAGAGTGTTCGATCTCAGGGTCGAAGTCAAAATCTTCAGACTCGGAGTGTTGTCCACGGGTCATACACCCAAACAAAAATAAAACAAAATAAACTTCTTTTTTTTGTTTTTTTTAAAATAAAGTTTTTTGTTTTTTTTTACAGAAAATAAGTAAAAGTAATAGACTCCGGAATTCGAAATAGCAACTCGAAAAGAGAGTCCCCGGCAATGGCGCCAAAAACTTGATTGGCCCGCGAACAGACTCCTACTGTGGTTGGTTCGGTGAGTCGATCGCCGCGGGCTTGCTGAGGTAGGCAAGTGCACCTATCGCAAGTAGTACTCGATATTCGGGGGAATACCGAGGTCGTATTGTTCTCGGGGTCGTGTTGACTATTCTTACTCCTCCGGGAGGACTATTATTTTACTAAAAGTAAGGTGGAGTTTTTTAATTAACTAAAGACGGAAAAGCAAAGGAGCGAAAATACGATTTAGAAAATATTCGATGAAGGGTTAACGCTCGGCATCGAATTGGATTAAGACTAAAATAATTTTTAATAATTATAGGACTTAGTTTTCAAATTAATAAAAGGCAACTTGGCCGTGGAGGTTCCACAAATGTGAGCTCACCTAGCTATAGGGATATCTCTCACCTAAACGTTAAGACTATTCGACCGAACGTTAGTCCGATGAAGGATTCCTCTTAACGCCCGCTTTACGCTAAGAACCCCGCTATTGGGTGGGGAACCCAATCCGGTAGAATTACGCTTGTCCTCTCTCGAGGGTATGCACGCAACTCTATTTACCCAGGGGTGATCGGTCCATATGCACGGCCTCTCGGCTAGCTAGCATATGGACTACGGAAATAGGGCCCACACATCGATATGTGGTCCTACGCGTCGTTAACCCGTGGTAAACCTTAAGTCCTTAAATTAAAATGAAAATAAAGAGCTTCAATTATTAGAAATCATTTTAAATGTCCCAATGCTCTTCGATGCCGAGGCTAATAGCGATTAGCAACACATCGGTATGGGGACGCCTTTATAATTTAGTGAGGCGCGAGTTCGAAATTAAAAGCTAAAGATTATAAGAAGGGGACATAAAAACAAAACAAACATTTAGAAATCTAAAAAGTTAGCTAAAACAAGAACTCACGCACACTCCAAATTATAAATTAAACAGAAACTAAGTTACACATAAAAGAAATTTACATATTTAAAATTGCATGTCCCACTCAAACGAGTGGGGCGGTAAATAAAAGGCTGAAAATTGCAAGTCCTACTCAAACGAGTAGAACTAAAATGAAAGCGAGTCCTACTCAAATGAGTAGGAGAAAGTAAATGCGATTACAGGGCTTTCTCAAATATTTACAGGGAGATAAAGATCCGTCCATTAAACTCAAGTGAGTAGGTGGAAAAATAAAGAAAGAAAATTACAAGTCCTACTCGAACGAGTAGGCGGGAAATAAAGTCCGTCCATTTAACTCAAGTGAGTAGGCGGAAAAATAAAGAAAGAAAATTACAAGTCCTACTCAAAGGAGTAGGATTGAAAATGAAAATGATGCGCCATTTAACTCTTAACGAGTAGGCGGAAATAAATGCACACAAACACACACACTCCATATGAATTTCAAGAAAGCATGAAAATTAACACCTACACTCACATACTCTACATAATTTGAACAAAGCATTAAAAGAAAGCATTAAAATTTACCACCTACACTCACACACTACAAAATTTGAATCAAAGCATCAAAACATTATTCTCATACACTCACACACACAAATTAAAAGCAAAATGAAAGTTACCTAAAAATTAAAACTTTTACTTTTTCATGCTTAGGTTTTGCCAAAAACAAATAAAAAGAAGAAATTACAATTTTTAGAAGACAAAAGTTTTTCAAAACAAATTAAAAACCAAAGTTTTTGGAAAATTAAAATTACAAGATTTTCATTCTTATGTTTTCATGAAAGTGATAAAAAAGTGAAAAAGAAAATGAAAAGAACAAAAAAAGAGGTTTTACAATCCTACAAAAAACCTAAGAAAAGAAAATAAAATTCACTTTCAAATCTCTTTTACAAATTCATAAGTATGAAATAATAAACAAAAAAAAATCAATAAGGAAGAACATGTTGAAGATGAGATAACCATATCATACCATGCTTGGAAAGTAAATCTACTACAAAACCTATCATGAAGACAAATGAAAAACATTACTATCAAACATGTTACACTCATACACACACACTTTTTTCATAAAGAGAAAAACAAGGGTAAAACTAAGAATAAAATGAGAAGAAAAGTGGGCACAAGAGTTCATTCCAAAACCAAATAAGAAGAGAAAATCTAACATTTTTATTGATTAAAGGAAACTATTACAAACTATTACAAGAGCTAAAGCTAAAGCAAAAACAAAATTGAAACAAAAAGGGGGAAGAAATCTCCTTACATAGCAAGGAAATCACGGATGCAGCCCACAAAAAGACACTAAAATGGCCCAAAAATCTGAACCCTTGGACCTTACAGAAATGGGCAATTTATAGGCAAAAAATTCTAAGTACACGCCCTCCGTCACGGGAGTGTAGGGGTGGCATGTCAGTACTATTCATGAAGGCGGCCGATGATTGGACAGGATAGTTGACTTCGGGCTGAGTTCGAGGCAGTCACGCCCCAGGTCAAGGGCGTGACTCTGGGCGTGTCGGGGAGGTAGAACCGGGCGCGGGTTGCATCAAAAGTCTTCGGCAGCATCTTGTCGGGCCAGCTGGAAAGGTCACGCCCCAGGTCACGGGCGTGACTCTGGGCGTGTCAGTTGGTGTCGACACTCGACAAATGTCGAGCGAAAAGTGTCGAGTTGAAATCTTTGAGCTGAGATTGAGTCACGCCCTAGGTCACGGGCGTGACTCTGGGCGTGACGCGGGTTCAACGATCGTTGAACTGAATTCGTCGAGAGGAGGGGACACGGGCTGCTCTCACGCCCCGTGTCGGGTGACACGGGCGTGTCGCCAGGCGTGTCAAGCTTTTTACTTCAGAAATCATCCGATTTCACGGGAAATGCAATGTCACGGCCCGGTCACGGGCGTGACCAAATTGTCACGGGCGTGTACTGCCCAATTTTGGCAGATTTTGAAATTTTTCTGCAAAATAAAATAAAACAAGTTATTAGTAAATTTACAATAATATGAGCATTTTATTGAACAAAAATAAGTAAAAACGACGAAAATAAATGAAAATGACTAAATTAATGTGCACAAAAATACGTATATTTACAATTCATCAAAGTCATTTCCTCCATAATCCCTCATACGTACTGCAGCGTTCCCGCGCATCAAGGAAACCATCTACCACTCATGTGGGGCTAACCTTGTTCCCCAAGGAAACCATCTACCGCCAATGAGGAGCTAACCTTGTCCGGTACTGGCCACACATACTCATGCAAGGTAAAGGGAAGAACATCACAAACAACACGAACATCACAAACGACCCCTTGCCGCAGCGGATTTCTACGAATCCTTAAACCTCGTATGCAACATCATCGAGTCGGACTAACGGTCGCGACTACGGCTTCACCCACCAAGCCTAATCCACTAACGGAGCAGATCTCTAATGCAAAAGAGCATGTCGGGGATGGACTCAATCGACCCGGAGGTTCCTCTTGAACCTTGGCGACCCAAACCCCTCTCATTTGAGTGTTTGGTGCCCAAAGACTAGAAAAGAAAAGATGCTAAAAAATGCATCCTAAAACCGAGAGGAGAAGTGTCGTTACCTTCCGACTCCTCTTCCTAACTATGGAAAAATAGCCGGATGAAAACCTTCGCAACGATCTAGCCTCCACAGATCTGGACTCGGCTCACGATTTGGAGCACCGAAGCCTTTTCAACTACCGGATCTCTGCTTCACTTTCTTCCTTGCTCTCCCCTCTCTCTAGAACTTTAGTAAGAGAAATCTTGGAGGAGAATGAGGGTTTCTAACCCTATTCTCGGACTTTACTCAGCAAGAGCGATCCTGGACCATCATATCCCAAAAGAAAGGAAAGAGCGGCCATGATCCGAACTGAAAAACAAAACACCTGGGCCGAACACGGCTTGTGACATGCCCGTGTCCAAGGCCGTGTTCCCCAATCGACGCCGAAACCGTCGCACCCAAAATAGGACACGGGTCCTTGACACGCCCGTGTCACTCGTGATATGGCCGTGTCCAACCTGAACACGCCTAGGCTCCAGGCCGTGTCCAACCCCTCACACGTCCCGGCTTTCAACCCGAGAAGGACACGGCCTGGGACACGCCCGTGTATCAGGCCGTGTTCAAAGCCTCAACGACCGTCGAACGCTGTTCTTGATCTTCGAATGCTGCCCGCTGGGGAAAATCGTCGACCGCAGGTCCAAAATCGTCGAACGGAGAACTTGATCGTCGAACGCAGCTTGGCATAGTGGGACACGCCCTGTGACATGCCCGTGTCACAGGCCGTGTACCCCTGCCCGACGATCGCCACTCGACGATCGACGATCGACACTCGACGATCGTCGAACCGAGGGGGCACGCCTGGGACTCGGGCTCCGACACGGGCGTGTCGGAGGGCGTGTCCCCCTTCTAGTCGACGAAAGAGCGAAAAAATGTCGACTTCCCCAGGCTCTCGATGAACCCGGTTCGACACGGCCATGGACACTCCCGTGTCCTTGGCCGTGTGACTCTCAGCTAAGACCCAAACTTGGCCAGAAACGCTGGTCGTCCCTCTACAAATTTTGGGGCATTACAACTCTCTCCCCCTTAAAAGAATTTAGTCCCGAAATTATAAAGCAAAAGGGAACACAACTTAAATGGTACCTGATTTGAAGAGCTCTGGATAATCTTCTAGCATGGCTTGTTCTCGCTCCCAAGAGTGCTCCTCACGACCGCAGTTGTCCCCTCAGACATTCACGAGTTTAACCTCTTTATTCTGCAACTGCTGAGTCTCCGAATCCTCTATAGCAATTGGACGGACTCGCGTCCTCAAGTCTTCCTCTATCAGCACCGATGCCGGCTCGATCACCACACTAGCCTCCACCAAGGCTTTCCTCAAGATGGAGACATGGAAGACATCGTGCAATCCACTCAGCTTTGCGGACAACGCCAACCGATAGGCTGCTTCTCCCACCCGTTCAACAACTTCAAAAGGCCCCAAAAACCATGGACTCAACTTCTTGAGTCGGTGAATCCGTGAGACGCCTTTCAACGGCTTGATCTTCAAATAGCCCCAATCACCTACCACAAACTCCAACTTCCTATGACGAGCATTAAAGTATTTTGCTTACCGGTCTTGCGCCACCTTCATACAGTCTTGAATGGTCCATACCAACTCACAAGTGTCAACTACCACCTCCTTTCCCAAAATTTTGGTGTCTCCCACCTCTGTCCAAGACATTGGTGTTCGACACCGTCTCCCATACAAAGATTCGTATGGCGCCATTTTTATACTTGCTTGATAACTGTTATTGTACGCAAATTCCACCATGAAGAGGTGATCCTCCCACTTCTTGCCGAAGTCAAGAATGCACATTCTCAGCATATCCTCCATAGTACGGTTCGTTCTTTCGATTTTTCCGTCAGTTTGTGGATGGAATGCCGTACTGAACTTTAGCTTCGTGCCCAAACTCTTCTGAACCAATCTATAGTCCTTGGACGTAAACCGTCCATCTCGATCGCTGACTATGCTCTTAGGAATCCCATGCAGTCGCACAATGTTGCGAACATACAACTCCACCAGCTTATCCACGCTTTCCTCCTTTCGATTTGGGATGAAGTGTGTCACCTTGGTTAAGCGATCCACGATCACCCAAATAGCATCATTACCCTGCTGCGATCTAGGAAAACCATGTACAAAATCCATGGAGATGTCATCAAATTTCCACTCAGGGATTGGAAGGTGCTTCAGGAACCCGCCCGGCTTTCGACATTCGGCCTTCACCAAGGCGCAAGTTTGGCAATGATTCACATACAAAACTACGTCCCGCTTCAGCCCCGGCCACCAAAAGGATTTCTTCATATCCAAGTACATCTTTGTACTGCCCGGGTGAATGGAGTACTTTGTGAAGTGAGCCTCAAACAACAACTCCTCACGGAGTTTGCCGAACTGCGGTGTACAAACCCTTCCGTCCTTCCTAAGAATCCGATCAATCATCTCCCAGGCACTGCTCTCGCCCTTTTGAGCCTCCAACACATATGGTTGAAACTCCACATCCAACCGAGTCGCTTCCCAAATGCGATCGGACAAGTCGTTCTGCATTTCAATCCAGTTCAACCGAGCCACGCTGGACTCGCCTCTCTCCACACATTACAAACCAAGGGACTCCCATTCCCGTACCAACCGCTCATCATGAGCTTCGATCCAGTTCCCTTGCCCCGAGTACTTTCTACTCAAGGCATCCGCCACGACATTGGCTTTACCTGTCGTATACTGAATCGCCACCTCGTAGTCTCCAAGAAACTCAACCAACCTGCGTTCCCGCATGTTCAAGTCCTTTTGATCCAAGAGATACTTCAAGATTTTATGGTCCGTGAAGATCTCCACCTCTGCACCATACACATAATGTCGCCATATTTTCAACGCAAAAATTACCGCCACCAACTCCAAGTCATGGACGGGGTAATTCCTCTCATGAGGCTTCAGCTGTCTAGACCCAAAAGCTATCACCTTGCCATGTTGCACCAAAACGCAACCCAAACCGCATCCCTATGCGCCACTGAAGATCTGAAATCCCTCAGTCCCTTGTAGTAGACTTAGGATTGGAGCCATCATCAGTCTCTCCTTCAGTGCCTCAAATGCTTGACTGCACTCTTGAGTCCACAAAAACTTATGATCTTTACGAGTGAGTGAGGTGAGGGGTAGAGGTATCCGCGAAAAATTCTCCACGAATCTCCTATAATACCCAGCTAGTCCAAGAAAACTTCGGACTTCCGCCACGGTCCTCAAAACCGGCCAATCTCTGATAGCTTCCACTTTTGTTGGATCCACTGCCACCCCATCCCCACTAATCACGTGGCCCAAAAATGCCACCTTCGCTAACCAGAACTCGCACTTTGAGAACTCTGCATACAAGTGATTCTCCCTCACCACTTGCAAGACCACTCTCGTGTGGGTCTCATGCTCCACTTCCGATCTGGAATACACCAAGATGTCATCAATGAAGACAACCCTAAAAGAATCCAAGTATTCCTGAAATACTCGATTCATAAGGTCCATGAACACAGATGGCACGTTCGTCAGCCCGAACAACATCACCGAAAACTCAAAGTGTCTGTACCTCGTACCAAATGTAGTCTTGGGTATGTCCTCGTCCTGAATTCGCAACTCATAATAGCCTGACTTCAAGTCCAATTTTGAGTACACCACCGACCCCACCAATTGGTCGAACAAGTCGTCTATCCGAGGAATCAGATATTTATTCTTAACGGTCAGTTTATTCAGCTCTCGGTAGTCTATGCACAGCCGCATACTACCGTTTTTCTTCTTTACAAACAACACCGACACGCTCAACAGTAAAGAACTGGGTCTGATATACCCTTGCTCGAATAGTTCCTTTAACTGTATTTTGATTTCAGCCAACTTCTTTGGTGCCATACTAAACGGAGAACGTGAAACCGGCCTAGCCTTCGGCACAAACTCGATCGAGAAGTCGATCTCCCGCCGAGGAGGCGCTCCAGGAAGTTCATCCGGAAACACATCCTTGAACTCTGCCACTATGGGCACTTCCTCAATAGACAACTGGGAGAGGCGAACCTCCAATAATGCTACCATCGCTACACCACCCTGGTTAACCGCCCGCATCAAATGCCTGGCCGAAATCAGGGAATAGGTCACTCCACAAAGGCCCTCAAATTTGACTTCCTCCTGCCCTTTGCTCCTTAGGGTCGCTACCTTAGATAGGCAATCAATACTGGCGCGCTGCTCTGCAAGCCAGTCCATGCCCAAAATGACATCGAACTCAACCAATGGTAAAACCGGTACTAACAAAATGAAGTTAACTTCGTCCAGCTCCCAACAGATGCACCCTTTGGCCCCGGTGGTCATGGATGACCCATTGAGCATGCACACTTTCAGCTCCGCGTCCGCAGAGAAAGACTCAACTCCTATTCTCCGGATGAAGCTCTCCACAAGAAAGGAGTGTGATGCTCCCCTATTGAATAATACCCTAGCGGGGTATCCAGAAACTAATACGAATCCTAGAACATAGACATCACACATAAAAGTCTAAAAGTATGAAGCACAAAATTACACTTAAATTTCCTCATACCTGTCACCACATCGGTTTGGAGGATCGCTTCCCGCTGTCCAAGGTTGTAGGCCCTTGGTTGCACCGGTTGGAACCGAGAAGCGCTTTACTCCGCCATCTTCCCTTTCTCTGCGGCACTGGGGCCGGAGCGCACAGTCTGCTCCTGCCTTGCCACTTGCTCCGCTCCTCCTTGAGGACAAACACGAGCTATGTGCCCCACCTTACCGTAGTTGTAGCATGTCGGCGGTCCCCTAGAGTGAGAACCTATAGGCATCCACTTGCTCTTCTCACCGGACCTGGAAGTGTGAGGCTTTTTCCTCCACCTACTTCCTTCAGACTTTCCCTGGGATTGGGGAGGCTTCCCTTCCCCTTGCTTGGGAGTGAAACCCTTATGACGTTGGGTTCGCTCCAGATCACTCTCCAATATCCTGGCAGCCTCAACTAACTCATTAAAACCAGCTCTCTTCATGGAAATGAGGTGTTGCCTCAGATTCTCCCTCAGCCCCTGATAGAAGAGGTTATCCCTCTCTACCTCATCTTCCATCGTCGTCCCCGCATAACGACCCAAACGGGTGAAATCCTGCACATACTCATCCACTGTCTTATCTCGCTGCATTAGGTGCAGAAACTGCCTCTGAAGGGCCAACCGTGTAGAAACGAGAATGTACCTCTTTAGAAAAGCATCCCCAAATTACTCCATCGATGGGGTACGTCCAGGGAACTGGCGGCCGCTATAGCTCACATAAAACAACTTGGCGTCTCCTTCCAACATGTACGCCGCATACTCAGATTTCTTTTCTTCTGGCATCTCTGCCGCCCTCCAAAGCTCTTGAATTCGAACCCACAAATCCTCCGCATCCGTTGGCGTACCAACTCCCTTGAACGACGGGGGATGGAAGCTCAGGAAATACTTCATGTGCCGGTCTCCATGTCCGACAACCACCCTTTCCGCCAAAGGCTCCACTCGCCTGGCTTCTCCATCTGGCATGGTCGTCGCCGTGTCTGGTGTAGCAGGGGTTGCTACCTATGCTGCCGCTGCAGCTTGCGCTGCCACCATCGCTTCTGCAAGCATAAGGCAGAAGTCGGCCGAGTTTACATCTGTGCCCAAAAGACATGGAGTAGTGGCACTGATCGCCGAAAGTTCTTCTCTTGCTCTCGACGTAACCGCCTCGTTGCTTGCACTCTTCAAGAAAATAAGAAACAAGGGATCAGTCTCTAATCTCAAGACTTAAACATAAGGACACTCATGGTCCCGCGTTACTCTTATGTGGATAACTTCTGTACGCACTGACCTTGAATCTAACCTCCCTCTGATACCAAATTGTAACACCTCCCCTGTAATGACCGTATAATATGGGTCCGGCTGGGGACCCACAACATACATACGCCACAACTTCAGTATTATAAAATGATATAGCTACCCAAACCCAAAACTCAAAACACATCACAGCAGAAACAATAAAAGAGACTAGAAGTTATCCACGCCTACAAGAGTAACAAAATGGCCTTAAGGCCTTACAACAAGAGTGAATCCAAACTCAAATAATACATCAGTCCTGAAAGTGCATAAGCACACCTAGTCTACCTTGGCATGCAAGCCGGTCAACAAGGGCATCAAAACATACAATGTCATAAAGAGTAGAGCTACAACAAAAAGTTAACACTTCATGAGGCTTAGGCCTTTCTGGCCAGCGAGCTAGCTTCTACTTGTGATCCTTGCCCTGTAAAAATTACTAGTAACGTGGGTTAGCAAAGGCTGACCTCAAACTGTGAACAAACACATCTCCTCCCGATCGCCCCTAACAGACCCTGGGGTATTCCTCCAACCTGTAAGTTAGCACTTCGTATGCAATAATCATAAGCAAGAAAAGAAACTAAGGAAACAGGATTGGATGTCTCAAACGTCATATATGTTCTCTATTGTTGAGCATATAATAATAGGGCCTACTATACAACATGAATGCAACACCCGGGCTTCACCCAAGGCACCCTATAGCGTATGCATCTAGCACAACATCACATCATTTGGGTACTCATCATTTCCCCATTGGCATAAAGCCGCAAACAAAAGGGGAACCACAATCCCCCAATGACATACAAGCCGCCACACGGAACTCTTGCCAAGGCCCCACCCTCTCACCGTCGCAGACCCGGGCTTGCCGGCAAACTCTGACTTCTCATGTCAGGATTCCGTCCAACACACTGACTGATTCTAAGAACCCTTGCTGGACACCACCCGCTCATGGCCTCATTGCTCGGGCTTGTCCCATGCTCGGCATTCTCGTCAGTCTCACACAAAGGGGACTAGTCTCGCCGGGACACTTTCCACACATGACTTGTACGTCACGGGATAGCCAACCGACCATGGAGACACAACCACGCCTTTGCACATCACAAACCAAGACATTTCCTCCATAATCCCTCATACGTACTACAGTGTTCCCGCGCATCAAGGAAACCATCTACCACTCATGTGGAGCTAACCTTATTCCCCGAGGTAACCATCTACCGCCAATGAGGAGCTAACCTTGTCCGGTACTGGCCACAAATACTCATGCAAGGTAAAGGGAAGAACATCACAAACAACATGAACATCACAAATGGCCCCTTGCCACAACAGATTTCTACGAATCCTTAAACCTCGTATGCAACATCACCGAGTCGGACTAACAGTCGCGACTACGGCTTCACCCACCATGTCTAATCCACTAACGGAGCGGATCAGTAATGCAAAAAATCATGTCGGGGACGGACTCAATCGACCCGGACGTTCCTCTTGAACCTTGGCGACCTAAACCCCTCTCATGTGAGTGTTTGGTGCCCAAAGACTAGAAAAGAAAAGATGCTAAAACATGTATCCTAAAACCGAGAGGAGAAGTGTCGTTACCTTCCGACTCCTCTTCCTAGCCATGGAAAAATAGCCGGATGAAAACCTTCGCAACGATCTAGCCTCCACGGATCTGGACTCGCCTCGCAATTTGGAGCACCGAAGCATTTCCAACAGCTGGATCTCTGCTTCACCTTCTTCCTTGCTCTCCCCTCTCTCTAGAACTTGAGTAAGAGAAAGCTTGGAGGAGAATGAATATTTCTAACCCTATTCTCAGACTTTACTCAGCAAGAGCGATCATGGACCATCAGATCACAAAAGAAAGGAAAGAACGGCCATGATCCGAACTGAAAAACAAAACACCTGGGCCGAACATGGCTTGTGACACGCCCGTGTCCAAGGCCGTGTTACCCAATCGACGCCGAAACCGTCGCACGCAAAACAGGACATGGATCCTTGACACGCCCGTGTCACTCCTAACATGGATGTGTCCAACCTGAACACGCCTGGGCACCAGGCCATGTCCAACCCCTCACACGTCCCGACTTTCAACCCGATAAGGACACGGCCTGGGACATGCTCGTGTCTCAGTCCGTGTTTGAAGGCTCAACGATCGTCGAACGCAGATTTTGATCGTCGAATGCAGCCCGCTGGGGAAAATCATCGACCGCAGGTCCAAATTCATCGAACGGAGATCTTGATCGTCAAACGCATCTTGGCACAGCGGGACACGCCCTGTGACACGCCCGTGTCACAGGCCGTGTACCCCTGCCCGACGATCGCCACTCGACGATCGATGATCGACACTTGACGATCGTCGAACAGAGGGGGCACTCTTGGGACACGGGCTCCGACACGGGCGTGTCGGAGGGCGTATCCCCCTTCTAGTCAACGAAAGAGCGAAAACAATGTCGACTTCCTCAGGCTCTCGACGAACCCGGCTCGACACGGCCATGGACACGCCCGTGTCCTTGGTCATGTGACTCCTTGGAAGTCCCCGTGTTGTCCGCTTAACGAGAGAATTTCACTCATCAAAGGGAGGTTGTGGCCACCAACAACCCGCCAGTGGGCTGGAGAGGGGTTGGGGTGCTTGGGCTGCAGCCCGGTAGCGTCGCCTGGAGCGGAGCCGTGACGCTGTCACGTTGGATCGGCTAGGGGCGTTATAACCTATCTGTAGAAAGGAAATTTTTAGCATATGGAAAGAGAGAGTCAGATTGTTCATGGAAGCTTCTGACCCAAGAATCTATATCACAGTCAAAGAAGGGCCATTCATTCCTATGAATATCTCAGCTCTTGATGCCAACATCAGGACTCCAAAAAGATACTCTGAAATGACAAAGGAGGAGATCATCTTAGCCACTATGGATAAGAGAGCACAAAATATAATAGTTAGTGCTATAGATGACTCAACCTTCCAAAATTTAGTTCGTTGCAAAACCTCCAAGGAGATGTGGGACATTTTAATTATCTACATGGAGGGATCAGAAGAAGTATGAGAGGATAGAAAGTCTATGTTAAATAAAGATTATGAAAGCTTTAGACAAACCAAAACAGACAGCATAACTGAGTGTTACAAGAAGTTTTTCAGAACAGTCAATGAGCTAATGTCATATGGAGGAGTATTTAGCACATATGAGCTCAATGATAAGTTTCTCAGATCTCTAACCAAGGACTGGGATACCAAGATATATGTCATTAGGGAAGTGGCCAGACTTGCAGATACCTCTCCTCCAACTATATTTGGAAAACTGCTATCTTATGAGATGCAACTTATGGCCAGAAAGGAGGAAGAGAAAGGCAATAGGTCTGAGTAGAATGAGAAATCTGTGGACTTCAAGGTTGAAGCCCCAAAGAAGGATAGGAGGATATCTCCATATCCTCCGAGGGAAGCTGCTGAAGTTAACTCAGATAACTCTGACAACAACACATCAGACAGCCCTAATTCTGATGAAGATTTTGCTGCCTTCACAAGGCAATTCCAAAGATTCTTGAAGAAAAAATAGTGGAGAACCAAGCCATCCTCCTCACAGTCCAAGGATGACTATTAGCAGAAAAAGAAATCTTCTAAAAAGGATAGTTATGGCACTAAACCTAGCAAATTAACTTCTTCTAAGATTGTTTGCTCTTTTTGTAACAGGTCTGGACATGTTGTTGTTAACTGCCTTGATAATAGAAAGGAATCTAATGACAAGAAGAGACATCAAAATAAGGGCAAGAAGGAGAGATCCTTTGTTGCAAAGAAGCAGAAAAGCTGGACTGATTCATCATCATCAAATTCAGGAGAAGAGGCTGAAGCTGAATGTAACACCCCCTATCCGTCGCATAGCATATAGCAGTAGGTCCGGCCGGGGCCCGACGCCATATACTACAGACAGACCGGGTGGTTACTCAATGAAAACCATCCAACCAATCACAACGTACTACACAGATCATTCTAGTAGAAGCAATTTAAATAGTTGCAATTAAAAGAACACAGCAACAAGAATGAATGTCCACTAACAAGCCAAAAAGGAATGAAGTACATACACAAGTACTGGCCTTAAGGCCTTACAAATGGTTTACTCTTATTACATGTTTTCCATACCACGGCACGCAGGTCGGTTATACATGAACAAAAGCAAGTAAACACTCCAATTAGGCCTTCAAGGGCCGGCTTCGCAATTTGGGCTTTAGCCCGCTATTGACCGCTTGGTCGAGCAGCACCTGCAAGCAACAAACAACTGCACGGTGGCAAACAAAAGCAACGGTCAGCAATACTGACCAAATTATAACGATCCCGCCCCCAATTCGGGGCGGTGATGCTCCTTCCCTGCACTTATTAGCATATCCAAGCAGTATATATAAATACATTGCATCACCGGCATTGGCACACACGGCCACACACCCCGTGTGAAAGTGCAAGCTAGATCTGATATACTCTAGAGGGGGGTGAATAGAGTATGGTGCTTAAAAAATTTTTTTTACAACAGTTGTTGTAATCTGAGTGAACAGGGAAGCAGATGGTAAATCTAAACACAGTAGCTATCTAATCACAATCTACAAAAGAAACTAATCACAGATCACAGCCAGAAACAAAAATAAAGACAAGCAACTAGAAGACACAAGGAGCTATAGTGGTTCCCCTAAACTTGGGTACATCCACTCTTCTTCCACCCTAGGTAGGAATCCACTGTAGGATGAGTTGATCAGGTGTCCTGGGCACCAATGAGCTTTTGATAAGGTGATAAAAAACCAAACCAGATTTTTTGATCAGGTGTCTTGCCACCAATGAGCTTTTGATAAGGTGCTCAAAAATCAAACACAAACTTTTGAAGGGAGTTTGAAAAACCCTTTACAGAGGTGGGGATGAGAGAGTGGTGGAATTCTTCTCTTTCTCAAAGCAGCTGAGAAGACTATGTGGATATTGATGTTGTCAAAGCTCCCCCTGAGATATGTAGTTGATCAGGAAATGAAGCTTTACATTAGGGTGATGGGCCTTCAGAAAGTTGATCTCCAGCAAATGATGATTTCAGCAACAGCTGAAATGCTAGGTGTCTGGAGTCTTGAATGATGATGACCTTGAACACTTGAATCAAAAGAGATCTGAAGATTTCAGATTTGTTGATCTCCTTTTGGTGTGTTCTTGTATGAATTCTTTTAGATAGAGAATATCTACAACTCTTTTTCTTTCTTTTGTGAACAGTTGGTATTGAGATATTGTTCCAGAGAAGAGTTGTTGCAGAGAATATTTTGTTCTTGTTCTTCTTGTGCACTCTCTCCTTCTTCTTATTCTTCTTAGGAATTCAAAAATCTTATCTTTTATTCCTTTGTTCTGAGTAGAAATGATCCTCTGTCCAGAATAGTCGTTAGCCTGTCATTAATTGACTTCCTTAATTGCAATTGTCTTCTGGGGGAAAGTCCAAAGAAACATTCCTTGATCATTCCTTGAAACTTGCTCCAGAATAAATGAAAACAACTACAAGATCTTCTGAATTAATTGCTGACAATAACTCCTTAACTGTTCTGAATTTGAATCTTGAAAGTCGTTTAATTCTTCAGAAAAACGTCGAACTGAGCTCTACTATCGTCGAACTGAGCTCAGCGATTTGGACTTATACAGCAACATAGATCGTCGATCTGAGCTCAACTATCGTCGAACTGAGCTCAGAGATAGAGAATCAATACTGGAGTCCAGATCGTCGAACTGAGCTCGAAGATCGTCGAATGGAGTTCGACGATCTGTTGAAGTTGAGCTCAGCAATCGTCGAATGGAGTTCGACGATCCGTCGAAGTGAGCTCAACGATCGTCGATTCGAGTTCGACGATTCGTCGTACTGAGCTCGACGAAATGACTTAGTCTCCAAACTGAAAAACCTTGGTCTTGTGGGCAGCTTACAAACCTAACTACTATCCCTTAGACTCAATTCTAATTGACCTTTAGATCTATACAATGAGGTCAAAAATAGGTTTCCTAAAGACATAGTGATCCTGACCCAAATTAGTAATAAGGTGTTCCAACAATCTCCCCATATTTGGGTTAGGATTACTATTTACAAAAATTGGAGAAATTAAAAACAACATACAAAGCAACAATATAACACACAACAACATTGCAGAATCGCAGATAAAATATCTCAGACAGATCAGAAATCAGAATAATTGTCACCTTACAGAATTATTCCTTCTCCTTGCTCTTTATAAGTTTAATTTCTCTATTTGGATTAAGAGCTTCCTTCTTTGATCTTCTGTCATCAGCTGCACCTAGAGATGTTTGTTGTTTAGGCCTTGGTACCACAGCTTCAGGGTGCAACTCCATGTATCTTTCTGAACCAAAGAACTTGCTGGAGAAATATCTTTCAAGTTCCTTCTTTCTTTGTTGTGACAATATAGTGATGCTGGAGGTGTTCTGGCCTTGCTCTCTGGCTTTCTTGATTTGATCTAAGGCAGCTAATTCTTTCATTCTAGCAGTCTATGCAGTATGATTGTTCTCTGGATCTTCAAAGGGCACTGGAGGCTCATATCTATTGGAAGGATTATCTGGAGGAGCTCTAGATGAGAGTACTTCTTTCATCTTGTAGGGAAAAGGGCCTGAAGTTGTATCATATGAAGCTTGTCCTTCCCTTGAGTGTGGATGTTGCCTTGAATAGCCTTTTGAATAGACTTGGAATTCCCTTTAGTTTCCTCTATAATTTCCTCTCCTAGATTGAGAACCTCTGGATTGGCTTCCCCTATATTAAGATCTTCCATGAGGCTGATAGGGGGTTTGGCTTCTAGCAGAAGGATGAACAACAGAGCTACCACCTGCACCTGCATCAGGAGGAGGAGGTGGAGGAGGATGATGAAACTAAGAGGACCCTTTCTCATATTTCCTCTTCTTCTTCATGGCTTTCAATTAATTCTTGGAATATTGCATCCAATGTTCAGTTATAGGGCAGTCATGAAGACTGTAATAAGGTATGTCATTTGTATCTTTGACTTTGGCTGGGGGAACTCTTTTCATAGCCTTGCTTCTTGCTTTTCTTTTTCTTGCAATAGTGGCCGAGGAATCATCAGAATCAGTTCTATATTCATCACTTTCAGAGCTTTGCTCATCATATAAAGCATCAATCCTTTTCAGATAATCTTTTTGAAGTTTGGTTGGAGCAGATGAAACAGCACTGACAGCAGTTGTGGCAGCAGCAGTAGAATCAGAAACAATACTGGCAGAAGTTGTAGCATCAGTAGTAGTAACAGCTGAAACAGAAGTTCCAGGGGCAGAAGATATAGCAGTTGTAATGAGAGTAGCAGCTGGGGTAGCAACAGATTCAGATAAAATAGTTTCAGACACAAAAATATCAGCAGGGGCAACATCATCAGTGACAGAAGGCTCAAAGTAATATGCCTCTGGCATATGTATATCATCAGAATTTGTAGCAATAACAATAATATCAGCAGCAGTAATAGAAACAACAACATTATTCTCAGCTGGAGTAGCAGTAGTAAGTTCACTGGAAAAAGAAGGCTCAGCAGTATATAGGGAGGTTATATAGGAGCTAATTAAGCTGGTATCACAGCTTGAGAAGGGCACAATGGCCTTGGTGAGATTCTCAGATGGCTGGACTGCAGTGCTTACTGGAAGACACCTGAAATAAATTGAATCAAAATATGATAATAAGGACCTGAGGTCCACTGAGAAGACTGCAACTTATGGTGGTGGTGAAACTGGAGCTTGAGTTGAAGAGATAGCAACAGCAGCAGGCAATCTAATATCTTCATGAGGCATCTCCCCCTGCCTAGATTCAGAGACAGCTGGATCAAGGCACCAAAATGAAGGAATTGCCTGAGGAGGAAAGATGGAAGAGAGCCTGACAGATAAGTCTGCAATTGACTTGAAGAGTGGAGCCAAGGAGGTCTCCAACGAAAGTGAGAGCCTGGGAGCTATCAGCTCGTATAATTTGTCAGATAAGGCTGGAATATCTACATGCTCAGTAGGGACTGGAGCAGAGGTAGAGAAGGATGGTGGAGCAACTGGATATGTTGGTGGAGAGCTGGTGGATGGTAGAAGTGAAGGTTGAGGTGTGGGGATTGTTGAAATTGAAGAAAGAGGTATGGAGATAGAAGGTGTGAAAGAGGGTTGATCAATGATATCTTGTAGAAGCTGTTGATATGATGTGGATGAGGAGGGTAGCTCAGGAGGGGATGAAGGTGAATCATCCATGAAGGAATCATCTAGAAGATTGAATGATGGAATGTGGGATGATGTGTCAATATCTGGTGGAGGGTAGTGATGTAAAGGGTGGAAGATTACTTCTGTTATTTGAAGAGTTAGGATTGGAGATGGAATTGATGTAGGAGATGGGCTGGAAATAATGATGGTGGATGAGATTTGAATGGTGGATGTAACTGGTGGAGATGAAATAGGAGGAGGAGAAGAAGCAGCAGGCAAATCTTCTGCAGGGGCAGAGACTTGAGGGAAAGAGACTGCAAGAGTCCTTATGCCTGAAGTGGTGCTTGCAGAGGGTGTAACACCCCAGTTTTGAAAGAGGGTCGATTTGCGTTGCTGGAAATTTTTGGTTTCTGGCAGGGGGCACACGGCCTATGACACGGGCGTGTCGCAGGGCGTGTCGAGCCCGTGTCGACACTCGGCCCGGAGTGTCGACACTTTCGCTCGACAATGTGTCGAGACTAGGGCACACAGCCAGCGACACGGGCGTGTCGCAGGGCGTGTCGAGCCCGTGTCAACACTCGGCCCGGGGTGTCGACACTTTCGCTCGACAGTGTGTCGAGACAAGGCACACGGCCTAGGATACGGTTGTGTCCAAGGACGTGTGGGTCTGTCGACGATCTTCAGTCGACGATGTTCACTTGACAAGTGTCGAGTGTCGAGTATCGAGTGTCGAGTCTAGGGCACACGGCCTGTGACACGGGCGTGTCACAGGGCGTGTCCCGCTTGGTCGACGATCTTCGCTCGACGTTTTTCCGCAGTGTCGACACAAAGGCTGTCGACGAGTGTCGAGACTTGGCACACGGCTTGGGACACAGGCGTGTCCCAGGCCGTGTCACTTCTCGGGTTAGTATCGGGGCCGTGTCGATCGAGGCACACGGCCAGCCACACGGCCGTGTCATTGGGGACACGGGCGTGTCGGATCGAACACGGGCGTGTCGGATGCCCGTGTGCTGTTCCAGGCGCGTCGATTTGAGACGGCGAATGAGGCACACGGCCCTGGACACGGGCGTGTGCCAGGCCGTGTTCGGCCCAGGTCTTTTATTTTTCTATCGGATCGTGGCCTTTTCTTTCCCTGGTTTTAGGATCTGATGGTTCAGATCATTTCTTTAGGAGTTAAGTCCGAGAATTGGGTTGAAAACCCGCATTCTTCTCCAAGCTTTCTCTTACTAAAGATTTAAAGAGAAGTGAGATCAAGGAAGAAGGAGAAGGAGAGTTTGGGCTCTAGGAGAGGTTGCGGTGCTCCAAATCGCGAGCCGAGTCCAGATCCGTGTAGGTTAGATCATTGCGAAGGCTTTCATCCGACTAGTTTGCCATGTCAACGAAGAGGAGTCGGAAGGTAATGACACTTCTCCTCTCGGTCTTAGGATGCATGTCTTAGCATCATTTATTCTTGTTTCTAGACTTTGGGCACCAAACTCTCAAATGAGAGGGGTTTTGGTTTGCCAAGGTTCAAGAGGAACCTCTGGGTTGATTGAGTCCGTCCCCGACATATTTTGCATTAGAGATCCGCTCCGTTAGTGGATTAGGCATGGTGGGTGAAGCCGTAGTCGCGACCGTTAGTCCGACTCGGTGATGTTGCATACAAATGTTAAGGATTCGTAGAGATTCCGTCCCGGCAAGATGCCGATTGTGATGTGGTGATGTTTCCCCCTTTTTCTCAAATGAGTACATGTAGTCGGAACTGGACAAGGTTAGCTCCTCGTGGCGGTAGATGGTTTCCTTGGTGGACAAGGTTAGCTCCGCATGATTTGGAGATGGTTTCCTTGGTGCGCGGGAACGCTGCAGTACAAATGAGGGATTAGGGTGGAATAGTCTTGGTTTGTGTTGTGCCAAGGCGTAGCTATGTCTCCGTGGTCGGCTGGCTATCTCATGACGTTCACGTCATGTGCGGAGAGTGTCCCGACGACACTAGTCCCCTTCTGTGAGGCTGAGAAGAATGCCAAGAATGGGGACAAGCCCGGGCAATGAGGCCATGAGAGGGTTGGGTCCGGCAAAGCTTCTTAGAATCGGTCAGTTTTGTGTTTGTTGGAATCCTGACTTGAGACGTCAGAGCTTGTAGGAAATCCCGGGTCCAAGACCTTGAGCGGGTGGGGCCTTTGCAAGAGTTCCATGTGGCGGCCTATGTGCCGATGGGGGGAATGGTATTACCCATTTTGTTTGCGGCTTTATGCCAATGGGGAATCAATGAGTACCCATATGATGTGATGATGTGCTAGATGCATACGAGTTAGGGTGCCTTGGGTGAAACCCAGGTTATTGCATACATGATTGCATAAGTAGGCCCTTTTATTATATGCTCAACCAGTAGAGAACATGTATGATGTGTGTGACATCCAAGCCTGTTTCTGTAGTTGTTCTTCTTGCTTATGATTATTGCATACGAAGTGCTAACTTGCAGGTTGGAGGGGTACCACGGGGTCCGTTAGGGGCGGCCAGGAGGAGATGTGTTGTTACACAGTTTGAGGTCAGTCTTTGCTGACCCACGTTACTAATAATTTTACAGGGCAAGGATCGCATGCAGGAGCTAGATCGCCGGCCAGAAAGGTTTAAGCTTCATGAAGTGCTTCCCTCTTTTGTAGCTTTACTTGTATGATGTTGTATGTTTGAGACTCATGTTGTCCGGCTTGCATGCCGAGGTAGACTAGGAGTGCTAAGCACATTCATGACTGTTGTATTATTTGGTTTTTGACACTTGTTGTAAGGCCATAAGGCCATTTGTCTCACTCTTCTAGTGGTGGATAACTTCTTGTCTTGCTTGTGTTTCCGCTGTGTTGTGCAAAGTGTTTTGAGTGTGGGTAGTTATATCAACTTTTAATACTAAAGCTGTGGTGTCCGTATGTTATGGGGCCCTGGCCGGACCCATATTATACGTTCACTATAGGGGAGGTGTTACAATTTGGTATCAGAGGGAGGTTAGATTCAAGGTCAATGCGTAGAGAAGTTATCCACATAAGAGTAACGCGAGACCATGAGTGTCTTTATGTTTAAGTCTTGAGATTTGAGAGTGATTCCTTGTTTCTCGTTTCTTGAAGCGTGCAAGCAATGGGGCGGGAACGTCGAGAGCAAGAGAAGAGCTTTCGGCGAGCAGTGCTACTGCTCCAGGTCTTTTGGGCACGGGTGTAAACCCGGCCGACTTCTGCCGCATGCTTGCAGAAGCGATGGTGGCAGCCCAAGATGCAGCGGTAGCTCAGGTAGCAACCCCTGCTACACCGGACACGGCGACGGCCGTGCCAGGCGGAGAGGCCAGGCGAGTGGAGCCTTTGGCGTAAAGGGTAGTTGTCGGACATGGAGACCGACACATGAATTATTTCCTGAGTTTCCATCCCCCGTCATTCAAGGGAGTTGGTACGCCAACGGATGCGGAGGACTGGTGGGTTCGCATTCAAGAGCATCTGAGGGCTGCAGAGACGCCAGAGGAAAAGAAAGCTGAGTATGCAGCTTTCATGTTGGAAGGAGACGCCAAGTAATGGTTGGTGAGCCATAGCAGCCGCCAGTTCCCGGGACGCACCCCGTCAGTGGAGGAGTTTGGGGATGCGTTCCTAAAGATATTCCAGTTTCTACACGATTGGCCCTTCAGAGGCAGTTTCTGCATTTAATGCAGCGAGACAAGACAGTAGATGAGTATGTGCAGGAGTTCACCCGTTTGGGTCGTTACGCTGGAACGACGATGGCAGATGATGTAGAAAGGGATAACCTCTTCTACCAGGGGCTCAGGGAGAACCCGAGACAACCCCTCATCTCCATGAAGAGAGCGGGATTTAATGAACTAGTTGAGGCTGCCAGAATTTTTGAAAGTGATTTGGATCGAACCCAACGCCGTAAGTGTTGAAACCGGAATCCGGTCCCTCGTGGAGTTCGACCCTTGGGGAATTGGTGGTCTCGCGCCTACTTCGCTCCTGCAAGAAAAACAACAAAGAAGGCAAGGTGAAACAGACCCAAGGGCTCGGCAGGGAGGTCCCACCACAAACCCGGAAGATCTCAGAGCGCTTCCCCTCCTTAGCCAGAAGCCGAGCTAAGGTACCCTCAGAAAGCACACGAAGAATGGGGGTAGTAGAGCACAGGGAAGAACTTGCTTTCTGGGGTACCCCTTGGGTCCTATTTATAGCTTTTGAAATCCGGACTGCCAATAACCAAAAGAACCGACCTGAAATTACCAGAAAACCCTTGGTTGGGTCTGCCAACAGCCAAACTCCGCTGTTTTGAAGGGCTATGGGCAGACCAGCGGGGGAAAAACAGTAAAAAATACCTCATACATCCAGGCGAGCTTGGGAGCTTTGGCCACCTCGGCATGTTCTGCTCGCCTACTATTGCCGAGCTCCCCTGCGAGGATGCGAGCTGTGTCTTACTCGACACATGCCGAACTCCGGGTCACTGATCGTCGATCTTTGGTCGACGGATGCCGAGCTCCGGCTCGCCCCCTTTACTGCCGAACTCGCCTCCTTTGTTGCCGAGCTCGCCTGCTGTTCTCAGCCCAATCTTCCTATACCCTAATGACCTTGCTCGCCGGACACGGGGTTGTACACAATCCCCGCTCTTTTCCAGCTTGTCAAAGCTCGGAAAGAAACATCCAACCCTGAGTGTGCGGCGAGCACTAGTTGGCGAGTTAGAGGGAATCTTCTGGTGGGGGCCACCTATGGCTATATATATATATGTGCACCTGCCCAGCTACCTGGCTCTTGCCACTCCTTCTGCTGCCTTGTCAAGATGCCTCTTCCCAAGGAGATCCAAGAGCGCATAGACTGAGCCCGCCAGGCCTCCGCAGCTCGCGTTGCCGCCCTGACAGCGGTCCCCGCGAAAGCTCCCCAAACCGATCCTGCCGAGCCCATTTCCAAGCAGTCAAAGCCATTCCCTGAAGCGGCCGAGCCCATTTTCAACGACCTGAGGACCACCCTGGCTCGCGAGACCGGCTCTTCCACCCGAACCATTCTTGAGAAGGACAGAGAGGTCGTCGTGGTTGGTGACGACCTGGACGGTCAACCAGATGGCGAGGGCGTCCTGCCGCGAGACCCCACGCCGCGAGGTGAGGCCATGCTCGCCACCTCGCGATTCTCGGCGCCGGATAGCCTTCTCCGAGATCCACCGCTTCTCTTTGGAATCCTGCCTGTGAGCTCGCAGAGGCCAAATTCGCCAGCGGGCTCCCCCCCACCTCGCCAAATTGATGCGGCCTCAGGGGAGGGTCTGGGGACCATTCCCACCCCGGGATTCGAGCTCATCTCGCCGGGGCTAGCAGCCCTGGTCGCGGGAAGGATCTGAGGTTCATCCCTCCCCGCATCTCTTTTGAACCACCGAGCTCTTCAGGTCAACCTTGCTTGACTCCTTACTCCATAAGTTTTTGCTCTTTTTGCTAATACCTGTCTTCACAGCTCTTCCCAGTCAATCGGCTGCCGAGGAATCCTCACGGGCAGCCCACTACTCTCCCCTCCCCTCCCCGAGCTCATTGGACTCTTACTTGGGTCCTGAGGTGGATCAAGGCGAGCTGACGAGGAGGGAGGTCAAGCTCCTCAAGAAGCTGGTGTGTGGGCTGCGCGAGGTGCAGGGGGTCAACGAGACGCTTCAGCGTGACTACGCGCGTCTCGCCGACGAGGTGCGCCGCGGCCAAGCTGGCGAGCTGATGTCCCCCTCCCGGCTCCTGGACGAGATAGACGACGGTCTCTCGGTGGCGCAAAGGAATTCCGGAAGAATCCGCGAGCTGCTCTGCCCGCGGCAGACTGGGGGGCGGTGGTTGCGATGCCGGGTAGGTAAGTCAGCGGCTCCTTTGCCGAGCCGACCGACACTCGCATCCCGATGCCCTCCCTGCTTGCGCGCCCTGCTTCTTTGAATCCCTAACTTTATTTCTGTAATGAATAAATCTTAGAATATTCTGGAACATGTTGAATAAAAATGCTGCAATGTTTTACTTAGCCTTGGATGGGATGCGCCGAAAGTCGGCGAGCTGGAGTAGCGAGCTGGGGGGCGAGCTGCGCTGATTGGACTGCCTCCCTCAGATTTTATTTCCTATAAATAGCCCCCCCCCCGGCTCTCACCTACCCCCCGTACTGTGCCTTTATTGCTTTGCTTCCCTCTTTCCGTGTTCTCTTCTTCCCCTGCTCGCGTAGTGCTTTTTTCCTGCGAATATGGGCAAGACCAACCCAGATGCCGACGTCCGCTCCAAGTGCGCGCAACACTTCACTGACTATTGCTTCTTTGAGGGGTATACCAGCGAGGAGGAGCTCGTGGAGTTCAAGGCTGAGTAAGTGCCGCCGGGCTTCGAGGCGCGCAGGCCGAGGCAGGTGGAGGCCATAAACACCTTCTACGAGGATGAGCTCACCTTCCCCATCTCGCATTTCGAGGTGGGGTTGCGCCTTCCCTTGTGGCCGGAGATCCGGCAGATCTTGAATTACTATGGGGCCGTCCCCGCACAGCTGAATTCCAATGCCATCGCGATGATGGTGGCGTTCGCGAGTTACCTCAGGCGGGAGAAGATCGAGTTCAACCTGACGGTGTTCAGGATGTTTTTCTCCTACAAGGCGACGCCGGACGGGGTCGCCTACTTTGGCGGGTCGCTGATCAAAGTTCGCGAGATCGCGAACAAGCACCATACCTGGATGACCAAGATCGCCTTCATCAAGGGCGATCTCGGCAACATCCCCTACTCGCCGCAATAAAAGGGCGAGGAGGTGTACCGCCCGCCGGCCTTGTCCGGCAACGATGCTGAACTCCACAAATACTTCCTCCATAAAGACTTCGAGGTCGCCTTTCTACGGAGGGGCCTCGACGCGCTTCCCCCCATTCTGCCCGGCGAAGGTATGCTTCCCTCCTCATCTGGCCGAGCTCGCCAGCCCGCCGAACTCGGCATATCATCTCTGAATTCCTAACTTTTTAAGTGTTTTCCGGCAGGGGAGCGAATAATCCCCGTGAACCTGCCGTTCGCGGATTCGGGGCTCCATACCGACCCTCTTGCTCGCGAGAGGGCGGCGGCATTGGCCTGCCGAGATGAGGCGGCCCTCTCGCAGCCCTCTTCCAGCAAGAGGCGACCTGAGGACGCGGGGTCGAACCCGCCATTCGGCCACCGTCAGATAAAGAAGATGCGGAGGGCCCTGCTGGCTCCGCGGGGGCAACAACAACAGCCCAGCCCCAAATACATTAGTTTGTCGGCGACCCCTCCCGACGCGTCGCTGGAGAGCCCGCTGAAGGAGACGACCAGCAAGGGCCGGAAAGGTGGCGAGGGCCCCTCTTCCACGGCGGCTGTAACATCCCATTTCCAACTAGACCCCTAGGATTGGTTTTGTCCATGACTAGGTCATGACAAACCCTAGGAAGCCAGAAATGAGCCAAGAGATAGGGGACAAAATGTGGAAAATCATCATGGTCTACAAATAGTAGAACTCTGAACAATGGTTTACGATGACCATGGGCTACACCTTAACCCCAAGACCCTACCCCAACACCCCTAATACCTTGGAGGCCCATTAGAGCAAAAAGGACCCATTAGGGTCAACCCAAGAGGCCTAGTTGACCAAGGTCAACCCTAGCCCTAAATGGGTCAAACTAGCCTACTTAGGGCCAACTGACCTACTCCTAACCTAAAGGACCCCTCCTATGCCCTCCTAACCCTAAAGTGAAGTCAAATGGTCACTAAGGACACATAGGGGTCAGCCCTAGAGGCCAGGTTGACCCAAGTCAACTCAAACCCTAACCTGGTCAAAGTACCCTTACTAAGGGTATGTGACCTCCAAGGTATAGGGTAACCCTTCATAACCCTACCTAGACCCTAAGGGAAGCCAATGGGTCACCCAGGACACAATGGGGTCAACCTAGATGGTCAAATTGACCAAGTCAACTCTCATTTGGGTCAAGTCAAACTTAGCCCAAAAAGGGGCTAACCCAAGCCCAAGCCACTTCTCCCTTAGGCTAAACCCATTCCCATGACCATCATAATCTAGTGGGCTGCATTTAGTTGGTAAGGCTAACTAGTCAACCAGGGGTGACTAGGAGAGATAAAGGAGCTCCTCTCCATGATAATGGAGGAGAGAGAAAAACAAGGAAGAAGAAGGGGGAAGTGAGAGGCCGGCCAAGGGAGACTAACATCCACCCATTATGGCTGCAATCAACTCCTCTAGGAGAGAGGAGTTGATTCCAGCCGTTTCCCGGCCACCAAGGGGTGGGTTCAGCCCCCCTCCACACAACCCGAGCCACACCATTAATGGTGTTAATGGCCATTGAAGAACCAGCCTCCCCTCTCCCCCATTTGCCATTTAAACACCTTCAGGGAGCCGAGGGGATCATTTTAGAGCGTTTACCTGGAGGAGACGAGCCATTCCACTGTGCAGTTGCAGAAGCCGAGCGCCGCCGCCGTCGTCAATGGCATCCCGCCGCTCCTCTCGCATCCAGGCCGCCAGGAAGGTCCTCCTCCTCTCCTTAACCCGTGGGTAGATCCTAGGAATCATTAGGCTTGAGGTTCGGGCTCAATTGAGCCCGATTCAATCCGGGATTTTTCCTGGTTTCGGCAAGAAAATCTCTTGCTTTATCCGCCGGAAAACGCCTCTCCGGCGGCGGAGCCGCCGCCTGACGATAGCCACCACCTCAACGGAGGTGTTGGTGGCGGTGGCCGGCCGGGGAAGGGGCTGGATCGCCGGCAGTGGCGCCTGGAAGTGGCTCCAGGCGGGGTGAATCCTGGCCGTCGGCTCAAGGAAGAAGATGAAGGGATCCCGTCCCTTTTGCTTCAAGATGCGTGCGGGCCCGATTTCAAACTATAGGAATTAATTCATAATAATGCATTTTTGTCACACTTGAGGCATTTAATGTTTTAAATTTTTAAAAATAGTTAGAGGCTCTGTATGGGAAAATGATCAACACATGAATTGTATCCCTTCCTGTCTACTTTATTCTAAAATTGGTTTGAACCCATTTAGATTTCTGGTTTGACCAGGGCACCCATTTTGGTGGGACATACCCTTAGGGCTAGGCAGTTACTAAATTGAGTGCCCACTCTTCACCCCTAGCCCAAATTAGCTGAAATTTTGGCAGAGAGTCTATCTTAGATATACCTAGGGCCTGCCCAAAAATGGGAATTTGTGGAGAAAATAGTTCTATAGTTTTTGTAAATATTTAATAATTATTAGATAAATTAAATAGGTGCCCTAAACACCTCCAAACCCTCCCAAATTTTGGTGAGTGGTCCCTGGGTTCATTTTAGGTATCTGTATAAAATTTCATTTAAGTTGGATGTGTTTTGAATAGGTTTTGACCCAACCCTAGCTATACCTTAAAAAGGGCATTTTGGTCAAAAGTTGCACTTTTGGTTTTGAGTGACCAAATCACCTCAACAGAGGCTGAAATTTGGGCCACTGGTTTGTTATAGCACTTATCACCTCCCCATGGAATATGGGGTAGGGAGGAATAGATTTGCCCTAAGTTCCTAGGTCAAACCCTAAGGAGGGACCTTTTGGGCTTGTGAAGGGTATGAGTCCTAAACACCTTGGGTGAACTCCAAATTTCGCAAGGAGGTTCCTAGGATATATAAAACCCTCTGGTAAAAATATTAGCAAATTGTGAAAATGGTTGGGCCCCCAAAACCCTAACCCTAGCTTAGGTCCTAAAACTTGTAGTGTAGGTTTAGGTTAGCTAAACACCTTGAAACTTAACCAAATTTGGGTAGTGAGGGGATTAGGGTGTTTTGGATCTTTGATAATTTACTTGAGGAATTTTGATTAAAATTGGTAGTACTTCATTTGTTAATTACCAAAAGGCCCAAAATGATGTTTAATTTTATTAAGGATGTTATGTGCTTTAAAACATGATGAAACTTGGTCCGAGGTTATTATAGTTCTAGTTGATCACCTCTGAATTTTATCACAATTTACAATTAACTTTATTTGGTACTTCCTTCATTAAGTTCAGAAATGGGCTTTGGTAAGAAAAATTCATTATAGTTGATATATCTGATTAAAAATCATGACACTTAGGTTTTGAGGTATTTAGGCCCCAAGATACTTGTATGAATTTATTTATAATTTTTAGAGGTCTGTTTTCAGAACTTTCTTTACAAGGCCATATTTTTGAGAATAGGTTAATTAATTAGTTTGGGCAATAATTCTTTCAATAAAATTATGAAAGTTTACATAGAGGTTCCATAGGCCCTTACCATCATCCTGGAATTTTCTCTGAATTGTTGGAAGTATTTTCATTGTACATCCCTTTTCTATGAATTATTTGGAATAAATTGAAAATACAATTTAAGGGCTAAAATCTTGCTGGAAAAATTTGGAATTTCTGGATTTTTAGATGATTACCCATCCTACATTTATAATAATTTTAGTGGAGCTTTATATTGCCTAAATCTTGTACTTCCTGTTCAACCTTGGAACTTTTGGTTTTTAAAATAAATAAATAAATTAGTATTTAAATCATAAAAATTAGGAAATTATGGATTCAGTCTGCATATGCCCATATGAACTTCTAATAATTTTTACATGAGCATTGGATGAACATATGACATACTTCCCTTTCTACGGGACATATAGCTTAAGTGGCCTGCATTTAGTAAAACTGCAGAAAATCAGTTGGGACATGAATTAGGGCACATTTGATGAGTCTTGATTGGGCTGCTGGAAGGATAAATAGATCTAGGTGTGTCTTTGGAAGATGGGTGAGTAAGGTATGGTTCTGTCTAGGGTTATCGGCGTTCGGGTCCGACGAAAGATCGTCCTACCCAAGGAGAGTTGGAGTAAAAATACCCTAGGATTAGTATATCGAAATATGAGAAAATAAAAGGGGTAAGGGAATCAACCAATAATAAAATAAGTACCTTGCGAAAGGTCCTGCATTAGGGGATTACCTTAGACCATAACACCTTAGGATAAATATTTAGAGGCAAGATGCCTTAAGTTTTGGAAGATCGCATTTCTAGGGTAATCATAGGTCATGGTTGGCATATAACACAAATAGGTCCTGCCTTAGGGGAATACCAGGGGATTGATTATCGGCAGAAATAAGAGAGAGTGCAACATGAGTAACCCTGGTGGGTAGAGTTGTCTTAGTGAGGGATCAAAGTGCAAGTCTTAGTTAGCAAATGGAGTGGGAGTCGGCGGAAGACCGTCGGCACCCTAGCAACGCCTTAAGTCACTAGGTTATACTAAAGCAATAAGGAGAGCTGGGGAGATACATGGGTAGCCATCAACTAAAATAAATATCCTTGCGAAAGGGAACGCTGGGCGTAATCCCAACACAGTTCCTAGTGCACCTTGAGAGCCCTTCACAGGGAATACCGGGGGCAGTCCTGGGATTAACCTTAAATCTCTAATATAATAAACCGTAGACAAGAGTAGTTTAATAGGTTAGGACATTGTTGTACCTTCTCTCCCGTGTGGGGGTTGGAGAGACTCATGATATATGCTCACCCGTTTTGGGGTTTGAGGGAGTTGGTATAAAGGCAGTAATGTGCGTTCTCACCCGGGTTTGGGTTTGAGGGATTCAGGACGGGTTTTGGTTCTGCGAGCGGGAGGCTCGGTATGAATTACTTGCATGTGCATAAATATCGTGGCGGGGCATGCGGTACTGGCCGTTCGTCACACCGATGGCAGTACGGTGCACCAGGCGATTGTGAGAGTTAGAGGGGCCAGTGGGTTGTTTTACACTGCGGTCTGGAGGACGATCCCCGATAACACACATCCGACCCAACAAGACTGACGGGTTTGTCAGCAAAGTACGTACGCGAGACTCTAGAGTGCACCTTGGATGTGTACAGAGGCGTATGAGAGGGGTCTAAGGCTTGGTAGTGTGCATACCGGTCTAGAAGCGGAGACGCCCGCTCCGCTGCTGCCGTAGCCACAGCGGTGGTACCCGAGAGTGATGCTAGCTCTCAAAAAGTGGGAACTAAAGGTCTGTGATCACAGAGTCGTTGTGTGTGAGTTGCACTTGCCTGCGCATAAAACTGCATCATATCATTCATTCATATTAGGTCATACGCTTCATAGATCCTTATCATATAAATTAGTATGGGCTCTTTTATATGATAAGTTAAATTTCCTGGAAATCCTAACTTATATATTTGTATGGGCATTTATATAAGTTAGGGTACGTTTGTGATGATAGCATAGTGGTAGCTTAGCTTATTTACTTGTTCATACTGTTGTTTCTTTACTTTCCTTTACTGCACTGCTCTTACTTGTTACTTGTACCATACTTAGAACTGCTAGAGTAGGATTACATTACTTATTACAACTCTAGTTAGATATTGTCACCTGCTTCCACATTGCTACCCCTTGTTGTCCTCCGCTTCGTCATCCCGCTCGGTGCCTAGGAGCTGCGGGGCGAGGTGCGGAGGAAACGACTTAGTCTTTTTGACTAACGGTCGGTGACCAACTATTTTTAGGAGCCCGTGGAGATGGAGCACCAGCACGTCAAGGAGGCAGGACATGAGGAGCAGATACCACTTCAGTAGGCTACTACCACTACTGTGCGTCCTCAGGTGGGACGAGAACGATGTTCTAGCATAGCTTCCGCATTTATGATTTTGTGAGAGAGAGATTTGATGTACTGGGCATAAGCCCTTTTTACTCTTTCATTTGTACTTGTAGTGGACTATTATGATGTGCTATTCATTTCTTTTACATGATTGTACTGTGGCTTGTGGACTGATAGTTTTACATATACAGTTTACTTCTTTCTTCTCATATTGGCCTACAGGTTTATGATCGTACTAGCCGGCAGAATCGGCGTGTTGCGGTGTCGACTAACCCGTGAGTTAGTGCCACCGTAAGACGGCGGCTCTGGGCATAAGATCCGGTAGCCCTCCTTGGTAAGGGGGAGGGGGGTCTTACACACGCCCACCGACACGCCCGTGTCGAAGGGCGTGTACTTAGCGTTTTTTTTCTATAAATTCCCCACTTCTGTAATGACCAAGTGTTCACATTTTTGAGCCACTTTAGTGTGTTTTGTGGGCTGCATCCGTGGGTTCCTTTGCTATGTAAGGAGATTTCTTCCCCCTTTTATTTCATGTTTGATTTTTCTTTAGCTTTAGCTTTGTAATAGCTTTGTAATAGTCTTCTTTAATCAATAAAAATGTTAGTTTTTCTCTTCTTAAATGGCTTTGGAATGAACTCATGTGCCCACTTTTCTTCTCATTTTATCCTTAGTTTCTCCTTTGTTTTTTTCTCTTTATGAAAAGTGTGTGTGTGTGTATGAGTGTAACATGTTTATTATTCATGTTTTTAACTTATCTTCATGTTAGGTTTTGTAGTAGATTTAATTTCCAAATCAAATGTGGTATAATAAGTTTTCCTTATTTTCATCATGTCCTTTTCTTAAGAGACTTATGCTTTCATTCATATGTATTTATAAAAGTGTATTGAAAGTGATTTTGATTTTTCTTAATTAGCTTTTTTTTGTAGGATTGTAAAACCTTTTTTGTTATTTTCATTTTCTTTACACATTTTAATAGCATTTATGAAAACATAAGAATGAAAATCTTGTTATTTTAATTTTTCAAGAACTTTGGTTTTTTATTTGTTTTGAAAAACTTTTGTTCTCTTAAAATTATAATTTGTTCTTTTTATTTGTTATTGGTAAAATGTGAGTATAGAAAAGTAGTAGTTTTAATTTTTAGGTAACTTTCATTTTGTTTTCAAATGTGTGTGTGAGTGTATGAGAATAATCTTTATGCTTTCTTTAATTTATGAGGAGTGTGTGAGTGTAGGTGTTAAATTTTCATGCTTTATTTTCATGCTTTATTTTATCGCTTTCTTCAATTATGTAGAGTGCGTGTGTGTAGGAGATAAATTTTCATGCTTTATTTTATCGCTTTTTCAGTTATGTAGAGTGTGTGTATTAGCATTTATTTCCGCCTACTCGCTAGTTAAATGGCCGGATTTTGTTTACCGGCTACTCATTTGAGTTAAATGGCAGGTCTTTTATTCTTCTGTAATTATTTTAGTAGGACTTGTACTTGCATTTATTTTCGCCTACTCGTTAAGAGTTAAATGGCGTGCCCTTTATTGCCCGCCTACTCGTTTGAGGAGGACATGTAATTTTCCCTTTTTTGTAATTTAGTTTATTCTGTTTTATTTATAATTTGGAGTGTGCGTGAGTTCTTGTTTTAGCTAACTTTTCTAGTTTCTAAATTCCGGTGCTCGGAATTTCAACTGATCGTAGATCTGGAAAGCTCTCATCGAGAACTTCGCCCTCGTGGTAATTTCTTCCCCGTTTCTTGAGATTTTCTCGCTAGGGTTTTTCGGCCCTAATCCCCTTTTCGACCCTTTTTGTCTAGATTTCAACTCCTCCCGCAGTCTTTTGCCCCGATCTTCGATGTGGAGCGATTCTGAGGACTTATCTAGTAAAACCAAGGGAAGTGGTGGTTTTCCCCTCGTTTCTGTTTGTCTGATCTGATGGTAACGACTATATTTTCATGTTCTTTAAATTTTCTGCGCCTATTCTTCCTAATCATTGTTATGTTTAATCGTGTCAACAATCCTTTGTTGTTGTAAGGTGTTGTCTTGGAAAGCCCGATTTTGTCTGGTTTTGGGTAAATTGATCCTGATATGTTTTAATGATGGTTGTGCATGTTTTAGGTTTCGTCATTTAGCGCGTTACAATTTATCTAGGACTGTAAATTGATCCTAGAGGTTGATCAACCGCATCTTGAGTTCGGTAATGTCAAGTAGAATCTGTCGAGCCAAATCTCGAGGTATTTGTGTTGTGGTTTCTTCGGGTATCTTAAATGCGGGAGTTAGTGGACGATTCCACCTCTGCAGTGTTTGTTACCTTCATTAGTGCCCCGTGGAAGTTTACCTGGTTTTTTGGATGTCTGCAGTGTATGGTGGAGAGTATGAGTCTCCCTCGCAGTTAGACGGATTATATATCCGTTTTGTTTTGGGTGGTGTGTTCAAGAGTGACCACTTCGCCCGTGTTTTTTGGTGGTGTGTCCAAGAGTGACCACTTCGCCCGTGTTTTTGGGTGGTGAGTCCAAGAGTGACCACTTCGCCCGTATTTTTGGATGGTGTGTCCAAGAGTGACCACCTCGCCCGTTGTTGTTTTTGGATGGTGTGTCCAAGAGTGACCACCTTGCCCGTTGTTGTTTTTGGGTGGTGTGTACAAGAGTGACCACTTCGCCGTGTTTTTGGGTAGAGTCAACCAAGGGTGTCTAATAAAGGTTTTGTATTTTCCTTCTTGTGAAATATTCATGTAGTCACCTTATAGCCTTGTGCATCTAGTGTACTCTTGTTTAATGTTATAAATCGCGTAGGAGTTCTTTTTCTGTTGATGCCCCGTCTTCTTTTGTACTTTACTTCAGTGCTTTTGGTCTTGGGTTGGTACCCATGTTGACCTTTGTTTTTTTTTTGCTTACTACTTTTCCTGCCACCTTTTGTACCTTCTTACTGAGGTGTTCTGTCTTTGGAATGCCTCAGGTTCAGAGCCGTAGCAGTTAGCAGTGCTGGTTTTGGAGTTTTCTGGCGGCAGTGTTGGTCGTGGTTGTTGCCTCGTCATAGCGAGGTAGTTTGTTGTTTGCTTAGTTTTTTCTAGTTCAGACATACTTTTGTTCGTGGGTTCGTGTCAGTTTGTTGGCGCCCACTGAATTATTAGTTGTCTGATACTTGCTAGCTGCTCATTTCTTTAAATGTGGATGTGGATTACTTGTTCTCTAGGAGGATTTATGTTAGGAATGCATGTTATGTATTTTCAACTATAAAATCTACTACTATTACTTCATGCATTACATAATTTGAAACTCTAACTTGTTATTTTTAGCGACCGTAAAAGCTATCTTTCCTACTATAATAAATTTTGAGTCTTCCATAGCATGAGTTGTCCTTTAGGGATGTTTATACAAATGTAGGATGTTTGAGTTAATCTAATCAAGTATTTTTCCGCAGTGTATAATATATTTTGATTTGTGGACTAGATGAGCCACTAAGCCAAGGGATATGGCTAACTTCTGCACTTAACTGATTTTCCTTAAAATAACTTAAAAGGAACCTTTCTTCATGATTTGTTTGGTGTCTGCCTGAGCATCCGCAGTTATCCCCTCCTGACGTGGCATCATGATGCGCATTTTCCCTTACTCTGATAAGCTTTATTTGCGGTGAAAATACAAGTTATGATAGTTGGTATCAGAGGGAGGTTGCTTGACAATCTGTCGGGCAACCTTCCCTTATTGGTATTAGGTCTTTAGCATCATATCATACACACACCGATATGTCATCAGCACTTCTTGGCTGAAGCATGAACACTACACTCATATCATAACATGAAGTATATGGGGCATATTATGTAGTATGGGATTCATTATATTTGTCTGTATATGGATCCACCATAGGGGCAACATGTGAGGGTTATGTAGTATGGGATGCATAGCCTCACCATATGGATGCAACTAGCACGTTTCTTTTTCATTGCATGAGAATGTCATGTAGTATGAGATGCATAACATTTTCATGCGTACGCCGCTCATAACATGCATTAGGGCCTTTTTAGAATGCATAGCACGATCATGCATAACATAACATTGCATAAGCACAACGTGCCAAGCTAAAGTATTGCGGGATGACATATGTACACACATGGTTTTAAATCAGAAAAAGAATAAAGAATACATGCATTCATGTCTTAGGCACAAGAGTCAATAGGATGAGAGGATATCATCCTAAGTAGGACATAGCATCATTATAAAATCCCAGAGCAAGTCGCAGCATAAGCAAGTGTCTTTTAAGTATGGTCTGAACTAAGTGGTGTGGTCCTAGTTTAAGCTGGAGTTTTAATGAGGTGTTATGTGTTTTTTAAGAATGTCGCATGAGCATGTTACGACCAGGTCGACTCCCTAGTCTGAGTGCGAGTCGTCAGGTACAAAGGGTGAGGCGATGATTGTTGAACTACGCTAGAGGATGGTGACACTGGCAGGTCAGATCGTGGCAATGCAAGCACAGTTGCAGGCATTATTGGCTACCACCTTAGGACAGAATCTTAGTGAGCAAACCCCCGTAGTGATTGGGTATGAGTGTGAGATCAGTAAATTTAATAAGTTTGCCTCTGAGTTGAGAGCTGCTGAGGAGGGTAGGGTTAATGATTTCTTGGTCGGTCTCCAAAAGGACATTCAGCAGTTTGCCAATACTTACCAGTCCGAGACTAATGCGAGGACAATAGAAGTTGCCCCTCAAGTTGAAACCATGGGATATGCTAAGGATCGTGGTATGATACCGAGGAAGGAGAAAAGAAAAGGTGTTGAGGATGGTAGCTCCAGGGCATCTGGCCCTTCTTCGAAGAAGAAAAGTATGGAAGTGTGTAGCTTCTATGGTCGACCTGGCCACCTCTACGAAAGGTGTTTCAAGAGGACTGCCACTCTAAAGCAGCAGCAGGTGCATGCCATCCAAGGTGCACCCAAGGGAGAGCTTGTGTGCTCGTTCTATACAAGGAAGAGTCATGACGTGACTCACTGCTGGATGAAAGAAAGGGTTTGTTTCCATTGTGGGCAGAAGGGATACCAGAAGTCTTCGTACCCCCAGGCTCAGTCCCCACTGCAGCCTGCCCCACTTCGAGCTCTGACACCGCGACCAACCCAGGATAGAGGAAAAGGTAAACTGATCGCGACGACCGAAGAAGAAACTCAGTCTTCAATCCAAGTGATCTCAGGTTAGGTTCTATCAGGTTTTGTTATTGATTGAATAAGTTATGTATGCGATTTTATAAGTAAATTAGGGTAAAGAATCGTTGGGCGCGCGTTCTTTTTGATTGTATAGCTACCCACCCATTCGTCATTAGGCCCTTTGTAGAGCGTCATGGTTTGACCCTCGATCAGGTTGGTTATGTGTTTTGTGTCAAGTTTCCTTCTGGTGATTCTGTGGTATCGGACGAAGGTATTCAGGGTTGTCCGATTCAGTTATTTGTTTTTCTAGTGGTTGCTGATTTAAAGGTGATAGGCCTGGGAGGTTTTGTGTAGTCTTGGGCATGTACGGGTTGTCTAGGCATAACTCTGTTACCTAATGTTAGGTTAAGCGCTTGGTCTTCAAGTTAGACGACGGTCAACCCAGGAGTGGTTATGGTTATCCGCGTCAGGCTTCTCCAGTTATTTCTGCAGTATGTGCTCGGAAGCTTTTAGCTTCTGGGTGTTTTTCTTATTTGGTTTCACTTCTGGAAACCAAGGTAGGTTTACCGTGTTTAGAGGAGATCTGTATGGTGCGTGAGTGTTCGGATGTTTTCCTAGCTAATCGTCCTAGTCTTCCTCCTGTGAGGTACATAGAGTTCATCCTAGGTCTAGACCGTTTTGTGATTGTATTTATAGATGATGATGTCTTGGTGTATTACCTCAATGTTGGGAGCATACTCAACATTTGCGTCTGGTTTTTTCGACCCTGAGGGAGCATAAGTTATGTGCGAAGTTGAGCAAGTGTGAGTTCTGGCTACCACAGGTGTCCTTTCTGGGTCATGTTGTAAGCAAGGACGGTATTTCTGTAGACCCGACTAAGATTTCTGCGGTAATGGAATGGCAGAGACCTTCTACACCGAAGGAGATTAGGACTTTCTTAGGCCTAGCCGGCTATTATAGAAGATTCATGGAAGGATTTTCGGTGTTGTCTGCTCCTCTAACTAGACTGACTCAGAAGAATACTGCTTTCATTTGGAGTGATAAATGTGAAGAGGCTTTCCAAGAGCTGAAGAAGAGATTATGTACTGCTCTGATTTTAACCTTACCTACTGAAGGCATTGAGTATGCTTTGTATATTGATGCATCATACGTCGGGCTTGGTTGTGTTTTAATGCAAGATGGTAAGGTGATCGCGTATGGATCAAGACAACTTAAGATCCGCGAGAGGAACTATCCCACGCACGATTTGGAGTTTGCTGCTGTAATTTATGCACTGAAGCTTTGGAGACACTTATTATATGGCGCGATGTGCAAGATCTATACTAATCATAAGAGTTTGAAGTACGTCTTCACTAAAAAGGAACTAAATCTGCGCCAGCGTCGGTGGTTAGAATATGTGGCAGATTATGAAGTGGAAATTCTTTATCATCCAGGAAAGGCTAATGTAGTAGTCGATGCCTTGAGTAGAAAGATTGCTAAGATTTTTAATCTGTCGGTGCAGTCCTTGATATAAGAATTTTTGTTGATGGATATTGAGGTTGGGAGTAGTACTGTGCCTGCTAGTCTAGAAGCAGAAGAACCCTCTTAGATTTCCCTTACTCGAGCACATCAGAAGGATGATCCTGACTTGTTACATCTCCGGAATAGAACTGTGAAGGGAGAGCTACCTGATTTCTCTGTGGACGAGTTGGACACATTGAAGTATCGGGGTAGATTTTGCGTCCCCGCCTTTGGCGATATTCGAGCTAAGATCTGTGCTGAAGGTCATGGTTCCAGCGTAGCCTACCACCCTGGTTCCACTAAGATGTATAAAGATCTAAAGCAAACTGTTTGGTGGTTAGGGATGAAGAATGACATCGCAAGGTTTGTATCGGAATGTTATACGTGTCAGCGTGTTAAGGCTGATCACAGAAGGCCTGGTGGTAAATTGACACCGCTTGACATTCCAAGTTGGAAATGGGAGAGTATTTCAATGGATTTTATCACCGGTCTGCCAAAATATCCCCGTGGGCACGACTCTGTTTGGGTGATAGTCGACAGATTGACAAAGTGTGCTCACTTTGTTCCATTTAAGATTGGGTACTCGATAAAGAAGATAGCTGAGTTATATCTTGAAGAGGTCATCAGGTTACATGGTGTGCCTGTTAGCATCGTATCAGATTGGGACTCTAGATTTACGTCTCGTTTTTGGAAGAGTTTACAGGAGGGGTTGGGTACCAATTTAAAGTATTCCACCGCCTATCATCCGCAGACTAATGGTCAGACGGAAGGGTTAAATCAGATCATAGAAGATATGATCAGATGTTATATTTTGGATCATGGTGGTGCTTGGGATGAGCGTCTCAGACTCATGGAGTTTGCTTACAATAATATTTATCAAGAGAGTCTGCAAATGGCCCCGTTTGAGGCCTTGTATGGGAGACGTTGTAGAACTCCATTGTTTTGGGCTGAAGTTGGTGTGAGGCCGTTGTTAGGTCTGGAAGCTCTTGAGGAGATGAATTGTGTCGTGACCCATATTCGGGAAAAGCTTCCTTTGCCTCAAGAGCGCTATGAGAAGTATGTTAATCTTCGAAGGGTCGATCTGGAGTTTGCAGTTGGAGACTTGGTTTTTCTGAAGGTTTCTCTGATGTCTGGTGTTAAAAGATTTGGTAGGAAGCATAAGTTAGACCCCCGGTATGTGGGACCTTTCCAGATTCTTGAGCGCATCGGAGTGTCAGCTTATCGGTTGGAATTGCCTGCGACCTTCCCCGGTGTCCATGATGTGTTCCATGTGAGCCAATTGCGGAATTGTGTTCATAGTGATCGTCAAGTCCTCGACTCGATACCCTAGATTCAGCCCAACCTTACTTATGTGGAAGAACCTATTCGTGTTCTGGATTTTCAAGAGCGTGTGTTGCGGAGAAAGACCATACCTATGGTCAAGATTCTTTGGAGAAATCAAGACGTTGAGAGCGCGACGTGGGAATTGGAATCAGCCATGAGATAATCTCATCCGCACCTCTTCTCTTAGTTTCGGGTATGTTGCTATGTTTTCAGTTATGCGTGGTTTTATCAATTTTGGTTTGGTTTTGGAGTTGTGATAAGTTTCGGGACAAAACTTCCTTTTAGGGGGAGTGACTGTAACGCCCCCGATTTTTCGATGATTTGATTTGTTTGGGCAACGTCAGATTTATGATGTAGTGGCATTACTTTTAACGTCGAGTGTTGGATTTGAGTAGTTTTGGACGTGCTCATCCAGTTTCGTCGCAACCCGAGCGTTTTTGGAGTCTCGGCGCGCGATCGAAGTTTTGGGTTTTGTTTTTGTTCGCCGTATGTTTTGGCGATTAATATCTCGGGAATGGCTCGTAGGATTTTGGTTTTGACTTCGCCGTTGTGTCCGTAGCTACAGTTTTCGCCTACGGCGTGAGTTTCGTTTAATTCAGCGCGTTTGAGCCTTTGTTTTGAGCTTATAGTTCCCTGTTCAATTATCTGAACACGTTAATTTTTTTTATATATTAATGCGTTGTCTTCTTGTGTCAATTCTTGGGAAGCCCTCCTAAGGTGTAGGTTTTTCGTCGAACTGAGTTTTTTCGGTTTTTATTACCTGAGCGCTGTGTCGGGTTTGACAATCATCGAGCGGAGCTCGACGATTGTATTCCCTTTTTCTGGGCTATGTTTTGAGTTCGACGATCGTCGAGCGGACTATCATTTTCTCTGGGCGTTGTGGTGCGTTTGACGATCGTCGAGCCGATTGTCACTTTTCCTGGGCGCTGTGTTGAGGTCGACGATCGTCGAGCGGAGCTTGCTGTAGGTCTAGCCCTGCATGTTGAGTTCGGCGATCAGGCCCTGTGTTTTGAGTTCGACGATTTTCGAATAGATTTCGTCGAGTGGATCCTCCCTTGTACTCGAGTAAGTCCCTTGTACTCGAGTTGTTTTCCCATGCTGATAGTCGTGTAATTGCCTTGTACTCGAGTAATCCCAGTGCCTTACTCGTGTAATTCCCTTATACATGAGTACTCCTTTTCTGTTACTCGAGTGGTTGTGGTGAGGTACACGAGTAGGTTGCTGTTATTCAAGTGGTTGTGGTGAGCTACACGAGTAGGCCTTCTATCACTCGAGTAGTTGTATTAAACTACTCGAGTAGGTCTTTTGTACTCGGGTGGTGGAATTGATCTACCCGAGTAGGTTTGTCTGTTACTCGAGTAGGTTTCTGTTACTCGAGTAGTAGTATTGAACTAATCGAGTAGGTCTTTTGTACTCGAGAGGTTGTTTTGATCTACCCGAGTAAGTTTTTGCCTGTTACTCGAGTAGCCCTTTCCCCTCTGCTTCGGGAAAACCGGTTCAGCTGAACCAGGTTTATTTTGTTGTTCTTCCTGCTATCACCCTTTGGTATAAATACCTTCATCATTCTGTTCATCCTCTCCGATTCTTTGCCTCCGGAACCAGAGCGGCATGAGCGAGTAAGAAGGGGTTTGTCCTTTTTCCTTCCGGTGGATGTTGACGGTGCTCCGGTGTTCGGAATTTCAATCGATTGTAGATCTGGAAAGCTCTCGTCGAGAGCTTCGCCCTGGTGGTAATTTCTTCCCCGTTTCTTGAGATTTTCTCGCTAGGGTTTTTCGGCCCTTATCCCCTTTTCGACCCTTTTTGTCTAGATTTCAACTCCTCCCGCAGTCTTTTGCCCCGATCTTCGACGTGGAGCAATTCTGAGGAATTTTCTGGTAAAACCAAGGCAAGTGGTGGTTTTCCCCTCGTTTCTCTTTGTCCGATCTGATGGTAATGACTATACTTTCATGTTCCTTAAATTTTCTGCGCTTATTCTTTCTAATCATTGTTATGTTTAATCGTGTCAACAATCCTTTGTTGTTGTAAGGTGTCGTCTTGGAAAGCCCAATTTTGTCTGGTTTTGGGTAAATTGATCCTGGTATGTTTTAATGATGGTTATGCATGTTTTAGGTTTCGTTATTTAGCGCATTAGAATTTATCTAGGACTGTAAATTGCTCCTAGAGGTTGATCAACCGCGTCTTGAGTTCGGTAATGTCAAGTAGAATCTGTCGAGCCAAATCTCGAGGTATTTGTGTTGTGGTTTCTTCGGGTTTCCTGAATGCGGGAGTTAGTGGACGATTCCGCCTCCGCAGTGTTTGTTACCTTCATTAGTGCCCCGTGGAAGTCTACCTTGTTTTTTAGATGTCTGTAGTGTATGGTGGAGAGTATGAGACTCCCTTGCAGTTAAACGGATTATATATCCATTTTGTTTTGGGTGGTGTGTCCAAGAGTGACCACTTCGCCCGTGTTTTGGGTGGTGTGTCCAAGAGTGACCACTTCGCCTATATTTTTGGGTGGTGAGTCCAAGAGTGACCACTTCTCCCGTGTTTTTGGATGGTGTGTCCAAGAGTGACAACCTCGCCCGTTGTTATTTTTGGATGGTGTGTCCAAGAGTGACCACCTTGCCCGTTGTTATTTTTGGGTGGTGTGTCCAAGAGTGACCACTTTGCCGTGTTTTTGGGTAGAGTCGACCAAGGGTGCCTAATAAAGGTTTTGTATTTCCCTTCTTGTGAAATATTCATGTAGTCACCTTATAGCCTCGTGCATCTGGTGTACTCTTGTTGAATGTGATAAATCGCGTAGGAGTTCTTTTCCTGTTGATGACCCGTCTTCTTTTGTACTTTACTTCAGTGCTTTTGGTCTTGGGTTTGTACCCCTGTTGACCTTTGTTTTTTTTTGCTTACTACTTTTCCTGCCACCTTTTGTACCTTCTTGCTGAGGTGTTCTGTCTTTGGAATGCCTCAGGTTCAGAGCAGTAGCAGTTAGCAGTGCTGGTTTTGGAGTTTTCTGGCGGCAGTGTTGGCTGTAGTTGTTGCCTCGTCATAGCGAGGTAGTTTGTTGTTTGTTTAGTTTTTTCTAGTTCAGACATACTTTTGTTCGTGGGTTCGTGTCAGTTTGTTGGCGCCCACTGAATTGTTAGTTGTATGATACTTGCTAGCTGCTCATTTCTTTAAATATGGATGTGGATTACTTGTTCTCTGGGAGGATTTATGCTTGGAATGCATGTTAGGTATTTTCAACTATAAAATCTAATACTATTACTTCATGCATTGCATAATTTGAAACTCTAACTTGTTATTTTTAGCGACCGTAAAAGCTATCTTTCCTACTATAATAAATTTAGAGTCTTGCATAGCATGAGTTGTCCTTTAGGGACGTTTATACTCATGTAGGATGTTTGAGTTAATCTAATCAAGTATTTTTCCGCAGCGTATAATATATTTTGATTTGTGGACTAGATGAGGCACTAAGATGAGGGATAAGGCTAACTTCTGCACTTAACTGATTTTCCTTAAAATAACTTAAAAGGAACCTTTCTTCATGATTTTTTTAGTGTCTACCTGAGCGTCTGCAGTTATCCCCTGCTGACGTGGCATCATGACGCGCATTTTCCCTTACTCTGATAGGGTTTATTTGCAGTGAAAATGCGGGTTGTGACAACTTCAGCTCAATCTATCGAGCTTCCTCTTCGCGAAATGGGATCCTCCAGTCGTCCAGCCCCTTCCTCGCATCAAAACTACAATATGGGGCTTGTGGTAAAAGATACTGCCGGTGACATGGTCCTACTGTGGGATAAGTACTCGAACTGAGTGTCGGTGTCCACTCTCCTTCCTTCCTAGAAGGAGCGGGACCCTCCCACCAGCCACGCCTTCTCCCTTGGCTATGGGCTCTATGACAGTCTTGGGATGGAGCCTTTGACAACCAGTCATCGTGAGACCTTGTCTTGAAGACCACCCAAGCACAATTTCGCGCCCTGGAGCTCTCTCACCTCGTCTCGCACCGCCTTGTTTTCAACAATAAGAAATTGAAGGAAGCCGAGACGTGCCTAGCAGCAGAGCGAGAGAAGACGAATGATCTCGAGAAGAGGCTGGCGGTCGCTGACAATCTTCTCGCCAAAAGCCAGGGCGGCATGGTAAGCCTTTTAACTGTCCTTTGCCAGTTTCACTCCTTGCTAGTTTCACTCTCACGTAAAGTTTTGTTAACTGATAGCCTTCTCATAGGATGCCGAGACGGCCGATAGGATGTGTTCGAGCATATCGGCTTTGGAGGAGGAGAACAGAAATTTAAAGGCTCGGAACGCCCTCCTTCTGGACAACACCCACCTTCACTCTCATCCGGATCCGCTCTAAGCACCCCTGCCAACTCATTATTCTTTGGACGAGGTCGATGGCCTTTGTTGAGACCACAATATCAAGACGGCTGACCTTGTTCTGAAGATGATGAAGGAGCTGGGGGTTGTCAAAGAAGATGTCAAGACGGTCACCGCCCTCGACCTGGTCCCCCAGCTTTACGGTGAGACAGAAGAATGTTCCACTTCTAGTGAAGAGGAGTAAGGGCGTCTCCCGGGCCCGAGATCTCTCCCCCCTTTTTTGTTTCTTTTACTTGTACCCTCATTTTTTGAAGCATCGAAATGCATTTTCATGGGAGAGTCTCCCTCCCTTTTTTGTAATGAACATAGAAACTTGTTACACCTCCTTTCTCTGTGTTCCTTTTACCTTTATTTCATTTTACTTTATTCATTGTGGATAACCCTCTGCTCCGCTTTTACTCTCGAGGTAAAGATCCCAGCCATCTCGCTTAAGAATCAGTTTTGTAACACCCCAAAATTTGAGAGAGGGTCGACCAGCATTTTATGGCCAAATTTGGTTTCTGGTAGGGGGCACACGGCCTGGGACACGGGCGTGTCCCAGGGTGTGTCAGGCTGGAGTCGACGACTTGGCCGCGTAGTCGACATTTTTCACTCGACGAAGTGTCGAGACGGGGCACACGGCCTGAGACACGGGTGTGTCTCAGGGCGTGTCGAGCCCGTGTCGACAACCGGCCCGGGGTGTCGACATTTTCGGTCGACGATGTGTCGAGACAAGGCACATGGCCTAGGACACGGGTGTGTCCAAGGCCGTGTCAGTCAGTCGACGAAGTTCACTCGACGAGTGTCGAGTGTCGAGACAGGGGCACACGGCCTGTGACACGGGCGTGTCACAGGGCGTGTCCCGCATGCTCGACGAACTTCACTCGACAAAGTGCTGAGATGGTGAACACGGCCTGGAGCCCAGGCATGTTGAGGCAGACACGGGTGTGTCCAGGACCTGTGTAGTTCTCGGGTTATTTTCGGGGCTGTGTTGATGGAGGCAAAAGGCCGACCACACGGCCGTGTCAGTTGGGACTTGGACATGTCGGGTTGAACACAGGCATGTCGGATGCCCGTGTGCTGTTCCAGGCGCGTCGGTTTTGACAGCGAATGGTGGACACGGCCCGGGACACGGGCGTGTGTCAGGCCGTGTTCGGCCCAGGTGTTTTATTTTTCAGACGGATCGTGGCCGCTCTTTCCATAATTTTGGGATCTGATGGTCCTGGACTGCTCTTGGGGAGTTAAGTCTGAGAATAGGGTTGGAAACCCTCATTCTTCTCCAAGCTTTCTCTTACTAAAATTCTAGAGAGAAGGGAGAGCAAGGAAGAAGGAGAAGTAGAGATCCGACTGTTGGAGAGGCTTCAGTGCTCCAAATCGCGAGCTGAGTTCAGATCCATGGAGGCTAGATCGTTGCGAAGGTTTTCATCCGGCTATTTTGCCATGGCTAGGAAGAGGAGTCGGAAGGTAACGACACTTCTCCTCTCGGTTTTAGGATGCTTGTCTTAGCATATTTTCCTTTTCTAGTTTGGGCACCAAACACTCAAATGAGGGGGGTTTGGGTCTCCAAGGTTCAAGAGGAACCTCCGGGTCGATTGAGTCCGTCCCCGGCATGTTTTTGCATTAGAGATACGCTTCGTTAGTGGATTAGGCATGGTGTGTGAAGCCGTATTCGCGACTATTAATCCGACTCGGTGATGTTGCATACGAGTTTTAAGTATTCGTAGAGATCCGTTGCGGCAAGATTTCGTTTTGTGATGTGGTGATGTTTTCCCCTTTTTCTCGAGTGAGTACGTGTAGGTGGAACCGAACAAGGTTAGCTCCTCAATGGCGGTAGATGGTTTCCTTAGTGGACAAGGTTAGCTCCGCAAGAGTGGAAGATGGTTTCCTTGGGGCGCAGGAACACTGCAGTAAAAATGAGGGACTAGGGTGGAATTGTCTTGGTTTGTGATGTGCCAAGGCGTGGCTGTGTCTCCGTGGTTGGCTGGCTATCCCGTGACATACATGTCATGTGTGGAGAATGTCCCGGCGAGACTAGTCCCCTTCTATGAGACTGACAAGAATGCCAAGCATGGGGGCAAGCCCGGGCAATGAGGCCATGAGCGAGTGGGGTCCAGCAAGGCTTCTTAGAATCGGTCAGTTTGTGTTTGTTGAAATCCTGACATGAGACGTCAGATCTTGCAGGCAAGCCCGAGTCTAAGACCTTGAGCGGGTGGGGCCTTAGCAAGAGTTCCATGTGGCGGCTTGAGTGCCGTTGGGGGGATTGTGTTACCCCTTTGTTTGTGGCTTTATGCCAATGGGGAACGATGAGTACCAATATGATGTGATGTTATGCTAGATGCATACGCGATAGGGGGCCTTGGGTGAAGCCCGGGTTGTTGCTTACATGTTGCATAAGTAGGCCCATTTTATTTATATGCTCAACCAGTAGAGAACGTGTATGTTGTTTGAGACATCCAAGCCTGCTCTTAATGCGTTTCTAGTTTATATTTATATATTGCATACGAAGTGCTGAATTGCAGGTTGGAGGGTTCCCCGGGGTCCGTTAGGGGCGGCCGGGAGGAGATGTGTTGGTTACACAGTTTGAGGTCAGCCTTTGCTGACCCACGTTACTAATAATTTTTACAGGGCAAGGATCGCAAGCAGGAGCTAGCTCGCCGGCCAGAAAGGCTTAAGCCTCATGAAGTGTTTCCCTCTTTTGTAACTCTTCTTATGACATTGTTTGTTTGAGACTCTTGTTGTCTGGCTTGCACGCCGAGCTAGAATAGGAGTGCTTATGCACTTTTATGACTGTTGTATTATTTGAGTTTGGACTCTTTTGTGGTAAGGCCTTAAGGGCCATTTCTATTACTCTTATGGTGGTGGATAACTTCTAGTCTTGCTTGTGTTACCACTATGTGGTGCAAAGAGTTTTGAGTTTGGGTAGTTATATCATCTTATAATACTAAAGCAGCGGCGTCCGTATGTTGTGGGGCCCCGGCAGGACCCATATTATACTGTCATTACAGGGGAGGTGTTACAATTTGGTATCAGAGCCATGTTAGATTCAAGGTCAATGTGTAGAGAAGTTATCCACATAAGAGTAACGCGGGACCATGAGTGTCCTTCTGTTTAAGTCTTGAGATTAGAGACTGATTCCTTGTTTCTTGTTTTCTTGAAGAGTGCAAGCAACGAGGCGGGAACGTCGAGAGTGAGAGAAGAACTCTCGGCGAGCTGTGCCACTGCTACGGGTCTTTTGGGCACGGGTGTAAACCCGTCCGACTTCTGCTGCATGCTTGCAGAAGAGATGGTGGCAGCCTAAGCTGCAGCAGTAGCTCAGGTAGCAACCCCTGCTACACCGGACACGGCGACGGCCGTGCCAGGTGGAGAGGCCAGGGGAGTGGAGCCTTTGGTAGAAAGGGTGGTTGTCGGACATGGAGACCGACACATGAAGTATTTCCTTAGCTTCCATCCCCCGTCGCTCAAGGGAGTTGGTATGCCAACGGATGTGAAGGATTGGTGGGTTCGAATTCAAGAGCTTTTGAGGGCGGCAGAGACGCCAGAAGAAAAGAAATCTGAGTGTGCGGCGTTCATGTTGGAAGGAGACGCCAAGTTGTGATGGGTGAGCCATAGCGGCCGCCAGTTCCCTGGGCGCACCCCGTCGATGGAGGAATTTGGGGATGCTTTTCTAAAAAGGTACATTCCCGTTTCTACACGGTTTGCCCTTCAGAGGCAGTTTCTGCACTTAATGCAGCGAGACAAGACGGTAGACGAGTATGTGCAGGACTTCACCCGTTTTGATCGTTACGCGGGAACGACGATGGCAGATGATATAGAGAGGGATAACCTCTTCTACCATGGGCTAAGGGAGAATCTGAGGTAACCCCTCATTTCCATGAAGAGAGCTGGTTTCAATGAACTAGTTGAGGCTGCCAGGATATTGGAAAGTGATCTGGAGCGAACCCAACGTCGTAAGGGTTTCACTCCCAAGCAAGGGGAAGGGAAGCCTCCCCAATCTCAGGGAAAGTCTGAATGCAGTAGGTGGAGGAAGAAGCCTCACACTTCCAGATCCGGTGAGAATAGCAAGTGGACGCCTGGAGGTTCTCACTCTAGGGGCCCGCCGACGTGCTACAACTGCGGTAAGGTGGGGCACATAGCTCGTGTTTGTCCTCAAGGAGGAGCAGAGCAAGAGGCAAGGCAGGAGCAGACTGTGCGCTCCTACCCCAGTGCCGCAGTGAAAGGGAAGATGGCGGAGTCAAGTGCTTCTCGTTTCCAACTGGTGAAACCAAGGGCGTACAACCTTGGACAGCAGGAAGCGATCCGCCAAACCGATGTGGTGACAGGTATGAAGAAAATTTAAGTTTAAATTTTTGTGCTTCATACTTTTAGACCCTTTTTGTGTGATGTCTATGTTGTAGGATTCGTATTAGTTTCCGGATACCACGCTAGGGTATTGTTCGATACGGGAGCATCGCACTCCTTTCTCGCGGAGAGCTTCATCCGGAAAATAGGAGTTGAGTCTTTCTCGGCAGACGCGGAGCTGAAAGTGCGCATGCCTAATGGGTCATCCATGACCACCGGGGCCAAAGGGCCCATCTGTTGGGAGCTGGACAGTGTTGACTTCGTTTTGGTAGCAGCGATTTTACCATTGGTTGAGTTCGATGTCATTTTGGGCATGGACTGTGAAAGTGCAACTAGATATGATATACTCTAGAGGGGGGTGAATAGAGTATATGATGCTTTAAAAACTTTTACAAACTTTTACAACAATTGTTGTAATATGTGTGAGCAGAGAAGCAAAAATAAATCTAATCACAGCACTAAGCAAAGCAAAAACTAAGCACAGAAAAATCAAGGCCAGAAACAAAAATTGAAAACAAGCAAAACCAGAAGACACAAGGAAATATAGTGGTTCCCCAAACTTGGGTACATCCACTCTTCTACCACCCTAGGTAGGAATCCACTGCAGGATGAGTTGATCAGGTGTCCTGGGCACCAATGAGCTTTTGATAAGGTGCTCAAAAACCAAAGCAGATTTTTTGATCAGGTGTCTTGCCACCAATGAGCTTTTGACAAGGTGCTCAAAAACCAAGCTCAAACTTTTGAAGGGAGTTTGAAAAACCCTTTACAGAGTGGGGGTGAGAGAGTGATGGAAGTCTTCTCTTTCTCAAACAACTGAGGAGACTATGTGGATTGATGTCAAAGCTCCCCCTGAATCCTTGAAATCTTCAGGAAGAAAAGCTTTACTGAGGGTGATAGGCCTTCAAAGATTGAACTCCAGCAATAGATGATTTCAGCAAATAGCTGAAAGGTTGAATGTCTGGAGTCTGGAAAATATGTTGGCCTTGAACACTTTGAAAACTAAAAGAGATCTGAAGATTTGAAAACTTGATCTCCTTGGATCTGTGTTCTTCAGAATTCTTTGAGACAAAAGATTTTTGAGAGTGTCTTTGTAGTCAGTGTATCTCTCTCTGTATTGTGTGTGTTCTTCTATGTGAGAGATTCAAAAATCCTATCTTTTATTCTCTGGTCAGAATAAAATATCATTCTCTGTCAAGTATAGCCGTTGGCCTGCATTAATTGCATCCTTAATTGCATAATCTCTTCTGGAGGAAAGTCCATAGAAACATTCCTTGAAAAATCCCTTGAAACTTGGTCCAGAATTGAATGAAAACGGCTAGCAAATCTCTGAATTAATTGCAGAATAACTCCTAACTGATTTTGAATTTGAATTCTGGAAGTTATCTGAAATCGTCGAACTGAGCTCTGCTATCGTCGAGCTGAGCTCAGCGATCAGGAAATCTTAATCAGCAAAATATCGTCGATCTGAGCTCAAAGATCGTCGAACTGAGCTCAGAGATAAACATCCAAAGCATAGTCAAAATCGTCGACCTGATCTCACCGATCGTCGAATGGATTTCGACGATATAATGAAGTTGAGCTCAGCGATCGTCGAATGGAGTTCGACGATCTGTCGAAGTTGAGCTAGACGATCGTCGACCGGAGTTCGACGAATCATCGTGCTGAGCTCAATGATATGACTTGGTCTTCAGATAGAGAATCCTGGTCTATCAGGGCAGCTTCCAAACCTAGACTTCTAACCCTTAGACTCAATTCTAATTGACCTATTAAGCTATACAGAAGGTCAAGCAAAGGATTCCTAGAGACATAGTGATCCTGACCCAAATTAGTAATAGGGTGTTCCAACAATCTCCCCCTATTTGGGTTAGGATTACTATTTACAGGCTTTGGAAGAACTTGAATAACAACATACAATCAGCAAAACATAAAAACAACAGCTAGACATGCAGAAACATCACAGAGATATATATATAGCATCCAGATAATCAGAAGTTCCAGAAATTGTCACCTTATAATATCACTTCTTCTCTTTGCCTTTAACCATTTTAATTTCTCTGTTAGGATTTAGGGCTTCTTTGTTGGACCTGGTGTCATCTGCTGCACCCAAATATGTTTGCTTTGAAGGCCTGGGAACCACAGCTGCAGGATGTAATTCCATGTATCTGTCAGCATCAAAGAATCTACTTGAACCATATCTCTCTAGTTCTTTTTGTCTTTGTTCAGACATAGTGGAAATGTTGGAAGAATCCAATCCTTGTTCTTTGGCCTTCTTAATCTGATCCAGTGCAGCCAATTCCTTCATCCTGGCAGCCCAAGCAGCTGGATTGTTTTCAGGGTCCTCAAAAGGTACAGGTGGCTCATACCTGTTGGAAGGATTGTCTTGAGGAGGCCTGGCAGACACAGTCTCTTTCAGCTTATAAGGGAAAGGACCTGATGATGTATCAGATGAGATATGTCCTCCCCTAGAATATGGGTGCTGCCTGGAGTACCCTTTGGAATATACTTGAATATCTCTCTGATTACCTCTATATCCTCCTCTCCTAGAATATGAACCCCTGGATTGGCTTTCCCTTTGATAGGATCTGGCATGAGGTTGATAGGGAGCCTGGCTTCTGGCTGGGGGATGACTTGCAAAGCTTCCACCTGCACCTGTATCAGGAGGAGGTGGTGGAGGAGGATGAGAGTGCTGGAATGGGGATGAACCCTTCTCATATTTTCTCTTTTTCTTCATGGCTTTCAGCTGGTTCTTGGAATACTGCATCCAGTGTTCAGTGATTGGGCAATTATGAAGGATATAATAAGGGATATCATTGTTATCCTTAACTTTAGCAGGAGGAACCCTTTTCATAGCCTTGCTCCTTGCCTTCCTTTTTCTGGCAATGGTAGCAGATGAGTCATCATAGTCTGTTTTGAATTCATCAGATTCAGAGCTCTGGTCATCATATAGAGAATCTATTTTCTTCATCAAATCTTTCTTAAGCTGAGCAGAGGCAGAAGCTGAAATAGCAGCAGCAGTAGGTGTTGAGATGGTAACAGCAGGGACAGCAGCAGATGGAGAAGGTGCAACAACAGCAGCAGCAGGCTCTGGACAGGTGACAACAGCAGCAACTTTACTAACAGCCACAGAAGCTAGAGAGATGATAGCAGCAACAACTTCACTGATAACATCAGTAACAGCAGAAACATCATCAAAATCTGCAGCAGGCTCAATTTCAGTGGCCTCTGACATCAGAATGTCCTTGGATATTGGCTCATTAGAAGCAGCAGAAACTTCAGCATCAGTGTTAACAATCTCAGCAGCAGTATCAACAATCCTTTCTTCAGAAGCAGCAGCAATGACTAAATTTACAAAGGAGGAGATCATGCTAGGGTCACAGCAAGAAAAACGCACAAGTGCCTTGGATAAGTCTTCTGGAGGCTGGACAGCATGGACCTCTGGCAGATAGCTGAAGTAAGCAGAGTCAAAAGTAGATAGCAAAGACCTGAGGTCTATTGCGAGAACTGGAGTTGAAATCTGACTCTCTGGAGACACAGCAACAGCAACAGGAGGAGCAGCAGAAGAAGCAGAACTAACAGAAGCAGCAGACAGAGGGCTTGCAGAAACAGCATCAGCAGCAGCATGAAGGTTCTCTTCATATGGCATCTCCCCCTGCCTAGATGCAGATACATCTGGATCAAGGCGCACTGCTGTAGGTGCTGCCTGAGGGAAGATGGAAGAGAGCCTGGCAGAAAGAGCTGCCACTGACAGGTGTAGAGGAGCCAAGGAGGTCTCCAATAGTAGAGTTAGCCTGGGGGCTAGTAACTCATACAACCTGTCAGCTAGGGCTGAGAGGTCTACTTGCTCAACAGCTGGAGCAGAGGTAGATGGTATGGAAGCAGCTGGGGATGCTGGAAGGGAAGGGCTGGAGAATGTTGGTATGGATGGCTGAGGTGTTGGTAGGGTGGATATGGAGGACAGGGGAATGAAGATGGATGGGGTGAATATTGGTTGATCTAGGATGTGGTGTAGGAGATCCTGGAAAGAAGTGGAGGAGGAGGGTAACTCAGGAGGAGATGATGGGGAATCATCCATAAAGGAGTCATCCAGTAGGGTGAAGGATGGAATAGAGGGTGAGGAGGTGATATCTGGTGGAGGGTAGGAGAACAGTGGTTGGAATTGGTCTGCTGGTGGAGGTAGAATGGGTTCTGGAGATGGAGTTGATGTTGGAGATGGGCTAGATATGGTGATGGGGGATGGAGCTGGAATGGTGGATGGTGTGGGAAGGGATGGAATAGGAGGAGGAGGAGAGACAACAACAGCAGCCAGGTCATCTGCAGGGGCAGAGACCTGTGGAGGAGTGACTCTTTGAGTGCTTGTGCCTGAAGGAGCACTGGAGGAGGGCCTGTTAGGCTTGCTGATTTGCCTGTCCCACTTTCCAAAGAGGGCACAGGTCAATCTCTTGGAGGCATTAATATGAACTCCAGAGGAGACTAGCAAGGCAGGACACCTATGCTGCAGAAATACTCCAATAATCCTTCCAAAATTAACAAAACTTTTGTTTATTTTCTTTTTAATGAGGTCAAAGAAAACCTCTCCCCAGTTCAGATTTTTCTTATCCACAAGAGCTCCCATGAGACAGAGCTGATGTCTGGATATTGTATCATGGGCTGAGTGCTTTGCCAGGAGCACTTTTCCTACCACATCTGCCAGGAACCTATATTCAACAGACAGATTCCTCTTGAAGAGCTTGCTAGGGTTTCCCTCTGGATGACCCATCCTGGCAAGCAGGTCAGAATACGCTTCTCCAGATAACTCAGCAGATTCTTCTCCATTTCTCAACTCAAAAACCTCTGAAAGAATGGTTGGGGTCAAGGGTACCTGATTTCCAGCTATTGACCCAACTATAGTGCTGTTATCTTGATTATGAGCAGTATAAACCCACTCCTTGATTTCATCAGAAGCCAACTTGATCCTGGTGGTCATGAGGGCAGTCAGATTCTGATCCTGGAACAAACCCAGTATATCTTGAAAGATCTGATCAGTGGTGCTGAAAGATTCTATATCAATATCAAAACCTGCATCAAACTTCATTGCAGCTAGGACAGCAACTGACACAGCCATTGTACCTGCAAAAACTCAACAAACAAAACGACCAAGCGTAGAACTGTTTGGAGGGAAAGAAAATTTTTGCAGAGAATTCGAAAGCGCAAAAGAGAACGACGGCGAAAAATGAGTTTTATATTAGGGTTCGACGCAGAATTGGAAAGATCGTTGAACTCAGTTCGACGATCGAGGCTTCTATAGGAATCTGAAGAGTCTTCAACATCGTCGATCTCCGTTCGACGATCTTGGAGAGCGTCGAGCTCCGTTCGACGATCGTTCAGAAAATAAAATCGTCGAGCGCCGTTCGACGATCGTTGACCAGAAGAGATAGTTCATACTATCTGAGAGGCGCTGAGCTCAGTTCGACGATTTTTGGAAATCGTCGATCTCCGTTCGACGATCTTAGGGCAAATCGTCGAGCGCAGTTCAGAGAGCATAAAAAAATTCTAGACACTAAGAAAAATCAGAATGTTTGCCTAGTATTGGTCAATTTTTAAGCTTTCAAAATCTTGGATATTATTTAAGACTTCCTCCATCTAACATTCCTAACTGATTTAGGAAGAAGGTGTGTTTCTTTTCATCCAAGGGCTTGGTGAAAATATCTCCCCTTTGCAAATCAGTTGGGATATATTGTAATTCAATTTTATTCTTTTCAACATTATCCCTTAAGAAGTGATGCCTAATCTCTATGTGTTTTGTCCTACTATGGAGGACTGGATTTTGAGCTATGGAAATAGCACTTGTATTGTCACAAAAGATTTTAGACTTCTCTAAGTTGTAGCCATAGTCTAGGAGTTGGTTTTGGATCCACAAGATTTGTGAACAACAACTGCCTGCAGCCATATATTCAGCTTCAGCTGTTGAAGTTGACACAGATGTTTGTTTCTTACAAAACCAAGAGACAAGTCTGTCACCGAGGAACTGACAAGTTCCACTGGTGCTTTTCCTGTCAATTCTGCATCCAACATAATCAGCATCAGAGAATCCAGTTAACTCAAATGCTAAATCTTTTGGATACCAGAGACCTAGATTTGGACAACTTTTAACATACCTGAGAATCCTCTTTACTAATGTTAGGTGTGACTCTCTAGGGCTTACTTGAAACCTAGCACATATACATCTAGCAAACATTATATCTGGTCTACTAGCTGTAAGATACAATAAAGAGCCAATCATTGCTCTATATGTTGTCTGATCAACAGATTTCCCATGTTCATCAGCATCCAATACAGCATTAGTAGGCATGGGTGTTTTCATACAAGATGCCTCAAACATACCAAATTTCTTAACCAATTCATTTGCATATTTGGTTTGAGAAATAAAGATGCCTTCATCATGTTGCTTGACTTGCAATCCTAGGAAGAAGGATAGCTCACCCATGCTACTCATCTCAAATTTAGAATGCATCAGGTTAGAAAACCTTCTGCACAATTTTGAGTCAGTAGAACCAAAAATGATATCATCTACATAAATTTGTACTAGCAGGCTATGGGACTTATGGGTTCTAATAAAAAGAGTTTGGTCTACTCTACCCCTTATAAAACCATTTTCCAAAAGAAAGCATGCTAGGGTCTCATACCATGCTCTAGGAGCTTGCTTTAGACCATATAATGTTTTGTTCAGTCTAAAAACATAATCAGGGAAAGTTGGAGAGATAAAACCTGGAGGTTATCTGATATAAACTTCCTCTTTGATGTCTCCATTTAAGAAAGCACTTTTGACATCCATCTGATATACTTTGAAGCCTTTGTGAGCTGCATAAGCTAGAAATATTCTGATGGCTTCCAATCTTGCAACAGGTGCAAAGGTCTGGTCGTAGTCAATTCCTTCTTCTTGAGAATATCCCTGAGCAACTAGTCTTGCCTTGTTCCTTATAATTACTCCTTGATCATCCAGTTTGTTTCTGAATACCCATTTTGTTCCAACAATGGAATGATCCTTAGGCTTTGGCACTAGTTCCCATAATTTGTTCCTCTCAAATTGATGCAACTCCTCTTGCATTGCAATGATCCAGTGTGGATCTTGCTCTGCATCTTGAATGGACTGAGGTTCAATTTGAGATAGGAAGCAGGTGTGCAACAGGTTTTGGTTGGCCTGATTTCTGGTTTGCACACCATGTAACACCTCCCCTGTAGTGGACGTATAATATGGGTCCGGCCGGGGCCCCACAACATACGAACGCCACAGCTTTAGTATTAAAAGTTGATATAGCTACCCAAACTCAAAACACTTGCACAACACAGCGGAAAACCAAGCACAACTAGAAGTTATCCACTAACCAAAAGAGAAAACAAATGGCCTTAAGGCCTTACATCAAATGTCCAAACGTAAACAGTACATCAAACATGAATGTGCTCAGCACTCCTAATCTACCTCGGCATGCAAGCCGGACAAAATAGTCTCAAACATACATCAATCAACAGTAGTGCTACCAAAAGAGAAAACACTTCATGGTCTTAGGCCTTTTTGGCCGGCGTGCTAGCTCCTGCGTGCGATCCTTGCCCTGTAAAAATTATTAGTAACGTGGGTCAGCAAAGGCTGACCTCAAACTGTGTAACAACACATCTCCTCCCGGCCGCCCCTAACGGACCCCGGGGAACCCTCCAACCTGCAAGTCAGCACTTCATATGCAAATAAACATCTATAAATAGAAAAGCATCAAAACAGGCTTGGATGTCTCAATCATCAAACATGTTCTCTATTGGTTGAGCATATAAAGAAAAGGGCCTACTATGCAACATGAATGCAACACCCGGGCTTCACCCAAGGTACCCTACAGCGTATGCATCTAGCACAACATCACATCATTTGGGTACTCACATTTCCCCAATTGGCATAAAGCCGCAAACATTGAGGGAGACACAACTCCCTCACACGGAGCACAGGCCGCCACATGGAATTCTTGCCAAGGCCCCACCCGCTCGTGGGCTTAGCCCCGGGCTTGCCTGCAAGCTCTGACGTCTCATGTCAGATTTCCAACAACCACAGACTGACCAATTCTAAGAAGCCTTGCTGGACCCCACCCGCTCATGGCCTCCTTGCCCGGGCTTGCCCCAAGCTTGGCATTCTCGTCAGTCTCACAGAAGGGGACTAGTCTCGCCGGGACACTCTCCACACATGACGCACATATCACGGGATAGCCAGCCGACCACGGAGACATAGCCACACCTTGGCACAACACAACCAAGACTAAACACATCGCAATCCCTCTTTGTACCGCAGCGTTCCCGCGCACCAAGGAAAACATCTCCAACTCGTGCGGAGCTAACCTTGTACACCAAGGAAACCATCTCCATTCTCATACGGAGCTAACCTTGTCCCTCAAGGAAACCATCTACCGCCACGAGGAGCTAACCTTGTCCGGGTTCGACTACAAGTACCCTTTTCTAGCAAACGGGACAATCACCACCACAACACAAACGACATCTTGCCGCAACAGAAATCTCTACGAATTCCTAAGTTCGTATGCAACATCACCGAGTCGGACTAACGGTCGCGACTACGGCTTCACCCACCATGCCTAATCCACTAGCGAAGCGGATCTCTAATGCAAAATATGCCGGGGACGGACTCAATCAACCCGAAGGTTCCTCTTGAACCTTGGCAAACCAAAGCCCCTCTCATTTGAGAGTTTGGTGCCCAAAAATCTAGAAGAAAACGATGCTAAAAACGTGCATCCTAAAGACCGAGAGGAGAGATGTCGTTACTTCCGACTCCTCTTTCTTGCCATGGCAAATATAGCCGGATGGAAATCTTCGCAGCGGTCTAAGCTTCACGGATCCGGACTCGGCTCGCGATTTGGAGCTCCGAAACCCTTCCTACAGCCCAAGAGTTCTTCTTCTTCCTCCTTGCTCTAGTTTCTCTCAAGAACTAAGAAAGAGAGGACTTGAAAAAGAATGAGGATCTGTAACCCTAAATTCGGACTTAACTTCCCAGGAGATGGCCTGAACCGTTAGATCCCAAAACCAGAAAAAGACTGGCCGCGATTCGCCTGGAAAATAAAAGACCTGGGCCGAACACGGCCTGGCACACGCCCGTGTCCAGGGCCGTGTGCCTCATTCTCCATCTCAAATCGACGCGCCTGGAATCAGACACGGGCATTCGACACGCCCGTGTTCAATCCGACACGCCCGTGTCCCCAGCGACACGGCCGTGTGGCCTGCCGTGTGTCTCCAACGACACGGCCCCAACACCAACCCGAGAGGTGACACGGCCTGGGACACGCCCGTGTCCCAAGCCGTGTGCCAAGTCTCGACACCCGTCGACAGGCTTTGTGTCGACACCACAGAAAAACGTCGAGCGAAGATCGTCGACCAAGCGGGACACGCCCTGTGACACGCCCGTGTCACAGGCCTTGTGCCCCAGTCTCGACACTTTGTCGAGCGAATGTGTCGACACTTGGGCCAAGTGTCGACACGGCCTCGACACGCCCTGCGACACGCCCGTGTCGCAGGCCGTGTGCATCACTCTCGACACTTTGTCGAGCACAAAGTGTCGACACTTGGGATGAGTGTCGACACGGCCTCGACATGCCCTGCGACACGCCCGTGTCGCAGGCCGTGTGCCTCCTGCCAGAACCCAAAAATTTTCAGAACTGCAGACTGAACCTCTTGCAAAAACTGGGTTGTTACAACTCTCCCCCACTTAACAGAATTTCGTCCCGAAATTACAAAACAAAAAGGGTACAAAACTTAAATTGTACCTGACAAAAATAGTTCTGGATAGTCTTCTAGCATGGCCTGTTCTCGCTCCCACGAGAACTCCTCACGACCGCAGTTGTCCCAACGAACTTTCACAAGTTTAACTTCTTTATTCCGCAACTGCCGAATCTCCGGATCTTCTATAGCGATTGGAAGGACTCGCGTTCTCAAGTCTTCCTCAATCGGCACCAATGCCGGCTCAATCACCACGCTAGCCTTCACCAAGGCTTTCCTCAACACGGAGACGTGGAATACGTCATGTAATCCACTCAAATCTGCGGACAATGCCAACCGATAGGCTGCTTCTCCTACCCGCTCAACAATTTCAAAAGGCCCCAAAAACCTTGGACTCAACTTCTTGAGTCGGCGAATCCGCGAGACGCCCTTGAACGGCTTGACCTTCAGATAAACCCAATCACCTACTGCAAATTCTAACTTCCGGTGACGAGCATTAAAATATTTTGCTTGTCTGTATTGCGCCACCTTCATATGCTCTTGGATGGTCCGTACCAACTCACAAGCGTCATCTACCGCATCCTTTCCCCAAAGTTTGGTGTCTCCCTCCTCTGCCCAAGACATTGGCGTTCGACACCGCCTCCCATACAAAGCTTCGTAAGGCGCCATCTTTATGCTTGCTTGAAAACTATTGTTGTACGCAAATTCTACCATGAAGAGGTGATCCTCCCACCTCTTGCCAAAGTCAAGAACGCACATTCTCAACATATCCTCCATAGTACGGTTCGTTCTCTCCGTTTGCCCATCAGTTTGAGGATGAAACGCTGTACTAAACTTTAGCTTCGTGCCCAAGCTCTTCTGAACAAATCTCCAGTCCTTGCACGTAAACCGTCCATCTCGATCACTGACTATGCTCTTAGGAATTCCGTGCAGTCGCACAATGTTGCGAACATACAACTCCACCAGCTTCTCCACGCTGTCCTCTTTCCGATTTGGGATGAAGTGAGCCACCTTGGTTAGGCGATCCACGATCACCCAAATAGCATCATTCCCATGCTGCGATCTAGGCAACCCATGCACAAAGTCCATGGAGATGTCCTCAAATTTCCATTCAGGAATTGGAAGGGGCTTCAGGAACCCGCCCGGTTTCTGACATTCGGCCTTCACCAAGGCACATGTTTGGCAACGACTCACATACAAAGCCACATCTCGCTTCAACCCCGGCCACCAAAAGGATTTCTTCATATCCAAGTACATCTTTGTACTGCCCGGGTGAATGGAGTACTTCGAGAAGTGTGCCTCAAACATCAACTCCTCACGGAGATTGCCAAACTGCGGTACACAAAACCTTCCATCCTTTCTCAAGATTCCCCCGATCATCTCCCAGGTGCTGCTCTCGCCCGTTTGAGCCTCCAACACAAAAGGTTGAAACTCCACATCTAATCGAGTCGCTTCCCGAATACGATCGGACAAGTCGTTTTGCACTTCAATCCAGTTCAACCGAGCCACGCTAGACTCGCCTCTCGCAACACATTCCAATCCAAGGGACTCCCATTCCCGTACCAACCGCTCATCATGAGCTTCGATCCAATTTCCTTGCCCCGAGTACTTTCTACTCAACGCATCCGCCACCACGTTGGCTTTACCCGGCGTATACTGAATCGCCACTTCGTAGTCTCCAAGAAACTCAACCCATCTGCGTTGCCGCATATTCAAGTCCTTTTGATCCAAGAGATACTTCAGGCTTTTATGGTCCGTGAAGATCTCCACTCTTGCACCATACACATAGTGTCGCCAAATTTTCAATGCGAAGATTACCGCCGCCAACTCCAAATCATGGACGGGGTAATTCCTCTCATGAGGTTTCAGCTGTCTAGACCCAAAAGCTATCACCTTCCCATGTTGCACCAAAACGCAACCCAAACCGCATCCCGATGCGTCACTGAAAATTTGAAATCCATCGGTCCCTTGCGGTAAACTCATGATCGGAGCCATCATAAGCCTCTCCTTCAGGGCCTCAAATGCTTGACCGCACTCTTGGGTCCACACAAATTTATGGTCTTTGCGAGTGAGAGAGGTGAGGGGTAGAGCTATCTTCGAGAAATTCTCCACGAATCTCCTATAATACCCGGCTAGTCCAAGAAAACTTCGGACTTCCGCCACGGTCCTCAACACCGGCCAATCTCTGATGGCCTCCACTTTCGCTGGATCCACTGCCACCCCATCACCACTAATCACGTGGCCCAAAAATGCCACCTTCTCCAACCAAAACTCGCATTTGGAGAATTTTGCATACAACTCATTCTCCCTCAACACTTGCAAAACTATTCTCAAGTGGGTCTCATGCTCCACTTCCGACTTGGAGTACACCAGGATGTCATCAATGAAGACAACCACAAACGAATCCAAGTAATCCCGAAATACTCGATTCATCAGATCCATGAACACCGATGGTGCATTCGTCAACCCGAACGGCATCACCGTAAACTCAAAGTGTCCATACCTTGTACCAAAGGCAGTTTTGGGTATGTCCTCATCCCGAATTCGTAGCTGATAGTATCCCGACTTCAAGTCCAACTTCGAATATACCACTGACCCCACCAATTGGTCAAACAGGTCGTCTATCCGAGGGATCGGATACTTATTCTTGACGGTCAACTTATTGAGCTCTCGGTAGTCTATGCACAGGCGCATGCTACCGTCTTTCTTCTTTACAAACAACACCGGTGCGCTCCACGGTGAAGAACTGGGTCTAATATACCCTTGCTCCAACAGTTCCTGTAACTGTACCTTAAGTTCCGCCAACTCCTTTGGTGCCATCCTAAATGGAGGACGTGACACCGGTCTAGCCTCCGGCACTAACTCGATCGAGAAGTCGATCTCCTCCCGAGGAGGCGCTCCAGGGAGTTCATCCGGAAATACATCCTTGAACTCTGCCACCACAGGCACTTCCTCAATCGACAGTTGGGAGAGACGAACCTCCAATAACGCTACAAGCGCTACACCACCCTGGTTAACCGCCCGCACCAACTGCATGGCCGAAATCAGGGAACAGGCCACTCCACAAAGGCCCTCAAATTTGACTTCCGTTTTCCCCTTACTCCTTAGAGTCACTACCTTGGATAAACAATCAATGCTGGCGCGCTGCTCTGCAAGCCAGTCCATGCCCAAAATGACATCGAACTCTACTAATGGTAACACTGCTGCTTCCAGAGCGAAGACAACTCCGTCTAGCTCCCAACAAATGTGCCTTTTAGCCCCGGTGGTCATAGATGACCCATTGGGCATGCGCACTCTCAGCTCTGCTCCCGACGAGAAAGACTCAACTCCTATCCTCCGGATGAAGCTCTCCGCAAGAAAGGAGTGCGATGCTCCCGTATCAAACAATACCCTAGCGGGGTATCCGGAAACTAACACGAAGCCTACAACATAGACATTACACAGAAGTCTAAAAGGATGAAGCACAAAATTTAAACTTAAATTTTCTTCATACCTGTCACCACATCAGTCTGGCGGATCGCTTCTTGCTGTCCAAGGTTGTAAGCCCTTGGTTGCACCGGTTGGAACCGAGAAGCGCTCGACTCCGCCATCTTTCCTTTCTCTGCAGCACTGGGGCCCGAGCGCACAGACTGCTCCTGCTTTGACTCTTGCCCCGCTCCCCCTTGCTGACAAGCACGGGCTATGTGCCCAACCTTACCGCAGTTGTAGCACGTCGGCGGTCCCCTAGAGTGGGAACCCCCAGGCATCCAGTTGCTCCTCTCACCAGATCTGGAAGTGTAAGGCTTCTTCCTCCACCTACTCCCATCAGACTTACTATGAGATTGGGAAGGCTTCCCTTCCCCTTGCTTGGGAGTAAAACCCTTACGGCGTTGGGTTCGCTCCAAATCATTCTCCAAACTCCTGGCGGCTTCAACTAGCTCATTAAATCCCGCCCTCTTCATGGAGATGAGGGGTTGTCTCAGATTCTCCCTCAAACCTTGGTAGAAGAGGTTATCCCTCTCTACATCATCCGCCATTGTCGTTCCCGTATAACTACCCAAACGGGTGAACTCTTGCACATACTCATCCACTGTCTTGTCTCGCTGCATTAGATGCAGAAACTGCCTCTGCAGGGCCAACCGAGTTGAAACTGGGATATACCTCTTAAGAAAAGCGTCCCCGAACTCTTCCACTGACGGGGTGCGTCCCGGAAACTGGCGGCCGCTATGGCTCACCCACCACAACTTGGCGTCTCCCTCCAACATGAACGCCGCATACTCAGCTTTCTTTTCCTCTGGCGTCTCTGCCGCCCTTAACAGTTCTTGAATGCAAACCCACCAGTCCTCCGCATCCGTTGGCGTTCCAACACCCTTGAAAGACGGGGGATGGAAACTCAGGAAATACTTCATGTGTCGGTCTCCATGTCCGACAACTACCCTCTCCGCCAAAGGCTCCACTCGCTTGGCTTCTGCTCCTGGCACGGCCGTTGCCGTATCTGGTGTGGCAGGGGCTGCCACCTGAGCCGCTGCTGCAGCTTGAGCTGCTACCATCGCTTTTGCAAGCATGCGACAGAAGTCGGCCGGGTCTACACCCGTGCCCAAAAGACCTGGAGCAGTAGCACTGCTCGCCGAGAGATCATCCCTTGCTCTTGAAGTGCCCGCCTCGTTGCTTGCACTCTTCAGGAAGACAAGAAATAAGGGATTAGTCTCCAATCTCAAGACTAAAACATAAGGACACTCACGGTTCCGCGTTACTCTTATGTGGATAACTTCTCTACGCACTAACCTTGAATCTAACCTCGCCTCTGATACCAAATTGTAACACCTCCCCTATAGTGGACGTATAATATGGGTCCGGCCGGGGCCCCACAACATACGAACGCCACAGCTTTAGTATTAAAAGTTGATATAGCTACCCAAACTCAAAACACTTGCACAACACAGCGGAAAACCAAGCAAAACTAGAAGTTATCCACTAACCAAAAGAGTAAACAAATGGCCTTAAGGCCTTACATCAAATGTCCAAACGTAAACAGTACATCAAACATGAATGTGCTCAGCACTCCTAATCTACCTCGGCATGCAAGCCGGACAAAATAGTCTCAAACATACATCAATCAACAGTAGTGCTACCAAAAGAGAAAACACTTCATGGGCTTAGGCCTTTTTGGCCGGCGTGCTAGCTCCTGCGTGCGATCCTTGCCCTGTAAAAATTATTAGTAACGTGGGTCAGCAAAGGCTGACCTCAAACTGTGTAACAACACATCTCCTCCCGGCCGCCCCTAACGGACCCTGGGGAACCCTCCAACCTGCAAGTCAGCACTTCATATGCAAATAAACATCTATAAATAGAAAAACATCAAAACAGGCTTGGATGTATCAATCATCAAACATGTTCTCTATTGGTTGAGCTTATAAAGAAAAGGGCCTACTATGCAACATGAATGCAACACCCGGGCTTCACCCAAGGTACCCTACAGCGTATGCATCTAGCACAACATCACATCATTTGGTTACTCACATTTCCCCAATTGGCATAAAGCCGCAAACATTGAGGGAGACACAACTCCCTCACACGGCGCACAGGCCGCCACATGGAATTCTTGCCAAGGCCCCACCGGCTCGTGGGCTTAGCCCTGGGCTTGCCTGCAAGCTCTGACGTCTCATGTCAGATTTCCAACAACCACAGACTGACCGATTCTAAGAAGCCTTGCTGGACCCCACCCGCTCATGGCCTCCTTGCCCGGGCTTGCCCCAAGCTTGGCATTCTCGTCAGTCTCACAGAAGGGGACTAGTCTCGCCGGGACACTCTCCACACATGACGCACATGTCACGGGATAGCCAGCCGACCACGGAGACATAGCCACACCTTGGCACAACACAACCAAGACTAAATACATCGCAATCCCTCTTTGTACCGCAGCGTTCCCGCGCACCAAGGAAAACATCTCCAACTCGTGCGGAGCTAACCTTGTCCACCAAGGAAACCATCTCCATTCTCATACGGAGCTAACCTTGTCCCTCAAGGAAACCATCTACCGCCACGAGGAGCTAACCTTGTCCGGGTTCGACTACAAGTACCCTTTTCTAGCAAACGGGACAATCACCACCACAACACAAACGACATCTTGCCGCAACGGAAATCTCTACGAATTCCTAAGTTCGTATGCAACATCACCGAGTCGGACTAACGGTCGCGACTACGGCTTCACCCACCATGCCTAATCCACTTGCGAAGCGGATCTCTAATGCAAAATATGCCGGGGACGGACTCAATCAACCCGGAGGTTCCTCTTGAACCTTGGCAAACCAAAGCCCCTCTCATTTGAGAGTTTGGTGCCCAAAAATCTAGAAGAAAACGATGCTAAAAACGTGCATCCTAAAGACCGAGAGGAGAGATGTCGTTACCTTCCGACTCCTCTTTCTTGCCATGGCAAATATAGCCGGATGGAAATCTTCGCAGCGGTCTAAGCTTCACGGATCCGGACTCGGCTCGCGATTTGGAGCTCCGAAACCCTTCCTACAGCCCAAGAGTTCTTCTTCTTCCTCCTTGCTCTAGTTTCTCCCAAGAACTAAGAAAGAGAGGACTTGAAAAAGAATGAGGATCTGTAACCCTAAATTCGGACTTAACTTCCCAAGAGATGGCCTGAACCGTTAGATCCCAAAACCAGAAAAAGACTGGCCGCGATTCGCCTGGAAAATAAAAGACCTAGGCCGAACACGGCCTGCCACACGCCCGTGTCCAGGGCCGTGTGCCTCATTCGCCGTCTCAAATCGACGCGCCTGGAATCAGACACGGGCATTCGACACGCCCGTGTTCAATCCGACACGCCCGTGTCCCCAGCGACACAGCCGTGTGGCCTGCCGTGTGTCTCCAACGACACGGCCCCAACACCAACCTGAGAGGTGACACGGCCTGGGACACGCCCGTATCCCAAGCCGTGTGCCAAGTCTCGACACCCGTCGACAGGCTTTGTGTCGACACCACAGAAAAACGTCGAGCGAAGATCGTCGACCAAGCGGGACACGCCCTGTGACACGCCCGTGTCACAGGCCGTGTGCCCCAGTCTCGACACTTTGTCGAGCGAATGTGTCGACACTTGGGCCAAGTGTCGACACAGCCTCGACACGCCCTGCGACACGCCCGTGTCGCAGGCCGTGTGCCCCACTCTCGACACTCTGTCGAGCACAAAGTGTCGACACTTGGGCCGAGTGTCGACACGGCCTCGACACGCCCTGCGACACGCCCGTGTCGCAGGCCGTGTGCCTCACTCTCGACACTTTGTCGAGCACAAAGTGTCGACACTTGGGCCGAGTGTCGATACGGCCTCGACACGCCCTGAGACACGCCCGTGTCGCAGGCCGTGTGCCTCCTGCCAGAACCCAAAAATTTTCAAAACTGCAGACTGAACCTCTTGCAAAAACTGGGGTGTTACACACCAGCTGAGATTTTTCCAATTATTTGGGAAATTGGATGGTCTCTTGATGTTACTAAATCAACAGGGGGTGTTGATTATTCACCAACCTGTGTTGTTGTTTCCTCTTGTGGTACAACAACTAGCTCTTCAAGTTGTGCTTCAATGTGTTGAGCATTCCCTTCATCTTCACTGCTTTCATCCTCTTGAGTAACCTGTAACCTGTTCAAGTCTTCAACTAGAGAATGTTCCTGCAAAGGTTCTATGGTAGAAGGAATCTTCTCCTTGAAAGACATGTTAGTTTCATCAAATGAAATGTGAACAGATTCCTCAATTTTCAAAGATGATTTATTATAGACCCTATAGGCCTTGCTGATCATGGAGTATCCCAAAAACACTCCTTCATCAGCTTTGGCTTGAAATTTTGCTAAATATTTCTTGTCATTATTGTGAATGTAGCAAATACAACCAAATACTCTAAAATATTCAACTTTAGGTTTCTTCCCTTTGAGTAATTCATAGGGATTCTTTCCCTTTAGTTTGTGTATTAGACTTCTATTCAGCACATAGTTGGAGGTGTTCACTGCCTCTGCCCAAAAGGATAGTGGTAGATGAGCATCTGACAACAATGTAGTGGCAGATTCAATAAGGGTTCTATTTTTTCCTTTCAGCTACCCCATTTTGTTGAGGAGTTATAGGAGCTGAGAAAGTATGCCTGATCCCTTCACTATGACAGAACTCTTGCATAAGAAGAGAATCAAACTCTGTCCCATGATCACTTCTGATCAGGGCAATGTGAGTATTGAACTCAATCTGTATACATTTGAGAAACTCTGTCAGACACTTAAAGTTATCAGACTTCTTCCTTAGAAAGAACACCCAAGTGAATCTAGAGAAGTCATCTACAACTACTAAAGTATAGGATTTCCCTCCTAGGCTTTGTACTGTGATGGGTCCAAAGAGATCCATGTGTAACAGATACAATATCGTATGTGAATCACTCTTATTAAGTGACTTAAAACTGTTTTTAGTTTGCTTGCCTAATTGACAAGCCCTGCAGAGTCCTTCCTTCTTGTAGGGGCCAGAAGGTAGTCCTCTAACAAGGTTGTCCTTGGATAGCCTAGCAATAGTTCTAAGGTTTAGGTGTCCTAATCTCTTATGCCATAAAACATTTGGTCTACAGACAGAGTTAAACAAGCAGATATCTACATCAGTTGAAAGAAAATCTACTAGATAGATGTTACCTTTCCTTTTACCTGTCAACACTGTTGTGTTGTCCTCTGACTTGATTTTGCATAAGGCTTCGCTGAAGGTCACCTGGTAGACTTCATCACACAGCTGACTGATGCTAATTAGGTTGTGCTTCAGTCCTTCTACATAAGCTACCTTCTTGAAAGTTATTGAACCAATCTGGACTGCACCATATCCTTTAGTCTGTCCAAAGTTTGAATCACCAAAGATAACTTTGGGTCCAAGCTTGGCTCTGAAGGATGTGAGGTTGTCCTTGTTCCCTGTCATGTGCTTAGAGCACCCACTATCCAAATACCATTGCTGGTTAGATGTTGGATAGGTCTTCACCTGCACATAAAACAATTTACTTGTTTTTGACCCAGTTTACCTTGGGCCTAGGTTGATAGCCTTTAAATTCAGAAATGAAAGACATCCCAGGTTGACTCTTATATCCTTCAGGATGATATCTTCTTGTAGGTAAGATCCATTCAGTATAAGGGTTATAGATTTGGGATGAAGGACCCTCAGGATTCAATTTTGATTTGCCTTTGAAGAATTTTCCAGAGCTCTGACCTCTGTTCGACGATCTTGGAGCTGCGTTCGACGATCTTGGGTCAGATCGTCGAGCTCCGTTCGACGGTCGACTATGGGTGAGGTCAGGTATATGAGATCGTCGACCTGCGTTCGACGTCTTGGGCTGAGATCGTCGATCAGCGTTCGACGATTTTTCCTGAGATCGTCGAGCTACGTTAGGGGATCGTCGATCTTCATTCGGCGATCGTCGATCTACGTTCGACGATTTCTGCTGGGACTTAGTTTTCTGAGGCAGATCGGAATTTTTCCTGGCAACCTCTACAACTCCCTTTCCCTTGTCAGAAATGAATTTGATGGGAGTTGTTAGGACTATAGGTTGGCTGGATGAAGCACCCAAGCCCAGTGTACTGTTGAATCTAGAGTTCACTGTGCTTGTGATGTCCATCAGCTTGATGCTTCTCCCATTAAGGGATTCTTCAAGCTTCTTGGCCTCAGAGAGCTCACTTTTTAGTGAAGCTATCTGTTCCCTACAGCACTCCAACTCCTGAGAAAGTTTGAGGTTTTCTGACTTTAGAGCATTGTGTTCAGATAATTGATTTCTGAGAGAGATAATCTCTTTCTCAGACTTTAGCAGGTCTAAACACAGTGCTTTAAATTCAGATTTAAAATCTTCTGAACTAAAATCAAAAGAACTAATTACCTGATCTTCTTCAGGTTGAGTCTCTGAGTCTGACTCTGACTCTTCTTCCTCTGAATTGTGCTGTGAGGCATTGATTACCATCATGCAGAACTCCTTTTCTTCTGCATCATCCTCATCATCACTGGAGCTGGATGAGACTTCTGACTCCTCTTCAGTCTCACTCCAGGATTCAGCAACAAACCCTTTTCTTGTATGTTTATTTTTGCTTGAGGAAGGTTTGTCATTTCCATTCCTTTTGGAGTCTTTCTCCTTTCTTCTTTCTTTTCTGTCCCTTCTGTCCTTGTTCTTGTTCTCTGGACAGTCAGGAACTATGTGCCCTGGTTTCCTGCAAACAAAGCAAATAATGTCTTTATTATTACCAATGGACTTGTCATACTTGGCTTATCCTGCTCCTTATATGATCTTCTTCTGAAGTCCTTTCTGGGCATCTTGTAGAATCTTTTGGCCAGCAGACTGAGTAGTTCATCATTGCCTGTAGCTTTATCTTCAGGCAGATCCTCAGTTGCCTTGAATGCTATGGTCTTCTCTTTTCTTGTGGATGGTGAGGCAGCCTTCTGTTCTTCCTCTCTATTCTTGATGAGTAGCTCATAAGATTTGAGCTTACCCAATAGAGCTTCAGTGGTAATCTCATTCAGACTTCTGGCATCTTTAATTGGCCAGATTCTTGAATCCCAAGTGCTGGGGAAGCACATTAGGATCTTGTCATTGAGTTCAGTTAGAGAGATTTCTTTGTCCAATGTCCTTAGTTCACTGACAATTAGACTTAGTCTGTTGTACATGTCTCCCACTGACTCAGTCTCTCCCTTCTTGAAATTCTCATATTGGGAGATGAGATGGGATCTTCTGTCCTTTCTCTCATCAGCTGAGCCTGAGACTATTTCTGAGAGCTTGTCCCAAATTTCCTTGGCTGAATTGCATTCAGCTACCTTTTGAAATATGTCATCTGACATTGTCTGGGCTAGGATGTTCATAGCCTTAGCATCAGCTACCTTCCATCTCTTGATGTCAGCATCTGTTCCTGATGGAGGTGGCACAGCATTTGTGCTTGTGCTCTCTGGGGGTCTTGGACACACTGTCAAAATAGAATTAAAGATATCTTCGTCAATAGAATTCATGTAAAGTCTGATCCTTGCCTTCCAAAGTGCAAACTTGGAAAGATTGCACACTGGAGGTCTGGTGCTAGCATAATCTTTGTTTTGGGCCATGATTTGTGCAAACAAAATCTAATAATACACTACAAAAGAAGAACAGATCTAGTTTGGGATCTTTGGGTTCAGGTGTTAGCCTGTACAACCAATCAGGTATGGTATGTTTAACCAACCTCCCTCTGATACCAATTGAAAGTGCAACTAGATCTGATATACTCTAGAGGGGGGTGAATAGGGTAGTGCTTTAAAAACTTTTACAAACTTTTACAACAATTGTTGTAAGATGTGTGAGCAGGGAAGCAAAAATAAATCTAATCACAGCACTAAGCAAAGCAAAAACTAAGCACAGAAAAATCAAGGCCAGAAACAAAAATTGAAAACAAGCAAAACCATAAGACACAAGGAAATATAGTGGTTCCCCAAACTTGGGTACATCCACTCTTCTACCACCCTAGGTAGGAATCCACTGCAGGATGAGTTGATCAGGTGTCCTAGGCACCAATGAGCTTTTGATAAGGTGCTCAAAAACCAAAGCAGATTTTTTGATCAGGTGTCTTGCCACCAATGAGCTTTTGATAAGGTGCTCAAAAACCAAGCTCAAACTTTTGAAGGGAGTTTGAAAAACCCTTTACAGAGTGGGGGTGAGAGAGTGATGGAAGTCTTCTCTTTCTCAAACAACTGAGAAGACTATGTGGATTGATGTCAAAGCTCCCCCTGAATCCTTGAAATCTTCTGGAAGAAAAGCTTTGCTGAGGGTGATAGGCCTTCAAAGATTGAACTCCAGCAATAGATGATTTCAGCAAATAGCTGAAAGGTTGAATGTCTGGAGTCTGGAAAATATGTTGGCCTTGAACACTTTGAAAACTAAAAGAGATCTGAAGATTTGAAAACTTGTTCTCCTTGGATGTGTGTTCTTCAGAATTCTTTGAGACAGAAGATTTTTGAGAGTGTCTCTGTAGTCAGTATATCTCTCTCTGTATTGTGTGTGTTCTTCTATGTGAGAGATTCAAAAATCCTATCCTTTTATTCTCTGGTCAGAATAGAATATCATTCTCTGTCAAGTATAGCCGTTGGCCAGCATTAATTGCATCCTTAATTGCATAATCTCTTCTAGAGGAAAGTCCACAGAAACATTCCTTGAAAAATCCCTTGAAACTTGGTCCAGAATTGAATGAAAACGGCTAGCAAATCTCTGAATTAATTGCAGAATAACTCCTAACTGATTTTGAATTTGAATTCTAGAAGTTATCTGAAATCGTCGAACTGAGCTCTGCTATCGTCGAGCTGAGCTCAGCGATCAGGAAATCTTAATCTGCAAAATATCGTCGATCTGAGCTCAAAGATCGTCGAACTGAGCTCAGAGATAAACATCCAAAGCATAGTCAAAATTGTCGACCTGAGCTCACCGATTGTCGAATGGAGTTCGACGATATAATGAATTTGAGCTCAGCGATCGTCGAATGGAGTTCGACGATCTGTCGAAGTTGAGCTAGACGATCGTCGACCGGAGTTCGACGAATCGTCGTGCTGAGCTCGACGATATGACTTGGTCTTCAGACAGAGAATCCTGGTCTATCAGGGCAGCTTCCAAACCTAGACTTCTAACCCTTAGACTCAATTCTAATTGACCTATTAAGCTATACAGAAGGTCAAGCAAAGGATTCCTAGAGACATAGTGATCCTGACCCAAATTAGTAATAGGGTGTTCCAACAGACTGGCTTGCAGAGCAGCGTGCTAGTATTGATTGCCTATCTAAGGTAGTGACCCTAAAAAGCAAAGGGCAGGCGGAGGTCAAATTTGAGGGCCTTTGTGGAGTGGCATATTCCCTGATTTCGGCCATGCAATTGATGCGGGCGGTTAACCAGGGTGGTGTAGAGCTTGTAGCGTTATTGGAGGTTCGTCTTTCTTACCTATCTATTGAGGAAGTGCCCGTAGTGGCAGAGTTCAAGGATGTGTTTTCGGATGAACTTCCTGGAGCGCCTCCTCGGCGGGAGATCGATTTCTCGATCGAGTTAGTGCCGGAAGCTAGGCCGGTGTCACGTCCTCTATTTAGGATGGCACCAAAGGAGTTGGCGGAACTCAAAGTACAGTTACAGGAACTGTTGGAGCAAGGGTATATCAGACCCAGCTCTTCGCCGCGGAGCGCGCCAGTATTGTTTTTAAAGAAGAAAGACGGTAGCATGCGGCTGTGCATAGACTACTGAGAGCTGAATAAACTGACCGTTAAGAATAAGTATTTGATTCCTTGGATAGACGACTTGTTCGACCAGTTGGTGGGGTTGGTGGTGTACTCAAAATTGGACTTGAAGTCAGGCTACTATCAGTTGCGAATTCGGGATGAGGACATACCCAAGACTGCTTTTGGTACAAGGTATGGACACTTTGAGTTTACGGTGATGTCGTTCGGGCTGACGAACAAACCATCTGTGTTCATGGATCTTATGAACCGGGTATTTCGGGAATACTTGGATTCTTTTGTGGTTGTCTTCATCGATGACATCTTGCTGTATTCCAAATCGGAAGTGGAGCATGAGACCCACTTGAGAGTGGTCTTGCAAGTGTTGAGGGAGAATCAATTGTATGCAAAGTTCCAAAAGTACGAGTTCTGGTTATAGAAGGTGGCATTTTTCGGCCACGTGATTAGTGGGTATGGGGTGGCAGTGGATCCAACAAAAGTGGAGGCCATCAGAGATTGGCCAGTCTTGAGGACCGTGGCGGAAGTCCGAAGTTTTCTTGGACTAGCCTGGTATTATAGGAGATTCGTGGAGAACTTTTCGCTGATAGCTCTACCCCTCACCTCACTCACTCGTAAAGATCATAAGTTTGTGTGGACTCAAGAGTGCAGTCAAGCATTTGAGGCACTGAACGTGAGACTGATGATGGCTCCAATCCTAAGTCTATCGCAAGGGACCGAGGGATTTCAGATCTTCAGTGACGCATCGGGATGCGGTTTGGGTTGCGTTTTGGTGCAACATTGCAAGGTCATAGCTCTGGGTCTAGACAGCTGAAGCGTCATGAGAGTAATTACCCCGTCCATGACTTGGAGTTGGCGGCGGTAATTTTTGCGTCGAAAATATGGCGACATTATGTGTATGGTGCAAAGGTGGAGATCTTCACGGATCATAAAATTCTGAAGTATTTCTTGGATCAAAAGGACTTGAATATGCGGCAACGCAGGTGGGTTAAGTTTCTTAGAGACTACGAGGTGGCGATTCAGTATACGCCAGGTAAAGCCAATGTGGTGGCGGATGACTTGAGTAGAAAGTACTCGGGGCAAGGGAATTGGATCGAAGCTCGTGATGAGCGGTTGGTACGGGAATGGGAGTCCCTTGTCTTGGAATGTGTGGCGAGAGGCGATTCCAGCGTGGCACGGTTGAACTGGATTGAAGTGCAGAATGACTTGTCCGATTGCATTTGCGAAGTGACTCAGTTGGATGTGGAGTTTCAACCATTTGTGTTGGAGGCTCAAAAGTGCGAGAGCGGCGCCTGGGAGATGATTGATGGGATTCTGAGGAAGGACAGAAGGGTTTGTATACCGCAGTTCGGCAAACTCCGTAAGGAGTTGATGTTTGAAGTTCACTTCACAAAATACTCCATTCACCCGGGCAGTACAAAGATGTACTTGGATATGAAAAAATCCTTTTGGTGGCTGGGGTTGAAGCGGGACGTAGCTTTGTATGTGAATCGTTGCCAAACTTGCGCCTTAGTGAAGGCCGAATGTCAGAAGCCGGGCGGATTCCTAAAGCCCCTTCCAATCCCTGAGTGGAAATTTGACGATATCTCCATGGATTTTGTACATGGTTTGCCTAAATCGAAGCAGGGTAATGATGATATTTGGGTGATCGTGGATCGCTTAACCAAGGTGGCCCACTTCATCCCAAATCGGAAGGAGGACAGCGTGGAGAAGCTGGTGGAGTTGTATGTTCGCAACATTGTGCGACTGCATGGGATTCCTAAGAGCATAGTCAGTGATCGAGATGGACGGTTTACGTCCAAGGACTGGAGTTTGGTTCAGAAGAGTTTGGGCATGAAGCTAAAGTTCAGTACGGCGTTCCATCCTCAAACTGATGGGCAAACCGAAAGAACGAACCGTACTGTGGAGGATATGCTGAGAATGTACATTCTTGACTTCGGCAAGAAGTGGGAGGATCACCTCTTCATGGTGGAATTTGCGTACAATAACAGTTATCAGGCAAGTATAAAAATGGCGCCATACGAAGCTTTGTATGGGAGACAGTGTCGAACACCGATGTCTTGGACAGAGGCGTGAGACAACAAAATTTTGGGAAAAGAGGTGGTAGTTGACGCTTGTGAGTTGGTACGAACCATTCAAGAGCGTATGAAGGTGGCGCAAGACCGACAAGCAAAATACTTTAATGCTCGCCACAGGAAGTTGGAGTTTGCGGTAGGTGATTGGGTCTATTTGAAGATCAAGCCATTCAAAGACGTCTCACGGATTCGCCAACTCAAGAAGTTGAGTCCAAGGTTTTTGGGGCCTTTTGAAGTTGTTGAACGGGTGGGAGAAGCAGCCTACTGGTTGGCGCTATCCACGGAGCTGAGTGGATTGCATGACGTCTTCCATGTATCTGTCTTGAGGAAAGCCTTGGTGGAGGCTAGTGTGGTGATCGGGCCTACATCGGTGCCGATTGAGGAAGACTTGAGGACGCGGGTCCTTATAATTGCTATAGAGGATTCAGAGACTTGGCAGTTGCGGAATAAAGAGGTTAAACTCGTGAAAGTCCGATGGGACAACTGCGGTCGTGAGGAGATCTCTTGGGAGCGAGAATAAGCCATGCGAGAAGAGTATCCAGAGCTCTTCAAATCAGGTACCATTTAAGTGTTGTTTCCTTTTGCTTTGTAATTTCGGGATGAAATTCTTTTAAGGGGGGAAGAATTGTAACACCCCAAAATTTGAGAGAAGGTCGACCAGCGTTTTCTGGCCAAATTTGGTTTCTGGTAGGGGGCACGCAGCCTGGGACACGGGAGTGTCCCAGGGCGTGTCAGGCTGGAGTCGACGACTTGGCCGCGTGGTCGACATTTTTCGCTCGATGAAGTGTCCAGACGGGGCACACGGCCTGAGACACGGGCATGTCTCAGGGCGTGTCGAGCTCGTGTCAACAACCGGCCCGGGGTGTCGACATTTTCGGTCAACGATGTGTCGAGACAAGGCACACGGCCTAGGACACGGGCGTGTCCAAGGCCGTATCAGTCAGTCGACGAAGTTCACTCGACGAGGGTCGAGTGTCGAGACAGGGGCACACGACCTGTGACACGGGAATGTCACAGGGCTTGTCCCGCATGGTCGACGAACTTCGCTCGACGAAGTGTCAAGACGGTGAACACGCCCTGGAGCCCAAGCGTGTTGAGGTAGACACAGGCAAGGATACGGGCGTGTCTAGGACCCGTGTAGTTCTCTGGTTGTTTTCGGGGTTGTGTCGATGGAGGCACACGGCCGACCACACGGCCGTGTCAGTTGGGACACGGGCGTGTCGGGTTGAACACGGGCGTGTCGGATGCCCGTGTGCTATTCCAGGCGCGTTGGTTTTCACGGCGAATGGGGGACACGGCCCTGGACACGGGCGTGTGCAAGGCCGTGTTCGGCCCAGGTGTTTTATTTTTCAGACGGATCGTGGCCGCTCTTTCCATTATTTTGGGATCTGATGGTCCAGGATTGCTCTTGGGGAGTTAAGTCCGAGAATAGGGTTGGAAACCCTCATTCTTCTCCAAGCTTTCTCTTACTGAAATTCTAGAGAGAAGGGATAGCAAGGAAGAAGGAGAAGTAGATATCCGGCTGTTGGAGAGGCTTCGGTGCTCCAAATCGCGAGCCGAGTCCAGATCCGTGGAGGCTAGATCGTTGCGAAGGTTTTCATCCGGCTATTTTGCCATGTCTAGGAAGAGGAGTCGGAAGGTAACGACACTTATCCTCTCGGTTTTAGGATGCATGTCTTAGCATCTTTTCCTTTTCTAGTTTTGGGCACCAAACACACAAATGAGGGGGGTTTGGGTCGCCAAGGTTCAAGAGGAACCTCCGGGTCGATTGAGTCCGTCGCCGGCATGTTTTTGCATTAGAGATCCGCTTCGTTAGTGGATTAGGCATTGTGTGTGAAGCCGTAGTCGCGACCGTTAGTCCGACTCGGTGATGTTGCATACGTGCTTTAAGGATTCGTTGAGATCCGTTGCGGCAAGATGCCGTTTTGTGATGTGGTGATGTTTTCCCCTTTTTCTCGAGTGAGTACGTGTAGTCAGAACCGGACAAGGTTAGCTCCTCAATGGCGGTAGATGGTTTCCTTGGTGGACAAGGTTAGCTCCGCATGAGTGGAAGATGGTTTCCTTGGTGCGCGGGAACACTGCAGTACAAATGAGGGACTAGGGTGGAATTGTCTTGGTTTTTGATGTGCCAAGGCATGGCTGTGTCTCCGTGGTCGGCTGGCTATCCCGTGACGTACACGTCATGTGTGGAGAGTGTCCCGGCGAGACTAGTCCCCTTCTGTGAGAATGAAGAGAATGCCAAGCATGGGGGCAAGCCCGGGCAATGAGGCCATCAGCGTGTGGGGTCCAGCAAGACTTCTTAGAATCGTTCAGTTTGTGTTTGTTGGAATCCTGACATGAGACGTCAGAGCTTGCAGGCAAGCCCTGATCTAAGACCTTGAACGGGTGGGGCCTTAGCAAGAGTTCCATGTGGCATCTTGAGTGTCGTTGGGGGGATTGTGTTACACCTTTGTTTGTGGCTTTATGCCAATGGGGAACGATGAGTACCCATATGATGTGATGTTGTGCTAGATGCATACGCGATAGGGTGCCTTGGGTGAAGCCCGGGTTGTTGCTTACATGTTGCATAAGTAGGCCCCTTTTATTTATATGCTCAACCAGTAGAGAACGTGTTTGTTGTTTGAGACATCCAAGCCAACTCTTAAAGCGTTTCTGGTTCATATTTATATATTACATACGAAGTGCTGACTTGCAGGTTGGAGTGTTCCCCGGGGTCCGTTAGGGGCGGCCGGGAGGAGATGTGTTGGTTACACAGTTTGAGGTCAGCCTTTGCTGACTCACGTTGCTAATAATTTTTACAGGGCAAGGACCGCAAGCAGGAGCTAGCTCGCCGGCCAGAAAGGCCTAAGCCTCATGAAGTGTTTCCCTCTTTTGTAACTCTTCTTATGGTATTGTTTGTTTGATACTCTTATTGTCTGGCTTGCACGCCGAGGTAGACTAGGAGTGCTTATGCACTTTTATGACTGTGGTAAGGCCTTAAGGGCCATTTCTATTACTCTTATAGTGGTGGATAACTTCTAGTCTTGCTTGTGTTCCTGCTGTGAGGTGCAAAGTGTTTTGAGTGTGGGTAGTTATATCATCTTATAATACTAAAGTTGTGGCGTCCGTATGTTGTGGGACCCCAGCCGGACCCATATTATACGGTCATTACAGGGGAGGTGTTACAAGTTTAGGGTGTGTCGTTAGTCTTCTCCTCGCCTTCTCCATGCGCAAGATAATTTGGTATTTTGTCCTCACTTCGTCCCAAGACCAATCCTGCACGAGTAGACCTAGGAGATCAGTTCGCTTTTGTGAGAAGTGATCCCTCTTTATCCTTTTATGTGAGGCCTGCCCTTTGCCAGCGAGCGCCTGCTCGCTATAGGCGAGATCCTTTATGTCGAGCGCTGGCTTGGGAATATCCATCCTCATTTACATCTCGACAATCTCTTCCACTAATGGGTTTTTCATTCTCTGTAAACCTTCTGCGTTCTCTGATATGTTTATATATTTCTTCTTTGAGGTAGTCTTATCAGTTTCCTTACCACCGAGTTTACCTACAACCCTGCCAGCTTGACGGGAGTCTGGTCAGCGGGTCTGCTCGGGGTTCCCCCTCCAAACAATCTCGAACCACCGAGTGAGTCTACAGTCCTGCGAGCTAGGTGAGAGCCTGTTCAGTTGGTCTGCTCGTGGTCTCTTCTCCAAACAATCTCCAACCACTGAGTGACCCTATAGTCCTGCCAGCTAGGTGAGAAACTAGTCGGTGGTCTGCTCGATGTCTCCTCTCCAAATAGTCTACAACCACCGAGTGAGCCTACAGTCCTGCCAGTGAGGTGAGCGGCTGGTCAGCTGTTCTACTCGGGGTGTCCTCTCCAAACAATCTCCAACCACCGAGTGAGCCTACAGTCCTGCCTGCTATGTGGAAGCCTGGTCATCTGGTCTGCTCAAGGTCTCCTCTCCAAACAATCTCCAACCATCGAGTGAGCCTATAGTCCTGCAAGCTAGGTGAGAGCCTGGTCAGCGGGTCTGCTAGGGGTCTCCTCTCCAAACAATCTCCAACCATCGAGTGAGCCTAAAGTCCTGTCAGCTAGGTGAGAGCATGGTCAGCGGGTTTGCTCGGGGTCTCCTCTCCAAACAATCTCCAACCATCGAGTGAGCCTATAGTCCTGCCAGCTAGGTGAGAGCCTGGTTAGCGGGTCTGCTAGGGGTCTCCTCTCCATACCATCTCCTACCACCGAGTGAACCTACAGTCCTCGCAGATAGGTGAGATCTTGGTCAGCAGGTCTGCTCGAGTTGTCCTCTCCAAATAATATACAACCTTCGAGTGAGTCTACAATCCTGCCAGCTATGTGAGAGCCTAGTCAGCGGGTCTACTCAGGGTCTCCTCTCCAAACAATCTCCAACCACCGAGTGAGCCTACAGTCCTGAAAGCTCGGTGAGTGCCTGCTAAGCGGGTCTACTCGGGGTCTCCTCTCCAAGCAATCTCTAAATAACGAGTGAGCCTACAGTCCTGCCAGCTATGTGAGAGCCTGGTCAGCAGGCCTGCTCGGGGTCTCCTCTCCAAACAACCTCCAACCATCGAGTGAGCCTATAGTCCTTCCAGCTAGGTGACAGCCTGGTCAGCGGGTCTGCTCGGGGTATCCACTCCAAATAATCTCCAACCACCGAGTGACCTTACAGTCCTGCTAGCTACGTAAGAGCCTGTTCAGTGGGTCTGCTCGGGGTCTTGTCATCCATCATTTTCATTCTCATACCATGAAAGAGGACACCTGGGATTCAATTATATCAAAAGGTCAGCACAAATTTACAAGCATTGAAAGATGAAAGAAGATTATGGATAGAATCTTTCTAAGTCGTCACAACTTCGGGCATGATCGAGGGGTACCCCGTCCATTTCCTGTAGGTGGTACCCTCCTGACTTCAGGAACTCCTTCACCACAAAGGGGCCCTCCCAGTTGGGATTTAGCATTCCGACTGAGGCTCCTCTTCCTGCTGCGTCCAAGTTTTTGAGAAACAAGTTGCCCTTCTGGAATTACTTGGCCCTTATATGCTTGGCAAAGTATCTCGCCATCTGGCACTTGATTTTTTAATGCTTGATCAATGCCAAATCACTGAGTTCTTCCAACATATCAAGAGAGAGTTTTTTCTCCTCCTCATTCTCTGCCCTCCATCCTTCGTCTCCATTCTTTACAGCTGCTACTCTTGGGGATGTGACCTCGAGCACTATCGGTATGACGACCTCCGAGCCATGACATAGTTTAAATGGAGTCTCTCCCGTGGCGGTGTTTGGTGTGGTCCTCAAGGCCTAGATAACTAAAGGGAGCTATTCCACCCAACTTCCGCTCAAGTTTTCCACTTTCTTCTTCAAAATATTCACGATGATCTTGTTTGCCGCTTCCACCTGTCCATTGCTCCGAGGATGGTGAATCAAGGTGAAATGAAGGTCTATCCCCAGCCGGATACAGAAATCCACAAATTCTTTGCTAGAGAATTGTGGTCCATTGTCAGTGATGATGGCCAGTGGGAGCCCATGCCTGTAGATAATTTCCCCCATATCAAATTTTCGACCACTTGTGATGTCACCTTGGCCAATGCCTTTACCTCCAGCCATTTTGAAAAGTAATCCCCCATGACCAGCAGAAAATTCCTTTGGCCACTAGCTTAAGGAAAAGACCCACCAAATCTAACCCCCATATCGTGAAGATCCAGGGAGCCGTGATCGTACGTAATATTTGGGAGGGAATGAGTTGGAGAGGGGAGAACTCCTGGCACTTTTGACAACTCTTCGCGAAATCCTCTGCATCCTTCTTGAGGGTAGGCAAGAAGTAGCCTTGCCTTAATACTCTCCCCTACAAGGTCCGACTCCCCGAATGACTCCCGCACTCTCCTGAATGAGTTTTTTCCAGGACCCTAGGAGCCTCCTCCTCAGATACGCAGCAAGCCAGTAAACCTGATAGCGTATTACGGTATAATGCCCCATCCTTCGGCAGGTAGTATGCTGATTTATACCTGATTTGCTTCTTATCGAGATCACTCTTGGGAAGTTGCCTCGAGGTCAAAAAGATGATGAAGGGGTCCATCCAAGACCCTTGCTGGTCCACCTCCATTAATTCTCCTTCCTCTATGGATGTCCTGAAGAGTTCTGCCACCGTTCGTCCGGCCCGAGGGCCTTATTTGGCGAGCTGGTCAGCCTGAGCACTTTCATCCCACGGGATGTGTTGAATTGAAAAGCTGCGGAACTGCCCGATGATGTCTTTGACCTTTACTAGGTACAACAAGAGGGTGGGTTCCCTAGCTTCAAACTCTCCTTCGATTTGTCCTGCAACTACCATAGAGTCAGTAGAGACCTTAATGTCACGTATGCCCAGCTCCCGAGCCAACCTGAGTACTGGGATGATCTCCTCATATTCCGCTTGGTTGTTAGTGATCATGAAGTGGATCTGCAGGGCCTGCTCAATTCGGGTCCCCTATAGACTTACCAAGATCATCCTTCCCCCAAAAGAATTTTTCCTGACGCTCCATCAACTAGTATCTCCCAAGCTCCTCGAGGTAGTACTTCAGCCTCCTTGACCCCGACCATGTAATCTGTTAGGAAATCAGCAACTGCTTGCGCTTTGATTGCTAGCCGAGGAGTAAAAGTGAGGTCGAACTCACTGAGCCCTATCGACCATTTTGCCAACCTCCCAGAATGCTCCACCCCCTCAAGGATGCAGTGAAGGGCGTGATTCATCACTACCAGAATTGAATGGGCCAGGAAGTATGGCCTGAGCTTCCTGGCTGATATGATGAGATCGAATGCTAGCTTTTAAAGGATAGGGTACACAAATTCTGCCTTCTTCAGGTCCCTTCTTACGTAATAGATTGGGAACTTCTATTTTCCTTACTCTCGTACAAGAACCGAACTCACGACCCCGGTCCCACTCCTAGGTACAGGAACAAACCCTCCCATTCCCTTGGCCCTTAGAGTAGAGGCGTCCGGGTTAGTTGTTATTTGTGGTCCTGAAAAGCTTTTTCGCATTCGACGGTCCACTCAAATATTTTGCCCCCCCCCCCCTTAGTGTTCGGAAGAAAGGCGAGCATTTCTCCCCAGCCCGAGAGAGAAACCTGCTTAATCCGACAAGCTTGCCGGTGGGATGTTGGACTTCCTTGGCATTTTTTGGAGATTCTAATTCTAGGATTGCCTTCACTTTATCTGGATTGGGTTATACTCCAGATTGGTAAGGAGATGGCCTAAACATTTTCCCCTGTAGGCTCCGAAGACACATTTCAGGGGGTTCAATCTCATCATGTATTTCCTTAAGGTCCCAAAGGTTTTCTCAAGATGCAAGATGTGAGACCTAAGATCTCGGGTTTTGATCATGAGGTCGTCCATATAAACTTTGAGGTTCCGCCATTTTTGCTCTCGAATGATTCGATCCATCATTCTTTGATAAGTCTCCCCAGCATTTTTCAATCCAAAGGGCATCATGTTGAATCTTAAGCATCCATCCTCCGTGACCAAGGTGATGTCCTTGACGTCTGGCGGGTGCATGCGTATTTGGTGGTACCCTGAGAATGCATCTAGAAAGCTCATTAGTTAAAAACTGACGGTTGAGTCAACCAGCGCGTCGATTCGAGGCAGAGGATAACATTTCTTAAGGCATGCTTTATTCAAAAGACAAAAATGCACACACATTTTCCATTTTCCCTGCCCCTTTTTCACCATTACAACATTACTCACCCACCCCGGATATTTACATGCAGACACGAACTACGCCTTGAGCAGCTTCTTCACTTCTTCTCTGATGGGTCCGACCATCCTAGTTGTGATAGCCCTCTTCTTCTGTTGTATAGGACCAGCGTTCGGGTCGAGGTTGATGCAGTGGCACGCCACATACACGTCAACCCTCGGCATGTCAGCTGCGCTCCAGGATAAGATGTCAATGTTCCTCTGCACGCATGTCCAAATCTCCTCCCGGTCCTCGGAATTGAGCTCTCCACTGATTCTTACCTTCTCTTTTCTCCCTTCTTTTGTGAGGATCTCCATCTCTAGCACTTCCACGGCTGCTTTCACCCTTGATGGCTCCTCCTCTTTCTCCTGCTCCCCCAGCATATCCTCCTATTCTCCGGATTTATAGTTCACTGCCTCGTGCTCCGTAATAGCCACAGCCATTTCCTCCCGAAACTTCTCCACCTCTACCTCACTTGTGCTTCCACCTTCCAGCAGTCAACTTCCCCTCTTCTTCAGTCGGGCTTCCCCCCACCCACCTAGACGATTCTCCCAATTCCTCCATCCTTCTTTTTTCTTTCCTCCCACCTCCAATCTTCTTCGACTCCACCTCTCCTCCTTTCTCTCCCCTACCCCCATCTCTCCTTTTTTCTCTCCCGCCATCTCCGACTCCACCGCAATGCCTCCTACGATCTATACTTCTGCTTCCCCTTCAACCTCCCTATCTCCTTTCCCCTCCTCTAATCCCATCTATCCTTCTTTCTCTCTTGTCGTCTCCGGCTCCACCGCAATGCCTCCTACCACCTCTACTTCTCCTTCCCCTTCGACCTCCCTATCTCTTTTCTCCTCCTCTACTCCCATCTCTCCTTCTCTCTCTCCCGCCCTCTTCGGCTCCACTGCAATGCCTCCTACCATCTCTACTTCTCCTTCATCTTCGGCCTCCCTATCTCCTTTCTCCTCCTCCACTACGCCTCTGAACTAATACTGCCACAGCTCCATCCTCTTCTCAATCTCCTCGGACTATCCCTGCCAAGAAATAGAGTTTACCGCTGTCACATAGCATTCCCTGGCCTCCTTTGGGTCTCCTTGTACTCTGATCTGGGTCCCTCCAACATTGAGATTCAGGCATTGGTGGAAAGAGGACGGGACACATCTAAAAGCACTGATCAATGGGTGCCCAAAAATTGCGTTATAACTGTTGGGGGCGTCCACTATGACAAAATGGCAATTCCTGGACAGACCCCCCCCCCCCCCCCCCAGAGTCACCTGGACTCCCACTCCCCCCTCGACTTCCTTCCTCTCCCCCGAGAATCCGAACAACGACACATCCGCCACCATCGCACTTCGGGCCTCCACCCTCATCTCATTGAACGAATTTTTGAAAATGACATGCATTGAAATCCCATTGTCGACAAGGATCCGCGACACCATGAAGCTTTTGATGGCTGTCCGGATCACCAGCGCATCGCAAAAGGGGTCTTCATGGTCTGGCATGTCCTTTCGAGAGAAGGTGATCTTCTCGTCCGGGGGAGGGGTTTGCGATGTTGAGGCTACACTTCGACGGTACATGGTATGAAGTCTTGCCTTACGGGCAGCATCAATCCCTACTCCCCCATGGATCACTCTGATCCCACCTCGAGCTCCTACATCTACTCGGTCCACACACCGATCCTCCTCCCCGGTACCTGTCACCTCCACCATCCACACCGGCATCTGCTTCTCCCCTACTCCCCTAGCTCTTCTCATCTCCAAGAATTCTGGGTAGGTAGCCGTTGCGTGGCCCTCCTCCTCGTGGAAGTCACAATATGACAATGCTACCTCCTCCCCACATCTCCCTTCCTGAGGATTCCACCTTCTTCCTGCTCCTGCTCCTGCTCTTCTTCTCTCTCTGCCTCTACCTCTACCTCTACCTCTTCCTCGGCTGATGGCCATAGCTTTCTGAGGTAGGGGTAGGGGTTGTCTTGGACCATATCCCCACCCCTGCTGGTTGAACCTCTCGGGTCCTCCTTGTTGGTTCCTTCACCCATGGGGAAAACCTCATCCTTTCCCTTGGGCAGGGCCTCCTTGCTGCCTCCATCCTAACTCTTAGTATGCCGACACCCTCGGCTCTTCCCTTCTTATTCTTTCTTTTTGTCTCCCTCCTCCTGGTTGTCTTGATTCAACCTCCATTAGCCTTGATAGCTTTTTATCAAAGGTCAGGTTTGGCACCTCCATTGCTATTTCTTTCGCAGCTTCTCCATCAACCCTTCAAATGACAGTGGCGCCTTCCCAGTGAGGATTATCTTGAAGAAACCCTCCCTTAGTCCAATAGTGAAGGTCATTTGGAGGGCAAATCCAGGCACCTCCTGAATATCCAAGATCTCTTCCTGGAACCTATCTACGTACTGGGCCAAGGACTCATCTGCCCTCTGCCGAATAAAAAAAATGGACTCCAGATTCTTCTTCCTTTTCTTTGAAGTTGAGAAACGTAACTGGATGCTTCTACGTAGATCCTCAAAGCTGTATATTGAGCCTGTCGAGAGCTGACGAAATCAATCCCTAGCTTTATCTTTTAAGGAGATGGCGAAAAGATGGCACTTGAATGCGTCCATAATTGACCAGATGCAGACTGCATCTTCGAACAATTACAGGTGTTGGAGAGGGTCGTATTTCCCCATGTAGTAGTTCATCTCGGGCTCCTTGAACCCTTTTAGGACTGGAGCTGATAGGATCAACTCGTAGAATGGGGACCTTCTCGCCACGGGTCTCGTCGCTCCCACTCATGCGACGACGTCTCCCGGCAAGACGACACTCGCAGGGCTTGGGAAAAACTCCCTTCCCGCCAGGTCACACCCACCTCCCTCTACCATCACTTCCTTTCCAGGTCGCCTCTCAGGAGTGTCCTCTCCCACTATTGCCGAGATGAGCTCAACCTGCTGCGTGAGAGCGGGCGCATGAGGTAACGTGGTCGAGCAGTCACTCTGCCGCAAGATCCCTTGTAACTTGTCCATAATGCCTTTGATGGACATGATGAATTCCACCCTTCCTACGAATCCTCCTGGGTTCTCTGACCCATCTCCGTCTACTTCTCCATGTACTCCGACAATGAGGTAGTACAAGATTCTTCTTTAAAAGCTGTGGTCCACACTCATCGCACCAAAAATGTTGATGCTAGTGACCCGACTTCGCCTAGAGTTCGGACCTAATTTGTAGCTCACACCTACTCTTCTCAAACCGCCCTCTGGACGTGAGTCAGAACCAGAAATAGATCAAGGGTCTCAGCTCAAAGGTCCCACCTCTTACCCGGAAGAATCAGAAGTTCTCCCCCTCCCTAGCCAGTGCTGAGCTAGGCACCTTATCGGTCTATTTATAGGCCTCTGAGTTTGAGTTGCCAATTACCAAGCTAAACCGACCTGAAATTACCAAAATAACCTGAGTTGGGTCTGCCAACAGCCAAACTCCGCTGTTCTGAAGGGCTATATGAAGACCACCAAGGGCAAAAGGGTAAAATTACCTTGGGCAAAAGAGTAAAATCCCCCTTGGGGGTAAGAAGGTAAAAACACATTTTTTCATCATACGACGAGTGAGAAATTGGCCAGCGGGCGAGTCGAGCCTGCCTTCTCATCTTGCGAGTCTCCTGTCTTGCGAGAGTCATCCAAGCCAGACTTGTGGCCAAAGGGTATAGACAGGAAGAAGGGATTGATTATGATCAAACCTTTGCCACAGTTGCAAGGTTGGAAGCAATCAGACTGTTCCTTGTATTTGCAGCCTTCCAGGCATTCAAGGTATTCTAGATGGATGTCAAGTCAGCCTTCCTGAATGGAGACTTGAAGGAAAAGGTTTATATAGAGAAGCCTCCAGATTTTATTGATTCTATCTCTCCAACTGTTGTATATAGACTTAGGAAATCTCTTTATGGGTTCAAGCAAGCCCCAAGAGCATGGTAGGAGACATTTTCTACCATCCTCATTGATAACAAATTCTCATGCGGGAAGATAGACAAGACCCTATTCCTAAGGGAATCTTAGGGCAAGATCATACTAGTCCAGATTTATGTTGATGACATAATATTTGGCTCTACTGATGACAACCTCTATGGGAAGTTTGCAAAACTTATGCAGGGGTAGTTTGAGATGGGTAGTGTGTGTGAATTGAAGTTTTTCTCGGGACTCCAAGTAAAACAGACTGATGATGGTCTATCCATATCCCAGTCAAAATTCACCAGGGAGATAATCAAGAAATATGGCATGGAGAATGCATCCACCATAAGAACTCCCATGAGCTCAAGTATGCCTATAGACAAAGATGATCCAGGAAAGCCTGTTGATCAAACTCTGTATAGAGGTATAGTTGGCTCCCTTCTCTACCTCACAACAAGTAGGCCTGACATTATGTATGCAACATATATTTGTGCTAGGTATCAGGCCTACCCTAAGGAGTCTCACTATACTGCTGTGAAAAGAATCTTGAGATATCTTAAGGGAACCCCAAATCTTGGCCTATGGTACCCAAGGAATGGGGAATTTGAACTAACTGGCTATTCAGATGCAGATTTTGCAGGCTGCAAGGTGGATAGGAAGAACAGTTCAAGCTCCTATCAATTTCTAGGTGGAAGGCTTGTCTCTTGGAGCAGCAAGAAACAGACATGTGTTGTAATCTCAACAATAGAGTCAGAGTATATTTCAGCTGGAAGCTGTTGTGCTCCATTGCTGTGGATTCAACATCAACTTCAGGACAACAATGTTCAGATAAGTAGAACTCCACTCTTTTGTGATTCTACTAGTGCAATTTCTATAGCTAGGAATCCTGTCTCCCATAGCAAGACAAAGCATATAGAAATTAGGTATCATTTCATTAGAGAACATATGAAAAGGGAAGACATCTCCATTGAGTTTGTCTCCACAGAGAAGCAAGTGGCTGATATGTTCACTAAGCCACTAGATGAAGCTAAGTTCAACACCTTCAAATTTGAATTGGGTATGTTGAATCTTGTGTAGCTTTAATTATCTCTTCTACCATATGCTGCATTATTTACTTTGGAGGTAGAACAAGCTCTTCCTCCCGATACTGAAGATGGTATGCAACTGTTGATGGGGAGCTTGCCCAACAGCTAAGATAGATTGGAGGAGAACAACCTATCACTATGCTCCCTATTGTAGAAGTCAAAAAGGGGGATGAAAGAAGTCAAGGGTTGAGAAGTACAACCAAGTGGAATAGTAAGCATGGCAGCATGGCAGGGGGAGTAAGTAATTCTTGATTGGTTGGAGAAATGGTAACATTTCTCCACTCTACTACTGTTAAATTTTGTTATGATGAAATGTTGTTTTGTCAATGACCTGTATTGTTTTGACTTCTTCAAATAGGGGGAGATTATTGGGTCTATTGATCCTAATATCCCAGATTTGTAAGAAGTCAAATGGGTCAATGACATACACAAATAATGTATTTGATGTGTGCTTTAGTTCTTGCATGCAGGTAGTCCATGATTGGACAGGATCAGAAAAATGAGTTGGGCAGTAAACTCAAATTTCATCGAGCTTAGCTCGAAGTTCATCGGACTCAAGTTACAGTTCGTCGAGCTCAGCTCAATGCTTGTCAAGCTAAAGCAAAAGAAAAATTGACTAAGGCAAAAAGCACTGATATCGTTGAGAAAATCACAGTTCGTTGAGCTCAGTTTACAGTTCATCGAGCTCAGGTTATAGTTCATCGAGCTCCCCTCTACACTCGTCAAGCTGAAGCTAGAGAAAAATTGACTAAGGAAAAATGCGCTGAGACCGCTGAGAAGATTAGAGTTCGTCGAGCTCAGCACACAGATCGTCGAACACAGCTAAAGCCAGAAAATCTGTCTAAGGGAAAAAGTGTTGAGACCGCTGAGAAGAAGACATTGAGACCGCTGAGATAACTAAGAAGAAAGCATTGAGACCGCTGAGATAGCTGAGAAAACTTGCTATATTTCTCTAATTCCAGAAGCGTTGAGTGAAGCAGATACATTCAACGCTTCTAATGAAGAAGGAAGCGATGTGACTTTTAAGAGGATTACTGCTGAGACAGTAAAGTGAAAAAACCGCTGAGACAACAGATTAGAAGAAAGCGCTGAAACAAAGGCTTGTCTCAGTTGATAATGAAAAACCCCTAAGACCGCTGAGACAAAAAGACTGAGACAGTTAAGTGCAAAAACCGCTGAGACGGGAGATAAGAAGAAAGCGTTGAGACAAAGGTTTGTCTCAGTTGATAATGAAATACCCCTGAAACCGCTTAGACAAAGCCAGGAAAATTCTAACTCCAAAACTGTTGAGAGCCAAGAGAGATGGCATTGAGTGACTTAACATCACTCAACGCTTCATGGTCTTTTGGAATATTTTCTAAGTCGAGATGTTGATGACCACCGTTGACGTCATCAAAGTTAAAATTGCAAGAAGCCATTGCGGGAAAGGTTCTGTAGCGCCGAAAGACGTTTTGTCCCTTTCTGATGGAGATGGTGGTCACCAATCCTTGGTGGGCCCACATACTATTGTGTCGTTGATTCAAATCAACACATATAAAAGGGGAAACAGAAAAGGGATTTGGTTTAACGAATACAGAAAAAAGAAAAATTGAAAAGAGACGGCTGGACGATCTTCCCTAAAGTTTGAAAGCTAAAGTGTAGCCAAGATATCCAGAAGGGCAAAGAAGGATAGTTGTAGCACTTCAAAGCTCAGCAAGTTTGTTATCAATAGAACAGTTTTAGCTGATTCATCTCATCAGAAAGGTGGAAGCTACTCTTCTGTGCAACAGTAAAAAGTGATAGTTGTAGAAGAAGGCTGATTCCTTCTACAACAAGTGTGCTGGACTGAAATTTGCACAGTACAACAAAGTTGACTCAGAGTTATTTCTCTAAGTCTGTTATTTTAATTTCTTCAACTTACTGTATAAATTTTCTGTAGCATTCAGTAGATCTGAATCTGAGTGTAGGGCACTTTGTGCCTGAGGTAGGTGACAAATTTGTCCCTGAGGTAGGATCCAAGTGAGGATCTGAGCTGTAGGGCTTAAGTGCCTGAGGAAGGAGAGTGTTGCTCTCTGAGTTAGGATCCAAGTGTAGATCTGAGGTATGTTTATCCTCCCAGCATGAGTGTAGGGCCTTGGGCCTGAGGTAGGTGACTAAAGAGTCACTGAGCTATAGGTGACAAGCTTGTCACTGAGTTGTAGGCCTTGGAGGAGGCTGAGCTGTAGGTAACTATAAGGGTACTGAGTTTTCGGAGTGCTGCAGCAGTCTGAGAGTAGAACTGTATGCCTGAATCTGTAGGGCTAAAGGGCCTGAGTGTAGGCCATGTAAATAAGTCTGAGGTAGGTGATCGGTGGATCACTGAGCTGTTGGAGTTCTACAGAGCTCTGAGGTAGGAACCCTTGTGGTTCTGAGTTGGATTCTGAGAATAATGTATAAGGCTGAGGGCCTGAGGTGTAAGCTCCGTGGAGCATAAGTGGAGGAGTTTGTGCCTAGTCCAACAAATAAGTTGGATAGGTGGGAGGGAAAGTGGATGTACACAATTGGGGAACCATTATAAATCCAGGTGTTTGCTGTGTGTGCTTGTTTTTTCATTGTGATTGTAGGATTTAAGTACAAGCTCTAGATAGAACAACTTGAAAATAACAAAAGATTTATTAATAGCTCAAAGACCTATTCACCCCGCCCCCCTCCCTCTAGGTGATTAGCTAACCTAAAGTATAACTTTCAAAAAGTGCCATAAAATTTTATATGATGAGGATCTTAATATGTTACAATGCAATGCAATGGAATGCAATGAATGCATAATTACTCACCCATGCTTACTCACTCTCTCATACTTCCTATTTCGACATAGACTTTAGTTCCCAATTATTAAGGGTAGTGAATCACTCAGACACCTCCTGTTGTGGCCAGATGGAGACAGTGGAGCAGGGATCCACACTACCAGGCAGGTATGCATAGTACCAGACTCAGGCCTCATGTACGGCTTAATGCAAAGAACCAAATAGTGGAGTCCTTGCGTACTTGCTCAAGAATCTGTGTCTTAGAAAGGCAGGTAAGGTGTCTTTCAGAAGTAAACAGCAAAGAGCCCAGTGCATCCATCCTGAGTCGAACTATCAGCTTCTGTCAGTGTGTTGACCTGCAAGAGCGTATACCCGCCATAAGTAATCTTCTAACTATGATTGTTATACAACCATGTATTAAAAATACACACACTTGTAATTCACTTGGTCAAGCCGTGCTAACACCTACTCAAGGACTTCAACCAAGTCCTTACACAATTCAATGTTTTATTAGTATCCCTGGAGCTAATTAGCACCCAAGGAACTTCTAACTGGGTCCTTAACGTAATAATATAGGATATAACCATATCCTATAATCTACACCAAGCCATCACTGCTACCCATAGTGCGTTGTCATAACTTTAACGCAGTGAATTGTATAAGTCGTGGAATTACCCTTAAGATCCTATAATGCTACTCAAACACCTATCAACAAGTTTAGCTCGCCGATATAATATGTCCCAATAGTTTGATCTGCCATATGTAACATCATCGTACTAGAATCAGATTAACAGCTCAGACATAATTTAACTTAGTGGTCCTAGTCTACTCATACTTTATTATAACTTTCCATCACATGCTCAATCTCTTAGACAGCCATAAATAAAGTAAATAGGTTAAGGTATTATATCAGAAACAAATCCCATAAATTTCATACCATATGCCATAGTTAGTATTTTGAGTATTCCCACAAAATTCCAACCCATATGGGTAACATAATCGTTAATTACGTAACATTTTTTTATACATTACAACTGTCAATATCAAAGCAAATACGTGTCCAAAAATTATAAAACATAACTGGGGTGATCGCATTGTCATCAAGTATATGTCTACCCAATTTCATAAGCATCTGATAATTATTTTATGAGAAATTCGTGAAATATTAAAATTTATGCGTTTGCGACATATTTTACAGAAACTGAATTTGTTGGAGCTTCATTCCACCAAATTGATGATTCACCCCATTATGGAAAGGTATTTCCAAGATATACCACTTTCGTGTTTAGGGTATGGTATTGATCTAAGTCTATGATGTCTAAAATTAGGTTTCAACCTGGCTATGTAAATCTGGATAGAACCAGCTAAGCACCTAAGTCATAACCAATTCGTAAGTAGTATTTTTAGTTTAAATTATGGAGCACTAGTACTCCCCAGAAATTATGTAACAACAATTTGTAAAAGATTTTCTTTGGGCTACAACTTTCCTATTGAGTCCAAGACCTAAATCTAGTTGGATCATGCCTAAAGAGTGGCTTGAACCCAGTTGCACACACAAAACAGATTTCGTTATTAATTAAATAACAGATCTTGCATAGATCTTGAAACAGATCTAATAGCAACTAGTCATATTCTTCCTCTAGTAAATGGACAAGATAAACCTAGCCTTCTCTCTCCCAATGCTCGCCCAATAGACCACCAATCTTCACAAGATCAAGTCATATTTCTTCATATTGAAGAGCGGAGATGATTGAAGTCATTTTCGTGGCGAACGACGCCCTAGAATGAAAGTTCTAGTGTGGTCTCTTCCTACGAATCTAAATGAATATCATCGAATCAAGCCCTTTTGTGCCTGATATCTCAGCTAATTCCAGATCTAAAGATCTAGAGCTAAGGAAGAGGGGAGGAAGTCACCTGATGTTTGGCTATGTATTGAGTTTGTCTTCTTTGTGGCATAGTTGAGATGCTTCCAACGATCTTATTCCGAACTTGGTTTCTTCCATGGAAAGTCTCATTCCAGCATTTTTGGGAGAAGTGAGGTGGAAGAATTCACTTTCAGATGAGGAAAATAAAGTTTATGGTCAAGGACAAAGGTGAGAGAAAATGGTGGCTGAATTAATAAAGAAAAATGTCCCAAATACTTAGGAATGACTGTAACATCCCTCAAACAACTAGACTCATAGGAGTTGTTTTGTCATGACTAGGTCATGACAAAACCCTACGAAGCTCAAGTAGACCAGGTGAACTATGGCATGAAGGTAGAAATCACCCTGGTCTACAAATAGCAAAACCCATCACCAAAGCTAAGATTTGACTTTAGGGCTTCACCTTTACTGCTTGACCTCACCTGAACCTTCCTAAGCCTTTAAGAGGTTCGTTGGGCCATTAAGGGACAATTGTGTTCAACCCAAGTAGTCAAGCTGACCAAAGTCAACCTAAACCCTAAAAATGGTCATAGTACCCTAATAAGGGTTAAGTGACCACCATGGTGTCAAACCAACCCTAACCAAGTCTCCCTACACCTTAGGGGAGGCCAATGGATCACTAAGGACCCATCGGGGTCAACTCAAATGGTCAAATTGACCAAAGTCAACTCAACCCTAAAATGGATCAAACTAACTCAAGTTGACCTAACCTAGCCCAATGCACGTGGGCTAAACCTAATCGGAGTGGCTCACTAGCTTTAGAAGGCTGACAATTAATTAAAATTTCATCTAAATAATCGAAATGGTGACTAGGAGAGAGAAACCTCAAGTTCCCCTTTAATGAAGGAGATAGAAACAGAGAGAAAGTGGGGCATTCATGGCATGGAAGGACAAGGGCCTCCTCTTTTCAATCTCAATGGCTCCATTCATCTCCCATGTTAGTTTTGAGAAGATCAAGGTGTTTTCTAGGCCATTGAGTGGCTATGTGCACTGAACCACCACCATGGCTGAAACCTCTCCTCCATGGCCATTAATGGCCATTGAAGTTAGACCCCTCATCTCCCCCATCAATCCAGCCGTCCAAGTGACATGAAATTTGGAGTGGTGGTCACTTATATCTATACCCATAACTAATCAATAAATGGGAATTTTTGGAAATCATTTTCCTATAGTATTTGAAAAAAATCTAATAATCCATGTATGGGTTAATTAGAGGGTCTAATGATCTCACAATTCATCAAAATTTTGGTGGATGACCCTTAGCGTCATGATAGGTCCCCGATAAAAATCTCAGCCCATTTACGATTGATTTGAGTAGGTATTTGTGTGAACAAAGTTTGTTCCCTATGACGACAAATTAGGGCACATTGTGTTTGATGGGTTGTGAGGCCAATCCTCACCCAAAAGTGATGAATCCTTGGACACTGACTTAATGTCATATAAAATACACTCATAAGAAATTTTGGGTGGTTTAGGGTTTATGTGCCCTAGAACTCTAGTTTGAACACTAGGGTTGAGTTTTGAGCTCAAAGAATGATATGGGACTATATGTCCTTGGAATGTATTGAAACTTGGGAGGTGTGATCCTCGGGTGGAAGTAAGCCCTAGGAATAGATCTTAAAGCTTTAGGAACTTTTATTCCCATTGATATATATTAGAACCATTTATGGAACTTTTACTCATAATTTTCATTACCTGATCATAGGACATTCGATGTCCATAAAATTTAGGAAGTGACCTTAAATAGTTATCACTAATCTCTGCAAATTTTGTTATGAATTATGGATTAATATGTTTGGTACTTCATTCACAAATTTAGTGTTAGTCCTATTCGTTAAGGAATTTATGATGAATTATTTACTCATTGAAAAGTTATAAAACTTAGGCAGAAGACTTTTAGGGCAACAATAAGCTCAGGCAATTTTTATTCAATTATTGGAAGTCTTTTTGTATAGGTGGCCCCACAAATTGCCTTATGTAGAATATATTTAAATGATTTATTTATGTGACCAAATTTGTCTAGAATATTATGATTTTTTGCCAGTAGACTTTTATGGTCACTTTGGAGATCTGGTAATTTTCCTATAATTTTTGGATGATTAATTCTAATATTTCTTACTTTACCCTATGCTTGTGGTTAATTATTCAGTAATTTTTTTGGAGGTCAAAACTTATTGGAAAATTGTGAAATTCATTAATTATAGTTATTTTGATGTTATACTCCTGTCATAATTTTATTAAGGTCATATCATGTCAGAACATTGTACTTGGTGTTCAAAAGCACTGTTGGCCTGATTTTGAAGAAATATAATAAATGACAAATAAATTAGGAAAATTATAACCGTCTGGATTTATTCATAAAGTATCATGTAGAACCCCAATAATAATGTTAGGCCATTTGGATAATTATTTGGAGTATTATAATTCATGCACACCATGTAGCCCATTATGTCTGCATATAGTAAAACTGTATAATTAAGGAATCATATGAACCTTGGTCTAGGATAATGGGGTAGTTGATGCACCTAATCTGGTTGAGTATGAAAGAAGGCACCAATGGAAGTCAAGCTATGAGAGCCGGGTTGACAAGGGGCAAGGTTGTGCTCGAGATTGACGATAGATCGTCTTTCCCTTAGAGAAAGTCTAAATACACAAAGGGTCAGTTAAAGTGTAATGCTAAGAGAGTTTAGGACATTGATAGATACGAACAATAATAAGTACCTCGCGAAAGAGAGCTTTGGGCTTCAGCCGATAGTAGTTCCTAGTGCCCTCGAGAGCCCTTCATAGGAAATGCCCTGGGCAGTCCAAGGTTAACCTTAAACTGTAAGACTAAACTATTAGTGTAAGATTAATTTTAAGTACTCCACTTTCACTCACCCCATAATAATGGGAGGCTAGTTTGGTTTAGACTAACGAGCAGTAGGCTCGGTGGTGGTAGGTACAGACTGGTTAGTCTGGGGTGCCAGTGGCTCGGAAAGTTGTTGTGACGGACGTGTTAGTCTTCGGAGCCGATCACTGAGAGATTCATAAATATCATAATTACATGTGAAAAAAGTGGCTGGCCTTCAGTTTGCTCTAGTCATCACATTTACAGAGGAATGATGACTCTAGAGGGTGTAGTGGTTGGGACTGGCATTCTAGTGTCTATGGAGACGCTTACATAGTGAACCTACACTTTACCACGAAAGATTGGAGGGTTGGTCATCATTAGTATGTGGTGACTAAAGTGTGTCCTTGAGAGGCGTACGTAAGGGCTAGGCTTGGTGGTGTGGTTACCCGCCTAGGAGTGGGGTGGCCAAACCCACTGTCTCCGTTGGTCACTACGGAGGCTCCTGGGAGTGAAGCTAGCATCCAAAACTGGGAATTAATGGTCTTTACGTATAGATTCATGTTCATGTGTTCTACTTGTATGAATATAACATTATACCAGCATAACATAGCATATCATGTCAACATTGCATTGAAATACCTTCCCCTATCGTATAAATTTGTATGAGTCTTTTTATACGACAGGTCTTGCAAAATGGCACCTTAACTTATGAGTTTTATGGGCATTCTTATAAGTTAAGGTTACTTATTCTATAGCTTACTTTACTTTATCTGTGGTAGAAGGTAGTCGTAGTTCATTACTTGTACTTGTATTACTTATACTATAGCTTGTGTGTAATACCTCCATCTATCACACGAAATATAATAGAGGGTCCGGCTGGGGCCCCACACCATATTTCGCAGACAGTCGGTGGAGTTACATGTTAATATCAGAACAACTCGAATCGTAACTCTGAGCATTCTAGCAGAAGCTTCAGGGGTTTAATTTTGAACTGAAGTACAACAATAATGTCTACTATAAATAAACATGAATGTTATACAAAAATACACAAAGGTCACTATCGCAGGCGATAGTCACTGTTGCCCGGCGATAGTCAACAATGATCAAAATTGTTTTGGCCTTAAGGCCTTACATTTACTCTTCACAATGTGTGGCTTACAGACATCGCCACGCAGGTCGGCTATACATGAAAGTAATAAACTTTGCTTGGCCTTCGACGACCGGCATAGCTACTGGGACTTTAGCTTGCTACTTCCCGCTCGGCTCTCCAGAACCTACACAGTGATAATCCACCACAAGGATGACAAACAAGGCAACGGTTAGCATTTAGCTGACCACTTTATAACGACCCCACCCCTTACTCGGGGACGCAATTCTCCATATCTGTCACAACCCGTATTTTCCCTGCATTAAATTTATATCAGAGTAAGGGAAAATATGTGCCGTGTTGCCTCGCCATGCAAGGGAAAACAGCAGACGCTCAGACAAGACTCCAAACACTAATATTTAAATGAAATTCATAAGTTATTATGAATGAAATCTAGTTTAAGTTTAAATGGTTGTATCCCTCGACAAGGTGGAGCAACTAGTCTACTAGAAATATATAGTTATACGCTGCGTAAAATACTTTGATTATGTTGATTCACACCCTACATGAGTATAAAAATCCCAAGGGGCAACTCATGGTATGTCAGACTCTAGGTTTAGTATAAGTATGAAAATGTTCATTACGTTAGCTAGAAGATAGTGAATTTGGTTTTAGAAAGATGACATGTATGAAATAATATTAATAATGTTTTTTTATATATTAAAATATCTAACATGCAACCTGTTCGAAAGTAGCGAAAAGAAGTGAGAAGTAGAGAACAAGGGAATAAACTTTTGAATAATTGAAATTTTATTATCCAAAAAAGATATCATTTACAAAGGTATGACCTCCCTTATATAGAATGGAGGAGATAAGAAAGAGAGTATACAAACAATGTGGGACTAAACATTTACAGTACTGAGCGGCTAGAATAATGGAGACCGCACAGGCCGCGCGGTTAGACAGATGGGTTAACCGCTCGGCAACTCCATCAGGATAGAATAGGCCGCAGAGGTAGACCGATAGACCGCCCGGTCTCCAGGCTTCAGAGAGACCGCCAGACCGCTCGGTCAACAAACCGCTGGATCAGACCGCTAAGCCGCTCGGTCTAATACTTCAACACTCCCCCTCAAGCTGGAGCATAGATATCAATCATGCCCAGCTTGTCACAAATGCGGAAGAAGGAAGTAGAAACCGGCTTGGTGAAGATATCTGCCAACTCCTTGTCAGAGGTGACAAAAGGAGTACAAATCTGTTTCTTCAAAATCTCTTCCCGAATGAAGTGACAGTCAACCTCTATATGCTTTGTTCTCTCATGGAAGACCGGATTTCTGGATATGTGTATAGCGGCCTTGTTGTCACAGAACATAGGGAGAGGACAGTCATATACCTCGCCCAGGTCAAGCATGAGAGCCTGCAACCACTTTAACTCACACGTGGTTGACGCCATACTCCGGTATTCTGCTTCGGCACTGGATCTGGAAACAACAGACTGTTTCTTGCTCTTCCAACTCACGAGATTACCTCCAACAAAGGTACAAAAACCTGACGTGGATTTACGATCGCCTTTGTCATCCGCGTAACTTGAATCTGAGTAGGCCTCAACCCTCAGATGGCCATTGTTCTGAAAGAGTAACCCTCTGCCCGGTGCTGCTTTGATATACTCTAAAATCTTCAGGGTGGACTGAAGATGGCACTCCCTGGGAGCTTGCATAAACTGACTGACCTTGCCTACAGCGTAGGCGATGTCGGGTCTAGTCACCGTGAGATAGATGAGTTTGCCTACCAAACGTCTGTACCGTGTGACATCAGATAGAAGAGGCGAATCATCCGTCCAAGTTTTGTCTTCTCCAACAGCCATGGGAAAACGAGCTGGTATGGCACCTGTCAATCCTGCTTCTCGTAGAAGATCAAGGGCATACTTCCGTTGAGAGAGAACCAAGGAGTCAAGTTTCCGAGAGATTTCTATCCCCAAAAAGTATTTTGGGGAGCCCATATCCTTCGTAACCAAGTGCTGACGGAGGTGCTTCTTCGTCAAGTCCACCCCATCTCGGTCATCGCCAGTAAGGAGAATATCATCCACATATACGGCCAAAACCACCAGTCCCTAGGCCGTTTTGCGAATGAATAAGGAGTGATCGGCCGAACTCCTTTGAAAGCCGATGGTAGCCACAATACCAATGAATTTGTCGAACCATGCCCGAGGGCTCTACTTTAGGCCATAAATGGCCTTCTTCAAATGACAGACACGTGTCTCCCCCTGAGCAACATACCCAGGAGGTTGCTCCATATAGACGTCCTCCTGAAGATCGCCATAGAGAAAGGCATTCTTCACATCAAGCTGGGAAATAGCCCAAGCCTGGTTAACAGCCACAGAAAAGAGAACTCGGATGGTGCTGAGGCGAGCAACCGGAGAGAAGGTATCAAAGTAATCAATGCCATAAGTCTGAGTAAAGCCCTTGGCCACCAGCTGGGCTTTGTAGCGATCCACAGTGCCGTCGGGGCGAAACTTCACAACGAAGACCTAGCGACAGCAAACCACATCAGTGCCCACGGGAGGAGGAACCAGGGTCCAGGTACCCCGTTCAGTAAGAGTAGCCATCTCCTCATCCATGGCAGACTTCCAATGAGGGAGAGCGAGAGCCTCCTGGTAGGTACGGGGAGTAGAAGTAGCAGAGATAGCCAAGGCAAAACACCTGCGAGAAGGAGAAAGCTGATCATAGGAAACAACGGCCATGAGCGGGTGTTGAGTACACGCCCGCACCCCTTTGCTAAGGGCAATGGGAACATCCAGGTCAACGGGAGCGTCGGCGACGGGAGCGTCAGCGACCGGAGTGTCCGTGGCGGAGAAGGCTGGCCCGGGACTAGAGACAGACGGCAGCGGAGAGGAGGGTGGAGGGGTAGGCGGGGAGACGGACTGGGAAGGAGTGGGTGGAGGAGGAGACGAAGGTGGGAAAATGTGGAGAGGTGTGGAAGGAACAGAGATATCAGAAGGAAGAGAAGGAAGATAAGAGGGAGGAGAGAAATAGGAAGCATTTTCGAAAAAAGTCACATCTGCGGAGACAAACTGCTTGCGGAGAAGGGGGTCAAAGCAGCAATAGCCTTTTTGAGTGGTAGAGTACCCCAAAAAGACACACTTGGTGGAACGGGGGGAAAGCTTGTCGCGGGTAGAGGAGGGAGTGTGAACAAAGGCCGTACAGCCAAAGACACGGAGAGGAAGAGGAAAAGGCTCCTGGTGGGGGTAGAGAAGGGAGAAGGGAGTCTGGCCGTGGAGAACCGCGGAGGGAAGGCGATTGATGAGATAGCAGGCGAGGAGCACAGCGTAGCCCCAGTAGGAGCGAGGGACGTGCATCTGTGTCATGAGAGTACGCGCAACATCAAGCAGGTGACAGTTTTTACGCTACGCCACCCCATTCTGCTGGGAGGTCTAATACTAGGATCAGACCGCTAAGCCGCCCGGTCTAATACTTCAACACAACCTAGCAAAAAACATTCCCCAGAGAGCAAGTAAAACAATCATAAAGAGGTAAAACTGACTGCTTAGCAAAATAATTAGCATTTTAAAAGAAATCAACCAGTGGGCATCAACAACCTGACACGATCCCACTAGAGTGCATTTATGTTTGTACTAACAAGAAGCAACCAAAACTACCTCATAAGGGTGAGAAAAACCTCTGCAATACAGCAGTCCACTATCCACACCAATCTAGCCACTCAACCGGCTACTACCCTGAACCTGAGGCATTCAATGAAAGAATACCTCAGCGAGAAAGTACAAGGGGCAAATGAAGCAATTAGATATAAACAAGTGAAAACAGAAGGGGTTACCAAACCCTACTAAGAGAAATGCTGACAACCTCAGCTAATATAATCAACAAAAGAGACAAGCTAGAAAATACTCATCAGCAAAGTATGAAGAGTGCACCAAGTGCAAAAAGTTACCATGCTTTGCTTAAACCTGCAGAAGCAAATAGCCAACAAATGCCAAACAATATAAGGAAAACGAACTTTATAGTCCTAAACATGTGAATCATTAACACTGGAAAAAATCACGGATCTCTGTCCACGACCAAAACATCCAAAACCGAGCTAACAGACCCAAATATCTCAAACGCACCGCGGTTGCAGCCACAAGCTCCTACACAACTAAAACAACCTGTAAATAGAGACCCAAAACAAAACTACCACGTGCAATGATTCACGATACGACGTTCAATTGGCGGTCCATTATCCACTACTTATCTAGCCTCAAAACACAACCTAAAATCCAAGCAAAACTCAAATACCAAAGTCTAAACAGTTCCCAAGACAAACGGGATAAAAATACAAAAAATATACCATATGGATCAAACTCGATGAATCAGACCAAATTCCTGCCCAATTAGGCGAGTATACTCCTCGAATCACAACGATACTCGACGAATTCTACATTACTCGACGAGAATGAACTTGCGATATTCGACGAATCGTAATGCTATACTCGGCGAGTTCTACAATACTCGATGGGAAAAAACTAGCGATACATGACGAATCGTAATGCGATACTCGGCGAACTTTAAACTATTCGGCAATAAGGACTTGATACTCGATGAATCGCCTAATGATATACGCCGAAATACCCCTAGCCTCACCGACCATTCATTGGCTCCTACACCTAAATACAACTGATGTAGGGGTGTCCGGAATCGGAGACCTCCACGAAGCTAACTCTCTATCTACGCTATACACGTCGTAGATCTACCGCACCTACACAGCACCTATCGCCCACAATAGCTTCTCGTCGAAAGAACACAACACAAATAACAAAGGAGGAATGGTCGACTCGAAAACGACGATCGGAAATTTGAGTCGGAATATTCCCCAAGAAAACACAAAGGTTGCCACTCCTTTTTGAGAGCAAGACCAAGGCTATAGGCCAAGATCTGCTCAGGCAAATAGGATCCACCCGATCCGGAAATAAAAAGCCTAGCAACGGTGATTTCGATCCAAAACTTGCAGCGATTAAATTAACTTTCCGGAGAAAATGATTTGCGAAAACCACCACAACTAAAGAGAAGAATCACACAAGGGAGGGGGAAGAGATTACCCAACCGGAAAGCTTTCACACAAGATACCTGTGGGAGAATCACTCTCTCCACGGATCCACCGGCGTCACAACGAATGGTTTGCAACCTTCTTCCAAGGAGCCGCACCGAAGGAAGCCACGCCGCCGTCGCACCGAAGTAGGGGAGGAAGCAAGAGGGGGCGGAGGCTTCACACCTTGACCGGCGGCTATGGAGGAACTCCTTGGCCGAACTCTCTCAAAGAGGGTTAGGGTTTCTTTTAATTTCTTCTCTAATGACCTCATAAGAAAGCCTCCTTATATAGGAGTTACAAACAAGCCTTAACCCTTCATGATGGAGATGTAATCTCATCCATCCGAATGGCTAAATGCACACCAACATTAAAATTGTTCAAAATGAAAAATAACAAACATACAATGAATATAAAATTATCACATAAGCATAGGATAATTTTATATTCCAAATATAAAATAGAGTGCAAGAAAAGGAAATAGATAAGGCTAATGCTTTGTAGTGGCGGTAGCACGCCGGGGGCGGAGGTTGTAGCGTAGCCTTCCGTTTGTGTCATCATGCCGCCTCATATCCTTGAGTTGTATTGCCTTATCAACCGGATCATCATCAGCATCATCAGCATCATCTTCAAATGGTGGAGGAGGGGGCACGCCATCAATCATCCACCACTCAAATGTACGCATCTCCGTTGTGTGGTCCAAGCGATAGCGGTGAAGGAGAGCGGCATCCAAACTTTGCAGCTCCGTCTCGAGTACCCAAGACTCATCCGAAGGGGGCCGATCACGCCAACGGATGAGAATGCGGTGGGTGTCGCCATCAGCAGTGGTAACAGGCTCAGCATAAAGTATCATCTCTAGAGTGGAAAACGTCCGTGGAAACCTGGGGAACATATTAGCAGTAGGCAGGAAAGAAGGCAACTTACCATCCGATGATATACCTGTGGGGACCGAAATAGAGAGATCATCCGTACTACCACTCCCCAACCCATGAGAATTTAGAGTGGGAGAAGAAGATGACAAAGAAATCAACTCTTGTGGTGGTGACACAAACATCGTTAAATCCGAAACATTAAAAATGGGGGAGATACCCCAATCAGCAGGCAAGTCCAAAATGAAAGCGTTGTCACCTAACTTCTTAATAATCCGAAAATGGTCGGCGCGCTTTGGTGCTAACCTTTTAACAGTGCCAGTTGGAAAGCATTCGGGAACCAAACGGACTAAAACTAGATCACCATTTTTGAAGTTTGACACTCTCCGATGTAAATTAGCGTGTGCTTGATAAAAGTCGTATTGCGTAGTCTAGGTGGCCCGTATACGTGCGTGTAAATCATGGATGTGCTGGGAGAAGGATTGTGCAAACTGACTTGCCTTGTACGTTGGGGGCAACGACACCAAGTCAAGCGGCACAGGAGCCTTATACCCGTGGACAATATCATTTGGAGACAGACCCGTAGACCGATTCTTGGAATTATTGTAGGCTAATTGGGCATGGAGAAGGAGAAGATCCCAAGTGCTCTTGTGATCACTCACAAGGCATCGTAACAAATTTCCTAAGCTCCGATTAAACACTTCCGTCTGCCCATCAGTTTGGGGATGATAGGTGGAGGAAAACAATAATTTTGTTCCCATTAATATCCAAAGAGTGTTCCAAAAATAACTAGTGAATTTTACGTCCCTATCCGATACGATGGTCTTTGGCACTCCACGGTGACTAACGACGTCTTTAAAATAAAGTTTAGCGATGTTAGACACATCGTTTGTCCTACTGCACGGGATGAAATAAGCCATCTTTGAAAACCTATCCACAACTACAAAAATTGAGTCGTGACGGCGTAGGGTAATTGGGAGGCCTAATACAAAATCCATACTAACGTCTACCCAAGGCATGGAGGGAATAGGCAAGGGTGTATATAATTCTACATTGGTTTTACTACCCTTAGACACCTGACACGTGCGACAGCTACTCACTACCTGTCCCACCATAACCTTAAGTTTTGGCCAATAGAATTTGTCCTCGACTAACGTAATGGTCTTATCTCTACCGAAGTGGCCACTCAACCCTTCGCTATGCAACTCCCATATGATATGTAGTCGTAACGATGACTGCGGAATACATAGCTTCCAGTTCCTAAACAGGTAACCGTCCTTGATGACGTATGCAGATATTTTCGTGGGGGAGCTATCCTGGGCAGATAGATAGAAGTCCTGGAAGTCAGGACACGTGGCGTACTCATCCTTAATCCGCTCAAATCCTACGACATGTACTTCCATAGAGGTGAGTAAAATAGTAAGATGACAAAGGGAGTCCGCGACTCGGTTATCAGCTCCCTTAAGGTGCTTGAGATTAAACGTGTAACCTTATAAGAAAGCTACCAACTTTGCGTGTCGTGGGATGATCTTATGCTGGCCGTTGATCGGAGAGGATCACAAACTCCTTGGAGAGGAGATAGTGCCTCCAATGGTGTAGACATCAGACTACAACATAAAAATCCCTATCATAATTTGAATAGTTCAGCTTAGGGCCGGAGAACTTCTCGCTAAAATAACTAACGGGATGTCCCTCCTGGCTCAAGACACCTCCAATCCCTCCCCCAGATGCATCACATGTGAGCTCAAAGACTTTAGCAAAGTCAGGTAGACGTAAGACAGGTGCGTTAGTCATAAGCTCTTTTATTCGTTCAAGAGCATGGGTGGAGGAATTCGTCCACGTAAACTCTCCCTTCTTCATACAGTCTGTGATAGGCTCCATAATACTACTGAAGCCTCGTATGAAACGACGATAAAACATGGCTAACCCATGGAAACTACGCACCTCACGTAGGGTGGTTGGCACGGGCCAGTCCTTAATGACCTGAACCTTGCCTGGATCAACTCAAATACACTTAGGGCCGACTATATAGCCTAAGAACTCTACCTCCGAGACATAGAAAGTGTATTTCTTAAGATTGAGAAATAAAGCCTCCTTTCGTAGGGTGGAAAGGATCACTCTCATGTGGGAGATGTGCTCGGTAGTAGAGGTGCTATAAATCAGAATATCGTCAAAGTAGACGACAATGAACTTCCCCATGAATGGCTGAAAGACATGTGTCATCATCCGGGAGAAGGTACTAGGGGCATTGGAGAACCCAAAGGGCATCACAAGCCATTCGTACAGACCATCCTTTGACTTAAACGTTGTCTTCCACTCATCGCCCTCTCGTATCGTAATCTGGTGATAGCCACTCTGAAGATCTAATTTGGAGAATACGGTGGCTCCAGACAATACATCCAACAAATCATCTAGGCGGGGAATGGGGAACCTATACTTCATGGTGATTTTGTTGATAGCCCGGCTATCAACGAACATCCTCCATGTACCATCCTTCTTGGGGGCATGTAGGGCTGGTACAGCACATGGACTCATACTAGTCCTAATAAAACCCTTCGCTAGCAAGCCCTCTATCTGGGACTGCAACTCCAGGTGAGCTGCGAGGTGGAGTCGATAATGGGGCTGATTTGGCAAGGAAGACCCCAGAATGAGATCTATCGCATGCTGGATATTCTAAAGCGGGGGTAGCGTGGGCGGCAACTCATCTGGGTACACGTCCCTATACTCCTCCAACAGTACCCGTAACTCACTAGGTAACTCATCCAAAATGCTAGAATCGGGCTTCGCACTTAAGAGGACTAGCGCATACATAATTCCATCAAAGAACGGATCTCTCTCAAACTCTTTCCTACCAACTAGATTCAACGTTTTCCGTTCTACCAGAATAGTGGTGTCCTTAGCCAAGACTACGGGCTCCTTTGGGATGGTCGGCTTCAAAGTGATGGTTTTGCCATTGAATTTGAATTCATAAGTGTTGGCTTTACCAAAATGTGTAACATCACGGTCGTATAGCCAATGGCGGCCTAACAACACATGACAAGCGTCCATCGAAAGGACATCACACCACACCTCATCAATGTAGGATTTGATTGAGAGTGGGACCAGGCATCGCTTGGTAACGGGTACAGAGATCTTGTTGATCCAAGTGACCTGATATGGGGTCGGGTGTGGTTCTGTGTTCAAGGACATACGTGCAATGGCGTTCTCAGATACGACATTCACACAACTACCACTATCAACAAACAGCTTGCAAAGCTTCTCGCTACTCTTAAAAATCAGAGAAAATATTCTCGTCCTCTTCCAATCATCTAATGGACGAGGAGTGGTCAAGATACAACGCATCACCATAAGGGGGTGATCGTCCTCTAAGTCACTAGGCACTCCTTCGGGGTCACTCTCCTCTGCAGCCTCGTATACATAATCGTCAGGGTCGGTAGTTGGCTCTAATAAGTCTATGTTTTTTATCTTTGTTGGGCATTCGTAGGTATAGTGGCCTTGAATTCCGCAAGAGTAACAAGTGGTGTTAGCCTTGCTAACCTTCCCTATAGGGAGATGCTCACTCACAGGGTTCTTGGTGTTCCTAGCGGTGATCACGACTGACTTCGACTCGGTGGATTTGAACTTTCCCTTATCAGGGTAGGTAGAAGAAGATGCCCCAGTGGTGGACTTGTTCTTCGCATGAGCGTAACGGGAGTGAGCCTTAGAGGCTAGGTGTTTTTCAATGTCCAGGCGGTATTGAATGTCGTGTTTAAGTCCGTATGCCCATATCACAAGAGCTTCCTTTGGATATCGTGGTGAAGCCCCTTTCGAAATCTAGATAAGGTGACTTCGGGGATCTCCCTAAGGTCACATCGCATCATACGATCCTTAAGTTCACCCATATATTCAGCTATCGAGTTTGAGCCCTGCCGCAGAGTAGCAAGCTCATCGAACATCTATATCCGATGGTACGCGGGAACGTACTGATCGGTCAACAGGTTATTCATTACTGGCCAACCTATAAGGGGGGATCCATGTCCAGTTCCTAATCTTCACTCCTCATTCAGCCAGAACGTCTTTGTACGACCTGTTAACTTCATCCGGGCAACCTGGACCTTTTGGGGATCCGTCAGGTTGTGCCACTCGAAGTAACACTCCATATCCACAGTACAGTTAAGGAAGATTTGGGGATCTCCCATGCCATTGTAGGTGGGGGCATTTATCTTAATGGCCCTAGTAATATCAACGTCTCGCTCGGGGCGGTGTCCTCTAGGGGGCACCCTTGGGGAGTCCCCATCAAAATCCGAATCAGAGTTATGTTGGTGTCGGTTGGGCCGGTCAACATTAACGGGTGGCAGGGGTGGCCTAGCTTGATTTTGTAGGATCTGTGTTAACATGTCCCTAAGCACCGTTATTTCAGTATGCAGCCCTGCTATGGCCTCGGTGTTGGGATCCCCATGCTCATTCGCAGCCATCCTAGACGTAGACGAAGTCGAATATTCCGATCCAAGCCTATTGTGCATTCAGGTTTAGAAAAATTTTGGAAAGGTGATTTTTCCTAGGGCTGTAGCTATACTGAAAATAAGATATTTTTATAGTTTCCCGATGTGAGGAACACGTGGATCGTTAAAATTTTTTTTTTGAAATTTTGCTGAAAAATAAATATTTTAGCCCGCTATTGGCAGACCAAGAAAATAATTTCTTTGATTTTGTAAAGATCCAATCAACAAGGAACGCGGAGAGGATGTTTGCAACGTGAAAGTTGAAACGACCGCCTCTGACTCCAAATTGATGTAGGGGTGTCCGGAATCAGAGACCTCCACGAAGCTAACGCTCTATCTACGCTCTACACGTCGTAGATCTACCGCACCTACACAGCACCTATTGCCCACAATAGCTTCTCATCGCAAGAACACAACACAAATAACAAAGGATCAATGGTCGACTCGAAAACGACGATCGGAAATTTGAGTCGGAATATTCCCCAAGAAAACACAAAAGTTGCCACTCCTTTTTGAGCACAAGACCAAGGCTATAGGCCAAGATCCGCTCAGGCAAATAGGATCCACCCGATCCGGAAATAAAAAGCCTAGCAACGGCGATTTCGATCCAAAACTTGCAGCGATTAAATTAACTTTTCGGAGAAAACGATTTGCGAAAACCACCACAACTAAAGAGAAGAATCACACAAGGGAGGGGGAAGAGATTACCCAACCGGAAAGCTTTCACACAAGATAACTGTGGGAGAATCACTCTCTCCACGGATCCACCGGCGTCACACCGAATGGTTTGCAACCTTCTTCCAAGGAGTCGCACCGAAGGAATCCACGCCGGCGTCGCACCGAAGTAGGGGAGGAAGCAAGGGGGCGGCGGCTTCACACCTTGGCCGACGACTATGGAGGAACTCCTTGGCCGAACTCTCTCAAAGAGGGTTAGGGTTTCTTTTAATTTCTTCTCTAATGATCTCATAAGAAAGCCTCCTTATATAGGAGTTACAAACAAGCCTTAACCCTTCATGATGGAGATGTAATCTCATCCATCCGAATCGCTAAATGCACACCAACATTATAATAGTTGAAAATGAAAAATAACAAACATGCAATGAATATAAAATTATCACATAAGCATAGGATAATTTTATATTCCAAATATAAAATAGAGTGCAAGAAAAGGAAATAAATAAGGCTAATGCTTTGCAGTGGCGGTAGCACGCCGCGGGCAGAGGTGGTAGCGTAGCCTTCCGTTAGCGTCATCGTGCCGCCTCACATCTTCGAGTTGTATTGCCTTATCAACCGGATCATCATCAGCATCGTCAGCATCGTCTTCAAATGGTGGAGGAGGGGGGCATGCCATCAACAACTCGACGAACCTGCCCAATACTCACCGAATAGGATTAATGATACACAACAAATCACTGACAGCCTCCCGTGCTGATATTCGATGAAAACTCTTTAGGCGAGATTACTCGTACCCGACGAATACCCGGCCGAAAATCTCTCCATCCTAGGGATTTTTCTAGAGCTCATCCTAAACAAAACCTACCCACTAAAGGAGGAGGAAGAAAAGTAAGAAAATAAGCAAAGAATGTACATGTAAATGGAGAAATTCCACTTGCCTCGAAACTTCGGAAAAACTCCTCCTGCTCGTGCCGCAACAAGGATCGGCCGTGAAATGGCCCTAACAATGTTTACTGAAATTTTTCGGAGCAAAAGGAGGGTTAGGTCAAAAGCCCTAGAGCCAAAAATTCACGTATCAGAGAGAACTTACTGCGCACGTATAACTCTCGTCGAGAGCTTTCCGGATCTATGCTCCAGTGAAGATTTCGAGCACCGAAGCTCCCGGAATCGCGACCAAAAGGTCCACGAAGGAGCGGCGTCGTCAGTCTTGGCGAGGCTTGGGTTCGGCCGAAAAGTATGGGAGGAAGAAAAAGGGGTTCATGCTTTTCTTTCTTGAGGGAGAAGAGGGTTTATTTTTATAATAATAACATTAATAATAATATTAATAATAATTACACTTATTATCGTAAGATTTAATTAAGGGGATGGGGGAGTGTACAAGAGTTTGCCGGAATTCGTCGAATGAGATGGGGGGGGGCGCCGGGTTCCACTCTGGTATGAAGGGGAAAAGGGGGGAGTGGGGGAGGAGAAAGAAAAAGGGGGGAGGTCAAGGAAAGGGGGGAGAGGGAGAAAGAGAGAAGCGGGAAAGAAAAAACACCATGATGCACATTGTGCTGATTAATTTAGGGATTCATATATATAATGAAAGAAAAACACCACGATACAAATCTTTACCACAACGAGCAAATTAAATTGAGGTTATGAGCAGATTTTGATCACGGTGGATAAAAAACGTTAACTATTTATGATCTTTGCGACAAAAAAACTATATATGGGAACTCTATTTCATATCTTAACCCTAAACTAAATACAAAGATAAATTTAGCTTTTTCCTATTAATGATAAAAACTATAAGATAGACTGTCCAAATAGAGCAATATGTGATCGTTGATCCATTTCAAATTTTCAATCAAGTAAATTACATTAGAAAGCAAAAGAAGGAACACGAGTGACTTTGATCATCGACGATAATATTCCATTAATATTTGTATGCACGGAGACAACAAAGGGTGGTAATCACAGCGCACTGCACCGTCCTCACCACCTTCAAAACTACTAATCACATAACATGCATTGAAAAAATGTCTGTCATTACCCCCAAACGGCTAATCACAAATTTTTGTTGTTGTTTACAAACCAGAAAGTTAATACAAAAAAATTAGAAGATCTTGAAAAAAAATTTCCAAATATAAATAGCAATGTTCACACATGCACAAAAAATAGCAAATTTATACAGTTTTAATGATTACATGAAGAATAGAAATGTTCTCCCCTACATGTTTGCATAGCACCATATATAATCTCACAGCGTATGCTAAAGAGTTGAATGCGACAAGGAATTGAATCCTCTAAATTTAGCATGACTGACAGCTATTAAAAGATATCTTTTGGATAATCCCCCTTTGTAAACAAAACTAATTGGACTGTGGGTGGTCTATTTTTAATGAAATAAACGCTAATTTCACACAAAGGAAGGATTCCTCCAAGATAGCCGGTAATGTGCTTCACAAATTTGTAAAAGATAAAACGAAAAATAAAGTTTTTTAGTGAATTTCACACATCAAAATACAGTTTCTCGGAAATTTTTGTTCTCATCTTCGGAAGTAGGATCGGCAAGAACAGTGCTGCGAGGAAACTAATAAAAAAATTGTAACACCTGTTCAATTCCCAACCATACAACGTATAAATCAATGTGATTTTATTATATCTCTACCACACTACATTAATCCCAATTTGATTACATTCACGAAGGAAAAAGTCATAATCGAAAAATCTCATTCACTGCTGAAATAAGCAGAGCCTTAATCTTTTACATTTTGAGACTCCTAGAATCACATTTAGTCTTGTTGTGTTGGAGGCTCTTAAAACCAATCCGGGTCTTTTGATAAGGAAAAACAAATTTACAAATATTTTTCCAACCAATTGTAGGATCAACACATACTCAAACTTATAGAAATGTGCTACTAATTCTTTTAAACAAATAGCATATTGCACTCATTGACCGAAAGAGAATGCTCGGGCTCTCACATGAAGGAAATGGTCAACAAATAGCATATTGCACTCATTGACAATAGGCTCATGCATTGTGTTCACCAAGGCTCGGTTTGACGGGGCGTTTTTTCTCCAGTGAATTTAGACAAAAATACAATCATTTGGCATGACAATGGTTGTGACTGCTACCAACAAAAGAAAACTAGTTCTGAACATAAAAGTAAATGAAAGTTCTTTAGGTAAGGTTGGGCATTCACGAATAATGTTTTCATAACCACTGCGTTCGCGACCGCTACTGCCGTTCCAAACGAATCCCTAAACATATTACAAAGAAGTCAAAATGATGTGTTGACCGCTACTGCCGTTCCAGACAATTTGGATGGGCAAGTCGCCTAATCAATTAATTACTTCCAATGAGAAGTCAAAATGATGTGTTGACCATTTTTTTTAATAACTGGAATGATGACTCTAGAATAGATCACAACCTATAATTAAAGATTAATTCAAGCAAAATCCTTAAATAAATAAATAAAGACAATATGATGAATAACAATATGGAAAATGAACTAATGGTTCAAAATAGAACTATATATAGCAAGTTGAACATAAACAATTGGGATCCTAATTCTCCCAAATCACTAAATACAACCCACACAAACATTGTCAACTAATTATCTTGTAGGAGTCAAAAGTTTGTCATTTTATCATCAACACACAACATCACATACAATTCACCCCGCGATCATCATGGAATACATCAAACATTTTTATCGGTAACTTCGGCTTCATGAAAAGTGTCTACGAGATCCACTAAAATTGATAAAAAAACGATGATGTGCACTTCAAAGGAAGGGTACTATGCGCCTTCCTTGTGGGAAACTAGATCACATGATGAAGTAAGAAGTGGCTTCTAGGTCCAACAATTACATTCAGAGGAGCTACAATTTGAAACCACTAACATTAGAGAACAAATACACAAATGGTTTCAATAGAAATAACTTTTCTGGCTTCATGTTACCTTGAATAACATACAAACCAGAAATCTGAAATTTTGAGACAAATTTTGCAGATATTGTAAGTGGAAAGCAAGGAGAGAGCACCTTATTACCTTAATAATGGCCAGCATGACCTCGCCAGCCGCATGTCGTGCACATAATGTTTCCACTCCCTCCACAACCTGCAGCATAATTTACACCAGGAAAATCATTCATTTTATTAGCTTATTTTAAGTCTTAAATCTTCTTCACATGTGAGAAGAGTGAGAAAGGGATGAGAACAGAGATAAAGGGATGAGGTTGGAATCACATGCTTGATTACTAATTTATAACATAAAATGAGATGTTGGAGTGGTTATAAATGAGTATATAGCAAATTTAAGAGAGGAAACAAAAATATTTAAAAAAAGATGTCGTGAAACTAAGGCTCTGTTTCACGTGGCATTTTTACTCCAGTGAGTTTAGATAAAAACGCCACCATCATAGGATATAAGTTTGGCATGACAATGCTAATGACTGCCATCAAGAAAAAAACTAGTTTTGAGCATAAAACTAGATGGAGTTGTGATAGATTCGCGCTATCAAGAACTGAGATTACATGTTTAAACACAAAAGGATACAATTGCCGAGATAAGCTCGACCCAAACTCCTGAGGGTTGGTTCCCTTTAAGAGCCTCTCTAGCCTTGGAGAGCCTAACCTAAAGATTTCAAAGATGAAGATAAAGAGGCACTCCCACTCATATATATAGAGTGGGGAGGATACAAAGTACGAGAATTCCCGTAGGCTACATAGAATACTAAAGATATGTTTGGTAGCCTGCATTGTATCAACACGCCCTGCACAAAAAAGTGACAATGTCCTCAAAATCGAGGTATGTAAGGGTCGTCGTGGAGTGTCAGTGCATCCAAGTCGCCGATATCAGGGTCGTCATCTTTAGAGCCAATCAACACAGGTTTTTGAGAGGGCAGAAGTGGGGGGGGGGGGGGGGGCGAGTATGGTTGCTCGCAGCAAAAGCAGAGACCCTTGTGGCAAAGTTCTAGGTTTTTTTACATATAAAAAATCACCAAAATCCATATTTAATTAACTCACCTTCAATAGATAACATTACAAAAGTTTCTCTAATATAATCATTCCTTAATTTTCCTTTCAAGCACTACCAAATATTCACCTAAAATACAAATGACTTGTTGTTGGGTACATTGGTTAAATGTACCTGATTTGAAGAAGCCTCACCCAACTCAATGATATACATCATAATGTATTTGATGTATGTTGCGTTTACTTGTGCAGGTTATGTAATCACTGGACTGAAGCAAAAAGTTTCTAAGTCCATGTGTCGACACCCAGAGGGAAAGTGTCGACACTTAAGAAGACTTGTGTCGACACTTGGAGTCATTGTGTCGACACCTGGGATGCAGAGTCAACACCAGACAAAGTGTCGACACAAGGAGCTGTGTCGACACTCAGTGAAGAAAAGTGCAGACAGAAAGTGTCGACACAAGGAGCTGTGTCGACACCCAGTGAAGCTGTGTCTACACCAGAAAGTGTCGACACTTGGAGCTGTGTCGACACTCAGTAAAGGTCTGCAGAGACTAAGTACAAGTGTCGACACTCAGCACAATGTGTCGACACTCAACAGAAGAGTCAGCACTTGAAGTATGTGTCGACACCCAGCACAATGTGTCGACACACAACCAGAAGAGTCAACACAAGAAGTAAGTGTCGACACCCAGCACAATGTGTCGACACTTAGCAAAAGACTCTACACTTGAAGAAAGTGTCGACACAAGGAGCTGTGTCGACACTTAGCAAAGATCAGAAAGATCAACAAAATTTATTCTAAGTACAAGTGTCGACACTAAGGGAATGTGTCGACACTCAGCTGAAGTCTCAACAAAAAGAAGGTGTGTCGACACAAGGAGCTGTGTCGACACTCAGCAAGAATCAACATAGAAGACTATGTGTCGACACCAAGAAGTAGTGTCGACACTTGACAGATTCAACACAAGAAGTTGTGTCGACACAAAGGTGATGTGTCGACACTTAGAAGAATTCAGTACAGATAGAAGAACAAGTACTTGTGTCGACACTCAATTTCAGTGTCGACACATGCAGAAGAAACTGTGTCGAGACATACAATGACTTGTGTCGACACCTTGTAGACTTGTGTCGACACTTACACAACATGTGTCGACACTTGGACTATAAGTGTCGACACTTAAAGACAGAAAGTCTCGAAACTTTCAGACAGTTAGAGATTTTCAAGAAATGACTGGATGACTTGACAGCTGCCGTTCCAGCCAGTCTACAGCACCTGTCAGAGATATCAGAAGTCAGTTTTGGACCGGACCAGCCGGTTACCATGAAGAAGGCCTATAAATAGGCACCTACAGTTTACAGAAATAGAAGTTCAAGAGTGGTTCAGATTGATCACATTGTTGAATAACAAGTTATCAAAGTGATACCAAGAGTATCAACACAAGAAGATCTTGCAGTCCAAGTGCAGATCTAAGAAGTTGGAGAGAGAGGGCTCCATCCAAGAAATCAGCCTTTGGAACTAGGCTGAGAAGAAGGATTCAGATTCATTCTGGATCTTAAGTGGCAGAGGTCAAGGAACAACTGCAGGAGGATTCAGTCTTATTCAGTTCTACTCAAGAAGCTTTGAAGAAAGCTAAGTTAGAGTGAATCCAGCTGAGTTCTTCCAAGAACTCATCAAGAAACTCTCAACTCCCCTCTTTCATTTCTGAGTTATTGAGTTAATATTTGTAATACATTTTTAACTTGTAGGATCCTTTAGATCTGAGTGAATTGTAAGCCTATAATTATAAAGGCTGAGGGTAGGGCTAGAGAGCCTGAGTGTAGGAGATTGAGATCTTTGAGTGTAGGCCTTGGTTGGCTAAGTGTAGGCCTTGGTTGGCTGAGTGTAGGCCTTGATTGGCTGAGTGTAGGCTTTGGGATAAAGCTGAGTTGTAAGGTTTTGGGCCTGAGGTGTAGGAACCAATTTGGGTTCTGAGACAGTGGAGGAGTTTGGCTGAATCTAGTACACTGCTAGATAGGCGAAGGGGGAAAGTGGATGTACCCATATCTTGGGGAACCACTATAAACCACTGTGTATGTTGTGCTGTGCTGTGATTGTTGTTGTGAATTCTATGTGTTTGCTGTGATAAATAGTTAGAAATCTGTGATATTAACTGTTTGTTGCCATTAAAGTTTAAAAAGGATTAGGTCACCTATTCACCCCCCCCCCCTCTAGGTGTTTAGGTACCATATCTTTCAAGTGGTATCAAAGCGAGGTTCCTCAAAAAGGACTAACAGTCTGAGGAGATCCTGTTTGGCAGATTCAGTGTAAGGCAAAACACAGATTCAAGAAATTCAAGAAAATCAAGAAACATGGGTTCCTCTGAGAATCACAAGGAATTGGGTTCCATGAAATTACCCATATGCAGGAAAGAGATCTTTGGGATCTGGAAGGAAAGGGTAAGGCTATTTATGGAGGCCTCAGACCCTAGAATCTACATCACAGTAAAGGAAGGGCCTTATGTGCCCATGAAGATTTCAGTGTTAGATGCAAATCAGAGAACTCCAAAGGATTTCTCTAAGATGACTAAGGATGAGATTGTCCTAGCCACAATGGACAAGAGGGCACAAAACATAATAGTGAGTGCCATTGATGATGCAACTTTTCAGAATCTTATACACTGTAAGACAGCCAAGGAGATGTGGGACACTCTTATAGTTTATATGGAAGGATCTGAAGAAGTTAGACAAGATAGAAAATCCTTGCTAAATCAGGAGTATGAGAGTTTTAGACAAGGAAAAGATGATAGCATAACTGAGTGCTACAAGAAGTTCTACAGAATAGTTAATGAACTCATGTCTTATGGAAGAGAGTTCAGTAACTATGAACTAAATGACAAGTTCCTAAGGTCCCTAACCAAAGATTGGACACAAAGATCTGTGCCATTAGAGAAATGGCTAAGTTGGGGGAAATTCCTCCTCCTACACTGTTTGGCAAGTTGTTGTCTTATGAAATGCAATTGACAGTGAGGAAAGAGGAGGAGAAGTCAACAAGAATTGAACACAAGGAAAGATCAGTTGCTTTCAAAACCGAAGTTCCCAGAAAGTGCAGGAATAAGTCATCAACTCCACCTCCAGAGGTAGTTGAATCAGAATCAGATGAGTCAGTCAGCACAAAGACTGAGAGCAGTGAAAGTGATGAAGACTTTGCTGCCTTCACTAGACACTTTCAGAAATTCTTGAAGAAGAAACAGTGGAGGTCAAGACCTTCTACTTCAAAGGGAAAGGAAGTCTTTTATCAGGAGAAAAAGCCTTCAAAGAAAGACAAGAAGAGGACAAAGTCAAGCAAGGCAACTGGATCTAAGATAGCGTGCTATTGCTGCAATAGACAGGGCCATGTTATTGCAGATTGTCCAGAGAAGAGAAAGGAATCTGGTGACAGGAAAAAGGCTCACTTCAAAGGCAAGAAAGAGAAGTCTTTTGTTGCCAAGAAGGAGAAGACTCTATCAGATATCTCTTCTTCAGAAACTGAGTCTGAGGCTGAAGCCTACATAGGGCTGTTTGCTGAAGAAGAAGAGGAAGAATTCATGCAGATCATGGAGTCTATTTATGAACAAGAAGAAAGTCAATGCCAAGGGCTAATGGCTGCTGCCAATGCTCACAGAGAGTGCCAAAATCCTGGAGCAGCCAGGACCCAGTCAGGTACAAAGTTCAAGTTTACATTCAGTTTCTTATTCTAGTTCAGATTCAGATTCTTCTTCATCAAGTGATGAGAATGTATCTGAATCTGAGGATGATATTCATCAGCTTATAGATGAATATAAAGGTACTGTTGCAGGCTTACAAGAAAAGCAAGACCCTAGCCAAAAGTCAGGCAAAGGAAATTGCTATTCTTAAAGCTGCAGCAACAGATTTTGAGAAGTCTTTTGATCAAAAATTGAATGAGATAGCCAGGTTGAAGCACATAACAGTGATTCAAATGGGTACTATATCATTTAAAATGATCAAATCAAGAGTCTGGAGATCAATCTTCAGAAAGAGAGAGAGCTTTGTTGTTAGGTTTTCTAAACCTAAGTCAGTGCTACCTTTAATTGATGAATTTGTTCATCATAAAGGCAAGGCTGGACTGGGCTTTATTAGACCTGCAGGGACTGAGCAGCCCAAGTCTAAGTCCAAGGGCAAAGCCCCAACATTCAACAAGGCTGCTGTGGACAAGACAGCCAAGGCTGTACCTAAGCAAAGGTACAATAAGTTTGAATGTTGGTGCTGTGGCAAAGTTGGCCATTTTGCAGTGGACTGTTGGCACAATGCTAGTGCCAAAGTGAGTACCAAACTACCTGTTGGGAAGCCAGTGGGTAGCTTTGTCAGATTGCAGACTAACAAGTACCAAGGACCCAAGAATTCTTTGGGTTCTAAGGTTCATTAATCTGTTTTACAGGTGAGTCCAAGTGGCCATACCCCAACATGGTACTTGGACAGTGGATGTTCCACACATATGACTGGAACTAGAAGATTATTAAAGGACTACATTCCAGTAAAAGATGGTCCAAAAGTAACCTTTGGTGGTTCTGAAAAAGGAATCATCAAAGGATTTGGTAACATTTCTACAAACTTAGTTACCATTACTCAAGTGGCTTATGTTAAAGGGTTGAAACACAACCTAATAAGTATAAGTCAATTAAGTGATGTAGGGTATGACATCTCATTTGTCAAAAATGGTTGTCATATCAAGAGGTCAAGTGATCAAGACATCATTTTGACAGGTTATAGGAAGAGGAATGTCTACTGCCTAGACATTATGGTTGAGAACAATGGTTCTCCAGTTTGTCTTGTAGCTGATGAGACAGTCTCTCATTGTGTCAAATGGCACAAGAGGCTTGCCCATCTTAACTACAAGACTATTAGCAAACTCTTTAGCAAAGAGTTAGTGAGGAATGGTGCTCAAGTTAAGTGTGTTAAAGATGGTATTTGTTCAGCTTATCAAAAGGGCAAGCAGACTAAATCCACCTTTAGAAGCATAGAAAACAAAGATGCTGTGAGGTGTTTATACCTCTTGCATATGGATCTCTTTGGTCCAATGTCAGTTCACAGCTTAGGTAGGAAGGTCTATACCTTTGTAGTTGTAGATGACTACTCAAGGTTTTCCTGGGTGTTCTTCTTAAGACAGAAATCTGAAACACCTAGTGTCTTCTATAGCTTTGTCAAGCAAATTCAGAATGAACTAAATAGTACAGTGGTCAAAATTAGAAGTGACCATGGTACTGAATTTCAGTCTGATATCATGACAAAACTGTGTGAAGACTTTGGGATATTTCAAGAATTCTCTTCACCTAGAACACCTCAGCAAAATGGCATTGCTGAGAGGAAGAATAGAACCTTGATAGAGGCTGGTAGGACCCTACTAAGTGATACATCACTGCCAGAGTATTTTCGGGCTGAAGTAGTTAACACTGCATGCCATGTTATGAATAGGGCTACCATCACTAAAAGGCTTAACAAGACCCCCTATGAAGTTGTGAAAGGCAGGAAACCAAACCTATCCTATTTCAGGATCTTTGGTTGCAAATGCTTCATACTTAACAATGGGAAGTCTTACTTAACTAAGTTTGCTGCCAAGTCCCAAGAGGGAATTTTTGTTGGGGACAACAATAATAGTAAGGCTTATAGAGTCTACAACTTGACTACACAAGTTGTAGAAGAATCAGTGCATGTAGTTTTTGATGAGACTAAACTTATTAACAATGAGTTGTCTAGTAGTGTATGCAGCCCCATAGGTTTGACAAAGAAAATGGACAAGCTTACTATAGAAGAAGTGCCTGCTGCAAGACAGCAAGTAGAAGACATTAGCTGTTGTCCAGGGGGAGAACTACATGTGCCAATTGCTGAAGAAATCCAAGGTATACAGCATGATACAGATGCTGAAGTGGTTCAACCAGAAGTTAGGATGCCTCTAGCCCACAGGCATCTTAGAGATCATCCAGTAGAGTTGATTATTGGACATCCAAGACAAGGAGTTCAAACCAGGAGTAGAAATCAGAATGCTGCAATCTATTCCAGTTTTCTGTCACAAGTTGAACCTAAGAAGTTTGAAGAAGCAATACAAGATCCACAATGGACTGAAGCAATACAAGAAGAGCTTAATCAGTTCAAGAGGTGCAAGGTCTGGGAACTTGTTCCTAAACCTAAAGACCACAATGTAATAGGAACTAAGTGGATCTACCGGAATAAGATGGATGAACAAGGGGTCATCATTAAGAATAAGGCTAGACTGGTTGCTAAAGGATATAGGCAAGAAGAAGGTATTGATTTTGATCAAACCTTTGCTCCAGTAGCCAGACTGGAAGCCATAAGGATGTTCTTGGCCTATGCAACCTATCAAGGATTCAAGGTATACCAAATGAATGTCAAGTCAGCATTCCTAAATGGTAATCTTAAAGAAGAAGTCTATGTGGAACAGCCTTCAGGTTTTGTTGATCCAACTCTACCTCATCATGTCTATAGACTTAGGAAAGCTTTATATGGGTTAAAGCAAGCCCCTAGGGCTTGGTATGAAACCCTATCTAGTTTCCTCATTGAGAACAAGTTCTCAAGGGGGAAAATAGATAAGACTCTATTCCTTAGGGAATCTAGAGGCAAAGTTATACTAGTCCAAATATATGTAGATGACATTATATTTGGGTCTACTGAAAGCAGCCTTTGCAAAAAGTTTGTAAAACTTATGCAAGGTCAGTTTGAGATGAGTAGTATGGGAGAGCTGAAGTTTTTCTTGGGTCTCCAAGTTAAACAGACTGAGAGTGGTTTGTCCATTTGTCAGTCAAAGTTCACCCTAGAACTCATAAGGAAATATGGTATGGATTCATCCAACAACATGAAGACTCCTATGGGGTCAAGTATGTCTCTTAGCAAGAATGATGCAGGGAAACCTGTAGATGAAACCTTATATAGAGGGATAGTTGGCTCCCTATTATACTTGACTGCTAGTACACCTGACATCATGTATGCTACATGTGTTTGTGCCAGGTATCAAGCCTGCCCTAAAGAGTCTCATTTGATAGCAGTCAAAAGAATATTGAGATATCTAAAGGGCACTCCCTATCTAGGCCTCTGGTACCCTAGGAATGGAGATTTTGATCTAACAGGTTATTCAGATGAAGACTTTGCAGGATGCAAAGAGGATAGAAAGAGCACTACTGAAACCTATCAATTCCTAGGTGGGAGACTAATTTCATGGAGTAGCAAGAAGCAAACCAGTGTGGCTATCTCCACTGCAGAGTCAGAGTATGTAGCTGCAGGATGTTGTTGTGCTCAACTTCTGTGGATTCAACATCAGCTAGAGGACTATGGATTTCAAGTAAGTAGAACTCCACTTTTCTGTGATTCTACAAGTGCTATTTCAATAGCTAATAACCCTGTATCTCATAGTAGAACAAAACATATTGAGATTAAATATCATTTTCTTAGGGAGCATGTAGAAAGAGAAGATATTTTATTAGAATTTGTTAAAACTGATAATCAAGTAGCTGATATGTTTACTAAGCCCCTAGAAGAAGCTAAGTTCAATAGATTCAAAATTGAACTAGGAATGATAAACTTAGAGTAAGTTTACAGAATTAAAATTGGCTAAGTAAAAAGGTGTCGACACATAGACAAGTCTATGTCGACACAGAATAGTGGTGTCGACACTTCAGGAAAAAGGTGTCGACACTTCAGAATGTTAGTGTCGACACATGTCCAGTAGGTGTCGACACATCCAAAGTGGTGTCGACACTTATGTTTTACTCAGAATTTTCTAAGTAAAGTCTCGACAATGTGTCGAGTTATGTTGTGTCGACACATAACCAAATGTCGACACATAAAATCTGTTGACTAAACTTGTGTCGACACATATGTGTCGAGACATTATAAGTCAGTGTCGACACTTATTGCCAGTGTCGACACATTTTAAGTTAGTTGTCCCGCCTGTTCATCTTCAAAATTAGAAAGGTATAAATAGGGTTCTATCTTTGTTTGTCGACACACTTTCAAAGTTTCGAGACCAAAACTACTGTGTCAACACCTCTCTTTTCTAAAGACAAATTCTACAAACCCTAATGGCACCTAAGCTTGAGGAGAACGTTAACGAAGGATATAAGCTAGTGCGCGGCGCCTTCGACGATGCTGATCAAGAAATCAGGGCCGTAGTAACCCTAGTCGCCGATTCAGGGTTAGAATACTTAGTTTCTGAACTAACTAAGATATGGAAGAAGGAGGTACTTGAATTCCTTAATGGAGCTGCAGTAGATGAATTTGGATACAAAATCAAATCTAGAGTTCATGGAGAAAAGGTTAAGGTAACCCCAAAAAGTCTGAGGAAGATTCTTCAATTGCCAAGAACTCAAGATGAAGAAGAGGTGACTGCTTCAAAGACCAGGGAAGCTCTTACCTGGTGTGGACTTGATCCAAAGATGAAGATAGGTTCTGTTTTCAACAGGAAAGGCATGAATAATCAAGGAAAGTTCATGTCTGAGATTGTGGGAAAGGTCTTACTCAGCAAACCTGGAGGGCATGACAGAGTGTCTGCCTATATGTTTGGAATCATGACAAGGATCATATTCACTCTGAAAACAGACTGGTCAATAGTGGTTTATGAGAATATTAAGGAGAGCTTGAAGAAGCCCAATCTGGGCAGGATCATTCGTCTCTACCTAGCTGGTACTATACCAGAGGTAATGAATACTGCTGCAGGCAGCAAGATAAACCACATGAGGAAGATGGATCTAAGGATCTTTTCAAGATGGGACAGGGTGTTGTCCAAGGAAATGCCAACACCTGAGAAGACAGTCACTAAGAAAGATACTCCTCCAAAGAAGAAAAGGAAGATATCTCCTGTGGAACAAGTCTCCACAAGTAGTTCTGGAAGTGAAGAACAGGTTGTTTTCACTCGTGATAATCAAGAGGAAGAGCCAGTAGTAAAGACTCCTGCTGCTCAAGATATTGCTGAAATCCAGGGGGAGCTGCCTCAAGCTAGCCCCATCCACAAGGATCAAAGCTAGGGGGAGCCTCCAGCTATAGAAGAACCCTCTACACTGGACAGTGAGCAAGCCACCACCATCATACAAGAGGTACTCACTGACCTAAATACTTTAGCATATCTTACAGAAGATGCTGATATGTCTGATGTTCCTCAGCAAACTCAGCTGCCTAGTCAAGCTCCAGATGTTGTTATAAAAGACACATCTGCTGTACAAGAAGTGATTCCAGATCCAGTAGTTGAAGAACTAAGAACTTCTCCTGCACAGTCACCACCTGAATACACCATGGAAGATTTATTTCTCAATCTAGATCAAGCAGATTTTGACAAGGAAATTGATGCTGCTGAAGGAGAGAATGCTGCTGCTGAGGGGGAGCAAATGCAAGTTTTGGAAGAGCCTATAAGGCAAGAAACTGAGAAGGCACAAGATGTGCAAGCTGACAAGCCTCAAAACCCTAAGGAGAGGGTTGACATAGCCAGCACTTCTGCCTCTGAAGATGAGGAGAGTGCTAGGGCAAAGAAGAAGAAATTGTATGTCTTCAAAAGAAGAAGTCAAAGTTATAAGAAGGCTCTGCAATCAATTGCACCACAGCCTATAGTTCAGCAAGCTCCAACTGCTGGTTATAGTGCTTTAATGGTTGCACTACAGCTAAAGTTGGATGAGCAAAGGCAGGCCATAGAGAAGTATGTAGATGAAGGGCAGAAATCACTTCAATTTGATCTGGCCCAGGAAATAAAGTCTATAAGGTTTGAAATGAACCTTAACAAAAAGGAAATGACTGATTGCTTCCACAAAGGTGGAAATGCAGTGGTGTATTTGGCAACACACCAAGAGAAGATCAAAGAACAGGTGGATGATATAGCATTGAAACAAGGATATGTTCTTGAGAATCAATTAAGAATGAATGACAATTTGACTGCCTCCCATAATGCTATAGTCACTAAGTTGAAGAACAAGGCTGCTGAACCTTCTACATCTACTGCTGCTGCTAAAGCTGATTTTGATAAAGTATTTCAAGAAGAAATTTCTGCTGTAAAGACTGCTATCCAAGCCTCCCAGAAAGTCATATCTGAACAATTCAAAAGCTTAAACCTTACTTTAAAGATGACATCAGGTACTTGGATAGTCAGATCAGATTTCAAAAGGATGATGTCAGAGATCACATGGCTAGAGAAGTCATAAAGGGGGAGAGAGTACTAGTCAAGGCAAGCTCTGAACATGCTAAGTGGATATCAAATTCCATCAGAGCTACACTTGGATATCCTCCTCTATGTGATGACCAAGATATTGCTGAATCAGGCATTAACCCTGCCTATCTTGGAGGTGAGCAACCAGAAGTAGCTCAGGTCATTTATCCACCTGCAGACTTTGAAATGATTCATGCTGAGGTACAGACCATGTACAGCCCATCTGGGGGCAAGGACAATGTCCATATTGAAAAGGTTGTTCAACCTATATCTGAAGCCATGCTAGAGGCTCTACAGAAAGAGGAAGAGACAAGGTTGTCCAAAAAGAGGTTTAGGGAACAAGCAGAACAAAGGCCAGACTTTGAACAGTGGAGCCCTACCTCTAGGAATATAATTTTAACTGCCTGGAAAGCTGCCAAGGACAATACTCATGACAGGAACAAATGGTTTTCTGAAGCAGAATGGAGAAAACATGAGATCAGGCAGGAAGCAATAGTTCAATATAGAAGGAAGGCTAAGATGGGAAAGCTACCTCCTACTGCAGTGGAGCCTAGCAAGTACTTCCCTAAGCCATATCATTATTTTGAGAGGCAGAAGATCAAGGCAGATGAACTTAAAAAGAAAGATCTAAAAGGCAAGAAGCCTGCTGATACTGAAACTGTTGATGCCCCTGTCAAAGCTCAAGTCCAAGCTGGCAAGGGAATAGTTATCAAGGAACCTGATCAGAAATAGATTAAGATTTTACTTGAAGATTATTTTGTAATCTGTTGAATGTAAAACATTTTTGTAAACCACTGAAGATGTATAAGAAAAATGTTAGAACAATATATGATAAATATATTTCATGATTGTTCTGTGAATGTGTCTATTTCTTGTTTGTTCTGAAATGATGAATGTGTATACATGTGTGAATTAATACATGTTTATGTTTACCCTGCTGAATATTACCTGCTTTACATCATTTTGTAATTTTTAATTATGAATGGTGTATATCATTGACTAAGGGTTATGACTTCTCCAAATAGGGGGAGATTGTTGGGTACATTGGTTAAATGTACCTGATTTGAAGAAGCCTCACCCAACTCAATGATATACATCATAATATATTTGATGTATGTTGAGTTTACTTGTGCAGGTTATGTAATCACTGGACTGAAGCAAAAAGTTTCTAAGTCCATGTGTCGACACCCAGAGGGAAAGTGTCGACACTTAAGAAGACTTGTGTCGACACCCAGACAAGCAGTGTCGACACTTGGAGTCATTGTGTCGACACCTGGGATGCAGAGTCGACACCAGACAAAGTGTCGACACAAGGAGCTGTGTTGACACTCAGTGAAGAAAAGTGCAGACAGAAAGTGTCGACACAAGGAGCTGTGTCGACACCTAGTGAAGCTGTGTCTACACCAGAAAGTGTCGACACTTGAGCTGTGTCGACACTCAGCAAAGGTCTGCAGAGACTAAGTACAAGTGTCGACACTCAGCACAATGTGTCGACACTTAACAGAAGAGTCGGCACTTGAAGTATGTGTCGACACACAGCACAATGTGTCGACACACAACCAGAAGAGTCAACACAAGAAGTAAGTGTCGACACCCAGCACAATGTGTCGACACTTAGCTAAAGACTCTACACTTGAAGAAAGTGTCGACACAAGGAGCTGTGTCGACACTTAGCAAAGATCAGAAAGATCAACAAAATTTATTCTAAGTACAAGTGTCGACACTAAGGGAATGTGCCGACACTCAGCTGAAGTCTCAACAAAAAGAAGGTGTGTCGACACAAGGAGCTGTGTCGACACTCAGCAAGAATCAACAAAGAAGACTATGTGTCTACACCAAGAAGTAGTGTCGACACTTGACAGATTCAACACAAGAAGTTGTGTCGACACAAAGGTGATGTGTCGACACTTAGAAGAATTCAGTACATATAGAAGAACAAGTACTTGTGTCGACACTCAATTTCAGTGTCGACACATGCAGATGAAACTGTGTTGAGACATACAATGAGTTGTATCGACACCTTGTAGACTTGTGTCGACACTTACACAACATGTGTCGACACATGGACTATAAGTGTCGACACTTAAAGACAGAAAGTCTCGACACTTTCAGACAGTTAGAGATTTTCAAGAAATGACTGGATGACTTGACAGCTGCCGTTCCAGCCGGTCTACAGCACCTGTCAGAGATATCAGAAGTCAGTTATGGACCGGACCAGCCGGTTACCATGAAGAAGGACTATAAATAGGCACCTACAGTTTATAGAAATAGAAGTTCAAGAGTGGTTCAGATTGATCACATTGTTGTTGAACAAGTTATCAAAGTGATACCAAGAGTATCAACACAAGAAGATCTTGCAGTCCAAGTGCAGATCTAAGAAGTTGGAGAGAGAGGGCTCCATCCAAGAAATCAGCCTTTGGAACTAGGCTGAGAAGAAGGATTCAGATTCATTCTGGATCTTAAAGTGGCAGAGGTCAAGGAACAATTGCAGGAGGATTCAGTCTTATTCAGTTCTACTCAAGAAGCTTTGAAGAAAGCTAAGTCAGAGTGAATCCAGCTGAGTTCTTCCAAGAACTCATCAAGAAACTCTCAACTCCCCTCTTTCATTTCTGAGTTGTTGAGTTAATATTTGTAATACATTTTTAACTTGTAAGGTCCTTTGGATCTGAGTGAATTGTAAGCCTATAATTATAAAGGCTGAGGGTAGGGCTAGAGAGCCTGAGTGTAGGAGATTGAGATCTCTGAGTGTAGGCCTTGGTTGGCTGAGTGTAGGCCTTGGTTGGCTGAGTGTAGGCTTTGATTGGCTGAGTGTAGGCTTTGGGATAAGGCTGAGTTGTAAGGTTTTGGGCCTGAGGTGTAGGAACCAATTTGGGTTCTGAGAGAGTGGAGGAGTTTGGCCGAATCTAGTACACTGCTAGATAGGCGAAGGGGGAAAGTGGATGTACCCATATCTTGGGGAACCACTATAAACCACTGTGTATGCTGTGCTGTGATTGTTGCTGTGAATGCTATGTGTTTGCTGTGATAAATAGTTAGAAATCTGTGATATTAACTGTTTGCTGCCATTAAAGTTTAAAAAGGATTAGGTCACCTATTCACCGCCCCCTCTAGGTGTTTAGGTACCATATCTTTCACTTGTTTACTGCCAAATACTTAATAAGAATAAAAATGAATTAAGGATGATTGATAAAAAGTAACAAATGATTAATGTAAGGCTGAAGAAATAATGGTGAATTAAGGATGAGAAATTATGAATGCATACCTAAACACCCGACTTTAACAATAATTCCCTGACTCTCAAGTATGGAGTCAACATATAAGCCTGAACCTGAACATGTGCCACACAAAATTGCACCTTTAGCCTGACAATTACTGCATGTAGAGTTGACTCCAATTTCTCTTCTATTTAAAGACAGGCCAACTGGTTTTTAATGATTTCCTCCGAAGTGGACTTGTCATAACAGACCAAACATTTTGGGCTGCTTTTGCATCTACCATGTCAGTTGACCTGAAGTTCATGTGAGTTTCAAGCGAAGGTCAACCATGGAAGCAAAACAAATTAGTTTTGAATATTTAGCAAGAAGATTGTTATGACCATCACCAAGAAAATACAACTAGTTTTGAATATAAAAGTGAATGAAGTTCCTTAGATGAGTTCGGGCATTCATGAACGACAGTTCATAACCACTGTATTCACGACCACTGCCACCATGCCAATCAGAGCCATAGAATTAATCTATAACAGGCTCGTCTGATGCTAAACTTAACCCCTAACATTCCTATAAGAAAGTGCAACCAGGCCACAGACTAGGAAAATAACTAATGGAAAACTATACTTATCCAAGTTGGTGCAAAATATCAGTGCTCTGACAATCTTAAGATCAAAAACATTAATTCTAGTCTAACATGTCCTTTGAAGAAGTTGATGTGGGAGTGAATCCATTCCTCTCAAATGCCTTAAACCTCACTTTTCTTCGTAATAAGTATGAGAGTGAAAACACATGGTTATAAATTAAATTTTGCAACTAAATTTTGCAATCCGAAACAATAATCTTATACAACAATCCTATACAACAATTACCAAGAGTACCTGAAATGTAGAGTTGGAAATGTGGTTAACTAGCAGCTACTATGCATGAATTCTTATTGTTCAAAGGCAAATTGCAATTGCAATTAAAATTAGTGTGAAATAATTCTACCGCAATCATCTCTGAATAATTGGTTGAACACCAAATTATCTAGAAGTAAACTTGAAGTACCATCAAAGTAACATGTCCTTGATGATGAAAAGAAAATGTAGAACAGTAGTAGATTAAACAGTGCACACCAAGAAAATGAAGGATGGAGTTAGGAGAGGTAGCATTGATGCAGAAATTATAGGGCAGAAATCTGATTGAGTCTTAAATTCACAAGAATAAGAATTGCTTATAAACTTAAAAAAGGAATGCCCTCGTCAGTCATCACCCTAGATAAGGTATACTATGATTTAACCAAAAAAGAAAGAGTTTGATGTGTGGACTATGAATCCATAAAAAAGTCATAGATGCTGAATTATAAAGCATTTATGCTGCATGCATTCCAAAATTAGTCCTAACAAATAATAATAAGAAGGAGAACAACAGACATAATTTAACGGTCTTCAAACATCAAATCTAGAAGAAAATCAAGTATAGAAACCTACATCATTAAGTTTCACTTGAAAATCCAAAGCCTTTAACTTGGGATCATGAGGCATGGACTGCAAGGTAACCAACCCTCTTAGCATCATGGACATTCTTATTTTAAACAGACAAAGAATCTCCTCTATCGTTCTTTTGAGTAAGAATAGCAAGACCCGACCTTTCTTGTGTAAAGGGCTTCCTAATCACCTTCCTTGCAGTATTGATATATTAACATTCACAGCATGGCGTCGAGAAATTTTCTCAAATGTATAGTAAATCCAATTTTTTTTGCTCAATGTGTATCAATCCCTAAACTCATTGAAGGAAGACAAGAGGAAAATGTACTAGACACTCACCATGATATGATTCATTGAGCCTTCATTTGTTTTTGACTGATTTTGTTTGGAACTTCTGCATAAACTTTTGTTTTTTAGCTCTTTGTATTTGCATAAGGTTCTTATCACGTGCAACTATTTGTGTGTCCACAAGACTTCCTTTTTTGACTTTTAATCACTTAATTTGCACCTGCTTTTGTTATTGAATCTTTTTTTTTCCAGTCATGCAACTTGGAATAATGGTTAGATTTTGTAGTGCTTGATTTTGGTCACATGGTATATTTTTACAGGAAATAATTGAATATTCTCATGTGCCTGGTCAAGCTGTGCTTCACCATAGTCTCCATCGTCATGGTGCACGGCCTACAATATCTGGTTACTGGATCAATTTGATTATTTGGTGCAGAAGGTAATTAAGTTGTTGGAAATGCCTATGAATGTTTTTCTCGTGCGGTAAGAAGAAACCTGGCCATCACAAAGTCTTTGATCTGAGGATCCTTGGCTAACCTCTTTGGATGATCGCTAGAAGCAGCACCGACGCTCGTGCTGCACTTCATGGAGAACGATTCAGAGCAAGAGAAGGTATACTCTGCACGCCTCATCTTCAACGACGAACACCATATGGGGCGAGAGTAGATCGAAGAGGAAGGGCAGCGCCGGTGAGAGAGGAGATCGAAGAGGATTGATCGCTGGAGGTGGGGCTTCGCTTCCGTATGGGAGAGAGGAGATCGAAGAGGAAGGGCAGCGCCGGTGTGGGGGAAGAGAAGCGAACCGTTGTATGCTGGCGTAAAATAAGAAATAAAATCATCGAACGGACGGGGGTAAAATGGGAATACCATAAGTTCAGTCTGATTCAGTTGAACCGGAGGGAGGACGACCGGGGGGGGTATCGGTTAGTATCGCTGCAATGCATTCATTGAATTTAACCATTGATATTATATTATATATAATAATAATAATAGTAATAACATAAGTATTATATTATCATGAATGACGAAACGCGCGCCGATTCAAACGAATTTCGCACCGTAGGTAAAAACTGGTGCTACGAATCCAACGGTGAAGTCAAAATCGAAATCCGACGCACCATTCTCGAGATATAAATTTCTAAAGTCTATGTCGAACACAAATTCTACAAAACATAGGATATTCGCCGAGGATCCAATAATGCTCGGATCGCGACGAAACTTGACGGCCAACTTCAAAATAAATCGATTTAATTTTGCATCGTGAAATTTTACAATTTAGATGAGAATTCCAAGATTTGGCCGGCTCGACCTAACGGACGTGAAAACACAGTAATGGCGACGTGCCGTCAACTTCGCGTTAACGTAACGCTCTTACGTCATTATGACGTCACCAGGAGAATTAAATAATTGATGGAAAAAAATGGGGTGTTACAGTCACCTATCCAAAAAGGAAGTTTCGCCACGAAACTTTACGGACAAAAATTTCTATTATAGAAGAAAAACAACCACGGGTATCAAATACACACCAAATAAACTAGGAAAATAGATGAGGATGAGCCTCCCTCATAGCTGACTCCAACTCTCAAGTCGCGCTCTACAAGTCTTGTTTCCGCCACAAAACTTTAAACATAGGTATTGTCTTCCATCGCAATACATGATCTTGAGTATCCAAAATGCGAACATGCATTTCCAAATATGAAAGTTTAGGCTCGAACTGAGGCATAGAATAAAGAAGTAGCCGGTCGCTAAACACACACCTCTATAATTGGCTCACCTGAAACACATCGTGCACACCAGGAAAAAGTTACAGGCAAATCCTGTCTATACGCTAACACACCAATTTGCTCAACAACTTTAAATGGTCCCACGTACCTCGGGTCTAACTTACGGTTCTTACCAAACCTTTTAACACCAGACATCAGGGAAGTCTTATGAAAGACAATGTCTCCAACAACAAACTCCTAATCGGTCCTACGCTGATTGACATTATTCTCATAGCACTCTTGAGCTATCTGAAGCTTCTCTCGAATAAGCTTTACAGAAACATTCATCTATTCTAATTCTTCAGGACCCAACAACGGTCTCTCACCAACCTCGGCCCAAAATAAGGGAGTTCTACAACACCTCCCATACATAGGCTCAAATGGGGCCATCTGCAAACTTTCTTGATAACTATTATTATATGCAAACTCCATCAATCTCAAACGCTCGTCCAACGCTCCTCCGTGGTCTAAAATATAACATCTGATCATATCTTAAACGATCTGACTTAGTCTCTCCATTTGACCATTAGTCTGCGGATGATAAGTGGTGGAATACCTCAAATTGGTACCCAACCCTTCCCGTAAAATCTTCTAAAAGCCAGACGTAAACCTGGAGTCTCGATCCGATGCAGTACTAACAAGAAGTCCATACAACCTGATAATCTCTTCTAAGTATAACTCAGATATCTTCTTCATGGTGTAATCAATCTTAAAAGGCACGAAGTGTGCACACTTCGTCAATCTATCAACTCTAACCCAAACATAATCAAGTACTCGGGGAGATCTCGACAATCCAGTAATAAAGTTCATGGAAATACTCTCTCACTTCCAACTTGTAATATCTAAGGGCGTTAATTTTCCACCAGGCCTTCCATGATCATCCTTAACTCGCTTGCACGTGAAACATTCGGAAATAAATTTGGCTATATAACCCTTCATTCCATACCACCACACAATTTGCTTCAGATCTTGATATATCTTAGTAGAACTACGGTGGTAGGTAATATAACACCCCAAAACTCACCAATGATCCCTGATATTTGAGAATAGCCGGCAGAATAGGCGTCTTGTGGTACATGTTATCCTGTGTGCTGACGCTACCTCAAGACTGCTGTTCTGGGAATAAGACTCCCCTCAGCCGTGTCTTGTGTTCTGAGAGGGGGTCTTACAAATGGTATCAGCTTGTAAACGATCTTGAGATAAAGAAGTCCATTAAACAACTTGGACACCATGCTCGATAGGTCAGTTTGAGGATAAACTGACATAGTGGAAGCAGTGATGTGCCCATATGGGATTCACATTAAGTATGCCCAGTAACCCTTAGATCTAGTGCCAAACTAACTAGGATAACAACTTGATTTGGTTGACCAAGACACTTTATGTCGTACCATAGTATAAAACTAACCTCATGTATGTTATGTCATGGCAGTAAGATTTTTGAGAATGAACAAAATGATAGGGTTGAATGCAAATATAATTGTCAAAGTCTTACAACATGTTATCCTCATATACCTTCTTCGAGAAGTTTGGAGAATCTCGAGGAGATGTAGTACATATAATCTACTATTGGAATAGTATGAGACTTGTAAGTTTGATGTTCGTTCCCATGATATGGCTCTCCCCACTATAGTTTGCATCAAATAAGACTGCGAGTCCTGAAAGTGATCATTTTGTGGTCGGGAACAAGTCAACCCATAAAAGGTTGTTGTAAATGGTAGCACCGAGGAGCTAGAACATGTAATATGTAAATTGGTCTTAAGGGCTGATATAGAGGTGCTTCGATACAAGGATTTATAGGGTATGAACCCTAAGTCAAGGACTATATGCCACTTAGGATTGTGCACATACATGAGATGAATGTACTGTGTTAATGGTGGAAGAAACTCAACCCATGATGTACTGCGGCTTATCTCTTCGTTTATTTGGCAAGTTATGTACCAACTTCGGTTTCCCCTAGATCTTATTTTTAAAATGATGTGTTGCAAATGTATGATATCAAGGTTTTCTTTATTAAAATATTACATGAATAATGATGATTATATTTAATCGGTGATTAAGATATTATGGCATTTGGAATAGTGATTCATATTAATGTTCATCCTTAGTGTTTTGACCTAGAAAGAGGTCGCACATGCTTGAGGTGCGGATAGAAGAAACTTACATGTTGAACTGCTTTCTAGATAACTACCCAAACGATGTGAAACTTGATACATAACATCATATATGCCATAGGGAGGACTCCCAAATGGTGTGTAATTATTGGAGGAGCACGATTTTTCTAAATTTACTGGGTTTAGTTAATATTTGTTATATGATGTAATTATCAAAATTAAAATATGGCTTGATTGGGTTATATAAAATCTCAACATTCTATTATGAAATAAACATGATATGAACGACCCCTGGTTGAAATTGTAGGGTATTTGGAATTTAATTGATCAATAGTTTATCATGTTGAGAATCATGCCATTATTTTGAATAATGTTGGAGCACGTGCATCGGGAATATACTATTCACAAAGATACACTGTGAAGTTTCTCAAACTTTTGAGTGAAATCAGAGAGATAATTACTTAACACACAATCTGAGAAGTGGTCATGCATTCCTTAATGCATAATGACATCGCTTAAGAAAATGCAGTTTAAGTCGTTTGAAAGTGTTCCAAGAAATTAGGCAAATTTGTTATCAAAAGATCTAAAGTTGAGACAACAATGGTGTTTAAAAGATAGTTTATGGGTAATTAAGTGTACGTGTTACGCTGCCGCCTCAACAATACATATTTCTTAAATGCTTTAATAGCATAATCCAACAGAGTAATGTTTATGTTCTCAGTTGGTGAGGTTCATTAAATAAAATTACCTATTTCACAAGAGAAAACTGACGAGAATTCTTAATTCGGTGCATGTCTAAGTAGAATCTTGATTACACTAAAGTAGCACTTGACTCAGGTCCTCATGTTCTTGGAGGATAATGATGAGATTATAACACATGAGAGTTGTGGAGTCGTAGATTCACCTCCTTTTTGAGTTTTAGACAATGATTCGTAATATCATCAGGTCAATTATTAAGCATCACAAGTCGAAAAAATATTGATTTTGGAATCATTGAAAATTAAAATTCTACTAAGCTTAAATCCTTGAGCAATAAACATCATGTTTGAGAGTTGTGGACTGAAATGAGGTAATGTCATGAAAAATGAGATGGTGTGATCGTGAAACTTGATTATTGGGTTATTTGAAGTTAAGAGATCAAAGTTCAGGTTGTTTGAACAATTATAATTATTTTGTCATGTCATGATATTGGAAGTATAATGACCCCTAAAAAAATATATTTTTTTAAAATCATGTGGATGTCATGTTAAGTTCTATAAGATTTACATGTCACTACCTGTACAAAATAACGAGGATCTCCGTCATGGAGGAGAGTGTATCTTTTGGGGCATGTTGATCTTACTATACTTAATGTTATTTGGATCACGATGTCTTTTATTAGAAGAACCAATATTGCAAAAGATAAGATCATGACATGATTTTGGAAGTGAATTCTAATTATTACTTGAATATATAAATACTAATCTCATGTGTATAATGATTTTTGGACATAGGAGATTTTAGATCCAAAGTGTAATCAATGATGAATTGGGTAATATTGTAGCTAGGGACTTGAAGATATACCCTCATATAGAGATCACATGCTTGTGAAGATAACATATTAATGATTATAGACCGATGGTGTTCAATTTTAGTAGGGATAGTATAATTTAAAACCAATCCAGTGAAACTATTATTTGAAGGTGTTAGAGACATAGTCTTCATAAATAATTTTGAATTTTCACACAAACTCTAAAAGAATCTAAGTTCGTTTAGCTTCATTTTATCCCGGGTTAATTCCTCTTTGTTGTATTGGGAAACCTTGAAGTCAAACAATTTATTGATGGAATATAATCATTATAATCAATAATTTGATTAGCCCACCAAAAAGCTTTCGTGTGTTGTTAGTGCACTGATAACACAACGATCACAAAAGTGATATTGATCTCTAGTGGTTGTCAGAATGTTGATTCATTTAGGTAATCTTTCTCTTATGTCGGACAAGCACTTAGGAGATAATATCATGATCAGTTAACTCGATTAATTATTTTAAACTCCTTAACTATTATATCGAGGGTGTAGGATAATAAAACTTAACCATTTCGATAGTGTTGTGGTACCTCTCAGAGATCATTGGTTGGCCTGATGACCGCATGACAAATTTTGGGGGATGCCTTGGAATTTGTTAAGTTGGAATTGTATTGATTGTTGATCAAGAGGTATAATTACAAAAGTTTAAAAATTAAGGATAAACGGTTCAAAATCATAACACTCATTGTGCTAATGTTTTTTATTCGTGGTTTGATAGGTTAACAAACTCATCTAATTGTATCATAAATGTGAGGTGAAATGTTCAAACCATGTGAAATCATGGGATTTATGTCGGACCATGTAAGGTGTGAATAAATTATTAGTATACTCTACTCAAGATACTGTATATGTACACTAAACCCATATAGAAGCCCTATTGATTTATCCATCTTGTTAGACTTGTTGTTTTCAGACGTATGTTGGTATTCTAAATGTAGTCTCTGGTTCTCATGAATTCACAGTAGTTGCATCTATGCACTGGTCTACATATATAATGTGATGATATTATAAACTACATAAGATTATTGAGGATCTATGTTAGAGACTCATGACAGGCATGAAAGATGTTGATGCATCAAAACCATTGATGACACTTGCTATTGGGATCTAGTTTTTTTTGTGATACAGTCCTGCAAGGTGTAAACGAGCTGGTAGTTCGATAGTTTTGTTAGTTCATGGAACTTGTACTGTTATAGAGAGGTTGGTAGCGATAGCCTGATATATTATGGTTTTATAAATGAGTATCTTGCATGATGTCGTACACACTGCCTTCTCGCGGAATACCATCTTGTAGGTTGTGTAATTGAATTTAAATGATAACCAAATCAGCTTAAACTGATGTAGTTATTTGGAAACAGTGTGTGTCACTGTTAGTCCGTGCCTTACAAGATTGGAGCACTCATACAATATAGATTCTATGTATAAATCATAACAATTGAGAATGTTATACGAGCTTGAAATTATTATGGGTGAAGTATTCATAACTGTATATGTTCAGTATGTTTTACTCTCATCCAAAAATCATCGTAGCCCCAACCTAAATTTCGTGGACGAAATTGTTTCTTCGTTTATTGGATTTGTAACATCCCAATTAAGGCTACACCCCTCGTGTGTTTATTTTGTCATCTTTGGTGGCTTAGTCCGGTAGAAATTGGTAAAGAAAACCCAAGGTCACGAGGCAGTGGGTTGGTCCGGGTGGTCGAGTAAACTCAATGAATTGTCGAATGGACTCGACGAATGGACTTGGCGTAATATCCTTATGAATCTGTGGAGTGGGTTCCAGCACGTGGACGGTATACCGCTGATGGTAGCATTCGCCTAGAAGACCCATGTCACCTAGGAAGCCTGTGCTGCCTCGAAGGTAGCGTGACTCCTTGAAGAAATTATAGTGCATGCATGAGCTCAAATAATGTGGTTTTCAAATAATGTATTTATGAAAAACAGTGAAAACGAGCAAACGACCTTGTACATGATCTCAAATAATTTTATTAGATTCGTAATGGTAATACAAGTTCAATGGAGTCATCCATTCACGATTCCGACGTCATTTGGACAAATTTGAAGTTTAAATAAATTGTCTGCAAATGCTCCGGGGAGCGTAAAATGAGCATATGATCTCGGATTGGATCACGGATCATTCCAGTGGATGTGTGTCAGCGAGTCGGTCGTAACGAGCCTGTTTGAACAATTTCGGAGTTCTCTAGAGCGAGTTATTAGCATTTGAATGCAATGTTTATTAATAATACTAACTATAATAACTAATATTATTATTAGTTTATAATATATATATATACACACACGTTAATAGTTAGGTTGAAAATAAAAAAAACAAGCCCTCCCCCTTCGAGCTTTTTGTGACGGCGCCCTCTCCTCCCGCCATTCCTGATCCCGCTTCCTCCGGTGAACCACCCCGTCAATGCCCTTGTAACAACCTGATTTTCTCATCAGGCCAATTTTTGGGTGACACGGCCTGGCACACGGGCGTGTCCCAGGGCGTGTCCTGCGTGTGTGGAGTGTCGAGAGGAACAGTCGATGTTTTTCGCTCGACGATGTGTCGAGAGAAGGCACACGACCAAGGACACGGGCGTGTCCAAGGCCGTGTCATGTGTTCGACGAAAATTGCTCGACGATCGTCGAGTGTCGAGATGTGGTCGTCGAGTGTCGAGAAGTGGGAGAACACGGCCTGTGACACGGGCGTGTCACAGGGCATGTCCCTTCGGCTCGACGAACTCATCCCGACGAATTTTGTGCTAGGGCGTGTCTTATTGCCGTGTATGGGCACACGGCCTGGGATACGGGCGTGTCACAGGCCGTGCGAGTCTCGGGCGATTTTGGGATTATTTTCGCCTGATGAACACGGCCGCAGACATGGGCATGTCTGAAGGCATGTTGGGTGACACGGCCCATGATACGGGAGTGTCCCATGGGCGTGTCATCTTTTTGGATAAGTCGATTGAGCATCGCTTGAGGCACACGAACATGGACACGGGCGTGTCACAGACCATGTCAGGAAAAATTTAGCTTTTCTGGCAAATTCGTGGCCGTCCATTCCTTCAGCTGGGATCCAAGTGCTGAATTGCCTCCCTATTTCCTTAAGGCCGTTAATGAGAAGAGAAATCTCATTTCTCATATTTGGTCTTCTCTTTTTTCATTACTAGTGAGAGAAAGGGAGAGGAAGAAGGAGGAGGAGGCAAGGGGGCTGGTCACCGATGGTGCTGCGGTTTACCGACGAGAAATCCAAAGCCGGCGTTGCGGAGAAAAAACTCTTGTGAGTCGTCCAAGCCAGCTTAAAGCTCATGGCACCAAAGAGGGCTTCAAGGGTAACGACTTTTCTTCCTAACCATGTGAAGGATTCCTTTTGGCATATGTTTGTGATTCCCCCTCCAAGAGGTGGCTGATTTTGTGAGTCTTTGGGTGGATGCATGAAATCCCCTTTTGTTGGCATATAGATCCGGAAATGGAGTACGGAATTGGCATGCTATGTGAAGCCCATCTGGACAGGTTGGTCTGGATTGGTGATGTTGCATACGAATCGGAGAAGACTCCGTGATAAACGTGTAGTTTGAGGAGTCAACGGGTTATGCCTGTGAAGGGTAGTAGCAGGAAGTACTAGAATGGTAGTCCAGGAAAATATCCGTGTATGTTTGTGCTATTGGGTCATACCTGTGACTAAGTAACAGGAAGTACTGGTGTGACCAGGAAAGGCCCTTTGTGATGCTTGATGTCGTAGGTTATCCACCTGTGAAGCGAGTAATAGGAAGTACTGGCATGGCCCAGGAAAGACCCCTGACATTTGTGATATTTATGGTGTCCACCTGCAAAGAGAGTAGCAGGAAGTACTGGGATGCCCAGGAAAGACACGCTAACGTTGTGAATGGGTGTAGAGAAATACCCAGGCTGAATGCCAAGAACAGTGTTGGGTACATTGGTTAAATGTACCTGATTTGAAGAAGCCTCACCCAACTCAATGATATACATCATAATGTATTTGATGTATGTTGAGTTTACTTGTGCAGGTTAAGTAATCACTAGACTGAAGCAAAAAGTTTCTAAGTCCATGTGTCGACACCCAGAGGGAAAGTGTCGACACTTAAGAAGGCTTGTGTCGACACCCAGACAAGCAGTGTCGACACTTGGAGTCATTGTGTCGACACCTGGGATGCAGAGTCGACACCAGACAGAAAGTGTCGACACAAGGAGCTGTGTCGACACTCAGTGAAGAAAAGTGCAGACAGAAAGTGTCGACACAAGGAGCTGTGTCGACACCCAGTAAAGCTGTGTCTACACCAGAAAGTGTCGACACTTGGAGCTGTGTCGACACTCAGCAAAAGTCAGCAGAGACTAAGTTAAAGTGTCGACACCCAGAATAATGTGTCGATACAACAAGAAGAGTTAGCACTTGAAGAAAGTGTCGACACCAAAAACAAAGTGTCGACACTCAACAGAAGAGTCAACACATGAAGTAAGTGTCGACACCTAGAACAATGTGTCGACACTCAGCTGAAGACTCTACACTTGAAGAAAGTGTCGACACAAGGAGCTGTGTCGACACTTAGCAAAGAACAGAATTATCTCCAAAATATTCTAAGTACAAGTGTCGACACTAAGGGAATGTGACGACACTCAGCTGAAGTCTCAACAGAAGAATCAAGTGTCGACACAAGGAGTTGTGTCGACACTCAGCAAGTATCAACATAGAACACTATGTGTCGACACCAAGAAGCAGTGTCGACACTTAACAGATTCAACACAAGAAGTTGTGTCGACACAAAGGTGATGTGTCGACACTTAGAAGAATTCAGCTAAAGATAGAAGATCAAGTACTTGTGTCGACACTCAATTTCAGTGTCGACACCTGAAGAAGAATCTGTATCGAGACATACAAGGAGTTGTGTCGACACCTTGTAGACTTGTGTCGACACTTACACAGCATGTGTCGACACTTGAACTATAAGTGTCGACACTTAAAGACAGAAAGTCTCGACACTTTCAGACAGTTAGAGATTTTCAAGAAATGACTGGATGACTTGACAGCTGCTGTTCCAGCCGGTCTACAGCACATGTCAGAGATGTCAGAAGACAGTTATGAACCGGACCAGCCGGTTACCATGAAGAAGGCCTATAAATAGGCACATACAGTTTACAGAAACTGTTGAACACATTATTGAAGAACAAGTTATTAAAGTGGTACACAGAGTATCAAATCAAGAAGATCTTGCAGTTCAAGTGCAGATCTAAGAAGTTGGAGAGAGTTGGCTCCATCCAAGAAATCAGCCGTTGGAACTAGGCTGAGAAGAAGGGTTCAGATCTATTTTGAATTCTAAGTGGCAGAGGTCAAGGAACAACTACAGAAGGAGACAATCTTATTCAGTTCTACTCAAGAAGCTTTGAAGAAAGCTAAGTCAGATTGAATCCAGCTGAGTTCTTTCAAGAACTCATCAAGAAACTCTCAACTCCCCTCTCTTGTTTTTGAGTTGTTGAGTTATTATTTCAATAATCATTTTTAACTTATAGGATCCTTTGTATCTGAGTGAATTGTAAGCCTGTATTTATAAAGGCTGAGGGTAGGGCTTGAGGGCCTGAGTGTAGGAGATTGTTATCTCTGAGTGTAGGCCTTGATTGGCTGAGTGTAGGCCTTTGTGGCTGAGTGTAGGCCTTTGTAGCTGAGTGTAGGCTTTGGGATAAAGATGAGTTATAGGGCCTTGGGCCTGAGGTGTAGGAACCAATTTGGGTTCTGAGACAGTGGAGGAGTTTGGCCGAATCTAGTACACTACTAGATAGGCGAAGGGGGAAAGTGGATGTACCCATATCTTGGGGAACCACTATAAACCACTGTGTCTGCTGTGCTGTGTTGTGATTTGCTGTGTATGCTTTGTGTTTTGCTGTGATAAAATAGTTAGTAATCTGTGATATAACTGATTGCTGCCATTAAAGCTCAAAAAGGATTAGGTCACCTATTCACCCCCTCTCTAGGTGTTTAGGTACCATATCTTTCAAGTGATATCAGAGGGAGGTTCCTCAAAAGGACTAACAGTCTGAGGAGATCCTGATTGGCAGATTCAGTGTAAGGCAACATACAGATTCAAGAAAATCAAGAAACATGGGTTCCTCTGAGAATCACATGGAATTGGGTTCCATGAAATTGCCCATATGCAGGAAAGAGATCTTTGGGATCTGGAAGGAAAGGGTAAGGCTGTTTATGGAGGCCTCAGACCCTAGAATCTACATCACAGTAAAGGAAGGGCCTTATGTGCCCATGAAGATATCTGTTCTAGATGCAAATCAGAGAACTCCAAAGGATTTCTCTGAAATGACTAAGGATGAGATTGTCCTAGCCACCATGGACAAGAGGGCACAAAACATTATAGTGAGTGCCATAGATGATGCAACATTTCAGAATCTTATACACTGTAAGACAGCCAAAGAGATGTGGGACACTCTTATAGTGTATATGGAAGGATCTGAAGAAGTTAGACAAGATAGAAAATCCTTGCTAAATCAGGAGTATGAGAGTTTTAGACAAGGAAAAGGTGATAGCATAACTGAGTGCTATAAGAAGTTCTACAGAATAGTGAATGAACTCATGTCTTGTGGAAGAGAGTTCAGTAACTATGAACTAAATGACAAGTTCCTAAGGTCTCTAACCAAAGATTGGGACACCAAGATCTGTGCCATAAGAGAAATGGCTAAGTTGGGGGAAATTCCTCCTCCTACACTGTTTGGCAAATTATTGTCTTATGAGATGCAGTTGACAGTGAGGAAAGAGGAGGAGAAATCAACAAGAACTGAGCACAAGGAGAGAACAGTTGCTTTCAAGACAGATGTCCCCAGAAAGTGCAGGAATAAGTCATCAACTCCACCTCCAGAGGTAGTTGAATCAGAATCAGATGAGTCAGTCAGCACAAAGACTGAGAGTAGTGAAAGTGATGAAGACTTTGCTGCCTTCACTAGACACTTTCAGAAATTCTTGAAGAAGAAACAGTGGAGGTCAAGACCTTCTACTTCAAAGGGAAAGGAAGTCTTTTATCAGGAGAAAAAGCCTTCAAAGAAAGACAGGAAGAGGACAAAGTCAAGCAAGGCAACTGGTTCAAAGATAGTGTGCTATTGCTGCAATAGACAGGGCCATGTTATTGCAGACTGTCCTGAAAAGAGGAAAGAGTCTAGTGACAGGAAAAAGACTTATTTCAAAGGCAAGAAAGGAAAGTCTTTTGTAGCCAAGAAGGAGAAAACTTTATCAGATATCTCTTCTTTAGAAACTGAGTCTGAGGCTGAAGCCTACATAGGGTTGTTTGCTGAAGAAGAAGAAGAAGAATTCATGCAGATAATGGAGTCTATCTATGAACAAGAAGACTGTCAGTGCCAAGGACTGATGACATTGACTGAGAGTGACAAAATCCTGGAGCAGCCAGGACCCAGTAAGGTACAAAGTTCAACTCTAAGTTCAGTTTCTTATTCCAGTTCAGAATCAGATTCATCTTCATCAAGTGATGAAAGTGTATCTGAGTCTGAGGGTGATATTCATCAGCTTATAGATGAATATAAGGTGCTGTTGCAAGCTTACAAAAAAGCAAGTCCCTAGCCAAAAGTCAGGCAAAGGAAATTGCTGATCTTAAAGCTGCTGCAACAGATTCTGAGAAGCAATTTGATCAAAAGCTCAATGAGATAGCCAGGCTGAAACACATTACAGTGATTCAGATGGGGACTCTCACTTTTAAGAATGATCAAATCAAGAGTCTGGAGATAAATCTTCAGAAAGAGAGAGATCTTGTTGCTAGGTTTTCTAAACCTAAGTCAGTGCTACCTTTAATTGATGAATTTGTTCATCATAAAGGCAAGGCTGGACTGGGCATTATTAGACCTGCAGGGACTGAGCAGTCCAAGTCTAAGTCCAAGGGCAAAGCCCCAACATTCAATAAGCCTGTTGTAGACAAGACAGCCAAGGCAGTACCTAAGCAAAGGTACAATAAGTTTGAATGTTGGTGCTGTGGCAAAGTTGGCCATTTTGCAGTGGACTGTTGGCACAATGCTAGTGCCAAAGTGAGTACCAAACTACCTGTTTGAAAGACAGTGGGTAGCTTTGTCAGATTGCAGACTAACAAGTACCAAGGACCCAAGAATTCTTTGGGTTCTAAGGTTCATTAATCTGTTTTGCAGGTGAGTCCAAGTGGCAATACCCCAACATGGTACTTGGACAGTGGATGTTCCAGACATATGACTGGAACTAGAGGACTACTAAAGGACTACATTCCAATAAAAGATGGTCCAAAAGTCACATTTGGTGGTTCTGAAAAAGGAATCATCAAAGGGTTTGGTAACATTTCTAGCAACTTAGTTACCATTACTCAAGTGGCTTATGTTAAAGGGTTGAATCACAACCTAATAAGTATAAGTCAACTAAGTGATGTAGGGTATGACATCTCATTTGTTAAAAATGGTTGTCATATCAAGAGGTCAAGTGATCAAGAGATCATTTTGACTGGTTATAGGAAGAGGAATGTCTACTGCCTAGACATTATGGTTGAGAACAATGGTTCTCCAGTTTGTCTTGTAGCTGATGAGACAGTCTCTCATTGTGTCAAATGGCACAAGAGGCTTGCCCATCTTAACTACAAGACTATTAGCAAACTCTTTAGCAAAGAGTTAGTGAGGAATGACCCTCAAGTTAAGTGTGTTAAAGATGGTATTTGCTCAGCTTGTCAAAAGGGCAAGCAGACTAAATCCACCTTTAGAAGCATAGAAAACAAAGATGCTGTGAGGTGTTTATACCTCTTGCATATGGATCTTTTTGGTCCAATGCCAGTTCACAGCTTAGGTAGGAAGGTCTATACCTTTGTAGTTGTAGATGACTACTCAAGGTTTTCCTGGGTGTTCTTCTTAAGACAGAAATCTGAAACACCTAGTGTCTTCCATAACTTTGTCAAACAAATTCAGAATGAACTAAACAGTACAGTGGTCAAGATTAGAAGTGACCATGGTACTGAATTTCAGTCTGATAGCATGACAAAACTATGTGAAGACTTTGGGATATTTCAAGAATTCTCTTCACCTAAAACACCTCAGCAAAATGGCATTGCTGAGAGGAAAAATAGGACCTTGATAGAGGCTGGTAGGACCCTATTAAGTGATACATCACTGCCAGAGTATTTCTGGGCTGAAGCAGTTAACACTGCATGTCATGTTATAAATAGGGCTACCATCACTAAAGGGCTAAACAAGACCCCTATGAAGTTGTGAAAGGCAGGAAACCAAACCTATCCTACTTCAGGATCTTTGGTTGCAAATGCTTCATACTTAACAATGGGAAGTCTTACTTAACTAAGTTTGCTGCCAAGTCCCAAGAGGGAATTTTTGTTGGGTACAACAATAATAGTAAGGCTTATAGAGTTTACAACTTGACTACACAAGTTGTAGAAGAATCTGTGCATGTAGTTTTTGATGAGACTAAACTTATTAACAATGAGTTGTCTAGTAGTGTATGCAGCCCCACAGGTTAAACAAATAAAATGGACAAGCTAACTATAGAAGAAGTACCTGCTGCAAGACAGCAAGTAGAAGACAGTAGCTGTTGTCCAGGGGGAGAACTACATGTGCCAATTGCTGAAGAAATACAAGGAGTACAGCATGATGGAGATGCTGAAGATGTTCAACCAGAAGTTAGGATGCCTCCAGCCAACAGGCATCTAAGAGATCATCCAGTATAGCAGATTATTGGAGATCCAAGACAAGGAGTACAAACCAGGAGCAGATACATAAATGCAGCAATCTACTCTAGCTTTCTGTCTCAAGTTGAACCTAAGAAATTTGAAGAAGCAATACAATATCCACAATGGACTGAAGCAATGCAAGAAGAGCTTAATCAGTTCAAGAGGTGCAAGGTCTGGGAACTTGTTCCTAAACCTAAAGACCACAATGTAATAGGAACTAAGTGGATCTACAGGAATAAGATGGATGAACAAGGGGTCATCACTAAGAATAAGGCTAGACTGGTTGCTAAAGGATATAGGCAAGAAGAAGGTATTGACTTTGATCAAACCTTTGCTCCAGTAGCGAGACTGGAAGCCATAAGGATGTCCTTGGCCTATGCAACCTATCAAGGATTCAAGGTTTACCAGATGGATGTCAAGTCAGCATTCCTAAATGGTAATCTTAAGGAAGAAGTCTATGTGGAACATCCTTCAGGTTTTGTTGATCCAACTCTACCTCATCATGTCTATAGACTTAGGAAAGCTTTATATGGGTTAAAGCAAACCCCTAGGGCTTGGTATGAAACCCTATCTAGTTTCCTCATTGAGAACAAGTTCTCAAGGGGGAAAATAGATAAGACTATATTCCTTAGGGAATCTAGAGGCAAAGTCATACTAGTCCAAATATATGTAGATGACATTATATTTGGGTCTACTGAAAGCAGCCTTTGCAAAAGGTTTGCAAAACTGATGCAAGGTCAGTTTGAGATGAGTAGTATGGGAGAGCTGAAGTTTTTCTTGGGTCTCCAAGTTAAACAGACTGAAAGTGGTTATCCATATGTTAGTCCAAGTTCACCCTAGAACTCATAAGGAAGTATGGTATGGATTCATCCAGCACCATGAAGACTCCTATGGGGTCAAGTATGTCTCTTAGCAAGGATGATGCAGGGAAACCTATAGATGAAACCTTGTATAGAGGGATAGTTGGCTCCCTATTATACTTGACTGCTAGTAGACCTGACATCATGTATGCTATATGTGTTTGTGCCAGGTATCAAGCCTGCCCTAAAGAGTCTCATTTGACAGCAGTCAAAAGAATATTGAGATATCTAAAGGGCACTCCCTATCTAGGCCTCTGGTACCCTAGGAATGGAGATTTTGATCTAACAGGTTATTCAGATGCAGACTTTGCAGGATGCAAAGAGGATAGAAAGAGCACTACTGGAACCTGTCAATTCCTAGGTGGGAGACTAATTTCATGGAGTAGCAAAAAGCAAACCAGTGTGGCTATCTCCACAGCTGAGTCAGAGTATGTGGCTGCAGGAAGTTGCTGTGCTCAACTTCTATGGATTCAACATCAGCTAGAGGACTATGGATTTCAGGTAAGTAGAACTCCACTTTTCTGTGATTCTACTAGTGCTATTTCAATAGTTAATAACCCTGTATCTCATAGTAGAACTAAACATATTGAAATTAAATATCATTTTCTTAGGGAGCATGTAGAAAGAAAAGATATTCTACTTAAATATGTTAAAACTGATAATCAAATAGCTGATATGTTTACTAAGCCCCTAGAAGAAGCTAAGTTCAATAGATTCAAAATTGAACTAGGAATGATAAACTTAGAGTAAGTTTACAGATTTGAAAATGACTAAGTAAAAAGGTGTCAACACATAGACAAGTCTATGTCGACACAGAATAGTGGTGTCGACACTTCAGGAAAAAGGTGTCGACACATCTAGGATGTTTGTGTCGACACTTCAGAATGTTAGTGTCGACACATGTCCAGTAGGTGTCGACACATCCAAAGTGGTGTCGACAGTTATGTTTTACTCAGAATTTTCTAAGTAAAGTCTCGACAATGTGTCGAGTTATGTTGTGTCGACACATAACCAAGTGTCGACACATAAAATCTGTTGACTAAACTTGTGTCGACACATATGTGTCGAGACATTATAAGTCAGTGTCGACACTTATTGCCAGTGTCGACACATTTTAAGTTAGCTGTCCCGCCTGTTCATCTTCAAAATTAGAAAGGTATATATAGGGTTCTGTCTTTGTTTGTCGACACGCTTTCACAGTTTCGAGACTCAAACTTCTGTGTCGACACCTCTCTCTTCTCACAAGACAAATTCTACAAACCCTAATGGCGCCTAAGCTAGAGGAGAACGTTAACGAAGGATATGAGCTGGTGCGCGGCGCATTTGAAGAAGCAGATCAAGAAATCCAGGCGGTAGTAACCCTAGTCGCCGATTCTGGATTAGAATACTTAGTTTCTGAACCTACAAAGATTTGGAAGAAAGAGGTTCTTGAATTCCTAAATGGAGCTCAGATAGATGAATCTGGATACAAAATCAAATCCAGAGTTCATGGTGCAAGGGTTAAGGTATCCCCTAAAAATCTGAGGAAGGTGCTCCAGCTACCAAAAACTCAAGATGAAGAATAAGTTACTGCATCCAAGACCAGGGAAGCTCTAACCTGGTGTGGACTGGATCCTAAAATGAAGATTGGTTCTGTCTTTAACAGGAAAGGCATGAACAGCCAAGGCAAATTCCTGTCTGAGATTGTTGGTAAGGTCTTACTCAGCAAGCCTGGAGGGCATGACAGAGTGTCTGCCTATATGTTTGGAATCATGACAAGGATAATTTTCACTCTGAAAATAGACTGGTCTATAGTGGTTTATGAGAAGATTAAGGAGAGCTTGAAGAAGCCCAATCTGGGCAGAATCATTAGTCTATACCTAGCTGGTGTGATACCAGAGGTAATGAGTACTGCTACAGGGAGCAAGATAAATCATATGAGGAAGATGGATTTAAGGATCTTTTCAAGATGGGACAGGGTGTTGTCCAAGGAAATGCCAACCCCAGAGAAGACAGTTACTGAGAAAGTCACTCCTCCCAAAAAGAAAAGGAAGACAGCTCCTGTGGAACAAGTATCCACAAGTAGTTCTGAAAGTTAAGAATAGGTTGTTTTCACTCCTGATGACCAAGAGGAAGAGCCTGTAGTGAAGACTCCTGCTCCTCAAGAGATTGCTGAGATCCATGGGGAGCTACCACAAGCTAGCCCCATCCATAGGGATCAAAGCAAGGGGGAGCCTCCAGTTGTAGAAGAACCATCTACACTGGAAAGTGAACAAGCCACCAACACCATACTAGAGGTACTCACTGACCTAAATACTTTAGAATTTCTTATAGAAGATGTTGATTTGTCTGATATACATCAGACTCAGCTGGATAGTCAAGAACCAGATGCTGTTAGAGAAGACACATCTGCTGTACAAGAAGTGGTTCCTGATCCTGTGGTTGAAGAACCAATAACTTCTCCAGCTCCTTCACCACCAGAATATACAATGGAAGACTTGTTCCTAAATCTGGATCAAGCAGATTTTGATAAGGAAGCTGATACTACTGCAGAAGAGAATGCTGCTCTTGAGGGGGAGCAAGTGCAAGTTCTAGAAGAGCCTATAAGGAAACAAACTGAGAAGCCTCAAAGCCCTAAGGAGAGAGTTGAGATAGCCAGTTCCTCAGAATCTGAAGATGAGGAGGCTACAAGGGCACATAAAAAGAAGCTTTATGTCTTCAAGAGAAGGAGTCAAAGTTACAAAAAGGCTTTACAATCAATTACACCACAGCCTATAGTTCAGCAAGCTCCAACTGCTGATTATAGTGCATTAATGGTTGCACTACAGATAAAGTTGGATGATCAAAGGCAGCCATAGAGAAGTATGTAGATGAAGTGCAGAAATCACTCCAATTTGATCTGGCCCAGGATATAAAATCCATCAGGTTTGAGATGAATCTCAACAAGAAGGAGATGACTGAATGTTTTCACAAAGGTGGAAATGCAGTAGTATACTTGGCCACACACCAAGAGAAGATCAAAGCATAAGTAGATGATATAGCATTGAAGCAAGGATATGTTCTTGAAAATCAACTAAGGATGAATGACAACTTGACTGCTTCTCATAATGCTATAGTCACTGAGTTGAAGAACAAGGCTGCTGATCCTTCTACATCTTCTGCTACTATCAAAGCTGAATTTGACAAAGCCTTTCAAGAAGAAATTACTGCTGTAAAGACTGCTATCCAAGCCTCCCAGAAAGCTATATCTGATCAACTTCAAAAGCTCAAACCATTCTTTAAAGATGGAGTCAGATACTTGGATAGTCAAATCAGATTTCAAAAGGATGATGTCAGAGATCATATGGCTCGAGAAGTCATAAAGGGGGAGAGAGTTTTAGTCAAAGCTAGCTCTGATCATGCCAAATGGATATCTAATTCCATCAGAGCTACACTGGGCTATCCTCCACTCTGTGATGATGACAATGTTGCTGAATCTGGGATTCAAACTGCATTTCTTGGAGGTGAACAACCAGAGGTAGCTCAAGTGATATATCCTCCACCAGATTTTGACATGGTGCAAGCTGATATTCATCATATGTATAGCCCAACTGAAGGGAAGTCTAATGTTATTCTGGATAAAGTGGTTCAACCTATTACTGAAGCCATGCAAGAGGCATTACAGAAGGAGGAAGAGACAAGGTTGTCTAAGAAGAAGTTTAGGGAACAAGCAGAACAAAGGCCAGAATTTGAACAGTGGAGCCCTACCTCTAGGAATATAATATTAACTGCCTGGAAAGCTGCCAAGGATAACACTCATGACAGGAACAAGTGGTTTTCTGAAGCTGAATGGAGAAAACATGAGATCAGGCAGGAAGCAATAGTTCAGTATAGAAGGAAGGCAAAGATGGGAAAGCTACCTCCTACTGCAGTGGAGCCTAGCAAGTACTTTCCTAAGCCATACCATTATTTTGAGAGACAGAAGATCAAAGATGAAGAGCTCAAAAAGAAAGATCTAAAAGGCAAGAAGCCTGCTGATGCTGAAACTACTGATGCCCCTGTCAAAGCTCAAGTTCAAGCTGGCAAGGGAATAGTTATCAAGGAACCTGAACAGAAATAGTTTAAGAATTTACTTGAAGATTATTTTGTAATCTTTTGAATGTAAAACATTTTTGTGAACTACTGAAAATGTATAAGACAAATGTTAGAACAATATGTGATCAATATATTTCGTGATTGTTCTGTGAATATGTCTATTTCTTATTTGTTCTGTGTTGATGTATGTGTATACATGTGTGATTTATACATGTTTATGTTTACCCTGTTGTACATTATCCTACTTTACATCATTTTGTAATTTTTAATTATGAATGGTGTATATCATTGACTAAGGGTTATGACTTCTCCAAATAGGGGGAGATTGTTGGGTACATTGGTTAAATGTACCTGATTTGAAGAAGCCTCACCCAACTCAATGATATACATCATAATGTATTTGATGTATGTTTAGTTTACTTGTGCAGGTTAAGTAATCACTGGATTGAAGCAAAAAGTTTCTAAGTCCATGTGTCGACACCCATAGGGAAAGTGTCGACACTTAAGAAGGCTTGTGTCGACACCCAGACAAGCAGTGTCGACACTTGGAGTCATTGTGTCGACACCTGGGATGCAGAGTCGACACTAGACAGAAAGTGTCGACACAAGGAGCTGTGTCGACACTCAGTGAAGAAAAGTGCAGACAGAAAGTATCGACACAAGGAGCTGTGTCGACACCCAGTAAAGCTGTGTCTACACCAGAAAGTGTCGACACTTGGAGCTGTGTCGACACTCAGCAAAAGTCAGCAGAGACTAAGTTAAAGTGTCGACACCCAGAACAATGTGTCAATACAACAAGAAGAGTCAGCACTTGAAGAAAGTGTCGACACCAAAAACAAAGTGTCGACACTCAATAGAAGAGTCAACACATGAAGTAAGTGTCGACACCTAGAACAATGTGTCGACACTCAGCTGAAGACTCTACACTTGAAGAAAGTGTCGACACAAGGAGCTGTGTCGACACTTAGCAAAGAACAGAATTATCTCCAAAATATTCTAAGTACAAGTGTCGACACTAAGGGAATGTGTCGACACTCAGCTGAAGTCTCAACAGAAGAATCAAGTATCGACACAAGGAGCTGTGTCGACACTCAGCAAGTATCAACATAGAAGACTATGTGTCGACACCAAGAAGCAGTGTTGACACTTAACAGATTCAACACAAGAAGTTGTGTCGACACAAAGGTGATGTGTCGACACTTAGAAGAATTCAGCTAAAGATAGAAGATCAAGTACTTGTGTCGACACTCAATTTCAGTGTCGACACCTGAAGAAGAATCTGTGTCGAGACATACAAGGAGTTGTGTCGACACCTTGTAGACTTGTGTCGACACTTACACAGCATGTGTCGACACTTGAACTATAAGTGTCGACACTTAAAGACAGAAAGTCTCGACACTTTCAGACAGTTAGAGATTTTCAAGAAATGACTGGATGACTTGACAGCTGCCGTTCCAGCCGGTCTACAGCACCTGTCAGAGATGTCAGAAGATAGTTATGAACCGGACCAGCCGGTTACCATGAAGAAGGCCTATAAATAGGCACATACAGTTTACAGAAACTGTTGAACACATTGTTGAAGAACAAGTTATTAAAGTGGTACACAGAGTATCAAATCAAGAAGATCTTGCAGTTCAAGTGCAGATCTAAGAAGTTGGAGAGAGAGGGCTCCATCCAAGAAATCAGCCGTTGGAACTAGGCTGAGAAGAAGGGTTCAGATCTATTCTGAATTCTAAGTGGCAGAGGTCAAGGAACAACTGCAGAAGGAGACAATCTTATTCAGTTCTACTCAAGAAGCTTTGAAGAAAGCTAAGTCAGATTGAATCCAGCTGAGTTCTTCCAAGAACTCATCAAGAAACTCTCAACTCCCCTCTCTTGTTTTTGAGTTGTTGAGTTATTATTTCAATAATCATTTTTAACTTGTAGGATCCTTTGGATCTGAGTGAATTGTAAGCCTGTATTTATAAAGGCTGAGGGTAGGGCTTGAGGGCCTGAGTGTAGGAGATTGTTATCTCTGAGTGTAGGCCTTGATTGGCTGAGTGTAGGCCTTTGTGGCTAAGTGTAGGCCTTTGTGGCTGAGTGTAGGATTTGGGATAAAGCTGAGTTGTAGGGCCTTGGGCCTGAGGTGTAGGAACCAATTTGGGTTCTGAGACAGTGGAGGAGTTTGGCCGAATCTAGTACACTACTAGATAAGCGAAGGGGGAAAGTGGATGTACCCATATCTTGGGGAACCACTATAAACCACTGTGTCTGCTGTGCTGTGTTGTGATTTGCTGTGTATGCTTTGTGTTTTGCTGTGATAAAATAGTTAGTAATATGTGATATAACTGATTGCTGCCATTAAAGCTCAAAAAGGATTAGGTCACCTATTCACCCCCCCCCCCCCTCTAGGTGTTTAGGTACCATATCTTTCAAACAGGATTGGTGAGACCGACCAGCGCCTTTGATTAAGCCGCGAGTACGCCATACTCGGTGAAGGCAAGGCGATTTGAGCAACGGGGGGTGGAGGATCCGACCTGCGTTATGTCCGTCCGACGTGGAGTAGAAGGTGCGGTCTGTTGGAGTGCATAGCGAGAGACTTAGGCCTGCACGCCATGACACAATGGGGGGCTATGGGCCATCCTGGTATAGTAAGACTAGAACTCCGGCTGCACGCCATGGAGTAAATGCTCATGAGATTTACCGTTGGGTTGTGACCCTGATACGGTGGTGGGCAAGTGCTTTGCCAGAACACCAAGAATGTGCCCTGAGTGCACGGACCGTTGGGCCGGGTGGAAAACGGTTGTGATGGCATGTGTGCGTGTAAGCACATTAGATATTGTTGCCATGCTTGTGATATATTATGCCTGCAGGGAAGATTACCGCTGCCGGAGAGAAGGGGTAGGGTCGTTATAATTTGGTCAGTTGAATGCTGACCGTTGCTTCTGTTTGCCATCGTTGGGTAGATTGTCCCTGTACAGGTGCTGGAGAGCCAAGCGGGACGTATAAAGGTTGAGGTCCTTACTGTTGCTGCTGCTACTGCTAGCCCTTGATGGCTTATGTTGCTTGTTGTGTGTTTGCTTTTATTGTGGTCGGCCTGCGCGCCACTATTTGAGGCCACTGTTTGAAAGCCATGTAAGGCCATATGGCCAACTTTTGTACTCTTGTAAGACATTCCTATGTACATTATATACAACGTGGGGTTGTGTTATATGTTGGACATTCACTGGTGGAGTTCAAGTGTTCGTATCAGCTTTCGCTAGAATGTAATGTGTTAGGTGCGCTGTGCTACTCTGGTATCATCCTGTACCTTCACCGCCTGTTTTGTGATATATCCTGTGAGGCCCCGGCCGGACCTTCTAAGATATACCATATGAATCGATGGGGTTGTTACATTTTTGGTATTGGTTGTTTTGGTCTTTCCCACTCGAAGTCGTGGTCGACTTCTTTTGTGGGGTGGCAAGCACGTGTTTGTGCAAACCAGGTTTATGCGATTGAACTCCTGAATGTCCATGATAGGAATGCAAATTTGTGTGTTTGAGGAACCTGCGTGTTCTTATTTTGTGTTGTTTGCTTGTGTAAGGCCGCTAAGGTGTGTGTCTTGTCCACCTTTAGGTGACACGGAGTGGGGCTGGGCAGTATGAGCCCCAGCATTCTGATGAAAGTACGACAAAAGCCAAGGTGCCTACAACTCCACCGTATGCGGAACATGTGCATTTAGTTGCTGAGGCTTTGGTTTACATGATCCAAGGCCAGCCACTTAGGTAGGAACAAGCGGCTGTGAGGCCAGAACAGGTGGCGCCAAGGCCTGAACCTGTAGTGGATGTGGTTCCTCGAGCGCCTGAGAAGAAGCTGACGTGGTTTATGAGTTTCAATCCACCTATGTTATCGGGAGCGGGAACTCCTACGCAGGCTGAGGATTGTCTATCGCGCGTCAAGCGAGTCATGATGGCGATTGGAATGGTGGGGCATCAGAAAGTCACCTTAGCTACCTTCCTGCTTGAAGGAGAAGCTAGATTGTGGTGGGATGAGATGGAGTTGCATCACTTGGAGGGTCGTCCCTTAACACAAGTATCCATGGAAGAATTCTCCCGACTCTTCCTAGCAAAGCACCTTCCTGCGGCTCAACGGATAGCCATGGAAAATGAATTCCAACGGCTAACACAAGGTGATGGCAGTGTTGACGCGTAACTGCATGAGTTTACTCGCTTGGGGCGATATGCGGGTTCTATTTTTGCTGATGAGCAGAGGAAGACAAATCAGTTCTATGAAGGACTGAGGGATGAGTTGAGGTTCCTGGTGTCTAGTTCTGTGAACCAAGGCTTCCAGGCATTGGTTGACACTACGAGTGTAACACCCCCTATCCGTCGCATAGCATATAGCAGTAGGTCAGGCCGGTGCCCGACGTCATATACCATAAATAGACCGAGTGGTTACTCAATGGAACCATCCAACCAATCTTAACATCCTACACAGAGCATTCTAGCGGAAGCAGTTTAAGTTGCAATAAAAAACACAGCACAAAGAGCACGAATGTCCACTAAATAAACCAAATAGGAATGTTGTACATACACGAGTACAAGCCTTAAGGAATTACAAAATGGTTTACTTCAATATTACATGTTTTATAAATCACGGCACGCAGGTCGGTCATACAAGAGTAAAAGCAGTAAAAACTCCAATTAGGCCTTCGAGGGCCGGCTTCGCAATTTGGGCTTTAGCCCGCTATTGACCGCTTGGTCAGCAGGACCTGCAAGCAACAAAACCACCGCACGGTGGCAAACAAAGGAAACGGTCAGCAATGCTGACAAAATTATAACGATCCCGCCCCCAACTCGGGGCGGCGATGCTCCTGCCCTGCATTTTTATTAGCATAACCAAGTCGTATATAAATTCATTGCATCACAGGCGTTGGATCGCATGGCCACACTCCCCGTGCTCTCAACACACATTCTCGGTGATCGCAGTCTAAGCAGCTAACTCACAACCATCTCCAGGACGACAATATCTCGTGAGCAATTTGGTATTTCAGGCAAATGTTACGACAAAGTTAATATCATCAACAGTTTATATCACAACAAAGTTAATGTCACCAACAGCCTATGTCACGACAAAGTTAATGTCATCGACAGCAAGACCCGACCTCTATGCCCGCGCCATAAAGCAGTTACGGTTCCACTCAACCCGTTGCTCACTTGTCACGACACTTTCATATCATCGGCATGAGTTAAGTTCCCCCGAAGCCCGTGAATCGAACGTACAATAATACATAACCCAATTATGTACAAGTTGGCTCCAAGGCCCACAAGTTGGCAAGATCACGCATCCGCCCAGTTTTCCGGGTGCACCTTTGGGTTAATCCCCAAGGCTCCCTGTTGCAATCTACCACGTAGAAAACCCGAAAAATAACCAATCGCACGGAGTCTTCTCCGGCATTTATGCAATGCTACATCACCGATCCAGACCAACATGTCCGGGTAGGCTTCACACATCAAGCCTATGTCCGTTCTCGAATACGGACTCTAATCAACGTGGATTTTACATATCTACCCGAAGGAACGCCTCCAACTCACCGCAAACTCGCGAGAGCGGGCTTCCTATGCAAAGAAGGAGAGATTCACAGGCTCAAGATGAGAATCGTTACCCTAGCATTCTTCTTTGGCGCCATGGAAAAGTAAGCGGATGAAATGCACCGCACTCTCTTCGCCTCCGTAGATCTGAAGTCGGCTCACGATTTGGAGTTTCGAAGCTCCTCCAATGGCCGGATCTAGCTTCTTCCTCCTTTGCTCTCACCTCTCTCTTGACTTATAAAGAGAACCACTCAAGTAAAAGTGAGGGTTTCAAAGGTCCAATCCAGTGTATATCTCATCAGGAACAACCCCCAGCCGTTGGATCCAAAATTAAATAAACGAACGGCCTGATTCGGGCCTGAAATGTACAATCTAGACCGAACACGGCCTGGCACACGGCCGTGTCCAGGGCCGTGTCCCTCATTCGCCGTCAAAATCGACGCGCCTGGAACAATACACGGGCATCTGACACGCCCGTGTTCGACCTGACACGCTTGTGTTCTAACTGACACAGCCGTGTGGTCGGCCGTGTGCCCCCATCGATTTAGCCCGAAAACAACCCGAGAACTACACGGGTACTGGACACGCCCGTGTCCTTGCCCGTGTCTACCTTACCACGCCTGGGCTCCAGGCCGTGTTCACGGTCTCAACACTTCATCGAGTGAAGTTCGTTGACCACTCGACACGGCCTTGGACATGCCCGTGTCCTAGGCCGTGTGCCTTATCTCGACACATCGTCGAGCGAAAATGTCGACACCCCGGGCCGGTTGTCGACACGGGATCGACACGCCCTAATACATGCCCGTGTCTCAGGTCGTGTGCCCTGTCTCGAAACTTCATCGAGCGAAAATCGTCGACACCCCGGGCCAATCGTCGACAGGGGCTCGACATGCCCTGAGACATGCCTGTGTCTCAGGCCGTGTGCCCTGTCTCGACACAGTGTCGACCAAAATTCGTCGACTTCGCGGCCAAGTCGTCGACTCTAGTCTGACATGCCCTAGGACACGCCCGTGTCCTAGGCCGTGTGCCTACTGCCAGATTCCAAATCTGGCCCAAAACTTCCCCAGTCGCTCTTTTGAGTTTCGGGGCGTTACAACTCTCCCCCTCTTAAAAGAATTTCGTCCACAAAATTATATATATAAAGGAAAGACACGTACAAAATTAAATTGTACCTGAGCGGAACAAATCCGGATACTCGTCAAGCATAGTCTGCTCTTGTTCGCAAGAGAGCTCCTCTCGACCGCAATTGTCCCATCGGACTTTGACCATCCTGATCTCTTTATTGCGTAACTGCTTGACCTCCGAGTCCTCTATCCGTACAGGCTTGACTTTTGTCGTCAACCCACTATCCACCGACACTTGATCAACCGCGATCACTTGCGAAGGCTCTTGCACCGCCTTCCGTAACACCGAAATATGGAAAACATCATGTAAACCAATAAGCTCCACCGAAATCTTCAACCGATAGGCTGCTTCACCAACTCGCTCCAGAACCTCAAATGGCCCAAGGTACCTCGGGCTTAGCTTTTTCAATCGCCACACCCGCGAGACACCCTTGAACGGCTTGATCTTTAAGTACACATAGTCGCCCACAGCGAACTCCATGTTCCTGTGCTTGGCATTATAGTACTTCGCTTATCGGTACTAAGCGATAAGCAACCTCTTCCGAATGGTACGCACCAACGAAGTAGCATCCTCCACTTATATTCGCAAATACAACTTTGACTCACCCGTTTCTAACCAAGACAACGACGTGCGACATTTTCTACCATATAAGGCCTCGAAGGGCGGCATTTAAATACTTGCTTGGTAGCTATTATTGTACGCAAACTCCACCAAATAAAGATGGTCTTCCCATTGCTTTCCAAAATCCAAGACACACATGCGAAGCATGTCTTCCATAGTTTTATTTACCCTCTCAGTTTGCCCATCTGTTTGCGGATGGAAGGCTGTGCTGAATTTTAGTTTTGTTCCCAACATTTGCTGCACAAGCCTCCAATCATTGGAAATGAACCGCCCATCTCGGTCACTCACGATACTGCGGGGCACACCGTGAAGCCGTACAATGTTATCCACATACAGTTTTGCCAACTTCTCCACCGGATCATCCTTCCTATGCGGAATGAAAAGCGACACCTTCGTTAACCGATCCAAAACCACCCAAATGGCGTCGTTCCCCTTTGCGACCTTGGCAAACCGTGCACAAAGTCCATAGAGATGTCGTCGAATTTCCACTCCGAAATAGGCAAGGACTTAAGAAATCCTCCCGGCTTTTTGCATTCCGCCTTCACCAAGGCGCAAGTTTGGCACTTCGCTACGTAGAGCGTCACATCCTTCTTCAAACCCGGCCACCAAAACAATTTCTTTACATCGCGGTACATCTTCGTGCTCCCCGGGTGAATCGAGTACTTTGTATGGTGTGCCTCGTACAACAATTCCACCCGCAAATTGCCCATACTTGGGACGCACAAATGACCGTCTTTCCAAAGCAATCCATCCTCCACAACAAATTGGGAATTTGACCCATCCAGAGCCTCTACCATGAACTGCTTCATTTGGACATCCATATCCAAAGCCTGCCGAATCCGATCAGCCAGGTCATATTGGACTTTAGTCCAATTCAGTACTGCTTCAGCACTTGATTGCTTATCCACACAAACAATATCCAATGCCTCAAACTCCCGAACCAACCGCTCGTCATGGATCGACAGCCAATTGGCTTGAGCTGGGGCCAGACGACTCAACGCGTCCCCAACCGCATTCCATTTACCAGGCACATAGTGGATCTTGAATGTATAGTCTCCTAAGAACTCCATCCATCTACGCTGCCGCATATTCAGATCCTTCTGATCAATCAGATACTTCAGGCTCTTGTGATCGGTGTAGATATTAATCTTCACACCGTACAAATAGTGTCTCCACAGCTTCAAGGCAAAAATCACGTCCGCTAACTCCAAGTCATGGACCGGATAATTCCTCTCGTCCACTTTTAGCTGTCTCGAGCCATAAGCTATAACACTTCTGTATTGCAGTAGCACGCAACCCAAAACGCTGCCCGAAGCATTGCTGTAAATCTCATAACCTTCAGTCCCACATGGCGAACTCAGCACAGGCGCCGTGGTCAACCGACATTTCATCTCCTCAAAAGCTCGCGCGCACTCCGGCGTCCAAACGAACTTCTGATCCTTCCTCGTCAAAGTAGTGAGAGGTAACGCTATCCGCGAGAAGTTCTCTACGAAGCGCCTATAATAGCCGGCAAGCCCCAGAAAGCTCCAGACTTCCGCTACCGTGGCAAGCTCAGGCCACTCCCGTATCGCAATAATCTTCGCCGGATCCACTACAATACCCTCTCCACTCACTATATGACCGAGGAACGCCACTGAGGATAATCAAAACTCGCACTTCGAGAACTTGGCATACAAATGACTCCTCCTTAGCGTCTCCAAAACCAAATGAAGATTCTTGAAGTGATCTTCCTCACTCTAGGAGTACACCAAAATATCGTCGATGAAGACGATCACAAAATGGTCCATGTACTCCCCGAAGGTCCTGTTCATCAAATCCATGAACACTGACGGCGCATTAGTTAGCCCAAACGACATGACCGTAAACTCATAATGCCCGTATCTCGTACTGAACGCTGTCTTCGGGATATCACTCTCCCTTATTCACAGCTGATGGTACCCAGACTTGAGATCTAACTTCGAGTACACCGTAGACCCGACCAACTGATCAAAAAGGTCATCGATCCGGGGGATTGGGTACTTGTTCTTTTCCGTCAACTTGTTGAGCTCCTGATAATCAATACATAGCCTCAAGCTTCCGTCCTTCTTCTTAATAAAGAGGACCGGCGCGCTCCAAGGCGAAGAACTTAGGCGCACATACCCTTGCTCCAACAACTCTTGTAGTTGAACCTTCAGCTCCACCATTTCCTTAGGTGCTAGCCGATAAGGAGATCGTGACACATGCTTTGCACCTGACACTAGCTCAATCGTGAAATCTATCTCCGGTTGAGGCGGGGCTCCAAGAAGATCTGCAGGGAACACATCTGGGTACTCCGATACCATTGAAATACAATCCAACGCGGGCTTCGGCTTTGCAACCTCCACTAGTGTAAAGAACAGCTCTGCACCATCATGAACCGTCTTCACCACCTGAAGAGCAGACACCAACGTCTTGCTCGACCTCTTCGAGCCCGTAAAGGTCGTCTCACGACTTGCTCCCAGCTTGACTTCCTTGCTACCGCAATCTATATAGGTGTGCTGCTCCGAGAGCCAGTCCATGTCAAATATAACGTCGAACTCCACCAACGGAAGTAACGACGCTTGCAGATCGAACTCCTGATTCCCAATCCAAATCTAAGCGCAACAAAGTCTACCAGCGCACAATGAGCACCATTGGACTATAACGCATCCAATTTGTCTCTTACCATCGAAGGAGGTACTCCGACGCACAATATAATTCCTAATAAAGGAATGCAAAGCTCCCTAAACGAACGGTGCTCTCGCCAGATAAAGTAAAGTCGTAACAAAGCTTAGCACAAGTAGTTCTAAGCTAACATGCACAAGGGCGACAAGTATTTAAGGCAAAAGTATCTTTAAACCATACCTGACCTCACGACGGTGTGCTACCTCCAGGGCTTTAGGCACTCAAGGGCATAATGTCCCGGCTTCCCACAGTTGTAACATGTGCCCGGGATCCGACCCGTAGTCGCCCCAGAAGCACCAGCAGAGGGGGCTGGACCCGATGTCGTAGCTTTCTTGTTCCAATTTTGATATCCAGACTTTGAGGTGTTCGGCACTTTGAGTGCCGTCTCCTTTGCACTAAAGTCCTCGACTGCTCCTGACATAGCTTTCTTGGCCTTCTGGGCACCTTTCCAACAGTCTCGGGCAAAGTGCCCTTTCTTTCCACAAGTGTGACAAGTGTAAGTAGCTTTGCTAGTTGATGCCATAGCCCCATTCTCCAACATTCTGCCGGATGCAGCTCTTATGGGGCTTGCATAGTTCGATACCATGTTCACTGGCATTGGGAGAGTCTTCCTCAAATCTGTCTCCAAAGACTTAGATGATTCCACCAAGGCTCGAAATCCCAACAACTTTGGTCCTAGCAGTAGAACTCGTAACTCGGCACGCAGGCCATTATAAAAACTATCGATTATAGCTTGCTCATTATCCAACTCGAAGCATGCGTAGCGGCTTATCATAAGAAATGCTTGCAAATATTCCTCAACTGTGTGCGCTCCCTGCACTAAATGCATATTCAGCTGCTGCCCCGATGGTCTACCAAAGGTCATCTGCTCCATCACGCCAACCGGCGTTGAAGCCACAACAGGGCGCATGGTTGTACATTTCTTCCAAGCTGTGCACCCGTCACAGCGAACACCGCTTCAACGATCCTTCTAACGGTTTCATACAAAATAGGGGTCTCAAACACCTCAACGGGCGCACAAAACTCCTCAAAAACCGGACATTCTGGCGGTCCAGCACTGCTTCCGGTCACCTATAGTGGTACAAAACACCGTTAAGCGACCAAATAAAATTGCAAACAGCAATTATAGGAACACACAGGTTCCCAAAACACGTGTATTTTCATTCCTAAGTGGATATTCATGGGTTCTTTTGTTGTTATAACGATGACGCACACACATTTGCTCACCACCCCTTAAAAAGAATTCGCCCACGAATTCATTTTAAGCCTGAACGAAACCAGTAGTCTGATACCAAATTATGACACCCCCTATCCGTCGCATAGCATATAGCAGTAGGTCCGGCCAAGGCCCGACTCCATATACCATAGACAGACCGGGTGGTTACTCAATGGACACCATCCAACCAATCATAACGTCATACACAGAGCATTCTAGCGGAAGAAGTTTAAGTTGCAATAAAGAACCCAGCACAAAGAGCACGAATGTCCACTAAGTAAACCAAATAGGAATATCATACATACACGAGTACAAGCCTTAAGGCCTTATAAAATGGTTTACTTCAATATTACATGTTTTACAAACCACGGCACGCAGGCTGTTCATACATGAGTAAAAGCAGTAAACACTCCAATTAGGCCTTCGAGGGCCGGCTTCGCAATTTGGGCTTTAGCCCACTATTGACCGCTTGGTCCAGCAGCACCTACAAGCATCAAAACCACTGCACGGTGGCAAACAAAGGCAACTGTTAGCAATGCTGACCAAATTATAATGATCCTGCCCCCAACTCGGGGCGGCGATGCTCCTTCCCTGCATTTTATTAGCATAACCAAGCCGTATATAAATTCATTGCATCACAGGCGTTGGCTCGCATGGCTACACGCCCCGTGCTCTCCGAGCACATTCTCGGTGATCGCAGTCTAAGCCACTAACTCACAACCATCTCCAGGACGACAATATCTCGTGAGCAATTTGGTCTTTCAGGCAAATGTTACGACAAAGTTAATATCATCAACAGTTTATGTCACGACAAAGTTAATGTCATCAACAGCCTATGTCACGATAAAGTTAATGTCATCGACAACAAGACCCGACCTCTATGCCCGCGGCATAAAGAAGGAATGGTTCCACTCAACCCGTTGCTCACTTGCCACGACACTTTCATATCATCGGCACGAGTTAAGTTTCCCCGAAGCCCGTGAATCGAACGTACAATAATACATAACCCAATTATGTACAAGTTGGCTCCAAGGCCCAATAGTTGGCAAGATCATGCATCCGCCCAGTTTTCCGGGTGCACCTTTGGGTTAATCCCCAAGGCTCCCTGTTGCAATCTACCATGTAGAAAACCAGAAAAACAACCAATCGCACGGAGTCTTCTCCGGCATTTATGCAATGCAACATCACCGATCCAGACCAACATGTCCGGGTAAGCTTCACACATCATGCCTATGTCCGTTCTCGAATATGGACTCTAATCAACGGGGACTTTACATATCTACCCGAAGGAACGCCTCCAACTCACCGCAAACTCACGAGAGCGTGATTCCTATGCAAAGAAGGAGAGCTTCACATGCTCAAGAAGAGAATCGTTACCCTAGTTTTCTTCTTTGGCGCCATGGAAAAGTAAGCTGATGAAAAGCACCTCCTCCAATGGCCGGATCTAGCTTCTTCTTCCTCCTTTGCTCTCACCTCTCTCTTGACTTAGAAAGAGAACCACTCTAGTAAAAGTGAGGGTTTCAAAAGTCCAATCCCCGGTATATCTCATCAGGAACAACCCCCAGCCGTTGGATCCAAAATTAAATAAACGAACAGCCTGATTCGGGCCTGAAATGTACAATCTGGACCGAACACGGCCTGGCACACGCCAGTGTCCAGGGCGGTGTCCCTCATTCGCCGTCAAAATCGATGCGCCTGGAACAACACACGGGCATCTGACACTCCCGTGTTCGACCTGACACGCCCGTGTTCCAACTGACATGGTCGTGTGGTCGGCCGTGTGCCGCCATCGATTTAGCCCGAAAACAACCCGAGAACTACACGAGTACTGTACACGCCCGTGTCCTTGCCCGTGTCTACCTCAACATGCCTGGGATCCAAGCCGTGTTCACGGTATCGACAATTCGTCGAGTGAAGTTCGTCGACCACTCGATACGGCCTTGGACACGTAAGTGTCCTAGGCCGTGTGCCTTGTCTCGACACATCGTCGAGCGAAAATGTCGACACCCCGGGCCGGTTGTAGAGAGGGGCTCGACACGCCCTGAGACACGCCCGTGTCTCAGGTCGTTTGCCCTGTCTCGACACTTCGTCGAGCGAAAATCATTGACACCCCGGGCCGATCGTCGACACGGGCTCGACACACCTTGAGACACGCCGGTGTCTCAGGCCGTGTGCCCTGTCTCGACATAGTGTCGAATGAAATTTGTCGACTTCGCGGCCAAGTCGTGGACTCCAGTTTGACACGCCCTGGGACACGCCCGTGTCCCAGGCCGTGTGCCTACTGCTAGATTCCAAATATGGCCCAAATCTTCTCGGTCGCTCTTTTGAGTTTCAGGGCGTTACAGCGAGCGCGCTGGAAAAGGATATGAAGAGGGTACAGGGGAAGAGAGCTTTGGCTATGACGCAACCGGAGTGGAAGGTGCACCGATCTGGGAAACCATTTTATAAGAAGAGGTGGGGCAAGAACTCCAAGACAAGTGGACAAGCTCCTTCGTCAGTTGCAACAAGAGCAACGTCGGGGGCTACTTCAAAGACGGATACTCGTATATGCTATAATTGTGTCCAGGTGGGGCATATCGCTCGAGAGTGTCGAGTGCCGCCAAAGAATGAAAAGAAGGCGGGAGCGTCGTATGCGGAAAAAGGAAAGGCGGTGGTGGACTCCTCTGCCTCGCAGGCACAGCCCCGGGTCTACAATCTTCGCCTGCAGGAGGCCATCAAGCAGAGTGACGTTGTCACAGGTATGAGTTTAGTTTTGCATATGCCATTACTTGTGTGCTTTGTTGAGTACATCTATGTTTGCGGTTTGTGTGTGTGTGACATGATTGTCACAGGCTTTGTGATGATTCGTGACACGCTGGCGCGAGCACTGTTTGATACGGGTGCGTCGCATTCTTTTCTATCTAGCAAGTTTATAACGCGGCTTGGGATACCTAGTCGTGCAAAGACAGATAGCGTCAGAGTGGTGTTGCCGAATGGCTGTTGGATGATTGCGGATCAAGCTTGCGATGTGGCGGTTCAAATAGGAAGTCGGGATTTCAGTTTAACTGCATCTGTTTTGCCAATATCGGAATTCGACGTGATATTTGGTATTGATTGGCTTGCAGAGCAGCATGTCATGATTGATTGCCAGTCCAAAGAGATCACGTTGGGCCAGAATAGCAAACATGGGACAAAGTTCGCGGGTATGTGATGAGTGAGCGGGACATTGATGTCTGCACTCCAGGTAGTCAAGGCTGTTCGGAAGGGTGCGGAGTGTTACTTCGCACTGATTCAGGCTGTTGAGCCTAAGGCCAGTTTGTGTGAGGTTCCGATTGTGGCGGAATTTACAGATGTGTTTCCCATGGATCTCCCTGGGCTACCACCCCAGCGAGAGATTGACTCCACGATCGAGTTGGTGTCAGGTGCGAAACCTGTGGCCCGCTCGCAATATCGTGTCGCGCCAAAAGAGATGGCTGAGTTGAAGATCCAACTACAAGAATTGCTGGAGCAAGGTTATATACGCCCAAGTATGTCACCTTGGAGCGCGCCTGTACTTTTTGTAAAGAAGAAAGATGGTGGGTTGCGATTATGTATTGATTACCGTGAACTGAATAAGCTGACCGAGAAGAATAAATATCTGATACGCCGGATTGATGAGTTATTCGATCAGCTGGTGGGCTCGACCGTCTATTCGAAGTTGGATCTGAAATCTGGTTATTACCAGTTGAGAATTCGGGAAGGTGACATTCCCAAAACCGCCTTTGGAACGCGTTACGGGCACTATGAGTTCACGGTCATGCAATTTGGATTGTGCAATGCGTCCTCGGTGTTTATGGATCTGATGCACCGCACGTTCTGAGAGTACCTGGATCTGTTTGTGATCGTGTTTATTGATGACATCCTGGTGTACTCGAAGTCGAAAGCTGAGCATGAGATGCACTTGCGGTTGGTGTTGAATACTTTGAGGCAAAAGCAGCTCTATGCCAAGTTCTCGAAGTGCTAGTTTTGGCTATCGTCGGTGGCTTTTCTGGGCCATATGGTGAGTGGAGCGGGCATTGTAGTGGATCCAGCGAAGATCAGGGCCATACAAGAGTGGACAATGTTGTCTTCCGTAGCCGAGGTCAGGAGTTTCCTTGGACTTGCGGGCTATTACCGAAGATTTGTTGAAAACTTCTCGCGGATTGCTTTGTTGCTAACCACGCTGACACGAAAAGATTAGAAGTCGTTTGGACGCCAGAGTGCGCACGAGCTTTTGTAGAGCTGAAGGTTCGGTTGACCACGGCACCGGTGTTGTCTTTGCCAAGTGGGACCGATGGACTTATGATTTATAGTGATGCCTTAGGGAGCGGCTTAGGCTGCGTTCTTCTGCAAAAGGGAAAGGTAATTGCTTATGGCTCACGCCAGCTGAAGGTGCACGAGCAAAATTATCCCGTCCATGACTTGGAATTAGCGGCGGTGATTTTTGCACTCAAGTTGTGGTGGCACTACCTTTATGGAGTGAAGGTGGAGATCTATACAGATCATAAGAGCCTAAAGTACCTATTGGAGCAGAAAGACTTGAATATGCGACAACGAAGGTGGTTGGAGTTCCTTGGGGACTACACTTTTGAGATTCACTATACGCCCGGGAAGGGGAATGTTGTCGCAGATGCCTTGAGTCGGAGGGTTCCAGCTAGAGCAAATTGGTTACAAAGGCATGAAAAACGTCTTATCCAGGAGCTGGAGGCGTTGGAGATTTATTGTGTTGACAAGCATTACACTGCCACTACATGTTTGAACTGGACCGAGGTGCAATGTGACCTTGCGGACCGAGTTCAATGGGCAACGGAGTTGGATGAATATCTCTTATGCTATGTGAATGAAGGGCCAGAGGGAAAATTCACCTGTAATGACGGTCTTTTGCGAAAAGAGGGCCGTTTGTGCGTCCCGAATGTGGGGAAATTGAGGTAAGAATTGATGTATGAAGCGCATTATAAAAAGTATTCCATTCACCCCGGGAGCATGAAGATGTTCAACGATATGAAAAAGCTATTCTGGTGGCCAGGGCTCAAGAGAGATGTTGCCCTCTATGTTGTCAAATGCCAAATATGTGCGATGGTGAAGGCGGAATGCCAAAAGCCGGGTGGTTATTTGAAGTCGCTGCCGATCCCAGAGTGGAAATTTGATGATATTTCCTTGGATTTTGTGCATGGGTTGCCGAGATCGCAGTGCGGAAATGATTCCATTTGGGTGATTGTTGACCGGCTAACGAAAGTGGCACATTTTCTCCCGAACAGGCGGGATGATTCAGTCCAAAGTTTGGCAAAGTTATATGTTGACCAGATTGTACGGCTTCACGGTGTTCCTCGGAGCATCGTAAGTGATCGATATGGGCGATTCACGTTAAATGATTGGAGGCTAGTTCACCGACTGTTGGGCACGAAGTTGACTTTTAGTACGGCCTTTCATCCCCAAACGGATGGCCAAACAGAACGTACCAACAGAACGATGGAGGACATGGTCCGAATGTGTGCCCTCGATTTCGGAAAGAGATGGGAAGATCATCTCTATATGGTGGAGGTTGCATATAATAACAGCTACCAGGCGAGCATTGGGATGGCACCATATGAAGCGTTATATGGAAGGAAGTGTCGTACTCCCTTGGCTTAGGTATAAGCGGGCGAAGCTCGAATTTATAAACCAAATGACATTGATGAAGCAAACTCAACCATACGAACTATTCGCGAGAAGCTACTTATTGCTCAAGATCGACAGGCTAAGTACTATAACGCCAAGCACCGGAACGTGGAGTTCGCGGTTGGCGATTGGGTCTACTTGAAGATCAAACCATTCAAAGGTGTCTCCAGGATTCGACGTTTGAAAAAGTTGAGTCCAAGATATTTGGGTCCCTTTGAAGTGGTTGAGTGAGTCGGAGAAGCGGCTTATCGGCTAGCTCGGTCGGCAGACTTGGGTGGCTTCCATGATGTATTTCACATCTCGGTGCTTCGGAAGGCCGTGAAAGATCCAGCCCAAGTGATCGCAGATGATCGTGTGCCGGTGGAGTATGGGCTAACAACGAGAGTTAGACCCATTCAGATCGTGGATCGAGCCGAGAAACAGTTGCAGAACAAGATGGTCGACATAGTGCAAGTTCGGTGGGACAATTGCGGCCGTGAAGAACTTACATGGGAGCGAGATCAAACCATGCGAGTAGAGTTTCCCGAGCTGTTTCTGTCATCCGTGAAGAGAATTGTGTTGTAACATAAAGCTTTTTAATGTTATAACTTTTTGGTTGCTGATTGCTGGTTGCCTTCCTGTGTCTTAATTTCGAGGCCGAAATTTTTGTAGGGGGGGAGGGTTGTAACTGCCCGATTTTCTCAACAGTCCAATTTTTGGGTGACACGGCCTGGGACACGGGCGTGTCTGATGAATTGTAAATATGACTATTTTGATGTACATTAAAAAATTGGTTTTACTTTATTTTTGTTATTTTTACTTCATTTTCTGTAATAAATTGCTCCTATTTTGTAAATATTTTCTAACTTCGTTTATTTTTGATTTTCTGATAAATTTGCAGAAATTTTCCAAAATTGGCAAGTACACGCCCGTGTTCCTTGGGACACGCCCGTGACTACGGCGTGACACGTCAATGCCAGTGAAATCAAAGATTTTTGAAGAGAAAAGCCTGACACGCCCGGCCACACGGCCGTGTCAATCCGGCACGGGGCGTGACCAGGCCCGTGCCAACCAGGTCGATGTTTTGCGCTGAACGTTCGTCGAAGCCAACAGGGACACGCCCGTGTTCAATGATTCAACACGCCCGTGTCAGCCCGAAAAAACCGCCGCCAGCGACTCCCGAAGTCAACAACGCCTTTAATCGCCGCACGACACGCCCACCGTCACGCCCGTGATCGGGGGCGTGACCGCCGAGTTTTCAGCCGCAATGTCAAATCCGTCACTTCACTGAATTCTGTTGTTTAATAGTGCTGACACGCCCACCGACACGCCCGTGTCGGAGGGCGTGTACTTGGAAATTTTTGCCTATAAAAAGGCAGCTGCTGTATGAGTTCAGGGTTCCAATTTTTGAACCATTTTTTTGACTTGGGTTGTTGTTTGGAGCTTGCTTAGTGCTTTGTAAGGATCCCCCCTCTCCTTTTTAAGTTTGTATGTTTGAGCTCTTGTAATCAACCCATTTTTGTAATAAAAATCGTTATTATTTCATCCTTACATGCTTTGAAATTTCTCCAAAAAGCCTCCTTTTCATCAATCTTATGTACTTTTATTTTCATTTTCATGGTGCGTGTGTGCGTGTATGAGCTTAAACTTGCGAAATTTATGTTTTAAAACGAAAACCTTTTTATTTTACTTCCATTTTTATCAAATTTCTAGCCGTTACTATGGCCATTTTTTATCATATTCTTTAAACAATCAGTTAGACTTAGGGTTTTACTTTCATTTTCTGTTTTTACACCTTTTTAACCCGATTTACAAAGCTTTAAAAACAGATAATGCGTTATTATAATTTTTCAAGAACTTAGAATTTTTTTAATTACAAAAAATATTTTCGCTCGAACAATTTTTATTTTCACTTTTTATGCATTTCTATCCAAATCTAACGGTAAAAATGTAAACGTTTTAATTTTTCGGGCACTTGCCTTTCTCACTTTAATTTGAAAACGTTTTGCTCAAACAATTTTTATTTTGCCTTCTTATGCATTTCTACTGCATTCCAGCGGTAGAAATGCAGTCATTTTAATTGTTCAATAACTTTGTTTTTCTCAATTATTTTAGCACGAGTGTGTGCGTGTATGAGATATTTTTCAGCTCCTAAGTTAAATTATGCAAGTGTGTGTGTGTGTGTGTTTATTTATGTCGAGTGCGTGAGTAGTTACTTTCAAGTAGAGTGCGTGTGTTGTTTTTATTTTTCCGCCTACTCATTTGAGTTAATTGGCTGGATTTTATTCAAGTAGTGTGCGTGTGCTGTTTTTATTTTTCCGCCTACTCATTTGAGTTAAATGGCTGGATTTTATTCAAGCAAGTATTTGTAGCTTTTATTTTTCCGCTTACTCACTTGAGTTAAATGGCTGGTCTGCATTTTCAGTCCTACTCCTTTGAGTAGGACTTGTAATTTTCATTCTTTATTTTTCCGCCTACTCACTTGAGTTAAATGGCTGTATTTGATTTTCTGCCTACTCGCTATGAGTTAAATGGTCGGTCTTTATTTTGATGTAAATATTTAAGAAACCTCTGTAATTGCATTTATTTTCTCCTACTCGTTTGAGTAGGACTCGCTTTCATTTCAGTCCTACTCGTTTGAGTAGGACTTGCAATTTTCAGCTTTTATTTCCCGCCCCCACTCGTTTGAGTGGGACCTGGAAATTTCAATTATGCAATTTTCAGCTTTTATGTGTAACTTAGTTTTATTTTTGTCTCTTGTTATATGTTTGAATGAGTGCGGGTGTGTTTAATTGTAATAACTTTTCTAATGTTATGGTATTTTACTTTTCTTCTTATTTTCTTTATAACCTTTCAGCGAATAGTTTAGAACTCTCGCATAACCAAACATATATGCTATCCCCATTCCGATGAGTGGCTAATTTATTTTAGCCCTCGGTATCGAAGAGCTTTGGGATCTAAAATGTTTTAAATAACCAAATGTCTAATTTTTCAATTTAATTAAAAACTTAAGGTTTACCCCAGGTTAACGACGCGTAGAACTACATATCGATATGTGGGCTCTATTTCCGTTATCCATACGCTAGCTAGCCGAGAGGCCGTGCGTATAGACAGATCACCCCCGGGTAAATAGAGTTCCGCACAAACCCTCGAGAGAGGAGGCACGCTAACTCTACAGGATTGGGTTCCCCACCCAATAGCGGGGTTCTTAGCGTAATGCGGGCATTAAGGGGAATCCTTCGTCGGACGAGAGCCCGGTCGAATAGCCTTAATGTCTAGGTGAGCGATATTTCTAGAGATAGGTGAGCTCATTATTTTGAACCTCTATGGCCAAGTTTCGGCTCTAATTAAATTGAAACTTTAGATATCTAGTTTTTCAAATCTATTTTTATCCTAACGTAATTCGATACCGGGAGTTATCTCTTCATCGACTATTTTCTTAATTCTATTTTTGTTCCTATTTTAATTAAAACCCTCAACTTCTATTTCGATAAAATAATAGTGTTTTCGGAGCAGTAGGGGTAATCAACCCGTTCCCGAGAATAATACGACCTCGGTATACTCCTGAATATCGAGTACTACTTGCGATAGGTGCACTTGCCTCATCTAGCAAGCCCGCGGCGATCGACACACCGAACCAACCACAGTAAGAGTCTATTCACGGGCTAATCAAGTTTTTGGCGCCGTTGCCGGGGACCTCTTTGAGTTGTTATTCTGAATCCGAAGTATATTACTTTAACCTTTATTTCAAAAAAAAACTAAAAAAAAAACACTTAAAAACTTTTCTTCAAAATCCAATCCAAAAAAAGAAGTTAATTTTCTAGTTTCTATTTAAGGGTGTATGACCCGTAGACAGCCTTCGGAGTCCGAAAATTTGGATTTCGATCCTGATATCGAACGCTCTCTTGCGCATATTTGGTCTCAACGCCAAAATCCCTCTTTGGATGCCGAAGAATCCATCAGAGAACCCTCTACCGTTGCAATGGCCGACCCCAATCCGAACGCGGTCGTCGAGGGTACAATGTCATTTTACGCTCGACCGAATTTGTACGATACTGGGTACAGTATTGTTCGCTCGACGGTGGCGAACAATAATTTTGAGATCAAATCGAGCGTTATCCAAATGATCCAAAATGCCGTTTAGTTCGAAGGACAGCCGGATGAGGACCCGAACATTCATTTATCTAGTTTTTTGGAGATTTGCGATACTTTTAAGATCAATGTCGTCACTGATGACGCCATTCGTTTGCGCCTTTTTCCATTCTCTCTCAGATCCAAAGCTAAGGCGTGGTTGAATTCCCTGCCACGAGGATGTATCACCACCTGGGCCGACCTTGCCGAACGGTTCTTAACGAAGTTTTTTCCGCCCGCCAAAACTGCAAAGTTGCGGGCGGACATTTCTTCGTTCGTGTAGAACGATTCCGAGTCTCTTTTTGAGACTTGGGAGTGCTTTAAGGAATTCTTCCGCAAGTGTCCGCATCACGCGCTGCCTGCGTGGTTGCAGGTCCAAATCTTCTACAATGGGCTTAATTATCAGACGCGTCAAATGATTGACGTGGCTGCCGGGGGTACCTTGAATAATAAGACCCCCGAGGCTGCCCACGCTCTTATTGAAGAGATGGCTATGAACGCCTACCAATGGAACTTCCCTCGGGGACGTCCCAAGAAGGCGGCCGGCCTCTTCGAAGTGGATGCCACTGCCCACTTAGCCCTTCAAGTTGAAAGGCTGACGAAGCAGGTGGACGAGATGTCTACTGCATCCACCACTCCTCCTTGGGCAATTCCCCCTAATGCCGGCATAGCAAATGAATTCGTAGACTACGTGGGTATTGCTGGGCGACGTTCCTTCAACCCCAATAACAACCCTTATAGCAATAACTATAATCCGGGTTGGAGGAACCACCCCAACTTCTCATGGAGCAATGCGAATAATGCGCAGCACCCCCCCAATTCTTTCGCGCCCGGATTTCTGCTGCCTCCCCCTCTTCCAAAACCCTCCCCGATGGAGGATAATTTTTCTAAATATATAGCTTCCAACGAGTCAAATATCTGGAACATCACCGGATCGCTAAAAAACTTAGAACTCCAGGTTGGAGAGCTAGCGCGAATGATATCCGAGCGCGCGCTCGGGGCACTGCCGGGAAACACGGAGCCCAATACGCGGGAAAATATCAACGCTATAACCCTCCGTAGCGGAAAGGAGGTGATCGATAAAAAACGGAACGATCCTCAGGTACATATTTCACCTCCGACCCCTCTTCCCCCTTCTTCGATTACGCCACCTTTACAAATTTTAAATGAATAAATTATTAAAATGCCTTTGCCTTATCCGCACAAGCTCAATAGTGAGCGTAAGGATGCGCAATACGAAAAATTTATTTTATTATTAAAACAAATTCATATTAATGTTCCCTTCATGCGAGGCAATCTCTCAGATTCCTAAATATGCGAAATTTTTAAAACAACTTCTTTCCAATAAACAAAAATTAGAAAATATTTCGCATATTTCTCTTAATGTTGACTGCTCATCGGCTCTTACTAATAAATTGCCCCTAAAAAGAAATGACCCGGGACGGTTCTCCATCCCATGCCTTTTTGGCAATATATTAGTAAAATATGCTCTTGCAGATTTAGGCACGAGCATTAATTTGATGCCGTTCTCGCTCTTTCAAAAATTAGGTTTGGGCACTCCGACCCATACTAAAATGCGAATCCAACTAGCGGATCGCTCGATTATGTTTCCCGTCGGGGTAGTGGAGGACGTACTTGTCCGGGTTGATAAGTTTATCTTTCCGGTAGACTTCGTCATCTTGGACATCGAGGTGGACACCGATGTACCTATTATACTCGGACGCCCTTTTCTTGCTACCTCCCGCGCATTAATTGATGTCAGTAACGGTCGTCTCCTCCTTCGGGTAGGATATGACGAAGTTACTTTCTCTATTAATCCCTCCATATGAGAGTCGTCATCGAGCGATGACTTTTGTTATAATTTAGACACATATCTCGGAGATTGTTCTTCGCCTATTTTTGAGTCTACTTTTTTAAACGACGATCTTTATGCGCTCGAAAATTTTAACTGCGATGAGGATACCTCTATAGACTTGCCTTTCGAACCAATTAGTAAGAAAGACATAGGAATTAAAACCTCGTTAGAAGAACCGCCCTGCCTTGAACTCAAACCCCTACCCGATTCACTCAAATACGCCTTTTTTGGGAAAAGATGATACACTTTCTGTTATCATTTCTTCGCATTTGAGTGAATCGGAGACTTCCGATTTATTGGGAGTTTTGCTTAAACATCGCCACGCAATTGTGTGGCAAATTTCTGATCTTAAAGGGATTAACCTGTCTTTCTGCACCCATAAGATTTTCCTTCTCAATAATTGCCGCAAAACTATTCAGCTGCAGCGACGTCTTAACCGAAACATGAAAGACGTCGTTAAGGCCGAAATTATTAAATTATTAGATGCGGGGATTATTTACCCCATATCAGATAGTATGTGGGTTAGTCCCATTCACGTGGTGCCCAAAAAGGGCGGTCTTACCGTAGTGGAGAATGAGCACAATGAACTCGTCCCAACTCGTACTGTTACGGGTTGGCGGGTGTGCATCGATTATAGAAAACTAAATGATGCCACCCGTAAGGATCATTTCACACTACCATTCTTAGACCAAATTTTACAGTGTTTGTCCGGTCATCCATATTTTTGTTTTCTTGATGGATTATCGGGGTTTTTCCAAATCCTCATTTCCCCCGATGACCAAGAGAAAACAACTTTTACCTGCCAGTTTGGTACATTCGCATATCGAAGAATGCCATTTGGCCTCTACAACGTGCCCGCTACATTCCAACGATGTATGCTGGCGATCTTTGGCGAGCTGGTAGGAGACATTATGGAAGTCTTTATGGATGACTTCTCTGTTTTCGAAAGCTCTTTCCCGTCATGTCTTCATAAATTAGATCGTGTCCTTCAGCGATGCGAGGACACGCATCTCATTTTAAATTGGGAAAAATGTAACTTTATGGTTCGAGAAGGTTTGGTTCTCGGCCATATGATTTCGTCTAAGGGGATGGAGGTCGATAAGGCCAAAGTTGAAATTATTGAAAAACTTCCCCCGCCTTCCAACGTTAAATCTATTAGGAGTTTCTTAGGGCACGCAGGCTTTTATAGGCGTTTTATTCAAGATTTTTCAAAAATAACAAAGCCGCTAACTCGCCTCTTGGAAAAGGAATCAAATTTTGTCTTTGATGGCGAATGCGAGTCTGCCTTTAATTTCATAAAACAAAAACTTATCAATTCACCTATTTTAGTGGCGCCCGATTGGACCCTTCCGTTCGAAATTATGTGCGACACTAGTGATATTGCCGTAGGAGCTGTTCTTGGCCAACGTATAAACAAATTTTTTCATCCTATTTACTACGCTAGCACGACACTCACTTCCGCACAAGGAAATTACACAACAATGGAAAAGGAACTTTTAGCCGTCGTATTTGCTTTCGATAAGTTTCGCTCGTATATTACGCTATCCAAAGTTATCGTATTTACCGACCATTCCGCCATAAAATATTTGTTAGCGAAAACGGACGCCAAACCCCGCCTTCTTCGATGGATCCTCCTCTTGCAGGAGTTTGATTTAGAGATCCGGGATAAGAGGGGCGCGAAAAATTTAGCCGCCGATCACCTCTCCCGCTTAGAAAATCCCGCTGCGGAAGCGCTCGTCGAATCTGACATAAATGACAGATTCCCCGAGGAACGCCTCCTAGCCATAAATACTAGTTCATCTTCCCCGCCGTGGTTCGCAGATTTTGCGAACTATTTAGTTGCGAGGGTGCTTCCAAAAGACTTTTCGAGCCAGCAAAAGAAGAAATTCTTTTCTGACTTGAAATATTTCTTTTGGGAGGACCCTTTTCTTTTTCGTATCTGCGCGGACCAAGCGGTCTGAAGATGTGTCGCGGGTGTGGAGTGCAAACAAATCCTTAGGCACTGCCACGAGGTTCCGGCTGGTGGGAATTATCAAGATAACCGGACCGCGCGGAAGGCGCTAGAGGCAGGCTTCTTTTGGCCCACTCTATTCAAAGACGCTCACAATTTTGTGCGTGCATGCGATAGCTGTCAGCGGTCGGGTAACATCTCTCATCACAACGAGATGCCCCAAAACATGTTTTTAGAGTGCGAAGTCTTCGATTTATGGGGCATATATTTCGTCGGCCCCCTACCCCCGTATTTCAAAAATATGTATATTTTAGTAGCGGTCGACTACGTATCGAGGTGGGCGGAAGCGCAAGCTCTCCCCACCAACGATGCACGAGTCGTCGTTACATTTCTTAAAAAACTATTTTCGCGCTTCGGCACTCTGCGCGCTATTGTAAGCGATAGTGAGACGCATTTCTTCAACACCCAGATGGCTAAGACGTTAGCTAGATATGGCGTCACGCACAAACTTGCCACCCCCTACCACCCGCAAACTAGTGGCCAAGTCGAGGTAGTCAATCGAGAGATAAAGCGCATATTAGAAAAAACCATTTCACTTAATAGGAAAGATTGGTCCATCAAACTCGACGATGCGTTGTGGGCTTATCGTACCGCATACAAAATGGCAATTGGTTGTACGCCGTATCGATTAGTCTACGGCAAAGCGTGTCATCTCCCCGTAGAATTAGAACATCACGCACTTTGGGCTTTAAAACTTTTAAAACTCGACGCTAACTTAGCCACCCAAAATAGAAAACTGCAACTAAACGAGCTCGATGAATGACGTGCAAACGCTTACGAGAGCACTATGTTCTATAAGGTGCGTTCTAAGTTTTATCACGACCGAAAACTCAAGCCTCAAAAAACTTTTTCTCCGGGCGATCTTGTCCTTCTTTATAACTCACGACTTAGAATTTTCCCCGGGAAACTTAGATCACGTTGGTCCGGCCCCTTCAAAGTTGAAGAGGTTTGGTCTTATGGGACCGTACTCGTCTCCCACCCGGATAAAGGCTCGTTTAAAGTGAATGGTCATCGCTTAAAATTATACATAGCAGGCGATCCTGTTGGCGGTAATTTCGAATCCATAGCCCTCCTAGATATATAAACCGCCAACATAGTCAAGCTACGCGACTATAAACAAAGCGCTCCTGGGAGGCACCTCATTTTTATCTTTTTTGCTATCTCTTTACCTTTTTCTTTGCTATCTTTTTCCTAATGTAGGGTTCCTAAACTGCGCCTTCCCCACGTCCTGTCAGGGAAGCTTCTCCCCCCCCTCTATTTCTTTTCTTTGTATATACTCTCTTAGCTGTTTTGTTCCGCATACTTACGTTACAACATTGGGGACAATGTTAGACTTAAGTATGGGGGTGTTTTCTCGCTTTCTTTTTCGCACTTCTATTTTCTGCACTGTATTTCTATTTTCTGCACTTCCAAAACAAAATATGTATATGAAAAAAAAATTTATATATTAAAAAAAAACAAAACAAACCAAAACAAAAAAAATTTGAAAATGAAAAAATCCCAAAAACTTAAGGTCCTCTTTTTTTTCCTGTCTTTAAAAATGTTTTTTTTCTGTCTTTTTAGACCAAAAATCCCCAAAAAAAAATGTAAAACAAAATTCCAAAAAAATTATAAAACAAAAATTCCAAAAAAGAAATTATAGAACAAAACAAAAATTCCAAAAATATTTAGTTTCATTTTGTAAAAATCTTTGTAAATAATTTTGTAAATAATCTTTTCTCTCCCCCTTCCTTTTCTCTCTCATTCTTGTAAATACCGTCTCTTTTTCTCACACTTTTCGCAAAATCTAAAAAATCTAAAAAAAAGATAATAAGTTCAAAAAATTCAAAAAAAAAAAAAAAGAGAGGAAAACTAAACAAAAATTCAAAAAAAGAAAAAAAGTTTTTGAGTAAAACAAAAAAAAATACAAAAAAAAGAGATAATAAATAAAAAACACAAAAAATGATGAAAAAAAACTCTAAAAAACCAAAAAAAATATTTTGAAACAAATAAATCAAATATAGCATCCTTAATTTTCTTGCTATCCAAAAATTTTGCTTTGAGTTTATTTATATGTGAATTTTATTACTTCTCTGTTTGCTATTCGTTTGTGAATTATAGATTGAAAAATTTAACTATTCGGGGTTAAGTTTTAAAGAATTTATTATACTTTGTTAAAAATAGCGAACTCGTTTTAAACACTACTTCTAATTTTTCATTGATAGGAGCATGTGTATTATGTTAGAAAATAACGACTATAGGATTCAATTATGTTTACTTTTAGCTTTCTGAAAAATTGGAACTTACAATTTATAAAGGTTGCTCTCAAAATTGTTTTTTAATACAAAATCTAGTTTTCTTTTCTGACCTTCCTTATCATGCCCTAGTTGGCATGATAAAATTGTTATCTTTAAAAGATCATATGTCAATGGGAATAAGATTTCGTTCCGTAAACATAGGCACCCAATAGATTAAAAAAATTATATGTTATGGAGTAAGAGAATAAAATTCATTACTCCTACACATATACATTGGATTAAAATTTATTATGAAGTTGAAAAAAATGATATTAGTAAAATAAGATTTCATTTTCCTAATAATCCAAAAAAAATGGAGGTTCGAGAAAAAATTACCTCGCCTCAAAATCAAAACCCTCTTCATAAACCAACATCAATCCCCTTGCCAATTTCACGATTCTAGATTTAATTCAAAAATATTTTTGAGAGCATAATTTGTAAATTGCATTATTTCTAGTAAAACTCCTATAGGCTAAAAGTTCATATAATTCCAAACTATTCTTGTTAATCTAACCATTACAATTACCGCTTTCTATTTGATTACATCAAGAAGTCTTTTGGCCAAAATTTTTGCGCTATTTAAATCATCTACATAATTTTAGGACTTAACTCTTACACCCCGTATATTTATTTAGATCTCTCTTATAATTGATTAAGCGGTAGCTAAACTTAGAGTTTTTTTATTTCTTATAAGTTCACCTCAAATTTTTGCTCTGGAATAGCAAAAGCTTAAGTATGGGGGTATTTGATGAATTGTAAATATGATTATTTTGATGTACATTAAAAAATTTGTTTTACTTTAATTTTGTTATTTTTACTTCATTTTCTGTAATAAATTGCTCCTATTTTGTAAATATTTTCTAACTTCGTTTATTTTTGATTTTCTGATAAATTTGCAGAAATTTGCCAAAATTGGCAAGTACACGCCCGTGTTCCTTGGGACATGCCCGTGACCAGGGCGTGACACGTCAATGCCAGTGAAATCAAAGATTTTTGAAGAGAAAAGCCTGACACGCCCGGCCACACGCCCGTGTCAATCTGACACGGGGCGTGACCAGGCCCGTGCCAGCTAGGTCGGCGTTTTGCGCTCAACGTTCGTCGAAGCCAACAGGGACACAACCGTGTTCAATGATTTGACACGCCCGTGTCAGCCCGACAAACCGCCGTCGGCAACTCCCGAAGTCAACAACTCCTTTAATCGCCGCACGACACACCCACCGTCACGCCCGTGACCGGGGGCATGACCGCCGAGTTTTCAGCCGCAATGTCAAATCTGTCACTTCACCGAATTCTGCTGTTTAATAGTGCTGACACGCCCACCGACACGCCCGTGTCGGAGGGCGTGTACTTGGAAATTTTTGCCTATAAAAAGGCAGCTGCTGTATGAGTTCAGAGTTCCAATTTTTGAACCATTTTGTTGACTAGAGCTGCTGTTTGGAGCTTGTTTAGTGCTATGTAAGGATCCCCCGTCTCCTTTTTAAGTTTGTATGTTTGAGCTCTTGTAATCAACCCTTTTTTGTAATAAAAATCGTTATTATTTCATCCTTACATGTTTGAAATTTCTCCAAAAAGCCTCCTTTTCATCAATCTTATGTACTCTTATTTTCATTTTCATGGTGCGTGTGTGCGTGTATGAGCTTAAACTTGCGAAATTTATGTTTTAAAATGAAAACCTTTTTATTTTACTTCCATTTTTATCAAATTTCTAGCCGTTACTATGGCCATTTTTATCACATTCTCTAAAGAATCGGTTAGACTTAGGGTTTTACTTTCATTTTCTGTTTTTACACCTTTTTAACCCGATTTACAAAGCTTTAAAAAGAGATAATGCGTTATTATAATTTTTCAAGAACTTAGAATTTTTGCAATTACAAAAAATATTTTCGCTCGAATAATTTTTATTTTCACTTTTTATGCATTTCTATCAAAATCTAACCGTAAAAATGTAAACGTTTTAATTTTTCAGGCACTTGCCTTTCTCACTTTAATTTGAAAACTTTTTGCTCAAACAATTTTTATTTTGCCTTTTTATGCATTTCTATTGCATTCCAGCGGTAGAAATGAAGTCATTTTAATTGTTCAATAACTTTGTTTTTCTCAATTATTTTAGCACGAGTGTGTGCGTGTATGAGATATTTTTAGCTCCTAAGTTAAATTATGCAAGTGTGTGTGTGTGTGTGTGTGTGTGTGTGTGTGTGTGTGTGTGTTTATTTATGTCGAGTGCATGAGTAGTTAATTTCAAGTAGAGTGCGTGTGTTGTTTTTATTTTTCCGCCTACTCATTTGAGTTAATTTGCTGGATTTTATTCAAGTAGAGTGCATGTGTTGTTTTTATTTTTTCACCTACTCATTTGAGTTAAATGGCTGGATTTTATTCAAGCAAGTATTTGTAGCTTTTATTTTTCCGCCTACTCACTTGAGTTAAATGGCTGGTCTGTATTTTCAGTCCTACTCCTTTGAGTAGGACTTGTAATTTTCATTCTTTATTTTTCCGCCTACTCACTTGAGGTAAATGGCTGGATTTGATTTTCCGCCTACTCGCTAGGAGTTAAATGGTCGGACTTTATTTTGATGTAAATATTTAATAAATCCATGTAATCGCATTTATTTTCTCCTACTCGTTTAAGTAGGACTTGCTTTCATTTCAGTCCTACTCGTTTGAGTAGGACTTGCAATTTTCAGCTTTTATTTCCCGCCCCCACTCGTTTGAGTGGGACCTGCAAATTTCAATTATGCAATTTTCAGCTTTTATGTGTAACTTAGTTTTATTTTTGTCTCTTGTTATATGTTTGAATGAGTGCGGGTGTGTTTAATTGTAATAACTTTTCTAATGTTACGGTATTTTACCTTTCTTCTTATTTTCTTTATAACCTTTCAGCAAATAGTTTAGAACGCTCGTATAACCAAACATATAAGCTATCCCCATTCCGATGAGTGGCTAATTGCTTTTAGCTCTCGGTATCGAAGAGCTTTGGGATCTAAAATTATTTAAATAACCAAATGTCTAATTTTTCAATTTAATTAAAAACTCAAGGTTTACCCCGGGTTAACGACGCGTAGAACCACATATCGATGTGTGGGCTCTATTTCCATTATCCATACGCTAGCTAGCCGAGAGGCCGTGCGTATGGACAGATCACCCCTGGGTAAATATAGTTCCACACTAACCCTCGAGAGAGGAGGCGCGCTAACTCTACCGGATTGGGTTCCCCACCCAATAGCGGGGTTCTTAGCGTAATCCGAGCATTAAGGGGAATCCTTCGTCGGACGAGAGCCCGGTTGAATAGCCTTAATGTCTAGGTGAGCCATATTCCTAGAGAAAGGTGAGCTCATTATTTTGAACCTCCACAGCCAAGTTTTCGCTTTAATTAAATTGAAACTTTAGATATCTAGTTATTCAAATCTATTTTTAATCCTAACGTAATTCGATACCGGGAGTTATCTCTTCATCGACTATTTTCTTAAATCTATTTTCGTTCCTATTTTAATTAAAACCCTAAACTTCTATTTCGGTAAAATAATAGTGTTTTCGGAGCAGTAGGGGTAATCAACCCGTTCCCAGGAATAATACGACATCGGTATTCTCCCGAATATCGAGTACTACTTGCGATAGGTGCACTTTCCTCATCTAGCAAGCCCGCGGCGATCGACTCACCGAACCAACCACAGTAAGAGTCTGTTCGCGGGCTAATCAGTGTCCCACGACATGTCCTGCATGTGTCGAATGTCGAGAGGAACAGTCGACGTTTTTCGCTCGACGATGTGTCGAGAGAAGGCACACGGCCAAGGACACGGGCCTGTCCAAGTCCATGTTGTGTGTTCGACGAAAATTGCTCGACGATCGTCGAGTGTCTAGATGTGGTCGTCGAGTGTCGAGAAGTGGGTGAACACGATCTGTGACACGGGCGTGTCATAGAGCGTGTCCCTTCGGCTCGACGAACTCAGCCCGACAAATTTTGCTCTAGGGCGTGTCTTAGTCCCGTGTATGGGCACACGGCCTGGGACACGGGAGTGTCACAGGCCGTGTGAGTCTCGGGAGATTTTGGGATTATTTTCGCCTAATGAACACGGCCACAAACACGGGTGTCTCTGAAGGTGTGTTGGGTGACACAGCCCATAACACGGGCATGTCCCATGGGCATGTCACCATTTTGGATAAGTCGGTTGAGCACCGCTTGAGGCACACGGTCATGGACACAGGCGTGTCACAGTCCTTGTCAGGCAAAATTTAGCTTTTCTGGCAAAATCGTGGCCATCCATTCCTTCAGCTGGGATCCAAGGGCTGAACTGCCTCCCTATTTCCTTAAGGCCGTGAATGAGAAGAGAAATCTCATTTCTCATATTTGGTCATCTATTTCTTCATTACTAGTGAGAGAAAGGGAGAGGAAGGAGGAGGAGGCAAGGGGGCTGGTCACCGGTGGTGCTGTGGTTTACCGACGAGAAATCCGAAGCCGGCGTTGCGGAGAAAAAACTCTTGTGAGTCGTTCAAGCCAGCTTAGAGCTCATGGCACCAAAGGGGTCTTAAAGGGTAACGACTTTTCTTCCTAGCCATGTGAAGGCTTCCTTTTGGCATATGTTTGTGATTCCCCCACAAAGAGGTGGCTGATTTTGGGAGTCTTTGGGTGGGTGCATGAAATCCCGTTTTGTTGGCTTATAGATCCGGAAATAGAGTACGGAATAGGCATGCTGTGTGAAACCCATATGGACAGGTTGGTCTGGATTGGTGATGTTGCATACGAATCAGAGAAGACTCCGTGATAAACTTGTAGTTTAAGGAGTCAACGGGTTATGCCTGTGAAGGGTAGTAGCAGGAAGTACTTGAGTGGTAGTCCAGGAAAATATCCGTGTATGTTTGTGCTATTGGATCGTACCTGTAACTGAGTAACAGGAAGTACTGGTGTGACTAGGAAAGGCCCTTTGTGATGCTTGATGTCGTAGGGTGTCCACTTGTGAAGCGAGTAACAGGAAGTACTGGCATGGTACCCAGGAAAGACCCCTGGCATTTTTTATATTTGCTGTGTCCACCTGCAAAGAGAGTAGCAGGAAGTACTGGGATGCCCAGGAAAGACCCGTTAATGTTGTGAATGGGTGTAGAGAAATACTCAGGCTTAAAGCCAAGAACAGGATTGGTGAGACCGACCCACGCCTTTCATTAAGCCGCGAGTATGTCGTACTCAGTGAAGGCAAGGCGATTTGAGCAATAGGGGGTGGAGGATCCGACCTGCGTTATGTCCGTCCGACATGGTCCAGAAGGTGCGGTCTGTTGGAGCGCATATCGAGAGTCTTAAGCCCGCGCGCCATGACACAATGGGGGGCTACGGGCCATCCCGGTGTAGTAAGACTAGAACTCCGGCTGCACGCCATGGAGTAAATGCTCAAGAGATTTACCGTTGGGTTGTGACCCTGATACGGTGGTGGGCAATTGCTTTGCCAGAACACCAAGAATGTGCCCTGAGTGCACGGATCGTTGGGTCGGGTGGCAAACGGTTGTGATGGCATGTGTGCGTGAAAGCACATTAGATATTGTTGCCATGCTTGTGATATATTATGCCTGCAGGGAAGATTACCTCTGCCCCGAGAGAAGGGGTAGGGTCGCTATAATTTGGATAGTTGAATGCTGACCGTTGCTTATGTTTGCCACCATAGGGTGGATTGTCCCTGTACAGGTGCTGGAGAGCCAAGCGGGACGCATAAAGGTTGAGGTCCTTGCTGTTGCTGCTGCTAGTGCTAGCCCTTGAAGGCTTATGTTGCTTATTGTGTGTTTGCTTTTATTGTGGCCGGCCTGCGCGCCACTATTTGAGGCCACTGTTTGAAAGCCATGTAAGGCTATAAGGCAAACTTTTGTACTCTTGTAAGACATTCCTATGTACATTATATACAACGTGGGGTTGTGTTATATGTTGGACATTCACTGGTGGAGTTCAAGTGTTCATATCAGCTTTCGCTAGAATGCAATGTGTTAGGTGCGCTGTGCTACTCTGGTATCATCCCGTACCTTCACCGCCTGTTTTGTGATATATCCTGTGGGGCCCCGGCCGGACCTTCTAGAATATACCATATGAATGGATGGGGTTGTTATAGCCCTCTAGCTTTCACCGGTACGGTTCCTCACAGCAAGTGCGACTCCGGCGAGAGCTCCTCCTCCTCATTTACGATCGGCCTGCTAGGCTACAACTACGTCGAGAGCTCTTCCTTGTCATTTAGGGTCGGCCTGCTCGGCTACAACTACGGCCAAGCTCCTCTAGCAAACTCTTTTTCCGGTCTAGATCTGAACATTGGAAGTTAGATCTACTCTATTTCGTGGTAACAAATACCCTAACAAACTCTTCTCCACCTTCTCTGATCTGAGATCAGATCGTATGGAGGCTATGCAGGAAGTGGAAAAATATTCATGCATGATGATGAGCTTGAGGAAGAAATCAAGGAGTGGTGCCAAGGTTCATGATGGATTTTAGCAACAACATTTTCTTCAAGATCCGACCATAGATGGAGCAGCGCTCAAACGCCGCATACACGGCTATTGGTAGCATGAATGGACACTCGGTGAGCTTCCTACTCTCTCCCTTGGTGCTAGATCTCCAGTTATTCCTAGGAGAGATATCTGTTGAGTTTTCTGGATCTTGGAATGAACAGGGGTTATCTCATCTAAAGTAAGTCGCAACTAGAAACACATGCAGCAATCAAGAGTCTTTTTTGATAACAACAATCACCTTTACAAGGCGAGACATACATGGCGAGACATGATTCATCAAAACCACCATAGGGAAAGCAGAGACAATACAAAAATAAGAAAAGACAAGATGCGGGGACTACACAAGTATCCTCCGAATCTACTACTGCACTAAGGAGTCCGCATAGTCTGCCATGTCGCCAGACCGCAAATCAAGCAGCGCGGACTGCCCCTTATTCCAAAGCTGAGCTCTAGCAGCCGATCTGCAAGCAGCCTAACTGCGAGGATGCCTACCTTCCAGACCGCACAAGCTGCTGATGCAGAACTGAACAGGCCGCCGGAAGCAGATGACATATTATACCTGGAAACAAGTTGCCAAAGAGAAAACCGCCTGATCGTTGTTCGCGACCTAATGTTTTCCACCTATTGCTTAACCGCAGTGTTTGCACTGTCCCTGACCGCTGTCAGAACCAACTCATCGTTTTCCAGCGCTATCGGCACAACCTGCACGGCACAAACCGGTCAAGTCCATCAACCCGCGCAAATACTAAATTCCTGTCCACAGCAACTGTTGGCGGGCTCACTTACTGTTCATTCTCTTCTTTTTTCCTGATGTGACAGGGGTCCTATTTATATGCACGATGAGGAGTGTGGTCACCGCCCTAGCCGATAGGGTCACTGCCTCATCCCGCAACAAGAATAAGTGTATTCGTAAGTCGCGGATACACTCCCAGTCTGCCACGACCTCTGTTAGATAGCCAGACCGCTTATGCTTCACCAAGGATGGACAACAAGTCAGTCCGCCTTGCTTCACCAAGGCTGGACAACATGCCAGTCAGCCTTGTTGCAAAAAGGCCAAGCAAGGACGCCGACGCAGCCGGACTCTACAACAACACCTTGTCCGCATATCCGTGGATACAGCTCCAGTCCGCACACTCTGCAGACAGCTCCAGTCTGCAAATCCTGATCCACATCCACGCCACCAAGACATCTGCCTGACTCAGCGGACACAACTCCTGCCCGCATAATCTGAGCCCACAGCCACGCCATCAAGGCAACCACCAAACTCAGTGGACACAGCTCCAGCCCGCACGGCTTGCGGACATGACTCCAGTCCGCATTCCCCATGCTCTCTACCAAGGCACACCGCACTGCTGCCGAGCTCAGCGGACTGAGTAGTAGTCTGCGCTTACATGCACGATCTCCCCGGATTGAGCCAAACTTAGACTTGGTTAAGAACCAACCAAGTTCACACCACTGGCCACAAGGGCAAGTCCGCACTTACTGGCGGACAATGGATCCAGTCCGCCTACCCCAGCGAACTCCAGCACCTGTCTGAATTGACTGGAGACCATTGCGACTACCACTTGCCGCTCCATCAGAGCTAGACCAAGGCTTCTACCAAGCCAGTCTGCCGAGCTCTAGTCCAGTCCGCTTCTTGCCGGACTCCGTAGATAGAATCGTTATCCGCCCGGTTACCTTCTAGGATCCAAGAGCTTGCTGAGCATAAGCCGGCCTGGCAGGCCGCCGCTTCTATTCGCTTAGTCTACGCGAATAGACCTCCCAGGACGCCTATGAACAAGCTGTCCGCAACAGCTCTGCCGACCTGGCTGTCTGCCAATCCTGTTCGCATAGTCCGCGTGGACAGATCTCTGAAGTCCAATCATCCACTTCTGTTGGGTATTGTATCCACAACGTACCTGATTTGAAGAAGCCCCTGAACAAGCTAAGGTAAATAGACAATGTATTTGATAAAATATTTCAAGTTGTGCTTGCAGTTATTCCACTCTAAGTGCACACCAATGTCAGGGTGCAGTAGGTCAATATACACGGGTCTGCACGACGTAATCCCTCGTTGAGCAGATCAGTGTGTTGGCCTACGTGTACTCTCTCTATTGGAGTGCACTTACTTTCAAGTACAGGGCTGTGATCTTGCAAGAGCAGACAAGGAGCAAGGATGGGTCGAGGAGCACATCATGGGTGGAAAGACGAAAAATCGTCTAAGTGTAAATTGACGAGAATCACCGTTGATTCTCGCCGAATCGACGAGAATCACCTTCGATTCTCGCCGATTCGACGAGAATCACCTTCGATTCTCGCCGATTTGAAACCTGCGCACTCCTCAGCAAAATGGAGTTGTGGAGAGGAGAAATAGACCTCTCATTGAAGCCTGCACGACAATGTTGAAAGACGCTTCTCTCCCAGAATACTTCTGGGCAGAGGCTGTCAATACAGCTTGTCATGTAAAAAACCGGGCATTGATCAACAAGCATCATCGTAAGACACCCTATGAGCTACTGAGAGGCAGGAAACCAACCATGTCCTACTTGAGGATCTTTGGTTGCAGATGCTATGTACTGAATAATGGGAAGTACCCGCGTACTAAATTTGGTGAAAAATGCTTCGAAGGCATATTCATGGGCTATAGTTCCCACAGTCGGGCTTATAGGGTCTTCAATAAGAAAACCCTAGTGGTAGAAGAATCAATTAATGTTGTATTTGATGAAGGAAGCTTGCTTAACAGCAATTCTTCCAGTGGTATTCTTGAAGATGCAGGTGCACGACTTGAACAGCTGGATCTCGATGAGACCGCTAAAGATGAAACTCCTAAGTACGTCAAAGTTTCCACCTCCACGTCATCTGGGAATGTTGAAGATCAAAATGGAACAAATCTCCTAGAAGAAGGAGAAGCCCAAAAAGTAGTCGAAGCTTCAGACGCCAGACTTCTAGAGCTCCGACACGTGAGGGATCATCCTAGAGATCAGATCATCGGAGATCCTCGTGTCGGTGTCATAACTCGAAGAGGTACTATTAACGAAACTTTGCATCTTAGCTTCCTGTCACAGGTTGAGCCAAAGAAGTTCGACGAGGCGAACAAAGATGCGGCATGGATTCTGGCCATGCAAGATGAATTACATCAATTCGAACGTTGCAACGTTTGGACGCTGGTTCCCAGACCACACAAGCAGAATGTGATTGGCACCAAGTGGATCTTCAGAAACAAACTGGATGAACATGGTGTCATCATAAAGAACAAGGCCAAGCTGGTGGCTCAAGGTTATAGACAGGAGGAGGGGATTGACTTCGACCAGACCTTTGCACCAGTGGCAAGGCTCGAGGCAATCAGACTGTTCCTGGCATACTCTTCGCACAAAGGATTCACAGTCTATCAAATGGATGTGAAATCAGCATTCTTGAACGGAGACCTGAAAGAGGAAGTATATGTCGCTCAACCCCCAGATTTTGTCAATCCTACTTATCCCAATCATGTATATTTTCTTAATAAAGCTTTATATGGTTTAAAACAAGCTCCACGAGCTTGGTATGAGACTTTATCTAGTTTTTTTCTTGAGAACAAGTTCTCTAGAGGTAAAATAGATAAGACATTGTTTCTCAGGGAAGTCAAAGGCAAGATTTTGCTGGTGCAAATCTATGTCGATGACATAATATTCGGCTCAACGGACAACAATCTTTGAAAACGTTTTCCAAACTTATGTAAGGAAAGTTTGAAATGAGCAGTATGAGAGAGCTAAAGTATTTCTTGGGACTTCAAGTGAAACAGTATGAGGATGGAATCTTCATCTCTCAGACGAAGTTCACAAATGAACTCCTCAAGAAATTCGGCATGGAGAGTGCAACCTCTATGAGGACTCCAATGGGATCCACTATGTCTCTGGATAAGGATGAGAAAGGCAAACCTTTCGATGAAACCAAATACAGAAGCATCATTGGATCCCTGCTCTACCTTACTGCCAGTAGACCGGATATCATGTTCTCCACATGTGTCTGTGCCAGATATCAGGTGAACACTAAGGAATCTCACTATGTCGCTGCAAAGCGAATTCTAAGATACCTTAAAGGTACTCCCAATCTTGGCCTGTGGTACCCGAGAAACAATGATGTCGAGCTAATAGGGTTTTCAGATGCAGATTTTGCAGGGAGTAGGGATGACAGGAAAAGCACTTCCGGGACGTGTCAATTCCTCGGAAGAAGGCTTATCTCATGGAACAGCAAGAAGCAGAATTGTGTCGCTACCTCCACAGTAGAGTCTGAGTACATCTCGGCAGGCAGCTGTTGCGCACAACTCCTATGGATCAGAAACCAGTTAGCAGACTACGACCTTCAGTTCAAGGAAGTACCAATGTACTGCGACTCCTCCAGTGCAATTGCAATTTCCAACAATCCGGTATCGCACAGCAGAACGAAGCATATTGAAGTGCGCTACCACTTCATTCGGGAGCACGTGGAGAACAAGGACATCTCTCTCTGTTATGTCCCCACGGACAAGCAGATTGCAGACATTTTCACAAAGCCCTTAGACGAAGCCAAGTTCAGTCTTTTCAAAACTGAATTGGGGATGCTAAACTATGAGGAATGAAGACTACAGAAGCTCCATGCTCGTGCATCTAGGGGGAGGCTTTGCCAGGAACTCCAGGGTGAGCACAGGTGCAAGAACTGAGGGGGAGCCAGGGGTCAAATGCTATAGACCCCGATTTGCAGAAGCCGAAAAGGGGGAGATTACCCTCTCGGCTAAGGCTAAGGTGGCTCCCAGTTTGCTCTCAAATTGGTCTTGGTAATGAATATCTCTCTCAACTCAATTTCAAGGTTATGATTTTCATTCTCATACGCCTTATTCACCTTAGCTTGTAGGGTTTAGGCTTCTTCAAAAAGGGGGAGATTGTTGGGTATTGTATCCACAACGTACCTGATTTGAAGAAGCCCCTGAACAAGCTAAGGTAAATGGACAATGTATTTGATAAAATATTTCAAGTTGTGCTTGCAGTTATTCCACGCTAAGTGCACACCAATGTCAGGGTGCAGTAGGTCAATATACACGGGTCTGCACGACGTAATCCCTTGTTGAGCAGATCAGTGTGTTAGCCTACGTGTACTCTCTCTATTAGAGTGCACTTACTTTCAAGTACAGGGCTGTGATCTTGCAAGAGCAGACAAGGAGTAAGGATGGGTCGAGGAGCACATCATGGGTGGAAATACGAAAAATCATCTAAGTGTAAATCGACGAGAATCACCAAGTGATTCTCGCCGATTCGGCGAGAATCACTAGTGATTCTCGCCGAATCGTCGAGAATCATTGGCTGATTCTCGCCGACTCGATCCAGCTACTTCAAAGCGAGCAACTCTGATGCTAAGTAATAATCGTCGAGAACCACTGGCTAATTCTCGCCGTGTCTTTCCGGCTTATCAGAGCGTTTCATCAAGTCAAAATCGACGAGAATCACAGTTGATTCTCGCCGAATCGACGAGAATCACCTTCGATTCTCGCCGATTCGACGAGAATCACCTTCGATTCTCGCCGATTTTGCCTTAGACAATATTCTGGATCCTGCTGGACCGGACTCTGCCGCGGGCGCTGTTTTGAACCGGGGTTAGGGTTTCTTCAGGTGGGACCCTTAACGGTTATAATGGAGTATTTCCACCGTATAAATATACGCGTATTTTGAACAGTAAAGACACACAGAAAAAGACGAAGCACAGCAACCGACCTTGACCTAAATCGCGATACTGCTCCGCCGCCGCCGTAGCCGCTCGCGCTAGTTGGTCGCTGCTTTTGATCGAGATACTTCCAGATCTCCCGGCGACAGAAGCTTAGCCAAGCATAGCGTATCGCGCGTCTATCCAGAGATCTCTTGTCTCTTGATTTGTTGATCGGGAAAATCTTCCCCATCCGAATCGATCGAGACGATTGATCCTAGTGTGACCGTTGGAAGACCTTGCTAGCTTTGCTACGAAGACTGGATCTCCAAAGTACAGCAGCCGCACACCGTTGTCGCCGACGATCCCGAGAACCAAGCCGCCGCTCTTCTTGCCGCCGCCGGTTTCGGGGAGATTCTCTCCAAGTGAGATCTAGGGTTGTGGACTCTTCGGGACTTCTTGAACACAGAGGGACACCTTAGTCTCTGAAAGAAGTTTGTATTTCTTGTACTTTCTAGTTTTACTTTTGTTGTAAAGGAACGTTGGTTCCTAGTTGTAAGGGTTGGGTGCAACCCGTGTTGTTGGAGTGTTGACTCCTACGTGTGGAAGGGTTCCTTCCGATAGTGCAAGGATTGGATTTCAATCCTGTTGGTGAAGAGACCGAGTCGTCCCTTGTTGGGAGATAGGTCGAAGGGGGAAAGTGGATGTACCCAAATCGGGGAACCACTATAAATTGCTTGTGTACCTTCTTTACTGTGTCGTTTTATGTTCGTGTGCAGGTACAATTTTAATTCCGCAAAAACGCTGCACGTTACCTATTCCCCCCCCCCCCATAGGTGAAGGTAGTTGACACTAGGTGGACTTTCAACTTTCACTTCACCATTTTCAACACTCCTCCTTGAATTAAGAAGTGGTGAACCACCCCAGCAGCTCTCGTAAAATTACACCTGGTCCATCTGATAGTGCCTTCGAGGAGATGACTAAGACATAGTCCCCACCCTGCATATCCTGGACCATGTGGGAGCCCTCCAGCATCTCCCAAAGGGAGCCATGCTTCCCTCTGCCTTCTTCTTGAGCTTTGACCTCCACTCGTGCATCAAAAGAGTATCAACAACAACCTTGGGCACAAGGTCCCAAGCCTCGTCACCTCCGAGAGTAGTCACCTCCTCAGCCTTGGGGTCATCCACCTCCTTGACTCCAGTGGAGTCATCACAACTAGAAGGTACTCGCTCGACCTGAGGGCTAGCAAGGAAACATGAGACCAAGCTCACCGAGTTTCCTCCGCAATATAAAACTGGTGGGTTGATGATCCTCTTCGACCTCCGAAGACCCTGATCACGGCTAACCACCTCCATTGCTTATTCTGAACCACCTCTGATCCTGGGCAAACCTGGAATAATGCTCCCATTGCTTCATGAATAAGAAACCACCGCATTGGAACCAGAAGCACCTGGAGCAACAGTCCCCCTGCTACCTGAACTAGAAGCCTCCGCTCTTGAACAAGAACTGCCTGGAACATCGCTCCCCTTCCTAACCGAGCAAGAAGCACCTGGTGCAACACTCCTCCTGATTCCTGAACCAGAAGCATCCGTCTTTGAGCCAGAAGCACCTGGAGCGTTGCTCCACCTTCTTCCCTACCTAGATGTCTCTGCCCCGGAGATAGAACAACCTGGAGCTCCTGGTGACATAGGCAGCTCCAACTGACCCTTAGTAGAAGCCACCTTCATCCCATCATCTGGCCTGCTCTCCTATAGCTCAACACATGAGCTACCCCAATATGACGTTAGCTCATCGAAGACAACGTCTCTCGATACGATGAACCTCTTCGTCGCAGGATCCATACACCTCCATCTTCTCTTCTGCTCATCATACCCAACAAAGACTAGCTTCGTCTTGAGAGCATCCAGTGAGTGTAAGTAGCAGGTAGATCCAAATACCCGAAGGTTCTTCACACTGGGCTTCACCCTGAATATCATCTCATATGTAGTCTTCACATTGATCGGACTAAGAGGCATCTGATTGATGATATGTGCTGCAGAGGCCATCCTATCCTCCAAAAAGGCCTTAGGAATGCCTTTGTACTGAAGCCAACACTTGCAGGTCTCTGTCAACAAACAGATCATCCGATCTGCAACACCACCTTGCTGTGAAGTATGTCCACGAGAAAGCTACCTTCAGATCCCATGCTTCCTGCAAAAGTTCGAGAACTCGGTTGAGCCGAACTAACCACCGATGCTTGTCCTCAACTTTTTTATCCGCAGGCAAAGTTGGACTTCTCCTTCATGAAGTATACCCAAGTATACCTCGTATAGTCATGAACTAATATCAGCATGTACCTGCTGCCACCAAGACTAGCAGTGACGGTCGGTCCCACCAGATTACAATGGACAACCTCCAAGGGTGATTTGCATCTGGATCACGTCTTATCAACCATAAAGCGAAGAAATTCACCTTGTTGACATCCCGTGCATGCTTGGTCGTCGCCATAGGATGACCATCTATGCAAGCCTCTTACGAGTCTTCTTATCGCCTGTTGAAGTATTAGACCGGGCGGCCTTGCGGTCTTGTCTGGCGGTTTGTTGACCGAGCGGTCTGGCGGTCTCCTCTAGAGCTTGGAGACCGGGCGGTCTTTCGGACTCACATTACGGCTTGTTCTTATCCTACTGGAGTTGCAGTTCGGTTAACCCATCTGTCTAACTGCGCGGCCTGTTCGGTCTCTTTTATTTCTAGCCGCTCAGCCCTGTACATGTTTAGTCCCACATTGTTTGTTTATACTCTCTCTTATCTCCTCCATTCTATATAAGGGAGGTCATACCTTTGTAAATGATATCTTTTTTGGATAATAAAATTTCAATTATTCAAAAGTCTATCTGTTTGTTCTTGCTTGTTCGCTACTTTTTACATGGTATCAGAGGACACAGTCTTTTCCTCCTGATTGTGTGCGCTCTCTGATTCTCGCGGCTTGTTTTCTGCTTACACGACCTGTCTTTGCGGCTTGCCTTCTCTTCTGTACGCTGCCCTGTTCGCGCGGCTTGTTTCTCCTTGGTTCTCTTCTCCTTCTGCTATTCGTCGCCGCGACCTGTTTTGTTGTCGCCGCGCCCCTGGTTCCGTCTTGCCACTCCGACTTCCTAGTCGTTGCGGCCTGTTTCTATTTGCCCGGCTTGCGACTTGTTGTTGTCGCTGCCTCTTGCTTCCTCTCCTCTTCTGTTCGCTCGGCCTTTTCAGTCCGCGCGACCTCTTCCCCTCTGTGCCTTTCACTGCTTCCTAGCCGCTTGTGTTCGCGCGGCTTCTTCCTTTTTATCCGCTGCGGCTTCGCTTCTTCTTGTGCGGTTTCTTGTTGTGTTCTATGACTACTTCCGGTCTCACCACCCCCGTTATCTCCACCACTCCTGCAGCTCCTTCTCCACCTCCTCCTTCGTGCAACCTTGGCACCCTTTCTAAGCTTGTTGGCTCCAACTATCCTGATTGGAGCGTTTCTTTCACCTTTCTTCTTCGCTCTGAGCCCAAGCGTCATCACCTCACCGATGACCCTCCTCCTCGTAACTCTCCTGAGTTTGATGACTGGGATGCGAGCGATGCTCTTGTCCGCATCTGGCTGGCCAACAGCCTTTCTGATGAGTGCCTTCCCGTCATTCGCCATGATGAAACGTTCAAGGCCTCCTGGCTTCACCTCGCTGCTCTCTATTCGAAGGGGGGACAGACGTCCCGAATTTATACTCTCTATGCGGACCTCTTCGCCCGCCCTTCCATGTCTCCTGCTGCGGCTTATCAGTAGGTTCAGGCTCTTGGTGCTGAAATTCTCCAGAATCGCCCCTTCTCCGCAGACTTGGCCGAACAACACAAACACTTCAAGGAACTCCTGGTTGTTTGTTGTCTTCTCCGTCTTCCCGATTCCTATGATCTGATCCGCCAGCAGATCCTGGGTGAGGAGGAATCTCCTACTTTGGATGCCACCGCGGCTCGCATTGCCGCTATTACTTCGCTGCTCCAGCGGACTCTGTTAGCCTCCCCACGCTCCCAGGACTCCTTTGCTGACCAAGCTCAGAGGGGGGGACCTAGTGGCCGCGGCCATTCCGGCGGACGGGGTTCGTCCCGGTTCCTCTGCTCTCACTGTGGCCGTACCGGCCATTCTGTTGACCGCTGCTGGCAGAAACATCCTCATCTTCGCCCTTCCGGTGATGCTCCTTCGGCCTCTGCCTCTTCTCGGCCATCTACCTCTGTGGCCATGACGTCAGGTAGTGCCCACGTCATTACCCAAGGTAAATGGCTGATTGACTCCGGTGCTACAAATCATATGACTGGCAACCCTCATTGCTTCTCCCGTCTTGAGACACATGATCGCTTACCCCCGGTTCGTGTGGCGGATGGTTCACCGTCCCCGGTTCATGGGACGGGCATGGTTCAACTCACCCCATCGCTTTGCTTGGAGGACACTCTCTATGTCCCGAAGTTCCCGTGCAATTTGTTATCTGTTACTACTATATGCCGGCAACTTCAGTGCTCCATCTTATTCACTCCCACTACTTGTTCTTTTCAGAACCCGAGGACCCAGCGGACGATTGCTACTGGGACTGAGAGCGGCGGCCTCTACTTCCTCGACGATGTTTCTGCTCTGTCCGCCTACTCCTCCTCTACAGATCTACTTCAATGGCATCTTCGCCTTGGACATCCTCCTCCTCAGATTCTTCACCAGCTTCTGCCCCACTTACCTCCTACCAGTTCTCCGCTCAAGTGTGATGTGTGTCAGCTTGACAAACATCATCGCTCCTCCTTCCCACCGAAGCAAGGCCGTGGCTCCACTCGCCCGTTTGATCTTATTCATTCTGATGTATGGGGTCCTGCTCCTACCCTCACTGTTGGTCGGGGTAGTTCCTATTTTGTCACTTTTATAGATGATTTTTCACGATGTACCTGGGTGTATCTATTAAAAGATCGCTCTGAACTCTTTTCTGTTTGGCAATCACTTTATTTTATGATTCAAAATCAGTTTGCAATTTCTATTAAAGTCTTACGTTTTGATAATGCCAAGGAATATCTTAATCATGAGTTCTCCTCTTTCTTTCACCAACATGGTCTTCTTCATCAAACGACTTGTGTTTACACCTCACAGCAGAATGGGGTGGCGGAGCGTAAAAACCGTAACCTGCTTGATGTTGCTCGTACTCTCATGACGCAGATGCACGTCCCTCGCTCCTACTGGGGCTACGTTGTGCTCCTCGCCTGCTATCTCATCAATCACCTTCCCTCCACAGTTCTCCACGGCCAGACACCCTTCTCCATTCTCTACCCCCACAAGGAACCTTTTCCTCTCCCTCTCCGTATCTTTGGTTGTATGGCCTTTGTTCACGCTCCCTCTGCTACCCGCGACAAGCTTTCCCCTCGTTCCACCAAGTGCGTCTTTTTGGGGTACTCTACCACTCAAAAAGGCTATTGCTATTTTGACCCCTTCTCCGCAAGCAGTTTGTCTCCGCAGATGTGACATTTTTCGAGAATGCTTCATACTTCTCTCCTACCTCCTCTCTTCCTTCTGATCTCTCCGTTCCCTCCACGCATCTCGACGTCTTCCCACCTCCGTCTCCTCCTCCACCGTCTCCTTCCCAGTTCGTCTCCCCACCCACCCCTCCACCCTCATCTCTGCCGCCGTCTCTCTCTAGTCCCGGGCCAGCCTTCTCCGCCACGGACGCTACGGTCGCTGACGCACCCATCGACCTGGATCTTCCCATTGCTCTTCGCAAAGGGGTGCAGGAGTACACTCAACAACCGCTTGCGGCAGTTGTTTCCTATGATCGGCTTTCTCCTTCTCGCAGGTGTTTTGCCTTGGCTATCTCCGCTACTTCTACCCCACGCACCTACCAGGAGGCTCTTGCTCTCCCTCATTGGAAGTCTGCCATGGATGAGGAGATGGCTACTCTTACTGAAAGGGGTACCTGGACCCTTGTTCGTCCTCCCATGGGCACTGATGTGGTTGGCTGTCGCTGGGTATTCGTTGTGAAATTTCGCCCCGACGGTACTGTGGATCGCTACAAGGCCCGACTGGTGTCCAAGGGCTTCACTCAGACTTACGACATTGATTACTTTGATACTTTTTCTCCGGTTGCTCGCCTCAGCACCATCCGGGTTCTTCTCTCTGTGGCTGTTAACCGGGATTGGGATATTTCCCATCTTGATGTGAAGAATGTCTTTCTCTATGGTGATCTTCAGGAGGACGTCTACATGGAGCAACCTCCTGGGTATGTTGCTCAGGGGGAGACACGCGTTTGCCATTTGAAGATGGCCATTTATGGCCTAAAGAAGAGCCCTCGGGCGTGGTTCGACAAATTCAGTGGCATTGTGGCTACCATCGGCTTTACAAGGAGTTCGGCCGATCACTCCTTATTCATTCGCAAAACGGTCTCGGGACGGGTGGTTTTGGCCGTATATGTGGATGATATTCTTCTTACTGGCGATGACCGAGATGGGGTGGACTTGACGAAGAAGCACCACCGTCAACACTTGGTCACAAAGGATATGGGCTCCCCGAAATACTTTTTGGGGATAGAAATCTCTCGGAAACTTGACTCGTTGGTTCTCTCCCAATGGAAGTATGCCCTTGATCTTTTACAAGAAGCAGGATTGACAGGTGCCAAACCGGCTCGGTTTCCCATCGCTATTGGAGAAGACAAAACGTGGACGAATGACTCGCCTCTTCTATCTGATGTCACAAGGTACAGACGTTTGGTAGGCAAACTCATCTATCTCACGGTGACTAGACCCGACATCGCCTATGCTGTAGGCAAGGTCTGTCAGTTTATGCAAGCTCCCAGGGAGTGCCATCTTCAGTCTGCCCTGAAGATTTTAGAGTACATCAAAGCAGCACCCGGCAAAGGGCTAATCTTTCAGAAGAATGGTCATCTGAGAGTTGAGGCCTACTCAGATTCAAGTTACGCGGATGACAAAGGCGATCGCAAATCCACATCAGGTTTTTGTACCTTTGTTGGAGGAAATCTTGTGAGTTGGAAGAGCATGAAATAGTCTGTTGTGTCAAGATCCAGTGTAGAAGCCGAATACCGGAGTATGGCGTCAACCACATGTGAGTTAAAGTGGTTGTGGGCTCTCATGCTTGACCTGGGCGAGGTATATGACTATCCTCTTCCTATGTTCTGTGACAACAAGGCCGCTATATACATATCCAGAAATCCGGTCTTCCATGAGAGAACAAAGCATATAGAGGTTGACTGTCACTTCATTCGGGAAGAGATTTTGAAGAAACAGATTTGTACTCCGTTTGTCACCTCTGACAAGGAATTGGCAGATATCTTCACCAAGCCGGTCTCTACTTCCTTCTTCCACATTTGTGACAAGCTGGGCATGATTGATATCTATGCTCCAGCTTGAGGGGGAGTGTTGAAGTATTAGACCGGGCGGCCTTGCGGTCTTGTCTGGCGGTTTGTTGACCGAGCGGTCTGGCGGTCTCCTCTGGAGCTTGGAGACCGGGCGGTCTTTCGGACTCACATTGCGGCTTGTTCCTATCCTGCTGGAGTTGCCGTGTGGTTAACACATCTGTCTAACCGCGCGGCCTGTTCGGTCTCTTTTATTTCTAGCCGCTCAGCCCTGTACATGTTTAGTCCCACATTATTTGTTTATACTCTCTCCTATCTCCTCCATTCTATATAAGGGAGGTCATACCTTTGTAAATGATATCTTTTTTGGATAATAAAATTTCAATTATTCAAAAGTCTATCCGTTTGTTCTTACTTGTTCGCTACTTTTTACATCGCCATTGCTTTCAGCTTGTCCATCCCCATCTGTTCATGTCTTTCATGCCAGATAGCTACACTACCACTGGACCTCATCCGATCAGCACAAGAACTTGTTGATGACCCAACCAAGTATTCTCCTTACTCAAAGTATGAGCTACATTCACCGAGTGCAAGATAACCTTACACTCCTTCCTAAGATGACCATGCTGCTTGCATCTATAGCAAATTGGTCCTTCCTTCCTCATCCCATCACGCCTAGGAGATCCACTCCTCTCTAGCTGATATGAAGTAGAAGTACCATCCTCCGCAGCAACCTTCACCTCCTTGTTGAACAACCCATCAAGGGAGGTCTAATTCTCCGCAGCTGACCGACATCCACTAATGTGGTCCAAGAGCTCCAATGAGATCACCTGCTTGAGAATAGACTTCGCTCTCGCATTTGTCTCCATCCAAGCTCTCATCGCTTCAGCATTGCCAGCAATAACCTCTTGTCTTTCTGCTCTGCGCACAACCTCCCAAAGGTCCTCGCCAAGAGGAAAGCTCTCCATACAAGACTTCCACCTCTCAAAGATAGTCTCTGTAAGGAGTTAGATCCCAAGACCACTTGCATATCCACTGTCATAGTTCTACCACTGGTTCCCTCTTCACAAGAGAAACAACCACTTCAATTGATCACGACTTATCCACTCCAAACTCCCTCTGATACAATATTGACTTTTCCAGATCTTGGAATGAGCAGGGCTTCTCTCAACTAAAGTAAGTCACAACCAGAAATGCATGCAACAATCAAGAGTCTTTATTGATAACAACAATCTCCTTTACAAGTTGAGACAAACATGGCGAGACATGATTGGTCAAAACCACCACAGGGAAAGTAGAGACAATACAAAAACAAGACAAGATAAGCCATGCAGACTGCCCAAGTATCCGCCTGATCTACTGATGCACTAAGGAGTTCGCATAGTCTGCCAGGTCTCCAGACTGCAAATAAAGCTTCGAGGACTGCCCCTTATTACAAAGCTAAGCTCTAGCCGTCGATGTTCAAGCCGCCTAACCGCGAGGTGTCCTAGCTGCCAGACGACACAAGCTATTGATGCCTAACTGAACAGGCTGCCTGAAGCAGATGACTTATTGAACTCGAAAACAAGTTGACAAAGAGAAAACCCCTTGGTTGATATCTGTGACCTGCTGTTTACCGCCTATTGCTTAACCGCAGAGCCCGCACTGTTCGTGACCTCAGTCAAAACTAAGGCCTGGCTTTTTGGCGCTATCAGCACAACATGTACATCATAAACCGGTCAACTCCATCAACCCGCGTGGATACTAAAATCCAGTCCGTAGTAACTGTTGGCGGGCTCACTTACTATTCATTCCCTTCTTTTTTCCTGATGTGACAGGGGTCCTATTTATGGGCACGATGAGGAGTGTGGTCAGCTCCCTAGTCGATAGGATCACCGCCTCATCCCACAGCAAGAACAAGTGTATCCGCAAGTCGCGAATAAACTTCCAGTCTGCTGCGACCTCTGTGAGATAGCCAGACTGCCTATGCTTCGCCAAGGCCGGACAACAAGTCAGTCCGCCTTGCTTCACCAAGGTCGGACAACAAGCCAGTCAGCCTTATCGCCAAAAGGCCAAGCAAGGACGCCGACACAGCCAGACACTGAAACAACACCTTGTCTGCATATCCGCCGATACAGTTCCAGTCTGCACACACTACAGACAGCTCCAGTCTGCATATCCTGAGTCCACATCCACGCCACCAAGAAAGCTGCTTGACTCAGCGCAAACAGATCCAGACCGCATACTCCGAACCCACAGCCATGCCATTAAGGAAACCGCCGAACTCAACGGACATAGCTCCAGCCCGCACGTCTTGCGTGTAAGACCCCCTCCTGGAACACAAGACACAGCCAAAGGGAGTCTTATGCCCAGAACAGCCGCCTTGCGGTGGCACCAATGAACGTGTTGGTCTGCAGCACAAGACACCTATTCCGCTGGCCATAAACAATATCATCCAAAGCCAACCCGTCCAAGAAAATAAAACAGAAGTCAATCCACACATAAGCAATAAAAGTCCACATAAAGTACATCATATATTAGAAGCTACATCAAGCTTCTAAAATATCAGAGTACGTGTACAGCTTGCCCAAAGGGCTACAACATGAAACTTTCAACTTACATCGATCACTAACGGTATCGAAGGCACCGTCCCATTCAGGCCCTGTCATCCTGGCCTAGCTGTCATGCTGTATGATCAGCTGTTATCCTGTCTGCGGGGTTTCCTCCTAAAAATGGAAGAGGTAGCAGCCGTTAGTCATAAAGACTAAGTGGCTATCACATCCGCTCCCCCGACAACTCCTCGGCACCGAGCAGAGAAAGGATTAAGGGTATAATATAATTATTTAAGCAATAGTACAAGCAGGTGGAGTAAGTATACAAGTTATGAGTACCAATAGAAGTAACATGAAATAGTATTAGTAGCATTCTATTTTAACAATTCTACTCAAGCTATATCGATTCATCTAAGAAATATAGATCTACAACAGGAAAGTAACTTAACTTATAAGAATGCCCGTACAAACTTATAAGTTAAGGATCAGCTCAACAGTAAAGTAACTCATCGTATAAGAGTGCCCATACAAACTTATATGATGAGGATCTTGTGTATGCAATGCAATGTAATGATATGAATGCAATGCAATGACTCACCCATGTTCATGCACATGCAGCTGCTATGTCGACACAGACTTATAATTCTCACTTTTTGAGTAGGTAGCTAACCTCTCAGGCATTAACCGTCGTGGCCAGGCGGTGACAGTTTAGCGGGCTTCTCCACTACTAGGCCGACATCCACACTACCAAACCTAGGCCTCCATACGCCTCAATGCTAATAATGCAACAGTGGAGATCCCATGCGTACTACGGCGCAGCGGGAGTCTCGGGTACATGTGCACAGAGAACCAAGCCCCGAACTAGCCTATGTGTGACCCAGAAGGAGCCTCGGAAAAAGCACGAGGACCAAGCCCAACCGTTCACTTGGCATGGAAGGAGCCTCGGGAAATGAGCACGGAGGACCAAGCCCAACCGCCCAAAGTCTATCTGTCAACTCCCGTCGGTGTGACGACTTGCGAGCCCGTAGACTTGCCACACTATCCATAACTCAGGATTACGACACAGCGTGTCGACTCAAACCCCATGCAATTCCACATCACCGTGATATGGAAGGAGCCTCGAAAAAAGTATGAGGACCAAGCCCAACCGTCCACTTGGCACGGAAGGGGCCCCGGGAAATCAACACCGAGCATAAAGGCCAACCATCCACATATGTCTCTTCTTAACATTACCAAACTAGTGTGATCAACATCAGCACTCACACCCTTTCACAATCTCCGTGCCCCATGTACACACGAGTTCATTATCTGTGTAAGTGTATTTCACACAATCATCTTCTAAGACCACGACCATTTGTTCATAACAATCATTACCAATTTAATACAGCATGATCAAGCCAAGCTCATCATTATTCAACACATTATCACCATCAAGACGTTTTTAATAATTCACATATATAATCTTTCCTACCATACCAACTCATCAATCCATTTGTTCTCCAACCTCCACCACATAGCCTCGATCAAGTACATTCATCTACATCATTTGTCCATTAGGGATTTATCTAACAAATGTCATTAATATAGTTCACCCCAAATCATTCATAGTCTAAATTCCTCAAACATTAAAGTTACTGTACTATGATCTCTCTATCAATACAGAACAAACACGGGAAATACTTGTGCAGGAATAATCACTATACAACAATTTCAAACTGGGATTCCCGAGGCTACAGGAAACCGGCTGCGACTTTCGTGTTTAGTCGAAAGCCCGGATCTGGCCGCATCTTGCTGAAAATGTCCTCGAAGGCTGCTATGCGTAGAAAACAGATTTCTAACAACATCCAGAATTTCTCCCCCCTTATTCACCCTCATAAGACCACTTCTCTTCACGAAACCAGCCCCCATATTCACATAGAAGGAAGGAGAGGTTGAAGACTCAAATACCTAGGACACAAGTCCTTGCATGGCCTTTTCCTAGAAATCTTCTTCTCACAAATCAAGACTCTTTTGAGTCGATATCTCTCCGAGGAATAACTAAATATCTAGCACCAAGGAAGAGGGGAGGAAGATCACATCGTTTCTGGCATTTCCGGCCAAGGATCATGTCACCCTTCTTGGTGACATCTTCTTCTCCTCAATCGATGTAAGTTCTTCACGGGAAGAAGATCGGTTCCAGCACCTCCTTCCTCTACAACAGTTTCTCACAGCAATGTCCTGGAAGGAAGACTAGAAACGGCTAAGGTTTTCTCCGCTTTTCATGTGAGAAGTTTGACAACTGCATAGACACGTGTTGACCTATCATTGGACAGCCATTCAACTCAGTAAATGAGTCCCTTTGGAACGACGCAGCCTAAAAATTTGCCAAAACCCGAAATGGGACTACATGGGTAGTGACATGTCCGTGTCACTACCCATGTCCTTCTCGGGATGAACAAGGTCGACAATTTGTCAATCTTCGCTCGACGGATCGTCAAGATATTTGGACACACACTGGTAGGGATACGGCCGTGTCACTACCCATGTCTTACTTGGGAGAAATACGGTCGAAGATTCGCCGATCTCCGCTCGATGAATCGTCAAGCTACTGTACGGACGGACACGGGTAGAGACATGCCTGTGTCCATACCCGTGTCCTGATCAGGAGGAACATGGTCATCGATTTGTCGATCTCCACTCGACGAATCGTCGATCTGCTGAATGGACCGACACGGGTAGAGACACGTCCGTGTCCCTACACGTGTCCTGCTCGGGAGGAACACGATCGACAGTGTTAGTCGAGCTCTGTTCGATGAAACACAAACACATGGGTAGGGACACGCCCGTATCTCTACCTGTGTCCTTCTCTGGACATTTCACAAAGAAGACGCGATGACACCATAGAACCACATGGGTAGGGACACGCCCGTGTCACTACCCGTGTCCTACTCTGGACCAATCTCACCTCCCTCACTCGAGTGCAAGCCTAACTTCCAGCACTCCCTGTGCCCCAGTCAGCTCTCCTGACTCAAAAGCGCGCTCTAGGGGGCCTAGCGCGAATTGGGACATTACAAATCCTATAAAAAAATAAAAGATTTCGTCCCCGAAATCGGGCTAAGGCTATGAGGAAGGAAAAAAGCATGGAATAAATTCAGTTTATGCTTTTAAAATTACCTCAATGAAACAATTCCGGGTAGCTCTTTTGCATCAAGTCGACTGACTCCCATATATAATGCCCATTCCCATGGTTAGACCACAACACCTTTACCAAAGGAACGCTCTTGCGGCGCAAAATCCTTATCTCGTTGTCTACTATCTGCATCGGCTCTAGTCGAACAGATCTATCGGTTGCTACTGCTCCATCAATGGTGGGAATATGTTGGTCGGGCCGCAAAAGTACCTTCCGAAGAGATGACACATGGAACATGTCATGAAGGTTCTCCAGCTTTGGCGGTAACTCCAACTGATTGGCCAAAGGGCCAATTCTTTCCAATACAGTATAAGGCCCAACATACCTTGGGCTGAGCTTCTTCACTCCACGTACTCATGATACTCCATACATCGGTCGGATCTTCAAAAACACTTTGTCACCCACTTGGACTTATACCATCCGGTGCTTCGTATTAAAATATTTATCCTATCGACTTTGAGCCTCAAGCATGCTATCTCGTATTAGTCTAACAACCGCATCGATATCATCGATGTACTCAATTCCTAAGACCTTCAGATCTTCATCTTGCACCCACGACAAGGGGGTTCTACACCTTCTTTCATAAAGGGCCTCATGGGTTGCCATCCCGATGCTGGATTGGTGACTGTTGCTATAGGAGAATTCCACGAAGGGTAAGAGCCTTTCCCACTGCTCCCCTGTATCCAGCACACACAGTCTCAATAGGTCTTCCAATGTTCTAATGGTCCTCTCAGACTGCCCGTCAGTCTAAGGATGAAATGTTGTACTAAAGGTAAGGCGCGAACCCAAATACGCCGGTACGACCATCCATTCTCTAGAAATAAAACGACCATCCCGGTCAGAAACGATTGTCTTTGGCACACCATGGTACCATACAAACTGCGCCACAAAGAGGTGTACCAAAACATCCACATGAGCCTCTTTCTTCATAGGGATGAACCTGGCAACTTTTTTCAGGCAATCAACGATTACCTAAACCGAATCATTCCCTGCGCGTGAGTGAGGCAATCCGTGGATGAAGTCCATGGAGATATCCTCGAACTTCCACTCGAGGATGGGCAATGACTGTAATAATCCATCAGGTCTCTTGCATTCCGCCTTCATCCTTTGGTAGGAATCGCAATGTCTAACAAATGCTCTGACGTCTTTCTTGATTCCCGGCCAACACATTATCTTCCGCAAATCGGCGTACATCTTGGCAATACCGGGATGCACTGAATACTGGGTGCAATGTGCCTCCCTCAAGATATCTTCTCGAATTTTACCGCCCTTGGGAATGTAGAGTCGGCCATGAAAATAAATGAGGTCGTCCTTTAGTGTATACTCTTCGGTGGATCCACTCTTAAGTGAATTAATCACGAGGGCCAAATCAGCATCTTTTCCTTGCTCTGCCCGGATTCGGTCCTGAATATCATAGACGGTACTCATCACGGTAAGATACTCTGCATACCCTTCCGATTGGGCCTTATATACCAGGGTAATCTCCATCTCTTCTAGCATCCGAGCTAACTCCATACTCATCAATCAGGACTATGAGCTCGAGTCCAGTACTTTTCTGCTCAATGCATCAGCCACCGAGTTTTCCTTTCCGGGGTGATAGTTCAAGGTGAACTCATAATCGAACAAAAAATCTAACCACCGACGTTGTCTCAAATTAAGTTCCTTCTGAGTGTGAACATACTTTAGATTTTTGTGATCCGAAAATATCTCGCAATGGACTCTATGTGGTACTGTCTCCAAACTTTCAGGGCGAACACCACTGCCCCCAATTCTAAATCGTGAACAGGATAGTTGAGTTCATGCTTCTTTAGTTGCCTTGAGGCATAAGCAATTACATGACCGTGCTGCATCAGTCTAGCAAGTTTTTCCCAAAGTGTTTTAATTTCTTTTTCTGAATTTATTAGATCTATACACAAGATTTTAAATTCAGATTTGAATGATTCAGAATTATAGTCAAATGAAGAAAATACCTGGTCAGCTTCAGATTCTGAAGCATCTTCATTATCAGACCCTTCTTCATCTGATTGGCTCCTGGAAGCATCAATGGCCATAAGGAAAACTTCCTTGGCCCTTGCTTCTTCTTCTTCTTCACTAGAGCTGGAAGATGTTGATTCATCTTCAGTTTCACTCCAGGATTCAGCTACAAATCCTTTCTCCTTCTTCTTGTATCTGCTGGAGGAAGGTCTTGAGCTGTGTTCTCTTCTGGTATCCTTTTCTCTTCTCTTATCCTTCTTTTGATTTTCTGGACACTCTGATATGAAGTGTCTAGGTTTCCTGCAACCAAAGCAAACCACTTTTTTGTGGGGGTTTTATCATACCTTGACTTGTCATCCATCCTGGATGACTTTCTTCTGAAGTCTTTCCTTGCCAGCTTGTAAAATCTTTTGGCAAGTAGACCCATCAGCTCTTTATTTATTGTTGGTGCTTCTGTCTCCTCAGCAGCCTTGAATGCAATGTTGTGCTCCTTTCTTGCTGGTGGAGGTGTTATTTGCTCAGCTGCCTCTCTGGATTTGATGAGCTGTTCGTAGGACTTCAGCTTTCCTAAAAGAGATTCAGTGGAAATCTCATTCAGGCTCCTGGCCTCCTTGATGGTCCAGATCCTTGAATCCCATGTGCTTGGGAAGCACATAATGATTTTATCATTCACCTCTGTGAGGGTGATGTCCTTGTACAAGGTTTTCAGCTCATTGATGATTGAGCTCAACCTATTGTACATCTCTGCAACTGATTCAGCTTCTTCTTTTTTGAAGTTCTCATATTGTGATATGAGATTGGATCTTCTATCTTTTCTTTCATCAGCAGACCCAGCAACCATTTGATTGAGGGAATCCCAGATGGCTTTGGCTGATGTGCATTCAACCACTTTTTGGAAAATATCATCTAACATTGTTTGGGCCAAAATATTCATGGCCTTGGCATCATCAATTTTTGTCTTCTTCTGGGCATCAGTCCACTCAGGTGGTGGAACTGCATTGTTGCTGGATGTTGCTGTAGAGGTGGAGGCAGATGGTTGGGGAGGACCTATCACAATGGAATTAAAAATATCCTCATCAATAGAATTCATATATAACTTGATTCTTGCCTTCCAGATGACAAACCTATTTAGGTTGCAAACTGGAGGTCTGGTGCTTGCATAGTCTTTGTTCTGTGCCATGCTGTCTGTGAATATCTAATAGAAATGAAAAGACAGATCTAACACAGGATCTTTGGTTCAAGGGTTAGCTTGTACAACCAAGGGAATCCTGCTCTGATACCAATTGAAAGAGAGGGGTTAGATCTGTAATACTCTAGCGGGGGGGGGGGGGGGGGGGGTTAATAGAGTATTTAGGGTTTTTATAAAATTTTCTTCTACTTTAAGATAGTCCTAGTGTTGTAGGAATAAAATTAAAGCACAAACACAATTATCCTAACTAGCACAGCTATAGCAAGAAGCAAAAGAAAAGAGCAACCAAACAACATAAGAAATTTATAGTGGTTCCCAAACCTGGGTACATCCACTCTTCTACCACCCTGGTAGGAATCCACTCAGATTTTTGATCAGGTGCCTGACACCAATGAGCTTTTGATCAGGTGCTCAAAAACCAAAACTCAAGTCTTTTGGTCAAGTGACTTGCAACCTGGAATAACTTTTGAAGGGAGTTAAGAACCCTTTTTAAAGTGGGGGTGAGAGATTGATTTTGTCTTCTCTTTCTCAATGTACAACTGAGAAGACTATGGTGGATTTGATGTTAGCAAAGGGCTCCCCCTTAGATGTTGAATGGTTCAGGAAGATGGAGCTTTGATTTAGGGTGATATGCCTTCAGTCTTTCAGTTTTGACCAGACAAGGCACATGAACTTATTGACAGATAGAGGGTTTGTTGTTCTTTGAAGTGTCGTGAAGTGTAGAAGGAAAAAGACTCTTGATTTTGATTTGATGTTCTTCTTCTTCAGAATTTTGATCTTCTTCTGGTCTAGATCTTGTATTTCTGTATCAACTTTCTATCTCTTTTTGTTTCAGAGTATTGTCGAGAGAGAGCTGCAGAAGATTCTTGATTCCTGATTAACAAAACTGACTGTATGTCTGTGTGTATGTCTATCTCTGTTTTTTTTCGGAGAAGAAGATGGAAAATGCCTTTTTGTATGTTCCGTATTATCTTCCTTTTGATATTTGAAATTCTTCTGCATTTAATGCAGACGGACTGGAGAATATTTTGTATTGATTGAGTTTTCCCAATTGTCCCATGGAAAAATGGCAAGTAATATTCCTGATGAAGACCATAATTAATGCTCCGTCTAACGGTAATATTCAGACAATATTTTAGCATTAATTACCCAGGAATTATTACAGTAGGAAAGGGACAGAAGGATGGAAATAACCAAGTCTGGATTCATCGAACAGAAAACAGAAATCGTCGAGCTGAGTCCAAAGTTCGTCGAGCTAAGGAGTTGTCTTCGTCGACTAGATGGCTTCTGTTCGTCGAGCTGAGTTCCAAAATCATCGAGCTGAGAACAGATAACTGCATTCTCTAGAACCTTGCCTTTTCTACATATCAAGTTCGTCGAGCTGAGAATTTCACTTCGTCGAGCTGAGTCCAGTGAAGTGTTTTTGGACTTAGATATTTCTGGAATGAAATGCTGAAGTAGAGTATCCAGAAATCGTCGACCTGAGAACTGAGTTCGTCGAACTGAGAACTAGTTTCGCTGGAATGTGTCGACACAAGTCCTGAGTGTCGACACAATTGCTTCATGTCTCGACATAGTTGTTGTTTTGACAGAAATCTGGAGTGTGTCGACATAAGTCTGGTGTGTCGACACAATTGCTGTCGACAGATGTTCTGTGTATCGACACAAGTCCTGTGTGTCGACATAATCTTGCTTCTGGTGTCGACACAGTTGATGTTGACAGATGTTTTGTGTGTCGACACAAGTCCTGTGTGTCAACATAATCTGGTTTCTGGTGTCGACACAGCCTTTCCCAAGTGTCGACACAATTGCTTGAGTCTCTGGCAGTATGTTGAAGGCTGGTCCATGTGATGTTGGATTCTAAGGACTTGGCCTAGACTCTAGGACACAACCATGACCATG